>OY728159.1:1267274055-1268755080 GCA_963277665.1 Viscum album
CGTAATGAGAATGAAATATTTAATTAATAAACAATAAAATTTAAATTTTTAGTTAAAATAAATTTCATAAAAATATGGGTCATTTAAATATAATAAAAATAATTTCTGACCCTGATATGTATTTTTTGATGTCAAGACGTCTAACGTGTCCCTTTAAACAAAAATGATTTTATTTTTCTCTAATAATTTTAATTAATGAACTAAATTCCAATTATATTGTCATTAAAAGTCCTAAAACTATGTTATTTTAAGAAAATATATTTCATAATTAAAAAAATTACTATTCAAATATTTAACATTGATATTACATCTATTTCAATAATTTACCATTAAAATATGCAACCCTTCAAATATAAATAACCCCTCACCCTCTCATATGAAGACAAATCATCTATATCCTAAAAGATCCAACGATCTTCTAAAACATCAATAATCATTACCCTTAGAATCTGTGTGGATGTTATAATTTAATAAAACACTATTGTCTCAATAAAATAATTTTCAATGAAAAGGTGAAACTTCTATAAAAGAATATGATATAATTGAAATCTCTTCATACTTTTATCTTTTCTTTCTTTAGTCACTATTCAATTAAAAATGAAATATTGTAACATTAATTTATTAATATTTAAAAATTATATTAATAATTATATACTCTTTTAATAAAATAAATTTTTGCAGTACATATATTCCATAAGTCTCTTTATTCATCTTCATACAAGGTCATCTAAACCGTCAGTTAATTATCAATGTGTAAATTTCCAACTCCATTATGATAACCACAATTATGGATACATATAAGAAATTATTTTTTTGTTATAAATGTATAAATATATATATTTTATGTTCTATAACTAATAATAATTATTTATAAATTCCTTTGATAAAAAATAGTTAAATAAAAAAACATGTAATTTTTTAGGAAAACGTGATATCAAAAATATTATACATTAATAATTGTAATTAAAGAATAAAATCAAATTATTATAATGGATAAAGAGTAAAAAAATAAAAATAATAAAATATTCATTCAATGTTTTGATAAAACTATATATATTATCAAGGAGATGGAAACCAAATGGAATAATGTGGGATTTATGTTGAGGATATTTTTAACCCAACTCTCTATTGTTTGGGTTATCGATCATTGACACCATTTTAAGTATTGATATTTATCTAATGTCTATAAAATGAATAATATTTGTAATTTACCACTTCTTTATAGGATATATGTGTTATGTCCAAATTGAAATTTTTTCAATAGTAATTTTAGGTATCCTACAAAATGACTATATTTTCCAAAAAAACATCGCATTGACACGTCATGTTATATTTCCACAACAATCATGGAATATTATATATTATGAAAAATTATTTTTTCCATTATTCATTTGGGAATCCCAAATCTTATTAAGGAAATTATTCTTCAAAAAGAATTTATGAAACCCATTCCATTCCATAGGTTTATTTCATGATTATGTTTGTTGTCATTCCACATGGAATGCCAGATTTTAAAAACGTTCTGATGTTAAAGTTAATCCTTGAATTATATATCCCTCAAATGCACGGGGTAATGTTATATTACTCCTAATATTATGTTTTTTTATATATGAACTTAGTTATACATTTTATTTCACTATTTTGGTGTTATGATTTATGAGTATATGTTCTTATTGAACATGATGCTAGATTTGTTCAGAACAATGTGTTCTATTATACTATTATGATATTGTTGAAACCATCAAATATGTTCACTAAAAATTATATAAAATTGAATATTTAAACCCCAATTGATCACCAAATATTTATTATTGAATATAAATACATATTTTTTCTGGAAGAAACAGTGGTATGGATTTCAATGTGTCACAACCCAAATTTTCCTCGACCGAACTCAAAAATTTCACGATGGGAATCTCCAATTTTCATGTGTATAAGTGATAGTTGGGAAGGGATGATCTTGAAGGGATATGACCATAGCATGAAAATAATACTATGTAGGGGGTGTAAAGGAGAATCCCCACCTTATGGAACAAAGTGTTCATCCATGTGATCCACCTAAGTTCCCTAAGCACCATCCGAACTTATTCCCTTGTGTGATACCCACATTCATGAGAAATAAACCATCAACCAGTGCTGAATATTTACATATTAATAGTCTCTTGGGGTCTTTATTAGGATAGAAAATTTTCTAGAAGGGAAATAGCTGCTTTGATATTCCTAGTGCTTCGCTCACATCCTAGAAAAATTTCAAGGTTGTTCTCAAACACCTAAAGAATAGTGAATTAATGGGGTATATAAAAATATAAGTCCTCCATGGGTATAAAATAAAAAAACCAATTAAAGACATTCATAAAAAACATAATCGATAAATACTATAATGAGGCACCCTTATTTAACCCCAAACATAGAAAACATACCTCCGAGAACAATGGTGGTGGCCATTGAAATCTTTATTAAGGTCTCACCCATGTGTTATTTTCTAGGTGGTCGATTTCCCAAGGTTATATCATTTCACCAAGGAAAACTTATATGAAGCACCCTTGGGAAAACACTTTGGTTCTACCTACATTCTACACTTTTCTAGAAATTCATCAGTCCTTCTTCAAATCAATATATTCTAGGACATCTCCCCTATCATATCCCTTGTCTACGAGGGATAAAATTAGAGCCTCCACCAAGAACTTATGACGTACAAGACCATGGGGAAAGTCATGCTAATGTTTCATAAATTTGGATTTGGATTTATACAGTTCGATGTTTCCTACACTTTTCCTGTTAGAGGATCAGAATCCTTGATGCGTAGGTACATTTTTATTTATATAGTTACAAGGACCCCTACACAAGGGAAAGTGTTGAGGAGTTATTAGTCTCAGATTCAAGGGGTAGGACGATGGTTGTCACTTCTCATATCTAAGACCAGAGAAAATAGTTTCTAGTTGGATGGGTAGGTACAGAAATGTGTTTCGATTCAAAATTAGATTAGATCCTTATCCTGCTATGGAATAGATTATAGGGAATACATCCTTGTGGAAGCCTTTATCCATTCTTGAAGCAGGTGGTATTGTTGTCCCTCTATACCACCACATCTTTAACATATATTCCTTTCAAAAAATGGAATAATTTCCAATGTAATGTGTATAGAAGGAAGTTCATTTCCCCCAGTCACTTCTACCATAGCCTCAGCCTCTTCTAGTTGTGAAAGAGGAAAAATTAGTGTTATTCCAAATATTCTAAATCCTATTATTTCTCACACTACGAATGACTCACCTAGGCATAGATGTAAGTGACGAAATTGAAATCCACATAATACAACTAAATGATCTAACTAAAACTACTATGATTCCCTTTGACAAAGACCGATAAGAAGCACACCTGGGGCCCAAGATCAATGGGAATTATCCTTTAGAATAATCCCAAATCATAATTCCCTAAAACTGGGTATCCTCTTTAGGAGTAATCCCTTAGTTAATCCTCCAAATCTACACGAGTTAAAAAATCTCACATGGTCCCTTGTAAAGGTATCCATATTAGGAGTAATCCCTAACATATCATCTCCAAGGGCCATACTCCCCTATGAGACATACCCTTTAAGGCCTCCATAGGTGTGGTTTGACACTATAGAACGGCATGGTCTATGATTCTTATACAAATGGAATATGATGGAAGCCTCTATAAGGTTAATACCCAACTTCTAAATCAAATTATTCTTGTTTGGGCCAAATCCCCATCAAGGTCTAATTCAGCATGGAAACTCATATCCTCTCATGGTATTTGGGGGATGTTTAGGCATATGTCCACACTAATTTTTTACTAGGGAAATAGGTTTAGACATCCATTTCACAAGATGTTATTCTGTATGATTGGTCCCTCTTCGCACAACCGTAAAAGAAATTTTCACCCACATCAGTGATCACAAAATGTATGGGTTTTGTTTCCTTTTATAGTGATAAATAGTAACTCATTTATGGGATTGATCCCAAAATCCAAAATTTCACATCTCCCTAGGTGATTATAAAGTCCATAGTGAAATTCATCTTCATGTATGAAAATAAACTCCACAGTGCCTCACTGTGTGGCTAAAAAACCAAAATTGTTACAATAATGACAAAATAATATCTATGTAGTATATAAGAAGATTCTATAAATAGAGAACATCATATCCAAATTGATATCTCCATTAATGAATAAACATTGATACCTAATGACGATTCCAAATTCCACACATACTAATAATTTATTTATAATATTATGTTGACCCACATCATATATATGAATTAATGATGAATATATGAAAATATAATAAATCTATAATATAATTTGAAATTAGTAAATATATCCCCCAAAAATGGTGGGATATTCCCTACCCCCATCCTCTCAAACAATTTGATTTCTTATGAATCGTAGGTCAAAAAACATAATGAGAGTATTACATTGGTAGGTTGGTCCCCATGGATACAGAACCATTGGGTGTTTTGACATACATGGATAAAACCATTAGGAACATTTCAAAAATTGAAAATCATAACAAGGAATAAATTTTAAGGGTTGTAAACAATGGTGATCCCAACGTGTGTCCATAACCAATATGATGGTGTGACCTACTTATAGTGTCCCTCTTATTCTCAAAGGAAATGAGGGACATACCGGGAAATCAATACAGAATGTGTTTCAATCTAGGAATATATTTCCTTTCTATAGTTAATTATTTTTGTTTTTTCACATATACATAAGGTTCCTTTAGAGAAGTCCCTTAGATACAATGACTTAATTCATGTTTTCACCAACAAATTCCACATATTCTATTCATACCAGATCTTCTTCTTCAAGTTGGACATCATCACCGACTTAGAATCACCAACACATGGTATAAATACCGCTATATGGACTGTACTATTAAGAATAAATTATCCCAAACATGGAGGCTTCTCATTAGGCCCTCGATCCCATCAGGCCCCACCAACTATCTGGTCAACGATGATTAATGGTCTTGAAGCAGACAACACTGAATGACATTTTCATCTATTTTAGGAGCTTATCCCCTGAATGTAACAAAAAGTATCAACCCAATTTCTGAGGGGTTGATAAATAGACCAGATATTGCCTCATCCAAGTGAATCAATGGTGATTATTGATGGATCCTTCCACTAATCACTAACACCAACACTACATGGTTGTTAATTCTTTGCATGAAGAGGGTATTGTCTTCAGCCGACCTGCCCTTGTTCTTCAAATCCGGGATTGCAAGATGGCCTACTAGGGAAAATATTCAGAAAACTAGGAACATGTTCACACTATTCACCTCTCAAGAGAATCCCACCAACCCAGTATGGAGAAAAGTATTGACCAGACACATACCCAAAATTAACTTTATTCATCAATCCAATAGACTCACTCAGTTGAATTCAAATAACCCCATAGACTATGTATTGGGGAAATATGCATTTCAGAACATTCACATAACAACATCTAGGAATCCTCACAAAACTATCATCTATCATCACATGATGAATTCAATCAGAACTTCCCAATGATAAAGAGAATGTAGACTCACCACTCTTCCTCCACAAACAATTACTGTCTGTATCAACTGATAAAAAAAGGAAGGAAAATAGAAGAAAAATAAACATACACCATATATGAAATATCCTTATATCCCCATTCCAATCTCTAATATAACTAAAAATATCATGGAAATATAGAATGTTTGGACCTAATTCCCTGTCCATATCCTATATACTGTCCTCGGAATCATTAAGGAAACAAAAGTAGAGCCTGAGTAATGGACACATATCTTTTACCCAACAAATGTGGTGTCTCATTAGCATAACACCCCAACATATAATGATACATATAATATCTTCCAATACTATCATCATGAAATTTTTTTGATATTATATGGATAAACAGATCAAGAACGTGCAACCACTCCAAATGGAGGTAATCATAATGTTATAATGGCCACTCAAAGGCATGAAAACACCCACACCCATGGCAACCACTTCTCCAAGAATGTGATCCTGATCCCTCATAAGAATGTATCTAAAAATAATCCTCATATAAATGATTATAAAATCAAGAGATTATCTATGACCAGTCTTCTATTGGGGTTGGAGTTCTTGAATACCTCATATGTTTATCTGTCGTAGTTCTAGATTAAACATTCATGTTACCAAATTATAGGTGAAGTAGTAGTAATTTTGATGGTTCTCCTCAGACACTACACTATACATGATTTTTTCAAGGAAACAACTCTGTTAATAATTAGATCTTATCTATTGATGATATCCACGACAACGCTCAGTGTGGCAAGATGACCAAGGACCAAGAGGATATTTCCCTTTCTGTAATCCACCACGACAATCCTCCCAATGATGTCTATCACTGTGAAAGTTCTATCTGTAGTATTTATTATCATTATCAAAATAATTATACAAAATTTAGTAATAATAAATCCCTCTTTTCATGATGAAATTGAAAATTCAAGGAAAATCTTGTTTGATTCCTTATAACTAGAAGGTAAAATTATTTCTAAAAAAACATAAATAAGAGATGGTGATTCACCAAAACACCAAAGGCACATTCTCCATCCAAAATAGTAGAGGAAATATGAACCAATATAATTTCTTGTGAAGAAAAATCAGGAAGCATCCACTCTGGTCGACGGGGTCACGGAACCTCTTATGAACATTGAATAAGATCTACTGTAAATGAGAAACAAACAGGCTAAAGATGACATACATGTCAAGTTTTTTTCTATTAGTCACCTCTCTATACACAATTTTATATGTGTTAGTAGAAAATTGTATTCATGAAATACGGACAAAAATATGAAATAATCTTCATTTGTTAAAATAAAATATATTAAAATATAACGAGTATCAAACTGACATCATTGAAAAAAAGGGTTATAGTCCCTAATTGACCTGCATTATATCCTGGATTCCTAACATCCAATGATTGAGTAGTAGCAAATATCCATTCAATGTACATCACTTGGTGAATTAATGAGGTTGTAAAATATATTTGCAGATACCCCATATTGTCATCATATCAAAGGATTGGGTGTACAAGGATATTTTCCTTTCACGGTGCTCCCAAAACCACATATGCATAAAAAAGGTGGAATAATTTTTTTATTGCACAAACAAAGCTTCTCCAAATGGATTCTTTTCAATAAAGATGATATGATGAACAGGAAAAGCCCATGAACAACTTTTAAATACATTAGTCCAGAAGAATGCTGGTTGTTGTGATAATTTTGAGTCAAACATATTAAAACATTGAGAATGTTTCCTTTTTAGATGATTTTATCCATCAGATTATGTTAATTTCAAAAATATAATAACATTATTCCAAAGTGGATGATTTTTTGAGTGTTGAATTATGAACTCATCCCACATTTATAAGAGAATATACAAAATCCGAAGAGTATCTTCTACAATATAAGCCACAATAATTCAATAACAACCCCATCCTAGGGGTATGGGAGTTTTTCTAACCTAACCATTGGGATTAAAAAACAATGCCTAAAGGGATGTGAAGGCGGAACAAGAATTTCACCATCCCACAGAGATGAGAAATTTTAACTTAACAATCTCCTCCTTAGTGGGATATATACTTCTCCTGATTATGGAATCTTTCATGGGGTGAATCCAATGAAAATATCATGTCCATTAAACCAATATATTCACATCGAACACATATGGCTGAATTATATGAAGATTCCATTTGGATTTTTTCCCACAAAACATATACTAAGGAACGAACAATGACTTGTAATGGTCACCTAGAGGGAAACAATTAAGGAAATATAGAAACAATTCCAATAGAATGCATGTGATGCTGTACGAATCTATAAATGGCATCAATGTTATCATTGAAGAACCTAAAAAATGTATGGACATTTCAGTATAATCAAAAGGGGAATTTTTAGTTCAGAATCCAGTCCAATTTGAATAAAATGAGATGCGAGTACCTAAAACCAGAAACTCTCTCTAAATCTAGGTAACCCCCTGAATAATCATCTTTTAACCACTCAAAAGGAACCCAATATGAAAAATGAGAATGTGTTAGACTATTTATCACCTTCCCTCCCAGAGAAGGAAAAACATTTTTTCTATAGTAAGGATTTTCTCAGCAAGAGGAGGAAAAGATAGAGTTGAGAAAAATCAATGCAGAGTTACTTGAAGGAAATATTCATTCAATATAAGCTGTATATGATGAACCTAAACATGAACTTCTAGATGTTACATTTCAACAAATAGGGTTGGATACAACAACTAATGTAGGCAGAGTATATAAACTAAACATGGGACATCAACAACCAACATATTTGGATCATGAAACAGATTATCAAGAATTCTCTTTATTGGGTAGAAAAGAATAAAATTTCCAAGAAAATCCATACAGGGTTGACCATATTGGAAACCCAGATCAGATATCAGTGGTGCCTCAAAATGTTGTCCTTCCAGTCTCTGCACCCATTCATGTTTCAAACACTGAACCTATTTATGTTCTAGATTTTCCTTACATTCATCAAATACTTATGATCCCCATTGATGAATTAAAATCTCTATTTGATTCCATTGACTGATGTTGTGCACTAGTATAGCTAGGAAAATAGGCTTACCCTGAATGGTTAAACCCTATCCCTCCCCCACCATATTTTTGGAGTCTTACCTTTTTTATTTTCAACGGCTTGGGAGATCGAGAGAAGCACTTGGCACATTTCATCTCTCTCTACAATCCCGTGATTGGGAACCCTAAACAATAAGATGTAGTGATGCTTAAATTCTTTCTTAAATTATTACATGATTTATCCACAGTATGGTACATGATTTTGCTATCTGGATCTACCATAGGATGGGAAGATCTCTACCACAATGTTCTTTGCTATATCAACTCAATACTACAATAATATAATAGAATAATATCCTAGAAACTGAAAACAAATAAATAATGAAGATATCTCATATTTTAATACTCATTTGTAATGATAGAGTTATGCCTTGAAATAACCACTCCCTATAAAATAGTTTTTTCCTATCTCTATAGAAAATAACTATGATGACATTCACACTCCGTTGATCCTAGAGAAATACACATGATGGGTTTGGGATCTGGCCACCATTTCCCAAAATGTAGAAATATCCATCATAGAGACCAAATACTTGTTTCTACTAATTCCATCATCTCATGGGAGGATAATAAGAATGGTTGAGGACACAAAAGACACACATAATAAGGAACCTATACCTTCTCTTATATCCAATCATATATATACCATATGGCTCAACCTCTTGAGCATCAGTGTAAATAGTCTCCTCACTAATATCATAATATTTAATAGAGGCAGAGATATGTTTAGCAGATTAAATAATGTATATTCTTTTTTTAATGACCAATTTGTCGGTTAAATCATCTCGTCATTGTAAATATAATTAAATCAGTTTCTAATCCCAAGAAGTCTCAAAAAGAATGTGATGAAGATCTCATAATCTATTTCCTCTTCCATAAGATGTTGTTTCACACCATCCAAGAGTTTATTTTCTTCAATGACCTCTTTTAAAATATTATGGACTATGGGATTTTCAACTAACAATTTCTCCAACCAGGTACTAGGTGTTTCTACTACCAATCTAAACAACAAAGATGAATGGAAAAGGGATAAGACAAATAATAAGAAAAAAATCAGTGACTATATAGTCATAAAAATGATCATCCATACTCATGTTACTCTCCAAGAATAGTTGAAATATCCAATGTGCCCTTAACCCCTCCATGTAGTGAAGACCCAGATTCATGAGAAGTCTAATCATCTTAAGGAAAATCATCAAATAATTTTATATATCAAAATGAATTTGGAGATATCAGAAGAACATGATCGTCTATTAAATGAAATTTTATTATTGAACTTAGCTAAAATCATGCCAATCATCCCAAAAGCACTAGGACTACCACTCTAAATAGTGAAACATGATTTTACCTACCATGTATAATAATAATTAGATGTAGTGTTTATCGTTGATTCGATTAATTTTATTCACATAACAGATCCCTTATCAAATAATGGGTCTGATTATGAACATGATTTTTGTACACATTATTGGGGAATGAGTGGAGGATACCATCAATGTATAGGATATAGGGGAATAAGGGGTCATGAAAGAAGACACTGTATCTCCCAAACCACTGCTCGAACCATTTATATAACCAAAACCCATGGGAAAGAAATCTAGTGAGATCATGATGCACAACAGAGTTCATCCTCCATAAAAGATAATGTCTTTGCTAACATGATCATATTTGAAGACTGTCTATAGGATATAACACAACCTAATCGATGAGTAGGAAAACCGATTCAATAAAATCCACCCATAACTAGATTTCCCTTAGCTCATATTCTGTGGGATTTCCCATCCACATAAAAAACATCATCTCTTAAGGTGCCAAAAAACATAATAATTATTATTGGAAGCATAGAACTATGAACAATAATATGATTTCTTGAAGCAATTAGACCATGTTCCAATTAATTTATAAAGCCATGATGCTCAGAGTATTTAAATTTACCTCTAGGATTAAATTATTGTGGAACATTCAAGCCAATAAGAATTTGAAGTTGAGGTCACTAAAACATATGTATATCATATAGATAATGATCTTGTAGAATGGCATGTGGTCATCTCCTTCACTTACCAAGATGAGGATGTTATCACACAAGGACATTTCATACCCTTGTATATATCCAATAGGTTAAATGAAAATGATATTTGAAAATACATCATTGACAAGTGTTCAAGAGTCAACCTCATCCCGGTCTAGGAAATTCATCAATGATGTCTCATTGAAAATCACATTACTACCACCACTATCATTTTAAATTATTATGAAAGGAAAGGTATATATTCTCTCAAAAAAATTACACATAATAACCAATTCAGATATCTTGTATCTAAATCTAGGATCATGGTATTTTAGCAAGACAATACATTGAATGTTTTACTGGGAAGACCTTTTCTACATCATCATATAGTCATTACATTTCCATACCAATAGTGTATCAATAATTATAACAATGGTCAAATTGGAACATTTTATGGTGACAATCCCTCATTTAAATAATGCAAAACACAACACATTGATGCATGGTTTTATTATAATTGAACGAAATAATCAATATCTAATGATGCGGTCTAAATCAATTCCCCAATTCTCTTAGAGATGATACAATGTAACCATTTCTATCAGATATGTAAATATTGAGTGATTTATAGAAATAAAATTGAATCATTGAGATATATTATTGGAAATAATTCAATATTTTCTAAAATTTCAATCAAGATTGTTGATCTTGGTGGTAATGAAGATGTTGTCAACTGTATGAATGATAAAAAAATATTTAATTGAAATGATTTCATTTCATCACCTGAGCATCAACATATCTCACTTATATCATCTATAATAGAATAATATATTCTCATAATTGAATAAATTTAAGAGACTCAATATCAATCCCTAGTTTCCCCATCAGGAATCCATGAAGACTTCATGGATACATGTGAGCCGGAAATGATTTCCTCATCCTTCATATGTCTGAATGATGAGTCCCTTGTTCCCTTTGAGGAAATTATTTCATCATCTCCTCCCTAAGAAGAAGCACAAGAAATGGAGCATAAAGAATAAGAGTACTGTTAATATCTCATTGATTCCCACCTAGAATTTAAGGAAGGCATCTCAACCATCATTGATGAACTCTAAAAAATAAGTTTGGGTATAAAAGAAGATCCACATCCTACTCTAATTAGTGGGTCTATAACTCCTAATGAATAGAAGGTATACACACCTTTCCTAAAATATCACTAAAATGCCTTTTACATTGATTAAACATTGATTTCAGGACTTGGCCAAGAGGTGGTCACCCATCATTGAGTTTTTTATAAGATCATCTGGGATATAAAAATCCCAAAGGATGCACCTGACCCAAACCTTCAAGATTGAAGCTGAAGTTGAAAAAGTCATCATGGGTAATTTTATGTAAAAGGTAAATTACCCAAATTAGATTTCCAAAATATTCCCAAAGAAAAAGAAGAACTATCAAATTAGGACATTCATCGATTTTAGATTTCTAAAAAAGAATTGTCCCAAAGATGATTTCCTGGTTCTAATAGCATAACTTCTGATTAATGAAATGACTTGTTATCATGTACTCTCCTTCATGGATGGATATTTATGGTAAAAAACACTTGATGTCCCCAAAAGATGAATAATCAACTACTCTCACATCCCCTCAAGGCATATTCTACTATTGGGTAATGGATGTTTGCATAATGAATTTTAGTTCCACATACAAATGTGTGACACATCACATTTTTTAACACTTATTATTTTTCTTTTCTGAATAATACCTGACGATCCCATGTTCTAGTATTAGAATCATTCAAACATGCAAGGTGATATAGAAAACATCTTAAACAAGCTTCTATAAAATTTTCTATTGATGAAACCCTTGAAATGTTAATTCTAGTTAACCTTAAAAAAATTTATCATCTTAATCATATGCCATCATCGAATCAAAGATGATTCAAAAAGGACTAAAGCTATATTTTAATCGTTACCTCCTAGAAAATTTAAAGATTTTGTGGGACATAATGGAAAACAAGCATATATTTTTGTCAATTCATATCCAACACCATATGAATGTTTTTACAATACACCAAATTGATGACGTTGGGGTGTCACATAATAATGAACCAACAAATGTCATGAATAATTTGATTCCCTAAAGAAATAAGTCATGATCTCACTGGTATTGATGCCACAAATTGACGAAAACCCTATCATTCTATAAATGATAGAAATAAAGAGATCATTGGGTTCTTTAATTGCAACAATGGAAAGATGGTGGGATTGAAATAATATCTTTATTACCTCAGATGAATCATGCATGATGTAGAAACATGATATTCATTTTTTGAGATGAGCCATATGGAATTAATATATGTTGTTTATAATTTTATGCACTACCAATATCATAATGAGATACACTATGTTTCTTTTAATAAACAACTCTTAATTAAACTCATTTTTCCTAAGCTAACCAGACAACTAACACAAAGGTTAGTTATTTCATAGTAGTTTTATATACAGTTTGTACCTTAGAATTCTCTAAAAGGCAAGAACTTGGAAGACTTCCTTGCTGAGAACCCATCTGGAGAAGAGACTTCATTAAATTCTAAACTACCTGATGAAAAAATATTCCTTATTTAGAACATCCCAAAAATATGGGGAATTAATTTTAACGGTGCATCTAAGAGTTCGATGATGAAGGGAATGGAAAATGCTATAATAAAAAAAATATGGGTTAGCAATTGTTCTTGTATACCCATGAAAAAAATGTTTCCATACTACTACCAATTATTCAATGATGGTACCAATAATTTTGTTGAGTATTATACTCTCCTCACTCGATTATAATTATAAATTCATAAATTGTTAAACCACCTATTAGTGAAAGGTGACTTAGAGTTTATAATGAAGCAGATAAATGGGGATTATGCCATCAGAATTGTGGAGATAATTACTTGTTGTGTTTATGTCTGTGGGTCAATAGAGGAATTACCATCAGAGCCAACATTGGCTCATGTTATGTTATCACAGAATACCTCTGAATAAGTGTTGGATAATAAAGCTGCATCTTCGGAATATTTAAATCTGGACAAAATAGTCATTATTATTGGCCATCGTCATGTGGTTTCATGTTTTAATCTTGTCATAATGAAGGAAATTACTGAAATCAGCTCCATTACTAATCCATATGGTCATACCATAGAATTTACGGAACCCATCATAGAATACCTTCCTTAACGGGTACTTCCACCAGATAGATTTTGAAGAAAGAAGATCAAGATAAGTGCAGTTATTTTCAGTCATTATGATATACCAAATGACCAGAATGCCCTCTACATTAATGTGGTTGATGGAGTTTTTCTCAAATGTTTTGAAGGAAAATATAATACATATATTTTGATAAAATTGTTGTCCGGTCATGTGGCTGCCCCCAATAAGGGTATAGGGTTTTTGGTAAAATATGAAATCTTGGATACTTTTGGATTTAAAGGATGCATGATTTCACAAAATTCACTAAGAAGTGTCATCTCATTCATGTTCATTCCAATACATCCATAAACCCCCATAGTTTATCTATATTATTAAATAATACTATCCATTTCTTATTTGGGGAATGGATGATTTTGGACCATATCCTCCAGCTACAACTAAGTAGTTTAAGTTCATCCTAACTACTTCTGATTTCCTCTTCAAATGGGTTGAGGAAATACCTCACAAAGAAGTTTGATAAGAATTTTTTTAAGCTTTTTAAAACAAAATATCATTACAAATTTGGTTTCCCAAATTCCATATTGATGGATGAAGACACTGACTTCTTTTCTGCTAATATGGAAAAAATAAATTATGAATACAATATCAAATCCAATAATTCATCCCACTATCATGTTGTGGCCAGTGGAAAAATAAAGACTTTTAACCAGACCCATTAAAACATACTCTAGAATATGGTTTCAAAATATATTAAATATTGGAATGAAAATCCCTTTCATTCCTTATGGGATTAACATAAATTGATTCATTATACAATGTGAGAAACCCCATACACAGTGGTGTATAGAATAAAAGTAGTCATTCAAATTGATGTTCATTTTCCAACACTATGTATTACCATTTGTAACAAGATATCTACATATGACAAATTCCAATAATGACTGAATGAGATGGGGTTACTATAAAATAATATATTAAATAAAATTCATCTCATAGAGGTATATCATAATTGCATAGCAAATGCCATTAACAAGAAGGGTTTTCTTCATTAATTCCTCCAATGATAATTATTATGGGTTGTTAGTTCTCCAATGATACCAATAAATAATATCCCATATATTTAACGAAGGTTGGTGGGACCTTATCCATACATATGTTCTACTATAATGGAGCTTACTCCTCAATCTCAATGGATGGAGAGTTCAATACAACTTCTACCAATGCAAGGATCATGAAAAAGTACATTGTGTAATCACACAAAGCTTCTCTATTCTGCAGGACGTTAAACTGGGTAATACCATGTACATTGATGTTTGACGATGTTAAGGTACATAGTTTCATTTTTTTCATATGAAGGTAAGTTGAACGACATGATGTCCTAGTCAGATGACATGAAACAGAAAACACCATTTTTCCTCATCGTATGACCTTAAACTGTATGGTTAATTATTACCTCATTTGACCTTATAAAATATCCCAAGATACCACACACATATACTCTTTATGGTACCTCAACAAATGATTATATTCAATTCATAAGACTTAATCACATCATCAGTACTCCCTAGTGACGATAGTTCCACATTTTTCAGAATGCTTGGATCTTACTTCCACGGTGACCCACTATCAAGAACTTCCTGTCTCTTGATTTTGATTCTAATGAGATAAGTAGCGATTCCTAGATCTCCAATCATGGGTCCATCAATGACCATACAAAATTAATTTCCCCATTCCCTATATATGAACCAAGCCTATATAAGACAATTATCTAGAACATAACTGTCGAATACCATACAATCATTTGTGTTTCCCCAGCCATTATTCTGGATGACTGTTATGTCATTTTCACACAAAAAAACCCCATTAGGTGTGGGGAACCTTCTTAATAACTACATATGGCTTGATTCTCATTCTAGTATGATGTGTAGTGACTCCAAAATCTCTAATAATGGGTCCAGTCATAAAAAAAATCCCCCCAAGGGCATGAATAAAATATTTACAAGTTGAATTTCATGAAATATGTGTGGCTTTATTCACATCCCATTGATATACATAGTAATGAAAAAATATCATACATCATACCAACATAAATTTAAAATCCCCCACTTCCTATGTAAGGATCGGACCATCATGGGTAGTCTTATTCAAAACAACGTACAGTTTTATTCCCATTTTCATGAGATACTTAGTGACACCCAGATATTGTATCTTCGGTATAAACACAATGTTCCTATCAATTCATGTAGGTTTGAATCATTCCTTACACAATGAAATTAAACTATAGGGAAACTCTAGAACTATTTATGGAACGATTCTCATACCAGAGAGATAAATAGAAATGTATGGATCCCATCTCATGGTTCTACAACCACACAATTTCATTCACTTATCCATCACTTTTGATATCGTTGTCTTTTAAAATAAACATTTACCACTCCATGTTTCTCACAATAAGCCTAGATCATGTCGTATTTGGAATTTGGTAATGATTTCTCTTCATAAGTTACAGTTATCTATTCAAATTGAGGATATTATTTTCGTAGTTACAAAGACCTAAAAAGAATACCAGACATCCTAAATATGTGATTGTAAACTAAATAAAACTTCAAGGACTATGTGTGGCTTCATTATATTCCATATAAAACATATAGTGAATCCTAGATCTTTTATTTTGGACCTAACGACATCACACTGGGGAGAGTCTCATACTATCCCATGTACGAATTAGATCTAAATAAGGAGATCCAATATGAGTAGTCACATTAGAAATATACCCATATGTGTCATAAACACATTTGATGTGATTATTTCTATAAAAATATATGTATAGAATCATGAACTATATACCCTAGTCCAACTATAATATTATTTTTCACATCTGAATCACCAATGTACTTTTTTAATGTCACATCCCAAATCAAGAATAATTTCAGATATTAATAACCTTTACTAATCTTTTTTTGGCATAATGTCATATACCTGAGAGCTCATTTTCATGATCACACAATACATGCCCCATTTGTCCTTACAAATGTTTCCCCCATAATTTTCTTATCAGCACTAGGATTCTATAGTTTTTCTATGTAGTACGTGGACCTATTTAAATTTAATAAATCATCCCTCATACTGGGCTTTAAAATTTCAGAAATTTCTCTCATAGTAGAAGCCTCCTTTATCCCTTTATGCCTTTTTATGATAGCATGGAGGAACCCATAGTTTAAAATCAACAGTCATCCTCTACATATATTTTTCATATCCATTATACAAACATGAATGAAACCAAAGCCATGATTTACATGTCCTCCTATAATATGCTCAAATAATACTAGAATAATCTTGATCAATTTGAACATATACCATCGATCATTTATATAATCTTATTATCTAAGTGTTATGACCTAATCCAACATGAACCGTAATTCCAACACATGGGTCGGACATGCATATAGCCTCCATTTCCCTGATTATTTGGAAATTACAACATGAAATACCCATTTCATGTTAAGTTAATTTATCCACAATCCAAAACCTATGATTGATAATATCTAAATATCAAAAAATAATCATTATCCATTACAAATATAATTTCATAATTCTGAACATATTCTTTTCCAAACAATGTCGTACACACCCCAATTTTCATTACGTAAGGCACCCTCACAACAGGCCTTTCATCCTAAGGATGATACTAAATGACCATGTAATATGTTCCCCAATTAGCCATGAAAAAAAACTCATAAATTGTTTTTCAACCAGTGGTAAAATAATTCTTTTGAAGTACCTCCTCTGACATCATAAGACCTCATTCACATACCACCCATAAAATCCAAGAATCACTAAATAAATGATTACAACTTTCCCTATCCAACCTGAATATTGTTGATCATTTCCAAGATGATTAAAAAGTATCATTTAACAATAAATTCATAAGTAAAATCTAATGACACTAAATTAATTCTTGTATAATTTTCTTTATAAATCACTTTAAAATTCACAACATAATGTTTAGGATCCATTCCTTTAAAACTTCAAAGTTTAGTGTCCTTACTGGATGAAATTAAACTACCTGGTACCTTCATCTGTTGTCGAAAAAGAGTATTCTGGCCATAAAATTGGTTATCTAACAAAATTTTACCTCCACCACCCATCAAATTTACATCGTAGTGTTTTCTAATTCATAGATTGTATCAACACATATATTCCCTTTATTTATCATACATTGGAAAAACCACAACTAATGGTCTTGAGAAATTATAATTTCTATAAACTTCCCTCACACAAGAGAAATAGAATTTAAAAAATCATGGTCAATCCATAACCATAATATCTAGAATGGTCCCACATTAATAATGTATATGTCTCCCCTAAAACTGCCATGTCATCCTATAGAGTCCACTATATGGCCATGAAATATGTTCACCAGTTGGCCCTATAAAAGACAACCCTCATAATAGTTAGTTAAATAGTGGAATATTCAATCTCAAAAGAGACCTCCTCTACTATAAAATATCATATTTTGGATTCTGTAACAATATAACAGGGGATCATGATTTTCCTCAAAATTGTCTTAACAATATTGGAACATTCATATTTACCAGAAATTGTTTGGGATATCATCTAAAAATTTAGGGTTATATTTGTTCAACCTAAAACACTTGCATATTTATCCTAGCATGAATGACTCGAAACGACTAACAAAAAGTGACAAAGTAATAACCATGTTGAAAAAAAACATGGGAACCCTAGAAAATTGTCAAGTCTCAGCTCGCTAGACCTACAATATGTATAGTTAAAAAAATATCAA
This sequence comes from Viscum album, assembly GCA_963277665.1. NCBI lineage: Eukaryota > Viridiplantae > Streptophyta > Magnoliopsida > Santalales > Viscaceae > Viscum > Viscum album. The sequence goes on from OY728159.1 coordinate 1,267,292,702, forward strand.
GCGATAGTAAGTTAAAAGGAAAAAATGTTGATAGGATGAAAACCAAAAAAATTAGAGGCTTAAAAAATATCCATGTCTCTCTTGCTATGTCTCGTTCAAATTGGGTATAGTAAACAATTAGGTGATTATAAAAAGGAAAAAATGTTCATTAGATTTTCCATTTGACCCTGGAATATGTAAAACAACCCTCAATTGGACTCTTGTAAAAGACAAAAGTTAACCCCATAAATATCATTGCAATTATAATTACTTAATATAGTGATAAAATGATATGGAAAATCCGATTCTATAATATGATTACATGAAAAATATGTAGATGAAGACATAATTGAAGAGTAGATTTTATTCATTACTGAGGAAAAAATATCCCACTATAACTCCAATAAAATAGAATCTCTCTATCTTATTTCATAAGAGGCATTGAACATAACACTTTATCTATTGATCATTATTATGAGCCCTATCAGATTCATGTTGAAGCTAATTCTGTTGAACTATATGTGTATTGGGCCCACTTGCTTAGGAAAAATATTTTTCATCATTCCAATCATGATGTATCTCCAAAACCAGGAAAATTATTTTGGAATTCATCAATATTTCCTAATGTTACCATAGAACCATATTCATTTCATTCTAAATGAAAAAAATTCTATTGGGGGGGGGGGGTTGACACCGCGAAATGTGATCCTTCCACATTACTATATAATTGATGATTGAAACCATACATAACAACCGAATGAATATTATTGTGTAGAAATACATATTTAGACTATAATAAGAAGAAGAATGGATATCCATGTGTTGAGGCCAAAATTTTTTACATCCAAACTCAAAAAGGTCATGGGGTGACTCTCCACTATTTATGGGGTTCAGTGATAACAATGGTGTGATAGGCCTGATGGACCATTACCGTAGTATGACAACTATCCCGATTAGGGGTGCTGGGGAACTACACCCTCAGTATGGAATATATGGTTTTCCTAAATGATCCATCCAGGTTCCCCAATAACTGTGAGTATGCTATCCCATGCATTCCACCCACATGCCCAAAAATACACCTTCTCCCAGGGTCCCATATTTTTCTATTAATAGATTATTGGGGTCTTCATTTGGATGAAGGAAATTTCCCAATGACCAAATTATTCTCATATATCCCTATTGGTTCTCTAATTTCCTTTGAAACATTTTATTTAGTTATCTAATAGATAATAAAGAGTAAATGGGAATAATAGAACATAATTCCTCCTATGGTTTAAAGTAAGGAACACATGCGCATGTAATTATCCCAACAACTGACCAATGATGAATAGTATGAGGTCCCCTTTTATAAAGTGGGACTTATTTGGTATACGTCCAGTAACACCTATGGAGACCCATGATGTATTGATAATGGTGTCTCCCATGTGCATTAACGTAGGTAGATATTCCCCCAATATGATATCTATTCTCCTAGGAAATACTTATGAAATCCACTGTAATGCGATCCTCCTTGTTTATTCCTACCTTTTCACCTATAAAATCAATTAATCAGGAATTCTTCAATTCCAAAAATGTAAGGGCCTCTCCCCTTTCAGATCCCATGGATGACAAGGATTAATGGAAAGACTCCACCAAGACCTTCAGACTTACAAAACCATGAGGAAAATAATGTTAGGGTGTCTCCCATTGGAATTTTTATTTCAATGGCCAGTGTTTCCAAAATGTGTCCTACGAAATTTTCAGGATCCTTAGAGTGTTTTTAGATTGTATATATGTAGTAACAGGGAACCCTACCCCATGGAATGTGTTGATTAGATATCATAATAGTAATTTGGGGATATGATCATGTTTGTCTCATCTCATCTTTGAGTCTCAGAGCATCCAGTTCCTAGTAGGTAGGGTAAGGATCACACTGTATTTTTGATTATACATGGAATTAGATCCTCTTCTCACTATGCAAAATATTTTAGGGTTTTTATGCTAGTGTAATCCCCGATCCTCTCTTATAGGATGTTTCAATCTTTCCCCTCTCTTAGAGTAATTCAATAACCTTCATTTCATTCATATTGTGGACTCTCAACCAATATAATTTGAAGAGATGGAAGTGTTGGGGAACCCACCTCTTCAACGTTTTCCCTGACCTCTTTAACTAATGAATAAAGATTTTTTTTTCAAATCATACTCTTCCTCTTGTTTCCCAAACCGAGCATCAATCACGTGGGCATAGATGTTAGTGATGATCATGAAATACACACAATACACATGTAGGATTAAAATATGTGAACTCTGATTCATGTTAACCAGGATATATATGAATCCCATTTGGGGGCCATTAGTAGTGGGAATCCTATATATAAATAACCCCCAATCATAATTCTCTTAATTTGGGTATCCTCCTTGGGAGTAAAACCTAAGTTAATCCCCCAAATTATAATGAGTTATAACATCCATCATCACCGATTAACATTCGCATCATTCATAAGATTAAGATGTAACCTATCTTCTCAAAGGTTCAAAATCTCTTAAGATACATACCTTTGATGGCCTCCATAGGCATGGGTCCAAGACACTGAACTATGTGGGATTTGATTCCCATATATATGAGATATGTTATAAGCCTCACTGATGTTCAAACCCAAATCCAATATCAACCCATTTTTTGGTTTCATATATGTAGTAGGGTCTAATTCAACATGGAATCTCATATCTCATCTAGGTTCCTTGCTTAGTTTCAGCATAAGTCCAACAATGAATATTCTCTAGGCCCCTTACACCATGGTATCCTTTTTATGTGATGTTATACTATATGGTTGGATCCTTATTACATGACCTTAAAAGGTATGATGTGCCCCATTATGCGTCACCGAACTAAGTGGGTTCATATTCATTTCATTAGAATAAATAGGAGTCACATCTATGTGTTTAATCCCAACATAAAAAATTTCACATCTCATTATATTAAGATAAACATTAGAGTGATATTTGTATACCTAGATGACAATAAACTCAATAATGCCTCAATATGTAGTTAGATAACATGAATCATAATAATAATGACCAAATAATCTATAATTAGTATATATGAGGATACCATCAATGGATAACCTTGAATATATAAATTTTTTTCCATTGATGAAGAAACATTGATACATACAGATGATTCAAAATTAAATATATGCTAATAAATTATTTCTAATAAAAGGATGACCGACATCATACATCAACATCAGTAAAGGATTAATGAACATATCATTCATTTATAAGAGAGTCCCAATGTACGAAATTACCTCCCCAGGATGTGATGACCCCAACCTCCCATCCTATTGACTAATGTGAGTTCTTAAGAATTGTAGGTCCAAACACATAATGATCACCTACCTTTGGAAAGAAGGTTCCCATAGATACAGAACCATTGGGTGTTTCTAGTTACATGAAAAACCCTTTGGAAACTATTCAGAAATAGAAAAACATAATGAGGTGTCAATTATAAAGGAAACAAATATCATGGATTCTTATTATACAGATGGAAAATTACACCCCTTTATAAAATATAGCCTTTTATACTATTTTTGTGACACCATGAGTATGATATTATGATGTTTATGACAATATCCCATGTACTAATAATTCTATACCATTATTAGATCCCTTAAAAGGCTTTTTAAACACCACTTTCATTGATGTATATCCTCATGTTTTTACATATATGAAAGAGAATGTGTGGTAATTTAGGAAACTAAAGAAGGTGGATTTAAAAAATTATTATTTTTTATTATGTATAGGACATGATTTATAATTATTATTCTTGTATACCAAACCATTTCATCCTAGATTTTAAAACTATTATGATTTTTATCATAAAATATATGTAATTGTCTTGTATGAAATTGTTGGGTCATTTTTGTTTCTATCAATTCATAGTTTATTTGATTTAGGAATTGTGAATATATAATGATATTGAAATGTGTTAAGATAATTCTATATTTAGGAAAACATTATTTATTTTGGTAATTTAAAATAGGAGGTGGTTTTTAGGTGATGAAATCCTTGACTAGATATTATCAGTCAATGTGGATCTGGAACAATTGTACATTTGGGTAATAATACTAAAAAAATTAGAATGGGAATTGACTCGATCATCAAATGGTTCATGAAAAAAAAATGCCATTATAAACACATGGTTTGAAAATCATGGAATATAATCTCTAATTAATAAAAAAAAATTGCATACCATTATGATGGATACATTACAAAATAAATTATTCCCCATAATGATAGTGAAGTATTAATGGACATGATCAACGAATCAACCACTTGTAAAATGGGTAAACATAAGGATATGAAATGATATAATTACATATATAATATATAGATAATAAAATATTGTTTATTTATACATTGTTTAATACTATTTTATCAAATAATTATCCATTTTATGAAATGGTAAGTACCAAGAGAAACCATTGTAACAAACTCTATGAATGAAAATGAAATGATTGTATGAATTACATCCCGAAGTCTAGGGGAGGTGGATTACAAAACAGAATGGTGATACTTACACTATTATCTGAACCTATAAACAACAAAATGAAACATGTGGAGCATCTACCTCCACCTAAGAAGTAGAGACTAACTATAGATTACTTTTTACCACAATGACCATCAACATTCAGTGGGTATTCTACCCCACTTTCCATATAATATTTAGTTAAGTCAATGGAGTTGATATTTTTATTACACTTTTCATGGCTAAGAGAATGAAACTCTGAACATGCGTCATTTTTATATTGTGGCTGATAAATGATAGATATTGATAATGAAAAAAAATTTGAAGGATTAAATAGAAACAATGTAGTGTGAAGACATGAAAATTTTATTTAAAAATAAGTATTTTGTAGAAGTGTTCAACCATTAACGAGGAGATAATTACATGTGCTAACGAAAAAGTATTTTTCATAATTCATGGTATAAATAGAAAATTTAGAAATGAATTAATGATATTACTATTTTTTATCAACAATGATAACAATAATGATAAATTATTTACCAGTTTAAAACAAAACATTTTAAAGGATCTCTGTATCTCTTAATATCTGAGTTATGATGAAATAGTTAAATGTTTTCTCAAAGTTGATGTGTTTGTAGGATAATCGTCTAATTTTTAGGGAGATAATAAATAAATGGAACTGTTTCAAGCTAGAGGATCAAATATGAATAGAGATTATAAGATCAAAATACCAACTTGTAAAAAATGATGGAAAAAGAATCATGTAAATTTCCTAAAAGGGATAGATAAATGTTTTTATGTGGGATAGAAGGACACAATGAACATGAATATAAATGAGTCGTGCATAATCAAGCCAATTTGATAGGAGAAGGGAAGGCACCACCCATAGTTCATTGATACAACTATAGAGAGTATTGGTATTATAGAATTAAGTCTAGTAAACCATGGGACATCGATGGAAATCAAAATCATTAACCAAAAATGACAGTATAGGAATAGAAATAATATACTAGCTCTACTTCTTGGGTATAACATGATAATAAAGGAATACATGGTTCTCTTCCTATTCACACAAGAATTATTTTTTTATTTTATTCTATTTATATGTATTCCATTATATCATTCACATTACCAAGAACTGTTGAAGGAAAACATTAACTCCTAGAAGTATAAAAATTTCTAAATGCTTCTATTTGTGAAGAATATGGTGCCCATGTGATGGAATATTCTCCTGTTATCATATGTGGTAATATTAATTAATTGAATATTTAACTCCCTCTCATGGTGAAATTTTTCACAATAATAGTCATGGTATGGATCCCAAAATATAGATATAACATCAACTATCTTGAACATAAATATATTCTTATATTATGAACCAACCCATTCACAAACATAATTTATTGGAATATCATGAATATTCTTTGGAAAAGTCATCAATGGTGTTAGTGTTAATAAAAAATTTATAATAATACAATTCCCAAATGGTTGAGTAGAAGGAATGTATAAACATTGAAGAAATGAAAATTTCAAGGTTATAAAATGATGCATTTACTAATAGTTTCTCAACCTTATCTAAAACTACAAGGAAGAATAATCTATATAAATCATTCTAAGAGAAACTCATATCTTCAATTTACTATATAGAATGGTCTTAATCATATTGGATGAGTTATATTATCAGTTGCATGTGACTTTGTACAAACGGTTCATACACCTTAGTGCATCACCTTACGGTGTGATGATGATATTTTTCATGATAAATCATGGATCAATGTGGTTGAGTATCAATTAAAGGGAGCATAATATGATCACTATAATGAATATGTTTCCCGTGAACTGTATTGGTGATTTTTTAATCAATAATGATGATTCCATTAATACTCTAATGTGGGGATATTTATTTTAAATATCATCAGGTAAAAGTGAGGAGTAATGATATTTAGAAGAATACTTTCTATTAAAAATAAGGAAAATTTTAGTTTATAGAAATAGAGTAATGACATAATAATTCTCCTAAAACATGAATAGAATCTATGAATTTTGATGGTTCCATTAATAATAGAAGAAATATTTTCTAATTTAAAAATTTGTTACATTCATATGTTCCATGTGAAATTATTTGGGAATCACATTCAATATTATTAATATTGATCAAATGATCAATATTAAATTTTTGAGAGTTATTTAATATTCTCAAAATAATACGTTAAATTTTAGTATGGACTATCACCCTTAAATGGATATAAAATCCGAGAGAACCATTCCAACACATGGAGACATTTTTATAACCTATTGAATGTGATTTAATGTTTAATGGGATCAAAATCTCCCATTAGTAGAGTTCTCAGACAACAAAAGCTTCCACAATAATTTTCAAATGTATCAATATAAAGCTCTTTATGGGAAGTGATTTATATACCGTGTTTTGGTATAAGTACTATACATCCATCCATTATAGGGATATGGAGTTTGATATTGGAGAAAACATTTTCTTCTAAATATCACCTTGGACGAGATTCATGAGGTTTGTAATGAAATGTAACAATATAAATAGTGAAATTGGACTATTTGATATCCATGATTTTATAATAGCTGGGGAATGTCTACTATATCTTCTATCAAATAATTCTCATGTTGAGTTTTTTTTCCACGTAACTCTCATAGTAATGTAAAACACAAACTCTCACATATACAGAAAAATCATGTTGTGAAAATGGAGGATTACCTCCCTTATGAGAAATTTTGCTATGTTCATAGACCATAGAGAACCAATTAATTGTATCAAGATAACTCACCTTGTCAAAGTACTATAGATAAACTATAAATAAGAAGAGGCAATATGGGATGAAGAGGAAATGAATAAAAATAAGTACCGTAATCTATTATCAAGAAAGAATATGAGTTGAAATTTAAAAAAAAAATATTCTAAATCTAGATATTATGTAATGTCCTCTGAATAAGAAATAACTAATGTTTTTTGAATAAATGTGTGTAATATAATTATAAATTAGAATACACATATTTCACATAAAACACATGAATAAAATATTGTTTCATAAATTATGATCATTACACTAATCACCAAATAATGCCAAAAAATGAATAACATTATAATGTGGAATATATGAAATTAGTAAAGTAGAATATGAAAATTTATATCATTCCAATCCTCTAGAAACCTCACTCTACAAAAAACACTACAAAAAGGAATATAATATTATTAATCCAATAAACATGTTTTAAATGTAAAATAAGATCCTTTCATGGAATTGTAGTTGATTATTAATTAAGGAATGTAGTGATATTTATAGGATTTAATTTAACCATTGTAAATTTAATGTGACCATTGAAATTTTAATATGATCATTGGAACATTAATCAGATATCAATAATTGTATCATGGCTATTTGGAAGAGTAACTTGACATGAAAATATAAAATGTATTATATATAATGCATTGAATTCTAAATTTAATAAAAATATTAATAAATATTATAATTACATTAAATAAATATCTTTGTTAAAAAATCAACGAAAATACCATAAAATTTTTAATTATAATTTTATTAATGCGTTTTCTAAAAATAATGATTATTTTAATAAAAATTAAAACATCATATGATAGAAAAATATTTTTAAAAAATGAATTTAATTTTTACAATTAATTGATATAGGTAAACTTTTTTTTGTTTTTTATAACACATAAATTTTTATATGACTAATTAAAATACTTTTTTCTATTACCGCATGTTTTAATACCTAATTATGATGATATAATGAAATTATAAATAAAAAATAATTATTTCATCCTAAATTAAATTTATTGTGATAAATTAGTCATTTGAAAATAATAATCATAAATTTTAAAATTAATAAACAAATTCAATGTTTAAATGTCTAATGTGGCACATTAGTATGAATTCTTAATATTCCATATCACTTTTTAGAAAACTATTAAATTGGAATTATCATTTGATTCATTTTCCTCAGGTTATATTATTTTTATAAAATATAGTTCATTATGTAAAAAATCATATTATTAAAAATTTTATGATAGAAATTTTATTTTATTCAATATTACAACCATCAATACCCCTCTCCAAGTGTATAAATATCCAATATCAAGCCCCATGGAGAACCACCCATCCCTCTTTAAATAAATTCAAATATCCACTCAAATACCCTTTCACATGAACCTTATAATCCTTAGTGTTGTTTTTGAAATGTAAAAATATCATATTTCAAGAAAGTATGTGATGCATAAAAGAAGAAACACTAAGAAAATATTGTGTTTTCAACAACTTCCCTGCACAATTTCTTCAACTATTATTCTTAATTATCTATTAAAATATAAAATTCATTATAATAATTTATTATTATTTTAACATGATATTAATAATGTTAATGTATAATAAAAAATATATATTTTAATGTATTTATATTTCATTCCTCTATTTTTTCTTTTTTTGTAAATGTCTTATTATCAGTTTGTTAACTACTAAAGAGGATATTTCCAAACCATTTCATATCACCTACCATATGGATGGATAAAATAAATTATATACTATATATAAGTATAAATATATTTCTTTTATTTTTCTATAATTTATTATACACAAGTATAAATGACATTGAACAAATATTATGTAATCGAAAAAATATGATTTTTTAAAGAAAAAATTTCATTAAATTGTTTCAATATTAAAAATGTTAATTAAGGAAGAGAATAAAATAATAATTAATGATAAATCATGAATAAAATGACATAATTCACTTCTAGTTCAATGTTTCAAAAAACATATTTTTATTTTTTATGTGGTGAAAAGGTGCCTAAATAAAGAAGGATTTTAGTTTAAGGGGTTTCCTAAACCTATTTCCGATGCTTTCTCCAGGGCGTGTGCGTCCTTCTTATTGAGTACGAAAGGTGCGGCTTTTTTACCCCACATTCCCACTTTCCAAAGGTGGGTGTCATCCAATCATTATTTAGGGACATCTTCTCCTTGATCGAAACGGGATGATAGGATCTCGGTTCTTCCTTCCATGGATTCCTCGTCGGAACTCGTTACCTAGTCCGGGTCTCCCTCATAGATTTAATATGTTGTTAGTGAAATTCTTTTCGGCAACATATCTTCATGGGAACCAGTTAATTATTCTTCTTCTATCAGGACATTCCAAGGGGTCTGGTCAGGGCAGCAACCTTCCGTTAGGGGAGTAACCATGTTGGGGCATCACATGCATGTCTCAACCCTGGGGAATTGGTGTGTCTGCCTTATATCCCTTATTATAGGGCTTCTCGAGGACGTGGAAGCCCGAGGAATCCCACATCAAACATGGGTAATCATATGCCATGGGAATGTATCTATGTTTTTCCTCAGCTTCCCATGTTAAACACAGGGTATGCTACAAGTTTAACATCCAGTGGAGACGGATCAGCCTGATCAGAACACTGACTAGAGTATATCAGATGGAGGAACCCCATAGATGGAACACCGATATTGGGTCCATCACGTGGGCGGCCTCCCGAGTGCTATTAGGCAGAATGGGGAATGGAATGGCATGATCCCACAGGGATGTGGTGGCCTGGGTGAGGATCAGGATGGATGATGGAGTAGTTGATGGGGGTGGTGAATGGGATGAGACCTTCGTGAAGATGACGGTAGTGTTGGTATTGTGCCTCAAAGAGACTTCCTATGTATCCCTATGGCAGGGAATCAAAGTCTGTGTAGTTTATATGACAACATATTACCATCGAATGAGGTTGAAAATAGATTTCCATTGAATGAAGTTGACAATGGCATTATGCTGAATGAGGATGCAACAAATTACCGCAGGATGGGGTCACCACAGCTTACCGCTGGATGGGGTCACAACGGCTTACTGCTGGATGGGGTCACAATGGCTTACTGCTGGATGGGGTCACAATGGCTTACCCATGAATGCGGTCAAACTGACAAGATGGAGGTTGTAACGACCGGGTGGTGGTGGGCATGAACCTCAAGAAGGCTTCTCACATAAGATTACTTTACATGGATCAATGTCCTCATAGTTCGGGAAGGGGAATGTTGACAAAATGACGTGAATATGGACCAGGGGTCTGATGGGTGTTGGTCTTGAACCTCATGGAGGCTTCCCACATATCCTGCCTTGGAATGGATCAAAGACCATGTAGTTCAGGTTGGGGGAATGGGGCTAACACTCTCGGCTGCCTAGGGTGTTGGTGAACCGACGTGAATGAGATCAGAATGACCAGGTGGTGGTGAGCCTGAACCTCTCAGATGCTTCCTACATACCATTCCTTGACATGGATCAAAGTCCTCATAGTTCAGGTTGGTGTGGTGAACTGACGTGAAGGAGGTCGGAACGACCAGGTGGTGGTCTTGATCCTTAGGGAGGCTTCCTATGTACCATGCCTTGACATGGATCAAAGTCAACGTAGTTCAGGATGGGTGTGGTGAACTGACATGAAGGAGGTCAGAAAGACCGGGTGGTGGGCATGAACCTCATGGAGGCTTCCTACGTACCATGGCTTGGCATGGATCAAATTCCATGTAGTTCAGGATGGGTGTGGTGAACCGACGTGAAGGAGGTCGAAATGACTGAGTTGTGGGCTTGAATCTTAGGGAGGCTTCCTTCATACTATTCCTGGACATGGATCAAAGTCCACGTATAGGATGATGTTGGGGGCTTCAACCTTAGGGAGTCTTCCTACCTACCATGCCTTAACATGGATCAAATTCCATATAGTTTAGGATGGGTGTGGTGAACCGACGTGAAGGAGGTCGGAAAGACGGGGTGGTGGGATTGAATCTCTGGGATGCTTCCTACGTACCATGCCTTGACATGGATCAAAGTCCACGTAGTTCAAGATGGTTGTGGTGAACCGATGTGAAGGAGGTCGAAATGACCAGGTGGTGGGCTTGAACCTCAGAGAGGCATCCTACGTACCATGCCTTGACATGGATCAAAGTCCACGTAGTACAAGATGTTGGGGACTGGAACCTCAGGGAGGCATCCTATGTACCATTCCTTGATAAGGATCAAAGTTCTTTTAGATTAGGATGTTGGGGAATACAGTTTAACGTCATGCGGGATGGGGGGTGTTGTTATGGTCGATGCTCACTCTAAGCCCACGCGAGTCATGCTCTGTGTGAGAAACAAGAGGAAACAATGGCCTAACGACAACATCGTGAAAGGAGTGTCCCAGGGAAGTGAAGAGGGGATTATGCGTGGGGAGGCCCAGGTGGAGAGATATTGGGACATACACCTAGATGGAGGCCTGTGGTGAGGAAGCCTAGCGGGAGAGGGAAATGGTGACAAAACCCGTGTGCCCATCTCCACTTTGGGTCTGTGGTAATGAGGAAGTGAGGAGAAGTTGGGATGCTACCTCTTGTAAGAATGGATAGGGGCTTACAACATGGTGGCTAACCTTCCCCAAAGACAAACGCCACACCATTATGGAGAATATCATCCCCTGTGAGGGGTGATCCCATCCCCGTGGAGATGAGTGGGCATGTAGAATGTCCATGGCGGGGGGACCCTGCGTGCGAGGCACGGGGCAAGGTTATAGTTTAACATCATGTACTGTGGACGATGATGCTTGATAGTTTATCATCTTGCAGCTTGGATGAGGTGGGTTTGCTCTGCAACCCTAGGTCTTACATAACCGGTACCCTCTGATCCTTATGGGAGGGATGTCATTGGCAACACCGTAGCAAGGGGGTGTCACAGAGCAAACCATCGAGGGGTCCACGTTAGCATGGCTATGAAAAAAAGAGATAGCCATTAGCATGCCTATGCGAAGAAGCAATTTGTGATGCAACACAACGTGTGATATCATCCAGGGGACATTGAAGTCACATCTTTCCAACTTGGAGGGTCGCACGATAATATGATTTTCCAAGCAGAGGGGTCCATAGTCAGGGGCCTTGTGATGCTCTGTTGCTTTGTGTGGCAGAGAGCACTTGCGATGGGGTGTGCTTCGCAAATTGGGGCACCTTATCATTAGCATGGGGTGGAGTTGCATATGGGAGGTGCTTCGTGAAGTGTATGGGCATTCGTGGAGCATAGCCTCATGAAACAAAGGTGCCTCATGAAGCAAGGTGTCATGAAGCAATGTGCTTCATGAAGTATAATGACCCTACCTTAGCATGTGGATCATGTGTACATGAAGGGTGTTTCATGAAGCATAAATGATCCACGAAGACCCTGGTCCCCATGGGGATCCCCTTCCTTCATGAAGACCCTTGGGCTTCGTGAAAGGAATCCATCTCAAAAGTGGGGATCGGAGCTAGGTAAAGAGGTGGCACTTCACGGAGCAGAGGTACCTCGCACAATTCATGGTTCGCAGAGCATAAGGATGCTTCACGATTTGTGAGCTGGGAAGATGAAAAATCAGATTGTCTGTTATTTGGACTCAGGGGGAGCCTAGTATTTATACGCAAGAGGTACCATGGAGTGGAGATCATGCGGTGTTAAGAGGGATTTGGTTGCTTCGCGATGAGTCATGTACATAAATTGCGTTCGTGGAGCATCCCGCATCCTTGCTTCGTGGAGGCCACGGTGCTGGGGGATCTCAGCGAAGGGGCTTTGTGGGGAAGTCCTTTGGGGCCTTCTTTGGGCTTCTTCTTTGTCCCGGATTTTGGCGCCAAAAAATTCCCCCCTTAGACTTGGAGCTGCGGAGAGGTCAAGGGTCGAAGTCTGAGGGAGATCAGCAATATCCTCGGCCGTTCACAGTGCTGACTCGTGAAGAAGGCTCAAGAGGTGGATGGGGGACACATAGGTCGAGCGTGCCGTGAATCTCCACACGAACTGGGTGCTCTGTGATGTTCCGAAGGCCGTTGCTTATAAATAAGTGTTGTTCCCTCTCTTTTATCCTTTCCCTTCACTGGGATTTTGTCTTATTGAACTCTCGATTCGATAAGATCTGCATACTTCACAAGTGTTATCTGTGAATCGATTCTTCACGACGTACAGTGAGTCCTCAACTATGTGTTTGCACTTTACGATCTGGCATTGAACTCCTAGGCAGTGCTCTGTGAAGTGTCTTCACGAACAAACTTTGCGAACATGCTTCGCCAACGATTTTTGTGAACTAGATAAAAACGTCCAAGTTCCAGAAACAAATGTCCACCCAAGAAGATTACCTAGGGGTCCGTGTGGATTTCTCCTGGAGGGATAAAATGGAAAACCGTCTAGTGCAAGGAGAGTTAGTCTGGAGCCACTCGAACCATAGTTCATTGGTGGAGCTACTGTTGGAGAGTCAGATGAACTTACCCTTGTGTAGGAGGTTACCCTTGTATGGATTTGGGCTAAGGGATGACATCTTCATCCCTGAAGCAGGTAGGGACGATCCAGCTTACTGGTTCCAGAGCACGTCGTGTCAACACTGATGGTTCAGGGTGCCTGATGGTCATGCTCGGGAGGAATTCACGCCTACCATTACTGACTACTTATACAATTATCTGAACAATGTCGACGGGAAGGCATTGCAGCTGGAGACGTCCACTTATCTGTACCGAACCATCCTCAAGGTGTCAATGGGGAACCCAACGATAGGGTGGTCTGAGGAATGGGACATGTTCTAGGGTGAAAACTTTATAGATGATTGGGCCTGGGCCAACTGGGTAGGCGCCTCGTGTGAGGAATTCAGAGCGGAGCAGCGAAGGGTGGGCCTGTATGAGGCAGCTGTGGCTTCCCAGTTCTATATCTACCAGCTGAAACAACCAATGCCAGATCTGTTGAGATAGTGGTCACTGGGGACCAATACCTACCACCTACAACATGGGGAGGTCGGCATCAGCCTAGGGGATGTTCATCAAATCTCGGGGGTCCCGACATTGGGGGCGATGTATGATGAATTCCACCTGGCTCTGGGTGTGTGGGAGGATCCGGATTAGATTCCATGTCTGGAGATGGAATTTATGGATCTTGTGCCAGGGGAGGACAAGGGAGCCGTGAGGGCTGTCCACTTTAAGCGGTGGTTCAAGCAATTACAAAATTTCCCAGAAAATAAATAGTTCTCGGTGAGGCCTCGAACTTGCTCAAAGGGGGACCCGAGTAAGGAAATCTTATACTGGCGGCTGTTGAAGAATAGCCATTGGATGACATGGGGGTTCAGTGTCAACACTGAACAATAGCCAATAGTCAGGCCGACGACATTCATCGCAGCACTGATCTGTGGCTGGATCCTGCCAGTGAGGGATACAATCATGCGAGTGCGACCAAGCACTTTCATCATGGAATCCACATTGGTGAAATGAGGGTGGGTCAACCTAGGGATCCTGATGCTCTCCAGGTTTTATAAAATATTGTGGCACATCAGCAAGGGGAAAAGGCCACAAAGGGTATGCGGGCTATTCCATCTCTTGTACGGGTGATGACGGCGCACATCCGGGGGATCTATGAGTATCTGAACCCCATATCGCCTCCATGGTCAAACTTTCATCCATCAATCTTGAACTTAATGGGGTGATTTACGACCATGATGACCACACCATTGGTTCAGAACCGGGTGTTCAGGTTGGAGGAATTCAATTTCCACCTGTTCTCGTTGCCGAGAGGGGCATTCACTGATAACGGCCAGGGAACAGAAGAGAATCGGGCCTATCTCCTGGCCTTTCAAGGTGGAGTCTTGGTGGCCAGGGTGGACCGCAAGCATCTCTGTGAGCCATACACCCCACACCGGTTTTCATGGAAATTCGGTGCCTGCAGCGGCTGACCCCACAGTTCTACCTGGGGGTGCAGTATGAGGAGAACCCATGTTTGATGAGGGAGATGTGGCACATGTTCACATGGGAAGACAGGAAGATGTGGAATGTACTTCCTCCGATGACCACCGTAAATGGGTTGATGAAGTAATATGCCCAGAGTTGGGAGGCGGCCTATCCAGGGGAGATGCTAATGTGGCCAAACATCCTAGTCGGTGAGGGTGAGCTTCCCTGATCTTGGGGCCGAGGCCGAAAGGCAAAAAGGGAATCCCGTAGTGGCGATGCTACTCTAGCGGTGATGCCTTCACTTGTTGATGGGGGAGCAGTGATAGTGGATCTATCAGAAGTAGTGGAGCCGGTGGTCCTAGGAGAACAAAGTCATTCAGATGGGTGGCCACCGAGGGGATTCCGCTGGATTTCTACACAGGCCCTGGGGAAATGGCTGAATCATATTGACATGCTGGAGAATGCTCTTTTCTCTGAGTCCTGGGACATCTTGGAAGTCAACTAGAAATTCCTCGGCCCATTCGAGTTTTGGAAGCACCGTAACCATCTTGGGGTGGACTTGCTGGGTATTAGACCCATTAGAGCCAGTTTTTCAGCATCCCAGGAAGAGGAGGAACAATACATATCCAAACTGGAATATTTTATCCACTCCCACGGTGCCATTCACTTGATTAGAGACTGAGTTAGGGTGCTACTAGTTCATATGGTCCCTCCGCAACTGCCAGCTGCTTATCTGAGGGAGCGCTTCCCTCTGCAGGAAGAATCGGACGAGTCCTCATGGGGAGACGAGGCTGGTAGAGAGAGTCCGCCAGAGGAGGGTGAAGTTGGATATCAGTCCTCAGACCTTTAGGATTTTGCAGAGGCCCTCGAGGTAGAATCACGAGTTACTTATTCATAGTCTATCCTTATGTTACTCTGGATTCCTTATCAGCGTCTGCGCTATGCAGGATAACCTTGTGCATAGACCTCTATCCCAAAGCTCAGTGGGTGCCGACGTAGGACCTTTGGGATCTGCACCTGTGGCTGCATCAAAATCTGTGTTTGGTAGGGATAGAACACTTTAGGCGTCTCCCCTTAAGTCTCCAAACCAGCCAACCATATACGGGGGGCCATGTCTCAGGGTTCTGATGACATCTTCCCAATAGCGACACTAGGGATTTGTCCTTTTTAAGTGTTATCTACCGCATTCACAACTATCATCCCCTGACCATGTTAACTGACACTCACATCCCCTTTTTGGAATGTATAGTCCTCCAATTGGCCCGGGCCGCTGCGGCGAAGTTGTTCGGGGCTTCTGGTAGCGTCCTTCCCAGAGGCATGCCAATGGTCGTTGATGTGGACCTCCAACTTGAACGAACCGCGGAACTCATGATCACTACCAGGAATGATAGTGGGACTATGCCTGAGATTATTGAGGTGGGATCCAATGATGAGGATCAACCAAATAGTCGAAGCCCCTCCACGCCTGATCTAACACCAGATGTGGACCCAGCTAAGGAGTTCCTGGTGGCATTCCCTGCATACGATCCTGCCATTCACGCCGACTGGGACGAGACGGCCTCTGACGAGGAGGAAAGGAAAATAGTCTACTGCCATTCATGGATGCTAATCATGCGCTTCATCAATAACTCCCCCATGTTTTATGGTTGGATGATATGGATAGACTTCTCTTGCGGCTATGCGAGCTCTGTGCTGGGGGGTAGATTCCCGGCACACTCACATGCTCATCTGAGATCTTGTGGTGGAAAAGATTCAGGAGTATGACCAAGGCCTCAGTGTAGGATTGCAGAGGAGGAAGTAGGTGATCATCAAGAGGCTCCGGGAGACGGAAATCAAGGTTGAACGGTTATAGGCCTGGTCAGATGAGCATTCCACTTCTCTTGATGCGCAATCAGAGATCATATCTTGGCTGAAAGCACAGTTGGCGGAGGTTGAAGAGGACATGAAGGGAGCCTCTGAAGAGATGGCCGTTATTCAGACTGGTGTGGAGTTGGATTGGGTCAAGGCCAGTGAACTGCACCCTCACGCTCTCAAGGAGGAGTGAGAGGTAAACAAGTGACAACAACTCTTGGACACCACCAGACAGAGGGTGGCAGAGCTGCAATGTTCCTTTGATGAGGTGAATCTGTCCATGGGGGGAGTTGACCCCGTGTACTATAATGATTATAAACCCTTAATCATACTTTCATGATTTAATTGTTAGATTTCATAGAATGCATGAGTTCCATTGTCTTCATTGGTTTATTTCATCCTTGTGATGTTCGCAGAGTGTCCCTCAATCATTCCCTAAGATCACATGGGTTGGGCCTGATGTGAGAAACAAGGGATGAAAACCTTATAACCCCATCCAAAAGTAGGAGAAGAAACCAATATTCAGGAATCCTGGGTTTGATCAGCCGGTTCGGATTTTTGGGATGAAATTAGAGAGACCTAACTATAGAAATAAGCTCTCATAACAGTCGAATTACCGTTTTCCTAACGTGCTCTTGTGCAAGAATGGGGTAACACCAGGGGTACTAAAATCAATCCGAACAGATGGGAATGGGATGTGTGAATCATGATACCCAGGATTCTGAACATTTTGGGGGTGGTGTGACAATAACGAATAACTATTGACAACATTTGAAACACAACATTCTTATTACATTAGCCTGGAGTGGGGATATCAAATGAGGTTCGACCATTGACCATGTTCGAAACATGGGACTAGACTCAAAATGTCATTCATTAGTCTACTGGAATTTTTGCCCAGGACAATAGGCTGGCCATAGTCCGAGCATCCATACTATTAGGGGGTTCCTCCAGACATGAAGAAGGACAAGAGTTTGAATAAGGGGCATGTAAAGCGTGGAATGTGGAGTTAGGGTTTGTTTGAATAAAATATAACACTCTTGAAGTTACACCACCATGGTGGGATCACACTATATGGATGCATCAGTTTGATCATGGGTCATTCCTTCATTGTGACATGGACTCTCTAGCGAGGGAGTCGTCACTTCCCATTTTTATCATGAGTCATCACAAACATGTTTAGGGAAAAGTTTCAGTTCCACGGTTCCCCACAAAGGGTCATTCTAGGGGGCCGGAAATGAGGAGGAACAAGACTTATGATTCCAAGGTATGGACCCTAGGAAAAATACCGGGGTGTCTCTACATATCCCATGAGGATGGAAATCAAGCCGTACATAGTTCTGGAAACACATCATAACATCATGCTGGACGAGGAGAAGCTTGGCTGCACCGGTACACATCCTACCAAAACTAATAAGCCCATGTGAGTCATGTTCGACGTGGGAAACAAGAAGTAATGGGGGCCTTCCCCAAAACAGGAAGGAATATGTTTGGGAGAAGGGACACTCATTGAATGTCGGCCCAATGATTCTAACTCGTCCATGTAGCACACCTAGATGTGTGATGAAGTAGAGCCGAGTATGTCGAAATTCCACATGAACACAGGGAAGTGGAAATGTGTGAATCATGATGCTTGAAATCTGGATCACAATGATGGTGGCATGATTATGAAGGGTAATTGTTGACCATGGAAGAAATGTCGCATCCACATTGCATTTTCCTGGAATGGGGACACAAAAATGAGGGTCGACCATTGATAATGTTCAAAACACGGGACCTGTCACAAATGTCATCAAAGATCCTTAGGGGCGCTGGCCTAGTAAGGTAGGTGAGATGATGCGGCATGGGACCAGGCCGTTAGGGTGTCCCTTCAGATGTAGAAGTGGATGAAGATCCAAATAGCGAGCTCATGTAGTGTGGACATGGAACGAGGGGAATGACCCCATGGATATTCCGCACTTCGGGCTCTTTTTCAAAACGCATCTGAATTTGGAAAAAAGATGTATTAGATAGAGGTAGTCGAGTCCCATCCCATAGGGAGTTCTTAGTTTAAGTTAATATAACTCAGACCGTGAATGGTAGGAAACGCGCGAGACACATGGTGGGGTAACTACAAAAACTTGATGTGAATGTGTACCGGGGGTTCCGACAACCACGTGTTCCTTGGAGAGGTCTTAGGTTGAGGGAACAAAAATGAGAGTTGAGCTGGGATTGAGGCAAAGTGCACAAGCGTTCCAACGTACCTCATGAGGATGGGGATCAAGATGCACGTTGTTCATGACGCTGCACGGTAGGGTACTAGTGCTAGGGAAAAAAGGGGGTGTAAGGGTGTGGACCTCACAAAAAAAGAGGTATCTAATTAATCTTGTTTTTTCCTTTAAGGTAAGTTGTTTTTATATTGTGAGGCGACAATCCTGGGGTAGTAGGCCCTGGCGTTGCCACAAGAATCAAGCTGTAGTAGGCATTGAAAAATGGTATGGCATGTGACCAATACCAAATATGGTGTCCCTTTGAGTGAGGACATCATGATGCATTGCCATTTATTGTCTTACGACTAGGATGATAATGTCACAATTTAGGGTCATGTGATATGACAAGCCGGAATAGTTTAAAGTCATATGGCTTGGACATGATGGAATGTGAACGACGTGGTATAGCATACCCGACATGAATGAGGACATAATCTTATACTACACTATACGCAATTCCAAGAAAGGAGCCTCGGGCCATGGGGCCTACATAGAGGTAAGAGGGAAAGGGGAAGGAGAAACTAGCTCTCAACTAAGCTGGACCCGAAAACGAGACGTCCAGGTGGTCATACGTATCCCATATGGTTGGGAATCAAGCCACACATAGTTCTAAACGAGATCATATTTTGTGGTCTTAGATCTCATACTGTAGAGGAATGAAAACCCTCCAAGTAAGTGTAGACCTCAACCTGATCCCTAATCCCACGTGAGTTAAACTCTATGTGGGAAACAAGGAAGGAAGATGTCTATTGAAATACCGGGAACTCACTCCAAAGGGAAATCGGTGTGGAACCCTGAATGACGCTCCTATCACGGATTAGGTCTTCCTAATGCGCGGATGCGCACTGAGTAATAGTACCAAGAGTTTCGAAGTTCTAATTGGACATCATGAGGTGTAGAAGGATGTGAATCATGTAACCGACAGTTTGGGATTAAATGGGTTGGCATTGCGATGCGGGATAGCTATTGACCATGTTGGAAACACAGTATTCATATCGCTTTAGCCTGAAATGGGAACAACAAAGAACCAATGACCGCTGACCATATTCGCAACTTGGGAATTGTATCGGCTTATTGTCCACGACCCATGAGGATTTTGGTCCTTAATGGTAGGAGGGACCTTAGGCCTAGCACCCGTACCATTCAGGGGACGTTCCGGGTGTGAAAGTTGATGTTATCCCTAATGAAGTGGAACACAAAGCCTGAAAAGGGGGTGGAAACACATCCAAGAAGAGTCTAACAATCCAGGTACTAAACAAAAGTAACCTTAGGCACATTGATGACCACCGAAGATGGTCAACGAGGGTGATCAGGAGGGAGAGATATTTGGAGTGGCTCTTACAAGCCCGATGTGAATGAGGACATAATCCTATACTATGCCATATAGGCCATGGGGTCAATGTGAAATGATGATTTCCAGGAGACGGGGCTGGACCCTAAGTCTAGACATTCGGATGGTCCTACGTATCCCATAAGGATGGGAATCAAGCCACATGCAGTTATTGAAGGCACATGGGGGTAAGATACCCTAACGAGGGGGGTGTCCGGCATGGCGAGTAACATGAAATGAATGGGGACATAATCCCACACCACACCATACAACCCTAAACAAGAACTTTGGCTGGGGGCTTGAAAAGGCCAAGGGGCCTGAGGCTGGACCTTGGTCAGGAAGGCCCGAGCAGTTTGCAGTTTAACGTCTTGTAGAGAGGATGAAAGAGAGAATAAGGTGTCTCATCTGGGGATGTGTATGGCATGGCGAGCAACCTGAAGTGAATGAAGACATAATACTATACCATACCGTAGAATCCCATAAGAGATAACCTGGACCAAGGGCCTGAAAAGGCCAAGGGGCCTGAAGCTAGGCCTTGGTCAGAAGGCCATACGACCTCTTGTATGGTTACCACCTCATCACAGCTCTTAAGACCACATGAGCAGTGCTCGGTGTGGGAAACAAGGAGCTGGTCTCGGCTCTCCCCGTCATATGGGGAACTAAAAGTTGGCTTTTCCCGAAGGTATTTCGTCGCTTGGAGATACAACGGGGTATAACGAACCACTACACTCAATGTATGGGACATCTTGGGGTGGTTCTAATGTTGTAGGACAGATATTGACCATGTTCGAAACACAACATCCCTATAGTAACCTGAAATGGGAACAACAAATGAGCATCGATCACTAACCACATTCGAAATGTGGGACTTGTATCAGCTTATTTCTCAACATCCTCAAGGGATTTGGCCCAAAGTTGTAAGAGAGACCATAGGCCTAGCATCTATACCATTCAAGGGCCCATCCGTACGGGGAAGATGATGGAGTCTCAGTCATGGTGTGGGAGAAGCATAGTTGTACCCATCTATTAAAGAAGCGAATGACTCTATGGAGCTGGATGTACGACTGGATTGAGGTTGCCTCGATGTGAATTGGGGAAAAAGTTTTCACCCCTAACATACGTCTTGACCCGGGGGGAAGATTCTGGCGTTTGGGCTGGGCCAACAGGCAAAATGTTCGTGTGTTCCTACGTATCCCATGAGGATGGGAATCAAGACATACGTAGTTCTTAAAGTCCATGCAGTTTAACATCATGCGGTGAAGAAGTGGTATGATAGAAGAATGGGGGTGGAAACATGATGTGACCATTATAACCCTTGTATGAGTGGGGCTAAGGAAGCCTTCACCATTTCATGCAAGGATCCTCCAAGAGAACTATCCCTAGGATATAGTCAAAGAGAAGATCTTGGGGATGGGATCAAGATGAGAAATCTGAGCATTTCTACGTATCCCATGTGGATGGGAATCAACAAATATGTAGTTCTCAAAACACGATTTAACATCATGATAGACGATGCACAGTTTAAAGTCATGATGGCCCATTCAGTTTAAGGTTGTGCAGGACCATTCGGTTTATGGTCATGCAGTACCATTCAGTTTAAGGTGGTGCATGACCATTCAGTTTAAGGTCATGCATGACCATTCAGTTTAAGGTGGTGCATGACCATTCAGTTTAAGGTCCTGCAGGACCATTCAGTTTAAGGTCGTGCAGGACCATTCAATTTAAGGTCCTATAGAACAATTCAATTTAAGGTTGTGCAGGACCATTAGGATCAGGGAAAGTATTTCTTGAGGAACTTAGCATTGGTGGGAGAGTTATACGCTCACCATCCATGGTCACTAGAGAGTATGCTCCATTGGGGTAGACCTTGTGGATGATGTATGGCCCTTCCCATTTGGGCTCCAACCTGGGTGGTTTTCTTCCAAGGATCATTGGCACCCAAAGGGGCAATACCAAGTCGCCTTTCTGAAAATGTAAAAGACAAACTTTCTTATTGAAGGCTCTAGCCATCGTATTCTGATTCATTTCCAGATTGTTCAGGGTACATAGCCTATTCCCATCAAGTGCTTCTAATTCAGCTAGACAGATTTCGACCACTCTATCTGGCGCCTGCTGGTCATAGACCACGGTGTGTAACAAAGGAAGTTGAATCTCGATGGGCAAGACGACCTCAGCCCCGTACACCATTGAATATGGGGTCACCTGGTTGGAGTTACGAGTCAACGTCCGATTGGCCCAAAGGGAATTAGGGAGCTTGTCTTACCAACTCTTCTTGTTCTGGCCAATCATTTTCTGCAAAATGTTATAGATAGTTTTTTTGAATTCCTAGATCATCCCATTAGCCTGAGCGTGATAGCATGAGGTATGGTTTGAATGGATATTATACTTAAAGTACAATTTCATCAGCTTGGATACTCGGAAGTTGGTGCCGTTATCGGTGAGCACGGCATGACGGACTCCAACTCGGTGGATGATGTTGGAGTTCCTGAAGTCAATGATGGAACGGGCATTGAACTACTTGAGTCGAACTACTTCTACCCACTTAGAAAAAAAATTTGTAGCGGCCAGAATGAATCGGCATTGGTGAGCCGTTGCTCGTGGGTATGGTCCTATGACATCAAGTCCCCACACTGCAAATGGCCAAGAGTACTTGGTGCAGTGGATAGGTTCTGGGGGCAAATATAAGATGTTAGCATGCACATGACATGCGTGAAATCTCTTGGAGAACTCGATACAATCATGAATCATAGAGGTCCAGAAGTACCCTAGTCTCCATATCGGATGGGATAACGTTGGCCCATCTTGATGGGAACCTCAGGAACTGGCATGAACCTCCTGTATGACCTGAGAAATTTTAACTCCGTGCATGCAGCGGAGGAGAACACCATCGAACCTGTATTATTAGAGGATCTGCCCAAAATTGGGACCACTTTGGAGGGTAAACTGCAGCGTGTAGCATCAGATTCTCTCACGCTCGACCCTGTCTAGAGGGAGGTTACCATTTTTGAGATACTCAACAAAAGGGGCTCTCCACTCAGGAGTCACTTCAACCATTGGAGCTGAAGATCATAGTGATCCTAACGTGGAGGATTCAGTGGTAAGATGGCTTTCTTGAATGTAATCATCATCCTCTGGGGTGATGGGGGCAATGACTCTCTAGTGTGCCACATGTATAATCAGATAATCCTGCTCGGTCTTTGCAAGTGATGCAGCTAAGCTGGCTAAAGCGTCTGATCGACCATTCTATGACCGAGGGACATGGGTAACCTCTGTTCGTGAAAGGAACAAGGCTATTAGATGGACGGTGTGCTCCAACAATGCTACGAGCTTTCGTTTTCTGACAACATAGTCACCGTTGACTTTCTTGATGACTAGCTCAAAATCCCCATTCACATGAAAATGGGGCACATTGATCTCAAGGGCCATCTAGAGGCTAGTGATAAGAGCATGATACTATGCCTCATTGTTGGTGCAGCCTTCTGACAATAGGAATGAGTATAGAAGAATGGCTTACATCTGGGTAATGATGACTATTCTAGGCCCACTCTATCGAGTCGAGGATCATTGAGCCTTTTACTGGTGGGGCTCCGGGAGGCACTGTCGAAGTGCATCTGCCAATATGGGACAACATGATCTACAGAGAGGATTGCCTCGTTGGGAAAATCCAAGTCTAGGGACTAGCCTGTAGGGTTTGGATGGTCAGCTAGGATGTCTTCTAATGTCTGTCCTTTCATGGCCTTCTGGGGGACAAACCTAATGTTGAACTGCTGGAGGATTACCACCCACCGTGCTAGACGGCCAGTCAACATGGGCCTATTCAGAATGTGATCCAGTGGGTCTACCCGAGAGACCAGATGTACCTCATGGTGATACAGGTAGTGTTGCAATTTCTGTACTGTGAATAGCCATGCAAGGAAGCTTTTCTAGATGGGGGATTATCTGGTCTCTGTATCGATGCGCATACGTCTGAGGTAGTAGAGACTATTTTCTATCCCCTCACAATACTTCTGTGCGAGAAGGGCACCGAGAGATCATTCTAGGGAGGTCACCTACATGATTAGTGGCTTCCCGGAGACGGGTGGCATCAAGACCGGAGGCTGGAGGAAGTACTGCATAATTTCCTCAAACATGGTATGGAACTCTTCATCCCATTCATAGGAAGATCCTTTCTTTAGTAGCTGAGAAAAGGGATTACACTTACCAGCCAGATTGGCAATGAATCGGCATATGTAGGCTAAGTGGCATTGGAAACCTTGAATCTCCCAAATATTTATTGGGGGATGCATCTGGCTGATTTCCTTGAGCTTCTCTAGGTCGATCTTAATGCCTCAGTACCTGAAAAAAAGCCAAGAAACATCTCAGAAGTGACCCCGAAGGCACACTTCAACGTGTTCATCTTCAAGTGTCGGGAGTAGAGTAAGCTAAACACCTTCTCAAGGTCCTTGATATGGTCCTGGAACAGGTGATATTTGACCACTAGATCATCCACATAACATTCCACCAATTTCCCAAGGATTGTATTGAATATGTGGTGCATGGCCCACTAATATGTGGCACCTACATTCTTTAGGCCGAAGGGCATAAACTGGTAATAGAAAGTACCTTGGGGAGCCCGAAAAGTTGTGGACTCTTCATCCTCTGCGGTCATTCGGATTTGATTATATCTAGAGTAACCATCCATGAAGGATAGGGCTTGGAAGCCGGCCATAGCATCGATCAAAAACTCTATCACAGGAAGGGGAAAATCGTCCTTCAAACGGTGAATGTTTAGATCCCGGAAGTCGATGAAGACTCTGAACTTCGTGTTCTTCTTCATGACTAGCACGATGTTGGCTATCCACTTGGGGTACTGGATCCTTGACGAAGATGGCCCTGATGAGCTTGTCAACATTGGCTTCGACCATGGCACCTTGAGAAGCATGCATCATTCTGGGGGGGGGGGGGGGTTGCATGAACCTGTAATGACTTGTCAGGAGACCGAGGTAGTGGATGAATACCTGGGGATCTAGTTTAGGAATCTCATCATAACTCCATGAAAACACATCATGATGCTGCTTTAAAAATTCCAGTTACTGTTGTTGCTCCCCGAGGGACATGGTGACACTGATCAATGTGGGTCTCAGATCTACCTCGCTACTAAGGCTCACCTGTACCAGTTCATCGACCGTGGTAAAGACACATTCTTCAATGGCGGGGGAGCATTTTCCAAATCCTCTTATTCGCTTGTAGAGGTAGGATTCCTAGTGGGTGAGGCTTCCACTAGGTCGAAATAACCTCACGGGTGGCTGGTACCAGTTTGGAAATCTCTGGATAGTGCATCAGGAGAATCACGTGCCACTGTGACCATAGCGATGAAGGCAGTCGACCCAATTCCATCTGGCCTTCAGCCTAAGGGGACAAGCTTGATAATATCGAAGAAATAGTGGTGCATAATCTTGAGATGATTAATCCCAGCTAGTGAAATAGACACATATGACGTACTTTCATTTCCATGGAGAGGACATCCCGATATCGTACAGGGGTAAGAGGTTCCGAGATCACCTCAGCCTGGTTTGTGTAGGAGTACAAGGTAATTTTACACAGTCACTTGGACTTGAGAATATGCCTTCCTCTTATACCAGATACAACAAATCATTTCCCCATGTTGGGGGTCGTGGACACCAATTAATGTATTGGAAATATGTAGGAATCATCTAGACCTGCACAGGGGTCACTGGTGACCGGGGCGGGCTCACCCTCACTTCCTAGAATCAACTTATCCTTACTCTTGTAATAGTCAGTGTCTAGATAACGGGCTTTTCAAGAGGATAAAGGAGATTCCTCACCTTAGAGTATTCCCAATCGACCATTAAGGGAGTATTTGAGGCATTGGTGATACGATGAGGGGACCACCGCATGCAGGTAGAGCCATGGCCTGCCCATCAATGTATTGTACACGGTGTCTTGGGAGACAACCATGAACTCGGGGCTAGAAACTAGGCCAACGAACAAGTTATTCAAATTGATCTTGCCGACTGGGGTTTTCTATGTCATATCAAATCCCTAGATCCATAAATCGGAGGGAGTTAGGTTATCCTCGAATAACCCCAGCTTCCAGAGCATTTGTGTCAGGATAAGGATGATCCCGGGGTTGGTGTCAACGAGACAGCGACAAACCTCCACGCCGTTAAATTGGCCGGTGATATACAACGGGCAGATGATCCCATGTATTTGGGTGCCTTCATCAACTCCTAATATCAAAATGATGGCCTGGCATTTTGTGTTCTCGACCTCTTTAGCATGGAAAGATTCTATAGCTGCTACCTCCGTCTCAAATTGGAGGGGGCTCTTTAAAGCCTCGACGAGTTCTTATAGAATATTTAGCGATAGGAAAAGGGCTTTAAGTATGGAAATACTAACTGGGATGCTAGATAGGTGATTTAGAATGTCGTAATTCTGTGCGAGGTGCAAACTTCTACTTACAGGAGACCGCTATGTGATTGGAGACATGGCGGGCCCTGCCGGCTGGACCGGCAACTGGATGGTGCTGGGAATATCCCGCTGCTCACTAGTTGAAGCCTGGAGAGTAGCCATTGGATGAGGACCGGATGACTGAGATCGGCCTATTGTGGGGTGAAGCTGGTCGCGACATGGCCAAAGTGGTTCTGCTAGATCTAGTAGCACAAACGGTGGTGGAGGTGGTCCTGTTGACACCAGATGTAGAGGTCGTTTGTGCTGAGTTCTATGCTGGGCCTGTTGTCTGGTCTCAACGGAATGCATGGCCTGGCTGGAGCTACCAACTAATGTGTCCCGACCACCCATATGGACGAAGATCCACTGACATTGGCATCAACTGGGGACATTGGGGTGGTTCTCCTGGCACTCCCCATCATCGGGAGTCATATAGGGGTTTACCTACTCAATGGGGTTAACTGAAGCGTACACTTGACTGTCACTCAATGAATCATCCACCACTGGGAAAATTCTAGATGTATCCCCATCTCTAGGGGCATGAAGTTTCCGATAGTGTGGGACGATGATGACCTTGGTGGGGAACATTGCTTTTTCTTGTGCTACCGATGATTTCTTTTCTGGGAAGTGGTTGACTGAGATGATGAAGAAAACGTGTTGGTCGCAGCTTCTGAAGGATCCGGCCAATTTAGCCATGCTCGAATGATTCCATTGGCGTGGGATACTGTCTTGCGAGCCATACTGTCGTCGTATTCTGGTATCCATAGCTGGGGACCGGCTGCCACTCGCCTTCACAGTTTCTATAGACATCTGACATCACAATGACATCTGCTACTTATGTCAGGGCAGAGCCTAGCCTGAATATTTTGTTATTGATCTGGTCTTGGAGCTAGTCCTTAAACACAAAGCACTGCTTGAGGTTGTTCCCCAGAATCTATTGATAGGTACAGTAGTTGGGGAGATCAATTAGATTCGCCTCTGCCGGCCTTCTTCACTCACACAAGCGTACAATCCCCTACTCTAAGGCACTACAGAAGTAACCGACAACCTGATTCTCACTAAACGAGTAAGTCTGGTGTCTTATTTATAGATAGGTAGACCTTGGATCCAAGCCCTAATGTGGAGACAGAGGGGCCTATCAAGAAGGTGGACCCTGATTGTCCCGTCTAGGCGGGTGGCGGCACATTATGTGGGAGCACCTACCAATTCTGAGGACGCGGCGGAGTCAGAGGTTTCACCTAAGGTGGAGGACCTCTACAAGGATGCAGGGATGGTGCTACTGGTATGAATTCTAGCTACCTAGGTGCTTCTATCTGGGTCACCGTGGCGGGCTCAGCTCTGGCAGATCTCCTTTCTAGGATTACAGGGGGCAACAGACGTGCATGTCTGGCCTATTGTAGGGCTTTGTCGAGAGGCCGGGCCTTATATAAGAAGTCTCGAAACACAGTGGGATAGTTTTGAGTGATCATGGAGGCAACCAATTCCATCTTGACATTCCCTATGCACATATTCATTAATTTCTCCTGAGTCAGTCGCATGTCAAGGGAGTATGTGAGCCCCTTCTACTAGGCAATAAATTCAGTGACTCTCCCATCATGCCTTTTCCTGAACTTGAAGTGGTCTGTGATAATGGTATTCAGGGTTGTAGGGCTAAATTGGTAGAAGAGATGCCTACAAAATTCATCCCAACTAGTCACAGATTCGACAGGGAGCTGGATGTAACAGACGAATGTCGGCCCCTCCAGTGTATATACGATACAGCAGAGCTTGGTGGCCTATAGATGCGCCGGAGTCCCCAACAAGGGCCCACACATTGAGTTGAAGTGAGCCAGATGCTGCGGCAGGTCCCTGTTTCATTAAAGAGGGAGAAGGTGGGATTCCAGAAACCCGGAGGTGTCGACATATCATCCACTCATGCCGGGTATGGCATTACATCTAGTGGGATTTACATCTTTCGAGTTTCCAATACATCAAGGCAGGCTATGAATTACGCCATAGGATCATCCGAATGTGGGTCCCTATCTTGACGGTGATCCCAAACCATGAGTTCGTTTCCTTGTTCTTCAATATGGTAGACAAGCTCAACAGCTCTTGGAGTGGCTGGTGGGGCGACCCTTGGGGCTGTTAGAGGAGCTTGAGCTGGGTTCCTTGGATTGTCACGTCGTTCAGGAGGGTTTGGTGAGATATACCTCACCCTCTTGCAGTGAGTTCTAAATTTAACCCTGTCTGTAGGAGCGATATGATCAGGGCTGAATGGGGGAATCTCACTGAGGGGTAATTGTTGCTGCCCCTACTGCCCCGGCCTAGGATCACCATAGTCGGGCCGTCACTCTACAACGTTTTCAGCCAGTAGATCTTCGACCAACCTCTTCTTCATAGCATGTTTTTGCCGCAAAGTGGCTTTCTCGGGGCCCTCCTCCATCTTCTGCACTGAGGAGGATGGGTCATAGTGCTTGACAACTCCGACGTGCTCTTTTCCCTTACCAGAATTCGAGATGAGAACGAACACCTCAGTGGGTTCAGGGAGACCTAGGAGGTTCCTCTGCTGATGAGTAATCCTCCTCGATGGGTCCAAAAGTGGTGGAACTACCTCAGGGGGTATGTCTCCATTGATAAACACAAGCTCGTCCTCCTTGTCCACTACATCAGCCATATTGACCATGGCCCTTCTTGGGGGCATGTCCTCAATATCGCATAGCGAGTTGGGCTACCTCCAGATAGGGCTGAAGAGGAGGGTGGCATACTACCCCAAGCCATGGATTTTTATGTGTGGCGTATCATCCCTGATTATTTTGCGGAGTACCATGATACTCTAAATGCATTGATGCTGGAGGGCCTCACAATGGCCTGGTGACTCGGGGCGTTGGGCCACTGGGAGTACGACTAGATCAACTAGATGGCACAACTAGCTGATGTCTTCAAAATTCTCTTGGATCTTTGGATAAACCATGCACATAGGACGGATACTGAAATGCATCACCCCGAGGGTGTATCAGAAACACTCAACTTCTTCTGGGGTGACAGACTCGAGTATGCATAAATCCCGCACTGCTACAAGATAGAACATATCAGGGACATGGTCCACTGCAAGGATTCTCTAGAATCCCCTTGGCTCAAATTCAGGTTCTGGACCTTGATTGCCCCACTTTCCAATTGGGGGTGGTTGAGGGACTATCAGCGGTACTGCGACAGACCGCTAGGATGGCTGGTTGTTCGGTGGAGAGAACGGTGAACGAGCTGACTGGCCGTCGATTCTCAGGCTGTCTTTGAAGGAGTGTAGTGACGTGGCTGCTATGTCGCGATAGGACAGGATGACGGCTGCCATTCCTGGTTTAGGGTCCAGGGCTGCTAGTGGTGGGTTGTGCTACTGCTCGCCCACCATTGGTCCCCAGAGCAGCTCTCCGTGATCTCTTGTGGAGGAAGAGAGTGCTCCCAACGACGATGGTGGCGACTGCATGACAGTAACCTGCGGGGTTGCTAGATTTTTTTCTTCCTAGATAAACCTGCAGAGGGAGGCGAGAATCTTGTAGACCATGCATTATGGGAGAACCAGGCTGATGCACCTCGTCCCTGCCCCGACCCTGGACTCAGATGAGCGAGGAGAGGGTTCTAGAGATAAGTCGTACTCCGCTTCAGAGTTTGAGAAGCGGACTCGTTTGATCTCCCTCTAGGCTTTCCCATGACTCTTCTTGTGGTGGCAATGACCCGTATTCCTTCCCCTGGGTGGCTCTTCGAGATAGGGCTGATTTCTGACATATGGTCTTTCGGCCGCCCTGGTGCCAGGGTGGAGAGGGTTTCCACTTGAGAGAGCCGAGGTGCGAGGAGAACTAAGAAAAATGTCAAAGGGGACATGGGGAGGACCTCCATGCACAACACATGAGCGGGAAAGACCTCCACCAGAACCGACAGGAGCATAGGGATGACCTCCATGCTTGGTGCGGGTAGAGTGAGGCAAGCCTTCACCCCTTTGGTTGCAGGGGTGAGGAGGACCTATGCCAGCTATGGAGAGGACTTAGGGAGGATCCCCATGTCGATGGTAGGGGGCAGGAGGAAGGACTCCATACCCAGTGTGATGGGCATGAGAGAGGCTTCTGTACCAAACATCATCGCAGCGGGGCATAGCTTCATTCAGATTGGGGGTAGCACGGGGCATACCTCCATGCTGAGCCTAAAAGAGGGGAAGACCCACACTCTCGGTGGTAGTGGTATGGGGAGGACCTTCGTATGGGGTGGCATCACTGCGGGTTGGTTCATGGCGACCCCCACTCATGCCTGCGACTAAGAGAGTCCACCCAGACTCCCCGTGGGGCGGTTGGGGCCTCGATCCTAGTTGGGCATATAAGCACCCCTATTCAGTGTGTAAAGGGACATGATGATATACGTAAGTGGTGGCTTTGGCCATAGTATATATTGATGTTGATGCCCCTTGGTGGGCATCCTCAAGTCTTTCCCGACGCTGGCGTCCGGTCAGACTGGCCGGTGATGGTTGTGCAGGAGCATAGCGTACCTGCTCCTCCAGCAAGGTCGGGCGATGGCGCTGACACGGCCGGGTGGGGGCCCTTGCTGGGAGCCCACGAATTGAGACTCTGACCGGGCTGGGATGGACGTCGCCCACATCATCAGCATAAGTCAGGGAGTCGTCATTGCGCTTCGGGGACAGGCTCCCGAAAAAATTGAATGTTGGGGTGGGGAGCAGTGGATCTCTACGCGGCCCTCAGGGGTAGCGTTGACAGTGGGTCCTGGATTCCTCCAGGTCCAGGCGGGCCATATCCCAGGTTGGGATTATTCCCTTCTCCTCATAACGACTTACGCGGTCGTTAATTACCCTTTGTTGGATAACTTAGGATGGGGAGATGGGGTGTGGGAGCCCCACGGTCGTGGACACAGAAGCCGTTACGAAAATGGAGAATCCACGTAGAGCCGTTGTACTGGAGTTTCCCCTACCCCTACATAGGCGGGTGGCTGGCGATCACATTCCTATGGCAGTGACCTAATTCTTGAGAAGTAGAGAGACGAACTTGTCATTGATTAAAGGAAAAACAAATTGATGACAATTCCCCAGTGCCATCCCGTCTTTCGTGACTGGTAAAAGGGATCCACGCTAACAACGTCACAAAACGGGATGTCCAACGCTCTCCTGCCCCAACATCTGGTGAGTTTCACACCAGACCCACTATTCTCTTGGCGGGACCCAGTGCTGGATATCTGGATCTGGTAACATGTCAATCCTTTGATGCCTCGAGCGCTACTAATCTCTACATTGATTAGAAGAGCTTCACATTGGGATCACCATTTCTGTTTCTGACGCTTTCGTCGGGACGTACACATCTGTTTTCTTGACTACGACAGGGGTGACTTTGTTACCCCACATTCCTTCTTTCCAAAGGTGGGAAACATCCATTCCTTATTGAGGGACATCAGCTCCTTGATTGAAATGGGATGATGGGATATTGTTTCTTCCTTCCATGGATTCCTCCTCGGAACTCATTACGTAGTCCAAGTCTCCCTCATATATTTAATACATTTTTCGTGAAAATCTTCCCGGAACCATATCTTCATGGGAACCTGTAAATTATGCTGCGTCTTTCAAGACATTCCAATGGGTCCGATCAGGGCATCAACCTTTAATTAGTGGATTAGTAATGTTGGGGCATCACTGGCATGTCTGGATGCTGGGAAATTGGCGTGTATATCTTCTATCCCTTATTATAGGGCTTCTCGAAGGTGAGGATGCCCAAGGAATCCCACATCTAACACGGGGAATCATATTTCATGGGCATGTATCCTAGGTTCTCCTCAACTTCCCATTTTTAACACAGGGTATGCCGTATGTTTAACGTCCAGCAGAGACAGATCAAGATGATCAGAACACTGACTAGAGTGGATCAGATAAAGAAACCCCCTAAAGGGAACACTCATATAGGGGCCATCACGTGGGCGGCCTCTGGAGTGCTATTTGGTAGAACAGGGAATGGAATGGCATGATCCCACCGGGATGTGGAGGCTCGGGTAAAGATCAGGATGGATGATGGAGCTGTTGATGGGGGCGGTGAATGGGATGAGACCATCGAGAAGATCATTGTTGTGTTAGTCTTGAGCCTCAAAGAGGCTTCCTACGTATCCCCGTGGCAAGGAATTAAAATCTTTATAGTTAATCTAATGAAGACATACCATCAAATGAGGTTTACAAAAGCTTGCTGCCGAATGGGGATGACAACATCTTACCACTGAATGAGGTTGCAACGACTTACCGCTAGATGGGGTCGCAACGGCTTACATATATATGGGGTCACAATGGCTTACCACTGGATGGGGTCACAACGGCTTACCGCTGGATGGGGTGGAACCAACGTGAAGGAGGTCCGAACGACCAGGTTTTGGTGGGATTGAACCTCAGGGTGGCTTCCTACGTACCATGCCCTTGTCATGGATCAAAGTCCCTGTAGTTCAGGTAGGGGCGTGTTAGCAAACTGATGTGAAGATGGAATTGGGGTCTGATGGGTGTTGCGCATGAAACCCCTAGAGGATTCCTATATACCATGACATGGAAAAGATCAAATACTACATAGTTTAGGTTGGGGGCATGGGGATTACACTCTAGGATGCCCATGGTGTTGGTGAACTGACGTGAATTTGGTCAGAATGACCATGTGGTGGTGGGATTGAACCTCAGGGAGGCTTCCAACGTACCATGCCTTGACATGGATTAATGTCATTGTAGTTTGGGTGGGTGTGGTGAACCCACATTAAAGAGGTTGGAACTACCGAGTGGTGGTCTTGAACCTTAAGGAGGATTCCTATGTACCATTCCTTGACATTGATCAAATTCCCCGTAGTTCATGATCGGTGTGGTGAACCGATGTGAAGGAGGTCAGAACGACCAGGTGGTGGGCTTGAACCATAGGGAGGTTTCCTACGTACCCTACCTTGACATGGATCAGAGTCCACATAGTTCAAGATGGGTGTGGTGAACCAACGTGATGGAGGTAGGAACGACAGGGTGGTGGGCTTGAACCTCAGGTAGGCTTCCTACTTACCATGCCTTGACATAGATGAAATTCAACGTAGTCCAGGTTATTGGGGGATTGAACCTCTGGGAGACTTCCTATGTACCATGTGTTGGCATGGATCAGTGTCCACGTAGTTTTGGATGGGTGTGGTGAACTGACGTGAAGGAGGTCAGAACGACCAGGTGTTGGGATTGAACCTCTGGGAGGATTCCTACGTACCATGCCATGACATGTATCAATTTCCACGTAGTTCAGGATGGGTGTGGTGAACCGATGTGAAAGAGGTCAGAACGACTTGGTGGTGGTCTTGAAACTCAGGGTGGCTTCCTACGTACCATGCCTTGACATGGATCAAATTCCATTTAGTTCAAGAGGTTGGGGGCTTGAACCTTAGGGAGGCTTTCTACTTACCATGCCTAGGTATGGATCAAAGTCCTCATAGTTCAGGATGTTGGGGAATACAGTTTAATGTCATGCGGGACAGGGGTGTTTTTATAGTCGGTGCTTAATCAAATCCCATGTGAGTCATTCTCCATGTGAGAAACAAGAGGCAACAAAGGCCTAATGAGCACGTCATGAAAGGTACGTTCGTGGGAAGTGAAGAGGGGATTACGCATGGGGAGGCCCAGGTGGAGAGATATTTTTACTTACTCCGAGATAGAGGCCCATGGTGAGAAGCCCAACGGGAGAGGTAAAGGGTGAAAAACAACCCTGTCCCTATCTCCCCTCTTAGTCCATGGCACTGAGGAAGTGAGCAGGAGTAGGGATGATACCTCTTGCAAGAAAGGCTAGGGGCTTAAACCAAGGTGGCTGCCCTTTACCATGGACAAACACCACTCCAATAATGGGGGTATCATCCCTTTTGAGGGGTGATCCTATTCCCATGGAGACAAGTGGGCATGGAGAATTTCCAATGTGGGGGGGACCCCGAGTGTGAGGCACGGGGTGAGGTCACAATTTAACGTAATGTTTTTATGATGATGGTGCTTGGAAGTTTAACATCTTATAGCTCAGACGAGGTGGCTTTGCTCCGCACCCTGAGGGGTTACATAACCAGTACCTTCTACTCTTTGTGGGAGGGAAGGCATTAGCAATGCCGTAGCAGGGGGTGTCATGGAGCGAACCATAGAGGGGTCTAGATTAGCATGGCTATGCGAAGAAGCAATAGCCATTAGAGTCCCTATGAAAAGAAGCATTAGGCGAAGCAACGCAATGGGAAATATCATCCAGGGGACATTGAAGTCATATTGTGAAAACCTGGAGGGTCACACGGGAAAAGGATTTTCCAAGTAGAGGGGTATATAGGTAGGGGACTTGTGAAGCTCTGTTGATCCACGTGGAAGAGAGCACTTGCGAAGGGGTGTGCTTCGTGAAGTGGGGCGCCTTAGCCTTATCATGGGGAGGACGTGAATATGGGAGGTGCTTCATGAAGTGGACGATCATTCGTGGAGCACAACCTCATGGAGAAAAGGTTCCCCGCGAAGTATGGTGTCAGGAAGCAATGTTCTTTGAGAAGTACATTGACCCTGCCTTAGCATGTGGATCATGTGTACATGAAGGGTGCTTCACAATGCATAAACACTTTGTGACAACCCGGGTCCCCTTGGGGATCCCCTTCCTTCGTGAAGACCTTTGGTATTCGCGAAAGGCATCCCTCTCAGAAGAGAGGATCAGAGAAAGACAAATGAGAGGAACTTTGTGGAGCAGAATTACCTCGCACAACTCATGGTTCGCAGATCAGAAGGATGCTTTGCGATTCAATAACTGGGAAGCCGAATGATCAGATTGTCTATCCTTTTGGATCAGGGGGAGCCTGGTATTTATAGGCAAGAGGCGCCGCGGAGCAGAGGTCACGCGACACGAAGATGGATTTTGTTTCTTTGTGGTGGGTCACGAACATCAAATATGGTCATGGAGTGTCCCACCTCCGTGCTTCACAGAAGGTTCGCGAACTTCAACTGTGGTCATAGATCATCCCACCTCCTTGCTTCATGGCGGCCGTAGTGCTGGGGGATCTCCACGAAGGGGCTTCACACGGCAGTCCTTTGGGTCCTTCTTTGGGCTTCTTCTTTGTCCCGGATTTTGGTGCCAGCAGAACCCAAATTTTTTTTTGTTATACCTATTTCTTATCATTTTCAGTATAAATATTCCACTAATTTCATAAAAATTAATTTCACTATCCATTCATTTTTACATATGTTATATACATGTTTTTATCCTTTCAAAATTATTATTTTTGAAATTTCAATGATTCTTCAAAATGTCTATATTTAAAAAAACCACATTGACTCCTCTTGATTAACATATAATCTAATCAAGTGTTATTATTTTTATTATCAAATTATTTTTTCTCTTTCTAAATTTTAACCCTCAATGATATTCATGAATTAATTATTCAAAAATAAATTTTGAATAACTTTATATACCACTAGTATATTTCATTACAATGATTTTTCGAAATATTTATTATCCATGAAAATGAAGATATAATTTTTCATATTTATATTATTATGATTTATGGACATAAGTTAGGATTTATAGGATTCTGGCTTTGTCAACAAGTTTGTGGGGTATTTGAACTCTACATTATGATTATTCATTATCTTCCATATTTCAAATTCGTTGACATTATCAATTTTTTACCCAATGATTATAATGGGGATCTTATTCCCATGAAACGATGATTATGATTGTGATCACACAAGATCAATTGATTCGTGTTCCTTATTCATCCCCTTATATTTCTTTTATCTCACCAATTTCTTTAAATAATATACTTTGGTGATTATATGTACTTCGGAGATGTTGACTACTTTTAGGAGCTAAATGAAAATGTATTTTAATAACGATTACAGTTGATTATGTAGAAGGGATATATGAGCTTAATTTTCTCTAAATACTAAACCATTGGATCCTTTATTAAATTACTATTATGTTATTTATCATAAAAATGATGTAACTATTTTAGATGATTTTTTGGGATTTTATAGGTACACATGGTGGACCATAAAAATAGTAAAATATATGTTGATAGTATTGTATATGGATTAAAAATGTGGGAAGGGTTTAAATCATGATTTGAAATAATTATCAAAAAATAATAAATTTCACTCGAGCATGCATATGGATCCTCATGAAACCCACTAATGTTGTATGTTTCAAAAATAAAATTCTATAGAATAAATATATTAAATGATTTTTATTACGAGAAAATAAATATCATGAGATGAAAAATAAGTTTATAACTAGTTAACAACACATATAGGTAACTCAAAATCAACATAAAAGTTATACTATCAATCATAAAAGAGATTTAGATAATGATGTTCCAGAAAAGGTATTACTATGAACATCTTCTGGGATGATTGATAATTTAATTAAAAATAATATAATGTTAATCATTATATATACCTATCCCTATGACATTCATGATTATATCACAGGGTTATTATTTATTTGTGCTCCCACCAAATCTCTCATAAGTTTCTGATGTGTTCCATGTATGTCAATAGAGGAAATAATTATTGAATCATTCACTTGTACTAAACATATATTTCATGACACAAGATCATGATATTTTTTATGAGGAACAACCATTTAGGATTCTATATTATAGAGAGAATGTCCAGAAAAAAGACCACAAACATGATAATGAATTAAAGAAGGAACATAAATTTGAGGAAGCGACTTGGGAACCCTAGGAATTGATAACACATATTTATCCTCATTTTTTACGTCAGATTAATGAAATTTTAATGAATAAATTATTTATGGGGGGTATAATAAAACATCCTGAGAATTAATTAAATATATTTTTTTACATAAATGTTATGTGTTCAATATCATACTCAAAATGAAACATTGATAATTAAGTGACCTCTGATATACTATAAAAATATTATCATTAAGATTTTTCCATTGTGACGTAGCCATGAAATCAGAATGTATGAATAATAATAAGAAAATTATAAAAATTAGGCTAAATGTATCTATGTAATGATTATATATTAATGCATAATTACATCACTTTATAGTTGATCCATTCTATAATTCACATATTTATTTTATTCATAATTGGTTTTGACTACCTTCTCTTAATAGATAT
Source organism: Viscum album (assembly GCA_963277665.1). Lineage (NCBI taxonomy): Eukaryota > Viridiplantae > Streptophyta > Magnoliopsida > Santalales > Viscaceae > Viscum > Viscum album. The sequence goes on from OY728159.1 coordinate 1,267,330,898, forward strand.
TATAAATTGTAATAAAAATATATAGAAATCATATTTGATATAATTCAGTTCAATATTTAAATAATTATGTAAAAGTTAGTTTAGGGTGAAATTTTTGATTTTTCTGAAAATATTGACATTTGGGGGAATAGTTAAAATATTTTTATAAAGAATCAGTATTTTATTTTCATATATTTTAAAATCCATTTTTTACTTTTACGGTTAATAAAATTTTATTAGTATATGTTTCATTAATGTATTTGTATTTCTAACTTTTGGATCATTGATATAATTGATCATGGTATAAAAATACTAGTACAAAAATAATATAATTTTTTATTATACAAATCTTTATTATGATTTTCATATTAATATCATATTAATTTAATTTATATAGTGAAATTGAATATCGAAAAATTGATGCCCTGCATTAAGTCACCATTTACATGTTTATTATGTAGGTGAGTATATTTTTCCCATTATGAATATTTATTTAAGGAAAAAAATATTTGTAGCCTAATAATTAGTGTAAAATAAGAAATCTAAGGATAAAATAAGAGATAAGGAAATAATGTATCATCATAAATAATATTGGATGAATTTAATCCCCCTATATCACATTAGACATGAAATATACTTTTTTATGGGACACTTTTACATTAATACGACTTGTTAACATTTTAGTCATTTAAATAAATCGTGGTGTCTCCTTCTCCCAAATTATAAAAGACACCCCAAACCTATATGATATTCCACACTAACATTCACCTATATTCACAAAATTATATATATTAATCTTATAAACATCACTAATCATGTATTAATAGTTTGGCGCTTCTTAAAAGGTCATTATATGGGTCAGTCTGAAGGGATCTATAAAAGGTATATTGAAGATGAGTTAATTGTCATACTCAACCACTATCATTTTATTTCTTCCTATAACTACTCTATATAAAAGGTATTAAACAAAAAAATAACATCTATATCAAAAATTAAATAAAATGTTTTTATTATTTTGTAATTACCATTTTCCACGCCATTATCTATGAAGTTAGGAAGCAAAAACAGTATTTGTTTGTATATGTGGGCTACCACATCATGATTTGTTGTATTTCAATTTACATAACCACCATTAATGTATTGTTTTTTAAGGTATTTAATATTTTTATATTCACATTACGATATAATTTTTTTTATAAGACCTTGTCTACTTTCTTTAGAATATATTCATTAGAAAATGATAATGTCTCTCTTGCGTACAAATGGATTACCATATCCATGAAGCTATGTGATTCATTCTTTCATTTTTTTACTCTATGGATGGTTGTAAGTATATATTAAATAAATATATATGGATGTATTTATATAATAATAATTATAAAATAGTTAATAATTATTTCAAACTCTTTAAATTTATTCACTGAAAATATAAAACATCACTCATGCATATGTACAAGAAACAATATCTATAAAGTCTTCTAATTCATTTCTCATCGTCTCTAAATTTGAAAGTTAATGAAATTTGATATAATTATTAAATATGATAACTATTTTATGATTAAAATTCAATAGATGATGAATTTATTACTATGTTACAATGATTAGAACCATCAAACCGAATCTTATATTGATGAAAATATGGGTTTTCACTTGAATGTTTTATTTAGGAGAGATATGTTTATAAAAGTATAATTTAAAATTATAATAGAATGATGGAAAATAATTTAATTTTTAATATGGTTCTATAATATATTTATAATAAATATTTTATTTATTATATATAATTTTTAAAGCCTATGAAACATGAAATGATTTGAGTTAAGGGACTTATGTTTCAATCACGTTTAAATTGAAATTTTTTATTCCAAAATTTGTATTGAGTGAATTAAATGATTATTTTTTGATTAACCCTTAATTGTTTTAATTAAAAAAATTATTTTGGGAATCTTAACAATTTGTTTCCATTTTAATCACTTTGGAACTCAAAATCTATGTGAAAATGTTTTTAATTAAAAATGATAATAGTTTTCCTTGTTTAAAAAAAATCCTTTTCATCAATAATTTTTCTTCTAAAATCGTTTCCAAACATTTTATGGATAATATTGAATTAATTATTGAAATAATTTTTTTTAAAAAAATTATATAATGAAATATAGAAAATGTTGTTTCTATTTGATTAAAAATATACTTTTTAGCAATCGTTTGAACAAAATTAATTTTTAATGATAAATACACGAATGTAATTTACAACAACCATAAATGATCATTAATTTAAAAAATAAATTTTAAATTATACATTGTTATTTTCAAATTAAGAAATTCCTATAATTTTATAGAATATGTTGATTTAAAACAATTTACATCAAAAAGGAAAATGGTATATTACACAAGTAATATTTCAATGTCCTTGTAATGGAATATGTTTTGTAAATGATTACATCATATGATTTTAAATATTATTTACATGGGAAATAACCCAATGCTTCTAACCAAATTATTTCCTTGGTTTTTATGGTTTGTAAGATAAAATGATTTTGAAAATAGTTTTCTTTTCCATTAGATATGTTATGACGTTATGGTAAATGTTATATGATCTTGGGGGATTCACATTAATGGATTGTGAAAATATTATAATTATGTCTATTATTTATTTATAATGAATTTGGAAAATATATATTTATTTTTCATTAGTTGACGATGATAAGCATGTATATGATTTTGAATATTATTTACAGTTTTTCTCTGAGTATGATTTCCTCTAGCTGTGTCCATAATATTATTGATGGATATGATTGAGAATAACTTTGTCAAAAAAAAACTATATATAATTATTATCTATTCTATATTTTCTCATTATATTATGGATGTAAATAATTAATATTATATGTGTTCATATTTTTATTTTTGATTTATATTTCATATAAATATTTTTCACGTGATTGTAAATACTAATTATAATAAATATTATTTTATAAAAAAATATATTTATTATTATGATGAAACATGCTTATGTTAGGACTCTTGAATGCTAATTCAAAATATAACACTCTCATTGATCAAGCTACTAGATATGAGTTAATTAGAGAGATTATCATATATAATTTTGTGGGTTTAAATATTCTACATCCAGAACATGATCATGAGTATATTATTATACATTTATAATTAAACTATACTCATGTTATTGATGTATCTTATGTTTATCCTTATTTAACGTTTGAGGACACACATTCTTATGTTGACCTTCCTAATGTTTCGATTGAATAATATAATTATTATTTGAATTGAAGGGTAATAAAATCATGTTCAATGTGTGAGATGTTGAATATTTTTCATGAAATATGATGATTAAAGATTTATTCTTAAAATATATAAAACCATTAATGTTTTATAGAATATATTATTTTTTAAATATATTTAATATTCATCTAAAATGATAGAATAGTTAGGTTTTTTTTTCACATTTCACCTAAAATATGAGAATATGAAATATTATAATGGTCACCATCACAAGGGATCATATTACAAAAATTTGGAAATCATAGGAGTGTATAATGTAATCTGGCACAAGAAAAATAATGAATCATAAAAAACATTATTCCAACTTTACCAATAATAACATATAAGATAAAAATGATATACTCTCTATAAATTTCCCATATATAATATCTATGGAGATACAAACAAAACCTAATTGAATGGATATATTTATGACATTTGGCCAATATGTCACATTGTAATGTGTTCAAAATATGATATATTACTTAAAAATAGAAATATCATGTTATAATACATAGTTTATTAAGTCTAAAATATCAAATCTAAGAAGAAATAGTACCATGTTTCCGAAAAATTTCTGACATCATAAAATTTTATCCATACAATATTAATTAATTAAGATGATTGTAAATGAACATATAGATAATCATAATGGATATACGATACATTCTTTTTGGATACACATTATATTATAATAACATATTATTCAAATTTAATTGATAAGATACTTGAACTATGAATAAAAAGATTTATGAAATAAAGAAGGGTGTGTAGAAGTGTTGGTCATAAAAATCTCAACAATTGTTAAAGTCATGGAAAAAATATATAAAATAGAACAAGGGACAAAAAAATAAATAGAAATAAAATTAATATATTACACCCATACAGTCAATTAAAGAATGCATGAAATTATCTTTAATTAAATTATGGATTGAGATTTCATGTAAAAATAATATAGTAATATGACTTAATTAAATATTATATTTAATATGAATAGAATATTTAAAAGAAATAAAATAACAAAAAATTTGATGAATAATAAAATTGAAATTCATAGTTCAAAATCAAATAAATAAAAGAAGGGTAAAAAAATAATATGAACAGAAAACAGATAATTTGTTTTGAGAAACCATATACCATAGATCATGTATTGCATAAAAACCCAAAAAACTCATGAACATAAATCCTTTAATCCATATAATATCTACATTTTAATATTCTAATTTATGATTTTTTTATCTTTAACAATATTGATAATTATTTATATTTATTTTCTTATCAAATAAAGCAATGAGATCATTTCTGTTTGAATCATTATATATTTTTTAAAATTTATTTCATTGATCGTAATTTCCATGGGCATGAGTTTTATCAACCCATGAAAATCTAAAAATAGGAAATTTTATATATTAATATTTCTTATATATTCCAATACTATTTTTCAAGTCACTGATAATAAGTGATATGTCATAGTCCTTACACATGGTAAAATCAATGAAGAAAATTCTCTTAATGGATGAGGGAAATAAGATATATATGTATAATATTTTTAGTATATGATAATTTATCATTGACATATTAATATCAATAATATTTTTATATACCAGACAATTAGTTTATAAATAATTGGTTTTAAATGATAATGGATAAAATAATAAAAATAATTTGAAAACAATGAGGTATAGTTACGTAAGATTACATATACATTAAATTTGTATCCCTTAATAATTTTCTAACACATTGGATTATTTGTTTATGGTGATTTTGTATTAATCCCATGATGAGATGGAAAAAGTAAGAGTCAAATATATATATATAGTTTAAGGTAAGGAATAATTTTTTGGAACTATTTGGAAACATTTCTGTGACGTGGAATTTATAGATGGTTTACAGGTATATTCAGTGGTAAAATAGTGAATATAAAATCATCTCATTCCCTATTATTGTAATTTTAGTATTATATATGACAAATAAAATTATTTCACAAGATTTTCATCAATCTAAGACATAAATTAGATCATGAATGATTTCTTTTCAATGTGGTTTCAATATTATATCAATATTGAAAACTTTCACCCATTTATTTCATTATTTGAAAATATATATTTCGAAATTGAAAACTAACTAACATTCATCATGTTAATTGAAAACCGGATATTTATTTATTAAATTAAATTTCAATATATGATAATATTAATTTTTTAAAAAATTAATATATTTGAAAAAAAAATTCTATTATAGGAATCATTTAATATCTATTTTGAAATAATACTTTAGAATTGAATATGTATTATATAGGTTTCCAAAATTTAATTTAATAATAAAAATAAATTATTTAAAAATTATAAAATATATTTATTTCTTTAAAATGTTATCTTATATATTAACCTTAATATTTTACACTTAACCTAAAAATTGTAATTTTTTTGAAAATTCCAAAAAATAATCCCTTGATTAATTTTAGAAAATTTTTAAACAATATGAAGTAAATTTTATCAAAAATAAATTTATCAATGGTTTAAATTCAATATTGAAATTGAATATATAATAAAAAATATTTATATACAATGATAATAAAAATTACCAATTTTAATATAATGTTTGAGTAATAAAATATAAAATTTTATATTGATTTCTCAAAAATAGTAATTTCATAGTGTTATTTATCTAATTGACATTTTTTAAAATATTTACATTTCATTATCTCCAAACAATTATAAATGTTATTTTATAATTATAATGTATATATCTACAAAAATGTATTTCACATTATAATGTTCATATTTCATTTCATTATTATATATATATATAACATAAATCAATCAAATTTCATTAATTTGTATTTAAATGATGGTGAAATATATTTATTTTAAAAAATTATTTCTGTATTTATTATATTTATTTTTCTGAATACAATTATGTTCAATGTTATGCTATTTTCAGAACACTCTATCATATCTTATTTCCAAATTGCAATTATTCTATAGACAATTGTCTATTATCCCATTACACATTTATTATATTTAGAGTATATATTTATCGTCTAATTAAAATATTCTATAATAATATAATCTTCTTATATGTGGTGTATGAGATTTTGTTTTCATATACCCTTATACTAGGGATTATTTATTCAAAATTAAACTATAATGAACATATTTGTCAGGTATGTAAAATTTATATTAAAATATCTATGTTTTGACATTCCCCCAATATATAAATATCACTCAATAAATGAATAATTATATCCTCAGTCCATAATATAAACAGGGTGATTATATTTCATTATATCCATAGGTTGATATATTTTATCGTCATTCATGTGGTTCTCCAATCATACATTAACATGGTGAAATGCCTTTTCTTATATTAAATTATCCCTCATATCGATGATCTTCAATGGTTTCCCCCATAAGAGACAACATTTTATAGTTTTAAAAGCAGAAGAATTAGTATATGTGAGGGAACAAGTATTTTCATTCATAAGAGATATACATCAAACAAATTATTCACTTGAGATAAGTTTAGTGGAAATGTTATTAGATAAGACAATAGTAGGATGAATTCATGAAATTTAATGGAGATTATGAACAAAGAGAATAGACATCTCTTCCTTACAACCATCATAACACTCTAATATGAATATAAAATAAGGAATATATTAACCCTAATAATAAACTTTTTCATGTTTGATGATCAAAAAAATATCCCATTTCAATTTATTTCTAATTTAATTTATTTGTTAATAGAGTAAACTATATCTATCATTTAATTTTTATTTTTTTTGTCAAATTATGATCAAGCACCTAAATTAAATACTGTATGCTAAATTATTCTTCTATATGCTTATAGACCTTTATATATTTCAAGAATAATATTTGAGTGAAAAATATTGACTTATGGGAACATAACTAGTGGAAAATGATGATCATATTATCCTTTCATGTTAGCTGAGAGGGATCTCATAATGCATTTAAGAGTCTTAATGGATGTTTATTTTTAACTATCATCATGATGATGATTTGTAATATTATTTTTTTACTCGATGAGCATTTAATATTTGGCACTCTTAATCATCATCGAGGTGAACCATAAATCTTGGTCAAATATGATAAAAGATTGATTCCAATATATCCATTCAAAATCCTTGAGAAATATATATTAGTGATTTAATCAATTAAAACCCATCTTTAATGGTGATTGAGGGGGGTATTTATTATATAATTCTAAAACAGTCAATATATTGTTATTACTTTTAGATATATTAAGAATTATGATCGACAGGGGAGAGAGAGGTGTCCCGGCGAATCCCTCGATGGCGTAGCACATGAGCTCGCAGTGGCGAGCCCCCTCTGTGCCTTGGCCAGAGGGGGCTATCAACTCTCCTCGTCCATGGCGTGTGGACCCTTCTTCGTTCTCAGACTTCCCAGAAATTGAGGTTTTCCCTAAGGTACCGAATCGGGTGAATGGTGAAATCTCGGTATCAATCTCTTCTCTGGAGTTTGCGAAGGCGGTGTCGCGGCTGGATCATACCCTTGTCGCAAGATTCGGAAAGGCTCGGACCTCTGTGGACTGCTTCCACAGGTTTGTCTCCTCCTCCTGGATGCTTCAAGACAAAGTGGTTATTGGGCTGTTGGATTCGAGGCATTTTCAAATACGTTTTTCTAGCGAGGAAGATTTAATTACAGCCTGGTCTTCTGCGCTGAGAGTGGTTAATGGGTTTAGATTTTTCCTGTTTCGCTGGTCTTTTGACTTTCATCTTTTTCGTGATCCTCCGACCGCAGCGTTATGGGTTACGCTTCCTGGGCTCGCATTACCTTTCCAGAATCCTGCAATTCTTCGTGTCATTAGAAATCTGATTGGCCGTTTCTTGTGTATGGACCTGCGAACACGGGTTGCTTTCCATCCAGTTGCACCGCGAATTTGTGTGGAAGTGGATGTTTCGTTAGAGACGATTGAGTCTGTCTGCGTTGAGGTGGAGGGTGAGCTTAGACGGCATCAGTCTATCCTCTTTGAGTCATGGACGCCCTTATGTGGGATTTGTCGTCGCCTTGGTCATTCGGATCTGCTATGTCGTCGCAGCACACGTCGTGGCGAGGTTGGCGCATCGTCAAATTTTGTTGCTCCTGACCGAGATATGGTGCCAGAGACAGATGGACTACAGGGAGCTGCTGTTATTACAGCCGCTGAATATGCACACACTGGGGCCACGTGTGCTGAGGTTTCTTTTCAGAAGAGGATATCTAGTGGGTTGGTGAACCCATCGGTTGGAGATGTTTTTAAAATACTGAAGCCGGATCTAAAGTGAAATGTTGGTATTGAATCCTACAGGGAAAAAGAAATTCCAGTTTCTGAATGTGGAAACAGGATGCTAGACAAGGGAGAAGGTGAAAATTTGATGAAGGAAGTCAGCGGTGTATCTCTGGGCAACATATTTTTAGATTTGGTTGATCTGGACTCCACTGATCAAGGAGCAGCACACTCACAGCAGGTTATGGCTGAAGATGGTGCTGAAATGTTTGGCCGTAGTGGGAATGGGGGTTTGGAGGAGGCTGATGGGGATCCTGCTACTCTGATAGAGGGGGAGCTAGCTGAGGACTTCAGTGAGCTGGATGATGGGGGTCCTGGTTTTCTGACACAGGAGGAGCCGGATGAAAATGATGATGGGAAAATTTCAGAGGATGTATTGAGTGATACTGATATTGCAGAGCGGCAGAATGGCAGGGTAACATCTTTGAACAAGCAGGACTGCATAGAGGGAAGTTGTAAGAGGCAGAATAATGAGGACCAATATCCATGTTTGACACCTAGAGATGGTAACGGGGAATCTATTCAGGTTACAACCCCTCTGGTGCATGAGGGCTCGTTAGGGGCAGGTGAGGGGAAGGAGAATCAAGGAGGCAGAGCACAGAGTGTGATGAAAGATTCATATAGTGATATTCTCATAAAAGTGGGGAAAAGGGCTGAGAGTAATGGAGCTTCCACTGTTCCACCCAAGAGGAAACATAGGAAAGATTACTCCAACACACCAAGGACCATTGCAACCAGGTCGTCTGCCAAAAATGGAAAGCTGAAAGAATCAGAGCAAAAGAAGGGATGACAGAGCAAGGATCCCATGTCACCAGCGAAACTACGACTGAGGGAGCAATATATACAAATGCTAATTCAATATGCTCCACAATCTGAATGGGAGTCGGCAGACCTGAATGAGTTCTCAGAAGGTGGCGGTGATGATGTGTTTGATGTGCTCTAGTTCATGAGGCTGTGAGGCTTTGAGGTTTGCTGTTTTTTTTCTTTCTCTCCCTGCGTTAGTACTGTCTTTTTTTATTAATAATTTTCTACGGGGCTGGGCATTCGGCCTAGTCCTGCACCTTCCTGGTTATATTATGAATTATTGTAACATCATTCCCAGTGTTTACTCCAATTTTGATATTGTTATGATAAATGGTTGTATCATCTTAGTATCCCGATGATATTAATATTTATGTCTCAATAATACCATTTATCTCTAGGTACAATGAAAAACTACCATATAATATTTTACAAACATATCCATTACATTAGATATTGATACATATTTATACTACCATGTTTGATAGTGAAATATATGCTATGAGAATCACATGATAAATACTTCATTATTACTAGAGTTGAGGGTAGATAAAATCAAATTATATATAGAATATATATATCTTTATTGATTATAGATATATTTCCATTCCATTCCTTATTTTATGTCACCATATTTTGTATGACTAATTAATTATTTTGTGTCATGATGATTTTCACAGGGATAAATATTTAGGATAATGATTAAAATTATTATTCTCAAATTGATAATTTAGGAATCCATGATGATATAATAGTTGTTAATTTTAATCATTAATATAAATTTTGGTTATTTTTCGAAAATTATACATAATATATTATTGTACATCCAATGTGTTTTCTATATCAAATAGTCATAAGTCTTGATTGACACGATACATCTACATTTAAATATTCATGTGCTATTTTTTGTGTATATAAACTATTATATCCTTTGGTTAGTATATATATATATATGATTGTACCCAAATGACCTAAAAGAATCTATAGAGTGAATGAGGGTGTGAATTCTTATTTTTCATAAATTCAAATACATATTGTTATCATTCTACTACAATACTGTAATCCTATCATTTTCAGGAAAATATAAAATGATATAAATAAAAAATTTAAATTCAAATACATGGTGATTTAATTTTATTCACCACTAAGTGATATATAGAATGATTATACATTGATGATTTATTAATAAGAAAGAATAAATGTCCATAATTACTATTATTTTATTAAGGATGGGATCACTACAAATCCTAGGGGAACCACTTATACCTTTGTCAACACAGATTGAGTTAAGATATGAATCAAATGAATATGTCAAAAAAACAATAAATTAGAAGAATAATCAAAATAATGAGCCACACCAAACTACCATGGTTTTATTAATTATTCATCGATTTCCTTTCTCAAATCCATATCATCAATTTAGTTCCTCAGCATACTATTTATTCTCATCTATTAAAGATAATGAAATAATTTTAATTATTTTATTAACATTTTTTATATATTCTAAATTAATTATATAATCAAAACTAAAAACATATAACTTAATACCATAAATTGTCATCTTCTGGATAGAAGAGTAATCCATAAAATATAACATAATAATACAATTAAAACAACATAATTAAGAATCATTATATCTCGATTTTTTTAATATAATATTTTGGAAAATATGTTGAATTTAATAGATTATAGAACAATGGTTATGGATATAGGATGTTGACTTTCAAATTCATCAATGATTCAATGTGCATACCTGGTTATGATGTGACATACATTCCAAAACAAAATAATGATATATGATTTACATTATTATGAAATTATTTGAATTTGAATTATGATCTATATGATTTGGTTCTAATATAATACATAAATCATTGAAGATCGTCTATGATATTATAAATTTAAATGAATCATTGACCCAATAAGGCGCCACTCTCGATGTTATGGAGTGATATTATAAATTAAATCCAAATAGAGACACACTAAATCCTCATGGAGAAAACACATTACGATTCAACACCATTCATTATGGAGTAACACATTTGATTAAGACATAATAACAAAACAAATACATTTTCAAACTAATTTACATTTATGGAATGAAATCAAACAGTATTTCAATGAATAATATCCAAAGCTACAATATACCCTTATAACAACTTCATTGTTGTGTGACCACTTCCACTATGAAGTAACATATTCCATTATTGTAGGAATATCCATAATCATTGTAGATTACAATTATTAATATTTGACCATAGTATCATGCTCTAAATTATAAAATTATTCATTTATATTTCAAAAAATAACCTCAATACAATATTAGGGATTTTTAATTTGAATATATTCTTTTCAATAAAAGTGTAGATGAAATAATTAAAGAAGTAAATAATTATTTTAGAAATGATTTATGATAAAATGGGTTTTGAAATTCTAAAATTGGATTATAGAAGATATTATAAGAATGAAAATAAGTCTGGTGTCGAGGTATAGTTTATATTTATTATACATGTGGTCAGAGCTCTCTTTAGGAAAGATGAACTTAATTAAAGTTATTTATTTTATAATCTCATTTTTTATCATGATAGTGTCTGAATAATTTTCTAATAATGAATTTTTTTTACTACAATCTCATGGATCCCAAAATTTTTTTCTAATATGGGTGTTATAGGCATTACATGTTTTCCTTTACTTTTTTATTATTAAGAACTCATGAAACCAAAATAATTTCTACATGAGATGAAAGACTATATTTATATATTTGGAGAAAGACCTTCCTCTTAAATTTCAATTTTTTCAATAAAATATTTTCAATAATGTTCCTAACATTATCCATCTATTACATAGTTTAATTTTTATATATGGTTGTCTTTTTAAAAATAGTTTTAATATAATTTTTCTTGTCATTTTTCAATCAAGGTAAAATTTAATATTTACTATATATGTAAAATAAATCTATAATTAACCGACTTGAATACCCTCTTAGAAAGGTTCGTAACATAACCTGTCGCATACCAGAAAGACGTCATTGATCCCCATGGGTTTGAGACTAGAACTCGGGAATCAGAAAAACACCATATGGAATGACTTCACTCAACCTGATGCATCAAAATGGAAAATATATAGATAATATAGGGAGAAGCACTGAATGATAAATATATTCTATAACTGAAACAAAATAACTCATATTTAGAAACAATCACCAAGTACATGTCCAATACTAAGGTAATATTAAAATGGAGAAGACCAACTACTCCATGTGATATTGATTGTAGACTCGGAAAATCACAACCCTAGCTCAAAATAAATCATTTACGAGACTTCGCTTCCATACTATGGTGCATTTCCTTTCCCTAAATAGAAATTCCTAAAATGTTATGCAAAATAATAAAGAAGTTCACAGGGTTTGATCTGACAAGATTATAAAGTAACGACACAAGAATTTATCAAATTTGTTATTAAAAACATATAATTATGATGTATGGTATAAAAAACATACAACTTATAAAGATACCAATAAAAAAATTATTCTCGTAAATGAAGAATGAAATAAGTGATATTCAATGAAATTAAATAAAAAATACAAATGAATTACCAAATTGACCCCCAGGTTCCTAAAATTTCGATTAGAAATTTTTGCAAAGATAATATAGTAGTAACATATCCTTTTAACGTTCAAATAATGTTTATGGGTCTTATAAATTAAAATATGACATTTTTATATCAAAATATTTGTAAATATATATATTCAAAATAATAAATTAAGTTTTTTGTATTTTTATATTACATAAATGTGTATTTATAATTTTGCAACAAGTAAAATGATTTAATTTAATATTTACATTCACATATTATATTAATAAATTCATATTTTATTTTCCAATGATTATATTATAATAGTTTGAGACCTTCATTAATTTTTCATAGTGTTGTATAATATATTATTACATAAAAAGGATTTTCTCACAATTAATTATGATTTAATTTATAATTTACTTTCTCTTATATTTAAAATTATATTCTTTAAATAGATTTTAGTTTCTAATTCTACACATCTAATATTGTTTGGGGTCGTTTTTTGGGATTTTTCTAAAAAAAATTATTTTTTATGAACCTTTAAATATATTAATTTACAATATAACATAAATACATTAATTTTGAGTCATAGATGATGTAAATATAGTGTATTCTAGAAATATCAAACTATATATCATTATTTAATGTAGTTATTGATAATATTCTGAATTATTTATATTCTTGAGACAAAACAATTACATAAAAATGTAATAATCAAAAACCACCCCTCTCCTCCACTTTAAATACCATATACTGTACTCATACCTTTAATGCATTGAATCTTCTAATAATCCATCCCAATAACATTCCCATGAATCTGTCCGACATCCCATAACTTTTTCTCATAGAAAAATTCCAATTACAAGATCCTTAAATAGGTTCTCAGTGAGAAGAATTTCCCGATGAAAATTCAACTTTTGTTCTCTTTTATTTTCTTTCAAATTATTTTATTTTCTTAAACTATAATTACCTCCCCTGTTAAAAATTAATGATAAATATAGTAATATATATATAATTTAAAAATATTATGTTAATGGGAAATCTAACGTCAATCCCTTTCAAATCTCCCTTTTATTCTAAAAGGGAAATAAAATCCATGCTTTGTTGATTTACTACCATCATGGGTGACTCATTTTTATTTTCCATTACAGTCTTCAAGGATGGTAATAAAACAATATATAGTGTTGAATTATAATTTATAATACATATTATAATAAATATATTTTCTTGTAAAGAATACAAAATCATGATATTAAATAATATGCATTATGTATTTGATGGTCATAAAAACCACTCAAAAAAATATATCATTTTCACCAACATTTATTTAATGAATCATAGTCATACCATATTAATATATGATATAAAAGATCATTTAATCATGTTTAATTAAATTAATAAAATATAATGTAAATTTTGGTGTATAATTCTCATTTTACAAGAACATCTATACTTTTATACAAATAAACTGATCATAGAAACCAAAAAAACAAACACTCGCGTAACATTAAAATTATAATATGTAACTCCCCAAAATAAATTACCTTAATAAAATTATAAAAAATAAAATAAATGTATAAGAGTTTCTGGATTTAGTAATTTGTTAATATAATTTTATTATCCAGGATATTAATGTGAGGAGAGAATTCAGACAAAATAAAATTCGATTGTCGAACCCAACTAAATTCCATTGTGGTTTTTCTTATTTCATTTTTAATTTTAGTGTTGATATTCATTATAATATTACTCTAAAATAATTTCAATATTTTCTATTTTTCTCTGGTATATAAATTCCCACAATTATATTTTATGAAGAATACAAATATTTTTGGAAAATTACTTCTTTACAAAACACATTTTGACACATCTATTGTTTTTCTTCTTTTCTAAACAATGATGAATCTTATACCAAATATGTTTTATCATATTCATTAAATAACCCCAATTTTACTTATTATATTTGAAATCCTCAAGAAATACATTCCTTTTAATGGGTTACTTCATGAATTTTATTGATATTAATAATATATCAGACACATGATTATCTATATATCATGATGTGATGGGTGCACATGAAATTATATAGAGCTCCAATGAAATGGTTAACGTAAGGCTTCTAATTAGACAATGTGGAATTTGTATAAAACTGATGATATATTTTATCACAATTATGATGTTCTGCTTTTTTAGTTATGTTATGAATGGACATGATTATAGATTTGTTCATAAGTACAAGGGGTATTAGACCACTAAGACATGATGATTCATTTTACTCCATTACCACAGCCCGTGCTATATTAAATGCTTCCATTAATGATTATGATTATGAAACTATGTGTATTTTATGATTAAAATTGATCTCAAAAAATTTATATTTATTAATTTCCTTATCTTTCATTTTATAGGGAGTTTAGGTCTACCATTTATTTGAGGCATATCCTCAGGTTACAACATGTAACAAAAATATATCCAACTATATAAGAGTAAATTAGAATACATTAAATTATTTTTTATTTTTTGTTATTCATAATTGATGGGATGTCTAAATTTATGATTGATACTAATCCTTTGGATCCTATTTTTGTAAAAATATTATGTCGTTTAACATTAAAATGATTAATATTTTTGTTAATACACCAGGGTAACTATAGTTGGTAATATAGCATGGTTTAGTAATTTTTTTGAATTATAATTAGTGAAAATTTTCAAAAAATCATTAGTACAAGACACTGTATTTTTATCCACCCATGAAGCTTTGATTTAGAATTATTATAATTATAAGAATCTCAAACGATATGTATTTATAGTAAATTTAATGATTGAATAAATTATTTCTTCCTGACCAATTAGGTTAGTGTTGTTCAGATGATTTTTAGTTTATAAAATGATGGGAACCAGGGAAAACTGGGCCAAAAAGTCATGTGGGGTCCAATGTAGTGAATGCACAAATGACATCCCCAATTCCATGAGAGCCAATGATCAAAATTTCCTAGAAATTATTACCCATATTTATGAGACTATGATAAATAAAATGAATGATGTGAAAATTCTCTCTTGACCTAAGAGGTAGAAATTGAAAATTTGAATCCTCTATGTGGAAACAAAAAATGACATTTAGTGGATATAATGGCACACTTGTTGTGGAATAATGGGTTATTTTAATGGAGAAGATCTTTTTTGTGCTCCACTATTCTGAGAAAGAACTGGTGACTCCGTCCTTTTATCATTTAGGTGGAGGGGATGATCAATGGTTGGTATAAATTAAGAACAAAAAGATAAAGAAAAAAATATAAGATACTGAGTTGGTAGAAATTATGAAATTATTTATTAATATATATTTCTCTTGTAATGGTTATGCAATGATATAGAGATAATCTATAGAGCTAATGAGAAATTATGTTGAATCATTCATGGATTATGATGAAGACATCAAAAGGAGTTCAAGGTATTACTTGGGTTTTGTAATAAAAAATAACAGAAAAATAGATAGATTCATTAGTTTTTCAAAGGTTGGGGCTAAGCCTCAATTTATTATTCAAAGAAAATTCCTCTTTATTGTGGGTAGGGGGAGGCCCATTACATTGATCGAAGGCCCAAGGCCAATTGGTTTGTATACAAGGATTAAAATCCCATTTTTTTGCTCAATGGACCCCTCGGTGAATATTACTATTACAGTACCCGCACTAATTTAGTACATGCTACAGTACTGCCACCACAACAATCCCGGTTATAGTGCCTTCGCCGCTATAGTTTTGCCGCTAATATAGTTCTGTTACTGCTACAGTATACCTATAGTGTCTGTTGCATTGCTACTACTATATCGCGGAATTTAGTCCCTACCCAGATTTGATCGGAGGTCTTTTGGATGCCAAGAAAGAGCTTATACCACATGGGTACATGATCGTTGGATGATAGATTCATTAGTGGTTATTAACCAAACCATTGAAGTGATCTAGATGTTTCATTCATAGGGAGTTATGAAGAAGTTGTTTGAAGTAATCTCAAAGGGGATTTGGGGTTTTGAAAATGGTCCCATGGATATAGTGATAAGAAATGATAGATGGAGTTTCATGCTAGAGGATCAGATGAAAATGGTGGAAGGAATTATTAACAACTCAGATATATAAAATGTTTGAAGAAGCTTCATAAGAACTACCACAATGGTATGGGGAAATACTATACATGTGGGAAATAATTACACCATACTCATGTATATCAATGTGACATGAAGAGTATAGCCATCATGAAGGAGGAAATATGATTACCAACAATGGTTCAACACTTCAACTATCTAGAAAACATGAACTATGGATTCTAGTACACTAAACAAGGACTCCAAGAGGGTAATTAGTGTCAGCAACCACCACATACAATGAGAAATATAATTATTATTCCATCACTACAGATTTTATGGAGAAAGAAAATTATGTCATATAAGGAAAATTCATATTCAGTGTAGTTGATAAAATGATTCATTTGATTCTAGTTCAACACATTCCGTTATATCTTATAAGTTTTCAAAAACTTTTGAATCAATTCACCAAAATCATGAAATATATATATCTATAGTAACACATAGTGTTTTGATCATTTCAACCCATGGGCTAGACTATACTCATCTTTACATAAGTTGGAGGATTATTTTAGCGAATCTTCTAAAAAATACCTTGGTGGAATTTGACACAATAACTGTAATAGATTTCCCCTCATTATATCAATAACATATCAAATATCATGAAAAGGGAATATCATTTCAATTTATGAATCATCCCATGCTTCTCTACAAATGTAAATAAGATCACGGATCATTGATGGAAATTCTCTCAACAAGGTGGGTGTTGATGCCCTGTCAAGAATAATACAAAAGAAAAATGGCTGAGTCAATAGAATGTATAAACAAAAAGTAAATTCCAATTGTGAGGGAACACAATGATGTATTAATTGATGAGTTACATTAGATTTCATCGGATAATGTGGTAGATTTCTCAAATGAACTCATACCTAGGATACTCTTACCTCAAAACATCAATATAGTATGGCCATTATATAACTAGAGTAGTTAAATATGCAGCCATAAATA
Organism: Viscum album; assembly: GCA_963277665.1. Classification (NCBI taxonomy): domain Eukaryota; kingdom Viridiplantae; phylum Streptophyta; class Magnoliopsida; order Santalales; family Viscaceae; genus Viscum; species Viscum album. Next base: position 1,267,348,923 of record OY728159.1, read on the forward strand.
CATTATTAAAAATGGTTCTTACACCATATTTCATCACCTTGTGTTGTGATGATGCACATTATAAAGAAAAGGGATGGATCAATGTGGCTATGTGTCAATTATTGAGAGCTCAAAAATATCACGGTAAAGAAAAATGTATCCTTCTCCAAGGATTTATGACTTTTTTAATCAACACTATAGAGTTCAATAAATTTTAATCGTGGATCATCATTATAGATATCATCAACCAAAGGTGAATAAGGTAGATATTTAGAAGAATGCTTTTTGCAGAAGGTATGATCACTATGTGTTTTTAGTGATTCTATTCAAAATTTCCAGTTCACATGCAATCCACCTTAATATAATCAGTATAATATTTAGATAATGCCAGGAAAAATCTATGGTATTATTTATAGATGATATAATCATCTACACCAATGGAAATAAGGAATAATAATATAATATAATGTTTTGTGTTAGACACAATATGGAAAACAATTGACTATCATGTTCATATATTGTGACAATTGGATGAAGCTACTCAAATTATTGGGATAAATAATGAAGTGTGGGGGAATCTCTTTTGACCATTCCAAAACAAATGCCATTTATGAATTGTACAGTCCAAAAAGATTTATGAAAATCTATAATTTTCTAGGATTATCAGGGTACTATAGAAAATTTATGATATATTTATCATGAATTGTTATCCCTCTATCAAAAGATAACATGGAATGGGATAAATCATTCTAGGATGAACAGATGTAAGGAATGAATCAAAGAACAAATGAAGAGGTCAATCATTGAACATGTACACACATTAAATAAATGTAAAGAATATTTTTTTTGTTAAACATTAAATAAATTATGGTGTTATATAACCACTATAAATGATAAAATGGTTGCCTATATAACATTAATGTTGAAGATCAAAGAGTTGAACAACCTGATTCATGATCTGGAGAAAAAAACAGTGTTGTTTTCTATGAAAATATAGAGGCACTAGATCTATTGTGAATAGCGTGACATATAAACCAATAAAAAGATTACAAAGTATATATTCAAATAGAAGTAACATGAAATGAATAAAAGTAGATGGATACACCTAATTAGGAAATATGATTTATCTATCCACTATCATTATGTGACGAAAAATATGGTGGCTAATGGTATTAGTATAAAAGAACCTCCTAATATATCCCTGATGCGAGATGAAGAAGACTATATCTTCATGGATTTTAAGAAGATTTATATTGAAATAATGACAATAGATAATACATATTATATTTCCCAAATGATTACCCAACAATCTATCTTAGAGATAACAATGGATGTACAATTGGATTATCTACATCTCTAAAAGTAGGTTAATGATATAGAGGAAGGAATGCTACAAGAGATCCATTTTTATTATGAACGTGTGATTTGTTTTGGAATAAAGATATTTTTCCCTTCATCACCTGAGATAAGGAATGATCTATTGGATAATTCACAAAGATGACCTTTCTCTATCAGTCATGTATGTATCAGGTAATGTCGTGGTCTTATAGAGCAGTTCTGAAGAGATAACATGAAGAAAGATATTGTGGAATATATTTCATAGTGCCTTGTATATAAACAAGTTATAGAATAGAGGCATAGTTTCAATGTTATCATGCAAATATTCCATATAAAAAAATGGAAATTGGAGGATTTATTTATTTTTATAATCATAGGTCTACCAAATAAATCGAAAGGGAACCACATGATATGGTTTTTTATTGATCAATACACAAATAATGACCACATTATCATAATTCAACAAGACATATTACATGAAAAACATGCTATGATATATGTGATGGAAGCGGTTATGGTGAAGGGGGTTCCACATTCAACCATCTCTATTTGTGACCCACATGTGACATTTAAAATTTATAGAATTCTTTCACATGAATTAATTACTAAATTGAATTTCATCATATTCAACCACCCCCAATTTGATAGCTAATATAAATGGATTACTTAAACACTTCATGAAATACTGAGATCATGTTAAGTGTAGTAAAAATGTGGACTGAATTTTCAGCACCCACTGTTGAGTTCCCATACCAAAATAGCTTATACATGAGTATTAAGGTTGGTCTATATGAATCCCTATATATAAAGTAATGTAGAACACCAACTATTTTGGATGAAGTTGGTGAAGAATTGTAACATGGACATGATATCATGAAATAGATGGTATAGAAGGTTTAAGTATTATATCAACATATAAATGATGATGAATTTAAGAAAAGAAGTTAAGCTGAAACCCATTGAAGAGACTTGGTGTTCAATGACGGAGAAAATGTCTTCATTTGAATATTAGCATAGAAAAGAGTCATTCCGAATAGAATAAAAGAATATATTAGCATAGGTTACAATTAATACATTTAGATCTTTGATCACATAGGTGTATTGGCCTATTATATTTCACTCCAACCATGTATGGCTCAATTTCACGATGTACTCCACAGGTCACTCCTGAGGAAGTACATACGTGACCCCTCACATGTACTGAATATGGAAGAACTAAAACTGGAGAACCACCCCTCATATGAAGAGTAGTAGGTAAAGATCATTTACCCAATAGAAAAAGTAAAATGTGCATGGAAACTCCCCTTGTCAATGTATTGTGGATAAACCATATGTATGAAAAAGTAACATGGGAACTAGAGGATGTGATAGAGGAGAAATACCCTCACTATTTTATGTAAAAGGAAATTTTTCCAATGAAATATAAAATGTTGGAAGAATATAATGGACCAAACTTTTTTCAATGGAATTTAATGATTAAAATAAATTTTTTACGTGTTAAAAAACGTATAAATAGACTAGAAATCCCAATAAAGGTGTTATTCTTGTAAATCCAAAATGAAATAAGCACTATTAAATGAAATTGAAGAACATATACTGATGTATTAATAATCAGAAACATGGAATATAACATTACAATCCATAATAGCAGTGTAGCCAATAAAATAGAAACCTCTCCTATGAATGTATTAATTATATTTTGGTTTTTTATAAATAAAAATATTATATAATTATATCATATCATAAGTAAGTAAATTTTCTTAAAATGAGATGTTATGTGTTTCTATTTTGTAAAAAATAAATGATTATATACAATTTTATAATTAACATATTGATTTCAATGAAAAACTATTATCATACAATAAAATCATAAATTATTATATTTTATTTTAATTATAATATAATAATATGTGCCCATAATTAATTTTTCCATGTGTTGTAAAATATATTATAATATTAAAATCATTATTTTTTGAATAAATGATGAATTTACAGAAAAATTAAATTTATAACATTAGGAAATTATTTTCATAAAATGGATTAAATTTTTAAAGTATATACTTAAAAAAATTGGCCTAATTTTATGGTTTTTTGGAAAATAGTTGAATATTTATTGAATATTGCAATGAAATAATTTACTATATAATCTAAATACAAGAATATTTATTTTATGGATTCTGTTGGGCTGATGAAATTCCATAATATGTAAATATTATTTATTATTTCATATATTTTCTAATACGGTTCAACCCTTTTGAAAGTCCTGATCCAAAATAATAAAATATAGAATATTGTAATTAAATAACACCCATATCCTCCCTTATAAGTAGAACTGACACCACCTCTTCTTCTCACACATACAAAGCCTTAATCCATGTCCAAATTCTTATAAATCCTTATCTAGAGCCTCTCCTCAAGCCCCCATTCTTTTGGCCTCCACAAAATTCAAATCCAATGTTCTTTAAAGAGTTATTCAAGGAGATTAAATTAATAAGATGAAATCCCCCTTTTCTCTTATAATATCATTCAATTTCGCTTATTTTCTACTACCCTGTATAATTCCATCATCCAAACATGCATGGTAACTACAATATCTTATATATAAATGAATTTTATTATTTTAATTTAATATATATTATCAATCCACATATTCTATATGTTTTATTCTAAAAATGCAAACATAGTTTGTGATATGTCGAATTACCACCATGGTGGGTGATAAGTATTCATACTTCATTTCCTCCATAAATTATAGTCATAAAACCATCATTATTGTTAAACCATAAATTATTTTAAATATTAAATGTTTAATAATTTTATGTAACCAATGTATAAACATTATGTTAAATAAAATTATACATGATTCCAATGGTCAGAAAAACTGGAAAAAATACAATAATTCATTTTCATCAATGTTGTATCCAATAAATCATACATATAAAATATAAAAACATTATATGTATATATTATAAATATATTCATGTAGATTAAAATAATATAATTTAAATTTTGGAGAACTTTTCACATTTTACATGATTTTCTATATTTTTATACATGCGAACTGATCATGGAATCCAATAAAACGAACACTCCCAGAATAGTGAAATTGAACTATATAACCCAATAAATGTCTATAATTAATGTAATAATATTTTAGTAAATATATAAATTTATAAGTGGTTGTTTTTCTTAATCATTGAATCAAATTAGATTATCCTATGTTTTAATGTAATGCAATTATTTAGACACAAGCTATGGTGATTTCTCAAACAAAATCATCTTATTTGGATTATTCCTCTTCTATTTGAGAAAGGTTAATAAGATATTATATTACTACAGGAAAAAATAATTTCACTACTGATACCCTTTCATTTTATGGGTAGACATATCCCCAAGCTTATTTTAGGCCAAATACAATGATTTTACATAATAACTTTTATTTCAAAAACACATTTTGACTCCTCTTGAGTTGTATCATAATCACTCGCAAGCGATGGGCATTATACCAAATATGTTTTTCAACATTAGTTGAGAAACACCAATATTATTAATTTTTAATGAAATCCATATGAAACTCATTCCTCTTCATGTGTTACATTGTGAATCTGAAGGATATACATTATATGTGGCATGAGTGATTATGTGAATGTTTTGATGTGATAGGTGCTCCATGAATTATATAGCGCTCCAATGAATATTTAATGTTTAGTAACATATGAGATTATTTGAAATAAGTATAATCATGATGCTAAATTTTTTCACAATAACGATTTAATGATTATTCTTTCACCTTACACATAGATATGTTGCTAGATTTGTTTACAAGTACGTGTGGCATTTTGACAGTAATGAAATGACCTTTCATTTATACGCAATACCATATTATATGCCTCTATAAAATGATTACTTACATGTTTATGTTTTTGATACTATGGTTATGTTATTATAATAATTATTATCACCCAATTAATATTTATTAACGTCCTTATCTATCATTATCGTATACTTTATCTCACCCCTTTCATTGAGTTTTATCATCAGGTGACTACATTTATAATGGATATCATTTTTTGTATAAAGATAACGAAAAATATTTAAAGAGTTTTTAATTTGTTATTAATAATATGTGATGTAAGATACCAATTTTCGCACGATAAAATACCTTTGGTACTGGGATTTGTAATTTTGTAATTTTGTTTATCATTAAAATTATGTTATTGTTATGTAATAAATGTAGGGAACCAATTTATTAGGATCCCACATAGGTGTTTCCTAACATATATATATATAATAATCCATTTATTATTATTCATAATAAACAATGGAATGATAAGAAGTAATGTAGTTATATCAATTCTTGATAAATATTTCATTTTTTCCATATTTCATAAATGAATTCTGCTTTATCATTCTCAGTAATAATTTTACATTTATCATTTTAAAAAATAATTATAATTCACATTATATGGAAAATATATAAATCCAAAAAATAGGTTAATCATTCCATGGAACTCAATATATCAGGCTAGTAGATGACTCATACCACACCGATGACTAGCGCACGAAAATTCCTTTGAACAAAGGATTATAGAGTTAAGGAAAAAACATTACTAAACACTCTAATAATATCAATAAAAAGTACCTATAATGATAAAACTTTAGAGGATAGAAAGTATATTGGGTATAACCTCCTCATTTTAATATGGATTTTGGTACTATGCTAAACCATTCACAAATGTACCCATGGTTTCCCATGCTCTTCATTTCATAAATCATTTAAATTCATTGTAAAACCCCTTTTTATTTACCAAAACCAATAATAAACCACCATTTATCATAAATTCATTTCACACAAAAACATCCTTTTTAATTCAGTTAAAAATCAATTAGAGGGACCATGAGATATATAACTAGTCAAACCATGTCATAAATGAAACATCCTACCTCAAAACTCAAGGAGACACATGCAAACAAGGCATCTATGAATAAGAGAATTTAGCAATGGCATAATAGGCCCTTGAAACAATCTTCAAATCTTAGAATTGATTCAATATTCATAAATTATCGGAGGATAATAAGAGAAAATATATACCTCAAGAAACCATATCCACAAAACCAATTCCAAAAAAACAATGGATCATGATAAAACCATAAATATAGATGAATCTAAGAATAAACATAATCATGGCTCAAAAAATCTTATAACTCGGTGCCCTGGTGCAATACATTAAAAAAACCGATGAATAAGAATAGATTAATTCACTAGAGAAATTTAAACTAACCTCTATGATGATCAATTGTTGAACAGATCAATCTAGATCAAATGGACACTCCAAAAATATATAGAGAAGGGTTATGGATCGAGATCCAAGAGTGATATACGATAATCAATAATGATATTTATTTCAAGATTCCCAAAATACAATAAATTTGATAGTTACTTGATGTGTAACACTTTTACACGTATTGTAACATTAAATTTTTATTTATACTGAAAACACCATTACTATTTTTTTTTAAACCATCCATTTGTTATTACATGTGATTTAACCATTACATACTATATTCCATTTTTATTTTTTTTCAAATGTTCATGAACTGTGTCTGGACAATAAGTAAATGTTTTGAAACCCATTTACACCCCATTAATTTTATTATAGCACAATATATAACTCAATGTTCATAAAAAAACCCAAAAAACACCACCAGTCTCACGTTAACAAGGAAATAACCCTGTAATCCAGTAACTCATTTACAACTAGGATTCATTAATTCAAATGACATCCATTTCCAAACATTAATTAATTTTCCCAAAAACAACTCTATATCATTGAAACTCTAAGATACACCAAATTAAAAAGGAAAACATGGATGGGGATAAAATGTAACTAAAATGGGAAATAGTATGTTACAAATGTCCTACCATAATAATTTACATCACTAGGAAATTTTTTTGAATAATGAAGTCTAATGAAGAGGTAAGGCCATTGTTCCCTCTCCAATAATTATCACCCCCGTGTCTAATGTGAATTTGATCTTAGCCTCCATAACACTATGACCAATGGAATATAATTCAAACATTAATATGAGATTTCATGATCTCTACTGGCTCCTCCATAATATAATTATAGGAATCTAGTAAATCTATTCTCAACTAAAAATTTGATAGTTTTCGTGATGATATTTTGTGAGTTATGATACCTAGAATACATCATGAATTCCTCCTATCTATGACGATAATGAAAAATCATAAGAATCATCGACAAGCCAATACTTGATGTCTTACATATAGCGAACCTACCTTTTCATACATTACTATTACATCATTTTAAATATAAAAAACATAATAATATTACACATAGAGGATTCAAAGGTTTAGTGTCTTGGGAAAACTAGGACTATTCATAACAATTACAACATCAATCATAAACATTTATTTAATATCTTCTTCTATAGCTTCCTATTGGCACTTGTCCTCTCTTTAGTACATGTAGCCACCTGAGGATATACATAAAAAGGGGTGATATAGTAGCCCAGTAAAAGGATATATAAGAAAAATAAATCATGGGGTGAGCATAATAATAACATGGGAAAAAGATAATGAACATGAGAAGAAGAATAAATATAAGACTTGAAATGTGGCAATGCATAAAAATGAAACATCATGTCTTAGTGGTTAACTACAACAAATTTACTTATGATACAAGATATAATCTATTTCACTCATCATTTCACATTTACTAATGAGATTAATCACTTTACCCAATGCATTGGAGTGTTGTATAACTGCGGGCACACCCGTCACTTTGAAACATTCAAATTACGCTATATAATTACGGGCTCACCCGTCACATCATAACATTATCTTTATCATGATTTCCACATGAAACACATATAAAAAATAAACATAACTAACCCATGGAAAGGAATGGGTTTCATCTCATAATAACACATTCATAAACTTTGGGTTTCCAAAATAAATAGGGAATAACATACATGTTTCATGAAATGTTCACTTTGATGGAGAAGTAAAAGGTGTGTTCTTAAAAGAAGGGTTCCTTGGAAAAAAGTATTGTTTGAAAGAAATAACAGTGAAAAATATGTATATCCTATAAATGAGAAGACAATTATGAACAAATTATCTTTGAGGAGTAACCATATAAAAAATAATTGAGTGAAAGTGGGAGAACCCGAAGGATGAAAGTTGGGTTCGAGAATTTCCCCTTACCATGTATCTGAATGAATACATCTCTTTAATGTCTTGTATAATGACATTATATTCATAAATTAGAAATACATAAATTTTTTTACATTAATATGGTTCATTATGGTTTTATTAAGTGATTATATGTGAATTTGGATGAGTTATAGTGTTTAAAAACATTATTTGGGAATGTTTGTTTTTAGGGTTTTCTTGATTGGTTCACTTGTATTCTTAAATTGAAGTATGGGTAGAACATGGGTAAATATCCATAAATAATATTACATGTTATCAATGATATTATAGGAGTTTTAATTACATTATAATGAATTATATTAGAACCATGTGGATGAATCATTAGATAAGAATTAAATAATGATTGTGTGGGTTAATTTGAACGGTTTTTCAATCATAATGAACTTGTTTTAATTTATCACCTTGTAATATGGACATAATATATTTACAGAACATTAAATAGGAATTAATATAAATAATATGTTCTGTTTCAACCATAAAAATGTTTTCGTGACCAGATATGAAGGTATGAATGTAAGAAGAAAAACTTGTCGTTCTTGAAGGTGATAAATTAAACCTAATGAACAACGTTCACTTTAATAAAATTAAAGGATTAGGAAAGGGGTTTGGATGATATAATAACCCATTATTATCATAAAATCCCATTATATGTATAATACTTGAGTTACAATACCATTTGTATGAATATTGGTGGGAAGAGATCAAGAAATGGACTTGAACATGAAAAGAAATTAAAGGAGAAGAGGGAGGGAAATTACCTCTTGAATCCTCCTATGGAGATCTTTTTTAAGGGCCTATGCATGGTCTTTTGATGAGACCAGTAGCTCTTGAACGTGGGGGAGGGTCTAGGGATTATTTTTGGGAAGATTTTAGAGAAGTCTTGGAGCTTGAGAGGTGTGAGGAAATGAGGGTGCGAAAGGTGGTTTTTATAGTGGAGGGGAGAAGGGTTTTCTTAATATAAAATTAATTAGTTTATTAATTTCACCTAAGACAAGGAATAGTGAGTCATCCATGAACATTAATAGTAAATAAGGAATATGAGTTCGAGATTTGGTGGCTTACATCACTTTTGATGTCAGTAATAGTGGTTTTTAATTGCATTGTATTTATACGATTAATTAATGTATTTTACAATTCACCAAAAATTCAAGTATTTTGGAAAAATACCAAAAATTTACCCCTAGCATTCTTAGATGTGTAGAATATAAAAATAAAGTCTATTTTTCAAAAATATTTTTCTATATATGATTAATTTAATATTTAATTAAAATCATAATTTACTTAAAAATAGTTTTTAAAACTAAAACTTATTTTATAGTGTTTTCAAAAATTACTTAGAGTCTTATAAAATTATCTAAAAACTATAAGATGTTGATTAAACAATTTATGAACAAATTTTTGGGAAAACAATTTTCTTTTAAATTAATTAATTATTTATAATTAATTATTTATGACTTACAAAATACAAAAACGTTTACTAAGGTGAAATTGTCACTTTTTAAGATGTCTAAATTTAATTATTCATGGTAAGGTTACTCTTATGTTGGATGATTTACTATTCATAAGGGACATATTACTATTCATAAGGGTATTTTACAATTCATATGGGTAGGTTACTATTCACCTAAAATTATTTTTATTTTATTACACTCCAAAAAACAACTTGAACACAACCGTGTATGTCAGATTTTCAAAATTCAAAACACAGAAGTGACAAACTTTTGTTTAAATTCCACATATCACTTAGTAGTTCATTATTTCGTGTTCTCATGTGATCTTATGATATAATTATAAGAAGTTAATTTTCATGGAAAAACATTGGGTCGTTACATTCTTCCCCCTTTATGAAATTTCACCCCCGAAATTTCACTTTACATAAATTGGTGAGGGTACTTCTCTTCCATTTCCTCTTCTGGTTCCCATGTTGTTTCCTAAAACATATGGAACCTCCACAAAACATTGACAAGATAGGTTGTCCTATTGTGTATAACCTTATCTCTCCAATCTAGAATCTTTACTTGATGCTCCTCATAGGAGAGATCATCTTCCTGCTGCACCACGTCTCAGTTTAGTACAAGTGAGGGATCAGGTATGTACTTCCTCAAGAGTGATACGTGAAGAACATCATGAACTTGAGCCATATTCGATTTTATTTCAATTCTATTGGACATGGATCCCATGCATTCAAGGATCTCAATGGGGAAAATGTACCTTGGGATTAACTTCCCTTTACTCCTGAATTGCATGACTCTCTTCCATTGAGATATTCATAGGAAGACTTTATCTCCAACATCGAACTCCAAGTCGCTTTGACGGTTGTCAACATAGCACTTTTGTTGACTTTGAGAAGCTTTGATGTGTTTCTAGATGACTTGAACCTTCTCTATCATCTCATGAACAATATTGGGTCGAAGTAGCTTTCATTCTCCATCTTCATCCCAATAGGTTGGAGTTCTACATCGCTTTCCATATAGAGCTTCATATGGATCCATTAGAATACTCGAGTGGAAGCTATTATGGTATGATAACTCAACCAATAGGAGATGTTGATGCCATCCAACATTGATTTCTAGAGACCAGGCTCTTAGCATATCTTAAAGCATCTAAATAGTTCTTTCAGACTGGCCATCAGTTTGGGGGTGATTGGTCGTGCTGAAATTTAATTCAGTACTCAAAGCATGTTGAAGGCTCCTCCAAAATTTAGATTTGAACCTTGGAGCACAGTCAGAGACAATTGAGAGTGGAACACCGTGCAGTCTCACAACGTCCTTCACATATATCATTTAAAGTTGTTCAAGTGAGAGATCATTCCAAATAGCGATAAAATGGGCAGTCTTGGTGAGTCGATCAACCACAACCCATATCGGATTATTTCCCTTCGACGTCTTCAAGATACCCATGAAAAAGTCCATAGTAACATTTTTCCATTTCCACATGGGTATAGGAAATGGTTGCATCATACCATTGGACTTGTGCAGCTCAGCTTTAACTTGTTGACATACCAACCACCATGATATATATTCCGCAATCTCCTTCTTCATGTTACCCCACCATAAGTGTTATCGGAGATCACAATACATCTTGGTACTCCCAGGATGGATAGAGAATGTTGAGCTATGTGCATTGTCCAATAGCTCTTTCTTTATCCCGGGTGATGAAGGCACACAAAGCCGCGTTCCAAACTGAATCACACCATCATCATCCATATGGACCTATTATAGCTTCCCTTCCATTACTGCATTCACCCTCCTTTGTATCTCCACATCATCCCTTTGTTCTTCCGTAATCTTCTCTTGGATGGATGGTTGCACAATCATTTGGTCAAGGTAGGATGTATCCCCTTCCCTAATTATTTCTAAATCCATTCTTCACATATCCATGAAGATAGGGTCTTTCTCAATGTACAACATGGATAGTGCAGCAGGTTATTTTCTTCTTAGATCATTAGCTATCTTTTTCTACTATCCGAGATGATAGTGAATAGAGAAATCATAATCCTTGATTAGATCTAACCATCTCCTTTGATGCATTTTGAGCTCCTTTTGTGTGAATATATACTTTAGGCTCTTGTGGTTGGTGTATATGTCACACTTCTCACCATAAAGTATTGCCGCCAGATTTTCATGTAAAAAATGGCGGCTGCCAACTCTAGATCATGCGTTGGGTAGTTCTGCTCGTGGATCTTCAACTGCCGTGAGGCGTACACTATCACATTTTCATTTTGCATGAGTACACAAACCAAGCCTTCCTTTGAAGCATCACTGTATATCACAAACATTTCTCCACTTTTCGGTAGTGTGAGAACGGGTGTAGTGATTAGCCTTCTCTTTAACTCCTTGAAGCTTCCCTCACATTCTTCCATGCAGACATACATTACCCCTTTCCTTGTTAGCTTAGAAAGCAGGATTGCAAATCGTGAGATGTTTCTCACAAAATATCGGTAGTAGCCAGCTAATGCAAGAAAACTATGGATTTTTGTGACACTAGAGGGCCTGGGCCATTCCTCAATCGCCTGGGTTTTTGATAGATCCAAATAAATTCCCTCACTTGTGATCACATGTCCCCAGAACATGACTTGATTCATCCAAAAGTCACACTTTATGAACTTGGAATACAACTTCTCATTTCTTAATGTCACCAATACATGTCTTAGATGTTCTTCATGTTCCTCCATGCCCTTATAGTATATGATAATATCATCAATAAACACTACCACAAATTAGTTTAGGTAATGTCTAAAAACTCTATTCATCAAATCCATGAAGATTGCAGGGGAATTAGTTAGTCCAAAGGGCATCACAAAAAACTAATAGTAACCATACATTGTTTGGAAGGCAGTCTTCTGAATATCTTCCTTCTTTACCATTACCTGATGATATCAAGAATGAAGATCCACCTTTGACAAGTATTGTTCTCCTCTTAACTGGTTGAACATGTCATCAATCCTTGGGAGAGGATACTTGTTCTTTATGGTGATCTTGTTGAGTTCCTGATAATCGATACACAACAGTATTGTTCAATCCTTCTTCATCACAAAGATCACTGGCGCACCCCAAGGTGATGCACTAGGGCGTATGAACCCTTTGTCCAAATTCTCTTGCAGCTGCTTATTTAACTCCTCCAGTTCGATAGGATCCATCCTATAGGGACCCTTCGAGATAGGTGTAGCTCCAGGTATGAGTTCAATTGAGAAATCTACGTCACAATCCGAGGGAATTCTGGGAAAATCTTCTGGAAATACATTGTTGTATTCCCTGAAGATGGGAATTTACTCAAAGTTGGAACTTTCCTTCGACTTAACCATTTATGCGAGATATGATACTTCATAGGGAATCAACACCCACACCATTGAAGGATTTTTCAATGGAGATTCATGATGTTCCTTGCTTATTTAGAGGATCATGGTATGTTTTGGAATATGAAAAGATATTTCCTTTTCCTGATAGTTGATATGTGCTCTATATAACGAGAGACAATATATTCCCATAATAGCATCGAATTCCACCAAGGGAAGTATTACGATATTCACCGATAGAATCTTCCCACATATGCTAACAAGAGATAATTAATACACTTGAGTTGCAATGATTTCACCACTTGGTGTTTTTACAGATATCTCTACTTCAAGGTTTTAGGGCTTCGATTCTATAGTTCTAGAAAACTTGCAACATATAATGGAACGCATAGATTCAGAATCAAATAAGACTTTTTCAATTATTGAGAGAATAAGAAGTGTACCTTCTATGACTTTATTATCTTGTTCCAGTTCTGCAGTAGTGATGGAATAAGCCTTCCCATGTTCCTTTGGATTCTGTGGCTACTGATGCTGATTACCCTAGAGAGCTCGAGGATTAGTGCACTTGTTTTCCTAGTTCCCTAGATCCCTACAGTTGTAGAATTGTACCATGAGTGGTTCTACCCTTTCATCAGTAACATTATCCTTCCTTTTTGTGTATTTTCGACACTCTTGAGCATGATTTCCTTCTTTCCCAAACTTGAATCATTTCCCCATCCCTTTGAGGCAGTTCCCTTGGTGAAACTTTCCACATTTTTGGCACGTGGGTCGTTGAGTTTTCTTCCCACATTTATCATTAGAACCACCAGCTTGAAACTCCATCATTCATTTATTATCACCATAGCCATGTGACCATTCTCCAAAATCCATCTCCACTTTGAAGGCACATCGAACATCTTCTTCATAACTCCCAAAGTCACTAATTGAAAGTGCCTTTTGAAGGTGTGGTTTTAATCCACTAAATAATCTATCAATTTTGATATCATTGTAAATAAAAAAACCTGAAGCGTACCCTGCAAGCTTTGAGAAATTCTCTTCATAGGTTGTGACATATTATCCTTTTTTCTTGAGCTCTATGAATTCTCTCTCCATCTTCGTGCGAAGAGTTCTTGGAAAATACTTGTAGAGAAACATTATATTAAAGTATTCATATTCTATCTCTTAAATTTCTTCTTTTGGATTGGTGTTCTTAATCAAAATCCACCATTGATCAGCTTCTCCATCTAGATGATAAACAGCTAGAGTCACCTTCTCTGTCTCATAAAAGTGATGCACAAAAAATAACTTCTCTATGGAGTTGACCCACTGTTCCGCAACTAGTGGATCAGAGGATCCACAAAACGTCGGAGGTCGTTTCCCTATAAAACATTTTATAGCCAGTTTCTCCTTCTTTGGTGAAAGAGGAGGTTCCCCATTATTATGGTTATTGTTCATAACCTGTGATAATTGGGTAAGCATCGCCATGATGTTCTGAACTCCACCTCCCAAATCACTGGGGATGTCGTTCGGGTAATCATTGCATTGGCCTCACATAAGTTGTTGGCTTTATTTCTCCTGGTTCCCACCATTTTATAAAATAGAAAAGTCTAAAACAAAACATAAGTAAGAAAGTCATGAATAACTTATTCATTTAAACAATTTATACCAAAAAAATAACATATGGTATCCCTATGAAAATATTCTTGTGTGCATATTTTTACTTAGTCTCATGCTATAGGTTTTCTCTAGGATTCACTAATCCTAATTCCCAAATTAACTAATCCTTTCCACTAATACCAACTATAGAGACCCTACCTTTTCTTACATTACTATTACATCATTTTAAAGATAATGAACATAATAGTATTACACATAGAGGATCAAAATGTTTAGTTTCTTGGGAAAACTTGGACCATTCATAATAATTACAACTTCAAGCATAAACATTTATTTAATTTATTCTTCTATAGCTTCTTATTGGAACTTGTCATCTCCTTAGTACATGTAGCCACCTTAGGATATACATCAAAAGGGGTGAGATAGAATCCCAGTAAGTGGATAGGTAAGAATAATAAATCATGTGGTGAGGATAACAATAACATGGGAAAAAGATCATGAACATGAGAGGAAGCATAAATATAAGACTTGAAATGTGGCAATGCATAAAAATGTAACACCATGTTCTAGTGGTTAACTACCACACATACTTGTGAACCAATATAGAATTTTTTTCACTCATCCTTTCACATTTACTCAAGATATTCATCACTTTACCCAATGCATTGGAGCGCTTTATAATTCTATGTGCACCCATCACTTTGAAACATTCATATTGCGCAATATAATTCCGGGTACACCCGTCACATCATAACGTTATCATTATCATTCCTGCTACATAAAACACATATAAAAAATAAACATAACTAACCCATTGAATTTAATGGGTTTCATATCATATGAACAAATTCGTAAACTTTGGGTTCCCAAAATAATGAGGGAATAACATACATGTTTCAAGAACCGTTCACTCTGAGGGAGAAGTGAAAGGTGTGTTATTAAAAGAAGGGTTCTTTGGAAAAACATCTTCTTTCACATAAAAACTAGTGACAAACATGTATATCCTATAAAAGGAAAAAAAATATGAACAAAATATCTTTAAGGAGTAACCATATCAAAAAGAATGGAGTGAATGAGGGAGAACCCGAAGGATGAAAGTTGGGTTTGAGAATTTCCCCTTACCTTGTATCTGATTGATTAATTATATTTAATAACCAATATAATGACATTATATTCATTAATTAGAAATCCAGATCCTTTTTTAAATTATTATTTTTCATTATGGTTTTATTATGTGATTTAATGTTCCTTTGGGTGTGTTATAGAGCATAAAAACATTATTTGGGAATGTTTGTTTTTATGGTTTTCATGGGTGGTTCACTTGTATTCTTAAATTCAAGTTTGGGTAGAACATGGGTAAATTTAAAGAATGGATATTACATGTTAATTATGATATTACAGTAGTTTTAATAATCTTATAAATAATTATATTAGATCCATGTGGATGAATCAATAGATTAGAATTAAATGATGTTTGTTTGGGTTAATTTGAATGGTTTTTTAATCATAATGAACTTGTTTTAATTTATCACCAAGTAATATGGACATAAGTTATTTCCAGAACTTTAAATAGGAAATAATACGTATAAAATGTTCTATTTCAACCATAAAAATGGTTTCATGACCAGATCTAAAGGTACAAATGTAATAAGAAAAACGTGTCGTTCTTGTAGTTGATAAATTAACATCTCACGAACAACGTTCGCTTTAAAAAATAAAATGTAGAGGAAAGGGAGTTGGATGATATAATATCTAATTATCATCATAAAATTCCAGTAGATGTATAAAAATAGAGTTAAAATACCATTTGGATGAATATTTGTGGGAAGAGATCAAGTAATGGGCTTGAACTAGAAAAAAAATTAAAGGAGAAGAGGGAGATAAATTACCTCTTGAATCCTCCTCTTGATATCTTACATAAGGGACTATGCTTGGTATTTTGATGAGACCATCAGCTCTTGGACTTAGGGGAGGGGATAGGGAAGATTTTTGGGTAGTTTTTATAGAAGTCTTGGATCGTGAGAGGTTTGGGGAAATGAGGGTGTGAAGGGTGGTTTTTATAGTGGAGGGGAGAGGGGTTTTCTTAATATAAAATTAATTAGTTTATTAATTTCCCCTAAGGCAAGGAATAGTGAGTCATCCATTACCATGAATAGTAAATAAGCCATGTGAGTTAGATATTTGGGTGCTTAAATCACTTGTGATGTCAGGAATAGTGGTTTTAATTATAATTTATTTATACAGTAAATTAATGTATTTTACTATTCACAAAAATTATAGTATTTTAGAAAAATACCAAAAATTTCCCCCTACCATTTTTTGACGTTTAGAATCAAAAAATGATGTATATTTTTCAAAAATAATTTTCCAAATATGATTAATTTAAAATTTAATTAAAATCATAATTTACGTAAAAAACAGTTTTTATAAATAAACTGATTTTATAGTGCTTTCAAAAATTACGTAGGGTCTTATAAAATTATCTAAAAACTATAAGATGTTGATTCAATAATTTATGAACAAATTTTAGGAAAATAAAATATCTTTTAAATTAATTAATTAAATATAATTAATTATTTATGACTTATAAAATACCAAAAAGTTTACTAAGGTCAAATTATCAGTTTCTAAGATGTCAAAATTTAATAATTCAGGGGTAAGGATACACTTTTGTTGGATGATTTTCTATTCATAAAGGTAATATTACTATTAATTAGGGTATTTTACTATTCATAAGGGTAGGATACTATTCACCCAAAATTATTTTTGTTTTATTAGACTCCAAAAACCATCTTGAACACAACCATGAATGTCAGATTTTCAAAATTCATAACACAGAAGTGAAAAACTTATGTTTAAAGGTCACTTATCACTTAGTAGTTCATTATGTTGTGTTTTAATGTGATTTTATGACATAATTATAAGATGGTAATTTACATTGAAAAACTTTGTGTCATTACACTACATTCCAATATATCTTGGAAATAACTTCCTCGATTTTCCATGCCAACAGTTACCGAACTCAGTAGAAACTGTTAGGAAAACACCTTCACCTAAAGAAAAATCCAAAGGACAACACTACTGATCAAATAAAATTTCAAGAAACAATACACTATAACCAGTCACTAATGTATATCTTGAATCCTCTTAGATGAATCTTGAACCAAGGAAAATCCCATAAAAGGATCATCACCCACCTATATCCAACAATAGGTGACAAGTATAGGCGACCACCCAAATCCTCAAAAGGATCCATTTTGAATGATTATTGGTGAAATTTTTAATATTAAAATAACACCAATTTTATATGGGTATCAAATGATCCAAATATGTCAATGACATATACCTGATACATATCCGACATAATCTAAATATCATGCCACATCTAACCATCTCTCTATTTATGAAAAAATATACTGAGTCTGAATTGAGTACCAATTTTTTACTAAAGACTTCTCCAGATCGTCCATGTAATCCTCGGATCCTAATATAAGAAAATATCATAAGGAACCCTAGATAACGTCAAAATATCATAAAAATATATTTTAACTATATCTTTAACATTTTCATTATATATGATTTAAATAAAATGTGATGACTTTCCAAACTGATCAATTACCACCGAAATAACATTCCTCCACCAGGGAGACTATTGTAACATGACCACAATTTCCATAGATACCATATCAAATTTCCTATCTAGAACTAGAAAATCATTATGAAAACTAGATTTTTTTAATGCCCTTTTTTATGTATCGGTAGGGGTATTTGTGGGACACATAATAATAAATTTCACACATGATTCCCAACAAAAATAATATTCATCTCAAATAACAATACATATTTATAGAACCAAGATGGATGGAAAACATAGAACAATGACTGTTAATCAAAATTGCGGTCCATACAAATGCTGGAAAAACAAGAAGATTCCAAAAATGGAGCACACCATTTGAAGAGAGTGACCAACTAGAATAGAAATCTATACCCTATAGGGTTTCTATAATTCAACTAAACTAGAAATATTGTTTCTAATTTTATAGAACAGACTAAAGGAGATATGATGAAAACTGATCATTGATCACATCTATACCTAAATCACCTACCTATGAATCTAGATCCAATTTAGTTTAAATCCCTATAAGGATATACTGTTCCTTCAAATCCATAGCATCTTACGAAGAAAAATTTATACATATATGATCAACAACCAAATTACATAGGCCTGAGGAGTAGGTGGTGTCGATGTCAAAATTTTGATGTTATTCCAAATATTAATTATGTATGTGATTGAAGTATTTCTGAGAAATTATGTAACTAAATATCATATAGTTATAAAATACCAATCTCTTTTCTCCAAAATGATAATGCCTCCAAAAATTATGAGCATTTATGACTGCAAGAAGATCAATATCCTATGTGGGGTAATTATTGATGTGTTTTCAAATCTAAATAGTGTCTTAACCAACAACATGATCATCTTGTATGAGAATTAAACCCATAAAAGCACCACAAGAATCATAGAAACCCATACAAAACTTATTAAGCTCTAAAAAGATCAGAGTAGGTGCAAATTTCAGAAGTGATTTTAGATTGAGGAATGAAGACTGAAATTTTTCATCCCATATGAATATCACCACATTCTGAGAATGATTATTGAACAGTGACTCCAACATAAGGAAATCCTTGATAAACAAACAACGTATACAACAAGACCCATGAATCTCTAAATATCAATGAAATATTTTGGCACCTCTCATGAAAAATAGCATTTTCCTACCCAAAAATCAACTTATAATCTATATTCCTAAATCAGATTACATATAAATTTTACTCCATGAATCTTGAATATTAATTTTAAAAGATATCCATATAATGGGTTAACCCTAAGGGTATCCAAAACCTTACTCAGAAGGTCTCTGTGCTCTCCATTGATTCTTGAAAAGACCTATTAACACTACTCCAAGAATTCAATGATACTAATGTAATGTATGAATCATTATTTCCATAAAAATTATATGAAAGTTTTCCAAAGAAAATTGAATAAAAAATATTCATTATGGACATACGTTCTCCAAAAATCCAACTATGATATACCAAACCCCAAGAACCCTTATATAACGACAACCCACCTGAATATCAAACAACCAAAACAACCTTACACAAACTAAAAGATAAGAAAATCATAGAAATGAGGAAACAAATATGTTTCATTAACCATTACATGGGCCAAATTTTGATAGTCTAGACATAACTATATTGAAAAATTCATATTAATGGAAAAAGAAATAGGGCTTCCCAAGGATATAACCTAGGGTGAGTAAAACCCATTTTTATGTGGTCATCCAACTAAAGCATGAGCAGTGTTAGCTCCACCAGCGCTATATGATATGAGAGAATCAATATTGGTTGCATTACTAGAACTATATAAGTTGTAAAATATAAATTCCACTCGAGATAATTCACTATTAAATCATATGGGAAAACATAAATAAATACTTAATATTTATGTGAAGATCAAAAACCTAAAAATCATCACAGAATTATACTAAAATAGTAAACAATAAACACTTATGATTTGGGTGAGATGGTCTTGCATGGAAAGACCTCATATCACACCCTTATTAAAAATCCATAACATCCCATCGACTGCATGAAACGAGATAAAAAAAGGATAAAACTTAACCTCTTGTTAGATATAATCCAATCCACCTTGATGATGATTCCAAATAGATCCTGATCGATAAGAAGAAAATACCTTCCTTGATACTTATTAGCGATCGATAGAACACAATAACGAAATCGAATCCCCTAATAATTACTCTTCTGAAGAGGTTCCTCTCACTCTGTATCAATTAACATGTGTTTTTGTGGAATATTATGAAATTTCATTAAATTGACTAATATCAATGTGTGGGATGCACCAGGAAAAAACCCAATTCCTTCTAAGGATGTAATGAAGATGGAACTACTCAATATCACTGGACCCACAACTACATCCACTAGAAACCAATCTAATACAAAAAGTTTCATCAATATTTTGTACTATGGATTGAGATATGTATTTTTTGATTAATTTGACTAAGAATCATTAGTCATTACTGACAATGATCCAAGACAATAATAAGGTGTAGGGATATCATTTTAGAAATGAGGTAGACGACCATAACACACACAAGTATTACACATCGTCAAATTTGAAGGATAATAATGCTGCATGTGTCTGACCATGACACATTGATAGTATCTTATAGGAACACCACTACCCTGAGTAAAATATATGGATGAGTCATGCTTTTAATAACCACTACCGCTACTCCTTCGATGATCCTTCCACTTCATATTTTTCTCTAGGGGAAACTAAATATACCACTAGGAAGAAGAGGATTGGTAGAAGATCAATAATTTTCTCCCATATTCATAGATTACATAATATCCTTATACTAATTCAACCTAGAGGTTGAAAGCTTCAGCATATATACCCACAATCTAATATTTGGACACAAACCCTACATGTACTTTTGATTGACAAGGTGGTCAATCTTTCCATCTTATGGTAAAAAATAAACATGCTCATAGACAAATTAGTGTATACTAAGACCGTACAGTCTACCTAATATAATGAAAGAAACTCTACAGATTTATACATCATCAATGAATCGAGAAAAAACTTTTGGAAGAGAGTGTCTCGAAATAGATCCAGTCCAAACCCACCTTCTTATTAGCCTATACCATTGAATATGACCTACACTTTCAAAGACCATCAAGTATGAATGATTTATATGTCACCTAGATATTATCATGTGTATAAAAGAAATCTAGTATCTAATCAAATATGAAATGTGATTTATTTTTATCTTGAGGTTCATTTATACCATTAAAATTTGATAGCTTCTCACGAGAAATTCTCATTCTCGATCACTATCTAATTAGGCTCAAGGGTATACCTCAATGATTGTGTTCTAATTTTTTTTTCACATTTATGTAAACAAAATGAACTAATCACATGATATCCTAAATAAATATATGACCCATCAAGGAATTTCGTTGAGGGGAATTAGTAGAACCTTAATGAAGAAAAAATAGAACACATCGCGGAGGCATACTAATGCACACTAAAACAAAAAAATAATAATACCTTAAATAGAAAATTTTCATATCAATCTACAAAACCCATAGGAAAAATTTAGATTAACACTGTATCACAAAACTAGAGAAACACATCAAAACATCCCATAGTAACAAGAGTCTTGTCATAATAAGATATTGCTAAAACATCATATATTATACCTCTTAAGTCAAGTCAGTACTATCTCAATTATATCAATCTTCTTAAAATAAAGACTATAATGAAAAGACAACATTTGATACCAATCACTAATTAATTGACCCAAATACCCTCTATGTCAAGTCCCCGACCTCACTTGTAACATACCTAAATTGTGTTCTCCATCCCTATAGGCTAGTGACGATAACATTAGATTGACACAAAAACCAGAGGGAATGATTCTCACCATCCGGATAAACTACATAAAACATATATATAGAAGAAAATGAGAAAAAGATGAATATAAATAAATTCATTAACTAAATCCAAACGCATCAAAAGTGTAAACAATCTCCATGTACAAGTCTAACAACAAAATTCTTCTGATGTAGGAAAAAATCTACTCAATGGGATAGAATGGGTAAAATCACACCATATGACAAGGTGATGCCAATCAAAATAATATAAAACCATTTTGTCTCACTCAAGTTCCAAGAATTTCCATTTATATAATGTCATACATTAGACTATGATCTAGTGAAGATGTTTTTTTGTGTGATCTAACATGTTTAGTATGATGCAACCCACGCTTTCCACAAGAATTATCTACACAAGTATATATGTATTCTCATTTACAAAATTATATCATGATGAGAATTAAAGTAGTTATATAAGAGCATGGAAAATGTTTCCCTTTTCCCAAAATTTCAAAAAAATGGTAGTTATATCAAACTCAAGAAAAATCTACATTTAATATTTATAAAAGTATAAACCATTAATATTATATCCAAAAAATTATAAATCCATGACTAGGTAAATCAAACATTGGAAATTAAAAGGTCTGAATAGAATACTACTCTGACCATAATGGTGGCTTGTGAAAAATAATTCCCCAAAACAAATGCTTAATAATAAGAGGAACACCCCACTATTAAGGCCCACTAACAATGTCAAGAACAAGTCCTTATAAATATAACCACATGGAGAATATTAAATCCCTATGATATAACATCCAAATGGTAATATAGATGATAGACCAATGATAAACCAAAAATATACGTATCCAGGGCCTCTTGTGTGCAACACTTTATAGATGATTTCAATGATTTGAAAATACCACAGTTTACATATACCAAAAAAGGAGGAAAAAACATAGTTTAATTAAAAATTATTTTCACACACATAAAAAAATTTCAATATTTATTTGTAGAACAATATATAAAAATACGTGGAATAAATTTCATCAAAGGATGCATCAGGGGGAACTTCCAACCCCTAAACTCAGTGTCATACTCACCCACACACACAATGGATGAATCAATATGAAAACTAGAACATAAAAATAGAGGACCTTGAATCAATATACACATCATAAAATTGAACTGATTTTCAAAATCGGTGATTAGAAAAGAGTAAACAATATATACATTAAGAAGATAAACCCATTTTACCACAACCAATAATGGAAAAAACCCACTGAACACGATCACACCACATATCTAGAATATAGAAATAAGAGACATTATCACTGGTCAACAGATATCATAATGTGATGCCACAACACTATCATGATCTATTTATAAAATAATTAGAAATTATTACATTACAATAGAGACACAATCTGGCCGTAATGATGATAAATATATAAATGGAACAATCAATATTGAATGAAGGATAAAAAAATCTCTGGAGATGTGTTTTGGGTAAATATCCAATAGTGATGTGGGAGAAATCTTACATTCACATTTTTTTGTGAATCCATGTAATTTTAACTTCTAGTAGTTACAATATGTATAACCCGTTTACACTTAATTTAATTCGTGATAAATATTTATACCAAAAAGTGTTCTCCATTTTATTCAATAACTGATCTTCTATTCATGGTAATCATCTAACCATTACATGGATTATACCATTTTCACGAGGTTAAATAGTTAATGGATTGTGTATGGTTACCATGTACACATTCTGTAACCCCCTTACACCCTGATTAATATCCAAACACACAACCGAAAAATCACAGTTCTTACACACAAACCCAATAACACATTTGTTGTTCTACAAAATCAGTTTGACACCCACTAATCCATTAATTTTTTAACTTGATTTTGATTAATTGAAAATAAAACATCCAAGAATGTCAATTAATATTCACCAAAAAATTATCTCCATCATTTAGAATCCTAATATGTACCCAATTAAGGGGGATGTCATGTAATGGGATGTGAAATATTTGATATTAAGTAACAATATGTTATTGAATCTTTATTTTATTGTACACTGTATAAAAATAATTTTCCCCCAACAAGAACAATAAATTATTCAAATATTCCATTACATATCTCTATTGTTATTCTCATGGTAAATAATTTCCTTAATATTTGGTATTTTTTATTTTAAATATGTTATTTCAAAATGAATAGGGAATTTTTCTTTATTATGGATTCAACGATATTTCAATGAAATATTTTATCTATGGTAACATCCATGATGTCAGTTCTTCGTTATTGGGGATGTGATACAATGATTCAACAAAATTTAATTATTTATAGGGATTTTAAAAATGAATAATGAGGTTGATTCTATGAAATAAATTTCTTTCTATGCGTTGAAAAAGTACTCATGAAACCATTAGGAATCCTATTTAACTACCATTGTGAGGTTATGATGAATGATGAATGGTATTTTGTAAAGAAAATATATTAATTAAATATGTGATATTTTTTATTACTATTTCATATCCCTTCAATACATTACATAAATATTGATACATCATTAGATAGTAATGTCTAAAATGGGACATGAAACCATTTTAATAAGGGACACTATTCACTATGATATTTTTGGGAGTGAACCATGACTATAGATATGATGAAATGTGTACTGAACCCAATCCACTATGATATTTTTAGGTGTGAAACATGACTACAAATATGATTAAATGATTTGTGAAAATAATAAAACATGAAATTATTAGTAGTGATACTTGAATGTGAAAATTATTTTCTATACTTATGTGTATGTCACAAATTTATGTCATAAGCCAATGTTTTTCATTCATGGAAATTGTTCATTGATTATTTTATGATTCATCTCTTATTAACTTCCATGATTTATTACATGACTCAATATTAGTATCATTGATATACATGGAATGGTTTCAAAAACAATATATCATGTTTTATATGATTATGTTCATTTTATGTTTACATGATCATTATTTTATCTCTTTGTTATCCTAAATAAGAATCTAATCTGACCCATTCGTATGCTTTCATTCCACAAGTTATGAATAAAGGATTTATCTGCAATATTTTTAAGAAGTTTAATTATTATGAAGAAAAACTTGGGATATTATGTAGATCAATTTTGAATATTTTTTTATATATGTGTCTTTTCAATGACATTAAATATTTATGGTTCTATTGTGGAAAACACTATTAATTAATAATTATTTATCTATTATGATAAAATATCATTGTATGTAAAGTATGGGTCACTATTCTAATGATATGGAATTATTGTTCTTAGATTTTCCAATAATGGTTAAATGGTTTTTCCATAGTTTGACAAATAAGGGGTTTGATTATTATAATTTAACATGGTTTTTCTATTAGATCATTAACAAGGGGCTTATGTAGATGAATTATTTTTGGCAGATATAATTCATAAAAAATATATGTGTGTGTCTATGTGTGTAAATGATATAAATGATTATATGATTCAATTTATTAATGATTCAGTAACAATACATATGGAGTTACACTATTTTAAGTGGTTATGGCATTATAATAAATTTCTCCATAGTCTAATTTCATTGATGAAATGTTATTATTATTCAACGAAGTGATGCATACTGATTGAGAAAATCTTATCCTAAATATATTGGAACGATAATTTACCACTGGTTGGATGTTATATTCATTAGATTCCTTAGTAATATACCAATTATGGTTGATTCTAAAATCGTTTTCTTTATTAAAGGTTTTACCAATAACATTTATAATGATTTTCTATATTTAGTTTTGGTGGAATTTTACTAAACCGAACCATAGGGATGTCAGTTACATGACATTGATAGTTATAGGACTGTATTTTATTAAATATATATTAAATGGTGATTGAAAATGTTTTCCATAGTGGGTGACTCCTAAATGAGTTGTTATCACATTAATTATTTTTTATGAGATCCATTTTGTTATATAATATGGTATATTATTTTTTTCGTAATAGTTAAATAAATAATTAAGAACAGATGAAATTATATGACATTTCTATAAAATTTGATTGCATTAGTAGATCACTAATGAGTCACACTCCCATATTTGTTGTCATTTATTGAACAATTTAATATGATTTATCAAGAAGGGTATTTTTTATTCATTTGATGAATAAAAGAACATTTCATAACATTTTTCCAGGCATTAAAAAACTTTAATAAAAGGAAAATAACTCAAAAATAAACATTTATATTTATGTAAATCATTTCCCTTGAATGTTAATTAGTGTGTCAATTCTCATATGATTCTTGAATGAAATTTTTTCGAACATGAACCTTCCATTATCCTCAAAAATTATTCTCAAGGAACAACCTTTATTTGGTGATGAGTTTTATCCCATTTGTACAATTATTTATTTTACTAGACCTATAGATACCTCTATAGGTGGGAAATTTTCTTACACTACTCTTTTTATCTTTATCAATCATATAAGATAATGATAAATACATTTCAACTTCATTACTGATGTAAGCTATTCCATTTGTAATGGGATCTACATTTTTATTTTCATCATAATTCTATATTCCTTATAGGGTGGTCTTATACAAGGCATCAGATAACATCAATTATTTCAAATAAATGTGATTAAACCCAAATAAATCATTTAAATGGTATTCAAGAATTCTTTATGTTTATATTTATAAATTAATTCATCAAATAAAGATCACTGATAATCTAGAGTTCCATTTTCAAAACACCACACTAAATCCAGGACATCAACATTCCAAATAGGTATCCCCCTTGAAGAAAAATGACATCATTTTTTGGACTATGTTTTGGGGGAGGCTATTTCAGAATAACCATTAATGAAGAATTAATTAATGAAAAATGGGAGGCTATGGAAAATATTTGGTGAATGTAGATCTTGTTTTAGTTAATAGTATGATATTGTAATAACTTTCCATAATGTATCCTTTTATATCATTGTTCCTCTTATGGTTCCCTAAAAGAGCCGCATATAGTTTACCATAGTGTTGAGAATTCCATTGTAAATACGGTTACCTTTACACAATAGACTCAGGAAAAGGCAACTCATTTGTTACCTTTATGTAGGTTCCCATCATAAAGGTAATAGATTATATCACTATAAATGAATCCCCTACAATATATGAATAAATATTTTTATTAAAATATTTTTTGTAGAAATTAATTTAATTTGACATTAATTATTTATAAATAAGGATAAATAGAATTTTGATAATATTTTTTTAGAAAAATAAAATATAACATAATTAATTAACTAAAATGTATACATAATTAAATAATTAATGTTTATGATGACTTTTTTAACAAATAATTATCTATTAATAATTAATATTTAAAATAAATTATTTCAAATTATATTTCTTGTCTTATATATTATTAACAGAAGAGTATATTTTATAATCACAAAAATCTAACTTGTAAAATGTTTGGAAATTAAATGAATGTGGTCAAAATATAATAATGATTACATTTTAAAATAGAAATGGTTCATAATTATTTGAAATTATAAAACAAATAGTTAATATTTAGTTTAAATACAATGTCTATGATATTTATAAAATAAAAAATGTTTACATAAGAAAAATTTGATTATAAAATTTTTTATAATTCAAGGTAATATCATATATTAAAAATGAAACTACACATAATGATGAATTTATATTATTAACATTGAGATGAATGTAAATTTATTATATAAATAACGGCATAATATTTAATATGCATTGTGAAATTTATACTATTTATAGTTCTATATTATCTTTGAGTTGTTTTATTAATGGTAATATCATGTTAAAATTCATGAATTATTCATATATTTAAAAGTATATTTCTTTATTTATTAACATTGATAAATTTATCATATTATGAATGTGTATTATTTTGTTTAATAGATAAAACATTTCATGGAGATAAATTCTTGAATTATATTTCAGAAACTACTCTATAAAATTAATTTTTAAATCAAATATTTTTTCATTTTTTAATTAGAGTTATATGATTGAATTTATTTGTTCAATATTGTTTTTTGTTTTTTTTTTCTGATATATAATGAATTTAATTCTAAATTATAATATTTTTTCAGAGATACTTGTGGTCAGATTACCTACCTTCCTGAAGGTCTAATCCATGTCAGGATATTCGAATGAGGCTAGTTCTCTATATCTACGGGATTACTCATATAATAATTTTCAATCTAATGTAACTCTAGAGAATTACATGATGTTTTCATAATCCTTACACATTCAGTGAATTTTATATGTATGAATAGGTATTCCTCATATATTTTGGGGGGTAACACAATCTTGTGGATTGTGTAAATAATTACACTTTAATATAGATAGGAAATAATTATTTTGTGTAGGTAATATGATTACAAATCTAAAATTTTAAAATATTTCATACATAAAGGAATATATATGATATAATTTAGTAATATTAAATCCTCTGAAAAATACTAATTTTGAAATTCCTCCAAAGAGGCTGTTGTCACAACCTTCATCATCCTACCGGGTAGTTTCCTAGAAAAAAAAAGGTTCACCATGATTGTCCTATTTATTTAATTAATTATTTTATGTGATAGTTGAATATCAATGTGTGGTTTAATTATGGGGATCCCTTAGAATGTTTTTTTATATTTTTATCAATTTATTTGGGTTTCACATGTACATGGAAACCCTATGGGTTCTAATAGTTGTGAAACAAATTTGAGATTATCCAAATGATAGATTAGACAATGATTATATTTTCTCTGATAAAAAATAGTAATATATGATATTATTAGGATGATTACCTACCTAAATATTTAAGTGCGGATATTCGCACCAATGGGGTGTCATTTTCATAGAGAAACAAGGATACCGATCAAAAAATATATAAGACGTTTTACAAGTAGTAATCCTTTTATAAGAATACTATTTAATAAATGTCCCTAATAAATGATTTTAAACAATATAGAAATAAAATAAAATCATTTTTATTCAATAAATTTGGTAATCATCATCAAACATAACATTATGAGAAATCATTGAATATAAAATCATAATGTATGTCACTCATAAGATTAATAACTGATGAACATTTCTTAAGAAATACTAGTGTGCTAATAATAGTTCATACTGAAATTTCTATGTGTTTCAAAAATTCATTCATTAGTAAACAAGTAATTAAATTTTTTATTATGTTATTATATATTATAAATCATAAATTGTTTAATTTAATATAAAAATAGATTTAGATATAAAATATATAAAGAAATAATATACTAAACACATATGAGTATCTTAATGAAACTGAATTTGATTGTATTTGTTAATGACTTTGATAATTATATTTTTCCACTAAGGATTATTCTACATAATTTTTGTAATAATCCAAGTAGAGATTCCACACATGGTATAAAAATCATAAAATGCAGCTCCATTATTTTGATAAATATTTATAATCAATATTGTGTTTGAAAAAAATGTAAGAAAACATGAGGTTAGAAGATGAGGAGGAATTGAATACTAAAGCCTGATGTTTTTCCACTTAATAGAGTAGTTCAGTTTCTATACTTATTAACTGGATACCTTAAAATTTTATAAAAATATCATAATATGTGTATAATTTATCTCAATTTTATATTGAAAAGGTAATTAAAATATTCCATTGAATTAAATTAGATCATTTTTAATAAACACAATTAGGATTTTTTTAATTCTATTGAATACCATATAGGATACTAAGAACAAAATATTATTGTTATTTAATTCATTCTAATATCATATGTGGAAAATGTTTTTCAATTTCAGTGGGTTCAATAAAAAATTACATATTATTGAGGAATAATATATCAGATATATGATTTCGATATACTAGTTCTATGTAATTAATTCTAGAAGGTAAAATTACCAATCATAAGGTTAATTTCTTGTTAATGGGTTAAAAAATGACTCTCCATGTACGCAATAAATGTCATTGAAACCTAATGGAAAATTAAGAATGTAGCAGAAACGATTCCACATTATGGAATATCTATATATAAATGTAGGACTTTAGAAACTCTATGGAATACCTCTATTAGGTATTAGTGACAAAAATATCAAATCCATAGTTTTTTAAATGTTTATGATATCAAATATATATTATAACACCGTTGAAAATATAATGGAGATAAAAAATTATGGCAATAATATATATATCATATTATATTTATTAGAATTTTCAAACAAAAATTTGATATGATTCATACAAGATTGTAAAAATAATTTATCATGATTAGATGAATTTATTTTGATGATGTGTATATTCATCTCATTTGTCTTATATGATAAGATAGTTGTTTCAATAATAAATAGTTTTTGTAATAAAAATTTACATGATGGATTTAATACACATGGTTTATTATTCAAATATATATTTCTATTTTTTTGAAACACATGTATATTAGAATTATTTATCTAGTGTAGAAAATGTTTTAAAATAATTTTAAAATATGAAAGGAATTTGATTCCAACACATTAATGGCGTGTTTGAAAAATATAGTATTTATTTCAATAAAATATATCAAAACTCAAATAATAAAATATCTATTATTAAAATAATTTTCTATTTATAATGTATTCTAAGAAAAAATATACGCACTCTTTATTAAATATAATGTAGTTCTTGTAACATATAATGTTATTATCAAATGAATATATTAACTAAGTACTTAGTTTGAGAATGTTTGGATTTAGATATCTTCCCTATTAATAAATAATCTATTACACCAATATAAAGACAAAGTGATTTCCATTAAATATTAAAATGTGTTTAGGATATATAATGGAAAAAGAAAATATAAATTGTTTCATTTAGATTCTTTATATAATGTGAATATCAGTACATACTATTGGATTATACCATTCTAATGTAAATTTTTATAAATTATTATATTAAATATTGAAGGATATGTGATGAAAATGAAAATTTTTGTGGTGTTACATTTAGTTATTTGAAATTGGTTAACAAAACTATTTCCATAGATATTTCATATATGTAATTGAAAAGGTAAATTACACATGATATAATAAAATAATTAAGTGTATGTAAGAAAATTGATATTTAACGAAGTTACCTTATTTGATATAATATTGTGAATATACCATTAACAATCCATTTTTTAGGATATGATGGTAAATAAACATGTTAAATAGGTACACAATTGAAGAATAAATTTGTTAGAGATATATTGATTGATTAGTTAATAAGAATGAAGATAAATACCAATGAATGTGTTATAATAATATAATATATTATGACATAAAAAATTATCGTATGAATATAATGATTTTGAATATGGTAAAAAAGTTTAATATTATGAATACGATTCCTAAATTTCACCACTATTCATATTATTATTATTCATAGATGTTACTGACTAAAAATATTTAGTCAGTGAGTTTTATCAAATGGTAAAAATGAGATTTTCTAGGTATTACATATGATGTAATGAGTTAAAAAGATACCTAAATTATTAGCATTCATAAGAATGATCCAGTAGTTTATTATATATGGTATTATATATAGTATAATATATTGGTTTTTTTAAATAATATTAATTGATTATTTATGATATAATTTTTTTCTTATTATGGGCAATATGCATCATATTATTTATTTACCTTATCACCAAAAATTTATATACACATATATTTTTTAAGAAGTATAGTTATTATTTACCTATCCATTTGTGACATAATGTTATCCCTAAAGAATTATTTTCACTGAATATTGTAGGTTATGATGAAATTTTAAGGTTAGTGTAAATAATATTCTTTTATGGATATATTATTAAATTTATGATCCTCCAAATGAGTTATTAAAAACCAGATGACCTATAATGTATCCCTTATATAGTGTTAAAAAATATTTTTTTGTATACTTTTGGTGCATAGATAATATTTGGTTCCCTATAAGTTGTGTTTTTTTAGATAACTATAAATGGAAACCACATAATTTTATTCTAAAATTAAACAGGTCCACCTGTTCAATTTTCTAATTAGTTTGTGTTTTGGTATGTGGTGATTGTGTCATTAGTAGAAACTCAACTATATATGGGATTTACCTCCCATATGATGAGTATTCCATCTGATCCCTTGATTGAGATATACATTGAAGTGTGAGACCACACATAGAATATACTAATTATGTTCTTCACTACTAAGATGAGTGACATGTGATGTGATCATCTGTGAAGATAAATATCATGTGATTTTTTCGTTGACCATGTAAAACTATAATATAAGAATCAATAAAAAAAATTTAGTCAATATGATATTGACAATCTTTTCATGCCATGGAAACTCAATATCATGGTCCATGGTAAAATAAAACAATTCATGTTTTTCTTATATTGTAGATTAGTGGAAACATGTATGGAGAAACATGTATTTGATATACATCACATCAGGTCCATTTATAACTTGAGTGTATTCAATTATTAGAAACATGCCTTTATATCCTATATATATGGATCTATAGATTGGTATTTAAATTAAAATTTATAATGGAATGTGGGTCTACAAAATATCTTCGACTAAATGGGGATTGATATTATCATAAAAAGTTACTCCAAATGTTTTTTAGAGTTGATCTGAAAACATATTGGATATGTATTAAAAATGTACCCTTTATGATTCTATACAAGGTGGAATTATTTTTATATTTCAAAATGTATTTTATGATTTATAAAATGAGTTTTGGATATTATTTCACATGTCATTATATATAATTTAATATTATGTGAGATTACAAATATAAAATTATTCTTCAGTAAATGAGGGTGATTAATGGAGTTATAATGTCATAGAGTATTATTGTATGTAATGAACTATGTTATGAATTATGAAATATTATGAGGCATTAAGATAATAGTATTTTAATAACACCTACCAACCTCATTATGTTTGAATAGAAATAAATTTCATCCGTCTGGGATAAGATAACATTAACGACTCATAGTCATGTCACTTTACCATATTTTTTTTCATTTAATGTACTATTTCAAAACTTTAAATGTTAATTATGGGTTTTATTCATATGATTGATATATATACAATACATAGAATTTATTCAATAATTTTGAAGCATTTTTAAATTTAACAACACTTATGGTGTGTCATTTGGTGTCAAAAAAATCATTTTATTTCATCTATAGAGGTTGTGTGGGTGTTCAAACAATGATTTGAAAAAAATCAATAAAACCTAAATCTGTCTTCATATGTGTCCACTATGATTATGAAAATCATATATTAATGAATATGGCTTAATCCCATTCTTATGAAAGATGATCCTGCCAAACCAGGGATACCATTGGAGGTGAGAGTATTTCTTCATTTAGACTTGTGATCATTATCATGTATAATGGACAAATATGAAGATATTATAGAGGCATTATTTGAGTTAGGTATGTCATTCACAATATGTTCATCTTTTTCAATATTAATTAAATTTTATATTTATTTTGGAGAGGTCCTTGGAAAGGGACTTAAATCACCTCCACTACTTCTAATGGATGTTGTTTGACCCTAACATATAACATATGATCAAGTATGTTAAGGCTTCATGTTCAATATATATCGATTTTGAATCTCCATGGGTAGTTATGTATGCATATTTCTGGGGAAAATCAATAAACATGAGTAGGATGAGGACATTGAATATTAGGGATTTTATTTAAATTATATATGTTCAGAGTGGTTGGTTTGGTTAATTAGATTCCTTGTTATGTTGATATATTAATATATAGGTGTTTCCATGAGTTTTGGATTATGTGTGACATGGTTTATGGGATATATTTGATATGATTGATTCCTTTTATAGAAGTATTATGATATTTTGGAGTTTTTTTCTATTTGAGATGGGAATTGATATATGAGATAATTTTGAGATAGGTGTTACATCAGGTTTTCAAACGGCTTATATATGAGAATAATGTGAGTATTAGTTAGTTAAAAATACTATTAGACATGAGATTAATTGTATATGGGGTAAAGGTATGGTAATATTTGATATTTTATGAATTAATTCCCTTTAGGTATTGTGATTTTAGTTATCTATGTGTTCTTTCTAAGGATATAATTGTAGACTGTCTTTCCCTATGTATTTTGGATGCACATTTATAATCATGATTAGAGCATGGGTAGATACTTTTGATTTGGAAAAAAATCTTGTTGGATGGGAATTGTATGAAATCCATCACATCAGTGAAATTACTAATATTTTATAGGGGAATAAAGTGAAATTCTAGATAGATTTAATTGATATGAATATGTATAATGGTATGTGATATAGATGAGTAATCCTGGGATTTATGGAATATGACCAATCATACTATGATTTAAATTCTATAACTTGGTCGTATGGGAGCATACACTCATTGAATATGGATGATATTGAGGTAGTACATGATGCTTCTACATTGTTACATTAAATTTTAGATCAATGATTGATCATGAGGAAATCATGGACCGATGATTCAAATGAGTTTCATTAAACTATTTTTTATGCATTAATGTGGAATATGTTGCTATAATTTTGATGTTAAATAATAAATTTTGTGGTTTTAGGACTTGATAGTGGTGAGTACGGATTGAGAGGATCGACGTCTTTATGATGATGTACCACATTGGGGTTATAGTTAGGGAATAGTCTAAATAAATTTATATGTTATGAATTTCACCATTGGCAGTTTAAGGGTGTGATCATCATTTTAGATAAAATTTGGTGAGTTCCATGGATAACAATCACATGATATTGGAATGAGATATGATTGATGTTTCACGTTGTCACTCATGTATGAGTGGGATGGTCATGTCCAACCATCATGTGTAGTTATGGATATATCATGTGTTTTCACATTTTTATAGTCGTGTGTATATGGTTATTTTTTTATAAGAATGGTAATTGTATAAATGAGATGAAAATTTGATTTTTTAGAGGATGTAAATCCAATTATATTAAATTTTATAGCAATTCTTAATAAATTATTCAAATCTAATAATTGGTGAACATTGGGCAATATCATCAGACATGAGATATAGTTGATTTGATCTGAGGGTGTGTTTTATTGATGGTTCAATAATGACTATGGATAGGTAATAATGGATGATCTCGTTATTTGAGGATATAGAAATTTAACGACCTATAGAGTTAGTTTAGGATAGTGAAGTTAGTGGTTGAATGATCTTGTGACACCTGTAGAGAATAAATATCTCATATGGGATAATGTGAAACTACAATGAAAACTCCAACTAATGTTTCTATGAATGGTGATCCATTGTATTTTCCACAATTTATTTAATTTGAGATTTTTTATAGTGATAATGGAACAACATGTATAATGTTTATGTATTACAGGACATTAAAATCACTAAATGAATGAATTTTGATGGTGGGGGAACTGTGGAATATAATCATCACTTGTAATAAAATGAATATGGTGGGTATTTCCATTATTATATAAATTTTATTGATGATTACATCCAGTTTTGATAGGATTGAATATTGTGGGAAAGAACATTATAAATATTTTTTTATTGTTATGAGTTGTGTATCATTTTTTGAGGAATATAAAACATTATGTCATGAGTTTCATAGAGAATTTTTTTTGGAATTTCAGAGTTGAATTAATGGAAGTGATCATGGATTTTTAGTGAGATCAATCTCATTTAATGTTTAAAAATCCCTTCAGCCACATCAATTATGAGAAGTTCAATGGTGGATGGGGGTTGTCAAAACCCATTTTATGTTTTTGGGATAATTTGGTATAAATATAAAATTTTAATGTGACATATGGGATAATATAATGAAATAGTATTAGGATTGATATTTTATGAGTTTAAATATCCTACAAAGATATTTATGGATATGGAAGAAAGCATAAGATGTGTTCAGTTGCATGAGTGACAAATGAGGGGACTTTATACTATATTCTTGAGTATATGCACAACTACAATGAGGATTGGGTGTTGGGGACCCTATGGTGGCTGGTTAATGACATGAAATGTAGTGCATATGAAAAAAGAAAATGTTTTGGGTGAATCGGGTAATAATGAGACACTAGGGAGAGAAACATGTAATTGATAAATCAAGGTCCCCGCTTGTTGGAATTTCAATTATGAGGTCTCACTATAAATAAATCCGGTTGAAATTTAGTGGTTTCAAGAGTTTTGGATAATGGGATTGTGTGTGGTTCCATATAAAAAAATAAGGGAGTGGGCGTAACCATTTCTCTAATCATGTTAGGGATCCTTTATGATTTTTTCAGAGGAAATCCATAACATTTCCTAAGACATGGTGTAAGAATTTTTTTCCACATGTTGTGATTTATATTTTTTGATTGGATAATCCCCCAAAAAATATTTCTATATTCCCTTCCCACATTTTAAATTCTCCTCGCATGATCATATATTGAATAACATCATTAATATTCATTTTTTATTGGACCATAGTATGTGGTGATGTTATATCCTTTTTTCATTTTATTCTTAATGATTTCATCCTTCCTTTTTTCTTATTTGTTTTTTCCCTCAAAACCTTTTAATTAAGAACCCTGACATAGGTTATTTTTGTGGATCCCATCAAAAAAATGGGGAAATCACCTTAATATTATGGGACATTTCTGTGTAATGGGTATAAGATATCCAATGATGATAAAAACAAAATGGTGCACAATTTGTTGGTTGTGTAATGTCTCCAAATGTATTTAATTTTTGTGTTTGATAATATTGTGTAAATTTAAATATTTTTTTCTTTTATTATTTGATATTTTTTCTAGTATGGTTTCATGATTATGTTTTGTACCTTCCACATCTGTGTGGTAATGGTATCCTTCTAATAAAGTTAAAATGTGTGCTAAAGTTAAATATTCACAATTAAAATAAATCTAATTAAATTATAAATTAGAATTAAATGAAATGAGTTATTAATTTTGCTTTATTTATAATTAATTGTAGTGAGGAAATTATGGATATAAATTCTCAGAAGTTGATTTGATGGTTATATGAGATTGTGTGAGATCCACTATGCTCTTTTAAAATAATAATACTCCAAATTTATGTTGGTGGTCATTATTCCTTATCCTTATGGTTCTATGCATTATTTATGTGGAATTTTATATGTATTTTCCCAAAATAAATGGTGATTAGACTATTAAAATTAAATAAATTCTTTAACAAAAAATTTCTACGAATGATTTTTAAATAGTGGTAATGGACAATAAATACAATTTTTCCCCTTTTTTCACCATGAAGATTGATGGTCAAGACATAAATGGAAAATATATACAATACGAGTAACATTCTATAATGAATAATATATTAATAATTTAAATTAATGTGGTGTCACTTATTATAACTCCCTAGTGGCACAATAGTTAGGTTGATTATTGACTAATAAATAATTCACTAATTAGAAAAGTATATGACATTTAGATTCCATGAGTTCTTTTGGATGATTTATTTGAGTAGGGTAATAGTATCCCCTTACCATTGTGATGAGAGAATCAAGGTGGATAGACACTATGTAGATTATGTTTAAGCAGTGTGAGCAACCAAACATGAGGCGACTATAATTTAAGTTGAGAATTATAACATCACCCTAGACTAATGTGAAAATTATTTTTTTTATAATGACAATTAGGTCATCAGATTATCATTAAATGATTAAATGATGTATTACCCTTTGGTTATGGGTCTTTAAAAAAGGGGTTATCATGAGACAGAGGACCCCCTAGTAAAGGTGATACATCTTAATGTCAACTAGGGGACCCAAGGTGGTTCCACACAGAGATATTAGACTTTGATAGTGTGTGCATGATAGTTGGTATTAATGATTGAGGGTGTCACCCTCGATCATGAAATAATGATGTAAGCCTAATATGTTTTCAAATGTGATAGGTCAAGGACTATAGTGCTCAAACATGGACTTGTGAGATGGTTTTTGATAGAAAGATGACTCTTGTAGTATGTCTTATATGAAAATTAATAGTTGAAATATGATTCTCCATTCTATCTAAAATTTATGCATCTGATTCCTATGATTTAAGGGATATGTCTTATGTGATTGATGTTATAATAAAATCCAATTTTAACCCCCATGATCATATTATTATGGTTTATGTCTATGAAGACCTATGGTCACTCATAAGAGTTGGATATTATTTCTTATGTTTATGATAGTGGATGATTACTTCTTAGTGGTCAGAAATAATGCCTAGAATTTTTCATCACCAAGGATTACCTTATTTGGGATGGTTTGATGATTTAATACAACTAGAACACATATTATTACCTCATATCTATAATATTTGTGCCTAATGTCTATTGAATCATAGATATTACCTCATAGGTGTTGATATTTTTACTCATTACTAGTTAATGTTTTTTGACATAATAATTGAATCTATGACACTGTCTAGCTATAGAATGGCCAATATTTTGTGTTATTTTAGAACCTAACGATAAGTGGTTATTATTTAGTATTTTATTATACATCAATATATTTTATGATTCTAAAAGTATCAAATGTTTGATCTATGTATTTACCTGTTATGTTTGAGACTATGTGATGGGTTCTCTACTGTGTTGTGCTCACACCTTTCTCCAGTGTCCACAAAACATGGGTACCCAAGTCGACATCACCTTCCAAGGGTTCAAGTTATCAAAAATAATAGGAATTATCATTCAACATGATATATTAGTATAATTAAAAATATGTATGAGGTATGTATTAGAAATATTTTGGAGCCTATTTTCTTTATTACTTTATTTATTTCAATTATTAGATTGGTCCAATAATAAATCATCTTATTTTTGTTGGTTTAAGCATTATCATATAATATTGTATTCTTATATATGATCACTTCTATATCGATAAATACTACAATTTATTTCTTATACTCAGATTTTCTTTTCATTTTGTATGATATTTGGTTAATTACCAATTATTATGAACTCAAATATAGGGGTTCAGTCTCCCCATGTTAATAGCCTACACCCGCACTACAATTCAGAAGCCTATAGTGAATGGGGAGTGATACCTATGATCACTTAGAGACTTATTAATGTTAACTTTGAATTTATATCAAGATTTTTTATATTACACTTCATATAGATATTGGTATATTCTTAAATTAGGTATGTTAAGGTGGGGAATATACTGGAATATGATGTGTTTCCAGTGTATGACAAAGATCATATTTTATTAGTGGATGAAAACATGATTTACAGAGGCAAGATATCATGTAGACATTACCAAAAATGCCATCATTGAGAATTGGATGAGAGTATTTATTTTCAAGATCATCTCAACCTTTTGGATGAATAATTTATTTCTTGGCATATCTCTAACTGATTTTTGAAACATTTATAGATTAATACCAAATCCTAATGAGGGACACGTTACCACTGTTCTAGAGATAAAACATCAACCAATATCGATATAAAATTATATATATATATATATATATATATGATCTTCATGGTCAATATATATTATAGTTTATCTATATATGTGAACATATGTATGTATCTATGGATTTCCATTTGTATATATCAGAGATTTTCTATCTTTCTCTTATTAGATGATTATGCTATGGTTTAAAGCCACACAGGTGGGATCCCTTCAATTTATCAACATCTATGTATTTAATATGTTTCATGGAGTTTAGTTTGGTCCCATTATATGGGATACAAAAATATATATTAATATAATCAATAACTATGTAGTTTGATGCAACTACACAATACATGTTAAAACATTTATGTTCATGTGATAAGGACCATCGTGGAATATATTATGTTCATGAAACTATTGTAATGTGAATTGATTAGTAATTTTGATAATCCATGACCTTTTATGAGTAGTTTAACATAAAAGTAAATATATGTTATTATATGATATTTAATGTCAAGATAATTGTTAATAAAATTAAGTGTTCCTTGTAATTTTTTTTGAACTTATGCATGAGTATCAATTTTATTGGTTCTTCCACTAGTTAATAAAACCCATTTAGAAATCATTAGCTAGTATAAATATGTCTCATTGAGGATTGGATTATAGGGATCCAAGAATAGTTGGAATATGATTTTGAATATAGGTTATGAACCTATGATATGTGTAAAACATGTATAATTTAATAGGTATAATATTATACATAGTTCCAATTGCATCGATTTATATCATATGATAGAACCATACCATGAATATTAGTGTCATGTGTTTAGGATTTTTTTAATGAATTATTATGTATTATCATAGTGAAATGTGTTTCATAAATGGGGTGATTTTTTTATATCTGTCATATACACGTGTGGAACTTTATGGCTTGTCATGTGTATCACAAACAATTTTATGAAAATATAGTAAGTATCATAGGGAATATAACCATTTAAAGAAGGTTGAATAAAAAAAAATATGTCCCTTTTCATTATGATTATGACATGGGGAATATTCCACACTGATAAAGGATTAATAAGGTATTCATCCCCCTGATCTTGGTATGTCAAGTGATTTTTAATATGTTAGGTTAGACAAGTGATGGAATTGATATTTGTGGCTTGCACAAATATTCCTATAACTATGAATAGAAGAAACATGAATGGATTATTTCATGAGATGAGTGATTTGGTAGGAATGTTAGCTGGAGGTGTGATTTTAGTTCATACACTTACTGGTATTCCATTTAGGTTAGGTTTGATTAGACATAAAGGATGAATAATCGTGGTTATCGGTTTGCAAGTACATAAAAATAGGATATCCATGTTTTTCAGTTGGAACATTCACCTATTATGGAGTTT
Source organism: Viscum album (assembly GCA_963277665.1). Classification (NCBI taxonomy): domain Eukaryota; kingdom Viridiplantae; phylum Streptophyta; class Magnoliopsida; order Santalales; family Viscaceae; genus Viscum; species Viscum album. The sequence goes on from OY728159.1 coordinate 1,267,390,222, forward strand.
TAATCTATATATACATATCTATTTGAGTAGATTATATAGTTTTCTACCATGACATTTGGTGTCCATGTTGAGTAGCCGGTGTTGGGAAGTGTTTCATTGATTCGATCACAATAGAGACCCTCTTTATCATGTGAGTAGACAATCATTGCTATTCTAAAGGTCTAATAGGTTTTGGAGTACTTCCCAATATATTACTTTTATGATGGGAATATGTGATAAATGGGGTGAAAAAAATGTGTGTGGCATGATCATATGTATTTGAAGGACTATGAGGGGGGATAATAAAAAAAGGACCATTAAAATCATTTACTATGGTGATAGAAATAAAAGAATGCCATTTGGGTTGATTCAACCCAAATATATTATTTGAATGAAATAACAAATGTGGAGAAGTACCAAACACCAATAATTGGGTTTCTTTACAACATTTATATCCTTGTATCTGATTATTATTCTTCAAAGACCATTGGAAGGAAGCTTAAATATTATTTTTGAAACCCATCATGCATGATGCCTTTCAAATTTCCTCCCCAAATTGTGTTTATGGGGTTTCTCTATAAAGGATACTCATAAAATTCCCTTCATAAACGAGAATATTGGGCGTGCTTTAGTTAAAGGGTCTACAAAAGAGATATATTATCAGTTACCCACATAGTGTTCTCTAAAAATATGTTCCAAAATACTATTCCATTGATAATCTAATGAGTTTATGAAATACCATTATGATTTAATTGAATGCAAAAAATACAAAATTTTAAAAAAACCGTTTCTTCTCTTCATGCAGGTTCTCAAAATTTAATGGAAATTGATCCTCAATGTATTGTAAAAGGTATTTTCATTCTAGGAATTAATATTCGATATTTATATGAATTTGGATTTCAATAATTTACCCAGAGTATTTGGTTTCATAAATTTTACAAGACTAGTCGAGGTATGTGGCCCCAAAAGATGATAATTATAAAAGTGAAAATGATATCTGACCACTATTGTTGTATGCGAGCATGTAAAAATCACATAATCTAATTAAAAATGAATGTGTTCCATGGATAAGTTTATGATACTAAAGGAATCCATTAGAATGAAAGATCTTGGTGGACATGGAGGAACCATTTTTGTGTGGAGGGATCATAGGAGCATGAAGGAATTAAACTATCCACATCAAACGACCCTTTGTTTAAACATTACATTTCATACATGAGTCACCCATCCTTCATTAATATTCATTGTGGTTTTTTAATTTTATATATTATATTTTTAAATTATATATTTCATCAATTTTTTAAATAAAATATTGTAGGAATTAAAAATTCTTCCAAAACTATTGGCTTCGGTGAACACAAAAATGATCTGATTTCTAAAAATATATACATTGTCTAGATTATCCTTTATGAATAAGAGTGTACCCTCATATAAATAAATAATATGTGTTTCTGTATAGAACATATGAATGGAATTGAACAATCACTTTGTTTATGGTTCTCCCTCTATGAATTAGATACAGTGTGAATGGATCACCTTCTATAACCAATATATCCTTTTCTAACCATGCATCTGAGGTAACTTTATGTGAACTAACAAATTTACCATCATTGATTGTGTGGACTTATGGGAATAGTCAATCACATAGAACATATGCTATTCTTAGTTCATGTTGGTTTCATGTGAGACTTAAAAAAATTAAATTTTTGGTCTATTTATTTAATTTCACCAAATTTAATTGTTTTTTGTCTATAGAAACTAGGGAACATAGATAAACAAATATTTTATAACAGATGAACACCGTATAATGTAGGGCCATTAGTGAAGAAATGTTTAGGGCATGCCATCGATATCATGATTTTTCTCAATATAGGACTCTAAAAAACCTTTATAGAGAAGAGTTCTAAAATTACCCTCTATATGAAATTGTTCCCATACATAGATTCTTGTTCAATCATTATTTTTTAATCCCCATAAATCTCTTAAAAAACAAGAATTTTTATGGCTTGACTATTTGATGAATAATGTTTATATAAAAAAATTTAAAGTAATGAATATATTATAATATATGTATGTAAAATAAGCTTATTATATTTTAATATGATTTGTGACTATTTATATATTTTTAAGTCTATGTAGTTGGGATTTACAAAGGTATAACATCACTATGAAATTTCTAAATGACACATTGTTATCCATTAGATGATTGGATGGCAATTTGGGATCATATCACCCTTAAGAAATAATTTTTTACTATATTAGTGGATCTATTATGGTTTTAATACATATTCATGAATCCTTCAAGAATACAAGTATATGATAGGTTACTACTATTAGATTTATAGTTCATCAACCTATGTTGTTGTGAAAATATATTTGTACTAATGTTTATGTACTATAGGTTTCCCATCTATATGTTGAAGAGGTTATACATTATAATACTTCATTATATATATATATATGCTTGGTTCTTTATATCTCTCTGGTTTTTTGATCTTTGATGATGTAATTTGACAGAGTTGAGAACTCTAGAATTTATCAACATCTTGGGAGGTGGTAGGTGGCATAGTTTCATGATCAGACCAATTATAGGGGATTATAATATATCAAAATGAATAGAATCATAAACTATATAGTTCGAAACCATATAATTGGAAAGTTTGTCTCAATTAATTCCATGTGAAAATGACCATAACGGTGCCTTTTAACTACTTATATGCATGAACATATGGGGTTCCTTTTAATTACATCTTTGAAATGTGTCTTGTTAGGACTTGAATACATCTATATGCTCTTCCCCATTGATGAAATGAAAGTTAGATCTTTCATCTTAGGTTCCATTACTCTCAAAAAAGGGATTTTCACCTCTGTGAATGGGATAAAAATTGAATCCCATTGAGGTTGGTAACACCACCACACAAATATCGGTAAAAGTTTGTGGATTGAATTGGATTCTTTGGCATCCCAAATTTTTTTATGATATTTATCTGTAAATTGGGATTCCTATAAAAATTTACAATGGTGGTTTCTTTTGGTCATTATGTATGGTTGTTAGTTGAGGTTGAATTAGGATCAACCATAGTTGATATTGTTTTCCTTGCAACTATTGATGACATTATTGAATTAAAGATCATCTATGAAAAATGTCAATTTTTGGAAAATATTGATGTAACTCCCCAAGTTGTTCTAAAAATAAAGAGAAATGCATGGAACTTTTTTAGATGTCTTTAATTAGACTTTGAGACAAAACATTTCTACTTCTGTGTTCTGAATTTCAAGAAATTGTCATCTACAATTGTGTTCAGTATGTTATTTGGAGTCTCTTGGAACCAACATGTTTTTTGGTAAATAGTAACATACCATTTTGAATAGTAATATGAACAGTAATATGGCCCTTATGAATAGTAAATTGTATTATTATTTAATTTCATAAGGGTTTATGATAATGTCATCTTGATTATTTTTTCAATGTGAAATAAAAGTAGTTTTAGTTTTTAAATAAATAATTTTTGAATTAAAAATAATTTTTTAAAAAAATTAAATAAAAAATATTTAGAAAATTATTTTCAATAAATGGACTTCATTTTTGAAATCTATATGTCGATAAATGGTTATGGTGAATTTTGGGTATTTTTCTGAAACAATTGATTTTTCAGTGAATATTAAAAAATATAGTTTTTAGTTTTGGTGTGTTAATGAAATCATTATGTATGTAATAATGATGTAATAAACCTGTAAAACATGTTTATAGTTAAATAAGATATGAGGCGTCCCATGTGGCTTATACCATGGGCAAATACCATGCGAAAACCCATGGTTTTGCAAATACCAGTCATGAGGTGTCCCTTGATAATTATTAAAATAATCCCTCACTTTTCCTATAAATACCAACTATTCCCTTCATTTAATTAATTCTCAATTCTCCCTCAATTACACTCTAGCCTCCTTATCTCCACATTAGTCTTCCCAAGGTTTCCTCAAGCCCCAAGGTCCCAACTTTCATGTTCTAAGGGTTACTATACAAGGTAAGAAAATTCTAAATTTCTTTCCTTTTCCTTTCAAGTTCACTCTTATGTGGTATATATTTAATGTTTCCATTCCATGTTCTTATTTACATATTATTCATGATGTATTATATATTATGATTTATTTATGGATGGGTGACCTCTTTCCCATCACTTCTTAATGTTTTCTAAAACCCTATCGCATAGCCGTTGGGCTGCCAAATTTTTGTAAGATATTTCTCACTTATTCTTTTATTTAGAGATCCTTCCTTATTATTTCTTTATATATCCTTAACCAAGAGGCATTAAGTCTCCCAAAATCATGTATATTCTAGATGATATCATGTTTATGTAAAATTCCTCATCATTATTCTTCTTCGCTTCCACTTATTTAAGGAATAAAAACATTGTCCGTGACGTGCCGAATTACAGACATCGTGGATGATGTGATTTAAATATCCATTAATTATTTCAAGTTTGGTCCTGAAACCATTTATATGGTTTAAACAGGTTATAATATATTTTTAATGACTGACCATTGGTTCAGGAATTTTTTTCTCATGTTTCTAATTTATAAGACCAAATGAGGTTTTTATTATCAAAGAACCACTAAAATGATCTAGATGAACATCATTAATGTTTTAACTTATAAATCATCCTCATATTGACCATAAAAATGATAAATGGTATAATTTTTATTACTGGATATATTTAATTACTACTCCATTCCAATTCTGGAGTTCCACTTCCCAACAACAAGAACTTCCTCCATGAACCAATCCTAGAAATCATGTAAAAAACTCACCCAAAAACGGTGCAAGGAAAAAATACTAATAATTAAAGGGGTAAAATGTTGATATTAAATGATCATATAAGATGGTATAAACATGAAAATATTTTATTAAAATATTAATAACAATCTTTTAACCATTATACATGAGGTTTAAATAAGTTGGAAGTAAGACAAAACCCCAGGAAAGGGAATTCTTAATCTGATTTCCATTCTTTGGGTTAAACTTCTAATTCATTATTTATGTGCTATTAAAATTTTATGTGCGATGGTTTCTATTTATATTATTTTTTATTATGTTTATTTACAGTATATATACGTACTCCATCCACTCTATTAAGTATCTCTTTAATTTTATGATATTTATAAAGGGCTTTTCATTAAAAATCCCTTTTTTAAATTCAGTTTTATGAAATTCCAAAGGAATGTGTTTTATGGAATTATTCATGTTTTATGATTATTTTTTGGTTCCTGGGAATTATTTAGGATAAAGGCTATGACCTATATCTACCTCCAATGCATTGGGTATGACTATGTTGGAGGTTGACCGTATGGTAACTCTATGTGTAGCTACGGTGGTTACACAATGTAAGGTAGCTGTGCGGGTTACAAATTATTAGGTATCCAGAAATGGTTACAAGATTATGTAAGTAATTTCCCATGATAACTTTATGAATATATTTATGTTCTCATGTTTTTTGTGGATCCTATTTAAATCTCATGTTACAAAAAGTTAATATATATGGGTGACAAGCAAGTATTCTGAAAAAAAATTCATACGTTATGAGTATTCATGGACTAATGTGCTCATTCCTTATTTTTAAACCCTTACTGAGCTTTGGTGCTCATCCCAAGTTTTTAAATGATTTTCATTTGTTAATGTATGTTTAGGAAAATGAATGAATCCATGTTAAATGTTTAATAATTGACAAAAAGTCATGTTTAAGTTTTAATGTTTTATTTTTTGAAAAAAATGGAAGTTGTTTTTATGGTATCCACTATGTCATAATGTGTAATGTTATGAATTTATTTCCATAATACTCCAAATATCTAAACTTGAAAAGATACTCAATGTAAAAGGAAGTGTTTTCTTGACTGAATTCATGATTATGTATGTAATAACATTGGGTCCTTATAGTTGGTATCAAAGGATGGTTTAGATAACTTTAGGGTTTAGAGTGATGTTAATAGAATACCATAAATGATTCTCACTCTATGTTTAATTTGAAATGTTATAGAATTTAAAGATTACCATTTTGCTACATCTATGTCTTGTCTTCTCATAATGGTTGTTCACAGAAGGAACATGGATGTTGAAGAAGATAGGCACCGACAGAATGAAATCCTTTGGGAACTACAGCCCGGAAAGGTAGGGATTGAAACTGAGTAGTTTGTGATAGTAATGGCTATGATAACGCATGAAATAAAGGATGATGGCATCCATGCAAGAGAACCAATAAAGGTACCACAACGAGACATGAGAGTAGGGGAACATTTTATGAGACAACATCCTCCTGCATTCTATGGATCTTCTGACCCAGTAGCAGCTGAATGATGGATCAAAGCCCTTGAAAATATATTCAATGTTATGGGATGTTCAGACAATCAAAAGTTAATTCTTTCCATTTATCCCTTTGATGGGGAAGCTAATCAGTGGTGATCAATGGTAAGGAATATCAAGGGTAGAGAGGATTTTTATGCCTTACAGTGGGATGAATTTAAAAGTCTTTTCCTTATAAAATATTTTCCTAAGGTGGTGCAACATAGAATGGAGAAGCAATTTCTTGAATTGAAATAGAAGTAGGAAGATTCTGTGGATGTTTATGAAGAATACATCACCCGACCAACGAGGTATGCTCCAAATCATATTCTAGATCTTGATAGCAAAATCAAACCCTTTTCCTCAGTATTAAAGCCAATGTATTGAAGGGCGTTGGTATACTGTGAATTCAAAAGTTATGAGAAAATTGTCTGATGTGCTGAGAGGGTAGAGACAGAGTTTGCTGATGATCACATGCATTTTGGAAATAAAGAGAATAAGCGGTCCAGATGGAAAGCAATGGGTAAGAATCAACCAATGAAATCTGATGGTAGAAAATCAAATTTCCTCTTTGTGAAAAGTGTGGCAAGAAGCACCATGGGGAATGTCTTATCAAAACTAGAAAGTGTTTTAATTGTCATAAGTTTGGACATATGGACCGAGATTGTAACGAAAAGGATCCAAATACTAATCATGATAAGTTGATTGTAAAGTGTTTTAAATGTGGTGAGATGGGTCATTATGAAAATGTTTTCCCAAATAGAGATATGAATGATGAAAAGAATCCATACTATAAGTAGAAAGGTGTAGTGGGATCCTTTGCGACTACGTCAGAAGATGTCAGGCCATCCAATGAAGTTGTATCATGTACTTTGTCTGTTCACTCAGATTTTTCTAATGTTTTTTTTTGATATGGGTTCTACCCATTCCTTCATCTCTGAGAAATTTTCTGGTAAATTGGAAATATCACCTTAACAAATGAGACCTGGACTTGTTGTTAAAACACCAGGGGGAAATGATATAGCAAAGAGTAATTATATCAATCTTTCTATTGTGGTCTGTGTAACGAATTTACCTGAAGACCTTGTTGTATTACCCTTAGTTGAGTTTGATGTTATTCTGGGGATGGATTGGCTTTTTGATTATCATGTTATGATTGACTTTAGAGCTAATGAAGATGTTTTTCAGAAAGAGTTTCATCTTGTATAAAAGAATGAACCCATATAATTGATAGCATATCAGGATTCTTAGAAAATATTGAATGATGGAAATGAATGTTATCTTACTCATATTGTTGAAATCAAGGGAACTATTCAAATTAATGATGTTCCAGTGGTAAATGAATACCTTGATGTTTTTCCTGATGAGTTACTCGGTGTCATACCTGATCGAGAAGTCGAATTCACAATTGAATTAGTTCCTGATGATAAGCCAATTTAAAAACCCCCTTATCGTATGTCTCCAATATAACTTCATGAATTGAAAAATCAGTTGCATGAATTTTTTGACAAAGGCTTCATTCGTCCTAGCACTTCACCATGGGGAGATCCTATTTTGTCTGTAAAATTTAATGATGGTTCCATGAGACTTTGCATTGATTATAGAGATTTGAATAAAATAACTATTATAAACAAGTATCCTCTTCCTCATTTTGATGACTTGTTTGATCACCTCCAGGGAGCTCAATACTTTTCCAATATTGACTTGAGATCCGGATACCATCAGCTGAAGGTGATGGAGGATGGCATCCTAAAAACAGCATTTCGTACTAGATATGGGCATTATGAATTTGTGGTTATGCCATTTGGATTAACTAATGCACCTGCTATATTCATGAATCTTATAAATATATTATTTCATGAGATTTTAGATAATTTTGTGGTTCTACTTATTGATGAAATTCTGGTATTTTCAAAAAATAAAGTGGGTCATGAAAGTCATCTAAGGGTTGTTTTACAAATATTAAAAGAAAAGAACTTTTATAAAAACATCAGCATGTGTTTTTTTGGTTGCAACATATTTATTTTCAAAGGTACATTGTAAATAAGGATGGAATAATAGTTCATCCAGCCAAAACAGAAGTTGTTGATGAATGGAGAAGACCAACAAATGTTATAGTGATTCATAGTTTTCTTGGGTTAGTAGGTTATTACCGAAGATTTTTTAAGACCTTTGCATTGTTATCTATCTTAATAAATATGTTAACATGAAAAGGGGTTAAATTTGTTTGGATAGAATAATGTGATGTTTTTTTTCAGAAACTGAAGATGAGATTGGTGAATGCTCCAATTTTGGCCTTACTTTCATGAAATGGTGAGCTTTTCATCTACTGTGATGCTTCTTTGAAGGGACTTGGTTGTGTTTTGATGTAGAATGATCAGGTAATTTCCTATGTTTTGAGACAACATAATCCTCATGAGGTAAATTATCCAACACATTATTTGGAATTGGAAGCTGTGGTTTTTTCTTGGAAAATTTGGAGGCACCATTTATACGGAACCAAATGTCAAATATATATTAACTATAAAATTATGATGTATATATTCACTCAGAAGGAATTAAACATGAGGAAGAGAAGATGGCTAGAACTGATAAAGGATTATGACTTCATGATCAATTACCATCTCAGAAAAGAAAACAAAGTAGAGGATTCCTTATATCGGAAACATCATGCATCATTAACCATGTTATGTTTGGAACATGATACCTTGATTAATGATTTGATGAATTTTGGCTTAGATGTTGTTGGTGTAGTGAATACATCTATTTTGTTTCAGGTTTCAGTGCAGTCTTTGTTGTCAAACAGAATTAAGAGAGCGTAGAAGGAAGGCTATGAGCTACAGAAAAATATAGAATTGGTTAAAATGGGTAAGTTTCTATAATTTAACTTTGATAAAGATTGTGTTTTAAGATTTTAAAAACGGATGTGTGTGCCTAGTGATTCTCAGTTGAAGAAAGATTTGTTTTTCGAAGCTCATAGTTCTCTATTTTCTGTTCATCCTGACAGTACTAAGATGTACAGAGACCTTCGGGAGTATTATTGGTTTGATGGAATGAAAAGAGATATTGCTGATTTTACTGTGAAATGCTTATCATGTCAATAGGTTATATAAGAATGACTACTACCAAAGGGGTTGCTTCAACCTTTTCCAATGCCAGAGTGGTAAATGGAGAATGTATCCATGGACATTGTTGTGGGACTACCAAAGACTTCTCGAGGTAACAATGTGATTTGGGTTACTGTTGATTGGATTACAAAGTCGGCACATTTCCTATTTATTCGAGATACAATGTCTTTGGATAAACATTATCGATTGTACCTCAAGGATATTGTCAAGTTACATGGATTTCCTCTTTCCATTGTATCTTATCAAGATCTCAGGTTCACTTCTAAATTTTGGAAGGGACTTAAATATTCATTAGGCACAATGTTAGATTACAGTACATCTTTTAATCTTCAATCAGATCGGTAGTCAGAATGAACGATTCAAACATTGGAGAATAGGATTTGATATTTTTCAATGGACTATCATGGATGTTTGGATCAACAACATTATTTATTTGAGTTTTATCATAATAATATTTTTCATTCCAGTATTCAGATGACACCTTTTGAGGCTTTTTATGGGAAGCGGTGTCAGACTCAAGCCTTTTGGGATGAAGTCGATGAAAGAAAGTTTATGGGTCCATAATTTGTAGAAGAAGTGGCTGAGAAAGTGAAGATGGTCCAGCAGCACATGAGGACAGCTCATAGCAGGCAGAAAAGTTATGCATATAACAGAAGGAAAGACTTCTCATTTGAGGTAGGTGACCATGTTTTCCTTAAAATATATCCTTGGAAAAGTGTGATGCACTTCGGTATGAAAGGGAAGCTAAGTCCATGGTTCATCGGTCCTTTTAAAATCTTGGAGAAAGTTGGAACAATGGCATACTATGTAGCTTTGCCTCCCAGTTTGTCTCAAGTACATAATGTACACAATGTATTTCATTTTTCTATATTGAGAATGTTTGAGCTATATTCATCATATTTATTGAGCCCAGAAGCAGTTCAGCTGGAAGAGAACATTTATTATGAAGAAAAACCAATTCCGATTCTTGATCGAAGGTAACAGGTATTGCGGTATAAGGTAATCCACTAGGAAAAGGTTTTGTGGAGAACCCACATTGATGAAGAGGAAACATGGGAGTCTGAAAATGCTTTGAGGGAAAAATCCCCTTAGTTGTTTAATATGTAAATAAAATTGCAATGATGCAATTTCAAGAAGGTGGGGATAATGTGACACCCCATGTTTTTTTAAAAATAAATAGAAATGCATGGAAGTTTTTTGATGCATAGGTTTTTAATTAGCATTTAAAACATAACTTTTCTACTTCTATGTTCTGAATTTCGAGAAACTGTCATCTACAATTGTGTTCAGTATGTTATTTGGAGTCTATTGGAACCAACTTGTTTTTTGGTGAATAGTAACAGACCCTTATGAATTGTAATATGACCCTAATTAATAGTGAATTGTATTATTACTAAATTTTATTAAGGCATTATGATAATGACATCTTGATTAATTTTTCAATGTTATATAAAATCAGTTATAGTTTTTAAATAAATAATTTTTTAAGTAAGTATGATTTTATTTAAAAATTAAATAAAATTTATAAATAAAATTATTTTCAAAATAATGGACTTCATTTTTGAAATCTACGCATCGATAAATGGTTTGTGTGAATTTTGTGAATTATTTTGAAATAATTGATTATTCAGTGAATAGTAAATAAAAACGTTCTTAGTTTCGTTGTTTTAATGACATCATTAAAGAGGTAATAATGATGTCATAAATTTGGTAGACTTGTGTATAGTTAAATTTGATGTGGGGTGTCCCATGTGGCTTATACCATGGGAAAATACCATTGCAAATCCCATGGTATTGCAAATACCACTCATGAGGTGTCGCTTGAAAATTATTAAAATATTCCCTCACATTTCCTATAAATACCGACTCTTCCTTTAAATGAATTCATTCCCAATTATCCCTCAATGAATCTCTTGCCTCCTGACCTCCATATTAGTCCTCCCAAGGTTTCCTCAAGCCTCCAAGGTCCCAACCCTCATCTTCTATGGGTTACTCTACAAGGTAAGAAAATTCAAAATTTCTTTCTTTTTCCTTACAAGTTCTGTTTTATGTGGTATAACATTCATGTTTCCATGCCATGTTCTTATTTCTGTCTTATTCTTGATCTATTCTGTATTATGATTCATTTCTGAATGGGTTACCCTTTTCCCCTCTCTTCTTAATGTTTTCTAAAACCTTGTCTCATAGCCGTTGGGTTGCCAAATTTTTGAACGAGATTTATCACTTATACTTTTATTTTGAGTTCCTTCCTTATTATTTCTTCATATATCCTTTCCCAAGAGGCATGAAATCTCCATAAATCATGTATATTCTAGATTATATCATGTTTATGGAAAATTACTCATCATTATTCTTCTCTTCTCCCACTTAGTTAAGGAATAAAAACATTGTCCATGAAGTGTCAAATTACCAACATCGTCCATGATGTGATTTCGATTTTCATTAATTATTTCAACTCTGGTCATGAAACCATTTATATGGTTGAACCATGTTATAATATATATTTTTTATTACTCACCATTGGTTCTGGAATTCATTTGTTCTCTTGGTTCTAATTTATATGTCAAAATGAGGTTGTTATTATCAAAGAACCACTTAAATGATCTAAACGAACATCATTAATGTTTTAAATTATGAATCATACTCATGTTAAACATAAAAATGATAAATGGTATAATATATGTTACTGGATATACATAAGTAATACTCCATTCCAATTCTGGAGTTCCACTTCCAAACGACAGGAATGTCCACAATGAACCAATCATAGAAATCATGTAAAAAACTCTCCCAAAAACGGTGCAAGGAGAAAAATACTAACAACTAATGATGTGAAATGATGTTATTAAATGATCATATAAGATGATATAAACATTAAAATTTTTCTTCAAAATACTTATAACACTTTTTTAACCATTATATAGAAGGTTTAAACAAGTTGGAAGTAAGACAAACATGATGTAAGAGAATTCTTAACCCGATTTCTATTTTTTGGGTTAAACTTCTGCTTCATTATTTATGTGCAATTTAAATTGTTTGTGCGATGGCTTCGTTTTATATTATGTTCTATTATGTGTATTTATAGTATATATACATACTCCATCCACTCTATTAAGTCTCTCTTCAATTTTATGATATTTATAAGGGGCCTTTTATTTAAAATTCTCTATTTAAATTCGGTTTTACTAAATTCCAAAGCAATATTTTTTATGGAATTATTCAGGTTGTATGATTAAGTTTTGGTTCATGGGAATTATTTATGATGAATGGTGAGACCTATATATCCCTCCAATGCATTGGGTATGAGATTTTTGGAGGTCGACTATATGGTTACTTCAACTGTAACTGTGATGGTTACACATTGTAAGGTAGCCATGAGAGTTACAAATTATAAGGTAGACAAGAATGGTTATAAGATTATGTATGTAATGAACCAAGATACCTTGATGATTATATTTATGTTCTCATGTTTTTTTGGATCTTGTTTAAATCTCATTTCACACAAAGTATGTATATATGGGGGACAAGCATGTATTTTGAAAATGTTTTCATACGTTACGAGTATTCATGGACTAATGTGCTCTTTCCATCTTTTTCATCCTTTACTGAGCTTTCATTCTCATACCATGTTTTTAAATGATTTTAAAGGGTTAATGGATGTATAATAAAAATAAGGAAGCACTGTTAAATATTGAAGAATTGTTAAGAATTCATGTTTATGTTTTAATGTTTTATTTTTTGAAAAAAATGGAAACTGTTTTTATGGTATCCACTATGAAATAATGTGTAATGTTATGAATGTATTGTCCTAATTCTCTAATGCTCTAAACTTGAAAAGATCCTCAATGTAAAAGCAAGTGATTTCTTGACTAAATCCAATATTATGTATGTAATAAGGTCGGGTACTTATAATTGTAAAATTAGTGGACATTACTCATCTACTAGTAGGCACTCAACAACTTTTAACTTTTTTTATTCACGTGAACATTATATGCGCAATTGTCCTAAAAAGAATAAATGTACCAATGTTTTGAAGCCTTCTTGTAATTCTGAGGTTGGGGCTGTCATTCATTCTAATAACCAAAACCAGCATGGAACGGTTCCTTAGGATGTTGTTAGTCCTACATTTCATGAGGATGGTAATCAGGCATGTATCACAGCCAATATAAATGCCTCAATATCTGAGAATACATAAAATTTTTGGTTTGCCATATTTTCTAAAGTGGTGAATTTAGAAACTTTTGATACTAAATATCAAGGAAATTTGATAGTTTGAAAAAAATTAAAATTTCTTCATCTCCTCAAATGTTAGGTCATGATAATAACTAAAAATATGATAAAGAAAAAATGTTTTCTTTGGATATCCAATAAGTTGAAATAGTTTTAGAAACTGACCCCCTGGTCATTTCTAAACCTTTTCATGCTTCTTCAAAACCCGTTGTGGACAATTAAGGCTTTCATATTGTTTCATACAAGAAAGAAAAATATGCATTTTGGTTGATTATAGGTAATCATTCCTTTGGTCAACATATTGATGTTACTAATAAAATTCAAGATACAACAAGGATCTCACCTGATGAGACTCATGAGATCCTTTCCCAGATGATTGTAATCATGGTATTCACTTCTCTTAGCAAAGGCAATGATCATAAAGAAATCTCTGATTCTGATAGCACTGATGCTGAGACACTTTTTAAAGGATTCAAGACCTTCTATGGAAGTGAGAAATATCAAGAGGTCGGGGTGTGGTCACAGAAGGGCTGAATGGCATGCAATTCAAGAAGAAGATAGAAAGATAAATGTCATATTGATGAAAAAGATAGGTAGATAGTTATATTCCATTGGATTTAACTTGTTTCCTATACACTTTTTGGGTACTCTATTTTGGTTTCTTTTAAATAAAAATCATGATGTAGTGGGACCTCCCCATTCCTCATAAAAAATGTGAAGTTCCTTTTAAGGTTAGGAAACTCAGACCTAGTAAAGTTATTTTTTTTGATTGTAAATGTGGGACCTATTTGATATAGGGAATGAATATAATATGGTCATATTATATATTTGTTTTGGTAAGAAACAAATTCCATGTAGTTTGGATTAATAGTTTATGGTCATGTGTTTTGACTATACTATACAATTTATCATTGTACAATAAAGACATGTAATATGAATTATATTTTATTACACCTAATATATACAAGAGAATGATTTACAGAAATTTGTTTTTGTGGTGGATACATATAGAAATCCCTTTTTATTGAAATTATATTTTGTTGACTAAAAAATGGGTATAACGGATCATGAGAAAAATTGTTTGTTGAGGATGATTTTCCAAATGGGAATATAACCCTTCTAAGTAATTTTTTGTGGGGGGGTATATCCTTCTATGTAAATTGTTTGAATATTTTGTTAAAACTGCATAGAGGAACCATAAATGTCATATTTAATAGTATTCCAAGACAATATAGTTAATAGAGTGCAATTTGAGGCCATGTGATAGGATTGTATATAATTTAGTTTTCTGTGGTAAAGTCATCATAATGAATTTTTAAATATTTTATTATGTACCTCAATGTCATGGAATGGGAAATAATAAAAGATTTTGTGGGACTTATTCATAATTGGATCTTTATAGTTACTTTCATTTTTTATGTTCTAATAGGGTGGGACACGTTGATAATGGATGACTCACATGGAATATTGGTCTTTAAGTGACGAGTGGATTGGGGGGATATAACCCACTAAGGAAGGACAAACAATGGATATATATCCATCTTGATGGGTTCCCAATGGTTTCAAACATAGTATGTGACAAAGAGGAAGGAATGATGAGTTGGGGAATATGAATATGTTGCTCAGTATGTGTTTCATATGAATAATTAAATATTCCTATTAATGGTTCTTGATATTGTAGATTAATAATGTTAAGGAAAATTCATGGGGGGTTATTCATATTAGGAGGACTGTTAGGAAATGATAGGGAATACACCATGGAAAGAATATCAGGCATTATAATCCCTATATTATGGAATATACTAAATGTATATACTACTTGACACATGGTAGGAAAAATTAATAGCATTAGATCTTTCACATTTAATTGGTAACCCAATAATAGATCCCATATTTATCAATAGAATACATTATCATTATTATTGTGATGGTCACATCATGTATGGAGGATTTCCTTAGAGAAGTCTATTATAATTAAAATACTAGATTGATTGGGTGTATAGTGATGCAATTTGATAATGTAAATTAGGAGGCCATGGAGGAGGAATGGATTAAATCGGACATTCATTTATTTTTAATTAGTGTATGGAATTCATGAAGGTTTTAAATATGATTCATCCAAAATAGTTGATATTTGTAAATTAAACTATGTAATAGAGTCATATTTACCCAAAATTGGATTTCTTTTAAATGGTTAAATCCTTGGTTTAGATGATCGAAACACATGAGATCTTGGTAAGAAACCAAAATATATAGTAGAAACACATATTCTGTCTATAATTATCTCACTACATTAATGTATATTTATTTCTAAAGAAGGTAATTTATGTCTAATTAATTTCAAAAAGTAATTTATAAGAGACCTGATATGAATACTCCCACTGTGAATGGGATTCATGGATGTTCTTCCAGTAAGGAAAATTTAATTGTGATTTCATATATGTCCTTTAAGATTGGATTTTATGGATGTTCATCTATAATGGATCTTCGTTGTTAGTAAATAGGGTGGTGTACTTCATGAAGTGGATTCAAGATACATTTCCATATTCGAGAAAGCTTAAAATTTGAGATTTCCCCTGGGATTTTTTTTTCATGTAATAGAGGACATTTGTGAAAATCATATTATTATTTCCAAGGGAGTGATCAAATGTGAGGCAAAGGGATTCTTAAGATACTGTTAAAATTTATACCTTAATTGAATGGTTTCAAAGATATTTATATGAAATGGGTTGATATCTATATTCATATAGTATGTACTCACATAATTATTATGTGACCACATAATGTATGTGACCACGATGGGGTAGAATTATTATGGTGAAGTTATGTATGAATGTGATTGTGTTATATGAGTGTGAAGGATTCTCTTAATTCATCATCTAAAAATTATAGCAAATTATGTATTCAACTCGTGTGAAAGATTAAATGATAATGAACGAACTATATTTTTGTGAAGAACTAAGTGTGAGTAATGAGATTATGTGTGTGAAAAGTTACTATGCATGTCTTCCACAAACAAAAACACATTAAAAAAATTAGACACAATAATGAAGGAATTTCCAAGAACTAAAGAAACCTTGTGATTTATTTTACTTTTAATTATTATTATCCTTTATTTTGAATTTTTAACTTCCTATAATTTCATTACTAGGAATTGGTGGGAATTGAAAAATACCCCCAATTGAAATTTTTTTACACCCCAAGCTTGTACGATACACTTCTCTTTGAATAATGCAATATCATGTGTTCTACGCAACATCGAGTTCTAACACACACCACAACCGATCAAACTAGCCGTTTTGAATAGTAATACCTAATTTTTAAAATTTTAGAACTTTTATCTCCAAAATGGACTTCATTTTTCGATTAGGAATATTGAAATTAGCCTAGGGTGAATTTTTGGTGTTTTTCTGAAAAACTTCATTTTTTGATGAATAGTGAAACCACTTAGTGGTAGTTAAAAACTGAATTTTTCATAAAAATTAATTTTACCGCTTCTATGAGTGGAATTTTGGAAATTAGAGAGACACGGTTAATATCACGGAGTAAAATGTGGTTCAATGAGATGAAAATAATTTTTTGTGAATATTAACTTTTTACTTCTATTTACCACTGTTAAAAGTAAATAGGGTGATTAAGGGTAAAAATGATATTAATATTACCCTAACACATGTCCTAATTCTATTGGACAAGTGTATCTCAACCAAAAACAACCTTAGGAATAAAATATTATCATTTAGGTCCACTGGGATTAGATTAGGACATTTATTATTATTTAATTCAAAGAAGAGTTAAAAGAGTTAAAATCAAAGCTTATTTACTAAAACATTTTTAATATAGGGTTATACATAAGGTAAATTTGATTTTAAATATTCATTATAAAGATAAAAATATTTACTACATAATTATATTTTATTTATAATTTTTAAACAATAAATAATTTAATTTATTTATGACACAATGATGATGCAGTAATTACCATAATAGTGAAAAATTAAAATAATAGATAGTATAAATACCCAAATAAATATAATTTGAGACTTTTTATGAATTAAACTAATATTATAGGTTAATATGACATGTTATGATTGATTTAATTAACTTTTTTCGAAGTAATAATTCTGTGATGTTTTTCACAAAAATCAATTTTCCAAATATGTCAAAATTGACATAAAAGAGTTTTTAAAACAAATATTATATTATTAATTGATATTCAATTCCTAAAAATCTAAGGTTTGTACGAGAGACTTATATCATGATAGGTGTATCTTTAATGACCACTTGGGGGGTCTCTTGGAGGTATATAGTGTGTTTATTAACTATATAATATAAAAATACAATGTGACATGGTAAGTGTCAAACTAATTAACTAAGAGTTAAAACTAAAAGATAATGTTAATATAATCACCCAAACCTGTCTAAATTCTATTGGTTGAGTGGTTTTCGACCCATACCCACCATAAAATTCAAATAATCTACTTTGGAGACATTATAAACTGAGTATAAATTTATTATAAAATAATATTTGTAGCTTTTCCAAAGGTGCCCATCACCCCTCTTATAAAAGGGCACTCCCCCTTCTCAGTAATTCACACCTTAAAATCCATTCTGATTGGCCAAAATCTACCCAAATATTATCTAAACTTCCCTCAATTCATCCTAGATTCCTTCCTTTATTCATAAAGCCAATCTATGGATCCCTTTTGATCAAATCGAAAGGAAGAACCCAAAAAAGAGGTAATGATTTCACCACCCTTTTTCAAGTTCCTTTCTTCTTCCACTTCTTCTTTCTTTGTTATTTCCATTCTAAAATAATAACTCCAGTATCTTATATATACTGTGATGTTATTATAAATATGGTACAACCATATTCAGTATTCTATCCATCTTTTGAAAAACATGTCACCATACGTGCGTACGTACGGCTTACCGTCTCCACGTCGTGGTGTAATTGTTATTCAATAAATTATTTTTTGGATGGGTATAATAATGATGTGTAATTCATGCAAATAATAAATATAACATGATAATGATTCTGTATATATGATATACCATCCAATTATATATTATTTTAATATCAAAAAATGATATTATCGCTCGTGCGTACGTACGGACTACCGTCTCGACGAACGCGATGAGATTCATTCTCCATCGTATCCATTCACATCTAATTCTCATTTGATGATTAATAATAGTATATAAGGACTTTATATCATTATGGATATGATTAAGATACAACCTATACATTACAAACATGTCTTACGTAACAAAACATATAAAAGAAAATGAGTAAGTTAAACCCGAAATGACGATAATTCTAATATATTATTAACAAAGCAATGTTAAAAGATCATATATGATATCATATTAATATATATGATTCTTATATAATTTAAAAACAATTATTTCACCATTATAAAGGAGTTTAACCTACCCCAATCAAGTAAAACTACAAGGTAAGGGTTTATTTCTCAATCTCTTTATTATCCGAGCTTGTTTATACGTAATAATATTCTGGGATCTCTTTATCATCCACATCCATGTTTCATAAAAATGTATTTCAAAACATTCTTACTAATTTACAGAATATGGGTTAAAGTAATTTATACCCTTTTGTGACTTTTTATAAGAAGTTTATAAAGGAATCTTTCCGTCATTTTCCAAACAAGGTGCTTTTTATCCTTTTCAACAGAATTAAGGTAAGAATGTTTTTTTAACATATACGGTGGGTGAGGCTATTTTCTGCCGTTATAAAATCTTCAAAACTTCCCTTACAAGCTTATAAGAAAATTTTCAAAGTAAATGTTTTGTTTAAAATTATGTGACATTTAAATTGTTTCAAAAAAGGGATATTTATCTCAAATAGTTTTGATTTCATCCATGTCAACATCTTATGATTTATTTTAAGCTTATTTGAAGTTGATTTATTATGATACAAAACTTCCATATAGTATTGAAGGTTTTGTGATTTGTTTGACTGTGGTGGTGTTATTTTTATACCATTCATGGTTTATGGAAAAAGTATTGACATTTCGTATCCTAGTTTTAATACGAATGTTTATGTTATGTTTAAACCTATTCATATGAGGAATGCATTGGACTTAATATATGACGGGTGGAGCCCGCTATAGATCTTCGATGCATCGGTAGGTCTCATGAGACAAACTAGTGTCTTGGCACAAGGCCTTGACAAAATCTTATTTGTAGTCTTGGAATGAGGCCTTGGATTTGTGGTTATGATAGTCTGGCATTATGTATTCCATCATTATGAAAGTGGTTATTGATATTGCATGTAATTATTCGATTAGTAGAATATCCATGGGAATAAGTAAATGGAATTATTTCATTTTATTTTTACCATACTATGTTGATGTTCAAGTTTAAAAGGCTTTTTTTAGTTATACATTTCATTAAATGTTTATTCTTATTTATGAATGTTTCCGCTATATTGTTATCCTTACTAGGCATTTGAGCTCTCCCCTTCTCTAGGTTTTATTATTCCAAGGATGTGAAGAAGTAAATTATGAATGACCTGCAGGGATAGTATGAGGGGATAAGAGTGTAGACTATGGAGACTATGTTGTTTTAGATTTCATTTTTATGATATAATGTAAAACTTTATGAATATATCTAGTGTTTCCAAGGATACTAAACTAATCGGTATTTCGAGATTTGATCTTTCTTGTGATCATGCCAATGTTATGTAATAATGTACCAACTCTGGGTAAATGGGGTCGGGGCATTACAGTTGGTATTATTGGAAGTTTAGTATAAACCTTGGAAGCTAGATTTAGATAAACTCTGATTAGAGCATATAAATTTATGATGGACTTTGATGATTAGTATATAAAAACATCCTAGAATTTTGGTATTGTAGATATTTTGTGAGTTTTCCGAGAAATACATCCATGTCTGGATACGAGCAGGTAGAGGCGGCTCTGGAACAGATGTACCTAGGGGCAAAACCCGAAAACACTGCTTTGAGCTAGACTCGAACGGGAACTGGTGCGCGACAACGGGCCTTACCGCACTCTTGGTTACGACACTCCAGGGGGATATGCTTTGGATAAATCTAATTTTCTTGAAATATCATTATGAAGGGATTATGAGTATATAAATCCTCAAAGAAAACATTTTTATGTTTATGGATTATATCCATAAATAGTTCAATTTATGTTAAGTGTTTTATAGGTATGGAATTATGTATTTTGATTCATAAACTGATCTAGTTTATTCCATTGTTTTGAAATGGCGCCTAGTGAATGAAATGGAAACCGTATCAATGCACGCACTCCATGTAGGGATTTCCCTCCTACTCAAGATAATTATAGTGGAGTTGGTGATGCAACTGGTTCCTATAAGATAATCACCATACTGGGACAACTCACCCAGGTAATGAATAATAAACTTACTCGTATGGAGCACCCTGATCTGCAGCGTAGAGGATCAATGTTAGATCGCTACATGTGGCAACAACCACCAATGTTCAATGGGAGTACAAATCCCTTAGTATCTGGGCAATGGATAAATTCCCTAGAGAAAATATTTCAGGATTTGGGGAGTAGTGAAAGGGAAAAAGTAATCATGGCAGTTTACCACCTCACTGGAGATTCTGATCAATGGTGGTCATTGATTCAAAACACGAAGGGAGATGATCAAGTATCAAATATGGAATGGAGGTAGTTCAAAGATAAGTTTTTAGAAAAATAATTTCCTTTTGACCATCGAGCAGATATGGATATACAATTTCTTAGTCTGAGACAAAATGAGGATGAGAATGTCGCAATGTATGAGGATAACTTTACAAGGTTAGAAAGGTATGCTGGAGATTATATATGTAACCTAAGAAGTAATATTTATCGTTTCTTTTATGTGTCAAAACCATTTCTCCATCGAGCATTAGTCTCAAAATCCATCTCATTGTATGAAGACATTGTCTCATTTGTTATCAAGACAGATAAAGAATTCTCTAAGTCTTATGACTTTAAAGAAAAGAAAGAGAAGAAGAGATCTACTGAAAAATATGAGAATGGAAATAAGGGGAAGAAGGTAATGGTTTGATATCCATCCTGTGGTAAATGTGGGAAGAAACACCCTATACTTGCTTGAAGGGAACGAGAGTCTGTTACAAGTTTGGTGAAAAAGGCCACCAAGCTCGTGATTGCAAAGGGAGGAATGAAGCTACCAATGTTCAGTGCTAAAATTGTAGGGAGATGGGTCATTATGCAAATGAATGTCTTAAGCATCAGGGGAACTTACCTTAGAATAGTCCAAGGGATCAAGGCCAAGCTTATGCTATCACTACTACCGAGGTAGAAGATCCGAAAGATGTGGTGGCAGGTAATTTAATGCTTTCCTCATGTTTAGAAAATGCATTACTTGATTCTGGATCATCTCATTGTTTCATATCTTCCCAATTTGCTAAGAAAAATAGATATTTTCAATTTAATTTAACAAGGGAGTTGTCAGTTAAAACACCTAAGGGAAGTATCATTGCAACAAAGATTTGTGAATCAGTCCCCATTAGAGTACATAAATGTTCTTTATCTACTGATCTCATCATAATACATATGATTGAGTTTGATATAATCTTCGGTATGGATTGGATCTCGGACTATGATGCGAAGATTTATTGTAAGAAGAAGGAGGTTACGATTTTTGATGATTATGATAAGGAACACCTTATCTTTAGAGCAGAATCGTCTCCACATAATTCTTATCTAGATCCATCCCCAATAGCTCAACTAAATTCAATTATTGTGGAGGAAGAGAATGAAATTATAGTGGGTGAGGAATGGAATGTTTAAATAGAGGATGTACCTATTTTGAATGAATATGTAGATGTGTTTCTGGAAGATTTACCTGGACATCCTGCGGAATGGGAAGTTGAGCTTTCCATTGATTTAATTCCAGATTCAAGGCCTATATCAAAGACCCCTTATAGAATGGCCACTGTAGAATTAGTTGAACTAAAGAAACAACTAGAGGAATTGAGTAATAAGAGATTTATTCTCCCTAGTGTTTCTCCATGGGTTGCCCCAGTTCTTTTTGTTAAAAAGAATGATGGATCTATGAGGTTATGTATCGAATACAGGGAGATCAATTCTATAACAATAAAGAAAAAGTATCCCCTACCTCGCATTGATGATTTATTTTACCAAATTAATGGAGCTCAACACATTACAAAGATTGACCTTCGATATGGATACCATCAGTTGTGTGTGAATAAGGAAGAGATTCTGAAGACAGCATTTCGAACCAGGTACGGTAATTACGAGTTTACAGTAATGCCTTTTGGATTGACTAATGCACCCTCTGTATTCATGGATCTGATGAATAGAGTTTTCAAGGAATATCGCAATGAATTTTTGGTGTTATTTATTGATGATATCTTGGTATAATCCAAAAGCTATGAAGATCAAGAAAATCACTTGTGCATTATCTTAAAGACTCTGAGAAGACATGAATTATATGGGATGTTTAGTAAGTGTGAATTCTCGATTCAGGAGATTTTTTTTCTTGGCCATATTGTCTTTAAAGATGGAATCTCTGTTGATCCTTCTAAGACAAAGGCTATCCAAGAATGGCCCGCACCTATGAGTATAACAGAGGTACGCATTTTTATTGGTTTATCATGTTATTATCGACGTTTCATCCAGAATATTTCCCAGTTGTCTAACCCATTAACAAAGCTCCCACGTAAAGGGATTAAATTTGTTTGGAAAAAAGAGTGTGAAGAATGTTGCGTAGAACTAAAGAGAATATTATTCCATGATCCTATATTGACTCTACCATCAGGGAGTGATGGGTTCGTTATTTATAGTGATGCATCGAAGGAAGGACTTGGTTGTGTTCTTATGCAGAATGATAGGGTTATTGCCTATGCATCACGACAGTTCAAAATTCATGAACAAAACAATCCTACTCATGATCTCGAGTTATCATTGGTGATCTTTTATTTGAAGATATGGAGGTACTACCTCTATGGAGAAAAATTTGAGATTTATACTAATCACAAGAGTTTGAAGTATATTTTCTCCCAAAAAGAACACAACATGAGGCAAAGGAGATGGAATGAATTACTCAAGGATTATGATTTTACGATACAATACCACCCATGGAAGGCAAACAAGGTGGCAGATGCTTTGAGCATAAAATACCATGGAGTTTTGGGCAATATGAGAATTGAAAGGGATCAAATTTTCATGGATCTAATGAAGATGGACATGGTAATAACCATGGAAGGTGAAACATCAGTGGTTTTTCAAATGGTTTCCAAACAATATTTACTAGAAAGGATTATGAGTTCTCCGACCGATGATGTAGAATTTCTAAAGAATATTAAATATTTGAATGATGGGAGATTGAGAGACTTTGTGTATGAAGATGGAATTTTGAAATTTGGGAAGAGACTTTGTGTTCCCGATATACCTGATCTAAAAAGGGAATTTCTGGATGATTCCCATAGTTCCAATTTCTCTATACACCCTGGGAGCACCAAAATGTATAGAGATTTGAAAGAACATTTTTGGTGGGACAACATAAAGAGGGAGATTGCTGATTTTGTGTCAAGATGTATGGTTTTTAAACATGTGAAAGCTGGAAGGAAACGACCTAGAGGATTCATGCAACCTCTTCCCATACCGGAGTGGAAACGGGACAATATTACGATTGACTTTGTCATGGGGCTACCAAAGACTCCTAGAAGAAACGATGTAATATGGGTCATTGTTGATCGTCTTACCAAGTCAGTACATTTTCTTGCTATAAGGGATGATTTACCACTTGAACGACTAGAAAGACTATATATTAATGAAGTTGTGAGACTTCATGGAGTACCCCTATCGATTTTTTCTGATCATGATCCCCGTTTTTCTTCAAGATTCTGGAAAATTATTCTGAAATCCTTGGATACTGAACTTCATTTGAGCACTGCCTACCACCCTCAAACAGATGGACAATCATAACGAACTATTCAAACCATAGAAGACATGTTGATATCCTGCTCACTTGACTTTCAGGGTATGTGGGATCAATATTTACCTCTGGTAGAATTTTCATATAACAATAGCTTCCATTCGAGTATTCAGATAGCACCATATGAAGCGTTATACGGAAAGAGATGTCACACACCAACCTGTTAAGATGACGTTGTGAAAGAAAACTTGTAGGCCTAGAACTGGTGGAGGAAACGATGGAAAAGGTGAAGGTAATCCAAAACCATATCAAAGCAGCTCAAAGTAGGCAGAAGAGCTATGCTGATTATAGAAGGAAGGATTTGGAATTTCAAGTCGGTGATCATGTTTTCCTGAAGGTATCTCCATGGAAGGTAGTCATACGTTATGGTAAGAAAGGTAAATTGAGTCCCAGGTACATCATACCATTCAAAATTCTAGAACAAATTGGGGTTGTAGCTTATAGATTGGAAATGCCTCCAAGTCTTTCCAAAGTTCACAATGTGTTCCACGTATCTCTGTTGAGGAAATACATGCCTGACCCAACACATGTACTCACCTATGAGGAATTAGAACTGGAACCCGATCTGTTATATTGCGAAGAGCCTGTCAAGATTCTTGATATGAGAGAACAAGTACTGAGAAACCGGAAGACTCGTCTGGTAAAAGTCTTGTGGAGAAACCATAAGATGGAAGAGGCAACGTGGGAACCCGAGGAACTTATGATGAAGAACCACCCGATTATTTTCATGCAGTAACATTCTTGAAATTTTGAGGACAAAATTATTTGAAGGAGGGGAGATTGTTACACCCCAAGATTCTACAGTACGCTTCTCTTTGAATAATGCAATAGCGTGTGTTGTGTGCAACATCAAGTTCTAACACACACCACAACCTATCAAACTAGACATTAGGAATAGTAATACCTACTTTATAAAATTTTAGAAATTTTATCTCTCAAATGGACTTCATTTTTGGATTCAGAATATCAAAATTAGCCTAGGCTGAATATTTGGTGTTTTTCTGAAAAACATCATTTTTTGATGAATAGTGATACCACTAAGTGGTAGTTAAAAAACTGAATTTTTCATAAAACATAATTTTACCGCTTCTATGAGTGGAATTTCGAAAATCCAAGAGACACGATTAATATCAAGGCGTAAAATTTGGTTCAATGAGATGAAAATAATTTTTGGTGAATAGAAACTTTTTACTTTTATTTACCACGGTTAAAAGTAAATAGGGTGATTAAGGGTAAAAATGATATTAATATTACCCTAACACATGTCCTAATTCTATTGGACAAGTTTATCTCGACCATAAACAACCTTAGGAATAAAATATTATCATTTAGGTCCACTTGGATTAGATTAGGACATTTATTATCATTTAATTCAAAGAAAAGTTAAAAGAGTTAAAATCATAGTTTATTTACTAAAAAAATTTTAATATAGAGTTACACATAAAATAAATTCGATTATAAATGTTCATTAGAAAGATAAAATGGTTTCCTACATAATGATATTTTATTTATAATTAATAGATATTAAATAATTTAATTTATTTATGACATAATGATAATGCAGTAATTACCATAAAAGTGAAAAATTAAAATAATTGATATTATAAATACCCAAATAAATATAATTTGAGACTTTTTATGAAATAAAATAATTTCTAGGTTTATATTACATGTTATAAATGATTTAATTAACTATTTTCTAAGTAATATTTCTATTATGATTTTTACATAAATCAATTTTCCAAATTGTGTCAAAATTGACATAAAAGAGTTTTTAAAACAAATATTATATTATTAATTGATATTAAATTCCTAAAAATCTAAGGTTCGGCCAAGATACATATATCATGATAGTTGTATTACTAATGGACCACTTGGGGGTCTCTTTTAGGTATATAGTATGTTTATTAACTGTATAATATAAAAATACAAAGTGACATGGTAAGTGTCAAACAAATTAACTAAGAGTTAATACTTAATGATAAGGTTAATATTGTAACCCAAACCTTTCTAAATCCTATTGGTTGAGTGGTTTTTGACCTATCCCAAACTTAAAATTTAAATAATCTACATTGGATCCATTAGAATCTGAATATGAATTTATTATAAAATAATATTTCTAGCTTTTCCAAAGGTGCCCCTCACCCCTCTTATAAAAGGGCAGTCCCCCTTCTCATTAATTCACACCTTTAAAGCCATTTTTCTCGGCCAAACATTGCTCAAATACTCTCTCATCTTCCCTCACTTCATCCTAGATGCCTTACTTTAGTCATAAACTCAACCTAAGGAGACCTTTTGATCAAATCAAAAGGAAGAACCCCAAGAAGAGGTTATGATTTTACCACCCTTTTTCAAGTTCCTTTCTTCTTCCACTTCTTCTTTCATTATTATTACCATTTGAAAATAATAACTCCAGTATCTTATATATACTGTGATGTTATTATAAATATGGTACAACCATATTCCGTATTCTATCCATCCTTTGAATAACATGTCACCATACGTGCGTACGTACGGCTTACCGTCTCCACGTCGTGGGGTAATTGTTATTCAATAAATTATTATTTGTATGGGTATAATAATGATGTGTAATTCTTGTAAATAATAAGTATAACATGATAATGATTCTGTATATATGATATACCATCCAATTATATATTATTCTAATATCAAAATAATGATATTATCGCTCATGCGTACGTACGGACTACCGTCTCCACGAACGCGATTAGATTCATTCTCCATCGTATCCATTAAAGTCTAATTCTCATTTGATGATTAATAATAGTATATATGGACTTGATATCATTCTGGATATGATTAAGATACAACCTATGCATGACAAACATTTCTTACATAACAAAACATATAAAAGAAAATGAGTAAGTTAAACCCGAAACGACGATAATTCTAAAATATTATTAACAAAGTAATGTTAAAAGATCATATATGATATAGTATTATTATATATGATTATTGTATAATTAAGAACAATTATTTCACCATTATATAGGATTTTAACATTCCCCAACCAAGGAAAAGTACAAGGTAAGGGTTTATTTCACAATCTCTTCATTATCCGAGGTTGTTTATACGTAATAATCTATTGGGATCTCTTTATCATCCACATCCATGTTTCTTAAAAATGTATTTCAATTTTTTTTTTACTATTTTACAAAATATGGGTTAAATTAATTTATACCCTTATTTGACTTTTAATAAGAATTTTATAAAGGAATCTTTCCGGCTTTTTCCAAACAAGGTGATTTTTAACCTTTTCGACAGAAATAAGGTAATAATATGTTTTTAACTTATACGGCAGGTGCAACTATTTTTCGCCATTATAAAATCTTTTAAGCTTCCCTTACAAGCTTATAAGAAAGGATTCAGCGTAATTGTTTTATTTTATAATTATGGGACTTTTAAATGATTTAAATAAAGGGATATTTCTCTAAAATTGTTTACATTTCATCTAAGTCAACATCCATTGATGGATTTTAGGCTTATTTGAAGTTGATTTATTATGATACAAAACTTCCATATTGTATTTAAGGTTTTGTGATTTGTTTGACTGTGGATGTGTTATTTTTATATCATTCATGGTTTATGTAGAAAGTATTGACATTTCGTATGCTAGTTTTAATACGATTGTTTATGTTAGGTTTAAACCTGTTCATATGAGGAATGCATTGGACTTAATATGTGACGGGTGGAGCCCGCTATAGCTCCACGATGCATCGGTAGGTCTCATGAGACAAACTAGTGTCTTGGCACAAGGCCTTTAAAAAATCTTATTTTTAGTCTTGGCACGAGGCCTTGGATATGTGGTTATGATAGTCTGGCATTATTCATTCCATCATTATGAAAGTGGTTATTGATATTTCATGTGATTATTATATTAGTAGAATATCCATGGGAATAAGTAAATGGAATTATTTCATTTTATTTATGACATACTATGTTGAAGTTCAAGTTTAAAAGGCTTTTTTTAGTTATACATTTCCTTAAATGTTTATTCTTATTTATGAAAGTTTCTTTTATATTGTTATCCTTACTTGGCATTTGAGCTCACCCCTTTCCTAAGATTTATTTTTCCCAGGATGTGAAGAAGTAAATTATGAATGACTTGTAGGGATTGTGTGAGGGGATAAGAGTGTAGAATATGGAGACTTTGTTGTTGTAGTGTTCATTTTTATGATTTAATGTAAAACTTTATGAATATATCTAGTGTTTCCTAGGATACTAAACTAATCGGTCTTTCGAGATTTGATCTTTATTGTGATCATGCCAATGTTATGTAACAATGCACCGACTTTGGGTAACTGGGGTCGGGGCATTACAAATTGGATTTTATTAGTATGGATTTGATGTTATTTCATAACTGTTAGATATTAATCATAGTATGTTACATACACATATGGATTGAATCACCCACATATATATCCATTAGAGAATTTCATGTTTTGATTTATGGAAATTTGTGTGAGATTAAACTTCTATTATAATTAGGATCCTTCAACAATGGTTCTCCATATGTTAATGATATTCATTATAAAGTAACTTTTTTTAAAACCATATACCAGTTATGTATCATTATTTTTAAGTTTCATCATATAGATTATTTTTTTACAAAATTTGTATATTCTACATTACTTAAACCATTTCAAAGATAACACCTATGCCCTATTCAATTATATAGGTAGTACTTGAGAGTTTTGAATTTAATTTTTTTTAGAAAATTTATTTCCATTGACCCAAATTAATGGTTTTTATCTATAGAGACCATGGATTCTAGATTATATCCCCTTTAAATTTTATGAATACAATCAAATGGAGGTACTTCTTAATGTAAATTATCTGACTGGCCCTTTATATTATGTTAGGTCCCAATTTTTTTCCAATAACCTTCTGATATCATAGTTCTAGAACTCCCTTATGGCATACATGCTACCCATATAATTTATTGGTCTCTAAAATGATTTCTTGATCCCCATGTATTACCACAAGAAATCATCATCATGGTTCTTGTCTTCATAGTAATATTTCTAGATGAAAATTTATATTAAATACAATCTTATTCAGGTGACTTTATAACATCACTTATATTTTTAATAATTATACACGATGAATATACAATCATGAGTAGATTTATCAACCAATATCTTGAAATTTCTCAATTTTTCTATCAATATCAATGGGATATCCCTGTAGAAGATACATCTTCAAATGGTTTTTTTACACAAGATGAGGCTTCTATATTGAACGAGTTTAGGTATTTTTGGTTTATCAAAACATATGACTAATTAAATGAATGATTAAATGTTATATATATATATCATCATTTATCATATAATTCCTGATGTATCAATTAGTTGAGATCATTACAGTATGTATTTGTCAGTAGATCTAATTCAACAACACATTACTCCTACCATAAGATGACCTAGGACTTATGTAGTGGGTTATCGATTTGTTTTGATGGATCCTAATAAGATATAGGATGTATAATGAGATATTTCTTACTGATAATGTCTTTGGGGATGTAAAAAACCCCTCTCTATAGTAGATTTTTTATTATAGTGAAGAGGATACTGGGGAGAGATCTCCATCACTACCAAATTCTCCACATTTAGGATTAGTGGATATATTACATAAATATACTAGGCTAATTATAAGAGGTAGGTACCCGTGTTTATACCCCTCTCAATGAGAGATTGTTTCAAAGAGGTCATATTTGGGGTCTCTAAAAGAAATCTGATACACATGATCCTTTAATAAAGCTCAAACAGGAGTGGCCTTAAACAACATACTAGGGGCTATTGAGTGGGTATGTCTTTTCTATTTAGGAATTATATTCTGGGGATAGGGGAAGAGACATGAGGATAATTGATCAATCATATAATGCCTCCCCAATCATCTTTTTTAGTGATAGTTCTTTTTCAAATATTCATTTTTTCTGATTCATACAACATGATATGACCCCATATAAAATTAATTGACCATTCTAGGGTTTTATAGTTGGACAAAATTGAGTTATCTATGCTATGATATTTAGAGAAACATAAAAATTCCACAGTAGTCATCATACCTAATACTTACAATCATTTTTTATTAGAAATAATAATTTTATTGTAAGTGAAGTCATTTAAATACAACAGATTCTATCTATTTTTTCCATTATTCTTTATAATGCATTGTTTAGATTAGTTCTCGATATTGGAAGCGGCACATGTGAAAAATTTATATATATTATGTATGATTAATGTTGATATATATTAAATTTAATTTATGATGTGGTTATATTTGGGACACACACAACATATATATTGACCACCAGTTTAGGTGTTTATAGTTGGTATATGTGTTTACCTTTAATAGGATTTGAATGGAGAGATATCCTAGTATCTTTCATCATCTCTACATAATGTTGAAAATTGAGGAATAGAATATTAAAGAATCATTACATCCAACTTTTTATCCCTTAAACATTTCATAAGACAATTCCTAATTATGGATTAAAAATAATCCAAATTGTATACATTGAGAAGTAGTCCAGCTAGTGAATAGAACAATTTTTTCGAATATTTGGTCATTTGGGATTGTTTTGGAACAATTATTTGAACCAGAGGTTCTTATAAAAATAAAACCAAACAATGTAACAAATTCATAACATTATGATTCTTATATTAATTAGTGGTGGATTCCTATATAAATTGCTGAAATTTCAGGTCATATCAATGATATTTTTTTTGTAACCATATAATGAAAAGAAATGGTGGAGAATTATTTTACTATATCATTTCCCAAAACATACTTGAGAGAATTGTTTGAAAAACCCTCTATAATTACTCTACTAGACATATTGTGTCCTTTTATGGAGAATATAATCCTTGATTACAAAACTATTTTCCAGGGTGAAATATTTTATTATCATGGTCTTTTACCAATGATCAATTAGTAAGTCATTGTGCTTTGTTTTTGACTACTATATAGTGAAAGAGACCCAAATGGAAGTGATATTGAAAATGTGAGTGGCATCACCAACTATTTAATGTTTTGGGTTTAGGAATGGTCAACTACCATCAATTTCAGTTTTGATTCATCAATCTATAGTCATATAAGATCAATATATTATTCAATAGTGCTAAATCCAATCATTTAAAAATACAAACCTCCATGTGGAGTAAATGGAATGGGATGTGGAAGTGGTAATTCTACTGGACACTAATTAATCACAGCCCCAAGAGTATGTTATCATTAAAATGATAAAAATATATAAATATAGGGATTTTATAGAGAATTTTATAGAAAAAATATTCGAGGTGACCCCCAAATTCATGACCCTTGAGTAGATGAACTGAAAATTGGTTACACAAATCGAATAGATGATCCTCCTAGATAAATTTGAGTATTCAATGCAAGATTTTCTACCTCAATCAATTGATGCATCCAATAAAATTTTATCTTATTTTTAGGGTATAATGAAATAAATCTTTTCAATTATATCATTGAATTCTATCTTATATATTCAATATAGAGACATAAAATTATTCCTTCTACCATCCTTATTTGATAATTGGAATTATTTATTTTTTCGTTAAACAAGTTTCCAATTTTTTTATCTTGGTCACTGATTAATTAAAATATATCAAAATCATATGGAGAAATATAATGAATATTTAAATCAAATTAAACAATTTTTATTTTATGAGTAGAATTATTATTAATATCCATGCACATGATTCAATGAAAAATTTTGGGAAAATTCCATATTTCCCAAATATGTACCCTCAGAGGGAATAGTTAGGAGAAATAGGGTAGTGTATAAACTATCATCATATTTTAGGGTGAGTATTCTGAGATAGTTAATTATTGGATTTCACCCCCTCTTGAGAATATAATCATGGAATATTTTTTGTGACCTATATATAGTAGATTAGACATAATAATTTAAAACATGATTCGTCTCACATTAATAAAACATATAATTTTTTTCATAGTTATGGGATACCAAATTAGTATAGGTGGGTAAGATATATCAAAAATTACACCAAATTGTTGTTCAATTTTTTCCATTAAGGCATAGGTGATTTAATGAATCGGTGAAATGAAAAAAAACAGCCGTATTTTTTTTGATGGATTTTTCACTCGAAAGTGATCATGTACCTATAAGTTACACATGAAAACATTTCAAAGAATCTATCTAGACCAATATGTGGGTAACCGAGTCATTTCCACAGTTTTTTCTAGTTGAAGAAACCCAATGAGAATGAATTTCTTTTTTCTAGGGTAATATGGTTGATCAAAAACACATTATGTCCATTTTAGTAATTATTTTTTATTAATCCATAGATTGTGGTGGATTATTGGATAAATATAATCCTTTTTAGAAAACCATTATAGTTTTTCTACCGTTAATCTTTTGTTCCTTTTTTCACTTAAAAATAAAAACTTTTCTTTTTCATTTATAATTCATGCCTAACGTGTAAAGATAGAACTATTTTTCATGTCACCCTTTGTGGGTTTGGAACTAATATATTACTCTATCTATTCCAATTATCATATTAGTATTATCCAAATTGGACCATAAAAAGATGGAGTTTATGTTCACAAAACATTTAAAACAATACAAGATGCTATTTTTAAATGAAATGGTGAAACGATCCCAATTTTAATATATAACTCATGTATTCTATAAGTGGAAACCATGGAGGAGGATATTTCATCTAATGTTAATGGTTTATGGACCTAATGTTTATGATGTTTATGTCCTGGGAAAATTGATAAAAAATATGACATATATTTGTTATAATGTGTTGAGGAAGACCCATCATCCGTGAGAATCCCAATGTTAAATTTAAACATGTCATTTTTAAATTAAAAAAATAACAAGTTATTACCATACCATCATGTCATGAATTTTAACATTATGTCACAAGAACTAGATTTGATTTTATAGTTGTTTATTATATCCATTTTTTAAATGGTTATGATGTATGTTTCAGTATCATCATGGAAATCAAAATCCACATTATTGTCAATTTTATGGATTGTGTAAATCTTAACTGTAGACATTTGAAGGAGTAAATACTGGGACCCGACAAGTACAATGGGGATGACCACTAAAAAAATTAATTGTGGGTTCAACTGTGGTATTTTTCAGCAATGAAACTTATCCTATGTATGAGAAAATTCATTTTGTTGGTAATAGAAATTTATATGCACATATATCCTTATCACGATAAGGTGTCTCATTGAAGAAAATAATCTGATTAATAATATCTATTAGAAGGTTTATAATGATTTAATAACATGAGAAATAAAGTCGTATTGTTATTGAGTAGGATTGTTAGGAAGAGTTCAAATTTCGTAATGGTCATGCTACCGCATAATGAACACAATATTGAAGAAAAGGGTATATTCCATGTTGTTTCCAAAGCTCACGTACATTGGTGAATGTAGAGGTACTAATCTAACATTTTTCTATGCTAGTGTGTCTAAAGATCATTACATGAATATTGTTGGAGGAATATGGTGGGCTCTACAAGATTCGTTTCGTATTTTAATTTTTATTTCACATTATCTCATTTCATGAAAATTATTGATTTAGTATGTGAATACTTTACATTTAATCAATACATCATTTTTAGGGTTTTGAAATGACATGTTTTATGACTATTTCATTTTCTATTTAATGATATTATAAATTAGATTATTTAGTGATGTTTTTTATGGTCTATCATTTTCAAACATTTTTTTCTAGAATTAATAGTCATAATTAATGGAATAATTTTTAAGGTGTTCTATATAGTTCCATGACAATCCATTTTTTTTATAAAATATCCACTTTTAGGGTGAGTGGGAACCAACATGAACATCCAGCATCAAGTTACACCCTTAAAAAACCCCCATTAAAAAAATTCAAATTTCAGAAAATTCAAATTTTAAAATAACCATTCTCCCCGCCAAGACCGTATCATTCAACCTATTTTAAAATTTAAAATATACCAACATGAACACAAATTTCGAACCTCCCATGATTCGACCACAGAGAATCGGATGCCAAGAGGAAGTCATGTCTTGAATAATTCTTCGCCATCATACACAACACCTCTCCATTATCACGACGCCGACGTCCACCAACACAAACTGCATCAGACACCATCAAAGCATCGTTGTTTTCTAGCATCATCATCATCAAACCACTGCAATAGGAAGTCGAAGACAACCGAACAACAGAAACCATAATCATCGCCAAGAGAAATAAAAACATAACACCAATGAAGCAGCAAAAGAAAACCAAAGCCACAACACAAAATCCCTCCAACTCTGGCAAAACCTTGAATCCTATAGAACCTTGAACCACAATCGCAAAACTGAGTAGTTTCCATTGCACCGGATCCAACTAGGAGAGGGGTCTAGTAACATGAGGTTTGAGTAGGTTGAGCGGCCATGGAGATCTTCAGTGCATAACCACAATCGGGCCCAAAGCCTTCTGAAAGCAGTAGAAAACCTTCTCCAAACTCAGAATTTTCACCAATAATGGGACCATCATCACATCAACCAAAAACAAAGAAAGAACCGAAACAAAAACCCTCCATGTAGGGACAAAGTACATAACATCCAAAGGAGAAAACATACATAAAATAGGGGAAAACTATCTTAACCCAAGAATGCGGAATCCAAGGATGAAACCCTAAAAGGAACAATTCTGAAGGGAAATAATCAAAGCGGATGAAAGAACAAATGATAACCGAGAGAGAGGAAACCTAGGGCTGAAACCATTAAAGAACATCAAACCATAATAAACGAAACAACAAATCAATAGAAGAGATGGAAGAATACACATATCAGATAGGCTTGTGTTTCCTTTACTCCCACTGCCATAATACCAAACCCACCTGAAAACCAACACACTCGACCAGTATAGGGTTACGTTTATCGGACCATACCAACAGAGCAGGGAGAAAGTAGGTAAATGAGGAAATTCCAAATAATGAAAGAGAAATCAAGAGTGAAGCCCAGAGGGTCTCAAGCAGAAAAGAGGATAAATAACCTGAAGAAAGATGTCAAAGAATCTAATGAAGAATGGGAAATTCGAAGAAGGATGGGAAATCCAAAGCTGCCGGGGAGGCTTTCAAACCTTAGGAGAGGGAGATGCTGGGAGCGAGGGATTGGAGAGATGGCAAGGAGAATGGGGTTCCATCCTATGGTGTTCTATATAGTATGTTTAAGTAAATAACTCCTTGTGATATTAAATTACAAATATAACAAATACAATCTTATAGATGAGTGAATATATGGTAAGGTCATACCACTTTTAATAAGTGTTTTTTTGAGGTTTAATGTTTTACATCATTGACATTGTTATGACTTTTCTTCATAATTGTATTGGAAATATGACCCCAAAGTGAATGAATGAGTTTTTTGGTTCTTTAGACCATCTAGAAAGAATATAACTGCATTATAAGGTTATTATTATTATATCATAATGCTTAGATAAAATATGAAGAAATGGAAAGGAAAAATAAAATCTAAATATAAATCCCACTAATAGTATAGACAATATTTTTGAGGGGAGCACATAGTTTAAGTTCATAGTACTCAGACTTGTAATGGGATTTGATAATAAATCCAAAATGGATTTTAAGTGTTAGTATTATATTAACACATTATAATGTTTAATGATGATGTAATTCATGAATTGAGCTATTTGAACTAGGAATGTAGGATTATAAATGTACATACGGGTTGACTATTGAACATATTTTGATGAAGAGTTTCACTTTGATTCATTTAGGCATGCTGATATATGAGTACCATTACCTAAAATGAAAATATGTATTTAGTTAGTTTTTATAAATATGGATGAAAAAAATTTCATTCCCCAAATTTTTTGTATAATTTTTTTTAATTATATGGAATTATTTTGAGACCAAAAAATATTACTGCACATGATTCTGAGGCCCGGAGTTCCCAAAAGGATCTGTTAGAAAATTTTATGTTTAAAATATCCCTTGTGAGTGGTTTTCCAGAAAAAGTGGAATATCTCGTAAAAGGGTGGCCGTATCAGAAATTTTAGGTCACCGGTGCATACATGATAGCAGGTTTACCCTAGGAGTGACATAAGTTTAGTCAGTACAAGCCTCTAGTGAGAAAATCTAAAAATGTCATAACAGTAAATAAAATAATTAAGTAAAGTTATTTTATTGTTAAAATGCTTATAAATCACAAACAGTGAATCTAATAAATAATCTGAGACCACCACTGAGATTGTGAGGGTATGCTTTATTTAGGATGATACTAACATTTTTCGGCATGGTAAAACTATGGATATTAGTTTTTGGTCGTAAATAAAATAGTTAAGTAACAATTATTTTATTGATAAAATACATAACTTCTAAACTATTTCTTGAATTCAAATTATGAGAGAACTGTTGAGTTCGTTGGGTCGTGTATTCCCTAGGTAGATCCTAACCTCAACTGATGTGGGTCGATGGTGATAATTAATAATTTTATGAATGTTTTTTGCGTACGTTCAGTAAACACGTGAGTGACGTTTTCTATAATTTGACTGATTTCTCAGATCGAAAATATGAGAGCCACATTTAATCCTCAATGCCAGGATTCGTTTAAGGGTGGCTTCACATTGATCATAGTTTTTCAGGAGAAGTAGTTAATTTTTGGAGCTTTTAAAAGAATAATTATATAACAATTAAATTTTTATTTAAGATTTCTTTTCTCAAATGAATAAGTGGCATTGGCAGGCTCAACGACATGTCAAACCATTAAATGTATTGTCTCTGCTTTATTCATGTAACCACACCGTTGGAATTAATATGTTTCCTTAATTAAATGAACCAAATTAATTACATGTGCATTACTCACCCTCCCCCTCTCCTATTTATATTGAGCTCACGGTAGAGTGTTGGAACCCCTTCACCAAGCGATGAATCTCTAGGAAAGTAACACGATGCCAACCACATGGAAGATGAGACCAGTTTTAGCGATTGTTGATGAGTGCCACCAAATCACGAACTGATGAACATGACGAAGGGGGTTCTTTCGATCATCGTCAGTGAACGTATCTTCTAGCTTATTTGTTTATTATGAAGTTGCCTTTATGGAATTAAATTTCTCTCCCACTTGTTATCATGTAACGTGGAGGCTGTGAGGAAAACAATCAAGGCCTAGACACTGCCAATTCGTACTTAATGTGAACATTAGGGAAATTTTTTTAATTTGATGTCAACACAAAATAGCGGGTCATGCTATGACAGTGGTATCCTGGATGAGTCGTAGGTTCAAAAGACGACAAAAGATAGACCATGGAGCGCGTCTGGTGACCCGCAGAAGATACCACTGTCATGCCATGTCGACGACGGTCAGCAGTTGCCAGTGGATAACCATATCAATCGGCCATGGTTGGTGGAAGGCTGTGTGTGACGGAAAACCGTAGTGGCCTAGGGTAGCGGAAGGATGGAGTGAAGCACCCACGATGTGCCGCATTGGCAAAACCCGGTCATCCAAATGGCCAACCATTAATTGCGGTGGGGCAGCACCCCTATGGCTAGCGAATGGACCTATAATTGTTGGGCTAGATTAATGCAACAGTACACCTACGGGTGGACCAAGCTAGATGCGGGCTGGCCATGTGGGTCGGACCTGCCCAGTGGACCAGGCCCCGCATGTGGGTCGGCCCCGCCGGTGGGTAGGGTGGGGCCTGAGGCCCGGTGAGCCAGCGCGGGGGGTCGAGCCTCACCTGGTGGGCCGGGCCAACTGCATCATGAGCCCACAAACAAAACTGGGCCTCCCCGATGGGCCGGACCCCATTAACTGGGCCAACCCTTAATGGGTCGGACCTAGGTAGGTTCAAGTAGACCACATGACCCATTGAGTCAGGCACATTTGACCGGGTCAGATTGGGGCTAGACCCAACCAATCCCTGAATAATGAAATGCCCATAACTGAAAAACTGGGTGTCCATTCAACATGCCATTGGTGGCATTGAGATCCCTTTTGGGAGGTGATTCCCTTTGCATATCCTGGACGGCCAAACCGAGTCGGGCCTGACTGAGGTCCGATCATCCTCATTTCACAGATAGGGGTGTAACTAACAGACCAGACGTCCGATCTATGTGTCGTTTATGGAATACGGATCCTAGTGACTAGGATGTCCTTTTGAATTACTCTGCAAGTGTTTTGGATAAACTTGGAGTACATCCGGGTTTGATATACTCCAAATACAACTAGGCCCTTGACACTAAAATGAAAATAACATACATAACGGGATTCCAGTTGACATGTCGTATTTTGTGTTGTGACCCTAATGATATGATGAATCTTCAGGTTACTTATTAAAAGGAATTTGTTATGTTTAAAATAAGAATGATGGCTTGAGGAGTAGTTCTCCTAGAATCAAGCATTTTATGAGCATAAATACAATGGATGGCAGTGGGTTGGAGGTTGGAGACAGATCATATAGAGGTTAGTACTGAGAGATCATGTGTGGGTTAGCTCCAAACAATCCTATGTGGATTAGCACAGAGCGATCCTATGTGGATTAGGAACTAGAGACCCTATCTGGATTAGCACTGCGCGACCCTAAGAGTGGTCCACCATGGATCAGTGACATAAAGATCGTGTGTGGGTAAGATCCCATGTGTGTCGATGCATACTGATCCTATGTGGGTCATTGTGGGGGTTCATACCTCTCAACTCTGGGATGTTCGGATCTTGTGTGGGTCATTGCGGGAGTTAGTAACTATCGATCCTATGAGGGTCAGACTCGGTATAGTCGTCAGAAGTTCCTGTTCACAGAAGGAGATGATCTAGCTTAGCAACTGATCATATATACTTCTACACTTCACTAATACCTGGTTTGATCTGAGACTCTGTTTGACCTGTGTCTATTGTTTTGTGCTTTGCGATTGAGATCATTCTTTCTGGTTTGACTTTGTGTAATTCTGTGAGACTTTTGGGGGTCTTAGGCTACTTATTGAGTGTTGTTATACTCACCTCTACATGGGTTTCCCCCACACAATTTTGTGTCTTTTCCAGACGATGATTAGCCAGGATTAGGCTTGAGGGAGCCTGGACTAGTATGTACGCTGATGAGACCGGCCGACGTTGAGTATTGTGTGGAAAATATGTACATACACATCAGGTAGAATTATTTGTGGATGATCCAAGAGATTTTTTCTATTTTCAGTAGTACATTTACTTTTTAGTTGCTCTTTTATTCCGACCGCTTTACTTTCATTACCATTTTTACTACAATAGTTTACTTTGTGGTTTTTTTCTTGTTGTGTTCATGGATTGTGTGTTTGTACAGGTTTAATGTAAATTCCTTTGTGATAAAGAGATACCCTATTTTGGTGCTAGTCGCCAACCCATGACCAATGAAAGCTCGGCTTGGGGTAGTCACGACCTAGGCCCCATGGGAAGGGTCGTGAAAAAGTGGTATTAAAGGAGTTTGTTCAACCAAAGAACAAGGGCTCTGATATTTCTAATGGAGAATCAGTGTTAATTGTTTTGAGTGTTGTTTTCCATTCGGGGAATCCAGTTTTGGTGCGGCGACTGATGTATCCATACACCATGACCTTGAATTCTGATTTCTGACTCAGTGTACGAAAACACAGACTACATGTTTTTAGAAATGTTTTACATTGATATCTATTGAGTATGCTCACTAGGTATATCCATTTGACCATGGTTAATCTTCATTCTATTTCAAGATGAATCCATGGATATAGTCATCCATGATTCCTGGAAGAGTACATGATGACAGCCCAATGAGCGATGAGGCTCTGGTGTTGGGCCCTCTTACACTATTGGAACCTTCGAGTTTTGTACCAACATCACCACCACTCATTGAACAATAGTTACCACCATCCACACTTTCAAATGGTTCAAACCTATTGAGCGTGTTACATGAGTTCCAATAGCAAAGGCCTCTGTGGTTTTGAGAAGAGATAGATTCCTAGGAAGTTGAGGACATGATGGAGGCTCTGGCTAGAGTTTTCCAACTAGTTGGGACACCAGTAGAGTAGATTCTGATCCCATCTACTATACATTTCCAGTACATGACCATGAGGATGGTCTATAGAGTAACGATGCTTCGATACATGGACAGTTTCCCGAGATGGTACATTCAGTTAGTATTCCAGCTATATCGCTGCTCGTTGGTCAGCTGTTACAACTGGAAGTATCGGTAGAGGACACATGTAGGATTAGTGCCTTACATGTGTTCCAAAATCATATACACCTTAGGTTCTGAGGTTATCCTGACTCAAAAGAGGCTATGTACTGGCTTGATTAGGTGGCCAAGTTTCCATCTAGCTAGGGCACCATTCAATCAGACAACGTTCTTGGTAGAGAGCCTTTTATGTGGCATTATAGGATAATGACATGGTTTAGATTACACTAATCTTACGAAGAGGTGATTTTATACTGACAAGCCTGAGAACCATCCTCATAGAAGGGGCACTCATTCCATAAAAATATAAGGGTGAGTGTTCCCAAGAGCTTCTAGAACTTCGGCAGGACAACATGTCAGTAGCTGAGTATTCATGGAGGCTGACCGACCATCCTAGGTACTCGATGAATATAGTACGGTCAATACTTTCAGGCTCGAACCTCTGAGAAAGGTGTGTTTAGGAACATCCGAGCCAAAAATTGTTTTTAGGATGGTTTTGTTTTGCTCAACGACCAAAACACTAAAATTTATTAAATCAATAAAGTGTACAAAGCAAGATTACATAAGACGAAATGAATCCAGTTTTTTAGTATCTCTAATAAAAAAGAGGAATAGATTTGGAGGGAGGTCATACCTCTAGATGAAATCATGGAAAACCCCCTTCCTGGCAAGACCGTTAGTGATTTTTTTGGCTTCGTGATAAGTGTGCATGAAAAGGAAATTGAGACCTCGAGATAATGCAGGTAGTCCATCCAGCTGGGGGTGAGGGACCATGCAAGGTGAGTAACACCCATCCAGATGGCATTGAAAATAGTAGTCGAGTCACTTTCTATCCAAATGTTTCTCCAGTCGAAGTTCTTGGAAAAAGATACGGCATGGATGACACCCATTATTTCTGCCTCTAAAGCCGATGCAAAGTCGTAGCTTCTATAGAAACATCCTAATATATGATCACGTTGGCCTCAAAAGACACCACCACAGCCCGAAAGGCCTTGGTTTTCCTTTGAGGCTCCATAAAAATTTACTTTGATCCAGCTAGGTGGAGGAGCATTCCACAAAACATCAATAGTGTAGTTCGGCTTTGGATAGATTCCATGAACTCCAATGTGGAAAAGACTCATAAGATCTATGACTGAGTTGTCGCAGTGATAAATTTGGATCGGAGTGGCCTCATTAATGCCAAGAAGAATCCTGGTTTTTCTTGAATTTAATCTAAATGAGTTATTGTTAAAAATGTAATCATTTATACCATACTAAAGGACATGGAGTATCTCCACAACATCAATGAGAAATATGTTTCTAATTTACAGAGATATCTGGAACTCCACCGTCCTTTTAAGTTGAGAAAAAAATGAAACTGTCCAAAATACATATGCACTCAAAAAGATAAAAAAAGTAATGCCAAAGAGTAGTAGTGTCACAGGATAAAAAAAGATGATTTATGTCTTCCCAATGCCAATTACACATTATAGATTTAGAGAAAAGATTAAAACCATAGGATTTAAGACATCAATCAGTGGGAATTTTTTGGTGCACTATTCTCCAGATAAAAGTGAAATGCGATGGTTTTCTCCGATATTTGTTGAAGTTGTTTATACATCATAGATTATCATTAGAATTATAAAATAATTGATTTTATTAGCTCTTAGATTCAAGCATTACATTTTGAGAAGGTTCCCAAACTAAAAGATCATCATTAGTTGTGAAGAAATAATTGTCAACCACATCTTTGATATTATCGGGTAAGTCAAGACATTGCACACTGAGCATGTACCTAATGGTTCAATTAGTGGGGAAAAGAGTGCATGTATTGGGCATACTATAAATAAAGGGGGTTCCAGTCTAGTTGTCCAACCAAAATTTTAAAGAATATTCCTTACTGACAATCCATCAGGAATTGCCTAAAATGGAGGGAAAATGATTTGATAGAAGGCCAAATTGATGATGTCATATAATGAAGCTTACTAGACTTGAGATTATCAATAAAGTGAGTCGTAAGAAAACTCGTTGAGTGAGATTTATCATTTATAAGAGACCACGTGAGTCTGGCTTGGTGAGATTCATTAAAAGTCTTAAGATTCGTAATGCCAATGCCTCCTTGATCAATAGGTTTACAACAGGTAAACAAGGGGACAGTGACCATTTTCCACTCAAGAGTACTTCCACTCCAAATGAAGTTCATTATAGAAATATTCATACATTTTAAGAGACCCTCAGGCCATTTTTAAACCATCATAGAGTAAACCAACTTAATGACAAAGGTAGATTTGAAAAGACAGACTCTTCTTGCAATTGAAAGTGTTTTTCCATTCCAAGCCGAAAGCTGTGTATGAATTTGATCAACAATGTGATAGAAATTTAAAGCATTAGGTTGTCCCCATAATATGGGGACACCAAGATAAATAAAGGGGAGGGAACCCTCTTTGACCCCTAAAGTTTCAAGGATATGAACTTTCGATTAAGTGGATAGCTTTTTCCAAAGTAGATAAATGATTTATTCAAATTGACACATTGTCCGAACACCCTTTTATATTTTTTAATTATAGATTTAATGATATTAATGTTTTTCTTATCTTTATGAAGGAATAAAATAATATCATCGGCATAAATAAGATGAGATGGGGTACTTAAATTCTTAGAGGCAAGAATCGGTATGATCTTGTCGTGATCAACAACTAGAGAAAGTAATCTACTGAGGTAATCCTCTACAATAGAGAAAATGATGGTGGAAAGAGGTTCACCCTATCTGATAACCTTATTACAATTAATTTAACCTCTAATAGAACCATTAACGATAACAAAAATACGAAATGATTTGAAAATAGTTTTAATTCTATTGAGAAAATTTCCATTAAAACCAAATCTAGAATGCACTTTAAAGATAATGTTTCAGTAAATGGTATCAAAAGAATTAGTGATATCTTGTATTATCACAAAATTCCCTCCTCTAGAGTTTCTGTTCAACAAATTGGTGGATTCAATGGCATGACAGATACAATCCTGTATGGATCTGCCTTTTATAAAACCAAACTGATTCCAGGTGACAATTCTGTTACTAATGGTAGAGAGTCTCTTAGAAATAATCATATTAATGATTTTAAAGAGTGAATTCAAAAGGGAAATGGGTATGAAGAG
Organism: Viscum album; assembly: GCA_963277665.1. Lineage (NCBI taxonomy): Eukaryota > Viridiplantae > Streptophyta > Magnoliopsida > Santalales > Viscaceae > Viscum > Viscum album. The sequence goes on from OY728159.1 coordinate 1,267,434,203, forward strand.
ATAGATTTCATCAGTATTTTCAATGTTAGGAATAAGAGTAAGGAACTTAGATATTAATCCCTGAGGAAGAATACCTTTGTCAAAAAAGGTTCTAACCAAACTACAAACATCATTATGAATAACATCCTGATGATTTTGATAAAAACCATTATTAAATCCATCAGTCCTGGGGGTACTATTTGTGTTAAGACCAAACACAATTTCCTTGATTTTAAAATCAAGGGGATTATAGTTAAGTAAATGGTTATCCTTAATTGTAACCATGTTCGGAATGAAATTAGGAAAAAGATCTATGTTTATATCAGGACTGTTGAACGTGTTATATAAATAAGAGACAACATGATTAGAAATCCCTTCATCTGAGTCAATGAGGTTTCCATAATCCCTTAAATAAGAGTGGGGCCATTCATCTTTTCTATCTCTTTGAAGGGAGTTGTAGAATATGGTGTTTCTATCTCCATCATTGAGCCATTTGGCTTTAAAACGATTCTTTTTGATACTATCTTTGAAGTTAAGCAAAGAGATTATCTTAGTAGAGATATTAATTTCAATTTGGATATCATCCATGAATCTAGAGGAAGATTTGTTATTTTAGAGTAGAGAAAGTTATTTTTTATAATTGTTGCATTTTCTCATCAATTGAATCAGAATTGGTTTTACACCAATTTTTTTTGATTAAATTTAAGATTCTTTAATTTAGTAGTGTAAGAGAAGGGATCATTATGATTCCCCATGTTCTCCCAAGATTTTTTAATTTGAGAAAAACAACCATGGTTGGAGGACCAGCCAAATTAAACCTAAAAGGAAGACAAAGACTTTGGTGGGCTTGAGGAATACTGACCAAAATAAGATGGTGGTATGATTCATGTTTATGAAAAGAGATACTAGAAATGTAATCCCATTTATCTAGTGCTACATCAATGGTAAAAGCTCTATCATGTTTAATAGCTATAACCCTATTGTAATGATGTCTAAACCAAGTGAATTTGGAACCTGTGAGATTAACATAAATCTGATTATTGGCTTCAATGGAGGATTTAAACTCATCTAAAATGATGTTGGAGTAAGGGTTACCATGTTATTCTATTGGGGAATGAATGGAATTAAAGTCACCATCCAAAATCTAGGGGTTCTTTATTTTGGTGTTAATGTGGTAGAGTTCATTCTAATGGGGTCTTCTATCTTGATAATTATTTTTAGCATAGAACAAAGTATTGAAAATGTGAGTGCGATCCAAGAAATAGTCACATGTTAGTGATTGATATGTAACACTAATGATTTTCACATTTTGAAGAGATGAGTGAAAGAGAATCCAGAGGGTTTCAATAACATTGTACTTGTTACAGGCGCCCATGAATGAGAAACCATGATTATAGAGTTGTATAAATTTGAGAGAAAAGTTAACTTTTAGATCTGCAATAGCAACGTTTTTAAGGTGATGAACACTAATAAGTATTCTAAAAACATTTTTGGTGGCAGGGTTTGAAATACCCTGATACTTCCAAAATAAAATATGCATTTAGACTTATTTTTAGGGGTTGCATCCCCTTTCATTTTATTTCCAGAAATTTTCCCTCTATTTTTTTCTGGGAGATATCTCCTTGGAAAGAGAGAATGTTTTCTCCATGTTGTTTAAAGGAGGAGCAATCTTCTGAGCAGAATCCCCCACCTTGGCCTTCGGTATTGGGAGAAGCAGGCTACTACCAGTCTCCAGACTAAGGGTGGACACTGTTTCTGGTTCTGAACCTATAATAAGTCACAAGGGGCCGAGTGTGAATCATTATGGGAGACATAGTCTTTATCCCCTTTATTCAGAGAGGTGTCAGACTGAGTGATGGAAGGGGGAGGTAGTTCATAGTGTCTGGTTGTTCATTCTCTTTAGATGAGTGTACAGAGAAGATGAGAGCATCATAGTTTTCCTTAGAGGATGTAGGAACAGAGGAGATGGGATTAATTTCAGATGTTGTTAAGTAGGATTTCACGTCCTCCTTTCCCAGATTCCGAGGAGGATTGCCAGAAGTATCATCCCCGTGCACAGCTGCATGGTTATTTGTAAAGAAAGTGTTTGGGAGGGTGGGTATAGGGGAAGTAGATCCAACAACATAGTGGATCAATATATCCTCATTATAAGCCATCACGTGTTGTGAGGTAGGGCTTAGAGATGTAGTTTTAGGAATGTTTCCATTCCTCATAACAAGTGAGGACTCCATATTAGATTTATAAGGGGTCTCCAAGTTAGCTTGAGGTTGATTGAGAATAAACAGAACCTCATTATCTATGTTTTTTTAATAATTTTTTCATCAATTTCATTGTCAAGCTCCTCCACCTGATCATCCCATGATACACAAGATTTAGCATGAGATTTGACAACACATTTTTTAGATGGCTGTTTAGAAGTCCCATTATTGTCAGGGGGAAGGGCGTTGTCTTCTTTATATTTAGGGGAACTTTATTTATTCTGATAATGTACATAACCTAGATATGATTTTTTATTCTTACCCAAAAAGGATATCTCATAACTCTTCATGAACATTGATTGTTTTACCAGATCATTGGTTTATTAGTAAGAACAACATGACATGTACCCTTAAATGTGTCAATTTCACTTGAAGGGTTGTTGGACTATATTCTAAAAACTACTATATGAAGATGAAATTCATTCATGGTGTACCATGTGCCATGTAATTTAATGTTATATGATAAATATTATTCTCTCATGTAGTTTATAGGAATATAATAAAGAAAACATAATGATAAATTAGATACAAGGGTACTGGAATTATTTGTTAAATATTTTCCGATCATATGATCATTTCCTTTATATATGGGGTTTTATGCAGTCCTATATCATGATAAAAATTAAATGGATTAATCTTGGTGTTAAAATATTGAAGGATAATCCAATCTAAAAGTGGGGGTATAAACCCCTCGATGAAGTGTGGGAGTAGATTGTAATATTAGATTAATCGATATATAAGAGACCAAAGTTTTACTATATATCAGAAGATAGAATGTTTCAAGACACATGTACATATGATTTATATCACATTATTATCCTAGAAATATGATAGGTTACGTTTGACAACATATTTCAAAAATGTAACCATATCCAAGACTGATCTATATAACATGAACCTAATAATGGAGCGATATATTATGTTTATGCTAATATTTTATTGGATTGTTGAGTCTCTTAAGAAAGAGGATATCATAAAACATGGGGTTACATTTTCAACACAACTCTATATTATTAGAGGTCTCAAATGGTTTACTATATGTTATTCACATTTACAGTATATTTTCAAGTAAAAAATGTTCTATTGTCTTAGGTTTTATATCAATGAAATCTATATGGATGATCTAATATTGATATATATTGTAGGAAAAATTATATAACCTTGTCTTCAAGATAAATTAATTACTTATGGTTTATTTACCACAAAAAAGTGCTGGATTAATTGAATTTTCAGATCGATCCCAATATTACTTATCTGAGCATCAACATGTATCTTATAGTAACAGCTATCAAACCACCCCTAGTAATTGACACTGAATATTTCATTAATGTTTATATCTATGTCTAGGAATATTCAATGTGAATAATAAGACCCTAAATTATGAGGTAGTTGAATATTGATAATAATAATGATTTGTCACATAATTAATAATCCCAGGGTCACAATATACCAATAATTAGTCGGAACCAATATTGATGTATTTCATATAAGGGTATAATTGCATTCATTGGGTAGATGAACCATTATGCGAGGGATATTAGGAATATACATAACAATTGAATCCCCAATGAAAGAAAAATAGACCCTATTCATATAAATATCTCATATATATGGGGAAAACATCTTGTATTAGAATGGGTCAGTGAGTTGGAAATGATCAGAAAATAATTATTATGATGAATTGTCTTATATATAAGATAATAATGACTCTTGAAATGGAAATTTCTAATACATTTATTGTCTTGTAATTTTGAACATAGCTCATGCAAGTTATGGTCATCTAACAATAATTAGGGTTCTATGTTGTTTAGGCTCACATGGCATGGACATATTCCATAATGAACAGTGTCATGTCCACCAGATAACATGTTGTGTTTTCTAAAATCATGTGACAATGGATTTTGAAACCATGATGATATTATAAAATTTATTTCTTCAAAAACCTTTCTTTTGTCATGGGTTGGATTTTATTAATATCCATTATGATTAGGGAGTATGCTCCACTAGAGTTGACCTTATATATGGAAAAATGTTACACACTTTTTGGTTCAACTTTGGGCTGTTTATTTCTTGGTATCATTTTAGTTCATAAATATCCAAATAATTATATATATTAGAATTAGAGATGGTGAAAATCATTGATAAATGAACAAAAAACATTGTTATGATGTATCTCCCCATTATGTAGTATGCATAAAATCTTCTCATAGAGTCTCTCCAACATATGACGTAATATTAAAGATAGATAATCATTATACAACCTATTATATCTGATTATGTTTAAAAGAATTAGTTAGGCAGTAAATGAAATGAGTTTCCCTATTCCATACATATGAAAATATGGTATTTCTGAAGTGGTATTATGGGTTGAGGGAAGATATTCCAAAAAAAGCATGGTGTATCATATCTGGCCCTGACATATAGTATTTTCCACCATATTCTAGAGAATATTTTATTTTATTGAGGGCCACTTTTTTTCAAATGCCTATTTCACAGTAAAAGGATGAGTTGTTATACTAAATACTATATTGTAGATAGAAACTTTTCAAATTGGAATACCAATATATGTTCAAATGTCTACCAATATAATGAAAGGAACAAAAAATATCATAATGATATGGGACTTAAAATAACTATTAATAGTTTTTTTTCAAATATCATTAATTGATCTAACCATGGACTGTTTGGTGAAGAAATTGGTCAAAATATGGAAGAACATGAACAACCTAACTGTAGCTAGTGGATATGGACCACATAAATCTATTCATAACATAAAAATTACATAACGTACCTGATTCTATTAAATACCTATGTGTATTGATGAATCAAATTGGATTGTGTTTGAATATCCTGAAATTTATGCGTAAAAATCCTACATTTTTTATCATCTAAAACCATAAATAACCATGAATATATATTTTTACATGAGTTTATCACCTAATTGTTCACTTCCATAGGATCTGGTAGGATCCTATTAAATTAGAAGATAGATATCTCCCCCATCAATTCACCTGATGAGGTTTTAATCAATGATTAAATTATAAATGAATATATGTTAATTCAAGCAACCCTAAAGGATAATGTTTTCTTAAAACAGTTAGATTTTGTATTTATGGGATTGACCCAATGAAAAAAATACACTTTTGAAGAAGTCTATAATGGGAGACATATATTTTATAAATACATCAACCATTGGGGATTTCTCCGTACATTGTTTATGGGTAGTGTTGAATTTATTTAATCCTCCATATAAATATTAATGAATATAGATACCACACTATAGTGTGAAATTATACAAATATTGTATTCTTGTTATAAATCATCAAGGGAGGTTGTTTGACTATACAATTCAAAAACATATGAATTATGTGAATGTTGGTTTGATACAATGTTATATTGAATGGTAATTCATCCACACACACTCACACATATCATGTATGGGGATTAATTTATCCTTTTTGAAATATATTCTCTATCGATGTTATTTCATACTAACTCCATGTTTGTTTTTATAATTAATATGGCACATGGTATCTATAGATATATCTTAATGTATATAGAAATTTCACCATATAATATTTTATTAATAGTATAAACATTTAATTTGTTGAAAGAATAAGGAATAATTTACTACAACAGGGAATTGTATAAAATCTATATTCCAATTATACTTATCTTTAGAAATTATATTATCTTTCTAATAAGTCTTATAGAATCATTTACATGTTATATCTTGACTATCATGTGGTGTTGTATGTTGAGAATGCCTATTCAGTTAGAAGATTTGCATTCCTTGATGTACTGTATGGGGATGGTTGTTCAAAGAATAAATCTAAATATATCAATAATTTAACCACCATTCATTAAATTAAATAGATGTAAAAATATTTTATAATGACTAAAAACATATCTATACATATATTTAGCATTGTATGAACAAGGATACAATATAGTGGGTAAATAAAGGATACTTTGTAGACCTCACACTACTATACAAAGTTTCTCCAATTTTGTACAATAAAATTAATTTTAAAAATTCATATATATTTTGGAATATTGGTCTCAGTATACAAGATAAATCATATTTTTTAATTGATATTCATCTCCTTTTCTAAAACATTATTCTTTGTATGGATGAAATTAATTGATCAAGGTTTCCTCATAAGGGACTACAAGCATTCCCTATACTAATGATATTATAATTGGGACATAGGGAATATAATTTATTAGATCATCAAAATACATCATAATATATTCATAAATATATAATAAAATCCTTCATTCAGTTAATTTTTTAATGAAATATAGTTTTTGGTAATATAAAAAATGAATTTTTTGATATTTGAATGAATCTCTTACATACCCTTCAAATCATTGGGGGTTTTTAGAGGGGTATTATTAATTATAATTATTTATATTATAGGATCAACATAAATATATTTATGATATACCATGAAACCATATAATTTCCGTGATGATTTACTGATGAAAAAAAAATTAGGGGATTCATGTTAAGGTTGTGTTACTATAGTTGTTTTTAAATGTTTCAAGATTGTTGAGATGATCACAACATTGATGAGACATATCCCAAATTTCATCCCAATATAATTCTAATGTAATTAAATAAAGGGTCATGATGGTATGATTTGTGGTTTACCGGTATGTGGTAGCAATATTCAATAAAAATGAAATTACATGATAGAAATGTACCCCTTGGGGAGAAATGAAGCTCGTGAACTCCTTATTCTAAGAGGATATATGGATATAGTTATAGCCTAAATATAAAATAATTATATATATGGGGTGGAATTCAGTCAACATATCAATTAAATATTATGTGATTAGTATTTTGAAACCATCCATTGAAATATTATATTTTATATAATTTATGTTTATGAAAACAACATTTTTCATCTTTTTTTAACATGGATAATCTTAGTGATTCCATCTGGAAATGTACACCAAAAATTATATTTGATATGATGATATTTTCAACATAAAAATATTTCTAAGATGTATGGGTTTAATGAATTCACTTAGATGAATTTTTATATACATTATGATAATTTTGAATACCTATGTGATGGGTAACCACATGAAAATAAAATATCATCATTTCAGTTTTGTTCCACGAAAATACCTCACAGTTTTATTTTATGAATGATATATATTTATCTTCTTACACATGATTGATGGAATAAATTATTAATAATGTTCAAATACCTTCATCTATACCCATATTAATATATCTTATCTCATAAATTGTGGTTGATACCCTTCGTTAAATAATGTCTAGTATCCTCTAAGATATTGTTCACCCTCTTAAACACCATCATGGTTGGAAAATGAATCAATATCATGAGATTTAGAAGAAGATGTGGTGATATTATTAACTCATGTAGATGATGAGGATGAATCTATAGATCTATAACAAGATGACATAAGGTCATCAATATGAGGGAAATTATTATATTCTTTATGGTCATGTCCCTTTACTATATGTATAGGTTTGACTGACCTAACATATATTATATGGATTTGAGAAATTGAACTCAAACCCCATAATCACATCTGTTTATATGTGATAAGATCTATTTGGATGAATATGATCATACATATAGTCTTATACATATCATATTGATCCTTTAATAGATGAACTAGTGAAAAAATATTTATTCACATGGAGGGTTTGTGGTATTCTACTCTATGGGTACTGTATGTTCAAACAATGCAAGGATTTAAAATAATTTTCATATAAAATTTAATGCACCCAAAATGAGACTCTAGAAAACAACACATTGGTATTATAGTTATTTAAACAATATAATCATAACCTAGTCAATATTCCTAATTTTCCTGATTCCGTGTTTTGAATTTCCAAAAACAGACATACACGGTTGTGATCAGTATGATATTTATAGTCTGATAGGATGAACTTATTTATTGATGAATAGTATGTTGAATTTAGGAATATTAATATAACCATTTTGAATAGTAAATGAGCATAATGATTAATAAACTGAACCATGAATGTAAAAAAATTAGGCACCTTATAAATAAATGTATCATGTAATTATATCATAGTATAAGTAAATGAAGATTATATTGATTAAGTGTGAGAATTTACATTATTCAAATATATTTAATTATAATTTTATAATTAATATATCAATTTAAAATATTTTATTTTTCATAAAATTTATTCATAAATCAATAATGTTTTAGCCTGGTATAATTTATTAAGTCCATAGTTAATTTTTCAGAGCATTATTAAAATAGAATTATTTTCAAAAAGAGTATTTTTCCGAGTAAATGATGATTTTAATTAACACATAATAATATAATTTTTAAAAAATAAATTTCATAAAATGTAGTTCATTTTTTAACTTTGTATTTAAAAAAAAATTATGATCATTTTTTTGGATTTTTATTAAATACATGAATTTTGATGTGAATGGTAAAATATGGTATTTTTTCAATATAAATAAAATATAAACTAAATACATTGTTCCTTGAGCCATGGATGATGTAATAACAATTTTTTAGAACTCCCATTCACTTATTACTCTATTTAGTCATAGGAATCAACACTATTGGTTATGTTGAGAAAATTAATACAATAATGAATAAAATAATGCGAAATCACCTCTCTCCTCCACCATAAATTCCACCCTCACATCCAATTCTTCTCACAGCTTCCAAGCATTAATAATTTTTAAATTTAGGCATAAAATTTTCTCCCCCACTCCACCCTACTTCCATAAGCTATTAGTATAATAAAAATGTCAAAGTCAATCCCATTATGGAGATTCTCAAGGAGTATTCAATAGGTAAAACCTCTTCCTTTTGCATTAACTCCATTTCAATTTATTTATTTTTCATATCATCCCCTCACATACTACGTAAAACTGATAATATTTATCTAGTATAATATATATTAGAAAATTATATCATGTTAATGGAATATACTTTATCAATCACCGTTCTCTCTATATTTTATTTTAAAAACAAAATCATCGTTCAAGAGGTTAGAATTGACAAACTTTGTGGATGTCGAACATTAATTCATTAATTTCAACTCAAAATCTGGCAATTAATCAATTTTTATGGTTCAAAGAAATTTTAAAATATGATTTATATCTTATTTAAGGATCTGAAACAATTTTATATACATAATATAAATTAATATGACAAAACCAGTTTAGTGTGATAGTAAAATCGCAAAAATTAAGCTAAATGATTATCCGTAACATGTTATCTAATGATTAATCCTTTAATATGGTAAAAAATAATATATAATCCAAATTATGGATCTGTTAATTCTTAAATAACATTTAATTTCAATTCTGGGGAATTATAACCATTTTACCTGAACTACATTACATATAATCATGCCGACTGATCACTAAATCAAGAAAACGAACACCCCGTGATAACAAAATCCAATCTTATAACTTATTAAAAAGGCTATAAATGAACATAACAAAAAAATAATGAATAAAATAATTTTATAATAGTTTTTTAATTAATAATTAAATTCATTAAATTAGTTTACACCAAATGTTAAGGATGAGGGAATACAGAACTCATTCAGATATAAATTTAGGGTTTTCTTCCCAAATCTCCATTATCATTCAGGTTATTATTTATTCCACTATATTAAAATTTAATTATTTATTAATTTTATATAAATCATCTAAAATACATGTATATGTTTTTAAATCATGTATTTTGACTAGCTCGTTTTTCATTTTTGGGAAATGAAGGTTTTAAAAGGGTATCCTTCTCAATTATTCATGATAATAATCCTGATTTAAGGTATCATCCAAATTTTGTACCTAATTTCATGTAACAATATAATATATTTTATGCGACATTTAATTTTTAAAAACCAATGATTTTATCTTGTAAAAACAAGCACAGTTCATTTACGGTTTTAAGAAAATATTTTTTCTAACACAACTCCACTTTTCAAAGTAAATGAGTAATACCCTAAATAATTTTTTGATTATTAAATTAGATAATGATCATTTATTTAAAAACCCTTATTTTTTATTATATATTTTTTGTGAATAAACTTTTATGATTATAATATATCATATTTTAGTAAATAGTTTATGATTATTTTTATTGGGAATGTGCTATCGAGATATCATCCAATATACTACTCAGAATGGTTTGGGATTTTGCCAAAAGATATGGGAATGTTATTATATCTTCATATAGTATATTTATATCCCCATTCTATTGAAGAGTGAGTTGGAAATAGAAATTGAATGGTGGGACCACTATGGCACCTCTCTACATCAGTAGGTCTCATGAGACAAAACACAATTGGGTTTTGGTTGATGCCTTACCCTAGTATTTTGAGATGTATTGGATGAGGACTAGATAACATGTTTCGTATGGCTGTCATTATGAATTGCCAAATTATGAAAATATTGATTCATAAATCATGTGATTATTATACTATTATAATATACATGGTAATGTTTGATTCACTTATGATCAGGTATGTGGCTTTATGTAATCATCATTCATTCCTTCCATATTATGATCAATTATACTTTATATGGATTGTGTTTTTAGTTATTCACCATGCTTAATGTTTATGGATATGATAATTTTTTTCTATTTCATCCCATTTTTAATAATTGTATCTCATTCATTTATTATTTTTTATTTTTTCCAAGATGTGATGTTTAATATTATAACGAATGACTTAAGTAATAATTTAAGAGTTTATGGATCTTTCCGTTGGACATAAAATTTTATTTTTTGACATCAAGTTGTAATGTAAAACTTTTGTTTTATCTATTTTTCCTAAACATTTAAACTATTCAGTTATTTTGGTTGTTATATACATTTAATCATACCAATGTATTAATATAAGGCATAGGATGTGGAAAATTATGGATGGGGTCCTTATAGTTGGTATTATTGGATGATTAGTAGAAACCATGTAAATTGGATTTAGAAAATTTTAATTAGGGAATAAAAACCAAAGATAGAATTTGAGGATAAGCATACAAGAAAATACTATACGTTTGGAAAGGTTTATATTATGTGGGTCCCTCTATAAAATACTACTATGCTGGGATACTACAAGTGGACCTAGTTATGGCATTGATGTACCAAGGAGTGAAGACTCCATCAAGGGGTTCGAGGCCTAAATCAGGGTTACCTAGTACAAGATAAGATGCCTGACTACACACCTGTTTGGACACTCCCATTGGAATGTTTATGATAATTCAAATTTTTTTACAATACATTATGATGGATTAAATTGTAAATATTTCCCCAAATAAACCAGTATTGTGACTATGAGAATAGACATGCATAAAATTATAATTTAGGTCATGTGTTTTTCAAGTTAAACATTATACATTATGATTCATTAACTAATTTATTGTTTTTAATTGTTTCGAAATGGATCCTAGTTCAAGGAAAATAATCCACATGAATGAGTGTATCCTATTTAATGATTTCCATCAAATTCAAGATAATGATATTGGTTCTGGAGTTGTGACCATTGACGAGAATCATATAACTATACAGGGACAACTGATATAGGTAACGATCAATAATATTACCAATATGAAGCATCTCAATCCCCAATGTGGATGATCAATGTTATACCACTCTATGTGATAGCATCATTGATCATTTAATGGGTCTACAAAGCCATTTGTAGAAGAGAAGTAGATATTTCCATTAGAGAATATATCTCTTATTGGGGATATAACTAAATAGAGACGGTTGTCATGTGAATTTTTCTTCTATTCAGAGATTCTGAACAATGGTGGTCATTCATAAAATAAAAATATAGGAGGATGAGATTGAAAATATGGAATAGTGGGATTTTATATAATTTTCCGTAGAAAAATATTTTTCTTATGAATAATGAGAATATATGAAAATCCAATTAAAATATCTGAGGAAGAAAGAGGATGAGTGTATTTCCAACTATATATCTGACTATAAAAGGCTACTTACACATTATATATACTACATACTAAAGCCTTGTAGCAAGATTGAACAATTCATTTATAGTTTAAAACCATTCCTCAAAAGAGAATTGGTTTTCCCAAAAATTCTATTTATACGAAGATATAGTCTCATATGAAATCATGACACAAAATGAATGTTATAAGTTTTATGAGATTAAAGGAATGAATTGGAATAATAGGGTCGAAGAGGAATGACTAGATAAGGAGAAGAATAAAATAAATAGTGTTCTATCATGTGATAAATGTGGAAGGAACTACCTCATAGCCTGCTTAAAAGGAAATGTATACTATTACATGTTTGGAGATAAAGGCAACCATGCTTGTGATCACAAGGGAAATAAAGTCTCTTTTGATGATTAATTCTACAATTGTAGGTATATGTGACAATATGAAAATTATTTTTCTGAAGTGTGAGGGAAATATTCCTTAGGAAAATCCATGGGGGGAATGTACATGATTGAAATGATCACAATAGTTTATGTTGATGTTCTTAATGATGCGGTTTTAGTGATAGTAATCATCTCCTAAAATTTACCTAAATATATATTTCATTCTAGATCATCACACTCTAATATATATTCAAAATGTATAGTAAAAATTAGTTATTTCCAATTCTACTTAATAAAAGAGTTTTCATTTAATCACCCAAAGGGAAGTCTCATTTCCACAAATGTGAGTTTGGTAGTACCCATTATAGAATATATACATTATTTATCTTCTAATTTTATCATCATACCTATGGTCGACATTTACATAATCTTCTATATGGATTGGATTTCATAATATGATGATAAAATCTATTTCATGAAGAAAGAAATAATGATTTATGATGAAGGTATAGAGTCCCTTATCTTCAAAAACATTCCCTATATGAATCTTATAGTGATACACCCCACCATCGCAGTACTAAATTCAATTATTGGGGATAATGAGAACGCAATATCAAGGACTGGGGAAATAAATATTCAAATTTAGGATTTCCTATTATGAAACAATAAATTTATGTATTTCAGTAGGATATAACTAGACATCCTATGGAGTATGAATGTTCTCTTTGAATTTATTTAATTCCTACTGATAGGCCTCTATAAAATACAACTTATAGATTGGACAAGGTGTAATTTGTAGAACTAAAAATCGACTAGAGGAATTGGGTGATAATGTATTTATAAGGAATAATGTTTTTATGGGGTTCTACTATTATGTTCATTAATAAGGATGATGGATCTATGAGGCTGTGCATTGGCTACATGGAGATTAATGATATTATAATAGATAATATATATCCTTTTCATTGCATTGAGGATTTATTTGATCGACTTCATGTAGCCCATATTTTTAGAATATTGACCATCAATCTGGATATATTTAGTTGAATGTGGGAAAGGAAGATATTTAAAATACATCATTTTGAACCAGTTAATGGCATTACGAATTTACAATAATGACTTTTGGAATGAAAAATGCACCATCTATTTTCATAGATATAATGAATAATGTTTTCATGTAATATATTGATGATTTTTAATGGAATTTATTGATGATATCATTGTATACTCCGAAATATATGAAGTCCATAAGAATCACTTGTTAATTATTCTAGTGACTCTTAGAAGAATCGATTTATATGGGAAGTTTAGAAAGTATGAATTGTGGAATCAAATTGCACCTTTTCATGGCCATATTGTCTCTATGGATGGAATCGTATCTTATCCTACAAAGAAAAAGGAAGTTCCAGAATGTCCTAGGCCAATGAATATAACTATGTAATGTAGTTTTATTGGTTTACATGATTATTATATAAATTTCAATCGAATATCTGCAATATTTTCTAACCTATTAATAAAGATCACATGTAAATGGGTTCTGTTAAGATAGACTAAATAATGTTATGAATTTATTGATTAATTAAAGAAGATATTAGTGAATTCTACAATTCTAATCTACAATCAGAAAATTATATATTTTTAATTTATAGTGATGTATCCAATATAAGACATTGTTGTGTCCTTATGCAGAATGATTGAGTTTTTGATATGAATCAAGGTAGTTAAAAAATATTGACCAAAACTATACAACTCATGATCTCGAGTTATTAGATGCAATTTATTCTCTAATGATATAGATTCAAAATCTCTATGGTGGAATATGCAAGATATATATGGATCATAAGAGTTCGAAATATATCTTCTCAAAAAAATATCTCAACATGAGGAAAAGGAGATGGATTGAACTAATAAATTATTATTATTGTTTCATAGAATACCCCTCAGGGATGGTGAAAAATGTATCAGATATATTGAGGAGGAAGAATCTTGGATTTTTTAACAAAATGAGAATTGTTAGGGATCCTTAGTATATAGATCTAGAAAAGATAGATATGAGAATTATTATGGAAGGTGAAACATGATATCTTTTACAACTAGTTTTCTAATGCACATTATTGGGAATAATTAAAAGTTCACAGTGTGATGATGAGAATATTCAAAAAGAGAATTAATGTTTTGAATGATGGGATGTTTCCATATTTCATGAGTGAAGATGGAATTATGAAAAAATGGGAGGGGGATATGTATTCCCACTATACTAAATATAAAGAGGGAGTTATTGGATGATTAGCATAGGATGAATTTCATTATACAACATGGTATAACTAAAATGTATAAATACCTGATGGAAATTTTTTAGAGGGATAATACAATGTGTAAAATTTATGATTATGAATCAATATGTTTAGTCTGTAAATATGTGGAGGTAGAAATACAAAATCATAAGGGAGAATTCAAGCTCTTCCTATTCCTACATAGAAATTGGATGAAATTAATATGAATATTGTCATTATATTAACCAAAATTCCATGAAAGAATGTTGAAATATGGGTAATTATTGATTTACCTGACAAATATGCACATTTCCTTTATATAAAGGGGGATTTTCAACTATCTCTCCTTGCATGACTCAATATTAATGATGATTTAAAACACAATGGAGCACATCATTCAATTGAGTCTGATCATGATCATTGATTTAAAAAAATATTTTGGAATATTATTAAGAATTATTTGTATAATGATCTTCATTTTTGTACATATTATTACAATCAATGTGATGAGCAGTCAGAATGGAAAATCCAAACATTAGAAGACATGTTGAGATTATGATCACTTGGTTTTCATGGTGCACCTGATCAGTATTTACCTTTGGTATTATTTAAAAAATATTAGTTTCCATTCAAGTCTTCCAATGGAAAAATATGATGAATTATACAGAAATATATTTCGCACACCCACTTGCTATAATGAAGTTGGTGAAATGAGGCTTCATGGCCATGATCATGTGGATAAAACATCAAAAAAATTAATGATTCTTCTAGTATATATTAAAGTATCTCAATGTATGAAAAATAGATCTTCTAATAATTAAAGCAATTATTTGGAATTTCAAGTGGGGTATGTCTTTTCATTAATGTACCTCCATTGAAGGGTGTTATGTATTTGTAATGAAAGGGAAATGGATCCCTAGACAAATTGGACCATTTGAAATTCTTAAGAGAATTGGTGTTATAGCTTATAATTTTAAATTTCCTAAAAGCCTTTATAAGGTACACATTGTGTTCCACTTCTATTTTTATGTATGTACATGGAATACCCAACACATGTACTCAATTATAAAGGTATGGAATTAGAACCTCATGTGTCTTACTACGATGAGACCATTAAAAGTTTGTACAATAAAGAACATGTTCTGAGGAATCGAATGGCTCAGCCGGTAAAGGAACATTGGAAAAATCATAAAATTTAAAGGTTGATGTGGGAACCTAAGGAACTTATGATGATTATATACCCAAATCATTTTATGAGGAAGCAATTTGGTAATTTTGAGGACGAGTTTTTTTGAAGGAGCATATAATGTAAACCCCAAGGATTTACAAATAAATTTAATATTTAATGTAATGCACAAAACATTGTGTCTTTGAGAATTTTTTTTATTTTAGTTATTTAAATAATATAGTTATAACATAGTAATTAATAATAATTTTTCCACTTATGTGTTTTAAATTTTGAAAAATGGACATACACGGCTGTGAGAAGTATGATATTTAGATTCTAATAAGATCAATTTAATTTTTGGTGAATAGTACATTGCCTTAGGAATAGTAAAATGAACCTTACAAATACTAAATAAGCATAATGAAATGTATAGTATCCCATTAAAGCATAAATAATATTTGGGCACAATATACGTCAATGTATCTTGTATGTATATCAAAGTAGAAATACATGAATATTTTATTAATTCAGTGTCAGAATTATTATATGTCGTATAAATTTAATTAAAAAAATTTAATTATTTAAATTATTTAAAATTAAATTTATGTTCATAAAAGGTATTCAGAAGTAATTATTTATTTGTCTTATGATTCTATGACAATTTAATATAAAATTTGCTATTTTTTTAAAATGTTATAAAATATGTTTTTTTAACTATATTTTTTTCTAAGTAAAAAATGAATTTAATTAAAAATTAAATTTCTCAAATATAGAAAATATTTTAATAAAATGGACTTAATTATTGAATTATACAAATCAAAATATTGTTAGGTTGTTTTTTTTGTATTTCTCTGGAAGACTTGAATTTTTATGTGAATTGTAAAATATGGTAATTTACAATAAAAATACATTATTATCTAAATACATTATTTAATGAGCCATGGATGATGTAAAAACCCTTATTTTTAAATAAAATAAACTTATTTTTTTATTTTCTCACAAGATTCAATAATATTGGTTTTTAGAGAAAATTAATAAAATAATGAATAAAATAATGAGAAATGACCTCACACATCCACTATAAATACCACCCCACCACCACTTCTCCCAATTTGTTCCAAGACATAAGCATTGTAAAATATATAAAATAATTTCCCTCAAGACCCTACTCCACATCCATAAGCTATTGGTTTCATCAAAATAAAAAAAATCAGTCCCCTTATAGAGATTATCAGGTTGAGTATCAAAGAGGTAATCCTTTCTACCATTTCCTTAATTTCATATCAATTTATATCCTATTCTTATCATGTACTCAAGTCCACTATAAAAGGACCATGATAACTCTAGTATATTATATATAGATGAATTATATCATATTACTAGAATATAATTCTTTAAGCTCAATTATCTCTCTCTTTTATTTTAAAAACGAAATCATCATCCCAGTGGAGCCATTTTTCAATATTCGTGGATGAAAAACATTATTTCTTTAATTTCTCCATCATAGATGGACATGAAAAAATTTTATTGTCTGAATTGATAATTAATTATGTATTATATCTTATCTAAGGTTTTGGAGCTATTTTATATACATTTTATTAAATAATAATCCAAAACTAGTTCATTGTGATCGAAAAACCGCTAAAATTAAGAAAAAATATTATCATTGACTTGTTATCTAATGATTCATTCTTATATATGAATAAAAAATATTATATAATACCAATTAAACATTTTTTTGTTAGTTAATGATATTTAATTCCAACATTTGTGAATTATAACTATTTTTCATGAACTCCATTACATATAATCAATTGAACCGATCCTCAAATCAAGTAAACGAACACTCTGGAATGATACGATTCAATATTATAACTTATCAAAAGGACATATATAAATATAGAAAAACTATAATGAAAAAAATACATATATTAATAATTCTTAGTTAATTAATTAATGGATTTAATTTTATTATCTAGGACGTTATGGTCCAGTGAAGCACTCATTCAGACATATGGAATGAGTTTTTGTCTACAACCTCTATTTTCATTTAGGTTGTTCTTTCTTACACTATTAAAAAATTCATATCTATATTTATTTCATATAATTATTATATATTCATATTATTCTTTCAAAAATATTTTTTTATGATAAATTCCTCTTTATTTTGTATAAAAAATTTTTTTAGTAGGGTCTTCTTCTCATTTCTTCATGACAAGGATGACTGATTACAGGGATCTTCCCGATTTCATACCTATTTTCATGGGAACTCTATAATATATTTTAGGAAACCATTTATTTTTTATAACCAATAATTTTATCATGGGAACAAAATCTTAGTTCGTTTCTTTGTTTATTCAATATTTTTTACAAAATAACACTTCTTTTCAATGTTATAGAGTATTAATCTCATTAAATACTGAATTATTTTATTATGTAATTTTCATTTATTTCAGCACCCGTATTGAATATTATGGTTAATTATGATTAAAATATTATTATTGTCATATAAAATACATTATTAAATTTTTTATTATCAGTTTGACTGTGGTTATTCTCTTTGGATATCATTCAATATACTACATAGAATGGTTATTGAGTATGTCTATGGATTGGGGAAAATTATTTCACATGTTTGTTTTGGTTATGTTTTGACCCATTCTTATGTGAAATATATTGGACTTAGAAAGTTATGGGTTGGGAATGTTGTATCCCTTCATTGCATTGGTAGGTCTTAGTTGACAAAATATATATGGATTTTGGTCAAGGCCATACCCTAATGTTTTCATACATCTAAGACGAGACCTTGATAATATGTCTTATATGTCATAATTATGTATTCCATCATTGTTATAATAGATACTGATAATTTATATGATTATTCGACTAGTAGAATTTCCATTTTTATGTTTCATTCACCTGTGATCATATATACAGTTATATATAATCATCTTTCATTTCATCCATATTATGATCTTTTTTATTTTTAAAGGCATGTATTTTTAGTTATTCACCTTGCCTAATTTTTATTTTTACTATAAACTCTAAAGTATTAAGTACCCTTTCAAATCATCTTATGTAACCCCTTTATAATGTTTTATTTTTCCAAGGATGAGAATATGAATATAATTATGAATGAATTTCAATAATAATATATGTGTTTTGGGGTGTTTCTAATGGATTTGAAATATATTATTTTCTTTAAAGTTGTCATGTTAATATTATGTCTGTATCTGGTTTTCGAAAACATCTATACTATGCAGTCATTTAGGGTGTGATTTTCTTATAAAAATACCAATGTAATTAATATAATTCATCTACTCTGGGAAGCTATGATCATATATATTACAGTATGAATCAAATGAATTTTATTATAAACATTGGAATCTAGATTTAAAAAAATAATTTAGGAAAAAACCCTATAATTGACTTTTATTACTATCATACACGAAAATACTATAATTTTGGTAAGGTATAGATAATGTGATTTTTTCATGAAAATAAATCCATGTCTAGATACTATAAGTGGGTGTGGTTTTGTCACAGATTTTTATACGAGTAACATCACCAACAATGTGTTCTAGGATAAACTCTGTGTAACCCGGTACAAAAAAATGGGACTTACTGTGCCCCTGGTTTATCACTCCCATGGTATATGTTTTGGATAGTCCACATTTTCATTACAAATTGTTATGAAGGATTTGATTTTAAATATGTCCCCAAAGAAACCATTCTTATGATTATAAGATTAAACATTCCTAAAATTGAAATTTATGTTATTTTCTTTTCTAGTTTATCATAATAAATTTTGATGCCTAACCGAAATTATAGTACGAAAATATTTAGTAATGATTCCATGTGGAAGGAATGAAAACCAGATTACCATGATATAACGACCTGAACATGTAAAAATAAAATTTTATTCCTTTAATTTAATGGCTTATGTATATATAAAAAATGAAGTCCTTGTGTTTTTTTATCCAATTAGAGTTTTCTGAATGTTAACTAACCTTACCCTTAATAACATAGTAGTTTAACAATGATCACATGACTAATGTCAATATAGGGTTTTAAAAAATCCTTGTGGCGTAGCCAAAGGAATTGATGGCCCCAACCAGTAATATTGTACCATATGAATACCATTAATCAGAGCTTCTGATGGAAATAGTATTTTTGGGCTATTCCCAATACCAATCACAAGTTTATATCCAACAACATAAGCATGAGAGAAACTGTTTACAAGGGAAGTTCAAGCTTATCAAGATCGCAACCCAAACCATGTTCAACAAAAAAACCCCAAGACTGCCCAACTTTCACACACTTTACTCTTAGTTCCTATGTTCATGTAATAAAGGTACATGTATCAACACCCTAGAATTATGACTATATTTATAGACTTTAATTCTATTATTGCCTCCTTGTATGTGATTTTTAATGAAAAATATGATTCATTGTTTATATTCAAATTCAATTAAGGAATAAACTTTATTGAATTGATGTATTTTTGAATGAAATAATATTTTAATAAAAATTGTGAATAAAATACATTTATTAAATAATAATGATCATAAAATTTTTATGAATTCTAAGGTAACATTTATTATGGTTTGAAAACTATTCTTTCAAAAACCATTCAATTTTAAATATATTTTAGTTTTTATTATAATAGTGCAAATTCAATTACCTATATAATTATTTAGATAAATTATAAATTATATTTTGAATCACAACATTGAAATTATTCAATGGTAAATTTATCATTAATTTTTGAGATAGTTAGATTTTTGTGTAAAAATAAAATATCATAAAAATATATAATTTGTTTTATGATTTCATAATGAACCAATAGAAATGTCATAAAATACAATAAAAGATATATTAGACCAATTATGTGATTTGTCTTTAAAAAAATTATTTTAGGTATTGTTGTTGTATTATATAAGGCTTTAGTTAATCCTCTAATATTTATTTAATATTTTATGATTTTAAAAAAAAATCATTGAGAGTGTGACTCACCTCCACATAACAAAGGCTAATATTTTAAAATCATCATCCCTTGAAATTATAAAAATATTTTTTCAACTCCATATGTCTATAAACAATAGGAAACCTCATAGTCTGGTTTGTGGTTTTTAATATTTTATTATGTAGTGTCCAAAACACAAATAATAAGGAATTCACGGACCATTCCTATAAAAACCCACCAAATCATCCATTTCTCTTAACTTAAAATCCATGATGCTCATAAAAACTCTTTTCTCTACTCTTTAGTTCCCTCCCACTGCTCCCCAAGCTCCCAAAAAGCCTTTCTCAAGAATTTGGGATCACACATTAATGTAAGGGTTCCTTCGTTTCTAAATTTTTATCCTAGAGTACTTATATTGATACAACCTTTTATTTTCAATTTAATATAATTTGGTTTATTTTAAAACCTCAAAAATACTTCCATTATTATGTTAGATTGATGATATTACTCTTTCCCTCTAGTTAACCCCTCCCGTGTACACCCATTACCAAACAAAAATTCTATATGGGATTTCTCACTTCTCATTTCAATTCAGTAATTTAATTTATATTAATCTTCTAAAATCCATTTAATATGTTAGGATATGTTCTAAATATCACTTTTACATCCCATTTCGTTCCTATATGATGAGATACCACTTTCTCTCTCAACATCTCTTTTTTTATATGACGCTATTTTGCAGCCAAAACTACACTGCAATTTTACATGCCAAAATCATTGTGTAGTTAATTTCATACCCATTTTACTATCAATGGAATTCTCATATATGCACATATACTAATTTATTTGGGATGTACCAATATATATTTAACATTCCATAGTAATGTAATTACCTTTGATGTTTAATGAATCAGTGCTATATGATTTATGTGGAACACTTAAATCTGAGATTGAAATGATTATAAAGGCTACACCCTTATAGAGCTCCAATATATTGTATAATGTTTAGTATCATGATAAAACATGTGTAATGTGGGTTTAATCATGATAATTCATGATCAAATAGGGTTTACTCTTGTTAATTCGGGTGTCATGAGGTTTTACTCATGTTAATCCACGTGCTACGAGCCTTGGTTCCTAGTTATATCATGTTGTATGTTGTTCCAAATTTCCTTGTTATGAATATCTACTCATGATTTTATTTTTCATGTCCTCATTATACCCCATGAAATTTTAAGTATGAAGGATATTTGTGGTCATGTAAAATACATTTTAAATAAAGACTTTCATTTCATGTTTTATATTATTATATAATGTTACAAATACCCAAATATAGTAGAACCATTAATCTTATTATAAGTATTATGTGAAATTTTAGTTAATAACCAATTTTTAAATATGAAATAAAAATTATGGTTTTTATAGTTGGTATCATTGGGAATATTTAGTTTAAATTGGGATTAGGATTAAAAATCACTAGTCAACTCCTTAAGGATAAGACTATATATATGAAAAAATCCCAGAATTTTTGTGAGTATAGAGTAAGTGGCTATTCAAGAAAATTTATCCCATTCTAGATACCAAAAAGTAGAGGTGGAACAGGTATCAATGTATCAAGGTTTAAACCTTGATAACACTACTTTGAGTTAGACTCGAATGAGAATTGGTTCATGAAAATTAGACTTTCGAAACACATGGATTGAAAATACTAGGGAATATGCTTTGTTAAATTCGTAAACATAGGATGATGCATTATTAATGATACAAAAATTACCCCTTAAGAATAATATTACAATGTTTATCATTTATTAAATAAAAAATTCCTATAAATGAATAATTTATAGATATAAATTTAATTTATAAGTTATCCCTTTAATTACACTTGATTCGCCTTTATGTGTTTTTATATTTATGATACTCATCCCTATCTTTCATTTTTCTCTATCCAATGGTCGGTAATAGGAGGAAACAAGCTAAAAATCAATTTGGAGACCAATTTCATGAATTCCATTATGAGATTCCCAATCTGATAGAAGTACGAATTGCAATCATTGTCAAGATACACTAACAATTAACTCATGTTTTGAACACAATCATGGATCAAGAGGAACATACAACCATACTATGAACGAAGATGTAAAAATCAAGAGAACCATTTGACAAAGGCATCATACATTATATGGATCATTTGATCCCTCAATCATAGGAAATTGGATCAAATTAATTGAGAAGATAATATCAATCCATCAATACTCCGAACAAGAGAAGATTCATCTCCTCACTTTTCATATAGGGGTGAAACTATTCGATGGTATACATTGATCAAATATATGAAGCATAAGTAATAGGTCGTTAAGATGGAATTGAATGATTTCTTGAAAATGTTTTTTTGATAAATATTGTCCCCACACCTTCTGAATTAAAATAGAACAGGACTTTCCTTCCCTCAAGAAGAAAAGACAAGGAATCCATCAAAGCTCTGACGAAAACTTCAAAAGAATTTCATGGTAGGCCTCCCTTTATATGATCACCCCCAAATGAAAGGATGACCACTTCTATGGTGTGATAAATCCTAGTCTTTGAATTGCCATGGAAATCAATGAATTTGATAGAAATTAAGATATTGTCTGATGTGACCTCAATGTTGATATGGAGATCATTGAATCTCAGGGGTATCATAGGGATAATAATCAGAAATTGGACTCTAATTTTGGTATTATGATGGAAAAATACAACCTTGGAAATAAACTCAAGTACCACTCTTATCCTATGAAAATAATAAAGCACCACAAAATTCCTCTACAAGGATAAAGGAAATGATATATGTGTTGAAGAGAAGGTAACATGTACTATAATTTTCTAGAGGAGAAACCCCTCAATGTGATAGAGGAAAGATATTATTCTCTTGACCCTCAATGTGTTGTTCATTAAGAAAACTATAAGGATCCATCACACTTTTTGAACAATTTCCCTATGCCAAGGGGAATTAGAGGTGACCAATATCTTTTATGGTAGAAAGGGTGAGCTTTTTCCATAACTACCACTAATGTGAATCTTGAAAACGAAGTGGTGAGAGGTATGTTGGTAATTCATTAATGTATAGAAATTTTTCATTATAAATCAAGTTCAAAAAATTATTTTATATATCTAATATTTATTAGAACAATCCAATCACCACCACATATCATGGAAGTAGATATGTTGGTGAAAATGTGAAAATTGAAAATACATCATCCTTTTAATCTAACTCCACCATTTTCACAATTTGTGGCTTAAACATCCTGGAAAACATCAACATACTCACTATGGTGGAATTTTATGCAACTATTGGCATATATTATCTTTCCTAATATAGGGCCAACATAAATTTCTGTGAAAGCGATATCACTCTACATATGTTGAATCGACCCCAGATTTGATACCAGTGGAAGGAAGTGGATAAATATTCATTAGCACCATCATCCAATGCCTAGATATTAATGCCCTATGAGAACCCATATATTTCTATGATGATTGATTATATGGGATGAACCATCCTCAATGATATGACTATTTTAAGGGAATTAAAAAATGTGTTTCCTATGGAATTTTCTAGTCTTCCTCCTAGAAGAGATGTTGAATTCTAGATAGATCTAATACATGGGGAATTTACAAAATCCAAGACTAAATATAGAATTGTTTTTTTGGAGCATATGTAGATAAATAAACAATTATATATTAATTTGTATAAAAGTTTTAAATGACTAAGTGATTCACCAAGGGGTGCACTAGTCATCTTCGTCAAAAAGACAGATGGGTCAATTCACCTTTTAATTAATTATTGTGATCTCACCAAAATCACTATAAAGAACAAGTACACATTTCCTTGAATAGATGACATGTTCAGTCAACTTCACTGATCACCGTCTTCTTCATGGTAGATTATTTTTTGGGATACTACCATGTTAGGGTAAATAAAGAGGATGTCCCCAGAACTGATTTTCATATGAGGTATAGACACTATGAGTTCATAGTGATAACATTTAAACTCAATAATAATGCTGAAATACACACAGAGATGATGAATATAGTAATTAGATATTACCTTGAATAATTTTAGGTAGTATTTATAGATGATATTCTAATATACTCTAAAAAACCTGTTGGATCATGAGGAGAATCTGAGCACTATGGTAGAGAATCTATGAATGGATAAACTGTTTAAAAAGAATAGTAAGTGTGAGTCTTTTTTGAAGGATGTATCATACATGGTTCATATCATCACAATCAATGGGATATCTTAGGATCATTTCCTGAAAAATTAAATTGAGGTATGGATGATGCGGACATCTGTGAAAGATATCCATAAATCCCATGGGTTAGCTAGATATTATTTCCGATTTCTAAGACATTTCTTGTAACACCCTACACCTAACTCATTGGCTTGGGGAGGCGGTGAGGTTTACTTGTCTTTAAGAGACATCCCCATGATGCCAAATGCTGGCAATAAATTCCGAAGGGTTTCTAATACAATTGGGGGATGATTTACCCTTTGAGAAATAAACTCATCCATTAACCATTCACTATATAATGCATGAACAAAGGAAAGACCAATCAACAACTTCATTTATATTTAACCACATCAGAGTACACAACAGCGGAAGACCAACCAAAAAGAAAGGTACACAGCGAAAGAAAAACACAAGACTCTCAAAAGACACCACGAATAAGTGGTCCACAATCTCCATTCTCGACAGTATCTCCCAACATCACCACAAGCCACTAGTAATGAGATGCTTTACCTTTACATGTGTCTCGGAATACAACATCTAAAAAAGCACCAAGGTTCTAAAGTAGGGGTGAGTATAAAACTGAGTAGGTTTTCCCCAATGACTTCCCTACTCACGCCACTAGGATACAAAAGTTAGCCACATTTATATAAAATAGTTTATATAAAATAATTTCCCTAAAGAAGTTTATAATTAAATATAAACATGTTTTCCAAAACCATCCATGCTCAAAAGCATGAAAGTGCAATTTAAACCATCTTTTCCAACATGTTATTTTTCCAGAATAATATCCAAAAAAATTTCCAAACTATTTCTCAAACCCATGAAATCAACCATGCATGAATCATTATGAAAGTTACATACTCATGAGCGGTCTCTCATTGATCTACCAAGTCATCACACGGTAATTGTTTCCCATGTACCGTTACTCCTTTTGCACCGAGAACAAAGTCATATTTCAACCCAGCCTCGTACATATAGTTACCAACGTGCCATTAAATGTTTGGCACCATGCACAAGGTCATATTTCAACCAAGCCTCGTACAATGAAATATGAACACACACTATACATTTCCAACAATCATGACAAAATCAACCTTTCAAAAAACACCTTTTATTGAAAACCATTTCCATTAAAACAAAGTGTGTTCATCCAATTCAAACCATTTCAATTAAACTACCTTTTTATTGAAAACGAAATCCATAAAAACCATTTCAATAAAACACCCTTTTTATTGAAAACCCATTTCTCATCAAACCATTTACAATTTCAGAAATTTCATAATTTAAAATCATCATTTTAAATTCAAATCATCAAGTCACTTTGCACACAATTCACCAAGATTTCATAATTTCATCAAAACCATAAATCATCAATAAAGAAGATTTATTCCATGATTTTCACAAACAATTCGATTCAAATAACCAATTTTAAACTAAGAAAACCAATTATAACAAGAGGAGTCGAGAGTGAAGCCACCTACCTCGATAAAAAAGCTAAAGCAAGCAACAGACGGAGAACACTCAAGAACACCAGGTAAAATCTCCAAAAACCCACCTCAGATTGCTTCTCCTAACACAACCAAGACCAAAAATCATCATATTTGGAATCCAAAAACATAGATGTACCCCAAATGGTCATAGATCTAATAAATAGAGATAAAGGGAGAAGTATATCTAAGTAGATCTAAGAAACCATTAAAGAATGTAGGAGAACGATCACATAGCTCAAGAATCCGGCTTCGATTCACCAAGAGAAGCCTTAGGATCCCCTCAGGAATGATGAGATAACCCTCTTTGACATTAGGAGAACCAAAATCCAGATTTAGGGCCACTTAGAAGCTTTAATGAGGCAATTAGAGGAAAAACTAGTTAGATACACAATTTAAGGATCTAATTTTAAGTGATCGCACGGTTAGTCTTCACGGTTTGAAAAACCGTGCATTAAATTCTGCAATGGACACCATTCTCGCATGGCCTCATTGCAAGTTTTTCCTTAACCTTGCGATGACCATGAAGAAGCCACTACCTCCTCAGTCAGCCATGCACGGTTTGGCTGCACGGTTTAGACAAACGGTGTGCCGCCCGTGCACCTTCCCTTTTTCTTCAAACTTTACTCCCGGATCTCCCGACTCGCCCATACGTCAGTCTTAACCTTTAAAACCAAGAAAATCATCATGTAAGGGTTATATACCAGGAACCAGGTGTGCTAAATTTTCCCCACCATTGGACTTTTTGTCCCTGGAATGTAGAAAACCATCGCTTTCCTAAAAGAGTTCTGGCCACTGCTCTTTCATTTCTTTCTTGCGCTCACAGGTCTCTTATTGAATCTGATCATGTTGCCACAAAACCCACACTAGACTGATGCTTTTTCCACGCAAGACATTATCATGCTTATCCACAATTTTCACTGGGATATATACCAATGATGTACCCAGCTCTAGGTCAACGTGATCCCATCTGATCACATGGTCAGCATCGGGTTGATACTTCTTTAACTAGGATACATGGAACACATTGTGCACCGAACTGAACCATGGTGGTAATTCCAACCAATATTCCACCTCTCTAACCCATTCCAGTATCTCAACAGGGCCTATATATCTAGGTGATAATTTGTACGACTTCCGAAAAGGACATTGTCCATGCCTTTGAGAGATTCTCAAAAATACGTGATCACTCACCGCAAACGAAAACGGTCTTCGGCGATGATCCGCAGAAGATTTCTGACGACTCTAAGCCGTCTCCATCATCTTCCTAATTAACTAGATCTTCTCCATTGTTTCTTGGACAAGGCTTACTCTGAATAGTGATGTTTCACCAGTTTCCACCCAGCATAGTGGAGAACGATAAGGACGCCCATACAATGCTTCGAACGTAGCCATGAACATCGAGGCTTGATAGCCGTTATTGTATGAGAACTCCACTAAGGGTATACAGTCCACCCATGAGCCACAAAAATCCCTTACACAAGCCCGCAACATGTCTTCCAATGTCTGTATCATCCTCTTGGATTGCCCATCCGTCTGAGGATGATACGTCGTGCTCATAGTCAACTGAGTCCCAAGGGCTTGTGGTAAGGATTTCCAGACATGAGATGTGAACCTCAGATCTCTATCAGAGACGATAGAAATTGGTACACCATATCTATTTACCACTTCTCGGATATAGATTTTTGAAAGATCTTCCACCGTATGGGTTTCTCGAATTGGGATGAATTGGGATGACTTGGTTAGATGATCCACTATCATCCAAATGGCATCGGGTTTGCAGACCGTTCTTGGAATACCTGTAACAAAATCCCTTGATTTATGCTCCCATTTCCTCACTAGGATAGGTAAAGACTATAACATACCGGCTGGTCTCTAATGCTCTGATTTAACCTACTGACATGCTAAGGACCGTGAGACATACTCGGCCACCTTCCTTTTTATGCCGCTCCACAAAAAATACGCCTTCAACGCCTTATACATCTTATGTGTGCTGGGATATACAACCCATCTTGAATGGTGGTATGCATAAAGGAGTTGTTCTTGACAAACCATGGGTACAACAATCCTTTTTCTGAAACACATGACTGAACTCCAATCCAGGTTCAATCCCTCAATGGTCTCCCCACCATTGAGTTTTGAAATCAATGCAATACAGTCTTCATAAGATGCCTATGCCTCCTTTACTATCTCCAAAAAATTAGGAACCAACACAACTGTAAAGAAAACCACAACATCACCTCATTCTTCACATTCCACATGCATGTTGGCTAAGACCAACACCAACTGTCATTCATCTGAAGCTTCCTTTTCCAACTGAGTATACGAACTCCTGCTTAATGCATCGGCCACCGAATTTCCCGTACCCAGTGCATACATCAAGTCAAAATGTAACATTTGAAGATACTCCATCCATCTCCTCTGCATTAGATTCAAATCTCAATGTGAGAAAATGTGTTTCAAGATTTTGTGATATGTAAACATAGTAAATTTATCACCTAAGAGATAATGATTCCATGTCTTAAATGTATGAACAACCACCACTAACTCCAAACATGTGTTGGGTAATTCTTCTCATACACCCTCAACTGACTTGAACCATAAGCGACAACATGGTCTCCTTGTATGAGAACACAACCCAACCCTGTTCCCGAAGCGTCACAATACACCACATACCCCTGTCCTGATTCCGTCAAAATCAAGATTGGTGCTAATGTAAGGTGAACATTCAACTCTTGAAAAGATCTCTGACATTCCTCAGTCCATTGAAATGAACAGTTTTTCTTTGTCAATTCTGTCATAGGCGAAGCTTGTTGTGAGAATTCACGGACAAAGAGTCAGTAATAACTAGATAGAATAAGAAAACATCGTATTTCAAAGACATTCTTTGGTGGTTTCCAATAAAGAACAACTTCTACCTTTTCTGGGTCCACTGAAACACCTTTTTTAGAAACAACATGGCCCATTAAACGTACCTCTTGTATCCAAAAATCGCACTTTGATAATTTGGCATACAACTGATGGTCCCTCACAATTTCCAACACTATCACCAAGTGTTGCTCATGATCAAACCTTGTTATTGAATAAATGAATATGTCATCCACAAACACCACAACAAAAGAATCCAGATATGGCTGAAATTTCTGGTTCATCAAAGCCATGAATACCACTGGTGCATTCGTAAGACCAAAAGTAATGACTACATATTCGTAGTGTACAAATCTGATTCTGAAGGCTGACTTCCAAAAATCTTCATTCCGAACTCGTAATTGGTGATATACTGATCGCAAGTAAATTTTGGAGAACCAATAAGCTCCCATTAATTGATCAAATAGATCATCAATGCGTGGAAGTGGATATCTATTCTTTATCATAACTTGGTTAAGCATATGATAATCAACACACATTCGGAGAGTTCCATCTGATTTCATTAAAAACAAAACTGATGTTTCCCACATAGACACGCTTGGCCGAATGAAACCCTTGCTTTCAAGCTCCTCTAACTTCCCTTTTAATTCCATTATCTCCATTGGCGCCATCCTATAAGATGGAAGTGAGATAGGACTGGTCCCCAAAAGGAGATCAATCGTAAAA
This sequence comes from Viscum album, assembly GCA_963277665.1. Taxonomy (NCBI): domain Eukaryota; kingdom Viridiplantae; phylum Streptophyta; class Magnoliopsida; order Santalales; family Viscaceae; genus Viscum; species Viscum album. The sequence continues at coordinate 1,267,464,538 of OY728159.1, forward strand.
TTCACTTCTCTTACAGGTAGTAATCCAGAGAATTTTTTAGGAAAAACATCAGGAAATGTTTCCACCAAAGCTGGAAAACTATTTTCCTCACTCTCTTCCAATGATTCCAAAGTCAACGGTGCCAATTGGTAAGAGATTTTGCCCACCATTGGTGCCAACAAGCTTTTTGAACCTTTCTTTACCATTCTCTCTCCTCTAAAGAGATGGTTGATGCCGTCCTCAATTGTGAAACTAACCATTCCCCTATAACAGTCGATGTGAGCCTTAAACCTTGTCAACCAATCCATACCCAGGATTATATCATAGACATTCATATCCAGCATAGAGAAATCCAATTTCAGCTCAGCTCCATCAACAGTTAAAACACATTCTCTACACACGAAGGCTTGACATTCTCTTTCACCGAGAGGAGTATGGAGTTTCAAGACAGAAGGCATCATTTCCAGTTTTAAGTTCAGCAAATCAAAAATACAAAAAGTAAGAAAGGAATGTGATGCTCCAGTATCAAACAACACATTCATGAGGGTAGAATTCAAAAGAACTGTACCTATCACCATAGATGGTCTAGCCTGATCATCGACCATAATCTCCTCGGCTCCATACAATTGCTTTGTCACTGCACTGTTCTCATTATTGCCTTGTATAGTTTTCCATAGTTGAAGAGTCATGGTATTACTAGAATTACCATAACTAGCTCTATTCTGCTGGAGTGAATGATTTTGCTATCCTGACCCTGTCGAAGCAGAAGATGCTTGTGACACTTGAGAAGTGTCACGAACACCTGACCGTGGAGCGCAGTGATAATATCGTGGATGATGCCCCATCTTCATGAAATTGTGGCATGATCTCAGTGGTGTTGAACATGCTCGGTCCATGTGATCAGTCGAACCACATTGAAAGAAACCTGCTTTTCTCTAGGGTCGTGGAGGAAGGTTAACTGATCCCGCTGTCTAGTTCTGATTCGCACTCATACCATAGAAATAGGTTTACCTTTTCCGCTTGTTCCCAGTGGTTGAGTTCCCACCATTTCTCGTGGGTATCATCATGCCTACGCCCATCGATCCTGAGATATGATGTTCACCAACCGTTTCTCTGTTCCCCATCTATATATAGTCCGTAATATAGAGCACCGTAATCTTCAATCGAATATACTGTCTTAGCCACAATTCTAAGATGCGTGCCTTCAAAGAATCACTTACTGCAACCTCTGGTGAAAAATGGACTAAATTCATGAAGTTAAATGCATAATTTGTGATGGAGAGGCTCTCCTAAGAAGTCCGTCGTTTTCTGGATCTTGAACGTGTGAGGATATAATTGTTTGTTAAACAATTATTCAAAATTCTCCCATGTAAGGCCTTCATCCAATTTATCATGTACCGCTAAATCCCACCACTAATGTGAATGTTCCTCGAGCATATACGTCACTATTTTTACTTTTATCTCTACTGGTGTGCCGAGGAAATCGAATATACAATTCATCCTGCTTAGTCACACATCCGCCTTCTCGGGTTCAACATCACCCCTAATGTTCGGTGGATTCTGCTTCATGAACTGAATGGTATGATCCACATGTCGTGGCTCATTCCAATGGTTCCCCATATCCACAGCTTGAAAATCATGGATGATACTATGAACTAGCTCTTGGTTCACATGTGGTTCTGGTGCAACCACATTCTCTGTAGCTTCTTCGGGATGGTTTCGATGATGCCTACTAGGTGCCATTTTCTAAACCAACAACAAAATCTGTCAATCTAATTCTCTATGAATTGTTGGCATAGCATTTCAAATTCTATCACATCAACTATCACACCATTGTTATCAAACAACCTTTTTCCATGTTCAACCATTTTTGAAAACATTCAACATACTTTTTGAAAATCAGTCCATTTTCAAAATACAACAAATACCATGTTTTCAAAGTCTTTTGGTTGAAAAAAATTTCCACATTTTTCAAAAATTGTTACCTTTCAAAAAATTCTTACTCATTCCTCACAATGAGATATGAAATCCTAGTTGGAATTCATTCCTCTATAATTCATATCATGCTCATCTCATTGGCTAATACCATGAAAATGATATTTCCATCATTCCAGAAGTGTATCAAAAACACTTATGTACCCAACACCCTGGTAACATGATGTTCAGCATAAACGGGTTAGCTACGTCCTTTTATGCAATACATTTCAAGTTCCGACAATCCTACTCTTGTCTATGATGACCACACAAGGAATAGACAAGAAGGAATTTCAACTCCAAGACCATGAACATCGATGACTACTTGTTAGGTAAGGACTGAACAAGCTGATACCTTTTGTAACACCCCGCCCCTACCTCATTGGCATGGGGAGGTGGTGAGGTTTACTTGGCCTTAAGAGACATCCCCAAGACGCCGAAGGCTGGAAATAAATGCTGAAGGGTTTCAAATACAATTGGGGGACGATTTATCCTTTGAAAAATAAACCCATCCATTAACCATTCACTATATGATTCATGAACAAATGAAAGACCAATCAACAACTTCATTTATATTAAACCACAACAGAGTACACAATAGTAGAATACCAACCAAACAACAAGGTAAACAGTGGAAGAACAACACAAGACTCTCAAAAGACACCACAACTCAGTGGTCCACAAGCTCCAAGCTCCACATCATCTCCCAACATCACCATGAGCCACTAGTAATGAGATTATTTACCTTTACCTTTGTCTCGGAATACAACATCTGCAAAATCACCAAGGTTCCAAAGAAGGGTTGAGTATAATACTCAGTATGTTTTCCCCAACAACTTCCATACTCACACCAGTAGGATAGAAAAGTAAGACACATTTTTATAAAAATAGCGTATATAAAATTATTTCACCAAAGCAGTTTATAGTTAAATATAAACATGTTTTCCAGAACCATCCATGCTCAAAAGAATAAAAGTGCAATTTAAACCAGCATTTCCAACACATTTTTTTTCCAGAAAAATAACCAAACAAATATCCAAACCATTTCACAAACATCCCATTTTGGAATTCCCAACCATTTCACAAACCCTTGAAATCAACCATGCATGTATCGTCACGACAATTCCATACTCATGAGCTACCTCATGTCAATCTACCATGTCGTCACAAGGTAATTGTTTCCCGTGTTCCATTACACCTTTGGCACTGAGAACAAGGTCATATTTCAACCAAAACTCGTAAATATAGTTACCATCGTGCCATTAAAATTTTGGCACCGAGCAGAAGGCCATATTTCAACCAAGCCTCACACAATGCCATATGAAAATACACTACACATTTCCAAAAATCATGACAAAATAATCCTTTCAATAAAACACCTATTATTGAAAACAGTTTCCATCAAAACCATTTGTGTTCAACCAATTCAAACCATTTCAATAAAACACCCTTTTTTTGAATACCAAATCCATCAAAACCATTTCAATAAAACAAACTTTTTATCGGAAACCCATTTCTAATTAAACCATTTACAATTTCATGAATTTTCATAATTTAAAATCAACATTTTAAATTCAAATCGTCATGTCACATTGCATACAATTCACCAAGATTTTACAATTTCTACAAAACCATAAATTAACACTGTAGATGATTTATTCCATGATTTTCGCAAAAAATTCCATTCAAATAACCAATTTGAAACTAAGACAACCAATTATAACATGAGTGGTCGAGAGTGAATCCACCCACCTAAAAAAAGCGAAACCAAGAAACGAACAAAGAACACTCAAGAACACTGGGTCAAATCTCCAAAAACCCACCTTAGATCTCTTCTGCTAAAACAACCAAGACCAAAACTCATCATATTTGGAACCCAAAAACTTAGATCTACCCCTAACGGGAATATATCTAAGAAACTAAGAGAAAGGGAGAAGTAGATCTAATTATATCTAAGAAACCATTCAAGAATGAAGGAGAACGATCACATACCTCAAGAATCCAGCTTCGATTCGCCAAGAGGAGCCTTTATATCGCCTCCGGAACGATGGGAGAACCCTCCTTGACCTCAGGAGAAACATAATCCCATGTTAGGGCCACTTAGGAGCTTTAATGAGGAAATTAGAGGCAAAAAGAGTTAGATCCCCAATTTAAGGATCTATATTTTAAGTGCCTGCATGGTTAGTCCGCACGGTTTGGAAAACCGTGCTCTAAGCGTGTGTTAGCTACTTCCTCGGACACCGTTCTCACACAGCCTCATCGCATGGATTCCCTTAACCGTGCATCGACCGTGCAGTATCCACTACCTCCTCAGTCATCCATCCACGGTTTGGCCGCACGGTTTAGACAAACCAGGCGCCACTTGTGCACCTTCCCCCTTTGCATAAAACATCACTCTCGGATCTCCCGACATTCCCATACGTCACACTTAACATTTAAAACCAAGAAAATAATCAAGTAACATATATATACCAGAAACTGGTGGAACTATATTTCTCACCATTTCCAAACCCTCTTGCCATAATAATTCATAAGGACGTCATGATTTCATGGAATGATGAATGTGAATAAATATTCATGAATTTGAAGAAGAGGATTATCACTGCCCCTACGATCATACTACCCAAATGTGGGGAGATTTTCATAATCATCAGTGATGATTCAAATAAGGGTATGTATATGTGTTGATGAGAATTGGAAAAGTAATTTCCTATGCCTTAATGAAGTAGAAAATTCATGATAAAAACTATCACAGGCATGATTTGGAGTTGGTAGTAATGAACTTTTCACTAAAAATACAGTGGCCTTATCTCTTTGAGAAGAAGTGAGAAATGTATACGGATCCAAAAAGTATCTAATATATATATTCACATAGATAGAGATGAATATAAACTTATAGATATGGTTAGATATCCTCAAGGATTATGACTTCTCAATCCATTGCCACCCTGTGACAAAAAAAGGTTTTGATTCTCTTTATAGAAATTATCTAGAAATTATATCACTGATGAGAATTGAAAAGGATCCATTCATCATAGATTTGATGAAGATGGACATGTGATTCCTAAATAAGGAAACATCATCAATCCTTTCCCAAAATATTATTTAATTGTCTCTTTTGGAAAGGTTAAATGATGCTCATAATGGTGATGAGGTAATTTCTAATAATTTGGAAACTATCAAAAATGGGAAATCCTCATATTTCAATGTTAATAATGATGGAATTGTGAGATGTTTATTTAGACTATATATTCTATAAAATCATGATTTAAAAAAATAGACGATACACATAGTTCAAATTTCTCCATTCACCAAGGAAATAAAAGGTTTTATGGTATCTCTAAGAGCACTATTTGTGGGATAACATGTAGAAATATATCACGGAATAAAAATAGAATTACCTAGAATGTCATCAAGTGAAGGTTTAGAGTTAATAGTCTAAAGGGATTATGAAACCATTAAACATAAAAACATGGAAATGGGAAAACATTACCAGCGACTTTTTAACTGGACTTCTGAAGACATCCAAAGGAATTAATGCCAACTAGGTTTTTGTCGATTGTCAACAAATGATTGGAAAATTTATTGCAATTTGAGAGGATTTCCCACTGGATCAACGTGAATTGATATACATCAGAGATGTGGTATTGATACATGGACTACCAATATCTACTGTGTCTGATCATGATCCATGATCCTCCTCTATGTTATGGAAGAGTATCCCTTAGACTCAAAAAAACAGATTGGAATTTCAGCACGTACATTCATTCTCAATATAATTCCCAATCTGAGTTTATTATCCAGACCCTTGAGGAAATGTTGAGATATTACTCCCTCATCTTCAATGGTGGAGGGGACCAACATCTTCCTTTTTCGGAGTTTTATTTCAACAATAGTTTCCACTCAATTATATAAATGGATCCTTATGAAGCCAATTATGGGAAGTGGTGTTGAACACCAGCATGTCGGGATTATGTTCGGGAACCGAAACTTTTAGGTTTGAAAATGATCGAAGAAATTGTGGAGAAGGTTAAGACCATCCACCAGCACATCAAAGCATCCCGTTTCCAAAAAAATAGACACTCTTAAATTCAAGATTGATACCTAATGTTTTGATATTAGATACCTTAAATTCCTCATAAAATTACCATGGAATATAGTTATGAGATTTGGAATTAAGTGAATACTTTTTTCAAGGTACATCAAGACTTTATAGATAATAGATTGAATCTGAGTAGTGGCCTATCAAATAAAACCCAAACAAACATATCTCATGTAAATGATGTATTCCATGTATCACTATTGAGGAAGTACATACCAGAACCATCACATGAACTCAATCCAGAGGTGGTACCATTAGAATTTAACCTATAATATGAGGAGAAGTCATTGAAGATATTATATCATAGAGATAAAATTATAAAAAATATGATAGTTCCCCTTGTCATGGTGTTATAGAGAAAGCCACAAGTTGGAAGATGAAATGTGGAACTGGAGGATGTGATGAAGTAGAGCTACCCTCGTATTTTTTATTTTGTGAAATGGAAATTCTGACGGTGAAATTTCATAAGGGGTGAAGGTTGTAATGACCCAATCATTTATGAATGAAATTTCATTTCATTAATTAAATTTATTATGGATATATAAAACACATGAAATCCTTTTGTTTTATTGTATCAAAAGGGATTTAATGGCCTATTAAGTTTCCTCACCATTGATAATATAGCCATTAAACAATGATTACATGAATAACATTCATATAGTGTTATAAAAAAATTCTTTTGTAAAATAAAAAATATGTGATGGCCTTAATATCTAGGATCATACCCTATGAAGACCATTTATCATAGATTCTAAGGGAGATTAACTTTTTGTCTTTTCCCAACACCATGCCCAAGATGAGATCCAACAACTTAAGAATTAGTGAAACTATTTAAGGGAGACATTCAAACCCATCTAGATCAAAACCCAAACCATGTTCACCAAACAACCCCAATAAAGCCCCACCATCACACACCTTACCCTTATGACATATGGTGATAAAACAAATGGGAATATATCAAAACCATAGCAATATGACTATTTTTTAATATACCATCATTATACTATTGTTACATTGTTAATTATTTTCTAAATCCAAAATATTATTTTTGGTTAACATTCAAATTCAATTATGGATTGTATTTTGATGAATTAATGTAATTTGGTAACAAATAATATTTTATTAAAATATTACTGTTAAATTAAATTTATTTAATATTATTAACAATCTAATTTTCTTGAATTTAACTTTAACTTTTATTAAGGTTTGGGAACTATTTTCTCCAAAACGTTTCAATTTGACATAAATATCGGTTTTTATTTTAAAAGTGAAAATACACATATTTAGATATTTATCTGGATAAAATTAAAATTATATATTGAATAAGGATATCGAATTATCCAACCATAAAAGTTACATCAATTCCAGAAAAATCCTAAATTTTGGGTAAGAATTATTTACTGTAAATATATATATAATGTGGATATTGACATAATAATAAACCCATGGTGAGGTAATAAAATACTATAAAAATTATATTCGAAAAAATATTCATTTTAGATTTAAAATAATTTAATTTTTTTTATAAATCATTAGTGAATCTTCAAGACATATTAAATATTTTAAGATTTCAAATTAATTTCCTTGGGAGTGTGACTCACCTTCACATAAGCAAGGATAATATTTCAATATATTCTTCCCATTTCAATATAAAATATTTTCCAATCCCCTAGGCCAGAAACTGTGGGCAAAACCGGGGGTTGTTTCTGAGATTTGAGTAATTTAGTGTTTAGTGTCCAAAACTAAAATAATAAATAATTCCCTCAATATTACTATATAAACATATCCAAGCACCAATTACTCTTCCATGAAACACAATAAGGCTCATCAAAACTCTTATCTCTACTCCCTATAGTCCTCGCACAAGGTTCCCTAAGCACCCAAGAAGCCTCTCATATGCCTTTAGGATCACACATCCATGTAAGGGTTCCTTCTTTTTCATTTTTTATCCATGATTCAATAAATTGTATCACCATTTAATTTCCAATTACAAATGATGGGGTATGTTTTATCACCACCCACATATTTCCCTTATTACTTTTGAATAATGAGAGACCCCTTTATCTCTCATTAATATTTCTATATACACTTATTTCCCTGCCAAAATTCTGTTTGGGAATTCTCTCTTCTCCATTCCATTCAAACAGTTATTTTATATAATGTATCTATATTGCATTTAATAATCTGTGATATGTTCTTAAATATAACTTTTACTTCCCATTTATATCATAGATGATTAGATACCTATTTCTCTCCCATCATCCCTTTTTTCCTTATGACAGTATTATGATAATAAAATTAAACTGTTATTTTTCACGCTAGACTCATCCTGTAGTGAATAACATACCATTTCTATATTAAGGGTATTCACCCTTAAGTACACATACCTATTTATTAGGGACATATATAAATTTACTCTACATTATATTATCATTTAATACATTATAATTTTGAATGAATCCATGTAATATGATTTATGTGGCACACTTAAATTTGAGATTGAAATCATTATGTAGAGTGCACCTTGAGAGCACTCAAATGCATTATATATTGTTTATTATGGTGATATGACATGTTAAATGAGGGATCCATCAATATTACTCCTCTGAAATGGGTGTTTACTCATGCTAATTTATGTGCAGTGAGGGTTTACTGATTATAATCCATGTGCAATGAGTATAGATTCACGCTAATATCATGTTGTATGTTGTTTTAACATTTCCCTAGTATGAATATCTTGCAATAAAATTCCATTATTTTCATCATTAATTACCACTACATTAATATTTTAATTTTCTAAGATGTATTTTCTTCCTTATGTTATGCAATGTTTATTCCCTTACTAGGATTTATTTCTCACCCTTTTCTTATGTATGTCTTCATGTTATCCTTTGTGATTCTATGTACTAAGTAATGTTTTGGTCATGTAAAATAAATTTTCAATAAATATGTGTATTTAATGATCTATGTTTTTATTTTATGGTTTTAATCCTTAAATATAGAATACATAATGATCTTTTTATTTGTATTATGTGTATTTTTATGTAATAAATCATGAATAAATATGAAATCCACAGAAAGGGTTTTATACATGCATATCCCCTATTGCAATTTCCCTCCCATTCATGATAATGATGTTGGTTCAAGAGCTGCCACTTGTTCTAAGAAACATAAAACTATAAAAGGATAACTGACTCAGGTTATGATAAATAACATTATCCATGTGAATAATACAATTCCACAACATGGTGAAGAAATTTAAAACTACTTTATGCAACAACAAGGTCCATCATTTAATGAGACTACAAATCCATTCATAACAGATAAGTGGATTAGTTACTTATAGAATATATTTCATGCTTTGGGAAGTAATGAAAAATATATTGTTATTATGATATTTCATCCTCAATTAGGCGATGTTGATCAATGGTGGTTTTTTATTCAATGCACAAAGGAGCGAGAAATTAAAAATTTATAATATAGGGATTATAATGAAATTAACCATGAAAAAAATTTCACTCATGAATAATGAGGTGATATGTAGAGTATATTTATATATCACAGGTATAAATAGGATTTGAATGTTTCCTAGTATTAATACAACTTTCATGGATATCAAGGAATTCCATGCACTGAATACATAATCTAATGATCAAGATTTATTGATTATTTGATGGTGTAATACAATTCCTAGGATGGGCACTAATTTCCAAAACCTTCTCCTCATATGATGATATATTCTCATGTGAAATCGAGATAGAGAAATAATTCTCTATGTTTAATGAAATTAAAGGAAAATAGTTTAATAAGAGGTTAGTAGATTAATTAATGGATAAAGGGAATTATAAAAAATTAGATTTCATATATGTGATGCCTATAGAATAAAACAACCCAGAGTCTTCATAAAAGGAAAGGAGAATTTTATAGGTGTGGATAAAAGGCCACCAAACCCATGATTACAAGGGGAATAAAGAATATGTGAATGTTTAGTTTTAAAAATGATGAAATATGGGACACTATATGATGCACGTGTGTCGTTGGGAGTGGCCAAAGTGTATTTTTAATTTTTTTTTCAAGTGCAACATAGAGGTTGACTAGGGGCGTCTCACTTGAAGAGCTTTCTTAGTTCGTTCACCTACTTATTCTAATTCACCTAAATTACTTCTTCTTGTTGTTTTATATTTTATGAAATAAATGGAATTTAATAAAATAAATGAATTCATAAACTAGAAGAAACTAAAATTTAATTCTAAATTACCATGCAATGCTAAGCAGGATGTAATTAGAGAAGAAACGATGTTCTCCCGAGGGATCTTATAGGGAACACCTTCATTGGCCAGCTTCAAATATTCATAGTTAACACACTCCATCATATGTGTGAAAACCTTAGTGTACCCTGGTTATTAATGAAAATTATACTTAGAGATTACCAAGCACACCCTCCATCCACCTCCTCAATCCAAGAAAATTGGTTGAAGATTAAGAAGTTAATATTTAGAAAACTATAGTGAGGATTACACCAATTGTAAATTATCCTTAGAAATAACTCAAATAATATTAAAAACATGGTCTTGGGTTCAAGAACATGATTACCCCCTTGTGATATTCCTCATGTTAGTTACACATCATCATTAGTATTATAGTTCACGATGGTAAGATTATAGGAAGAAAAGAGGGTGGATGGGTGGACACAATAATTAAAACTATGCATGGATTTATTTAAAATCTTAATTAAAATAGAGATCTAAAAGAAAAATAAAGAAAATAAAGAAATAAAAATTAAATGGAGAAGATTTTTGGACAGAATCCCTCAGTGGAGATCTCCTCCTTGGAGCCATGAAAAAATGGATGGATAATGGGTTGAATTGGGAAGGAGATGAGGGCCTCCTGTTATAGGCAGAAATCTGTACTCTGAAAGATTTCACATTCTTGACCCATTAAATGGTAGTTTTATGCACATAACCTTTCTTTAACGTTGTTCATAAATATTTTGGACGTTCACCCTCCAAATTTCAGCTCTTTTGGACACCGAATTAAGGGGTTATGAATTTTTCATTGGTGGTTTCTGTTTCTGGATGAAGCTTCCTGGACGGTTCCTCCCAATGTGTGTCCATTCAATAGCCACCTTAATGACTTCAACACCCACCCCAATTTATTTTAGAGGTGGCCATATCTCTCCTCGTTCAATCCCAGGTGGAAACACTTCATTTATATATGTGTAGGCCGAGATTGGGTTTCGTTACAGTGGTGGGGTCCATGATGTCCAACCAGGAAAAGGTCCAACTTCAATGAATTTTTTAGCCCTTAAGATGGCCGAATAAGCTCATGGTCTAGAGGAAAATGTTTAAGTAAATAAAATAAGGATTATAAAAAAATGTAATCACAAAATTTGGACATATGGTTTCAATTAAATGACTAAAATACCCTTGATGCTAAAATCTTTCTAAAATCCAAAATTAGGTGATTTTCAAATTTAGGCTCAAAATGACACTAAAACATAAAAAAGTGACAATTACCCACACAATAACATTATTTTGGGATTAAAAAACTGATTTATAGTACAAAATATATGAAAATGTGAGCTTCATCACTCCTCCGCTATTAAACATTTCACTCCTGGGCAATCATCTTATATCCAAATCAAAATCCACCCAACATACAAAAATGAGATAATATTAACGATCTTATCCAAAATAGAAGTCCATCATGTATCATATATAAAAAACTATTCTCTCTGATTTTCATTTCAATCCTAAAAATTTGTTCAACCTCATAGTTCAATCATGGCGCAATCACAACCTACCTCACATTGAATTTTATGTCACTCTTCAGTAAATAGAAATTAATTCTAGAGTTATGTTCATACTTAGAAATCGCATGTACCACCGTAGGATTGTGAAAAATCTCATTTCACCACAGCGTGACACATGAAAATTAACCAAATCATGAGTTCATTAATTAATGGTTCAAATTATTCAGTGGCTTAGGGTTGGTTGGAAAATTATTGAAAAAGGTTCTTGGCTAGAATGAGGGGGTCAGACTTTAAAGTACAATGCATGATTAAATCAAAGGAAAACACATGAACTTCCTCTCTCAATCCCTCTTGAAAATTTGAAAATCAAAACCACCCATCTTATTTCATGGTACATGAGTGAATAATTTATTATAATGAATGATATCTCTAATGTTTTCCCTTTTTTTCAAATATCTAGAAAGGCATAACTTTATTTTCATTATTTTATTTTCTTTTTCATGGAGGATGATATGAAAATTGAATACAATGAATGAATAAAAATACATGCCCTTTATTTTTGATAGGGAAATGATTCATGAAAGTTTTTACAATAATGAATTTATGCTCATGTACATTTTTTTATATTTTTTTGAAGGAGAAATGGATGCAACAAAAAAAGCAGAATGAGATGATGACACATGCACAACTATCTTATTGTCCACTACCCAAAATATTTACACACGCCTATCACCACCTAGAAATGATACACATACCAATTAATACACACGAAGGTACCTTCCCCCACACTCAATCATGGAATAACCATGAAAAAATACTAAATGTGTGGGTAGGTAAGAAAAATTTGGCTTGTAATGTGGCTTAAACCTATAGTGCAATTGATGGAATTTAAGGGCTTACGAAGGATAAATGTAATGGTGGGTATTAAGATAAAATGTGTCCAGCCAAAGAGATGCCACAATCATTTAAAATACATTCCATGAAATCCAATGATTCGAAAGATAATTATTCACAACTTCTGGTTCTCACAGTAAATTCATGTTTCCTTCAAGAAAGTGTGGGTATTAAGAAGAATATATAAAATTGGGATATAATACCTCAAAGGATTGGAAAAATATTTTTAGTCAGTGTTTTATGGGAATGGATTTAAATAATCAATTGAGCTCATAAAAAATCTTGAAAATCCATTTCAAGGAAAAAGATTTCATATCAATAATCATTAAGAATCCATTATTTCAAAAATCATTTCAACTCTTTCAAAATAAATTGATGTGTGAAAAGTGATAAAAAGATTCCTTAAAGATCAAAATATGTTTTTGAATAAAAAATGAAAGGATTTTAAATGATAATCATAAAAGTGAACTGTCTTTTGAAATAAATATTTGGTCCTCTTCCTCTAATGATTGGGGATTTCTTCTTCCTTCATGATCCCATAAAAGAAAAATTACTAAATTAATCACAAGGATCATTTTGTTTAATCTCAAAATGAAAATAGGGATGTGGCCACATGATAGACTAATTCCTAATACATAAATTTAAATTACTATTAAGAAAGTAAAGGATAAATCTCGATATGATCCTCGAAGTGGGACCTGGCCTCTTTTACTGACTCTAGAGGGAAGTACCAGCTATTATCCATAATCTGTTTGTGGATGAAGCTTCTTTGATTTAAACCACCACATGTGGATATTCCCAGATTGTTAGTCCTTGTACTTATTGAGGAGGACTCCATGGACATAGTATACTTGATCTTTCCCCTTCTTAATTTGATACAGCTTGCATGGCAGTGATTGGATGATGTTGGGAGCCTGCTTCTCACTTGTTTTTACTTGTGCAACCATCTTGTCATCCAGCACTAGATCCACGGAGGATTCATCCTGTTGTCTATTTTCTTCAGGCTTATAAACATTGATCTAATCATGATGGGGCTCCACCAGTAGATATTCAATGTCTTCTAGGAGCTCCATGTGTTCCTCAATAGGTGCCTCATTTTCCAAATCCTCCTCCAAGGAGTAGTTTTATTTGGATGAATCTAAAAAATTAATAGAAATATGATAGATACTCAAATTAGTTTAAACAAAATTAAAAGAATTTTAGTTCACCCACGTATCACCCTGAGTTGGTTTGGAATTAATATCCACTTCAATTAAAAGTTCCTATTTGAGTTGATCATCACTGGATGAAGGTAGGCAGTCAAGATCCTCCATCTTAACTTCAAATTCCACCACTCGGGTGGTTTCTTCATTCGGTTTTGTTGTCTCTTCTTCTTTGCAAGGCTTGGGGAGAGCAAGTAGTTCCTCACATTCATTCCAAAATTCATCCAATTCCTATTGATCTCCACCATGTAGCTCAGTAAGAAAGCCTTTTTCATATATCTCTCTAATAAATGGTTGATTGAGGATGAAGGAATCTTTAGGTACCTCATCATTTACCTCATATAGTTCTCCAACATCAAAAAATAGTGGGGAAATTTCTTCTACAACTTGATCAGGCTCTTTCTCAGGCTTAGGATCGGGTTGCTCACTTTGTGCTCAAACATAGTCAAATGCTATTTTAATTTTTCTCCACATGTCATCCAGAGTATTGATGATTTTATCCATCTGGGCATTTATATCTCTATAATCCACTTCTGGTTCTTGATATTACACATGTGAGTAATCATCCCATGCATAATAATTTGAATTTGAATACATTGTGGAAAAGTTTTTCTTTTTTTTATTTTTTTTAAAAAACAATTAAAATAATCTAAAAATTGAAAATAGAAAAGGTAATGTAAACAACCGATTAGATCCCTGACAACGATGCTAGTTTTGACGTATGCCTGTCATAGGGCATGGAATAAGTGTATTTTAATTTTTACCTAGTGCAACATAGAGGCTGAGTAAGTTCATCTCACTTAAAGAGCTTTCTTAGTTTATTCAGCTACTTAATCTAATTCACCTAGATTTCTTCATTTTTTTGTTTCATATTTTATGAAATAAATGGAATTTAATAAAATAAATCAAATTCATAAATTAGAAGAAACTAAAATTTAAGTCTAAATTACCTTGCAATACTAAAAATAATGTAATTAGAGAAGAAAGGAAGTTCTACCGTGAGAACTTTTTGGGAGCACCTTCATTGGCCAGCTTCAAATATTCTTAGTGAACACACTCCATCGTATGTGTGAAAACATTAGTCTACCCTGGCTATGAATGAAGAGTCTACTTAGAAATTTCCAAGCACACCATCCATCCACCTCCTCAATCGATGGAAAATGGTTGTAGATTAAGAAGTTAGTCTTTAGACAACCATAGTGAGGATCACAGCCACTCTAAATTATCCTTAGAATTAACTCAAAGAATATTAAAAAATGTTCTTGGGTTCAAGATCCTGGTTAATCCCTCGGGATATTCCTTGGTTTAGTTACTCCTAATCATGAGTATTATAGTTCACAATGGTAATATGAGAGGAAGATAATTGGGTGGATGAGTGGACACAATAATAAAAACTATGCATGAATTCATTTGAAATATAAATATCAATAGAGAACTAAAATACAAATAAATAAATGAAAATGAAATTGGGATGATTTTTGGCCGGAATACCTCAGTGGAGATCTAATACTTGGTTCCTTGAAGGAATGTATGGACAATGGGATGATTTGGAAAAGAGATGAGGGCCTCCTTTTATAGATAGAAATATATACTCTAAAATATTCCACGTTCTTGACCCATTAAATGGTTGTTTCACATGTGGAACCCTTATTAAATGTTCTTTATAAATATTTTGTCCATTCACCCTCCAAATATCGGCTCTTTTTGACACCATATGAAGGGATTATGAATTTTTCATTAGAGGTTTCTGTTTCTGGACAAAGCATTCAGTAAGGTTCCTCCCAAAGTATATCATTCAATGGCTGCCTTAATGACTTCAAACCCCCCCCCCCCCAAATATATTTTAGAGCTGGAAATATCTATCCTCGTGCTATCCCAGGTGAAAAAACCTCATTTTGATATGCGAAATTCGATTTTGGGTTCCGTTAAAGTGGTGGGGTCCACGATGTCCACCCGGAAAAATGTCCAAATTCAATGAATTTTTAGGCCCTTTTGATGGCCGAATAAGACCCTCATCCAGAAGACAAAGTTGAAGGAAATAAAATATGGATTCGAACAAAATTTTAATTAATGAATTATGACATATAGTTTCCTTGAAATGACTATAATACCTTTGATGTAAAAATCTGTCTAAAATCTAGAATATGGCAATTTTCACATTTAGACTCAAAATAACACTAAAACCTAAAAATGTGACAATTACCCATCGAATAACACTATGGTTGGATTATTCACAATGAATTACAATATAAAATATATGAAAATTTGAGCTCCATCACTATACAAATGATTTTCTGAAACATCAAGCGAACTATCCTCAGAAAAGGACATAAGAGAAAGGAAAAGCTTATGTGATCACAATAATAGAGGTTGTAGATATGAATAATATTGGTGTAGGTACATTAGTCATCTCCTCAATTTTATCAAAAAATTTATTTTATTCTGCATCATTTAATTATTATATATCATCCCATTTTTCATTAAAATTTAAATATTTTAAATTCTACTTAATGAGTGAATTTCTTGTCCAGAGCCATATATGAAGTCTCATATCAATAGAAATGTGCTACAAATATCTCATTATGGTATATAAATGTTCATTATCTAGTTAATATATTGTCATACCTATATTCAAAACAATAAAAATCCATTTTTAGATAGATTTCAAAATATGATGATAACATCTATTGCAATAACAATGAAATTATGATTTTTTGGAAGCTGTAGATTCCCATATAATTAGAGTAGAAACATAACCATTTGATTCTTATCTACATTCACCCCTATTAAATCTACTAAATTAAATTCATGGGGTGGGAGAGAATGAAGTATCAATATGTGGGGAAAGAAATCATCAAATTGAGGATGTGCCTACAGTGATTGAATACATTGATATATTTTTAGAGTATTTAACTAGGCACCCTCTAGAGTGGGAAATTGTGTTTTTAATTGATTTAATTTCTACTGCATGGCCTATATCAATGACTTCTTATAGAATGGAAATCTCTGAATTATTATAATTAATGAAACAACTACATGAAATTAGTGATATATGATTTATCTACAATACTATTTCTCTTTGTGTAGTTCATGTACTATTATTTATGACGAAATACGGGTCTTTGAGGATATGCATTGAATATAGGGAGATCAATACTATTATGATAATAAAAAATATCACATTCCTCACATTGATGATTTATATGATCAAATTTTAAGAGAACAATGTTTTTTGAAAATTGAACATTGATCTAGATACCGTGAATTACATGTCAAGAAGGAATATATTCCAAATGAAGAATTTAGAACAAGTTATGGGTTTTTTGTATTTATAGTAATGAATTTTCTATTGACTATTGAACCCTCTATAATCATGGATCTAATTAATAATGTTTTCAAAGAGTATCCTAATGATATTTTCTAGTTATTATTAATGTTATATTATTATAATCCATAATATAAAAATATCATGAGAGGAAACTACACATTATTTTGAATAATCTTATAAGAAACAAGTAATAAAGAAAGATAAGAATGTGTGAATTCTTTTCGATTCATCATGTATTAATCATGTTTTAATGGTCACAAATCTTATTAAGTTTATAAAAATTGTTAATCCCATGTAATCAGCCTAACATTAAATGTACATTGGTTTAGTAAATATATCCAAATATATAAAGTTCTATAAATTTAGTTTGATTATAATACACTATCGTCGATTTACTTTATAATGATTTCATTGATAAAAGATTAAGTCTAATCCATTTTATGATTATCACTACTTATGTATGAATAAATACTATTGGAAATGTATGAGACACTATGAGTCTTCCACCAATTATGTTTTTCTAGAAATGGAACCAGACTCCATGACCATAAGACACCATGACCATGAGACATCGAGAACCAAACACCATGAACCAGGTACTGCGAACTAGACATCGTGCCCCAGACACCGTGAACCAGGAACCGTGAACCTGACACCGTGAACAAGACACTGTGAACCGGACATCTTGAACCCGACACTATGAACCAGACACCGTGACCAGACACCGTGACCATCCAAACACCATGACCAATCCAAACACCATTTCAAGGAGACACGAGTTCATAGAGATTCCATTTACATACAAACTATGACACTATTTTTTAATTTTCATTGTCGTTTTTCATTTTAATCTATAACGATAAAATTTTATGATTTTAAATTTATTGAAATAATTAATGATTCCTTGTAGACATGTCACCTGACAGTATGAGGTATGAGGTGTATAATACATGCAACCTGTCGACTCCCACAAATTCCCTCCAAGATAAAAGAGTACTGCGGCCCAGAAACAACGTGTGCATGAATGTAGAATAACGTGAAGAAATTGTGTGAGCATAAAAACAAAGAAAACACATAGAGAATCATTGAAGAGAGTATTATAACATAAAACTCAACACTACTGAGGAACACACTAGACATACTTGAATACCAGAGTGGATGATATCTTCACCATGAAGAACACCTGGTAAAGCGGACTTGCGATTCTCTTTTTTCCATACAGGGACTTTATTTCTACATATGATTCATCCTAAAAGTCTAAGGATGCATAGAAAATCACTCAAGGATATTTTAATCTTTATCTCATCATATCCACTCTATTTTGTATCATTTTATTAGCTTTTGAGTAGTGTGTATTTTTGTAAAAAAACACACTATGTCCCCTACATTAAACTGAAAGATACCAGATATCCTTTCTCAAACATCCTTTTATACTTTTGTATACCCATGGATAAGTTTGTGAGAAGTCAATGTGTGTACATTTGGTTTTTACCCATGTAGTACTATTGAAGAGGTAATGTGACCTAGATAGTCATGTGTAATGTTGGGATCCTTGATTGAGGGTGTGGATCATGTTTTTTAATATAATGTGATTAGTGGTAGGTGATCACCAAGTGGAGTGGATTAGGTCTTGTCCTGAGATTGAACCACCAGTTTTATATCCGATGTGCTGTTTAAATTTTGTTTTCTTGATTTTACGGTATAATTCAGAATTTACTAAATTCACTTTGATAGTTAATCTTGGAACAAAGTTATAATTGTGTTGCCTTATTAGAATAAGATCAAAAGTTATACTAATAACAACTATTATCATTACTGAGAAGTAATAAATCTGTTAAGAAGTTATTTAAACAGGAAAACTTTAATAACCGTATTACATTGATTAACTCGGATGTTTTTAAATGCATTGGTGATACGTTTTAATAATATTTTTTTAAAATAAATTTTATAGACATGAAATTTCCCCCCTCTTGAGTTATCTACTCCGACCATCATTTGGTTTAGAGGATGTTTGTTAAGACTCTGTTTTTACCCATATTTAACTATGATTGTAGTTATACTTTAAAGATCTGTAAATTTATGCTAATTCTAAATTTCTAGCTCTTTCAAAGTATTTCTTTATTATGGATACTAGATCGGATGGTGCTGCAACCAACATAATACCGTTATTTAATGGAACCAATTATTACCATTGGAAAAATTAAATGAAAAATGCATTTAGAAAGTATGTGTTTGGATATTTGGTCTTCAATTATAGATGAATAGAAGATTTGTGCTACTGATAGAACAACTAGGGATTAACCTACCAAAAGTGCCTAAAATATCAATTGCAAATCTATGAATTATTTATATTACTCTTTAGTAGATAAAGAATTTAATATAATTTTAACTTGTAAAACAGCCCATGAATGTTGGGATACCTTGGATATTTCACTTGAAGGAACATCTAGTGTAAAAGAGATAAGACTTAATGAATAAAATATTAAATATGAAAACATTAAAACAAAACGTGGTGATCCTAGTACTAACATATATCATAGGTTCAATGAAATTTTCCACACAATGATTTCTCTTAGAAGAGAAGTCACTACTAAGGAACAGATCATGATAATTCTCAGATGTCAACCTTATAGATGTAGAGGATCCTATATCTCTATTATAGAAACATGTGACATCAGAAAGATACCTATAAAAGAACTCATTGAGAAGCTGATGATGTATGGAGTGGAGTTGAAAGTCAACACAGTAGAGGAGGATGAACACAGAATAAAATCTGTGACATTCAAGACCACCACATCTAATTAAAAAGACAAAGGAAAATTTGAAGCTTCTGTAGAGAGTTCCAATAGTGAACAATCATCACCTGATAGTGATGAGGATATGGCATAATTATCTAGATGAATCAAAAGATTTTACAAAAGTAATAAATTTTTCAGAAATCCAAACATCAAGGGAAGATATGATCAAAAAAGAAGTTGGAAGAAAGATTGGAAAAGAAGTGACAAGACTGATGATATTGTCTGCGATGAATGTACGTGCAAAAAACAACTCAAGGATGACTATCCAATGATCAATTACAAAAAGAGATGTGACGAGAAATATGTAATGTATAAAATGGAAGTTAAAGCAACCTAGAGTGCATCTAAGGATAGTTCAAGTGACTCATAAACATCACATGAAGAACATGCTAACAATGCCAATATGTATTTTTTGAAAAACACATCTAAGATAACATTGTACTCTTCTGTACATAACTCATACTATTATAATGATCGGAGTGACTATGATACTATGTATAATGAATAATGAATGAATACTGTAATATTATAGAGGAAAAATGAAATTAAATAATAGATAAGTATAAATCATTGAGGAAATAGTATGCTCTTACAATGACTGTTAAATCTTAACTCAGAACTAAAAAAGAGATAAATGATCAACTGCTCAAGGAGAAAAATAGATAAAAAATTCCTAATGAGCAATTGAAGAATGAATTAATTTTTTTACCAATGGTAAAAATACACTTACTCAAATTATAGGTAAACAAATTGGCCCTAAATATAATACTGACATTGGTTATCAACTTGGAAAAAGAAATTTTGGAAGAACAAACATTGTTTCTAAATCTCAGAAATACAACATTTCTCACAGTTCTGGACACAAATCAACTAGTTCACGTTATTATGAACTTTCTAATATTTCATAATTTTCTAGACCCAAAAGAGTTTATTTTTTTACATACTTTACATAATTATAAAAGGAATCCTATGAGACAGATATGGGTTCCTAAATCAATTATCACTAATGTTGTTGGACCCCAACAAGTATTGGTACCAAAATCTTTTTTCTCTTGATAATTTTGAAGGAAATGTTCTTAAAGAGTTCCTGTAGTTGTTTATGGTACTTAGACAACAGGTGTTCAAGAAACATGATAGGATACTACTCATGCTTCAAGAATCTAATAAAAAATAATGGATGATATGTCACATTTGGCGACAAGGCCAATGGAAAAATCAGTGGCCATGGCAAGATCTGTAACTCTAACTCAGTTTTGATTTCTAAAGTTCTGTTTGTTGATGGATTGAAATAAAATCTTCTTAGTATCTCACAATTCTTTGATGATGGATTTCCTGTTAAATTTGAAAATGAAGCTTGCAATGTCTTGAATTCTAAAAATGAATTAGTATTTTCTGCATTAAGAAAAGAAAATTAATATTCTATTAAATTAGATTCTTTAGTTTCTAAAAATGCTTCATGATTAATTGTATTTCATAAAGAGTCTTGGCTTTGTCATAGGAGACTAGGACACTTTGATATTCACTCCCTTAGAAAGCTAACTCGAAAAGGCTTAGTCAAAGACCTACCCCAAAATGAGTTTCCAAATAATAAAGTGTGTAATCCCTATCAAAACGAAAAACAAGAAAAATTTTACTTCAATCCAAAGAAATAAGTTTCAACTTCTCAACCTCTCAAACTAGTTCATATGGATTTTTTAGACCATATAGAGTTTCTAGTTTAAATGGAAAGATCCATTTTTATGTTCTTATAGATGACTTATGTATATATACATAGACCATCTTTCTGGCTCACAAAAGTGAAACCTGCTCTTACTTTACCAAAAACTCCATGTATTTAGAAAATCTTAGTGGACATAAAATTAAATGTTTATGAAGTGATCATGATCATGACTTTCAAAATCATGATTATGAATCATTTTTCTCACATAATTTTTGTAGCCACAATTTCTATGGCCCTAGAACACCTCAACAGAATGGAGATGTAGAAAGAATAAATAGAATCCTATAAAGATATTTCTAGAACAATTCATAGTGAATATGACCTACCTATTTATTTTTTGGTTGAACCTGTAAATACAAAATACTGCATAATAAAAAGAGTATTTTATAGACCTATTCTTAAAAGGGCTCCTTATGACTTATGGAACAATCAAAAACACAAAGTTAAAATTTTAATGATTTTGTTTCAAATTCTATATCCCTAATAGTAAGAACGATATTAAGAATTTTTATCCAAGAGTGATGAAGGAATATTTTTATGATATTAACTTTCCATTAAAGCCTATAGTGTTATCAATAAGAGAACTAAATGTATAGAAGAATCTGTCCATGTCAAATTTGATGAAATATATCCCCATGAGCCTAAAACCATTCCAGAGAACCTGGAGGATGATGTATCAAATTTTTACATTAATTTAAAATCCACAAACCATCCTGTAAAGGAATCCATGAGAACATCCAATTCTGGAAATCTGTTAGACTCAAGTCACAAAAAACCTGAACAGGTTGATGAACCTAAAATCCCTAGTCCTTCCTCTTCTAGATCTATTATGACTCTTAGCAAACATCCCTTATATTTTGTAGAAGACTTAGCCAAAAGAAATCAAACTAGAGATTCTCTTAGAAATTAGGTTAACATCAAGACTTCTTGTCACAACCTGAACAAAAAAACATTAATGATTCTATAAATGATGAATTTTGGGTGATGGCTATGCAAGAAGAACATAATAAGTCTCAAAGGAACAATGTTTGGAAACTTTTTGAAAGACCCAAGGACACATTCACCATATTATGTAAATGGGTGTTTAGAAATAAGGTAGATGAATCTTGTAACATAGTTAGAAATAATGATATAATAATTTCACAAGGGTATAGTAAAGAAAAAGGAATTGACTATGAGGAGACCTTTGCACTAGTAGCTAGATTTAAAGCAATCAAAATTCAGCATGCTTATGCTGCACATCTGAATTTCAACCTATATCAAATGGATGTTAATAGTGAATTACTAAATGAATATATTTCTGAGGATGTCTTTGTCGAGAAACCTCCTAGTTTTACAAGTCCTCATTTTCCAAATCATATTTTTAAATCATCAAAATCCTTACATGGTTTAAAACTAGCTCCAAGAGCCTGGTATGATAGGCTGGGTACTTTTTATATTTCCAAAGGTTTTACAGAAGGAATACCTGATCCTTCCCATTATATAAAACAAATTTACAATGATGTTTTAGTTGTTCAAATATATTTATAAGACACTATAATTGGATCTTCAAGAACTTTTTTATGTATTGATTTTTCTAAAATGATGAAAAACAAATTTGAAATGAGTTTAATGGGTGAACTAAAATTATTTCTTGGATTGAAAGTATTTCAAAAATAATTATGGCATTACTTTAAATCAAATTAAATACACTAGAGATCTTCTAAAATGATTTTTATTGGATAACACTAGAGGTAGTGACACTCCTATGAGTACCACATGTATGTTGGATCTTGATGAAGATGGAAAATATATTGATCAAGACACTTTTTAAAGGAATGATTGTAAGTTTACTCTACTAAAAATCTTGTCGATATGAAATGATGTTTACTGTGTGTATGAGTTCCAATTTTCATAAAAATCCCATAAAATCTCATTTAAATGATGGAAAACTAATTTTCAAATACCTCAAACATACATACAATCTTGGACTATTATATCTTAGAGGACAATCATTTGAACAAGTTAGCTATTCTGATGCTGACTTTGGTGGGTGTAATTTAGATAGAAAAAGAACATCTAGAAGATTTCACATTTTAGGCATGTCACTAGTGCCATTGTGTATTAAGAAACAAAATTCGGTTGCATTATATTATGTATAAGCTGAATAAATAATTGTTGGTAGTTTTAGTTCACAAATTTTGTGAATTATACACACATTACTAGATTATGGATATCAATTCAGGCATGTACCAATCAATTATAACAATATGAGTGCTATTAACATAGTGAAAAATTATGTTTCACACTCTAGGACAATGAATATTCATGTAAGACATCACTTATTGTCAGAACATTATCAAAATGGTAATATCACTTTGGAATTCATTGGAACTGAATATCATCTTGCTGATATATTCCCGAATCCATTAAATTTTGAAAGAATTTATTATATCATACATGAATTATGTATGAAATACCTTATGTAAATATCGTACTGTTTCATATCTTACTATTTCATATCATACTATTTCATATTTTACTATCTTATGACAGACAGTTTCATGTTTACTATCACACCAAAAACACTTGTTACTATCTCACTGTGAGATTCAGTTACTATCTAACCATAATAATTCTTAGTTATTTTATTTATAAATCAGAACCCATATCACGGTGATTACTTATATTAACCTTTTTCTTTCCTGCGCTTTTGTTTTTGTGGCAATTGGTTTTCCTAAATGATAAAATAAAAGAAGTTTCACTTTTCATTCACTCAAGGACCCTTCTATTATTGAAAAATGTAACCCTTATTAAATCCTTCAAACCTTCTCCCTCTCAAACCATCATTGATTTCCTAGGATGAAATATCCTTTATCATGGACTCCTAATAAACATAGTTTAATGAAGAAGAATATCACACCAAAGTTAGCATCGAGGGTCCTCTAAATCCAAATATGGGGAACTGAATAGTTGTACCATAGAAAGAGACATGCCATAAGTGGATTCTATTCAGTAAGTCTCTGGTTTTTAATTTATATAATGAGAATGGTTGGTTAGACTAGTTTTCAATTGAAGATAGACCTATATACCCAAAGCTAGTTGCACAATTTTATCAGTATGTTCAATTTTCATTTGATTCAGAAAGTGGCTATGTTGTAAGAGGTTGGATAAATTCCTAGAGATGCACGATTTCATAGAGGGTATGGGATGAAATCCTTAGGATACCTCATTATGGAATTTTTGAAGATTAATAGAGAGTTCCTCCACCTCTAAGTGAATTCGTTGTTTGGGAAGATGCCTTGAAATGTTTAACTAGAAAAGGCACCAAGAGGAGAGCCATCACTGTTGAACTAGATGGAGAATCTAGACTTCTGTTTAAGTATTTTAAAAACATGATTAGCCCCAGAAAAGGTGATTTCACTGTACTTAAATATCATGACATATTTTTGATTCATCTCATGAAAAATGGACATAAGATCAATATTTTTATGTATGTCATACACCACATGTGTGAATTTATGAAGACCACATCCAAGTCAACCTACCTATTCTATTATCTTCTTATCTCAACCATGATACATGTCAAAGGATTGGTTGAACAAATGAACAAGTTATAAAGGATTATGAGTTATTTTCCCTAAAAATTAATATAAAGAGGATGAAAATCAATTTGAATCCTTGGAAAAATGCATGGGTGGAAGACAATGATAGGATTTATGAAAAGTTCAATACAGTGGAATATACGTCAAAACCAAAAGGTATTTATAATCTTGCTTTTGAACCAGATGAAGTTGCTGAGTATAATGAAGAAGAAGAAGAATTTGTTGTAGTGCCTCCTAGAGAAATTATTTTTATGTGGAAGATTGTACTCCTACTCCTTAAGTTGTAATTGAGAATGAAGTCCCTGTTCCTAAAGATGTTGATTTGGAAGACCAACCTGAAGTTGAAAAAGAATTTGTTTCTAATGAAACCGATAAGGATATTCTAGAAAAAAATATATAAGAAGTTATTGTTATAAAATAATATGCCCAGGAAGAACTCCCAAAGGAACAATATGATCCTGGGGTCATTATTTCTACTGATGAGAGAATGGAAGATGCCTCTCAATAGGGTCGAAGGGAAATGATTGAGGAAGAAAGTGATTAGTTCATAGAAAAAATCAAGGACCTAAGCCTTTGAGTTCTGAGAAGGATTTAATTGTATAGTGGGAGAATCTCCCCAATCTATAATCTGTTATAATGCCAAATATGTTTGATATAACCTCATTTGATACATGGTATATGTTTCTCAGTTATTTCTATATGAATGACTCACTAGAAGTCTCAGTCAAAGGTATCGACATTTCCGCTATGTTTCTTTTGAAAAAGGAATCATCTCCTAAAGCTATATCTTCCATAGAACCTAAGCCTATCTCCACTTCAATCTTGGAACCTTCACGAGAACCTCCAACCATGGTGAATAATGATGGCCTAAATGAATATAGATCAACCCTTTTGGCTGGGGTTAAAAAAATTCTGAATTCCCAACCAGCTCCTATAACATATCTCAGTGAGATAGATGCTTCACTGTTATTTGAAAAATTCATTCGATAGATTCAACCCAAAACACTTCATGAGATTCAGGAAGTCAAAGTTGAAAACAAACATCTTAGTGATGAAGTAAATACTATAGGAGGTATGATTGATGAAATGCAGAAAGTGAAAAATTCGAGATCAATGCTTTCTTCTCATCCGGTTGATAATATTTTTTCTCAAACCACATAGGATATTTCCTCTCTGATTCAAAATAATTTAGCTTCATTAGCTGAAAAGGTATCTGAAAGAAACTATCAAATAGTGAATGAGACACGTGAGCTTGTTTTTTGTCATAACAATATAACTGATGATTATAAGGGGTGCCTTCATAATGTTCTCAATCAACTGAAATTGCTTACCTCAGTTTTCACTACTTCTAATGAGTCTGGTAAATATTCTATACCATAATTAGATAGTGATTTATTTTGAACAGTGGTCAAAGAGGAACTTCAGTCTATGCATAGTGGTTTTAATAAATAATCTCTATATGAAGTTATCTAGAACAGTGACATAGTTATTTATTTTCTTCAAATCTATTCTAAGATTTATAATGAAGCTCATCATGAAATTTCCATGAAATTGGACTTCTATTTCATCCGGATATTTTCTAAGACTGATATGACCAATTATTTCAAGTACCTTGTGAAAAATCTAAGGATTCCTCCTATTACTCTAGCCATCAAGACTCATGTTTAAAAGCTCACATAATTCACTCATCTGTTGGATAATTTTTTTAAAAACAAGGATGAATTTGAAAAATCCATGAAGTATGGTGGGGAGATCATTTTTGATTTTATCAAGCTTCTAAGGCCTTATCTTCATGTAAAATGTACTCCCATAGTTTCTCTTAAGGATTCCCCTTTGAGATCTTATTTTTCATTCCTTATCCTCTCACCAGGCCTCCACTTCTATGTTTATTAGTCAGGCTCTGAGTCAAATCATGCGTGTAATCCTGGATCAATAGTTGCCCTGGTCTTATACTGCTCCTAAATTGGACCCTTCTGTCTTTATAGGTCTTCCTTTACCTTCTATAACAACCAGCTCACTCCCTTATTCTACCTATATGTCTGATCCTATGGGTTCTTCTTCTAATCAAGCTACTAAAGACAAAGAGAAGACCAACTAGTGATGAAGGCAAGTGACTAATCTCTTTTGATTGTATTTCTTGTTCCATTAATTTTGATTTCTACTATTTGTATGGAAAATATTTTTTTTAATGCATTATGTTCATTTCTTCTCCTTTCCTATTCACTCAGTTCGATAATCCTAAAAGGGGGAGAAGAATATATTTGTTTTATGAATATTGGGAAGTTTTAGTTTTAACAAATACACATTCTAAATACACATGATTTGTGATCATAAAAAGGGGGTGATTGTTGGACTCCTCAAGTATTAGTCACGTTTTAATGATCACAAATCCTATTCAGTCTATAAGCCATGTTAATCCTGTGTAATCATACTCACATTAAATGTATAATTTTTTAATAAAGATATTAAAAGATCATAATTGTTATATGTTCAAGTTCATTTCTGTATATTATCATTGATTTACATTATATTGATTTCTTTGATAAATGATTAAGTATAATCAATTTTATGAATATCAATGCTTATGTTTGAATATAGATTTTGGATAATTTTGAGACACCGTGAGTCTTCCACTAGTTATTTTTTTCATTCAAATGATCCAGACATCATGAGCATGAGGCACCATGACCACGAGACACCGCAAACCAGACACCGTGAACCAGGCACTGTGAACCAAACACCGTGAACAAGACACCCTGAACCAGACACCATAAACCAGACACTGTGAACTAGACACCATGAACTAGACAAATTTGAACCAAACATTGTGACTAGACATTGTGACCATCTTGACACTGTAACCAATCCATAAACTGTATCAAGGAGACACTGGTTCATTGAGATAACATTTACAGACAAACTCAAACACTGTTTGTTAATATGATTGGTCATTTTTCAATTTAATCTTTTATAGTCTTTTTTAAAGATTTATAATGAACTAAAATAATTAATGTTTTTTTGTAGACATGTCACCTGACAGTACGAGGTACGAGGTGCAGAATACAAGCAACCTATCATCTCTAACACATGAAATCTAAGATAATAGAGTATTGAAGCCCAAAAACAATGTGTACATGAATGTGGAATAACGTGAAGCCAGTGTGTGAGCACAATAATGAATAAAACACTTAGAGAATATTTGATGATAGAATTGTCACATTCAACTCCACACATCTGAAGAACACAGAAAACATACTCGAATCCCAAATTGGAAAACATCTTCACCATGATGAATACCCGCCAAAGCTGAATTATGATACTATATTTTCTATACGGTGACCTGATTTCTGCATTGGCTTCATCCTAGAAGTCTAGAGCTGCATATAAAACCACTCAGAGCACATCTAAACATTATCTCATTATTTCTTCTATGTTGTCTATAATTTTATTAGCTTTCGATCAGTGTTTGTTTTGGTATAACAACACACTATGTCCCCTACATTAAACTAAAGGATATAATATATCCTTTCTCAAACATACTTTTACACTTGTGTATAGCCATAGATATGTGTGGACAAGGTCCTTATGTGGCCTGGTAGTTTGTACCCACGTAGAACTGTGGAAGATGTCATGTGACCTGAATAGTCATGTGTACTGTTGTGAACCCCGATCCAGGGTGTGGATCATGTTTATTTATATAAACTACTTGGTGAAAGGTGATCACCAAGAGAAGTGGATTAGATCTTGGCTTGTGACTGAACCACTTGCTTTATATCTGCAGTGATGTATAAATTTAGTTTTCTCTATTTTACTGTTTAATTTATAATTTACTAAATTCACATTGATACTTAATCTTGGAAAAAAGTTATAATTTTCTTTCCTTATTGGAATATATTGAAATTTAATATTAATGACAACTATTACCACAAATAATAATTAATCAATCTTCTATTAAATTATTTAAATAGTTAAACATTAATAACCGTATTAATTTTATTAACTAGTATATATTTAAATTTATTGGTGAAACCATTTAACAATAAGTTTTGAATAAAATTTTTTATTGACGCTCAATTCACCCCCCCCCCCCTCTTGAGTGATCAAATCTGACCAACAAATACTATATTAAAATACATTCTTTTCCTGGCCAGATTGTCTCTATGGTTGGAATAGTCGTTGATCCTAAAATTATAAAGGCATATTAGGAATTTCCTACTCTAATCCCCACATCCAAGAAACATAGTTTTATTGGTTTAGCATATTATTATCAAGGTTTTGTTCAAAAAATTTCTTGATAACCTATCCCATTAACCAATATTACTCATAAAGGTGGTTTGTTCATATGGACTAATGAAAAATAATAATTTTTTGAGGAATTGAAAAATATTTTAGTTAATGTAATGATCATGAATATATTATTGTGAAATTGTGGAATTATGAGTTGTATTAAGGCTACAATGAAATGAATTGGTTGTGACCTCATTGAGAATGATAGAGTTGTTGCTTATGCAGCAAGGCACTAAAAAACTCATAAAAAGAACCATCA
Organism: Viscum album; assembly: GCA_963277665.1. Taxonomy (NCBI): domain Eukaryota; kingdom Viridiplantae; phylum Streptophyta; class Magnoliopsida; order Santalales; family Viscaceae; genus Viscum; species Viscum album. The sequence goes on from OY728159.1 coordinate 1,267,494,417, forward strand.
AACTCATGATCTTGATTTTGTTGTTGTAATCATTAATCTGAATATACAAAGACACTATCTGTATTTTGAAATCTGTGATATGTATATGAATCAAAAGAGTTTGAAATATATATTCTCACAGAATGAAATCAAAATGAGAAAATGGAGTTTGATCAAAATACTCAAATATTATGATTGTTTAATACACTACCACCTAGGGAAGTTAAATATAAATGAAGACACATTGAGTGGGATGGATCATAGAGTTCGGAACAAAATGATGATAGAAAAGGATCTCGAGAAAATGGATCTATGAATGATGGATATGTGAATTATCATGGATGGTGAAATACCATTACTTTTATAAACGGATTCCAAACCAACATTATTGGAAAGAACATAATGGTATTTGTTTGATGGTGAGAAACTTCCAAAGATAATTAATGTTGTGAATGATGGTATGTTTCCTAACATGATGTGTGAAGGCTGAATTCTGATGTTTTGGATGAGCCTATGTCTTCCGTATGTACCCGAAGAAAAAATAGAGTTAGTAGATGATTCCAAGAGCTAAAATTTCTCTATACACCCTAGTTATGCTAATATTTATTTCAATTGGATGGAATATTTCTTGTGGACTAATATGATGAGTGAAATTAATGATTATGTACCAGGATGTTTATCCTATATACATGATATAAATGAAAGAAAACATCCTAGGGGATTCATGAAACTTCTTCTTATTCCTACTTGGAAATGGTTTGACCTTACTACGGTATTTGACACTAGATTAGACCAAACTAAAACAATTAATGATGAAATATTGGTAATTGTTGATTGAATCCCAAAATATGATCATTTTCTTTCTATAAGGGTGTATTTTACACAAGATCACCTTAAAAGAATCAATATTAATGATTTTGTAAGACATCCTGGAGCACCACTGTCAATTTTTTTAATCATTTTCCTTGATTTAAATCAAAATTTGAGAAAATTAATCACAAATAATTGGATATTGAGAATAATTTGAGTATAATTAATCACATTAAAAATAAAAATCATTCATAAAGGAAAATCCAAACATTAAAAAAAAATTTGAGATCATGATAAAATAATTTTCAAGGTATATGGTATCAGTATTTACCTTTGGTAGAGTTTTACTTTAATAATATTTTCCATTACAGTATTAAAATGGAACCATATAAATCATTGTATGAAAAGAGAAGTGGTTCACACTCTTTTTTCAATGAGATTGTTGAAAGGAAGCTTATGCGCCAAGAGCTTGAGGATAAAACAATTGCTAAGGTAATGAGTATTCATGTCCATATCATAGCATCTCAAATAAGGGAAAAAAACTATGCCAATAATCAGAGGATGGATTTTCAATTTCATGTGGGAGATCATGATTTTTTGAATTCATTTTAATATAATGGTGTAATAATATTTTCCAATAATGTTAATATGATCAACAAGTGCATTGGCCCTTTTGGAAATCTAGATATAATTAGATATTTGGTTTATTTTTTGGAATCATTTTCGAACCCTTTCGAACGAACAAAATATGTTCCACATCTCTTTGTTAAGGATGTACATTCCAGACACAACAAATGTAGTCACTTGTTATGGAATTGAGTTGAAATATGACTAATAATACTATGAATGGCCTATCCAAATTTTTAACAAAAAATAATATGCGTTGAGTAATCGAATGACTCGGTTGGTGAAGGTAGATTGGAAAAATAAAAAATCATATACGTGACATGGGATTGACAGTTATATATGATGAAGATCTATCCATATTGTTTAATTAGGTATCATTCTAGTAATTTAAAGGATATATTTTTGTAGGGAGGGTTGAATGTAAATCCCCCATTATTTTCAACAAATTAATATAGGATTAATGAAAAAAATATAAGTCTCTAGGAAATAACACATAGTTTTTTATAATTATTTATACATGGTAGTTATAAATTATTTGTTAATCATAATTTTTTTTCGTTTATGTGTTTTGAATTTCAAAAAATGTATATATTTTTAGAATAAAGGCTGTTTTTTTTCTGATAATGGTGTTTGGTTTGTGTTTGTTATCAAACTGCACATGGATGACCAGAGGGTTTGCAAGGAATGAGGTCATACATTTGAGGCTGAATGCTGTATTCAAGGTGGGACAATTTTATAGGGTTTTCAAAATTTATGTGCCTAAAAATAGGATGTTTGGTGTGGAAAATAATGGTTTCTTAGATATAGTGAATGGTATGTGAAACGACAATGAAAATCTCCAAAATAAGGGAACCACATACCTCATAACATGAACCGTGTACAATGATTTGAGAGTGCTTCACGGCCGCATACCATACAGCCGGAATAGTACGTGGAGTGGTGTGCAAGAAATGCCCAAAACCAAAAACACTTTATAGCAATAGCTTGTAGTGATGACATGTGGTACGTGAAATGTTGAAGGTTGAAATAAAAAATGGTTCATAGAAATAGTATGTCGATAAGGCATGTGGTACGTGTAATGCTGAAGGAGGCTAGATGTTGCGGTTCACGAAAATGGATCGGTATGTGGTGGAGGCTAACCGTATGTAGATATAGTTCTGTATAAAGTGAATATTTTCCCACATTGAAAATGTGGGTAAATGAGATTAGAGAAATTTTTAGAGTAACCTTCCCATTTAAGGAACATTAATCCGCTTTGTTAAGTGGCAATATTGGAAATTTATATCTTTAGAAGAAATCCAATGATGTTAAATGTGGTATGTGGAGGAGAATACTGTGCACGGAGTGTAATGTCTGCATATGAAAAATAGTCCATGGAAGAAAGTGTGGAATGCACAGGAAGCTCTTGCATTATGCAGTAGAGCAAGGCAGTACGTGGAACAGGATGGTTCGTAGAGGAGTGGAGCAATATGTGGAGTAGGGTGGTATGCGAAGAAGGGTAGTACTCAGTTGCGCTAGATGGTATGCATAAATAGCAGTACAATGTGTAGTTAATAGTAGTATACAGAACACTTAAAATATCCTATTAATTGGCTAAATCAATTTGTGAAATTAATTTCCATAACATATAGGTGTACAAAAAATAAATTACATATGTCGTTGATTTCACGAATTCAACAGATAATCCATTTATAGGTGGGGATTCATTATTTAATGCTTAACCATTGAATAAACCTTCATGTTGATATACATAGTGAAGATTCGCCGACACAGTATGCAATGGGTTGTCAGAGGAAGAGATCTGGGGGACACAATGTGTGATCCCTAAAACCGTGTAAAGATAGTGCACCTGGCATAGATTGACTATGTTAATCACTTTAAATCCACAACATGTGAATATTAGTGTTTTTTATGACTGACACACTATCGGCGTATTTTCCTGGGACGTAGCAGTTACTGGTGAACGAAGTAAAATTGATGTGTCATTGCATTGAATGCAAATTTTTATTTTATGCACTTCCACTTCAGACTGGTTTAATAGGTTCTTAACAATGTGGGAACAATATCAATCATTTTAAAAGAAATATTTGACACCTTGATTCACCCCTCCCCTCTCAGGGTGTTCCGGGGATTGTCATATACATGGTTTCTATTAGATTGATATTTAGAGTATGAAATGATCAACATAATATCTTCTGAATAATATCGTGACCATATGTATAGGAATATGACCCATATGAATAGTAAATGAGCTCTATAAATAGTATAATCACCCATTAATGTGTAAATAATATTTATAAATCTTATAAATTAATGTTTCATGTAATTAAATAATAGTACAAGTAAATGAATATTTTATTAATTATGTTTTAGAACTTTAAAAATTCCTAGATATTTTATTATACTTCTCTAATTAACAAAATGATTTAAAATTAATTTTTTTTCATAAAATGTGTCCATTAATAAATATTTTATTGTATTATTATTTTTTATGATATAATTAGAAAATTGTTAACCTTTCATATTGTAATAAAATTTGTTTTAATTTTAAAAACAAATATATTTTTCTGTAAATGATGATAATAATTAAAAAATATATTTCTCATATTTATCAAAAATAAATAACAAAATGGAGTTCAATTTTTAATTCAGCAAGTTGAAAAATGTTTAGGGTGAATTTTTGGTGTTTTTTGATATAATTGAATTTTTTTGTGAATAGTTAGATATAGAAATTTATCATATAATTACATGAGTCATGGAAGATGTAAGAACCCTTGGTTTGAAATCACAAGCGTTTATTAATATATTTAGACTTCATAATCAACATTATTGGTTTTATTGAGCATAATTTTTATATATTGAATAAAATAATAAGAAATTACCCCCACTCCACCACTATAAATACAACCGCTAACTAACACTTCTCTTTACACCTTCCATGATATGATACTTGTAAAATATCATCTAAATATTCTCCCAAAGACTATCCTCCTAGTCCCAATTACCATGGTCTCCTAAAAATACTAAAATCAATATAATTAATGATATCCTCAAGGAGGAGTATTCCAGAGGTAAACTCTCTTCAGTTTTCCATAATTTGATTTCAATTAATTTTATTTTCTTATCCCCTCTTAACGAGCACTATAACTATGATCATGATAACTCTATTATAACTGATTTTCTAGAATTATATAATGTAAATGTAATAACCATCATCACTCCCTTTTACAAATCTAATTTATTTTTAAAAATAAATCATCGTATAGGAGGTGGAAATTTACAACTTGTGTGGAAGACAAACATTGATTATTTAATTTATCATTCAAGGATGGTCATGAAAAAATTTTTATGGTCAAACAAGATTAAAATATATTAATTATATATTAATTCAAGTTCTATAATGATTATATATACATTATATTAAATAATACAACAAAACTACTACAATGAGATAAAAACCCTTCAAATTTAATCTTAACGATTAACATTAACATCTAATTTAATGATTCAACCTCATATTTTGAGTAAAATAATAACTAATTCCAATGAAAATAATGTTTATTCATTAATAAAATTTAATTTTAAATATTGATAATTTTAACCATTTTACTTGAACTCCATCAAATATAATCAACCAGACCGATGACAAAAATTGGGAAATGAATACTCCTAACCGAAAAAAATTCAATCATATAACATTTCAAAAAGGCCATAAATGATCATAATAATACAATAATGAATAATATAATTATATAAACTGTTCCTAATTAATTACCAAATGTTTTTAAATTTATTATCAAGGACATTAAGGTCAAGTGAATAAAGGATTTGAACATAAGGTAAGGGTTTTTTCTTGAACCTACATTTTCATTCGTGTTGTGATTTAATCATAAAAAACCAATGTAATTCTTATTTAGTTTATAAAATATTCTAAATTATGGGAATAATTTCCAAAATAATTTTTTACAATCTTTTCATCATTCTTTTATAGAAAATACATTTTTAAAAGGACATCATTCCTTAATTATTTCTCATAAGGAATCCAAATTAATGGAAACATCATGGTTTCCTTCCTATTTTCTAGTTCACTCTATAAGTTATTTTAATACCACATTATTTTTTTAAAAACTAATTATTTTATCATGAAAATATAATATTTTTCATTTCTTAGTTTATGCAATGATTTCTTAAAATAGTCATTTTTTCAGTGTTACATTGTATTACTCTGAATAATTATTCGATGATTTTATTAGATCAATTTCATCTTTTTCAAAATCCCTATTGAATTTCATGATTTATTTGGATTGAAATCATATGATTATCATCTTCTATATTTTATAAATGGTTTATTATTATTTTTATTATGGATTTTTTATCTTGATATCATTCACATTACTACTCAGAATTTTTAGTGATTATGTCAAAAAAATAGGGAATGTTATTCCATGTGGTTGTGTTGATTATGTTTAGACCCATTCATATTTGGAATGAATTAGACTAATAAAGTGATTGGTGGGGCATGATATAGATCTTTTATGCATCGATAGGTCTCATGAGACGAATTATAATTGGGTTTGGCCGAGGACTTACCCTAGTATTTTCAAACATGTAGGTCGTATCCTTTACAAAATGTTTCAGATGCCCGACATTATGAATTACCACATTTTTATGCTAGTAATTGATAAACCATGTCATTGTTCGACTCGTAGAATATCCATGTGTATGTCTTATTCTCTTGTAATCATGTATATGTAATTATGTAATTTTCGTTCATTCCTGACATATAATGCTAAAAATAATTTTTAAATGCTTGTGTTTTTAGTGATTCACTATGACTAATGTTTATGCTTATGAGAAATTCCATTGTATTAAATACCCCTTTTGAGCATATATTCATTCCACATTCATAGGTTTTATTTTTCCTAGGATGGAATGATTATTTTTATTATTATTTACATCCACGAATAATATACGTGTATATGGGTGATTCCAATGGAGTTTTAATGTTTTTTTAATTGCTTGTTGTAATGTAAATCTTATACTTGTATCTGGTTTTCCAAAACTAATAAACTATTTGGTCGTTCGAGATGCGACGTCCTTATAAACATACGAATATATTAACATAGGGAACTAGATCTAGGAAACTAGGTTGTGGTCCGTACATATTCTTAGTGGGTATATTTTCTTAACCATAATATAATATAATGTAGGACATATGATTTATCTCTCAAATGAAACTCATGTATCAGGATATATGTATAGATTTTGAGTTGTGGACTTTACTAGATTGAACTGATACATATAATCTTTATATAAATTTCTCTAATTATTATGGATGTTATATAAAACCATAGTTTCAACAATATGAATTATATTATATTCCACAAAAAATTTACCATCCCTCTTATAGAATCCTAAATTAACATAATGAGATTTACAAGACTCAAATGTTGAATTATCACCATGATGTATGATAAATTTCCAATTGAAATAGTATATGAGGTTATAGATGTAAAATTATGAATTTTAACTTTCACATAGATCCATGAAATTCCAAGAAATACATTAGAAGTGTTATTCATGGATATCCATTATAGGTTCATAAATATACAGGATATCATAAAACTATTCCATGATCATTTCCTCCAAATTTTATTCAAAATATTTTTTTCATACCATAGATTGGTGTTATTGGAATGTGAAAAGTCATCTTTTATGTAGCCCATGCATCAATGGGTCTGATCTTGTATGTTTTTGATCCTGAAACATATTCCAATTATTGAATGACTGATTTCAATTCCATCTAACTTATGAAACTTATAAAAGGTATTCATTTTCCCTAAATATATTATTTAGGGTATTTTTATACTATTTATATTATAATTTGACAAAAAAAATTAATTTTCATAGTGATATTCCATGATTATAGCTACATAATCATAGAACAATTTAGGGTATCATAGTGAATCAATAAATTTCACCATGAGCTCAGTGATGAGTTGAAGTGAATATTGATTTATGAGTTTGAATCTGTTAATAATATGTTAATGGATAGATATTTTAAGATTTCATATTTATATACTAGTGAATTTTACATCCATTATTTAGGTTAATTCATGGATGGAGACATAGATGCAATGGTAACATGTTATATTGATTCAAATTCATGAAAAACATTTGTGGGCATTTTTATGGATATGTTCTGATTTGATAACTCCTTTACAAATTTTAAAATTGATAAAGATTAATATATCCCTTAATCAGTATGCATGTATATTTAAATCAGAATGAGAATTTTATGCCTCAAGTGTATATTTATTGTCTCATTGATATCATCGAAGTTCTGGAATTTGGGTTTTAAATTGATTTATCTATTCAATAAAAACAATCCATGAATATTATTGTCGCCATTGACTGCATAATAGTATGTAACGTCTTCTCTAATTGTGGATGAGATGTTTGGATAAATATATATCTTTATAATCTAAGAGGGGTTTTTCTTAGTGGATATATTGATATAACCACACTGTGTATCTTTTTGATATGAGATTATCATTTCAAAGTAGAGTTCATGTACTCCCATTGATACGGGTAAATAGGCTGAGATTTTATGAACATTCATGTTCATTAGAGTGATATCTCCCCCGTGATTTATTTAATAAAATTTAATTTCATATAATTTAAAAGGGATGTAATGTTAGATATGTGACCACTGACTTTATTTTGGGTGTTCAAGGTCACAACATGATATTTTTTACCCCTGAGTATCAGAATCCCCGAGTTAATGGATTTCCAAATCCTCTGATAATAAAATTTTATATATTTTCATTTTTAAAAAATTTCAATTACTATTCCCCATTATGTGGGACATAAAATCTAAAATTCACTTGGGTTATGGGCATGGATAATTCAATTTGTCTACATTTAATAATATTTTTAATTATTTCCTTATATACGATGAAAATGTGGATGTTGTTTCCCATTATCTTTCTATAGTGGAAGTAGTTAGGTTTTTCATTTTACATGAATTCATCGGGATTTTTGGCCTATGTATTCATGAGTTGGATAATATTCATTATACTATTGTGGTATACTTTTAGTTTTCCTATTTTAATAAATAATATTTATGCATTTAATTACCAAAATTTGGATACCCTATTCTATTACACTTTCATAATGAAGGAATGACTACAATAACTATCATATAGGGTGAGGTACTACAAGATAATATATACTATTATATATAAGATATAGTATTATTGAAATCCTAAATATTAAATTTATAGTATTTTCTATATTAAAATTCATATCATGGTTTGATAGTAATATTAAAAAAGTTTATATGGTGCATAACATATTATTATATAACCACTCTTTAACAATCATGAAATCCAAAAATCAATAAGTATATTTTATAATAAAATGAAGCATTATCAACTAATCCATCAAAATTTATTTACATAAGATAACTATTTTCTAATATGGATGTTTTATATTCTATATGTAAATCAGGACCTTATATCTAGTCATGAAATTAGAGATGGGATCATCTGCATGTTTCATATAATTCAATAGATAAAGGATGATTAAAATTGAAAGAGTAGTCCCAACGTAATTATGGAATTAGGGATTTAAATATTTTGTTTTTGTAGTAGACTCCGTGATAGGTTTCTATTCAGACATTATGTTTTCCCTAGTTTTTTTAAATGTTTTCCTTCCATCTTAACGATATTCTAATGTTCACATTATGGGTATGTTTCTATACAGGAAGTTCTTGGGATGATTATTTGGGTCCACGATGTTGTTATTGGTTGGAAATATTGTGGTCCCAATGTATGGTGGTGTTGATTTATATACACACACATGATATTTGAATCTATATATCACTATAGTTGTATAATTAGTGACACCATGTATTACATCTTAGTAGTAATGGATTGAATGTAGTCAAGGATCTCTTCTGGGACTACCACATATGACATATCCTATGTAGATCCTATAGGAGAAACATTATATGGTCGAATAAGTATTCCCTACTTATGATATGCATCTTTTTTTAGAATGTGGTGGACTTATTTATTTGGAAGTACCTCTTTCCATTGTAAAATAAAGTCATTGAAATATATTTCTACCAGTTTTAGATAAATCGATGGCCGTGATCTAAATCTTTTTTGATAGATGGATTCATATATCAATGTTTGAGAAGCACCTTTTTAAGGAATACTATATAACTTAGGTGAAACATGACCCTATATTTGGGTGTTACACAATACATAAAAACGTTTTCTGAAAAATTCATGTTTATCTCACCTCAATTTACATATATGAATTTCATATTGGTCATTCCTCCCCTATGTGAAAGTGGTATCACATTAATTTTTTGGTCAGTTATATCTATATATTTAAATTGATATTTTGGAAAATATCATCATGGGAATGGTATATGATTATTTATTTGAAGTCTTGTATTCTAGATATGCTTCTGATGATGGGTACACACACATTCTTTGAGTATTATAGTGATTATCGCAGTATACAGAGATGAATCATCATTATATCCTTCTATGTCAGTATTATGATATATATTGTCTATATAGTTGATGAATTTAAAAAATACTGACACATATCACATTGAATGGATCACATCATCAATAGTATTTTAGGGGGGGTTTATTCACTATTGATTATTTTTAATATAAAAAACATAACCCTCCTTTATATTTACATTTTTCTTTGAAATATTTGGATTACGTCCCTAATAAGGATTACCCATTCCAACATCATAAACGATGAAGATGAGGGAGTGTTTAATTGATTACACTGATTGGTCCCTTTAAAAATATAAATAATTTTATAGTTGATGAAATATTAAGGGTGAGTCGATTGAAAATGGCCAGAATTTGATGAAGAGAAATTTATATGGAGGATGAGTCACTAATCACACCATAAACCCCATAGGCTTGGGTGGACATGGTAGGACTACTGTCATGTCTGAAATCATCATTGGTTTTTATTATCATGAGATTTTTTTATAATAAATACCCAAGAGATACATGATATGGTTGTTCTTATACCATTTTCTATGAAAATAAAACCATCATAATATTATCTTTTTGTGCCTCTATCTAGATAGAAATTTGATATTGTGTCTTTTTAGAGTGATAACTAATTATTATTGAGGGATTCTCAGTGGTAAATGGATCTTTCAATATTAATTAGGATACCTGGATAACCTATTCAGTAGAATAATACAAGATTATATCAAATTATTTCTCAAAATTAGTGTGTTCCTTCTGAGCCACTACAGTAGTAATATTTCACCAGTCAGACCAGATGGAATAAAATTATCCTAGTAATTATAGTGTCCCTTATGAAATGACAATTAATGTTTAGTATCATCACCCACTAAAATTGAAATTGAGTGTACTTATGTGTAAAAAAAATATATTCCCACCCCTCCATTAAATGTGTGTGTTAAGAGGGGTATCTAAATTCTTTTTTCAGGGTGCTATTTTGTAGAAGAGTATCTCACATTATAGAAAAACATTCTAATTTTACATATGAGATTTCTAAGAAAATTAAAAGGATGTAAAATCATCATTTTATTGGATTTAATAGAGCACTTCATGGTCACAATCATACTTACTTCCATATATGCATTCAATCATGAGATTGAAATGATTAAACCATAATTTTTTTCCACAAATTAGGCATGAATTGTTTCTTAGTCTTCTTATAATATCATACAATGGATTGTCCCTAACTATAAAATTACTTTTATATTCCATCCATCTAATTCCATCAACAGGACTATGGAATGCTTCTAATCATCAATGATGGAACACACTACTTAATATAACTATTATTGTCATTCTACTTGTTCCCTATTAAATGGAATAAGACCACATGAAACATCCTTAGTTTTTTTATAGGATGAGAAATTTGGGGGAGTTATAGATGATGACCATCACCAATAACTCTTTATCAAATGAGATGACATGTCATCAGTTAGATATGGGGCTCTTGGTGAAGCTAAATTTGATTCCCCAAAATCCAATTGGTATTACGGAATCCATATAATTGTTTTTGCTTGGGGAGAAAATTTTTACTATATTGACATTTCACTATGGGGATGACCTGTGAAAATTACGACATGGAGAGGACATTTATGGTTTATTTCTAGGGAAGGCCTTTTATGTTGTGGATATATACACCACTTGGAGGATATTCTTGGTAATGGATTCATTATCATATTGATTATGTAATAGTATATTCTTGAATAATTATGATAATATTTTTGTAGGAATAATGATTATTAGTGTATTTTGGGGAAGGAATATGATCCCTCTCCTTTTTTATATATTTCCACTAGAAATAAATCTTTCCCGATTTGTTTCATTCGATTACAATTTTTTAACATTGATAAATATTTTGGATAAAAAAATTTGAGAAACACCCACTATGAATATTAATCCTCATAGGTAGCCATATACTTTTAATAAAAATATATTGGTGACCTCCCTAAGATTCTACAAGAATATGTAGACATGACTCAAAATAACTTGTTCTATTGGTAATTTGAGATTTCTTTTACTCTTTAATCACTATTGAAATAGGATTGTATGTTTCTTTGGAGAGGATAAAATTATTTTCCTTTTCCCTGAATCCAGTGTTAATGTACCCCCTAAAACATCTTCACTGAGGTACCCTAATCTGGATGATATAGGATAGTTTTATAATAGTGTTATCATTAGTGATACCTTGAGGAGAGGGGACTTAACGTCATTGACCGAAATTTTTTTTACAGGATACCATAAAGGATAATCATAGAAAGAATTAAAAATATGATTTTACCATTTCAACATATCTCTATAATAACATATATAAATATTTTCAAGATCTAGGGATAATATCCCAAAGAAGTTTCAGTTGGAATATATTTCCATATATATTTCAGTGGTCATCAATTTTTCAGATAGTCTGTAGGTCTTTAATTCTTGAGTGATCTATTTGGATTCATTCACTATAAGAATGAAATTGTTTTTGGTTTACTTTATCATCATTGTTTCATCCTCCCAATGATGTAAGAAATGTTTTTATGATAATAACCATACCAATGATTGGAAACAACCATTCTTGTTGATTGGGAAAACATATGGAACTTCAACTTCAGAGTTTCCAATGAATTTCCACAATATCTATCAGTATTTAACAGTACCATATAATGTTTCAAAAATTTTATAATTATATTCCATTATATCAAAGGTTTATTTTGAATTTTTTCTTAAATTACATCGCGTAACAATAAACATAAAAAAGAAACACTTCAAAATAATATCATTTGTATGATCATGTTAGATCAATAAAATTCAAAAATAATGGGTTACCATCAGGTTCAAAATTCTATTACTAACACATGATTTCTCCCATAGTTGGGTTTTACATTAGTCAATAGGGTGAGAGGTTAATATCATCATATCATTTTTGGATAAACTATTTCCTATTATAAGAATCTATTTTTTATTTTAGATATATTTATGAAACCATTAGAAATTCTTGGGTGAGACTTGTTACCACCATTCTCTAGATCGGTAATCAACCTACAAATATTTTAAAATATATACAATATAGAGGATCTCTATACATATATAATAAAGGTTCTACATATTTGTGAAAATATCAAGGTATTATATTATTCTAATATATATATATTAAAATCCCTTTATGATTTTCTTGTTTTCTTTCTATGATACGGTTTATATATACAGAGTTGGGTTTTATATAATTTATCCCTATCCATAGTGGTTTTAGGTTTTGTAGAGGAAAGGTTGGGAACATGATAGAGGCCTATGATATATCCATATAAATTAAATTAGAATTATCATAGTTCATTGCCACTTACTAATACATATTATTATTGTTATGGTTTTGTGATAAGGAATATCTAGATCCTTTTATGGTCATGAAACCATGAGTATATAATTTAATTTTATATTAATTCATACTTTAAATATTATGATTAGTTCAATGTTTTATGTGGTAGATTCTATACTATAGAATTTAAACATAGGAAACTATTAATTCTATATGAACTGTGCAAGAAAAATATTTGGTTTTAGACTTGTACATGAGTGCACATTTCTATTTATTCTAACTTGGAGTATATCCCATTGATAAAAAATTAGAAGACATATCATATTTCATAAGGCATGGTTGCTGATCAGGATCATAATATAATAATTATTTTTATATGATATAGACATCTTCAGTCAGTTTTATTTCATATAATAATGATATTTTTTAAATAAATTGTTAAAAATACTAAATTAAGGTGGTCTTATGCATGGGTGTCCCAATCTTACTATTTATGACTATTATAAAATAACATTATAGGTAATAATTAGTCTCACATGGAATATGGACCTCTGTGGAGTGTTGAATCATAAGGAATGTGGGCCCATTATTTTATACGTTTCTTACATGGATGAGTGCATGTTGAGGAAGTTTAATGTGGTATGACTCCTAATGATGATGGGTAGCCTATAAAATATGATTAAAAAAGATCTATGGGTTTCTACCATTTCCGCATTGAAAAATATTTTTATTAAAGATAAACATTTCTAAAATATTGGGATTTTTTCGAAAATAAAAAAGGAAATTTTTTCAGTAATATCTACATCAAATATATTCCTCATGGATGGAATAGGTAGTACAATTATAGTGTAAAATTAATATATTTATCCATATTTGTTTAATAATGTCCAAATGTTTAGTATGAATAATGTTAAAAACATTATTTTTCAAACATTGTTTATAAAGTAAAATAGAATAAAATATAACCTATCGAAATCATTTATGTTTAAATAATCAAATACATTAAAACTTTCTAAAATAGAGGGATGTAGAATAAATTTTTATCTTATCTAATGGAATATATATGATCAGAACCACTTTTAAATAACAATCTTATAGTTAATTTAATCCTCACGGTGTGAAATTAAAATTAACATAAAATAAAAATTTAAAAATATTAGGGAATAAAATAGTTTCTTTTATGAAAATAAGATCATATGATCCATATAAAAGGAACAACGAACATAGAAAATCCCCAAAAAAGTTGTTATTCTATCATAAAAATCGACAATGTTTTGGTATCTTCTCATTCATAATTTTATGAAATAAATTAATATACCGTAAAATATTAATACCTTGAATATAATGATATCCATGATACAACTTGTCACATGGTATTAATATAGACCTAAAAAAGTATATATTCATAATATAATAGATGTCCCAAAAAATAAAATTTGAATAAATAACCATCATAAAGATCATATCATTTAATTGATAATTAATCAATGATGATATAATGTATAAAAATATCAATCCATAAAAGTGAAAATACAACATAAATCAATGATGACTCATTTAACACATAATATTGGCATAATATAAATAATGAATAAGTGATATAACCCATTGAAACAAAACTGAGTGATGAAACACCTTAATTATATTGTAAAATTTCTAATAGAATCCCCTAATATGAATTTAGTGGAACTTTAACACAAAATACCATTTCTTTGTGAAATCTTAATGTTATAAATTGTAAAAAAAAATTATGCAACAAACAAATGAAATTAGGTGTCTAACATTAAAACATGCCTCAAGGAAAGGAATCTGAGATCAAATCCCTATCCATGATTCCAACATTATAATTTGTGTCCTTCAAGTCATTTATAATAAATATAAATTAATTATTTACATGTTTTTGAACCATGTACATTCATTTTAATTGAAAAATCTATTTCATTTATTTTAATGGTATATATAATTATTTAATCTATTAAATGTATTTCATTTATTTATAAGGCATTCAGATCATTATTATAACTTGACATTAGTATGTTGACTATCATCAAATAGGGTATTATTCCATCATATAAATAATAATAAATAAATAAATATGTGTCTATATTAAAAATTTATTTTATAATTATAACAACATTTGGTGGTTTTGAAAACTGAGTTATGTTTCAATCATGTACACGCTATAATATATATATGGATGAGTAATGATTAAATTTTACAATGAACATGAGGGAAATAAATTCAATATAATGTTATATTTATATAAATTTAATTATATCATAAATATCATATTATATATTTAAAAACAATAATATATACTATAAATGATGAAAAATAAATCAATCGCGTCATGGAATGTGTAATCCATACGTACATCGGGATGGCATTATCAGTTTTTGGTCGATAGAATTTTAAGAAAATACATGATATATTATCTTTATATAATGAAAGTTTTGTCTGGAATATCAAGTATACGAATTAAATAAATCAATATAACCTATCATGAGGAGATGTTATGGAAAAGCATTTACCTATATTCATGTGGCAGTAGTTATCCATACAAATGCTCAATAGTTTTTTATCCATTTGATGGATGAGGAAATAGATAAAAATTAACACAAGAAAAATGAAACCTCATTATATTTTATGTACTGATGTAACTATATAATTGTGGCTAGAAGAGTTTGGAAGGAATGATAAGATGAAATTAAACTAAAAAAATCGGTAAAAATTTATTCATCTTCATCATAGAACCACCTTTTCTTGGAACCATAAGACTTATAAGGTTAGTATTATACCTTAAATAATTATTTTAGTAAATTTAGTTGGATTTTAAGAAGTTACATATGATTTTTGTTGATAAACTAGATTGACCATAAAAACTATATAGGAGAGGGTTGGGGTGTCCTTTTGTAAGTGATGGGAGGGGAGATCTTGTAATTATTGAAAACATTAAAATATTATAAATTCACGTTAATGGTCATGTTATTTCAGGTATGATAAATTTTGAATTGAATATAATATACGATTGAAATAAAATCATCTAATCATATTTGTTCATGTAATTAGGTCATTTAAATTCAATTTCTTTAGTTAAACCAATCGTTGACCCTTTTTATTGTTAAATTTGATAATAATTTTTTTGATCATTAAGGGTTATAAATTTACCTTAAAAGTAAAAATTGGTTCAAAATAGAACTTATATTAATTTATATTCAATTTCCCAACAGACATGTCCTATTTTTTTTATTGTTTTTAAATGAATGTTTTAAAATATTATATGACATAAAATATCATAAATGACATTATTAATACTATTCAATTTTTTTGATATTTTAAAAAACAATATATGTATGAAATTTCGATATAAATGAGTAATAATCATTTATCCACTATTATTTACTTGATAATTTATTTTATACAATAACTAATATGATACATATTACTTATTATGTTTTAAAAATAATTTACAATGATTTTTTTAAAGCATTCACAACTAGTGCATCCATGTTTTCTGTGTATTTAATATAATTATACGTTAACTAAAAATGAAAAACAAATTAATCAAATAAAAAATATTTTTTTTTTCTCAACATTAACAATAATATCGATTAGAACATATTTCTTATCCATATGTGCACATATAAATGTTTTTTAAAATAAATTTTATGGAATTTTATATTTTTCATTACATAAAATAATAAATATAATTTTTACTAAAAAATGCCTCAACATATAAAAAGAAAATAATCATAGATGATTATTGTCTAAATAAAATCATCAAATAGATTAAAGAAATGTTTTTAGGATTTCTACTACATTTGAAAACAATATCATCCCTATTTAACTAATTTAACCTTGTTGAGGTCAAAAATTGTTTCTTCAGTAACAATTCCCAAAAAAAATTAAAGGGAAATATTTATAGAATATAAAACTTTTGGATCAATATAAGAAATCTGATTTTAAATATTGATCCTCTAGTATTAGAAAAAATTCATTTAATATAAAAATAATTGAATGAAACCCAACTTTTTGAAAAAGGCATTTGTGAGAGAAAAAATTATCTTATCCAAAAACAAGTATAATGATGATTAAAATGTAATTAAAATTATCATTAATAATTAAAAAAAATATTATATTACCTTAGGATCAAATTCGATGAATAATTATATTTTTCAGGGAATATAAAAATATTACTAAAAAATCATTACTATTCACTATTCAATGAAAAATAAATCCTTTCATAAAAATTTAAATAATTCACACAAATAAATATTTAATATGATGATTGAAAAAAGGAATTAAATTTTTTAAAATACATTTTCTAAAATTGGAATACATTTATTATAACATATTCTAAAAAATACAATAAAAATGAATTTTTATGAAAAATATATCCAGTGATGCATAAATTGACTATACTAATGATTGATTATTTTTTTGATATGAATTAATCAATAAATTTTTTATATATAAAACCATTGTAAATATTTTTCATAATATTGTTTTTATATTTTTATATTCAAATTTAACAATTTAATTTTAATTATTACATTTTAAAAAAAAATTGTAGCATATTATAGTTCACATAATGATTGTTGTTTTGTGTAAAAATATTGTTACAAATAAATTTATTAAATAATATCATGGTCTTATATTCCCCCTATAATAAATTTCATATTCACAATTTATTGTTATTTTTAATAAATGGTCTAAAATTAGAAAATTAAATTTTTGAAAAAATACATTGTAAAATAGGTTCATATAACTTCCATTTGAAATGAATTAAAGAAAAATGTATAGTTTATATGGAACTAAACATAAATTTTTATCTAAATAGTATAAAATCAGTCTATAGATAAAATATACGCATAAAAGAAAAAAATAACATCTAAATAATGATTGAGATTGTAATATAATAATAATCTAAAGAATGTGAATTGTCATGAGAAATTCAATGAACACAAAACCATACGCCAAATATGTATGAGAAGACCATTAATTGATTATAAATAATTTCAATATGGCATTATTTTTTTCAAGATCTTTTTTCCTACACTTGGGTAATTTCATTTCCATATAGACTAGAAATATAATAAAATATAACTATTTTATTTTCATTGAATCCATAAACACAATTTCATCATTGAGTTATGTGTTAAAATCATGTTACATTGTTATCACATATTTTTGTCCAAATGATGAGAATTAAAATAAAAAATTAAAGCACTATAAGGAACTTCAGATTGGCTGTGAGGTATTTAAAAAGACAGAAATATTTTATTCACATCTATAATAAAACACAATTTATTATCATATATAATTTTAATAAAAATTAATTAAGAATCATATGGCTAAAATATATATTAATATATAAAATTTAACAATCACAACAAGGGATCAACATAGATCACAATGTAAATAAATGATCCTATATTCGAATTAACCAAAATAAACTAAATATTAAAGAATTTTTAACCACAAAATTAGTGTAATTCCATTCATATTAAATCACCAAAAAATTAATATTATTCTTCACACATAATTATAGATATTAATCCTCTGTTATACATATACACCAACCTAATAAAAAATCGCCAAAATATCATTAATTACAGCACATAATGACCTCAAAAAGGAATCCATGCCTTCGATATTTTGATCATCATTAAATATATAATTCCATGATGGTATGCATAAAACATATGTTACAGAATATCCTTTTTGAGGAATGTAAAATCATTTTTATTTATTGAAAACTTACTTTTCAAGAATAATTATTTTGTAAAATAGGTGAGAATGAATGTTGTTATAATATATTTTAAGCATGCTTCTTAAGAATGATTGGCTATAATTGTATTTAAGAGGGTGTGTGAGAATTATAAATCCATAAATTATAAAATATTTTATGAAGATTATTTTTATATAATATCAAAATATGATATATTGATATTTAAAGACACTAATATCATGAAATTATCTTGATCATATATGATGTATATTTATTTTTTTAGAGATTTTACGTATTCGAAGGAAGAGAAAAACTATGGTTTCAAATAGATATTTTTCAAAACAAAATCATCCTAATATTTTTGGATAGACATTAAAAAATGTTGAAATATGTTGATGAGGATGACCAAACAAAGAATATTCCAATATGTAAATTTTCAGAGGATCTAATTTTAATGATATCCAATGTTTTATTGTTACTAATCCTATATAATAAATTATATAAACATTTTATAAGGATGGTCAAATGCTGAACATCATATGTTATCTCTAAAAAGTTGCCTGATTTATATTTTCAAAATAAATATTATTTATATTAATTATGAATATTTCCATACTAGAAAATATATATAATTTTACAAAAAAACTGTGAATCATAAGATGGTTCAAATTCAATGAATCTGATTACAATGTTGTCATTCAGGTGTTGAGATTACTGAAATTAATGAAGAAACTTATTAAATTTTAATGGATTTACAAAGGGAATAATAAGATATATTAATGATAGAGTATTTAGTTAAAGATAGTTTCATGTGAATATGGTCATAAAATGTTGAAAAATATAGTCAAACATCATCAAAGAGTTTTTCAATTCAAATTGATTTGTTGGAGAGAAATGGTATGAGGTAGGTGATTTACCAGATGGTTAGGATGTAATATTCTTAATGTTTGAAATCCAATAAATTTTGTTTCATACTTCTATAGAATAACATTTTATGGGTGAAAATTAGACATATCTTCAAGTAAAAATTCAAAATGATACCCTATAAATATATACATAGAGGCTACTATATATATTCAATCAAACAAAGAGAAAAGTAAAATAAAAATTCTTTCCTCAGATAATTATTTCTCAAAATATAAATATAGATATTTACTTGGAAACTTTTACTGTTCAAAATGTGGAAATACCGAATATTTAATTTCATGTATTACTTTATTTATTTTATTTTTAAGAAATCAATTATTTTTCTAAAGAATTCATGTAGTTTCAGGAAGTCAGCTTAATGTTTGAGAGGCAACCTAATTGAATTTTAATGTGTGATAAATTTATAATTATTCATTTCAATATGAGGTAAAAATTAAAGGGGTTTTCATATTATACATTATGAGAGAACCTATAAATAAGAGTGAAAAATTACATCGTACTTTACACTATTCACATGTAAGATAAAGATAAACAACTAAATTGTTATGTCAAAATTGTGTTTCCAATCAAAGGTCAATATTATTCTGAAGATGAATTTCAGATAGATGATTATAATCATAATACAATACACTGGTTTTTAGCATAAGCATTAGAATGAAAATTATAGATCTAGAATCATGAGATAATGTTTCATGAGAATAATTTGAATCATAGTTATTTTATAAAAATTATATATTATATGTTGGAAAAACATTTTAATTTGGATAGTTTCAAAAAAAACTAAAAAATATGGATGATGAACACACTAGTTGGAATTTTACAAGAGAAGAATAGAAAGCATTGTATATACATCTACATAATGGGGGAAATCATATGTATGTTATCTAGAATATTTTTTGGAAATTAATTATAATATTTTAATAAATTTTTTTGGCTCACTTATTTCGAAAAAAAACATGTAAACTTATAGGGGTTATTATAATATTACCTATAAGTAGTGAGATGTATTCTAATGGGTGTTGTCTCTAAATTATTATTCACATTGTTTATTTAATGAATTTACAAGGACTAATGGGTGTTTCTTAACAAATGATATAGGTTCTAACAATCTAGAACACTCAATTATTATTTTACTTGATTATTTTATCATATTTTTATTCTTATGGAATTTTTAATAGTTTGATAAGGTAACTAAATTAAAAATGTAACAAAAGTAAGTTGTCACAATGTTGTAAATTTTTAAAATGGAAATATCTAAGTCAACACCCCTATTAATGATTCTATGATCCCTACGGAAAAAATGATTTATTGTATCCTTAGATCCCTTATTTGAATCCTTATCATTGAAAATATTAATTTGGTTAACATCATTTGTGTTCTAACATTCAATGGAAAAAAATATCATGGGTGGAAAAAATTATGATACAATATCTTCAATCACCTGGCATCATGTTTGTTGATACATCCACATATGGTTTTCCACCATATGATTAGGATTATCCTATGATAATTCATTACAAGATGAAAATATAAATTTATTGGAGATCTAGAAAAACACTCTTAATTTCATTATCATAAAATATTTTTAGGAATATGAAGGTCATTAAAAAAACTAAAGAAACATTGAAGAATATTGAAAGAATCTTTGAGAAAAAAATCATAGTTCATGAAATAACGTTACAAATTATTTTAAGAAACTGTAATGATATATTAATGAGATATAGTAAAAGTACGGATACATATTACTTCAAATTTAATAAAGTTGTGAAAAAATATTAGATGATTTAGAGATGATATAGAAAATTATAACATTTTCATGAAACTAATAAAAGAAATTCCCTTATTAAAATTATTGAAAAATTTATTCATTTGATGATAAATATGAATTATCTCTACTTGAATTTTATTACCATATTGTTTCCAACAAAATGTCGAATTATATATCTTTCAATTGGATTTTCAATAATCAATTGGATATTTGATCTATGTGTAAGATGAAAATACATGATTCAGAGATTCTAATTAACTATGAGCATCATGATGATGTGGATGATGAAATAAAAGAAAATATCATGTGTCTCATTTAAAAAATATATTAGATTGGTAAGGGAAATTATGGATGATGAATCACACTCAAACATTTCTAGTGAGGTGGAAATTGGTATTTTGGAAGAATTTACTCAATAATAATGATGGAGGAAGTGATGTTTCTTTATGAAACAATGAAGTGGAAGAATGTTTATATGTCATCTGAAAATATATGAAGTACACCATTGGAATGAAAAAATTTAATGGTAATAAGAGAATCCTGTTAAGTATTAATGTTAAATATAATACTCAATAACGTAAATTCATTAAAATATTAATATTCAAAATGATTTAGATCCGTACGTTAAAATTTTTAAAAAATAAGATTTCTTTAATGGTTAAGAAGTTGAAGGATTTTATGAATTATATAGGGAATATCAATCAATATTAAATGTGATTCATGTTTTGTAATAATATAAAAACTCATCCAAAAAATAAAATATATGAGGAAACATATCTGATAGAATTTTTAAATATTGAATGATATCCTTAAATATCAAAATCGCGTACATCTATGATATAGTTAACCTTAAAATAAAAGATCATGAATGAGTAATTGTTGTGAATGATCATACTATGAATCATGGAGCTGAGAAAAACTTGGTATGTAAAAAAATGAAATATTCTTGGGATTTAATATATCTTAATAATGTTGATGAAAAAGTTCAATAAGGAATATAAGGTTAATGAATAATCATTTCAAACCTCTCAAAGTGAGCAGTCCATGAATCAGGTGAACTCATTACCCATAAAAAACAATGTTCATTATATTATACTAAAATGATATATTTTACCATTTAATTCAATGTTGGTCATTTGACGTAAATTTACATTTAAACTAAACATAAAAAAGTGTCAATATTTTGATAGTTATTATTTATTAAAAAACATGATTTATTGTTTTGACAATAGGAATTAAAATTATATAAAATTTAGACACTTATTTGTTTTGAATTTGAAAAAATGGATTCCATATTTAGAATCAGGAGGTCTAAATTTTGTAAGTATGTAACTTGTATTTTTAGACATTTTGAATAATTACTTCGGTAAATATTTATTTTACCATGCTTAAAGGATATATCCTGTAAATAAGGGTACCAAAAAATATTATAATAATATTAAATTACCTTAACACGTGTTTTAACACTATTTGTTGATACATTTTCTATCATGGGCATCTTTGGGTCGATTTTGGGCCCCCATTGAGCCACATGTATGTCATAATGACACTTTATATTAATTAAATTAAAGTAAATACAAAAATGACATAAGCATATATCTTATAGAATAATAATTTTTAAATAGGGTAATATATGTTATCATTTTGAAAATTAATATTCATTATAAAGATAAAGAATTTTCCTACATAAATCGATTTTATTTTTAATTTTTAAAAATTTAATAATTAAATTTATTTTTGTCACAATAACGATGTCGTATTTTCATTATTAATAAAATAATCAAATAAATGGTATTATAAATGTTACAATAAATATAATTTGGAATTTTTGATGTCATCCAAGAATTTTCTAGGTTAATATGACTTTTTATGATTGATTAAATGAATTTATTTCTAATTAATAACGATTTTAAGACTTTAACAAAAAACAATTATTAAATAGTCACACAATTGACATAAAGGAAATTTTTTAAAAAATATTATATTATTAATTTATATAATATTCCTAAAAATATAAGGATCGTCCGAAAGACTTATATAATGATACGTGTATCATTAATAAATCACTTGGGGTTGTCATGGAGGTATATAGCATGTTTATTAACTATATTATATAAAAATACAAAGAGACGTGGTAAATGTCAAACTATTTAACTAAGAGTTAAATCTAAAAGTTAATGTTAATATAGTGACCCAAACCTGTCTAAAACCTATTAGTTGAGTGGTTTTTAACCAGTAACCACATTATACATTAAATAATCTATTTTTGATCCATTATAAACCAAAAATTATTTTAATATAAAATAATATTTCTAGCATTTCCTAAGGTTCCCCTCACCCCTCTTATAAAAAGGCACTCCCTATTCTCTATAATTCACACCATCAATTCCTTTTGTCTTGACCAAAACCTGCCCAAATACCCTATCAACTATCCTGCATCCATCCTAGAGGACCATCTTTAGTCATAAAGCCATCCTATGAATCCCTTTTGATCAAATCAATAGAAAAAACCCGAAGAAGTGGTAAATATTTAATCACCTCTTTCAAGTTTCTTTCTTCTTCCACTTTCTTTTTAATTGTTGTTTCCATTATAAAATTATAACTCTCGTATCTTCTATATTATGTGATGTTATTATAAATATGCTACAACCAAAATTATTATTCTATCCATCCATTTAATGACATGTCACCATACGTGCGTACGTACAGCTTACCGTCTCCACGTCGTGGTGCAATTGTTATTTAATACATTATTATTTGAATGGGTATAATAATGATATGTAATTGAGGTAAATAATAAATATAACACTATAATTATTATTTATATATGACACACCATCCAATTATGTATTATTTTAATATCAAAATAATGATATTGTCACTCGTACGAATGTAGAGATTACCATCTCCACGAACGTGATGAGATTCATTCCACAACGTATCCATTAATGACTAATTTTAATTAGAAGATTAAAAATAATTTTTAAAGACTTTATATCATCCTATATATTAATAATATACATCCCATTCATAAAAAATATGATTCAAAAAACAAAAAACATACAGGAAAACGAATTTGTTAACACCCGAAACAACGATAATACTAAGATATTATTAAGGAAGCAATGTTAAAGGATCATATATGATTTCATATTAATGTATAAGATTCTTGTATAATTTAACACCAATTTTTTCACTATTATACAGGATTTTATCCTACCCTTGTCCATGGAAAATTACAAGGTAAGGGGTTTTTATCTCAGTCCTTATTCTCGTAAAATTCATGCTATATTGCCATTATTTCTTTTGTGTGGTGTATGTACTACCCATACGTGTATTATTTGTGTAATAAACTTTAATTCATGTGTATTTACATCTTCATTGTATGGTACTTCTTTCGTGGTGTGTATGTTTCATCAGTTACCAAATTGGTAAGGGTTTATTTCAAAATCTGTTCATTATCCGAGGTTGTTTATACGTAATTATCTACTGGGACATCATTATCATCCACATCCATGTTTCTTAAAAATGTATTTCAAAACATTCTTACATTTTATAGAATATGGGTTAAAGTCATTTATACCCTTTTTTGAATTTTTATAAGATGTTTATAAAGGAATCTTTTTGTCGTTATCTAAGCAAGGCCCTTTTTAACCTTTTCAACAAAATTAAGGTAAGAAAGGGTTTTTTAACATATACAGTGGGTGCGTATTTTTTCCACCGTTATAAAATCATCGAAGCTTCCCTTACAAGATTATAAGAATATTTTCAAATTAATTGTTTTATTTTATAATTATGTGACTTTTAAATGATTTCAAAAAAAGAGATACTTCTCTCAAATTGTTTTGATTTCATCTATGTCAACATCCTTTGATGGATTTTAAACTTATCTGAAGTTGATTTATTATGATAAAAAAATTGAATATTTTATTGAAGGTTTTGTGATATTTTGGGCTGTTGATGTGTTATTTCTTTACCAATCAAGGTTTATGGAGAAATTATTGACATTTCGTATGCCAGTTTTAATATTAATGGTTATGTTATGTTTAAAACTGTACGTATGAGGAATGCATTGGAATTAGTTTGTGACGGGTGGAGACCGCTATAGCTCCTCGATGCATTGGTAGGTCTCACGAGACAAACTAGTGTCTTGGAACAAGGCCTTGACAAAATCTTATTTGTAGTCTTGGAACAAGGCATTGACTATGTTTTTATGAAAGTCTGGCATTATCCATTCCAACATTATGAAAGTGGTTATTAATATTGCATGTGATTATTCGACTAGTAGAATATCTATGTGAATAAGTAAATCGAATTATTTTGATTTTTATTTTCAATGTAATTCTAAAGTTAAACTTTGAAATTATTTTGTATTAGTTATACATTGACTTAAATGTATATGCCCATTTATGAATGTTTTTGCTATATTGTTATCCTTACCGAGCATCTGAGCTCACCCCTTTCTATGTTTTATTTTTTCCAGGATGTGAAGAAGTATTTTATAACAGACCTATAGGGGTATTCTGAGAGGAAATGAGTGTGGAATATGGAGACTATTTTGTTTTAGTTTTTCATTTTATCATGTAATGTAAGACTTATGAATGTATCTTGTGTTTCCAAGGCTAATAAACTAATCGGTCTTTCGAGATTTGACCATTTTTGATCATGCCAATTGTTATGTAATAATGCACCAACTCTCGGTTACAGGGGTCGGGGCATTACAGTTGGTGTTAGAGGATGTTTAGTACAATCCTTGGAAGCTAGATTTAGATAACCTCTAATTAGAGCACGTAGACCTATAATGGACTTTATGGATTAGTATAGAAGAAAAATCTAGAATTTTGGTATTGTAAAGATTTTCTGAGTTTTCTGATAAATACATACTTGTATGGATACAAGAAGGTAGAGGTGGCTCTGGCATAGATGTACCTAGGGGTAAACCCCAAAAACACCGCTTTGGGCAAGACTCAAACTGGAACTGGTGCATGATAATGGGCCTTGCTGCACTCTTGGTTACGACACTCCCAGGGGACATGTTTAGGATAATTCTCATTTTATTTACAAACCATTATGAAGGTTTATGAGTATATACTTCTTTAAAGAATACATTTTTTTTATTATGGATTATATTAATAAACTGTTCAAATTATGTTAAGTGTTTATCAAGTTTAGAATTATGTACTTTGATTCATAAACTAGTCTAGATTATGCCATTGTATAGGAATGTCACCTAGTGGAATGAATGGAAATTGTATCAACACACGTACTCTATGTTGGGATTTCATTCCTACTCAAGATAATTATAGTGGAGCTGGTGATACAACTAGTACTGATCCGCTTATCACCATACTAAGAGAACTCACTCATGATATGAATAATAAACTTACCCGTATGGAGCAGCATGATCCAAAATGTGGAGGATCAATGTTAGATTGCTTCATGAGGAAATAATCACCAACATTCAATGAGAATAAAAATCCATTAGTAGCTGAGCAATGTATAAGTTCCCTAGAGAAAATATTTCAGGATTTGGGAGTAGTGAAAGGGAAAAAGTTTTCATGGTAGTTTATCGCCTCACTAGGGATGCTGATCAATGGTGGTCATTGATTCAAAACACGAAGGAAGATGATGAAGTATCAAATACGTAATGGAGGGAGTTTAAAGTTATTTTCTTAGAAAAATAATTTTCTTGTGACCATCAAGAAGATATGGAATGAAAATTTTTGAGTCTGAGGCAAAAGGATGATGAGAATGTCACAAAGTATAAGGCTAACTTTAGAAGGATATTAAGGCATGCTGAAAATTATATATGTATCACAAGAAGTAATATTGATCATTTCTTTGATGGGTTAAAACCATTTCTCCGCCGAGCATTGGTCTCACAATCCTTCTCGTCGTACGAAGATATTTTCTCATGTGCTATCAAGAGAGAAAAGGAGTTATCTAAATTTTATGACAATAAAGTAAAACAAGAGAAGAAGAGAAAAGTGGATCAAGAGACATGTAATGGGGAAAACAGAAAGAAGGATTTTCCATTATGTGATAATTGGGGGAAGAAACACTCTGTTACTTGCCTAAACAGAATGTGAGTTTATTACACGTGTGGTGAAAAAGTCCACCAAGCACATAATTGCAAGGGAAAGAAAGTTGATGTCAACATTGAATGATATAATTGTAGAGAAATGGGGAATTATGAAAATGAATATCCTAAGTTCGAAGGAAAATTACCTCAGAAAAGGCCATGTGAGAAAGGCCAAGCTTATGCTATTACTATAGTTGAAGTTGAATAATTATTGTATTTTTTTTGGATTCAAGAACTATATCAGGTTATAAGAATAATGTGATATATATGAGGATTTTACTATAGTACTTGTTGTTTTCATTAAGGATTTAATATGAATAAGGTAAAAATATTTTCACTATGTGACAATAAGTGAAAATTTACTTTGTTTGGTGAATCTGATGTTACAATTGATTTTGGAATTTAGATACCTGTTACAGTGAGTCTAGAAAGAGGTATTTTGGATAACTACAACATTTGTAATGGATTAAGATGAACTTTGGATAGTATTGTTTAATGTTAAAACATTTATTATGATTATTTTTTGAATATTATAATACACTAGTCTATGGAAAAGGAAAACCTGCAGGTCGGGTGATAAACTGTCGTGTCGGACAAAACTGCAGGAATTGAACACACAATCAGAGTTTGAAGGGCCTTTATTACCTACCAATATCCTATAGAATTTCCTTGGTTGTTACAAAATATATTACATAATTTAAACGGTATATGTTTATATTTGGAACCCTATACGATTAGGATAAATAGAGTATTTTTGAGTTCTATTATGTTTTGGAGTGAAAGATGAGTTTGTGGTAGAAATTTATTAATGGACAAAAATCTAATTACAAAGTAAGTATGTCTACTTATGATTTTATCCAATCTCATAAATAAATTCCTCAACCTTATGAAAAGTAACTTAGAACATTGATTTTCCAACAGGGTAATCAAAGACCATTAAACCCATCACAATTTTATGGCTTTCTGATCGTTAACTTTCTCATAATAATATTCTTGATCACTTTCCATCAGAACATGGAGATTATTTATCTCTTCCATATCCATGTTTTCTTACATGAAACCCTAGTATGCATTATTTGTGGTAACCTTTATACTTACTATTCTTTATTTTAAAATAGAGGCCTCATTAATACATTTTTCGACGTGGGATTTAAACAAAGATATTTTGAAATGTCAACCCCAAGTTTCCAATACCGAGCATAAATTCCTAAGATGGAATTTATTGAAGGAGGGGAGAATGTAACACCCCAAGCTTCAATGGTAAACTTCTCTTTCAATAATATAATAGTGAGTGTTATACACAACTTCGAGTTCATACACACCACAACCAATCAAACTAGCCATTATGAATTGTAATACCCACTTATTGAAATTTTATAAATTTTTTCTTTCAAAATGGTCTTCATTTTTGGATTTGAAATATCGAAATTATTGTAGGGTGAATTTTCTATATTTTTCTTAGAACTTCCAATTTTTGATGAATAGTGAAAAATACAAAACGTTAATTAAAAACAACTTTTTTAATCCAAATAATTTATAGTGATAAATTATACTATTTAGTGGTTTAATGTATATTTAGAATATATTTTTACCATTTAAACCAATTTTGTTAATTGGATGTAATTTCACATTTAATATAGACATAAACAAGTGTCAATCCTTTGGTAGTTAATATTTTTTAAAAACACGCTTTTTGTTTTGCCAACGGGAATTAATTTTAAATTAATTTCTACCACATCATTGTTTTGAATTTAGAAAAATGGATTCAATATTTTGAATCAAGAGTTACAAATTTTTTAAATATGTAACTTTTATTTTTATACATTTTTAATATATTCTTCAGTAAATATTTTATTTACCATGGTTAAAGGATAAATCCGGTAAATAAGGGTTAAAAATAATATTATAATAATATTAAATTCCCCTAACATGTGTCCTAACCCTTTTGGATGATCCGTGTCTGATAATGGGCATCTTTGGGTTGATTTGGGGACCCCATGGAGCTACTTGTATGTGATAACGACACTTTAAATTAATCGAGTTAAAGTAGATACAAAAATGACATAAGCATATATCTTTTTGAAAAAAAAATTTTACATAGAGTTATATATGTTATATTTTCAAAATTAAATATTCATTAGAAATAAAAAAATATTTCCTACATAATGGTATTTTATTTATAATTTTTAGACATTTAATAATTAAATTTATTTTTGACACAATAATGATGCAGTATTTTCCTTATTAATGAAAGAATCAAATAAATGGTATTATAAATTTTACAATTAAAACAATTTTAATGTTTTGAATCCATAAAATAATTTTGATGGTTAATATGACTTGTTAGGATTGATTAAATGAATTTAGTTCGAATTAATAAATATTTTAGGACTTTAACAAAGATCAAGTATTAAATAGTGTCAAAATTGACATAAAGGAATTTTTTTTAAAAATATTATATTATTAATTTGATATAATATTCCTAAAAATATAAAGTTTGGCCAAAATACTTATATAATGATAGCTGTATCATTAAGGAACCACTTGGGGTTCTCTTGGAGGTATATAGTATTTTTATTGACCATATAATATAAAAATACAAAGAGACATGGTAAATGTCAAACTATTTAACTAAGAGTTAAATATAAAAATTTAGGTTAATATAGTGACCCAAACCTGTATATGGCCTATTTTTTGAGTGTTTTTCAACCCATAAATACCTTATCCTTTAAATAATCTAATTTGGCGCCATTATATATCGAAAATTATTTTATTATAAAATAATCTTTATAGCTTTTCCTAAGATTCCCCACACCCCACTTATAAAAGGGTACTCCCTCGTCTCTATAATTCACAACTTCAAAGCCATCTTTCTCAGCCAAACCCTGAAAAAATACCCTCTCAACTATCCTCCATTAATCCTATAGGCCCTACTTTAGTCAGAAAGCCAACCTATGGATCCCTTTTGATCAAATCAAAAGGAAGAACTCGATGAAGAGGTAAGTATTTCATCACCTCTTTCATGTTTCTTTCTTCTTCTACTTCCTTTTTTTTGTTTCCATTCAAAAATAATAATTCCACTATCTTCTATATAATGTGATGTTATTATAAATCTGTTAAAACCATATTCATTATTATATCCATCCATTGAATGTCATGTCACCATATGTGCGTACGTTCGGCTTACCGTCTCCACGTCATGGTGTAATTGTTATTCAATACATTATTATTTGGATGGTTATAATAATGATGTGTAAATTATGTAAATAATAATTATAACATGATAATGATCTGTATATATGATATTCCATCCAATTATATATTACTTTAACATCAAAATAATGATATTTTCGCTCGTGCCTACGTACGGATTACCGTCTCCAAAAACATGATGAGATTCATTTCCCATTGTATGCATTCAAGACAGATTTTCCTTAGATGATTAAAAATAACGTTTAAAGACTTGATATAATTATGTATATGATTAATATGCATCCCATCCATAACAAATATGATTCACAAATAAAAAATATAATGGAAAATGAATCTGTTAACACCTGAAACAATGATAATACTAATATATTATTAACGAAGCCATGTTAAAAGATAATATATGATATTATATTAATGTATATGATTCTTGTATAATTTAATAATAATTATTTAACCATTATACGAGATTTTAAACTACCCTCGACAAAGGAAAAGTAAAAGGTAATGGGTTTTCATCTCACTCCTTATTCTCGTGGGATTCACGCTATATTGCCACTATTTCCTTTTGTGTGGTGTATGTACTGTCCATATGTGTATTCTTTGTGTAATACACATTAATGTATGTGTATTTACATCTTCGTTGTATGGTACTTCTTTCATGGGGTGTATGTTTCATATGTTACCAAATTGGTATGTTTTTATTCCACAATCTCTTCATTATCCGAGATTGTTTATACCTAATTACCTACTGGGGCCTCTTTATTATCCACATCCATGTTTCTTAAAAATGTATTTCAAAAAATTCTTACAATTTTATAGAATATGGTTTAAATTCATTTATACCCTTGTTTGACTTTTTATAAGATGTTTAGAAAGGAATCTTTTCGTTGTTTTCCATCAAGGCCTTTTTTATCATTTTCGACAAAATTATGATAAGAATGACTTTTTTAACATATAAGGCAGGTGCGACTATTTTCTGCCGTTATTAAATTTTCAAATCTTCCCTTACAAGCTTATAATAATACTTTCAATGTAAATTTTTTCTTTCATAATTATGTGACTTTTAAATGATTTCAAGAAACGAGATACTTATCTCAAATAGTTTTAATTTATCTATGTCAACATCTTTTGATGGATTTTAAGCTTATTTGAAGTTGATTTATTATGATACAAAACATGCATATTTTATTGAAGGTGTTGTGATATATTTTACTGTGGATGAGATATTTCTATACCATTCATGGTTTATTGAAAGAGTATTGAAATTTCTTACGCTATTTTTAATACGAATGTTTATGTTTATGTTTAAACTTGTTCATACGGGGAATGCATTGGACTTAGTAAGTGACGGGTGGAGCCCTCTATAGCTCCTCGATTAATCGGTAGGTCTAATGAGACAAGATAGTGTCTTGGCACATGGCCTTGATAAAATCTTATTTGTAGTCTTGTCACATGGACTTGACAAAATCTTATTTGTAGTCTTGGCACAAGGCCTTATTATGTGGTTATGATAGTATGGAATTATGCATTCTGTCATTATGAAAGTGGTTATTGATATTACATGTGATTATTTGAAAGGTATAATATCATTGTAAATATGTAAATGGCATTATTTTGATGTATATTTTCCACGTTATGCTGAAGTTTATGTTTAAAAGGCTTTTGTTTTAGTAATAAATTGCCTTAAATATTTAAACTCATTTATGAAAGTTTCATCTATATTTTTATCCTTACTGTGAATTTGAGCTCACCCCTTTCTATGTTTTATTTTTCCCAGGATGTGAAGAAGTGTTTTATGACTGACCTGTAGGGATAGTCTGAGAAGATATGAGTGTGGACTATAGAAACTATGTAGTTGTAGTTAATCACTTTATCATGTAATGTAAGACTTATGAATGTATCTAGTGTTTCCAAGGCTACTAAACTATCAGTCTTTTGAGATAGGATCATTTGTGATCATGCCAATGTTATATAATAATGAACTGACTCTGGGTGACATGGGTGGGGTGTTAAAGTTTTTCCCTTAGGTAGAGCCTAACCTCGACCGATGAAGGTCGATGGGGATAGTTATAATTTTTTTGATCATTTTTAAAGGTACATTTAGTTAACGTGCATGAGTTAATTCCTATATTTTGAACTAGTTATAAGATTAAAAAAATGAGTACACTGTTGATTTTTAGCATTGGGATTCTCTTCGACAAAGCTTATCATTGACTTCTAAGGGTCGAACGATAAAGTAAATTTTTGGACTTGAAAAAATAATAATAAAATAACACCAAGGATATTTTATTATTTCTTTGTAACCGTTGAGAAATGTTGGTGGGGACACAACACAACATCAAAAATTAAAAAGGATACATTTAATGTCTTGAACCCATCATTTCTTTGTTTTTGTAATGAACATGATTTTGTGTTTAATTGAATCATTATGTATGGTTAATTAATGAATCCTAGTATTAAACACAATGTGGGAGATTATTCTCTTTTTTTAAAAACACCTGGCCAAGGGATTTGGTGACTCATGAGGGGACCCTCTGACGAAGTGATGAAAATTTCTTCCCCCAACGTAGCATAGAACAACTACGACCATTGGGGGATTTCAACCAGACAAAAATGGGAGATGATGAACACCTTCAAACATGGGTTCATCTACCTACTCTGCAACCTTTTCCAACATGTTCGAGGTTGGGGTTTTGGTTAAGGGTTTAATGTTTCTGGTCATATTTTGAATGTTGAACCATTACCATGTTATAAAGCTTACGTAGAGGGCGGGGGCCAAACCGAACAAGGCCAAAACCCTAAACCGATATTGGTATTGATTGAATTCTTCATGTCCGACTGACTGATATAGTGGCAAAATAAACCGTGGGCCACACATTGAAGGTGACTTCCCGGATGGCCTGTAGGCGGGCTCGGGAAGAAAATTGGAATATCCGAGCAACATGTCAGCCGAAGAAGCTTTGTTGGAGTGGTGGTGCGTGAGACTAGTGGCGACGGCATGTTCTCACCATTTGTGAGGAGGCGACAATGCCCGAAGGCACCACGGCAGATAAAGGGGGAGGCCAACCATTTGCAGCCACATTGAATCCAGGCAGTGTGCCACGACAGTGCAAAACAGAGGAGGTGTCGCGTCTCTGAGCCACAGTAGTGGGCAAAGGGCAGACCCACACCTATGGGTCCCACCGATGAATGGTCAACGTGGACCAACCTGGTGGATCGGTACCAACTAGTACCATGGATTGAATGATATACAAAAAACTTGTCCATTCGAGAAGGGAGTGACCCCCTCGCCCAGCGTGTGGGTCGTGTTGGTTCAGCGGCCCAGCGGGCCACAAAAAGCTGGGTGGGCTAGGCCAGTCACATGGCCCTATGGGCCGTGCTTTGGACAGTGGGATTTTTCCACTGCCCAACGGGCCAAGCCCGCGGCCCAGACCCTTTGGGCTGGGTCAAATCAGACCAGGTCGAGTTGGCCCAGACTGTGTGAGTTCAGGTCAGTCTGATTGGGTCAGATGAGACCCGAGCCCATTTAGGCCTAGTTTCACTTAAAGAGGCATATCTCCTATACCAGACGTCCATTTGACGTGTCTTCTATGTAGGTGGAACCCTAAGGACGAGATAATCATTTCTAGATACTCCACTTGGTTATTTAAGAAATTTGGATTATGCTCATGTTGGATCTAACTCGAATCCCACAGGTCCCCTGTACTAAAATTCCTAAAACTCACAGACGGGGCATCCAATTTGACACATCATCTTTTGTGTTGGAACCCTTATGAAATGGTGGTTAATCTAGTTACTTATTAGTGTAATTCCTTCGAGTTGTGGTCCAATCGATATATTGAGGATATGTTTATTGAAACACAAGAACACTAAGTGAGGGAATCTTGTGACTTGCTGTCTAGAGACATACGACCCTGTGTGGACCAGTGACAAAGGTAATTATTCATGGTTCAGTAGAGGAACCTATAAATGGAATAATATTTTTTATCTTTATGACTAATAATCACTATTCATATTCTTTATGTTTTATTCCAGGTGTGAGCCATCATTCAATTTTTACTTTGATATTGAGACCATGCAGTGTGGTTTTTCTATTATTAAATTATAAGAGTCATTTGGGGGTCTCAGGGTCCCTATTGGGTATTTTATACTCACCCAAGTCTTGGAATCTCCTTCACATTATTTTGTTACGTGAAGACGATGGAAAGAATAGATTGAGACTTGGGAGCCAGGTCTAGATGATTTAAAAAGGTGACCAGTTGTCGTGGAGAGCCATAGAGACGAGTTGTACCAACCCTTAATGTAATATCCTTGGAAGATGATCTCAGGAACTATTTTTATCTTTGTTTATGTACCTTATTTTCAATGGGGATTTTATAGAAGTCACATTACTCTCAATACATACTTTTACAATTAGTTGTTGTTTTAGTTGTGGTTGTATATTTCTTCTTTCATTTTGTCTTACTTGTTCACATTGTGCCATGTCTGTTTTTCTATAGGTATTGAGGAAATGTCTTGCAATGTTATGGACATTCCTTTCTAGTGATATTCACCATCCCTTGGCCTATAAATGGTGGGGTTGTGGAATTCATGGAACGGGCCCCAGGGGATAGGTTGTGACAATGTTATATCATCAATTTCTACCGGTGCTACCAGTAGTGGACACATATAAGCTTAGTACCTTACACGAGTTTCGGGGACAGATACCCGGTATGTTCTTAGGGGATCCTAACTCACAGGCGGCAATGAATTAGTATGTGGTGTTTACCGAGTTTCCATCTAGCCAGGGGACTATAAGATCAGAAGGCATTCCTAGTAGTGATCATTCTACTTGTATCAGCATGAAAATGGAATGTTTTAGATTACCCCTATCCTACGATGTGGTGAATTTTCTATAGACAGAGGTTGAGAATCTTTCTAAGAAAAGGGGTCTTTTTCAATAAAAAGCTAAGGGGTATGGGATCCAAAGATCTTCTACAACTTCAGTAGGGAGACATGTCAGTATCTGAGTATTCATCGAGGTGTACCGACCCTTCCATGTACTCGATGAATTTGATAAGACCTGAGCTTTAGGGCTCATACCTCGGAGGAAGATGAATTTAGGGACATTTGCGCAAGAACTATTCATATATGCATTCCTAATTATGTAAGGTTTCTAGAGAGAACCTTTGTTGAAGACGATCCTTTGGTTGAGTAGATGCAGCTAGTGAATGTCAGTTGTGGGAAAGAAGGAAACTAATATCAGTCTCAGATACATGGATGTGTAAAATGTTTTGGTAAGATTAAGTGATAATGACAGATGAATCTGCAGGGCATCAGATGTGGAAGGGGATGTAGGAGAGTATCATGAGGTGGTATACATTTAGACATGTTACCACAACCCCCCCCCCCCCCCGAATATGGTCTCCACCGGGCTCAGGGAGCTGGAGGATATGGGAAGGAGATTGATGTTAAGGAGTGTGACCCAAGGGCTCTAGGAATGATTCTATGTACGGTCTGGGTCTACTATTAGATTATGTATTAATAGAAATAGATACAAAACATACCTTATCATCATGAATCTTTTGCAAGTCCTAGAGATTCCTGTTAAACTGTTGACTTGACCCTTATGTCTAGAGATTCCTATGAGAGGAGAAATGATAATATCACATATACCTAAAATGTGATATGAACCTTGAGGAATGATTTTTGTTTGGAACCTTTTGGTGGTAGTGTCGAGGCCTTACGAATTTAGTTTGGGTAGGGACTGGTCATCCCCATTTCATGGTCAGATTGAATGTTTTAGGTAAACATATATGGTATATCTACAGCATTGGAATGTGGTTTTTATGGATTGGTGAAAAGGGAATCCTAAGAAGAACTGGATAAACTCATGCATAGAATGGTGCAACTGATCACTCTTGAGTTGGCCATTCTTACCCTCGTGGTAGAATCTGTTTTGAGTTTTCAGTTCCCAATAGTAGTGGTAGAGTGCAGGAACATCCATTCAAAAGATGTTTCCATGTTTACCTCCCAACATGGAGTGGGAATTATACATTATAACATCCCTAAGAATGGAACCAATATCTATAACTTCATATCAGATGGATACCATGGAGCTTCCAGAGTAGACAGTGTAGTTGGGAGAATTTTATATTGACTACTCTGATTACAAGAGTCTCTTGCATATCTTCTTATAGATGGACTTGATCCTGAGAAAACGACGATGGCTAGAATTTCTCCCGGACTTTGACTTTGAGATAGTATATACTAATTGGAATGGGAACGTGGTGGTATGTGCACTCAGCTGGAGGTCTGGAATGTAGCTTCTGAGTGAGGCGACATAGCAGTTAACCGTGTCGCAATAATCATTCATGGATAGTAGTGGAGTAGCTTACCTCCTGTAATGACAGTCACTCCCCCACTCATTCAACATCTTAGAGAGGATTATCTTGTAATGGTTGCCTACAAGAATAGAAGTGCTCAGATAACCTTAGGATAGGCTCCAGATAGATTTTATGAAGGTGCAGAGCACATCATTATTTTTAGATGATGCACTATAGTACCCGTTTTTTTACTGGGGGAGGTGGTGAGGGAATCCTATACATCTCCTATAGAACTATATCTTGGTGTATAGAAGATGTACAAGGACTTCTGATTTTAGTACTGCATTCTAGGGATGAATAATGTTGTGGTATATTTCATATCATGGAGCCCAATTTGATAGAAAATGAGTTATGAGCATCAGGTTCTAGAACTCTTGAGGACAACTTTTACCCCCAGACAGACGGTCAGATGGAACAGACCATATAGACCATGAAGGACAGGCTTCATGATTGTATCCTAGATTTTGGTCACTGTTATAAGGACCAACCACCACTGGAGGAGTTTGGGTATAGTAAATGCTATCCCTCCACCATTGGAATGCCACCATTTGAGGCCTTGTACACGCGACCATTCAGAAAACCTTTATGATGGACAGAACACAAGGTGTATGAACACATGGGTACAGAGATGGTATGGGATACCACTGAGAAGAATCACATTATCCAGGTGCTGATGAGGACTACATAGAGCAGACTGATGTCTTATGCTGACAGGAGACAAAGACCAATGTAGTTCGAGGAGGGAGACCATGTTTTCTTTTGGGCCTCACCCCAATAGGGATTGCAAAGATTTAGCCGTAGTGAAAAGATATCTCCAAGGTTCATGAGACCTTTTCAGTTTCTCAGTGGAGTTGATGAGGTGGCGCACCGCCTAGCACATCACCCATATATTCAGTGGGTGCATAATGTTTTCCATGTGTCGCAGTTGAGGAGGTACATGCATGATCATTAGCACTTTATATACTAGGGAAAGTTATTCATTGATTATGTTATGACATTCATAGTGTCCCCAGTGGAGATAGAGGATCGAAAAGAGAGGGTACTTAGTGGATAGTCGATTCCTCTAGTGCGTGTTCGATGGCAGCATGAGAACCTCCACGAGAGCACATGGGATCGAGAGGCTCAGATACTTGCTTAGTACCCCCACTTGATTCCAAATATAATTTGTGGATTTTGGGGAAATAAGGATCTTAGGTGGGGAGGATGTAAGGACCTAGAATTTCATTATAATTTTAATAAATTATATGTGATTATTAAGAGACTGTGAAAATTGATGGCACATGATTCTGAGGCTCGGAGTTCCCAGATTGTTCCATCGATAAATTTTATTTTTTAAATAGCGTGTGTGAGCAGATTTTCTAAAAAAAGTGGAATAAATCATATACGAGTGCCTATATCCCAAATATGAGGGAATCGTTATGTCCGGGACGGTGGGTTTACCCCAGGGGGGCCTTATGATTAGTCGGCGTAGGAATACAGTGAGAAAACCCAGAATTGGCCTAACTAAAAATAAAATATTTAAATAACAATATGTTAATTTTTAAAACCTTATAACTCATGAATGTTTACTCGGATTAAAAATCTGAGACCACCACTAATCTTGTAAGGGTATGCATCCGTTAGGAAGATCCTAACATTGCATGACACATGCCAACAATGGAAGTATGTTTTTGGTCATAAAATAAATAATTATGTAACTATTTTTTTTAACCCTTTAACTCCTAAAAGGTTACACAGATTGGAAATCTGAGAGTACCATTGTGCTCGTGAAGGCAGGTTTCTCTTAGGCAGAGCATAATATCTACTTGTGCGGGTCAAGGGTGGCTGTTAATATTTTTTTGGAATTTTTATGGTATGTTCATTAGACGTGCGGGCATGAATTTTTATCTTTTTAGTTGGTGCTCTGGTTAAAAATCTAGGGACAAAATTGAATTCATAGATCTAGGGTTCGTTGAGGAAAATCATTATTTATTATTTCTTATGTTATATTCCTTTTGTGATCTCTCTTTTAATTTTGACATTGTGATTGATATCATAATTTTTGGTTTTTCATTTGACGAATTTTGAGACACCTTCAGGGGTCTTGGGGTCCCCAGTGGGTATTTTTATACTCACCCCTCCATGGGCTTCACCTGAACATTGTTCATTCTAGTGTAGACGATGGGGAGATTTGATCGAGACATGGGAGCCCAGACTAGACGGTGTACCTAGGTGACTGGTTGGTGTTGAGATACGAAGATATGAGCTATACCTACTCTTTAGTTTTGATCCTTGGTGGATGATCTTAGGAGTAGTTAATACAGTCTTTCTCTACCTTATTTTCTAGTTGGGCTTGTACACTGGCCCCTTACTTTTAGTACATACTTTTACACTCAGTGGTGGTTTTTAGTTGTGGTTGTATATTTCTTCTTCTGTAGTGTTTTACTTCTGCGTAGCGTGCCTTGTCTGTGCAGGTATATGTTTTGAGTCAATGCCTTCCGATTTTAGGGATATCATTTCTGGTTCTAGTCACCAACCCCGATCCTATGGAAGGCGGGCGTGGTGTAGTCATAGAATGGGCCTCGGGGGACGGTTCATGACATAGGTCATTCATAAATTACCATTGTATGAGTATTTGGGAATTTATGAAAAAATTATATAGATTATTTTACCTTTAATCATTAATCGTGGTTGGTGGAATATCTCTAATGTGTTGTTCCTGGTAAAACTATCTTAGTAGTGGGTGTCATGTGACTATTTAGATACCATGGTATTAGGATCACTAATATGTAGTTATGGAAGTAAAATGGTATTCATTTATATATTATTGAGTATATTTATTATTGATCATTAAATTTTTCATGGATTTATTTGGAATGTCACAATAATGTGTATTAGGATATCAATAGAGCTTTCTAGGATCTCTATAGAGAGATGTGCCATAAAAATCAGTGTGGTCATATAATTATAAAAAAATTACATGGAACTACTACTTTGAAATTTAATTGGTCCTATAGATTTTGACAAAACACCCTTATATTCTAGTTCATATCAGTAGTTGGAGATCTCAACTAAGTGTCTATCAATTTATCATAAAGATATTGGGGATAGATTAATATTGATGGACTTGAGATTATATCACATGGGTTGAGGTTTTTGGTATTGATGAGAAATCCTAATGGGAATAATATTCAGGAAGGTTTTTTATTTTTTATCATTATATAATTCGGATGGTGGTATATGACATCGTCTAGAAGATATTTTTACACATTTTTTATATCCTAGCATACCCTATGTTTGGTGGTGATTGACATCTAAAACTATGTAGGTTTTGGAAATTTCTAGTGGGTTGATGATATAACTACCCCTCTAGATTTGTCATTATGGATCATTTTTAGTTCTATGATTAATATCTATTTCCTATTTTATTATTATTGGAGAGTAACATCTATGAAATAATCTCAAAAAAGGAAAGGTTATAGTAAATGGGCATGGTGGATACTTTAATTTGATGATGCCATCCGTGTTATGGAGTTTCCCAATGGATTGAGGGTTGGTATCATTCCATGTGTGTTGTTTATTTTTTTAAATTGTGTTGAGATATTAATGGTGCCTATAGCATATAATATGAAATGGGAATATAGTTTTGACATAAAATTTTTAGTTTTAATGATGATTTATGCATAAGTAGTGTGGAAGTGTTAGTTTTCATTTAATATCAAATTGGTTTTGACTAAGAAATTTCATATTTTTTTTAATGAATGTTAATTTAGATTATGTACTGAATATATATTCACATGGTTTATTTTAGTATTCAAGGATTGTTTAATAAATGTTTTCGGGACTAGAAACACATGGAGTGGAATCATTAGTGATCCACATTGCAATGAGTGTATTTAATTATGGTGAAAATAAATTCCTAGCTCTAGAAAATGAGTGTTTTTATCATTGGTATTCCAGTCACAATCTCAACTATAAAGAAATATTTAGGATATGTATTTCATATTTTTTTGTTCTTTGTGGGAGTCTATAAGTTGGTTTCATGGAGTTGGATTATTAAAAGGATTGGTTTCGTTGAATGATTATTGTCACATCAAATTCATTGGGGGGATTCATCATG
Source organism: Viscum album (assembly GCA_963277665.1). NCBI lineage: Eukaryota > Viridiplantae > Streptophyta > Magnoliopsida > Santalales > Viscaceae > Viscum > Viscum album. The sequence continues at coordinate 1,267,535,892 of OY728159.1, forward strand.
ATGGTTGAATATTGGGTGTGGTTATACTGTGAGTCCCTAGTCATGCTAAAATTTGATGTTGGGAGTTATATGGATTACCATGGAGGATTAAATTATGGTGTGAAAATTTTACAACACTCAATGTGTCCTCTTAACGGGTGTGTATTAACAAGAATGAGGGGGTCACCCCATAAGAAAACATCCTATGATATATATCACATTATTTTGGATGGATCATATAATAATGGGGGTGATAAATAAATTATTTTGGTTTCACATAATATTTAATATTTTAAAACCATGGGATCTTATGTATCATGGATTAGGTTGTGTCATGGATGTTTATTTCTAGGAATGATTATTGAAATATATATAGGTGTTATGTTATGTTATAGTTCACTAGGTCACTTTTTAGTGAGGTTAACTCTTGTTGATATCAGTTTTTTTGGTGGTGGTTTTTACCAATGACACCTAACATTTCAATGATCTCGTTGGGATATGTACAAAACTGGGGAGGGGAAACTATGTTATTATTATGTTATTCCATTTTACATTCTACACTCTATTACTAAATCACTTATTCATTAGAATATTTATATTTTTATTTCATTAATTTAATTTTAATGATGATTTATAAACTGAATGTTTCACAAGAAAATATTGTGGTTTGTTAAAATGAATTTCATGTCTAATAATAACTATACTCCCAGAACATCATCATTATTTTCATATATGAATACATTCCTTATTACCATCAACATAATTACGATAAATTTTATGGGCTTGTAATAGTAATCTTTTCAATGATCATATATAATGTAATAGATGGTTTCATACACCCTTGTAATGTGATAGGAATTTCTCCTCATTGAAGTAGGATCACATGTAAGCGGTTGAGTCGTAAAAAGAAAATTTAAATTTGATTAATCATTTATTGAATAAATCATATGTGTTTCCTGATTCTAAAAAATAATCAATTTTATCTCACATTTCATAAAACATATATTGTAGATTGTAATTGGAATGATTCCATAGGTTTTCATCAATTTTATGATTAGTTGTTGTATTCAAAACATAATATATTATTATTCTTCCTACTCTTCTTCCTCTTAATCACAATATATAAATTCTCTAAATGTTTCATTATATCTCAATGTATTTTTAATTGATATATCATTATAAGAAATTGATTTTATACCAATTTTTACCATTATTATATTTATATCGATTTTTTTGATATGTTATTGTGATAGTTTAGAACACCCCTTTCTTCATTTAACTATAACTATTGGAACCATTATGATGATGAAGGTGATGGTTTTAATGTGTTTTCATTATTTTTCATGATATTTTTTGATGAATGGATTAATGTAAATCACCTCAAATATTTTTTTGAAAAATTTGTGTTGAGGGTTGTTTTAAAAAGAATTAGAATCTCATTATCAAATGAATCAAACACGGTATAAATATCCATCTTAATGAGAAGATGTAGCTTTGGAAGAAATGTTTTTTATCAAACTAATCGCCGGTCTGTAATGGAAGTAAAAATATCATTCTAGAAGTAAATGGTCATTAGATTAACTAAAATATGATGTGAAATAAGTGCTTGTTTTGTTGATGAATTGGATTTGGTAGACTATAGTAGATTAATTTTGAAGATGATCTTCCGATTTTTATTTTATATAAATCATATGTTTATCATAGAAAATTGTATGAAATACTAATAAAATAAAGGGGTGGTAAATGGTGGTGTTTTTTGAAAATATGGTGCCAATTGAAATGGTGGATTCAATTGTAGGGGTGGTGCCAATTTACTATAGCACCCGATTTTTCATCAGACATGATGTAAAACATTTATAAACAAGATGATAGTTCTTAGAATCATGAGGAATTAAAACATATCTAGAAATGATCAAACCCATATTTATTATGTATGGATGAAGAGAAAATTAAGAGATTGTGTTGAATTTTTTTCAAAATTATTGAATCTGTGTGAAGGATGGAATTGAACGTATTCTGAATGATGGTACCTATAATGGTCCTATTATGGAAAATATTATCCAGGAAAATCATAATCAGAATGATCATATTCAATATGGTCATACCGGGGATGAATATATCATGAAATTTCATATTTTGAAAAGACAGTACTCGGGTTGAGAAGAATAGAATGTATCTAGAATGAATGGATTGTTAAGATACATTACAATTCATGTATGATGAAGCTAGAGATTTTATAAAATTTATATAGCGTCATGGTGGAAGTCATGATACATGAGAAGGATTGTGAATGATATTTCGTTATGTGGGTGAAGTTAAGATATAAATAGAATGAGATCAGTAATGTAATCAACCATTTAATTAGGATTGAATTACTTTCTATGTTTACAACCAGTTCAATAAAATAATATAAGATAATGATTTGAATCACAAGTGATTAAATAGAAAAAATACATGTTTTTTGAAGAGTGAATTTTCACGAGTGAGTTTTTCATTCAATTAAATGATTTTTATTCAAATAAGTGATAAGAATCGTATTGTTCATATCAAAATGGTATACACATCTTCATACATTTGTTTACAATTAATACTAAGCCTTTTATTAAAGAAATCAGATTATGGAAAATTAGACTAATGTATTGAGATCATAATGGTGAAGCAAATGAAATTTTGAAGGGGGAGATAAATTATAAAGAAGAATATATATGTTTTGAGAAGAATTTGAAAAGTCAAAATTAACCTGAGATTTGAGTGTAAATTGAGGTTAAGGCCAATTTTATAAATCGAAATTATTATTGGAAATCCCACCATATCATCCCTAGGATGACCTATAAAAGTAGATATACATTGTAATTTATGACTATTGGTTGTTACTGTTCCCAACAGTAGAGAGGGAAGTTAATAGTTTTTTATTGAGATAGAAAATATACTATTTGTATTTATGTTGAAATTTTTTTGATGGGATGAAGACATAAGAGAATTGATAAGATAGTTACATTGCATTCAGTTGATAATCGTACTCAGGACCTATCAATCATAGTTGATCATCAAATTCAAATTTTTAATTGTATTTAGCAATTTATTGTACTAGATTAGATTAATAAGAATCAGGATATCGTTATTGGGTTGATTAAACATAAAAATAATTATAATGGGTTATATCATACCCATAAATTGAAGTTTTTTAGATTCATTTCTATTATATTCTATCAGAAAATTGAACTAGAAGAATTGTTGTCGAAGACTAATACTTGGAGGATTCAGACTGTGAGAATTAGACATAATAAAATCATATAGAGTTGCCATTACAAATTCCAAAAGGTTACATATTTTCTTATTATCAATGAACATAATAATTAAATTCCAATTGAATACATTTGTTTAATTAAAATGATGAATAAGTTAAATGAGTTGTTAAAAAAAGACGGCATTGCCCTATTTTTGTTAAAATAGTGCACACACAAAATTGTAATTATTTACATAAATCTATTTGGGTGAAAGGGTATATCCATGTCCTTGCAATGAAAGTACTGGTGTCATGTCGATATTTTGGTATTGGATCATTTTCAAGCCATACTAATGATGTATCTATTCTTATTGAATAATGTTTCTTGTAAATCATTGTGTTCATGAGGATTTGTGTAAGATTAATATTCAACACAAATTTAAAATCTATAACAGTAGGATATAGTTTTTTTAATTGATAAGAACCATAAAATAAAAAGGGAATCATTGATTCAGCCCTCCACTACTTAGTGACACAATAACAGTAACTGATATTTTTAAAGTGGTATCAGAGGGTATATTCCTTTTTCTTATTCTTTGCTGATGGATAATTTGAATTCTGTAAATTGTAATGGTATTCTAGTCTTTAATATAATGATTTATCATATTTGGAAGGATATACATTTACCTTATCCTAGGCCTATTAGTTTGAGTGTTTATAAAGCTTCAAGAGATGGGTTTCCACCCATTAAATATAAAGCTCCACTTACACCTGTTGATAAGATGTGTCTTGAAAATGAGGTGATAGAAAAGATTGATATATTGACATCAATTTATGAAAGTATATTCTTAATAGTAATAGGAGTATCAACATCCAAGGGTATATGGTATTAATTGAAATTCATTTACAAGGACATACAAAATTCTAGATGTTGAAGCTACAAATTTGATGATTTAAATATTAATAATTGAGTATGGGTGAGAAGGAATCTATTGAGAAATTGTTTGCTAGATCCAATGATATTATGATGAATATCAAATGTCTTGGTGAAATGTTGGATGATTCTACATTGGTTCATAATATCATGAAAATAATACATGAATAATTCAATGAAAAATAAGATTTAATGGAAGGAAAAGAACCTAAAACATTATCTGTTAATGATTTGAATATCCCTATTATTACATATGAAATGATAAGGGAGAAATAAATAGAGTGAAAAAATATGATTAAGAAATTTATATAAAGGATACAGAGAAATAAAAATTTAATAAGATTATTATCCATGAAGAAGATGATGATTCTAAATCTAGAAATAAGTTATGTAAAAATATAATGGTTATTTTATCAATTTTCAAAAAATGGGAAACTAGTTACTGGTTAGTACAAAGGGAATCATCCATTAAATTTTTTCTATTTGTATGATTTGGAATCTTTTTCGAAAAATTTCTTCAATGAATGAATGAATATGATTATGGTGATGAATATTTAAATCAACATAGATCATGGAAGAAAGAGTAAGATAATGAATAAATAAAATAATTAATGAAAGAAAAGAAATTTATCAAATACAAAAGATGCCATTTTCTGTCTTACGATAAAGAAAAAGAAGGCAGTGACGCTGAATCTAAAAAATTAATTGAATATGGTATTGAAATTTTGTTTTTTAAATATTTAATAATGAAATGATCAGAAGCATTAGTTTAGAATAATAAAAAACTCTCCATGAAATACATTTGAAAAAATAATTGATTGAATTTTTCAGAATGGTCAAAAGGATTAAATGGAAAAATGTATGTTAGAAGATGAATGTTATTCAATTAGAAATACATTTCATTTTGTGGATGAAAATGTGAATCTAGGGAATGGTATTGATGATTTAAAAAAATATTTTATTTAAGGAAGGAATCGTTACGAACATCTAGAAGATAAGATGGTTGAAAATGAAGATGCAATGGAAATTATCTGACAAGAAGTTATCTATTGCTGAATTCAGAAATATTTATTTCCAAAACTCTACTACTATTGTTGTTGTATATTATAATATTCAGAAACCTGATAAGGTTCCACAAAACATACCTTTAAAGGGTGAGGTAGAGTCTAGAAATATTATGTATGTTACCAGTGTGAAGAGTTACGAAGTTACAAAAATCTTGAGTCCCAAAAATATACTATTTGGATCTGTAAAAGTTTAAAATACATATAATTTTTAAGGCTATAAAAATGAATAAAAATATGTCTGACACCAATAGGTTTCTTGCTCTGAATTAAAAGAGAAGAGGTTGGGTGAAAATGTTTTTCATAATTCTGGCCAGAATGGATGTTTTATAAGAAAATATTATTTCTATGAATATTGTTGGAAATTTGGGGGATTAGGGAACATTGAAAAAATGTGTTGGTTTAACCGAAATCATTTCTATTATCCAATATTATATTAGAGGAAAATTTTAATGGGAATTCAATTCCCTAAAAAGAAGAATTCTAGGAATGTTGGTTTGAAGAAGTTTGAAAAGAGTGGAATGCGGATTGAAAATAGGTTCCAACACCTGGAAACTATTTTTCAATGATGTGAACTGTAACATCCTAGGTAAATAATGAATATGACATATTTCAAATTTATTAATATTGGTCAATTAAACATTAATTTTACTTTAAAGGGTTTGTTGTGTTTGATAGCGTACCCGATACACAACAGTGGGTGTATTTGAAATATTACGTTGCACACTATTAATATAATATTATTATTTTAAATGGACGTTAAATCCTAGCCTTTTTATTGGTGGTAATGTAGAAAACTAACTAAAATATGATTATACATTTTTTTTAATGTATTTAACTTTTATCCAAGTAAAGATAGAGGGTTAATATGTAAATGAATCTAAATTTAAGCATAATTTACATTAAATAGTCGATTTACCACCTTTTAATGGTGAACCCTCATTAAATATAGTATTGGTAACATTAATAAATTAAAATTGAATAAATAAAATACTAATTTATAATGGGGACATCAAAATTTTCATTGTGTTATTTTTTGGAATTTTTCTGATAAAATTAATTTTTAATGAATAGTGACAAATATTTTATTTTAATTCAAAACTGCATTTTAATATAATTTATTTATATGGTCAGATTATATTTTTAATTTGTTTTAATGTCTAATTATAATAAATTTTTACCATTTAATCTAATTTTTTTTATTGGAATTAATTTCACTGTGAAATTGTACATAAACAAGTGTCAATCTTTTGATATTGAATGTTTCTTAAAAACGCGCTATTTGTTTTAACAATGGGAATTAAATTAAAATCAATTAATGAAACTTCTATGTTTATAATTAGGTAAATTAGACATCATTTTTGAATTAGGAATATCAAATATATCCAAGATGAAATTTTTGGTATTTTTCAGAAAAACTTCAATTTTTGATGAATAATGAATCCACTAAGTCATAGTTAAAAAACTGACTTTTTCATTTAAGTGAAATTTTACCACTTCTGTGAATGGAATTTCGAGAATCCGACATACATGGTTGTTATTATTAAGTAAAATTTTGTTCAATAAGATGAAAATATTTTTTTGGTGAATAGTAACTTTTGACTTTTATTAACCGCGGTTAAAGGTAAATAGGGTAATTCAAGCAAAAAAGAATATTATAATAATTTAAAATTACCTTAACACTGGTCCTAACCTTATTGGATGAGTAATTTCCGACCATGGGCATATTTGGGTCTATTTTTCGACCCCATTGAGCCACTTATGAATGTTAATGACACTTTAATTCAATTAACATAATATAAAGGAAAAAATGACATAAACAAAAATCTATTAGTCAATTAATTTTTATATGGTTTTATATAAGAAATATTTCTAAATATAAATATTACTTGGAAATATAAAAATATTTCCTACATCATTGTACTTTTTTTATAATTTTTAGACATCAAATATTTAAAATTAGTTATTACACAATAATGATGCAGTGGATACCTCATTAATAAATCATTTAAATAAATAAGAATATAAATATTAAAATAACATAAAAAACATGTCCAATTATTAATGGAAGATTTTATTTCAACCATGAGTCATATTATCTTTGACTATAATGATTTTTTGACCTTTTTAAACTGAATATAATTATATAATAAAATAACATTTTCACACATTCCTAAAGAGCCCTCCTCTCCCTTATAAAATGAGACAAGTTCTAACCAATTCTTCACACCTCTCAAGCCTTTAGGCTCGTCCAAACTCTGCCCAATTAAGCTCCCTACATCCCTCTACTCCTCCCAGAAGCCTGACCTTAGGCATAAGGCACTTCAAGAATTCCTTTTGGTTCAAACCAAAGGAAGTTACCCAAATTCAGGGTAACAGTTTCTCTTAACAACTTTTCTTTTAATTTTACTTCTCCAACCCCTAAACTCTTTTTATTAATTTATTTTATAACAAAACTAGTATCCATAATATACTAGGAAGTTGTTATGATATGTATTAGAACTACAATTACACACACCTCCATCTAATGGGTGAAGAACATAATGTTTCTGTGGATGGAAAACTAATGCCTCACGAAACGATTATTGTTCAATTACATCCTACCGCCTCTCATGGTGGCCATTATGAAAACATTGTATTTATATAGGATATATATTATGTTTATGTTTTCTTTATCCTCCTGTATTTTTTATTTATATCATAACTTTATGGTTTCCCTTATGGGTTAACCGATAATTTCATTTGAGGAATTGCGGAATACAACCCCTCAATGTGATATGACTCGTTAATGACATATGTGGGATGTATAAAGGATGGAGTAAATGATATTATATATCATATTAAACTAGAATTAATATATAACTATTTATCATTATGTTTTAATTCTATTAAACTGTGAAATAGGAATGAAAGTAGCATTAATATGTACGTACGACTTACCTTCTATGAACGGTGCATTTAATTTATTACCAACAAATGTTATGTACTATTATAAATACATATATATACTGAATATATATGATATATATGATATCCAAATCATTAATATCATTCTGGATATAATGAAATTTTTACCACATGAACAATATGTAATTATGAAAAGTCCATTTTTGACTCAAGTACCAAATATCGACAAAACCAACGTTATTAAGATAAATTATTACATAATGTTTATAACATGGTAATAAGTAATATAAAAGGAATAATAAACTTGAAAAAGGTTTTTACGAAAGTAGAAATTAACTTTAGTTTATTATTCAGGAGATTAAAGAACGATCTAGTCATGTTGGACATGAGGTAAGGGAATTCGTCTCAATCTCTTTTCATTGAGTCATATTTTGTTTTAATACACGACTTTATTTTATATGATGTATAAACACCATTGAATTTTTAAAGGGAATATTTTTCTATGAAGCGTTTTACTAAATGACAAAAATGAATGTTTCTTTTAACATAATCAGTGACAATGTCCTTTTCCGTTTCCACGAGTATTATTTTATCATTGACCTCCTCAACAAGCCATAATGTTTTTAAAAGAAAATAAATACCATATAATCTTTTATGTATTTTGGTATTGAAAATGACTCTAATAATGGATTTTTTATGTCAATATATTTATGTGATATATTGTGATTGAAATGTGGAAATGTTTTCTTTCCATTATTTTTGTTTTATGTCTTTTGATTTAATAATGGTACTTTGAAATTTGATGGGTGGAGAAGTGATAAACCAAATGACTTGTGGTGTCGTGAATACTATGAAATGTGGTTACGTTATAAAATCCAATGCATTGGGTATGGAATTCGGCCATAGGGCTATTCCATTTAGTGATATGTGTGGAATTCGACTGTATGGTTATTTCATTTATGTATGTTAATGTCCCATGTTACCTTTATATGTTATGTGTTCTTTATATGGGTTTTATGGTAATTTTGTGGTTACAAAAGGTTAAGTAGTAATATTTTATTCAGTAAAGAGTATTTACTACTTCATAATGGTTAAAATAATTACTTAGGTTAAAGTATTCATGATTTACACGTTGTTTTAAAAAACTAATTTTTTTCTTTCTTTGTGTATCCCTGAATGAGATTTTTATGCTCATCCCATGTTTTTGAAATGTTTTTCACAGGACATAGTGTGGAATAGAGTCAAGGATAGAATAATGGAATATTTATGATGTCTTAAACATGGAACTAGACATGACCCTTTTTTTCAAGAGTTCTTGTTTTGTAAAAAAATAGAAACTGAGTAGAAGTGTCTACTTTGTATTTTTTTGAAATAAAATGTAATATTTATGGAATAATTCTATAAAACTCTAAACCTGAAAATATCCTCAATGTGAATTATTCATTTAATTCAATATTATGAATTGTTTAAGGTTGGTTCCTTATAGTTGGTATCAGAGGTCGGTTTAGACATCTTTAAGAATTAGGGTATTGTTAAATAAATGTCCATAAATTAATTTATGTTAATATTGAAATGATATAGCATTTACGGATTACAGTGTTGCTACACATATGATATATCTATGTTCAGAATTGTTTTATATAGAGGAAACATGGCACCTATATTGGGACGACATCAGGAGGAATACAACCTTCCAAATCAGAAACCTCAGATGGTCATAATCAGAACTGAATAGTTTGTTGCAATGATGGCACAGTTGACTCAGGCTATAAATGGTGGCGGTATCCATGCATGAGATCTTCCAGATCAAACGCAGAAGAACATGTCAGTAGTGGGGCATATTATGAGGCAACATCCCCCATCATTCAGATGATCATCCAAACCTGTTCTAGTTGACGGGTGGATTAAATCACTGGAAAAGATTTTCGTTGTCATGAGTTGTTCAGAACATAAAAAGGTTAGTCTTGCTCTTTACCGTTTTGAAGGTGAAGCTGATCAGTAGTGGTCGATGGTGAAAAATTTTAGGGATAATGAGGATATTGATGATATCAATTGGGAAGAATTAAAAAGGTGTGTTTCTTGAGAAATATTTTACTACGGTGGTTCATCATAGGATTGAAAAACAATTCCTACAATTGAGGAAGGAGGATGATTTAGTCGCTAATTATGAAGAAAAGTTCACTCGACTAGCAAGGTATGCACATAATTTCAACCGAGATCTTGATAGTAATATAAATAGATTTTACTCAGGAATGAAGCCACGATATTGAAGATCATTAGCCTCTTGTGAATTCAAAAGTTATGAATAACTTGTTTGATGTGCGGGGAAGGTGGAAATGGAGTTTGAAATGATCATATGTTCTTTGAAAAAACAACAAAATAACAGGTATAGTTGGCAGGCAAAGGGAAAGAATTCATCAAAGAATCCTGGAGGTAAGAAAATTAAAGATCCTACTTTTGAGAAGTGTGGTAAAAAGAATCCAAGAGAATGTTTATCAAAGTCTGGAATGTTCTATTTGTGTGGTAAGTCTGGTCATATTTCTCGTAACTATAGGGAAGATGATCAAGAAGGCAATGAAAACCCAACTGTAATATGTTTTAAGTGTAATGAAATGGGTCATTATGCAAATGAGTGTCAAGAGAAGAACTCAACTAAGGGAAAGCATCCAGACTACAAGCAGAAAGGGGTGGTGAAATCCTTTGCTACTACTTTAGCAGATGTTGCGCCATCAAACGAAGTAGTATCAGGTACATTGTTTGTTTGTTCATATTATACCAATGTGTTTTTTGATTCAAGGTCTACATACTCTTTTATTACTGAGAAGTGTTTTAGATAATTGGTAATTCAATCTCACGATATGAATATAGAACTTACGGTAAAAACACCTGGAGGGAATGTTGAGACAAAAAGAAAACATAAGAACATTCTTGTCCTTCTGTGTGGAAAAAAATCTACATGTAATCCTTATTGTTTTATCTCTAGTAGAGTTTGATTTTATTTTGGGTATGGATTGGCTTTCTGTATATCATTCTATGATTTAATGCAGAGTTATAGAGGTTTCTTTTTAGAAAGATTTAATGTTTCTGTACAACAATGAACCCTTTCTTTTCATAACATGTCAGGAAGCTGAGAAACTAATAAAATATGGAAATGAATGTTACCTTGCACATATTTTGGAAAATAAAGGAATTGTTCAGATTAATGACGTGTGAGTGGTAAATGGGTACCTTGTTGTTTTTCCTGATGAGTTGTTTGGTATTATTTCTGATCAGGAAGTTGAATTTACTATTGACATAGTTCCTGATGCTAATCCAATTTCAAAAACCCCTTATCGAATGGCTCAAATTAAACTTTTAGAGTTAAAGAAGTAGTTGCAAAAGTTATTAGATAATGGTTTCATTCGACCTATCACATCACCGTGGGGTTCTCCTGTCTTGTTTGTTATAAAAATAGATTGTTCAATGAGACTTTTCAATGATTATAGAGTATTTAATAACATCACTGTTAAGAACAAGTATCCTTTGCCTCATATCACTGATTTGTTTGATAAGATCCATGGAGCTCAGTATTTTTAGAATATTAACTTGAGATCAGGGTACCATCAGTTGAATGTAATAGAAGAAGACATTCCAAAGAACGTGTTTCATACTAGATATGGCTATTATGAATTTTTAGTTATGCTTTTTGGGTTAAACAATGCACCTGCTATATTCATGGATCTTATGATGGAATTTTCTGTGAGTTCTTGGATAAGTTTGTGGTTGTGTTCATTGATGATATTTTGTTTTATTCTAAAAGTAAATAATAGAATGAATTACATTTATGGTTCATCTTTAAAACCTTAAAATAGATGTACCTTTAATGGAAATTTACTAGTGTGAGTTTTGGTTACAAAAAATTTCTTTCTTTGGTCACATTGTTTCAAAAAATGGCATAACTGTTGATCCTGTTAAAACAAAAGTTGTTGAAGAATGGACATGACCCACAAATATATACGAGATTTTTATTTTTCTTGGTTAGGAAGGTTATTACCAAAATTTTGTGGGAACGTTTTCACGATTATATAGTCCAATGACTATGTTAACTTGAAAAGGTGTTTAGTTCATTTGGACAATGGAAATTGAGGATTGTTTTCAGGAATTGAAAAATAGATTCATGAATGCTGTAGTTTTGGAACTGCCATCTAGAAATGGTGAGTTTGTTATTTATAGTGATGCTTCATTGAAAGGAATTGGACGTGTCCTTATGCTGAATGATCAGGTAATTTCTTATGCTTCACGTCAGTTGAAACCTCATGAGTTAAGTTACCCTACACATGATTTGGAATTAGCTGGTGTTGTTGTTTCTTTAAAAATTTTGAGGCATCATATGTATGGAGTAAAATGTGAAATATATACTGTACACAAAAGTTTAAAGTATATATTCAATCAAAAAGAATAGAACATGATATATAGGAGAAGTATGGAATTAATCATGGATTATGATTTCAAGATCCATTAACATTATAGAAAATCAAATAAAGTGGCTGATGCTTTGAGTCAAAAAGGTAATGCTTCATTAACCAGGATACATTTGGAACGAGATCCTTTGGTTTTTGATTTGTTTAGCATTAGAATAAAAGTTGTTGGTGTAGGAAATTATTCTGTTCTATTTTAGGTGTCAGAGAAATCATCTCTATTAGTCAGAATAAAGAAATCATAGAAAGAAGGCGGTGAGTTATAGAAAAAGGTAGAGTTGGTTAATAAGGGTATGTTTCCTGAATTTAACATTGATAGTGATTGTTTTTTAATATTTGGAATTAGATTATCTATACCTTGTGATTTATAATTGAAGAATGAGATTTTATGTGAGGCTCATAGTTCCCCATTTTCAGTTTATTCTGTAAGTACAAAGATGTATAGAGATCATCGAGAGTATTTCTGGTGGGATGAAATGAAAAGAGATATTTCTGATTTTACTATGAATTGTTTGACTTGTCAGTAGGTCAAAGCAGAGCGGTGGTTGTGGAAAGGGAATCTTCAGTCTTTACCGGTGCCAGAGTGGAAAAGGGAAAATATATCCATGGACTTTGTTGTGGGATTACCAAAGACATCTCGAGATAATAATGCAATCTGGGTTATAGTTTATCGATTGACTAAATCGGTTCATTTACATAATATTAGAGATACTTTGTCTCTAGATCAACTTACTCTGTTGTATATTAAAGAAATAGCTACGTTGCATGGAGTTCCCCTCTCCATTGCATCAGATCATGATCCTAGGTTTACTTCTATCTTTTAGAAAGGCCTTCAGAAGTTGGTGGGTAATGAATTTAATTTTAGTACTAATTTTCATCCCCAATCCAATGGGTAGTCAGAATACACAATTCAGACATTTTAGGATATGTTACGTGCTTACTCGATGGATTATCAGTGATGTTTGGACAAATATCATTATTTGGTTGAATATTAATATAATAACAGTTTTCATTCCAGTATATTAATGGATCCATTTGAGGCATTATATGGAAAGCATTGTCAAACTCTAGATTTGTGGGATAAAGTAGGTGAAAGGAAGCTAATGGAATCATAATTAGTAGAAGATATGGTAGAGAAAGTTTAGTTGATTTAGAAGCACATTAGAACAACTCAGAGAAGATAGAAAAGTTATGCAGATAACCAGAGGAATGATCTTCTTTTTGAGGTAGGTGATCATGTATTTCTCAACGTTTCTCTATAGAAATGTGTGATGTGTTTTGGTAATAAGGTAAATTTGAGTCTAAGGTTCATTGGACCTTAAGAAATGCTGGAGAAAGTTTGATCAGTTGCGTACAGAGTGCAATTACCTCCATGTTTATCCCAGGTACACAATGTTTTTCATGTTTCTATGTTGACAATGTACATTCCAAATCCATCTCATGTTTTAAGTCCATAGGTAGTTCAGTTGGAAGAGATTATATCTTATGAAGAACAACTAGTCTAGATTATTAACCGTAGATAGTATTTTTTGCGGAATAAAGTATTTCCCCTGGTAATGGTTTTGTGGAATAATCTATACGGATGAAGAGGCAATGTGGGAATCTGAAAATGCTATAAGGGACAAATACCCCCACTTATTTGATTTGAGAATAAAAATTGTGAGGACACAATTTCCAAAAGGGGGGAAGGATGTAACATCCCAGGTAAATAAAAAATATGTCATATTTCATATTTATTAATATTTTTGATTTATATATTAATTTTACTTTAAAGAGGTTTCTATGTTCGATAGCCTACCCGATACTCAACAACAGGTTTCTTTGAAATCATACATTGCACCCTAATAATATAATATTATTAATTTAAATGGAAGTTAACTCCTAGAAGATGTATTGGCGGGAATGTAGAAAAAAAACTAAAATATGATTATATATGTTTGTTAAATGTAATTAGTTTTATCCAGTAAATGTTAGAGGGTTAAAATGTCAATGAATCTAATTTTAAGTATAATTACATTAAATAGTGGATTTACCACCTTCCAATGGAGATCCCTCTTTAAATATAGTTAAGGTCACTTTAATACAATATAATTGACCAAATAAAATCCTACTTTTGAATGGGGACATCAAAATATACTTTCTGTAATTTTTTGGAATTCTTCTGATAAAGTTCATTTTTTAATGAATCGTGAAAATATTGTATTTTAATTCAAAACTACATTTTAATCTAATTTATTTATATTGATATACTATATTTTTAATTTTTTTAATGTGTAATTAGAATATATTTTTACCATTTAATCCAATGTTCTTTATGGAATTAATTTTACTGTGAAATTGGACGTAAACAAATGTTAATCTTTTGATAGTTATTGTTTCATAAAAACACACTATATGTTTTAACAACGAGAATTAATTTTAAATTAATTAATAAAACATCTATGTTTAGAAATTTTTAAAATAGATATCTTTTTTGAATTCGTAATATCAAATATATATTATGATGAATTTTTTGTATTTTTCTGAAAAACAATAATTTTTGATGAAAAGTGAATCCACTAAGTCGTAGTTAAAAAACTGAATTTTTCATTTAAATGTAATTTTACTACTTCTGTGAATTAAATTTCGAAAAAAAATACATGGTTATTATTATTAAGTAAAATTTGGTTCAATAAGATTAAAAATAATTTTTGGTGAATAGTATCTTCTGACTTTTATTTACCGTGATTAAAGGTAAATAGGGTAATTCATGGTAAAAAAATATTATAATAATTAAAAATTACCTTAGAACTTTTCCTAAACTTATTGGATGAGTAATGGTCGACCATGGGAATCTTTGGGTCGATTTTTGAACCCCATTGGGCCACTTATGAATGATAATGACACTTTATTTTAATTAACTTAATGTAAAGGCAAAAATGACATAAACAAAAATCTCAGAGAAAATTAATTTTTATATCGTGTTATATAAGTAATATTTTTAACTATAAATATTCATCGGAAAGATAAGAATATTTTATACATCATGGTATATGTTTTATAATTTTTAATCATCGAATATATTAAATTATTTACGAAACTATAATGATGTAGTGTTTACCTCATAAATAAATTATTTAAATAAATAAGATTATAAATATTAAAATAACATCCAAAACTGGTCCAATTCGTATTGGTTGATTTTATTTAGACCATGATCCATCTTATCTTCTACTCTAATAATTTTTTTTCCATATGAAACTAAATATCATTATATAATAAAAAAATATTTTCACACATTCCTAAAGAGCCCCTCCTCTCCATTATAAAAGGAGACCACTTCTATCCAATTACTCACAACTCTCAAACCTTTAGGATCAAATAAAATCTGCCCAATTAAGCTCCCTACATCACAATCCTCCTCCTAGAAGCCTTACCTTATTCATAATGAACTTCAATAATTCCATTGGGTTCAAACCAAAGGAAGTAACCCAAATTAAAGATAACTGTTTCTCCTATCGTCTTTTCATTTATTTTACATCTCCAACCACTAAAATCATTTTATTCATTTATTTTATAACAAAACCAGTATCCTCAATATACTAGGATTTTTTTATGATAAGTATTATAATTACACATACACACACTTCCATCTAATGGGTGAAGAACATAATGTTTCTGTCTATGGAAAACAAATGCCTCACAAAATGATGATTGTTCAATTACCTCTTACCACCTCTCATGGTGGCTATTATGGTGACACTGTATTTATATATGATATATATTATGTTTATGTTTTCTTTATTCTTCTTTATTTTCCATTTATATCATACTTTTATGGTTTCCATTATGGGTAAACCGATAATTTCATTTGAGGAATTGCGGACTACTGCCCCCTCAAAGTGATATGACTCGTTAATGACTTATGTGGGATATATAAAAGATTGAGACAATGATATTATATATGGTATTAAACTGAAATTATAATATACTATGTATCATTATGTTTTAATTCAATTAAAATTCTAAATAGAAATGAAAGTTGTGTTCATGCATACGTACGGTTTACTGTCTCCATGAACGGTGCATTTCATTTCGTACTACCATTGTTATGTACTATTATAAATACATATATATACTGAATATATATGATTTATATGATATCCAAGTAATTAATATAATTGTTGATAAAATGAACCTTTTACCACATGAACAACATGTAATTATAAGAAGTCCATTTTTGACTCAAGTACCAAATATCGACAAAATGAATGTTATTAACATAATGATTACATAATGTTTATAACATGGTAATAAGTGATATGAAAGGAATAGTAAACCTAAAAAAGGTTATTATGCAAGAAGAAATTATCTTTAGTTTATTATTCAGTAGATTAAATAACGATCGAGTCCAGTCGGACACGAGGTAAGGGACATCGTCTTAATCTCTATTCATTTAGGCATATTTTGGTTTAATACATGACTTTCATTTATACGCTGTATAAACACCCTTTTCTTTTCAAAGGGAATATTTTTCTATGAATCATTTTACTAAATGAAAAAAATCCATGTTTATTTTAACATAAGCGGTGACACTGACCTTTTTTGCCATCGTGAGTATTATTTGATATTTGGATTCCTCAACAAGCCGTAATGTTTTTAAAATAAAATAAATATCATATAAACTTTTATGTATATTGGTATTGAAAATGGATTTCATAATGGATTTTTTATGTCAATATATTTAAGTGATATATTGTTATTGAAATGTGGAAATGTTTTCATTCTTTTATATTTGTTTTAGCTCTTATGATTTTATGATGGTACTTACACATTTGGCAGGTGGTTATGTGATAAACCAAATGACAGGTGGTGCCGTCAATACTAGGACGAGTGGTTACATTATAACCTCCAATGCATTGGGTATGGAAGTCATCTGTATGGCTATTCCATTTAGTGATATGTGTAGAAGTCGACCGTAAGGTTATTCCATTTAAGTATGATAATGTCCCAAGATACCTTTATATGTTATGTGTTCTTTATATGGGTTTCATGGTAATATTTTTGTTAAAAAAGGGTACGTAGTGATCATTTATACTATGAATAGTATTAACTACTTCATAAAGGTGAAAAGTATTACTTATGTTAAAGTATTTTTGGTTTACTTTTTGTTTTGAAAAACTAAAAGTTTTTTTCTTTGTGTATCCCTTACTAAGATTTTTATGCTCATCCAATGTTTTTGAAATGTTTTTCAAAGGACATAATGTGGAATATGGTAATGGATGGGACCATGGAAAATTCATTTTGTCATAAACATGGAACTAGACATGGCTCTTTTTTCAAGAGTTCTTGTTTTGTGAAAAAATAGAAACATAGTAGAAGTGTCTACATTGTAATTTTTTTGAAATAAAATGTAATATTCATGGCCTAATTACCTAAAAATCAAAACCTGAAAATATCCTCAATGTGAATTATTAATTTATTTAATATTATGAAATTATTAAGGCCGGGTCTATATATGAACATCATGGGAACCTTAAAATAGGATTTCTTGTTTTTCTACCATCACAAAAAATACTCATAATAATATTTTAATGATTGATGTGTTGAAAAAAATGAATTATAAAAAGATATTGTTGATGAAACAATATTGAAAGCCAAAAAATGATAACGACCATAGATATTTGATTGAGGGTGTTCTTCTCAAATGATAAGAGAATATAATATTTTAAAAAATGTGAAATATTTTGAAGAATTCTATGAAATTTAGAAATGATGAATAATTGAAAATCAATGGTGTTAGGTAATCAAGCATTAGATAAGAAAAAATTAAATCTAGGAAAACATTGTATATTGATGGAATGAAGAACAATTTTTTAAGTGTTTCACAATTATTTTATTAGGGTAAAAAAGTTATCTACATGAAAATGAGTTTGTTTTAAACTATGAATAATATGAGATGATTGTTACAATATTCCAAAGTATAAAAGGGATGTTGTTTTAGGTTGGTGAAATAAAAAACTCATGTTACATGAGCTTTATTGAAGAGAGTTAGTTATGGAATAAAAGTCATGGTAATTTGTGTCAGAGAAACATGTAGAAGTTTTATAAAACATTTTTGGACTAAGACATTTCTGACTATATAAAAATAAGATATTTTCCTTCCATTATCTTCTAGAAAGAAAACATTAATTTTTTTTGCATAATAATATTTATTTTTTTAGACAACCCCAAGAGTTGATTTATTCCAATATATGAGGTCCAATGAGAAATAAAATAAAATAATAAAGATAAATACTTCATTACATTAATTGAATATTTTACTCCCATTACTTATATAATGTATATGGAACATAAATCAGATGAATTGAAAATGTATAAATTTTTCTGATGAAGAACGTAAAAGTAATGTGAGTATTCAAGGATGAAGGTGTGATTAGATAGTTGTGGTGAATATTTATGTGAATATTTTTAGCACTATGATGATATCCATGTAATTTTTAAGGACAATTGTTTCACATAAACTCTCTAAGATAATTGGGTTGCTAAAATAAATACGAGAAGCTTGGTTGAAATGGGATGAACATTTAACATGAACATGGCCCCTCCCATTAATTTGGGAGGGAATCTATGAGTACTGTTATTTATATTCTAAACCATTGTTTAAAAATTCCTCAATTAGGTATGATTCAATATGAATTTTTTTATCGAAAAAATACATGATTGAAATAGTTTAGTGTTTATGAGATTCCATTTATTTTAAAGAAGAAAGGTTGAAAGTATGCTATAATTTAGGGGAGAGATTGAGATAAAATTATTTGTGGATATGGTATTGAAGGATGATGATATAGATTCATCAAAAATAAAAAACATATAATATTGGATTTAGTTGATGTTAAATTGATTGAATGATATGAGAATGTTAAACATGCTCAAGATGATATGGAAGTTGAGCATGTGGAAGAAATTTTTTTTATATGGATATAGATAACTGTAATCATAATAAAGAATAATAATCATACTAATCTAATTATGGTGATGAGTATTATACACTAAAATATCTTTCTATTATGAGGAAGGAAGTGGAAGCTCAATATATACTTGGTGAACAATGTAAAAAGGTTCAAACTATAATAACAACAAACTCTATTATACATACTTCTCTATATTCAAAAATGGAATAGAATGATGTGAAATATGTTTCTGGTAATCCATATTGGTTTCAATCCATTAATGTAGAATTGGATCAAACTGAAAAGGAAAATACATAAGATATTACACCCAATCCGGAAAAAAACTCATTAGCGTAAAATGAGATTTTCAGAAAAAACTGAATGAAGAAGGTTATGGTATAAGAAACAATGGAAGATTGCTTTCAAAATTGTTTTCACAGATTGATAGAATTGATTTTGAAAAAACCTTTTCTCTAGTGTCCAGATTAAAAAAATTAGAATCTTTTTTCCTATTGCAGCACTATTTGGATAAAAGATGTTTCAATTGGATGTTAAATCTGTATTCCTAAATGTTGATCTTGAAGAAGAATTGTATATTTACCCATTACATGCGAGATGACCCACCCGACATGTTGGGAAAGACCCAGCGAGTCTGATCGGGTCAACCCAGAATGTGTCGGCTCAGACTGGGTTGGGCCGAGTCGGTCCGACCAGGTTGGACCGGACTCGGGCCTACTAAGGACCCATTACTTACTACAGAAATATATTTGGCTCGGGACGACCGTTTGACGAACCGTCAATGGTGATGTTTATCTTGGATTAAGACCATCCCTATGAGTATTCCCCACTAGAGTCCGATGTAATGTTGAGATACATGCATGTTGGATTGTACATGAATCCAACCGGGCCCCCGGTACTAAAAAGCTAATAACTCACAGACCGGGCATCTGATTGACGCGATGTCTGTTGCTTTCAGACCCCTATGATGAGATGAACCTTTGAGATACTTATTCATGGGACTTGGTTTCAATTGAAATGTGGAAACTTTTCTTGTGGAGCGGACCCTCCTGGAAATGAGTGTGCTTTGTGGAAACCTTGGGGCTGGCTGTGCTCTGATTACTATTCCTCGATCATGTGTTGGGCCGACAGTTCTGACTTCTGTTCCTGGATCATGTGTTGGCCATACTGCTTAGATAATTTAGTGGCTACATCTGATCATCTCTATCTCTCTATAAGTTGTATATATGTGTGAGCGGAGTTTGCAACTCTTGTGTTTCCTCGGGAATGAGAGGGATTAGTTGATAACTTAGGTATATGTATGGGCATATGCCTGAATAGGGTTATCTATCAATTATTCATACTTTTTGGTATATCTTTGTTGGATTTTGTGAGACCATGAGGGTCTCGGGGTCCCTACTATGTTTTTTTATACTCACCCCTACACGGACTATGCCTTCACCTCATTGTGTTGGATGCAGACGACAGACAGCGCTGACAGAGGCTGACAGCGCTAGGACTAGACAGTAACGGGAGGTGGACCTACAACGAGTTGGTACATGGAGGACTCTGATGAATGTGGAGTGCTGAGGAGGCTATCTGTACCTACTATTCAAGTAGGATCCCTAGTGTATGATCATGGAGCATCTATCACCATTCAGCTGTTTTGTCCCTTTTCCAGTTGTACTTGGACTTTACAGTTGGGCTTTTATTTTCGGCCCCTTTTACTTTCCATCACTCTTTTTTTATATAGTTTCTACTTATTGTCTTTTTCCCGTTGTAATTTCTTGTATTTGGTTACAGTTATAAAGGCAATTCCTTCCTAGTTTAGGGATTTACGCCCTTGGTGCTAGTCGCCAGCCCCTAGACTATGGAAGGCGGGCTTGGGGTAGTCACGATACAGGCCCCGGGGGACGGGTCATGAAAAATTGGTATCAGAGGAGTCAGTTCTACTGTTGAACATAGGACTCTGATATATCTTTTCTATGAAGAAATAGTGTTTAGTGTAATGAGTGTGGTTTTCAGTTCAGGGAGTCCAGTGTTGGTGTGGCGGCCGATGTATCCATACACCAGAACCCTGACTTCTGATTTTTGACTTGGTACATGAAAACACTTATTGCATGTGTGTTTTCAAGAGGTTTCTTTGTGATATCTTTTAGTCATCTCACCAGGTACAATATATTTACCGTGGAGCAGCTGTTACTTTTCAGGATTCCTCCATGCAGACTGCCCCCCAGGGTTCTGGGAGATATACAAGACGGTAGCCCACCGAGCGATGAGGCCTCAGTGTAGGGACCCATCATAGCGGAGGCACCAGTGATACCACTACCTGTTGGGAAACTGATGCCATCGGCCCCAGCAGTATACGATGCACGATGCTTGAGAGCATTGCACGAGTTATAGTGCCAGAGGCCACCCATGTTCAGTGGAGAGACAGACCCACTAGCGGCTGAGGATTGGCTGGAGACTGTGATTAGAGTCTTCAGGCTAGTAGGGACACCAGCAGAATTCATAGTGATCCTTACCGTGAATATTCTAGGGGTAGCATCAGATAGATGGTGGAACCTGATCCTCTATGTTCATGACGAGGTGACGCTACTCTGGGAAGACTTGGAGAGCCTATTTCAGGTGGAGTTTGTCCCAGCCACCCTATGTGCGGTGCAAATATAGGAGCTACGACATCTACATCATGGTAGTATGATGGTGGCATAGTACTCGTCGAGGTTCACCAATCTCTCGCGCTACTCCAAAAATATGGTGTGGGACCCTTTATTCAGGTCCCGAACCATTGAGCATGGACTCAGGCAGGATATCAGAGCCTCGATGATCTCCCTCAGCATCCTGACTTAGGCAGTGGTGTTAGAGAGAGACCTCCTAGTAGATAGTTTACTTGATGAGCAGTCACCAGTAGTGAGACCCACTACTGGTCAACATGCAGCGGAGTCTTCTACAGCTGGCAGTAGACAGATTTCGTAGAGGTCCAAGCGGACCAAGCCATCTGGTGGACAACCTCAGGATACAATTATAGTTGTACAGGGAACACAAGACAGAGCCACTCGTGCAAGGAACAGACTGTGTTACTCATACGGCGGTTAGGGTCACATGGCTTGTGACTATCTGACCCGTCGTACAGAGGATCAGTAGACAGTTGAGGAACCTCCCAGGCAGGGGCAGAGGTTTGATCGAGGAGGTTTGCAGGGAGGAGGTGGACGTGGACGAGGAGCTGGACGTGCAGCTTGCGGTGGATGGAATTACGAGGTGTTACCACCACCACCACCGGGAGGTCCACCCCGACCACAGGGAGCAGGTGGACAAGGGAGAGCTCAGCTCTAGGAAGCAGAGGCATACGACCATGGAGCTCCGGAAATGATTCGAGGTACTACTTGTGTCTACTCCACCTTAACGACATTTCTTATAGACACAGGTGCCAGTCACTAATTCATTACAACATCCCTCGTTCAGAGATCGGAGATTCTGAAGAAGTCGTTAGTTCGATCCTTATGGTTAGAAACTCCTACGGGATCTAATTCGACGATTACAAACTGGTGTCAGTAGTGAGATCTTACTCTAGGAGGTGAGAGCTTAGGCAGAGATATCTTACTAGTGTCCTCGAGGCCTTATGACGTTATCTTGTGTATGGGTTGGTTATCTACGTTACATGCTCTGATTGACTGTATTAGGTGCAAAGTGCAGTGTGTCTGCACAGATGCGACTAGGATTACCTTCATCGATGAGAAGGGAGCCTTTGCAGCACATGACAGAATTACTCGGAGGAGGGTGTAGCTGATCACTCATTAGTTGGTCTGACTTACCCTCAGAGTAGTGAATGTGGAGAGTCTGAGCTATCCTGTAGTGGTGGGCCAGTACATGGATGTTTTCTCTGAAGATGTTTCTGGAATACCTCGTCACAGAGAGGTTGACTTCTACATGGACATGTACCTCGGGACGACACTGATATCTACAGCAGCATATCAGATGGCTCTCGCTGAGCTTCGTGAGCTGCAGGTATCGCTGGAGGACTTTCAGGGGAAGGGATTCATCCGGCCCGGTGTTTCACCATGGGTAGCCCCGATTCTATTTTCCAAGAAGGCAGACGGAATCTTGGGGCTCAGTGTTGACTACCGTCTCCTAAACCAGGTGACTATGAAAAACAAGTACCCACTATCAAGGATTGATGTCCTCTTTTATCCTCTAAAGGGAGCACAATGGTTCTCAAAGATAGACCATAGATCAGGCTATCAACAGTACAAATTTCCAGATGAGGATGTGCAGAAGACGGCCTTCATGTGTTGGTACGACCACTACAAGTTCCTGGTTATGCCCTTCGGCGTAACCAATGCTCCAACAGTGTTCATGAGTCTCATGAATAGGATCTTCAAGCCTTACCTCTATCACTTTGTTGTAGTCTTCATCGACGACATACATATATACTCGACTACTGAGGAGGAACATTCCCATCATTTGCAGGTAGTACTGGTCACACTCTGAGAGCACCAGCTTTATGGTATGTTATCGAAGTTCTAGTTCTGGATTCGGAAGGTTCATTTATTGGGACACGTCATATCGTAGGATGGAGTTGTAGTAGATCCAGCAAAGATAGAAGCAGTAATTTCTTAGGATCCCCCCAAGAGTGTGAAAGATGTTCGGAGTGTCATGGGTTTGGAAGGATATTATCGGAGGTTCGGTCCAGACTTCTCCAGAGTCGCAACACCACAATCATCCTTGTTGAAGAAGGGGAAACCCTTCGTTTGGTTGAAGAGATTCCAAAAAAGCATTCAGGAGCTGAGGTAGAGGATGACTAGTGCCCCAATCTTGAGGCTTCCAGAGGAAGGCATATGGTACGTAGTCAACTGCGACGCACTAGGGACCGGGATCAGGTGTGTCTTGATTCAAGAGTGAGTGGTGATTGTTTATGGTTCTTGGAAGCTGAGACATCATGATCATAACTACACTACCAATGACCTGGAGTTAGCAGTAGTGGTCTTCACCTTGAAGATGTGGCAGCACTATCTGATGGGCGAGTGTTTTACCGTGTACTATGATCACAAGAGTCTTAGGTATATCTTCTCTCAGAAGGACTGGAACCTAAGATAGCGACGACGGATTGAGTTCTTCCAGGACTATGACATCGAGATAATATATACTCGTGGAAAGGGGAATGTTGTTGTTGATGCACTCATCAGGAGGTCTGGTATACAGCTTCTAGGGGAGGCAATAGAACAGCTGACTGCTTTACAGATATCCTTTTTGGATAGAGATGGGGTAGTCCATCAAAATTCTCTTACAATCACTCCTCCACTTCTTCAGCAATCCGGGGATGCACGACATGAAGACACTGACTATGAGACATGACGTTCCTAGATATCCACAGGATAGGCACCTGATGGATTTTTTGAAGGTGGGGAGCATGTCATCCTCTTCAAAATATGTACTATGGTACTAGTGTCACATCAGGAGGAAGTGTAGACAGAGTTCCATACATCCCCTCTAGCGGTACATCCAAGAATGGAGAAGATGTACCAGGGGCTTTAGCGACAACAATGGTGGACAGGTATGAAGATGGTGGTAGTAGAGTTTGTCTCTCGATGCCTCACGTGTCAGTATGTGATGGAAAAGCACCAGGTACCACCAGGAATGCTATATCTTTTAGAGGTCTCAGAGTGTAACTGGGATGTGATATCAATATACTTTGTGACGAGTCTTACACGTACATACAGGGGTCACGACTCGATTTCGGTGATCGTCGAACGACTCGCCAAGTCGGCCAATTTCATACATATCAGAGAGCAAGGTTTAGTGGAGATCTTGGGACTCCTCTACGTGTATGAGATTGTGCGGCTACATGGGGTAACTTCTTCTATCATCTCCTATCACGACACAAAGTTTACTTCCTGGCTATGGAAGGTGTTGTAGGAGGATTTCGAGACATAGCTTTATCTGAGCACCGCCTTCCATCCATAGACAGATGGTTAGACCGAGCAGACCATTCAGACCCTTGAGGACATGCTCCAAGCATGTTTCTTTGATTTCGGTCACAACTGGGAGGATCACATACCTTTGGTGGAGTTTTCATACAACAACATCTATCACTCCACCATCGGGATGGCACCATTTGAGGCCTTGAATGGTAGGCCTTGCAGATCACAACTATGCTGGACAAACCTAGGGGATTCAGCACTAGTGGGACCAAAGATTGTACGGGATACCCCAAAAAAGGTGCAGATAATCCAGGAGCAGATGAAGACAGAAAGAAGCAGACAAAAGTCATATGCTGACAGGAGATGGAGACCTCTGGAGTTTGAGGATGGAGACCACGTATTTCTACGGGGTCTCACCTCAATGAGGTCTATAGAGATTTGGACGTGGTGTTATGTTATCTCTGAGGTTGATCAGACCTTTACATGTCCTTAGCAAAGTAGGCGAGGTGGCTTACCGCTTAGCTCTTCCACCTCTGTTGCACCGGGTGAACGACATCTTCCACGTATCTCAGCTGAGTAGATACGTGCACGAACCTTCCCACATCACCGACCATGGAGAGCTGGTCGTCGATGATGGGGAGAATTTTACAAAGGTTCCAGTGGTGATTGAGGATTGACAGGAGCGAGTCCTTCATGGACGGTTGATACCTCTGGTGCACGTTCACGTGAAACATGAAAACATCCAGGAGAGAACATGGGAGTGGGAGGCTCAGATGCGTGATAAGTACCCTCATCTGTTCCCTTAGTTCGAGTTGTAGCTTATGGGGATATAAAGCCCTGAGGTGGGGAGAATTTAAAGACTTGGAAATTTTGTGAATATTTATTTCTTAAATACATATTTTTTTAAGTGTCCAGAAAAATTTAAGGCGCTTGATTCTGAGGCCCAGTGTGCCCAGAATCAATTTATGATGTTTTTTTGGGTACATTCAGTAAAAATATGAGATGGATTTTATATGTTTTTAACCAGTTCTCAGAATTGAAATCTAAGGGCACCGTTGAACTCGCAGTACTAATATTCTCTTAAGAATACTTTCACCTCGATGGAAGATGGTCGAAAATAAAAGTACGTTTTGGGGATTTTATGTTTTAAATTAAATAAAAATAAAGTAGTGACTTTATTTTTATTCTTGGTGGTTAAAACCTCCAAGAAGAGGTTAGAGGTGGGGGACACCACACCATAACCTGCCATGAGACGTTATGGTGGTGGGGCCCACCCGAGGTTTATAAACATCTTTACAATTAAAGTGGTGGGGACCAACAAAGGATGAAACCCCTTGAACTCCCCATTTGAGGTTCCACCACCACCCATGGAACCTTTTAAACTCCCTTACTTAATTTTGTTCTTACACACAAGAATTAATTAAGTGGAGCCCCTATTTAATTGATAACTCCCTTTTTGAATATTTTCCATCAAATTAATAGGATTACAAACTATTATTTTGGTTGGAATATTCACTTTGGGTCTTTGAGGAGAGGAAGTGCTCTTGGATATAGATCTCCATGCAGGAAATAACTATCCAACATAGAACGCCTCATCCACCAATGACAGAGACCTTCTTCTTTCTTCAATTGGAACAATGGATGGAGCGTTGTCCATGAAGAACACCAATGACACCATCCTGAACTTTGACTTTCCCGACAACATCGATTCGACATTCACATTCCATGACTTTGTCAATGATCATCGATACGAGGTAGGGGGTTTAATACTTGTTGAAGTTGTACCATTTTCTAACCTTATTCAAGGGATAATAAGGGATTATAGCCGACATATTGTTTATCACCTACTTCTCTTTATGAGCCAATTGTTTTCACCCTCTAAACGTATAGAGTGTGGGCCAACAGACATGGCCTCACTCCCTTCGCCGATCTCTTGGGATGTTTCCTCAGCATGACGACGAAACAATAACGAGGAGATGTAGGTGGCAACGACAAAAGATGCGCTACCCACAGCCTCCATGAAGCGCGCAGCCCCCGTGGTGCCCCATGCGCACCCGCCAAACATGCACGCCCTGGTCCCACAAGCGTGGCCTGGCGGAACATGCACGCCCTGGCCGAACCCGCGTGCCCTGGAAGAAACCACGCGCCCCGGCCGAACCAGCGCCTTCCCGGCCTCTCGGCCGTCGGGCCACCCGCGCCACCCGCCTGCCCCAGCGGAGCCCCATGTCGTCCCGTGCCCTACCGAACCTGCGGCATGCCCGGCTGCGCGCCGCTTTCCTGGCCACTCGCATGGCCGCACCGGGCCGCCCGCGCCCCACCTGGACAAGCCACGTCTCGGCCGCTACCTAGCCGGCCTCCGTGCGACCCTTGCGCCCCTGTGCTGGCCCTCCTCGCTACCTACCGAGGTGGCCGAACCGGCCCCCTTGCGGCCTCCCGGCCGGGCCTGCATCCCTATCCTCCTCGCATTTACCTAGACAAACCAGTCTAGTCGATCCCACCAGTCCGATCCGCTTTGAGTCACACCGGGTCATGCCGTCGCGACGCTCTACGCCGAACATTCCTCGAGCCCGAGTCGAACCACCCTCACGGTCTGCTGGGCCGGGCCCAGCAGACTAGGCCGAACGTAATGGGCTGACCAGCCCAATGGGTCTGGACAGTCCCAAAAAGTCTGACCGGGTCAAACCCATACTAGGTCGGCCCAGACTAGGTTTGGCCTAGTCGGTCCGACCAGGTCAGACCAGACCCGGGACAACTACTTACCCATTAATTACTTCGGCCATATCTTTGGCACCTGATGATCATTTGACGAACCGTCAGCATCGCTGGTCTTCTTGGTGTACGACGGTCCCTAGGAGTTTACCCCACTGGAGTTTGGGGTAATATTTAGATATGGTCAGGATGGATCATACATGAATCCAACTGGGCCCCCAAGACTAAAAATCTAATAACTCACAAACCATGTGTCCGATGGACACGCCGTCTATTTCATTGAGACCCCTATGACAAGATGAACCATTAAAATAGAAGTTCTTGTGACTTGGTTGAAGTTGAATTGTCGAACATTTCTTGAGAAGTGGAAACTCCTGGAAATGAGCGTGGTTTAGGGTACCTTGTGGCTAGCTTTGCTCTGATGACTGTTCCTGGATCATGTGTTGGTCCAACATTTCTGACATCTATACCTAGATCATGTGTTTGCCCGACATAATAGCTGGTCCTGGATCATGTATTAGTCCGATAGCTTAGATTATTCAGTTGCTACATTTGACCACCTCTATCTCTCTACAAGTTGTATACCTATGTGAGCTGAGTCAGAAACTCTTGTGTTTCCTCGTGAACGAGATGGTTTACTTGATAACTTGATTATATGTATGGGAATATTCCTATGTATGGTTATCTGTCCATTCTCCATACTTTGTGGTTTTTCTTTGTTAGATTTTTTGATACCTTGAGGGTCTCAGGGTCACTACTGAGTATCGTTATAATCACCCCGTCACGGGTTATTCCCACACCTCCTTGTATTGGATGCAGATGAAGGACAGTTCTGATGGCGGCTGAGAGCACATGGACTAGATGGTACCCATATGTGGACCTTACGAAGAGTCAGTACATAGAGGAGTCTGACAGACTTGGAGTGGTGAGGAGGCTATCTGTACCATCCCTTCAGGTAGGATCCTTGGTGGATGATCCAGGAGCTGCTTTCACATTTCTGTTGTTTTGTCCCTTTTTCAATTTTACTTGTACTTTAGATTTGTGCATGTACTTCCAGCCCCTTTTACTTTCCATCATGCTTTTTCTATACAGTATCTACTTAGTGTTTGCATCCAGTTGTACTCTGTTGTGTTTGGTTACAATTATAAAGTCAATGAAATCCCAGTTTAGGGATTTATGACTTTGGTGCTAGTCGCCAGCCCCTCGCCAATTGAAGGTGGGATTGGGGTTGTCACGATATGGTCCCTTGGGGACGGTTCGTGACAGATTTCAAGAAAGGAAGATAGGATAACAATCATTATATCAGAGAATGTCAAGAGTATTCCCACATTATAATTTTCTTTTAAATTATCTTTGATGGGAGTGATGAATGTAGTTGTTAACTATTTTTTTAGTAAAAGAAAAAGTTATTTGATATTTTCATTCTGGGGTAAAATAAATATTTGTTGTGTTTTAAATTTTTCAACAGAATGGAAATATTTGTTTAAGCTAAAAAAATATTCTTATGAACATATCTAGTGGTTTTTCATGGAAACCGCAAAACATTTTTCCACAATGTCATTTGAAAAAAAATATGAGTAATTATTTAAAAGAAAAATTAGTTTATTAGAATTATTATTAGAATATTTTTGGAATCCTAATGTATTTCAATACCTTGAGGAATGAAACTATTTATGTTTCTACCTTATGTGAAACATTTCATAATGATCCAAAATAATCACATCTAATTGCTAGAAAATTATTTCTCAGATACATGAAAGGCATTATAGTATCTAAAATGATGTATTTTAGCTAAAATAGTATTGATTTTTTTGTATGCATTGGAGATTGGGTAAGAAATGTTCAAGATAGAAGATAAACATACAGTGTATAATTATTTTTGGGAAATATTGTGTTATTTTACATTCAATGAAATTAAATTTAGTATCTCATAGTAAAGTTGAATATGAGTTTGTTTCCATAACTCAATCCACTACTCAACTCTTATGGAAGAAAAATTAATTGGAATATCTACATGTTGATGTAATGTTACCCTTTCTCTTATGTTGTGATAATCAAAGCACAATCAATCTCACCAGGAATCCAGATCAATATTCTCATTCAAAACATATTTATATCAAAAATCATTCAATCAATGATAATTCAGAGAAGAAAAAATTAAAGCTGCAGTATGTTCTAACAGTAAAATAAGTGCCTAAAATTTTCACAAATCCATTATCAAAGGAATCATTTTCAGGACTGATGTTGAAAAATGGTGTCCAACTTTCTTCTCTTCAAGGTTGGGGGATGTGTTTATATACCCTCACTTTTCGTACCTTTTGAATGTATTTGAAAGGTCGTAAATTTTATTGTTTCATAAATATATTCCATAAAATAGAGAGATTTGGTTAGGTTATGAATTAGGAATTGTTTTGTGAGTGTACTATTCTAGCATTTTTCTAGAGTGGTTGTAGGAATGAATTGTTTTGTATTCATGGAATGTTGATGAAGAGTTGAGGAAGAAAGATGAAAAATGATGTAATAATCAATATTAATTGACAATATGGTTTTATATTTCAATTATTTATGTTTAATACAGTGAGTTTGATCATGTAGGTTTTGAATTCTTGATAATTAATCTGTTTCATGAGCTTACAATATTTACTGATTTAGGGAACACAATTGTTAAAAAAAATAAAAATTGGGGAATTTTTAGGACCAAGATGATGATGAAAGTGATATTTTTTATGTGTTTAATTTTTTTGTGACGAATATTTCTGATGAATGTATGAATGGAAATCACCTACATTTGTATTTAGGAAAAAATGTGTACTATGTATTGTTTTGAAAATACCCAAAATAATGTTTTCTAAAGAATAAGACTCATAATGAAAGACCAACATAATGAAATGAAGCTATATTGGAAAAATAATTCTGATTAAAATCAACTTGAGTCCATAATGGAATTGAAAATTTCATACTAGATGTTAATGGTCATTTGATTCACTATAAATATAATGAGAAATTATTGTTTTTTGATGAATTGGAGTCTTATGACTACGATAAATTAATTGTGATTATTATTTCATGATTTTTATATTATTTTAATCATATGTTGGTTTTATAATTTGTGATGTATATGGCATAGAAGGAACATGGAGTAAAATGTGGTGTTGATTGAATATGTCAGGTTGATTTTTTGAAGCATCTAGTTATCCATTACACAGTCCATAAAGTTTTTGTATCAAGGATGATTGTTCTAAGACATAGAAGAAAAATGATCATATCTAGAAATGATCGTACATTGTTTTTTAATATCTCTGTTCTAGACAATAGTAAGACATGGGTCCATTTTTTCCCAAAATGATCATATCTATCTGGAGGAAGAAATTTATCATATTCAGAATGATCATACCCAAAAAGTTCATATTCTAGGAATTAGTATCTTGGTCATTTATGATGAGAATGATCTTATCTAGAATGATTTTACTAAGGATAATCATATAAACACCTATCATATTCTAAAAATATTGTACATAGGTTGAAATTAAAATAATGTAGCTCGAATGATTGGAATGTTATAATACATTCCAATCGATGTTTGATGATGCTAAAGAAATTTTGATATGAAATTACATTCATGATGGATGTCATGATAGAACACATGATTATGAATGAATTATTTTTATATGAGTCAATACAATAAAATCTGTGAATGAGATAAAAATGTAGTAAACAATTTTAAAAGGGTTGAATTACATTATAGGTTTCTAACTAGTCAAGAGAAGTGGAGAAGATGATATTTTTTTATCTCATATGAAATAAGATAAAAAAGAGAAAGATATTGCTACATGAATTTTCAATGGGGAGTTTTATATTAAAATGATTTTTTAAATGAAATTATTTATGTGAATCATAGTAAGAAAATCTGAATGGTATGTATTTCATAATATATTTCTTTTCAATTAATAATTTCTTTAATTTAGAGAAATTAAATTGAAAAAAATCAGATTTAGTTATTCAAATCAGGATCAAAATTCACCTTATTTTTTAGGGGAAATTGAAATTTAGTAATATTTAATAATAATAATGTTTTTTGGGATTCCCGTTGAATTATCATTAGGGTGGACTATAAAAGGATAAATACATTGTACCTTCTGACTAGTGGTTAGTACTATTCACTATAGTAGACTGAGATGTAATGATTTTTTCAATTAGATAAAGACTATACTATTTTGATATATGTTCAGTACATTTCGATGGGAATAAAAAATAAGAGAATAGGAAAAATCATAACATAGTATTCATTTGATAATCATAGTCATGACCTATCATAATCTGTATCTTATCGTATTCATTTGGATAATCCAATTTAGATGATCATCATATGGGGATGGATTAATCATCTTTCAGATATCTGTATTGGGTTTCTTGTAATGAGGATGAATTGTACTGGGTTTTATCTCACTCTGTAATTGAAGATGTTCTGATTCATTTATTATGTATTCTATCAGAAAATCAGAATGCAAGAATTGTTTTGATAGAATCTTACTCATAGTAATCAGACAGTGGATAATTAGACTCAGTTTTCATAACAATGTCTAGGATATAATTACCTTTCATTTTAGTAAGGAATTTACGAATTCTATTTCAATTGAATACATATTTTTAATTGAAACCAAACATAGGTTACATGACTTATTGCATAAAGATTGTATTACCCTACTTCTGCTAAGAGGGCTCACATAGACTATTTCAGTTATTTTTATAGTTCTACATGAGTGAAAGGGTATATCAATCTCATTATAATTCAAGGATTTATTTCTATTGGGTTTTTTGGTGTTGGATAATTTACAACCCATACCATGTATGTAGCCATTGATATTGAATATTGATCCTTGTAAATCAATGTATTCAAATATATGTGTGTTGGATTTGTTTTCAGTGGGGATTTGAAATATCTAAAAGGAGGCCAATGTTATTTCAGTTGAAAAGAAACATAAGAGAAAAAGTGTATCACTGAATCACCCCTCCCCCTCTTAGTGATATAATCACAATGACTTAAAACTTTCAAAAAAACACTTGAATTCATTTATTTTCTTCTAATCAAATTATTTTTCTATATGTATAGTGTTGAATACATTACCATCAACTGGTTTTATGGTATGTTTTTTTATCAATATATATTGAAAATTATATATTCATAAATATTATTTCGATAACAGTTCTGAAAATATCAATTTATTGTTTGTGGGATGGATTATCTCATTCAATCTCATTATACTTGTGTCAACCCTTCATTACAATTATTCTAAAAAAATAAAAATTGAACCAATAAGTTACTGTAGAAAGATATTTTAATTATGTGATCATCTCTTACATTTAAATCCTATAAAAATTCATTCAACTTCATGATATATTAATATTTCCATGAAATTGTGAATTTATTTTATTGTGATTTGGAACCTCATTCTATGGTATAGAACTATCTCAGCAACACCAAATTCTCCCTCCACGGGTTCATTAATCATCATTTCTTGAATCATGATCATATAATTGATCATGTTATTTTATTCAGGAAGAGACCGCACAAGCATTATCTAAATTTATTCTCTATTTATATCATTGGAATATAAATTTTGTTATAAAATAGTTTTCTTATAGAGGCCCCCGAAATATTTTATTATTATTTTAAGTCATATAGTCGACTAAAGGGTGAATATATTATATGACTTGAAAATCATATGTTTGGATCAAATATCTACAATAAAGATATGTGATCCATTAATTTTTATGATAAATAACAATAACCTCTCCCAAATTTGTATTCTTAAATTTTTTATAATTTTTAACCTTGTATCAATGTCATACAATAATATATGTTCATATGATAAAGGATTATGGTCACACCACTGTTTCAATGAATTATTTAAGCACATACAATCAACCAAGTCAATTGATAGTGAATTAAGATCATATTCTGACAATTAATACATATATTGAAACACAAATTTATAAAACTCGATCAAAGAATTATGATTATCCATATTGAATTACAGTAAAGAAGAAGGTAATATGACTTTGTAATTTTCATTTTTTTTGTTTTTAATAAATAAATTCAAACATATTTCAAAAAATTTATATCAACCATCATTGATATTAATTCAATTTTCTATTCTAAAACAATCTTAAATTATCTTACACACATTATGAAATAGTTATTTATAATATAAAAACATTTGATTCAATAGTTATCTTTCAATTGATGTTTTCAATAATCATAAAGTTAAATATTTTCTTGTAATCTGATTTCATTATCATCTCCATTCAACCACTTATTCAAAAAAAATACTGAAAACAACACTATAATTAAAATAACATTTATTTTCATTAAATATCAACTCATCGTGTCACAACCCATCCTTAGGGCATGTGCCGTGACTACCCCAAGCCTGCCTTCCATGGGCTAGGGGCTGGCGACTAGCACCAAAGGCATAAATCCCTAAGCTGGAAAGGAAATATTTTTATGAAAGTAAACAAACTCAACAAAGTACACAATAGGGAGTAAACACCAAGTAAAACAGAATATAAAAGAGTCTATTGGAATGTAAATGGGCTAGTATACAAACCCAGCTGAACAACAAGTACAAGTAAAAAGGGAAAACCAGCTGAAAGTAAAGAGAAGCTCCAGGATCATCCTCCGAGAATCCTACTTGAAGGGTAGGTACAAATG
Source organism: Viscum album (assembly GCA_963277665.1). NCBI lineage: Eukaryota > Viridiplantae > Streptophyta > Magnoliopsida > Santalales > Viscaceae > Viscum > Viscum album. Next base: position 1,267,570,727 of record OY728159.1, read on the forward strand.
GACACCTCAGCACTCACGTCCGTCAGACTCCTCTGTGTGCCAACTTCTCGCAATGTCCACCTCCGGTTACCGTCTAGTCGTGGCGTTCTCTACCTCTGTCAGCAATGTCTGTCATCTGCATCCAACACAATGTGGTGTGGGATAGCCTATGTAGGGTGAGTATAAGGATACTCAGTGGGGAACCCGCGACCCGTAAGGTCTCACAGTATCAACTAAAGATAAGAAAAATAAGAAAGATATCATCACGAAGTATCAACCAACCCAGCATAGGTATATGCACATACATATATCTAAGTTACCAATCTCAATCCGGATCCAAATCTCGACCCCAAGAACAAACCAATTCCACAAAGGAAGTAAAGTCAATCACCACGATGATAATTGTTGAAAGGAATGACTCATCTCACACAGTTATGCCACAATAGTAGAGAGATATAGATGATCAGATGCAGAAACTGGATCATCTACGCTGTTGGACCTACACAAGATATACGACCAGCTAAGATGTCGGACCCACACAGGATATATGCCAGCAATATCGTCTAAGTTGTCGGACCCACACATGATGCATGACCAACTATCTCGTCTAAGCTGTTGGACCCACACAGGATCCAAGACCAGCTACTCTGCGAGACCCACACAGGATACAGGAATAGAAGTCAGAAATGTCGAACCCACACAAGATTTTGGTACAGTAGTCGGCGTCATCTAACCTACGGAGGATTACAGTATAGTAGTCATCGTAGTCACAGCCAGTGCTAGGGTTCCCGCACACAGCACACTCGATTGCGGGAGGGTCCGCTCCTCGATCAAAGGGGTCGATACATCAACTATAAATAATTACTGAGTTGATGTATACCGAAGATCCATCTCATCAAAATAAACCCAACGTGATAGACGCTGTGTCAATTGGACGCACGGTCAGAGAGTTATTGGTTATTCCATTCTAGGGGCCCAGTTGGATTAATGCTCAATCCAAAATTGGACATTTTCCAATGTCATCCAAAACTCACATAAAGTATCGCAAATGTACTGACTCATCGCAAGGGTCCTAGTGCCGCAAACAACATGTCATTCGGACGCGAGGTCTTGATGATATTCGCATTTAAGCGAAGTCGTGCCCGGCCCGTCAAGCCTAGTGGGCTGTGGGGGGTCGGCCCGACCAGGTTCAGCGGGTCTGACCCGGCTAGGTGTCAGCCCAGCCCAGTGGAGCGCGGCCCACCCATGGACCATGCCCGGAAGGTTCGACCCGGTTTTCGGGTCGGCCCGACCCGGTGGGGCGTGACCCACCCGTGGACCCGGCCCGTGTTGCAGTCCGGTTCGGTTCTCCTGGCGGTGCCGAGCGGTCATGCCCCTCCTCTGCCCTGCTGTCCATAGCCGGCCGGTTCATTCTATTGTGAGCAGCCCTTACAGCGGGCCGCGGTTCTCCCCATGTGGCATCGTGGTCTTCCAGCCCGGCCGGCATGCGGCCGACCAGTTTGCCCAACAGAGCGGCCCGCTGAAGCGGGCCACAGTTCCTCCACCGCGCAGCGCATGTGGGAACCGTGATCCTCCATCCTGACCATCCTTATCCAACCGTTTATTCTCCGGTCGAGAGGCCTGTAGTTGAGGGCCACGGTCCTCCTCTATGTGGCGCCTTCGGGCACCTCAGTCTTCTAGCGGGCCAACCGGTCCGTCATCCCGCTACCCAGCTCCGCGGTGGCCAATTTGGTCGGTCACCTCCGCACCTCCATCATGGAACGATGGTGTCGCGGACCTTCTACTCTCCACATGGTGCGATGGTGCTACGCCACCTCTGCCATCAATGTCAAACAACATAAACCGACGGAGGGATGTCAGGTCGTGTTTGTTCGGCCTGCACCCTCCACGTTATATGATAACAAATGGCCACCGTCGAACAAAGTATGCACCGAGGAGCATTGAAATTATTTAATGTAATCAAATCCCCCTTCATAGATTTCAAATTTGGCTATAAAGAGTTGCAGAAGATGGCATTGAAAAAGACGGATTTCATTCCATCAATGTTAGAGGAAAAGTCGTTTTCATTGGCGGTGTTCTTTGCGGGCAACATATTATCCCTTAACACGGAGGAAGAGGAAAAAAGATGGGCGTTCCTCATGGGCGTCGCCTCACATTCTTCTCCCTGTTGAAGAAGTGGGGGTGATGTTCTTCATGTTCTTCATGGGGAGAAGGCTCTCCCTCTTCTCCTTAGCTCTCCACAATGTTAAGCAAAAAATAATAGAGATAGTTCTCTATTATTTTTATGGAACGAAAACTCAAGAGTTATCTCTAATTAAATATCACAACATATTAGATAAAATGTGGAGGGATGGATTAAAAATATTTGAATTATAATTTAATTAATTTTCAACATTAATGGTGGGGTGTTGGCAAGAAATAAACCATGGAATTCCAAGAGTTTAAGGAGGTTCAAGGGAGTTTAAAGGGTAGGTGAAGAGTTTGAACTCATGTGGGCCCCACCACATAATATCCTCCCATGGGAGGTTATGTGGCGGTACACCCCACCACCATCCCCCCTTTGGTGATTTTAACTACCATCCAAATAAAATTATGCACACATAATTTTAACTGTGGTAAAGGTCTCCTTAAGAGAAAAATGGTGCTGCGAGTTCGTTGGTGTCCTTGGATTTCTATTTTGTGCACCGGTTCAAACGATAGAAAAAACCACACGTACGTTTACTGAACGTACCCAAACAAAACTTCATAAATTGACTTGGGGAAAACCCGGCCTCGGAATCAGGTGCTGTCAGAAACTATGGAATCGTAAAATTCCCAAAAAATTAAGAAAAAAAATTTCCTTGATATTTCCAGTTCTTTACGTTACCACCACCTCAGTGATTTACGTCCCCATAAAGCTACAACACACACTAGGGAAACAAATGGGGGTACTGAGCAAGCATCTGAGCCTCCCGCTCCCATGTGCTCTCCTGGAGGTTTCCGTGCTACCATCGAACGCACATTAGAGGAACAAACTATCCATGTAGGACTCGCTCCTGTCGATCCTCAATCTCAACTGGAACCTCCATGAACTTTTCCCCGCCATCGATGTCCATCTCCCTGTGGTCGATGATGTGTGATGGGTGGTGCACGTATCTCCTCAGCTGTGATGTGTGGAAGATGTTGTGCACCTGGTGCAACTGAGGTGAAAGGGCCAGGCGGTAAGGAAACACACCCACTCTACTGAGGACATGGAATATCCCAATTAATCATGGAGATAATTTTCCATCTTGGACAAATATCCATAAAACTCATCGAGGTGAGACCCATAGGAAGATGTGGTCAAAATCCTCGAACTCCAGTGGTCTCCATCTCCAATCATCATATGACTTCTATCTACTATGTGCAGTCTTCATCTTCTCTTGGATGATCTACAACTTCTTTTCCATAGTTTGCACCATCTTTGGAACTACAAGTGTTGACTCTCCAAGGTTAGTCCAGCACATAGGTGATCTGTAGGGTCAGTCATATAGTGCCTCGTAAGGTGCTATACTGATGGTATTGTGGTAGTTATTGTTATACACAATATCTACCAAGGGTAAGCGGTCTTACCGGCTATTACTGAAGTCGAGGACACAAGAACAGAGCATGTCCTCGAGTGTATGGATGGTTCGCTCAGTCTGGCCAACCTTCTGAGGATAAAAGGCGGTTCTCAAGTGAAGCTGCATCCTGAAAGCCTCCTGCAACCCCTTCTATAGTCGAGAAGTGAAACGAGCATATCGATCAGAAACGATTGTCGATGGTACACCATGAAGCCATATGATCTCATCTACATAGAGGTGTCCCATTCTCTCTACTGATCCATTCTCTCTGATCGGTAAAAAGTGGTCCGACATGGTGAGTCGGTCAAAAATTACCCAGATAGAGTCTTTTCCTCTGGATGTATGTGGAAGTACCATTACAAAATCCATGGATATCTCATCCACCTTCAACTATGGGACCTCTAAGGGTTGTACCAAGTCTGCTGGTACCTGGTGCTCTGCCTTCACTTGCTGACAAGTGAGGTATCGCGAGACAAACTCAGGTACCGCCTTCTTCATACTCGGCCACCAGTGCTATCGTCTGAAGTCCTGATACATCTTCTCCACTCTTGGAAGTACCACAATAGGGGATGTGAGGAACTCCCTCAACGCCTCCTCCTGTAGTGCACCTGGTACCATGGTACATCCTCTAAAGAGTATGATGTGCTCCCCCCTTCAGAATACCCATCAGGTGTCTTCCCTGTGGATATTAGAGCATGTCGCATCTCACATTCAATGTCCCCACGTTGTACATCTCTGACTCACAGAAGAAGTGGAGGAGTGTCTATGAGAGACTGATGAAATGCTGCTCCATCGCTATCCACAAAAGATATTTGCAACGCAGCCAGCTACTCCATCGCCTCTCCTAGCAGCTGAATTCCTAATCTCCTGCTGAGAGAATCTTCTACAACGTTCTCCTTCCCAGGATTATAGAATATCTCGATGTCGTATCCTGATGGAACTCAAGCCATTGTAGTTGTCTCAGATTTAGGTCCTTCTGTGAGAAGATATACCTGAGACTCTGGTGGTCATAGTAGACTATAAACCTCTCGCCCATAAGATAGTGCTGCCAATTATTCATGGAGAAGACCACTACTGGCAACTTCAGGTCATGTGCAGCGTAGGTCTACTCATGCTGTCTCAATTTCCATGAACCATATGCGATCACTGCCTGATCCTACATCAGGACACACCCGATTCCAGTACCTGATGTGTCGCAGTAAACTACGTAACCTACACCCTCCTCTAGTAGAATCAAAATGGGCACACTGGTCAACCTATGTATCAGTTCCTAAGAACTCTACTCGCATCTATCTAACCACACGAAGGGTTTCTCCTTATTCATAAATTATAAAAGAGGTGCTGCAACTCTGGATTAGTATGGAACAAATATTTGATAGTACCCAGCTAGACCTAGGAAACTCCGCACCTCCGTCACACTCTTGGGTGGCTTCCCAGAAAGCACTGCCTCGATCTTCGCTGGATACACTATAGCTCCAGCCTCCTAGATGAAGTGACCCAAAAAATGAACCTCTAAAATCTAGAACATGCACTTTGAGAGCTTACCATAAAGCTGGTGCTCTAAGAGTGTGTCCAGTACTACCTTCAAATGGTAGGCGTGCTCCTCCTCAGAAGTTGAGTAAATCAGTATATCATCAATGAAGACTGGGACAAAGTGATCGAGGTAAGGCTAGAAGATCCTGATCATGAGACTCGTGAACACTACTGGAGCACTGGTTATGCAGAAGGGAATAAACAAGAACTCATAGTTCCATAACGACACTTCAAGGCTGTCTTAGGCACATCCTCATCTCGAAATCTGAGATGGTGATAACCTGACCTGAGGTCTATCTTCGAGAACCATCGGGCTCCCTTAATCTGATCAAATAATTCATTAATCCTCGGGAGTGGGTACTTGTTCTTCACGGTCACATGATTCATGTGACGATAGTCGACACACAGTAGCATGCTCCCTTCCTCCTTCGTGGAGAACAAAATCGGAGATGCCTAGGGTGAAACACTAGGTCAAGTAAATCTCTTCCCCTGCATGTCTTCTAGTTGTACCCGCAGCTCACGAATCTCAGCGGGAGCCATCCGATATGCTGGAGTAGATATAGGTGTTTTCCCAGGGTATAGGTCAATGTAGAAGTCTACCTCTCTGCAAGGAGGTAGTCATGGAACGTCCTCAGGAACAACATCAGCGTATTGTTCCACCACAACATGAAAACTCGTACTCCACACATAAATTGCTCCTAGGATGAGACTAGCTGACTGATGTGTGATCGGGTACCCCCTCCTTTGCGAAAGTCCATGATGTGCTGCTAAGGCTCCCTTATCACCGGTGAAGGTGAACCTGGTCCCATCCGTGAAGATACACCATAATTTGAACCTAATACAGTCAATATGAGCTAGAACTATGGACAACCAGTCCATACCCAAGATGACGTAGTTAGGTCACGCCACCATTACAAGAAGATCCCAGCTGATGCTCTCATCTCCTAGAGTAAGCTCACACTGCCGGAACCAGTGCGTAATCGTTGATTCTGATTCTATAGGAGTCCCTAGCCATAAGGATTGAGAAAACGGCTCCATCGAAATATCCGAGATCCGAATAAGGGCAGTGTGAAAAAAATAATGACTCGTCCCTATGTCTAAAAGTACTGTAGCAAGGGTGTAGGGGACACAGATAGTACCTTGAATAATCTCAGGTGTTCCTTGGTCATAGGCCTCAACTGCCTGGAGCTGATTCCACATCTGTCTGCTAGCTCCTTCCGGTTGGGGTGGACCTCCTGGTGATGGTGGTGGTAGAGCCTCTAAACGTCGTCCACCACCCACTGCTCGGACAGCTCCTCTGCCACATCCACTTTCTCCCAGAAGACCACTATGGTCAAACCTTTGACTATGACTGGGAGGCCCTTATACTGTCTTCTTCTCATCTACATGGCGAGTAGGGAAGTCACAAGCCATGTGACCTTACCCGCCGCATGCATAGCACTGCCTGCTCCTCATATAGATGACTCTGTCTCCTACGCCACGCACAATCGAAACTATATCCTGGGGTCACCCACCTGATGGCCTGGTCTGCTTGGACCTCTACGTCATCTCTCTACTGCCGGCTATAGAAGACTCCACTACATGTCACCCTTTGGCGTGTCTCGCTGTTGGTGAGTGCTCAGCAAGAAAACACTCCACTATAAGGGCTCGGTCCAGCACCATTGTCTGCGTTGGAATGCTGAGGGGGATCATCGATGCCTTGATCTCATGCCTGACTCCCTGATCGACGGTTTGGGTCCTGAAGAATGGGTCTCATTCCATATCTTTGGAGTAGCATGAGAGGTCAGTGAACCTCACTGTTTATAGAGCTACTATCATATTTCCTTACTACAGATGAAGTAACTCCTTAATCCTCACCACACAAAGGGTGGATGGAAAAAACTTTGAGCGAAATAGACTCTCGAAGTCTGTACAAAGTAGTGATTCCTCGTCTTGCACCTAGAGTATCATGCTACACTATCTTGCTACCACTGCATGTAGGAGACTCGCGACAAGGATCACAATAAGGTCGGTGGGTGTCCCTACCAAACTAAAAACTCTCATGATAGCCTCCATCCAATCCTCCGCTATCTGTGGGTCCGTCTCTCCCCCAAACCTAGATGGCCTAGGGCACTGGAACTCTTGCAGCACACTCAGGCGGTATACACTCTCTTCTGCTGGAGCTTGTGGTTTCGGTGGCCCAGCAGGTAGTGGTACTGCTGGTACATCTACTGTGATGGGGCCCTGCACCGAGGCCTCATCGCTCGGTGGGATACCATCTCGTACTTAACTTAGAACCCTAGCTGGCTGCTTTCGTGGGGCCATCCTGAAAATAAAAAGGTGTGCCATAGTTAAAACAATATTTCTGGTGAGCTGACCAAAAATAATCAAAAAGAGAACTTTTTCATAGGAAACAAACACGCAATCAGTGTTTTCGTTCACTTAGCTGGAGACCAAATTTCAGAGTCCTAGTGTATGGATACGTCGGTCGCCGCAGCAACACCGGTTTCCCTAAATTGATAACCACACCCAAAACAATTAAAACAATTGTCGTTAAAAGAATCAGATTCTATGTTCTGCGGTAGAACCGACCACCTCTGATACCAATTTGTCACGACCTATCCTCAGGGCCCATGATGTGACTACCCTAAGCCCACCTTCCATAGGATAGGGGCTGGTGACTATCACCAAAGGCATAAATCCCTAATATGGGGAGGAATTGCCTTTATAAAAGTAAACAAACACCACAGAGTATGAAACAGGGAGTAAAAACTATGTAAAACTGAATACAAAAGAGTGTGATGGAAAATAAAGGGGGTAGTATACAAACTCAACTGAACAACATGTACAAGTAATAAGGGTGAAATAAATGAATGTAAAGAGCAGATCCAGTCATGGAATTCTCGGCCTCCATCAGCGTTGTCCATCGTCTGCATCAACCACTATGAGGTGCTGGCATATCCCATGCAGGAGTGAGTATAACGATAATCAGTAGGGACCCCGAGACCCGCAAGGTCTCACAATATCCACTAAGGATAAACTAAATATGAAAGATAAAATCACAAAGTATCATCCAATCCTACTTAGGTATATGGCCATTCATATACCTAAGATACCAATCTCAGTCCAACTCCAACTCTCGAGCCCTAGCACAAACCAATTCCACAACGTAAGTAAAGTCAATAACCATAACGATAATGGTTGAAATACATGACTAAACTCACACATGTATGCCACAATAGTAGAGAGATATAGATGATCAGATGTAGCTACTGGATCATCTAAGCTGTCGGACCCACACAGGATACAGGACTAGCTAATCTGTCGGAACCACAAAGGATACATGCCAGCTATCTCATCTAAGCTGTCAGACCCACACAGGATACAGGACCAGCTATCTCGTCTAAGTAGTCAGACCCACACAAGATACATGACCAGCAATTCTATCAGACCCACACAGGATAAAGGAATAGAAGTCATAACTTTCGAACGCACACAGGATTCCGGTACAGTAGTCGTCGTCATAGAACCCACGGAGGATTCCAGTACAGTAGTCGTCGTAGTTGCAGCTAGCTTTGGGGTTCCCGCACATAGGACGCTCGATTCCAGGAGGTTCTGCTCCTCGAGAAAAGGGGTCGATACGTCAACTATAATGAATTATTGAGTTGATGTATCCCAAAGTCTCGTCTCATCAAAGGAAACCCAATGCGACAGATGGCGCATCAATCAGACGTCCGGTCTGAGAGTTATTCGATTTTTTGTTCCAGGGGCCCAGTTGGATATACGCTCAATCAAAACCTAGAAATTTTCCAAATTTGTCTAAAAGTAACTTAGAGTATCGAAAAAGGACCGCCTCATCGTAAGGGTGCCAGGGCCATAGACGGTACGTCGTTCAGACGCATGATCTTGAAGATATTCGCATTTAATCAAAGTCGGACCTGGCCCGTCATGCCCAGTGGGATGTGATGGGTCAGCCCGACCCGGTTAGGTGGGTCTGACCCAGATGGGGGTCGGCCCAGCTTAGTAGAGCATGGACCACCCGTAGACCCAACCCGACAGGTCCGACCCTATTGGGGGGTCGGCCCGGCCTGGTGGGGCGTAACCCATCTGCGGACCCGGCCTACATTGCGGGCCGATACGGTTCGCCGGCGGCACCGAGTGGCACCGCACGTCCTCTGCCCAGATGACCGTAGCTGGCCGGTTCTATCCGGTGTGAGCGGCCAGCACAACGGGACTCTATTCTCCCCACGCGGAGCTAAACGGCGCCATGGTCTTCCAGCCCAGCCTGCATGCGGCCAGCCGGTTTTCCCAACAGAGCGGCCTGTGTTTCCTCCTCCGCCTGGAACCTGTGGGTGCCACAATCTTCCAGCCCGGCCGGCCGTAGCCGGCCGGTTCTTCTCCAGCTGAGTGGCCTGCAGTTGCGGGCTGCAGTCCTCATCCACGTGTCATCTTTGGGCGCTGTGGTCTTCTAGTTGGCCAGCCGGTAGGTCGAGCGGTCATCCCGCTGCTCGGCACCACGGTGGCCGGTTTGGACGGTCGCCTTCGCACGTCGATCACGGGGTGACGATGCCGCAGACCTGCTACTCTCCACGTGGCACAGCGGCACCGCACCACCTCCGCCATCAAAGTCAAAAAACATTAACCAACAGAGGGACGTCGGGCCGTGTATGTTCGGCCTGCGCCCTCCATGTTATATGATAGAAAATGGCCACTGTCGAACAAAGTATGTGTCTAAGAGAACGGAAATAATTTATAGTAATCAACTCCCTCAACCTCGATTTTAATGTTTGCTTGAAGGAGTCGTGGAAGATAGTGTTGCGAAAGATGGATGTCGTTCCGTCAACGTCAGAGGAAAAGTGATTGTTATTGGCGACCTTCTTTACGAGTGGTTTCTTCAGCCTTGACATGGAGGAAGAGGAAAGAATACAGGCATTCCTTGTCGGCATCGACTCACTTTCTTGCCCCAGTTGAAGAAGTGGAGGAGATGTTCTTTGTGTACTTCGTGGGCAGAAGGCTGTCCCTCTTCTCCATAGCTCTCCACAACGTTAAGAAAAAAATTATAGATATTGTTCTATATTATTTTTATGGAATAAAAAATAAAGAGTTGTCTCTCATTAAATGTGACAACACATTAAATAAAATGTGGAGGGATGTATTCAAAATGATTCAAATTAAAATTGAAATAATTCTTTTCATTAATGGTGGGGTGTTGGAAAGAAGTAAACCATGTAATTCCCAGAGTTTAAGGGGGTTCAAGGGAGTTTAAAGGGGAGGTGAAGAGTTTGAACTCGAGTGGGCCCCACTACATAATATTTTCCCATGGGAGGTTATGTGGGGGTGGGATCCACCACCAACCTCACTTGGTATGTTTTAACTACCATCCTAATTAAATTATGCCACACAAAATTTTATTTAAATTTTACATAGAGACCCCAGAAATTAACTACCACTCCTGATAAAACGCAACTGCGGTAAAGTTCTCCATAAGAGAATATCGGCGCTACAAGTTCATTGGTGTACTAGGATTTCAATTCCGAGCACCGGTTCAAAAGGTAGAAAAACCTGCACGTATGTTTACTGAACGTAGTCGAACAAAACTTCAGAAATTGATTCAAGGCAAACTGGGCCTCAAAATCAGGCGCCATCAGAAACTGCGGACTCATAAAATATCATAGAATTTAAGAAAAAAATTTCCTTGAAATTTCCGGGTCATTACAAATCAGCTATCCATCCTAAATATATAATTAATATCACATTAATTATCGTATCCAGTCATATATATATTATTTTTATAATCACCATTGCATAGCTTAGTTGGTACCTTTCAAAAATATATGAATTTGTTGATCAAATTCACAAATGTGGACATGTGGAATTTACATTGAATATAAGTCACCATTACATAAAATATATTATCCCATGATAAAAATTATTACATTATATGACTTCTCTAAAATAAATTCAAGGCCTCATTCAGTCAACAAACGACTTTATATAAAATTAATAAAATCATGAAATATCATCTATACAAAATTTAATTTGACAAATTATTTTGAGTGAATAAAACTCTCTTAATATACACCAAACCTACCTCAATAAGATTAAAATGTAAAATTTGTAAAGGAAGAAACCCTATAATTCCATTAATTTTCATTTTCATGTTTTTATCCTTAGTCAAATATTTCCATTATACGATCCACTTTTTTCATGATGCATAATTAAAAAAATAAAACCCTAATAAAAATTATTTGATCCATATCCCACTTCTTATTAGTTTTGATTTCCACTTTTATAAAATCTTATGTTAATATATTGTTCCATTATAATTTCTTATTTTTAATATTCTCTCATTTTCTTTTTCTCCCCTCATTTATTCCAAATACAATTCATTCTAGGGAGAATATTACGTAACATTATTCATAACAATTTTCTATAAATCATGTCACATCCATGAAATATTTTAAAGTTATTTTTATTTTTATTTTCATTATTTCTTTGTTTTGGGGATTTCCCATGTATTTATGGTGGAATTGGTGAGTTTTCATGATTTGGGCCAAACCGTGAGCCCAATTCCATGTTTTAAAATAATGTTTGTTTCCTTTATAAATCCTTAAATTTTTAACATTAGTCATCTATTCCAATTAATACTTTTCTTACAAGGACCCTTTAACACTAAAAAATTAATTTGGACCATTTACGAATCCATAATAATGGTGGATTTGGTTTTTTATTTAAAGGATTGGGCCTGTCCGGAAGCCCATTTCCAGTTTTAAAATTGAATTTTGTTTATTTAATAAAATAATCATTTGTTAATCATTTTTGTTGTTTCTACCACCCATTCGAAGATAAAATCATTATGAACATCCCAATTACCTTACCCCCTATTTGAAACTTGTGTGCTTCTCAAATTAGGGTAGACCTTTATAGGGTTCTCAAATCATCCAGAATTGAAGAGGTAACTTCCTACCTTCATAACTCCTTCATTTCTCACTGTTTTCCCCCATTCATGTTCTTAAATGATCTCCTAACCATTTATCAATCCTCCATTGAATGTTTGGCTGTTTTAAAATTCATCTTCTTGAATATTTGGGGATATTTCTTGAACGTCCCTCAAATAAGTGGGTCTCCATCATTGTTCTATAATTTTTCGTAGGATTTCATTCAATTCACATAGGGTTTTGTTCCTTATACATATAGTTACTAATGTCTATAAAATAGGGCTTAGATCGTAGTGTATAAAATTGGGTTTTCTTCATCCAATATTCTCAATATTGGTTCAATGTACAATTCTTGAGGTGTGGTGGTGGTGCGATTGAATTTTATCACAAAGGATTCAAGGGTTTTCGTCATTTTGGTAGGTGATTCCATGTGAATGCAATTTCTTTGAATTAAAATGTTGTGTTAATGATATTTTTCATGTTCATTGCATTTGATTATTTCTGTGAAAATAGGTTTTAGTGGAGTTTTTAATATAGATTAATTTTTATGTCCAATTTTATGTGAAATTGGGTTGGGGTGTTCCAAGAAATCATTTAGTGGTACAATTGAGGCCTCCCTATGAATACTTAGTGGATTTTATTGAAATGTAATATGGATTCACATCATGGTTTGAATGTATAACCCCTTTGGATGTTTCTTATTAAATGGGTTTTAATATTGTTTATTGAACTTGTGAACAATAAGTTTAATGTTTGTTTAAAAATGGATGTTTGACGCTTGCCTGTCAGAGGGCGTGGACAAAAAACAATTATATTTATTCCTAGTGCAGCACAATAGATGACCAGGGACATCTATCTTGAGGAGCCTTCTCAATTTAGTTAAATTACATTATTCTAATTTACCTAAAATATTTATTTTTTCTATTTAAATGAAGCAGACGACAATATTTTTGTGTTTTTGATTATTTAAAAAATATGAACAATCATGCAATGCAAATAGAATGATTTGATGAAGAAAGAACTCGGTTTTGGGGGTTTAGCCTTGGATTCAATCCTTATTTTCCATTATGTGTTTGATTTTAGTTTGATAATTCAATCATGAAATATCATGTTTGAATCACTATTCTTTTCAAGAATATAAATAGTTTGAGTTTCATGTCTTTGGGGAACGTCACCCAATCAGGGACATTCACGTCACCAATGCATGAATCTAAAATATACTAAAAACCATAAAATAAACATTAAAGAAAATTAATGAATATCTTGACCTCCACCCAATCCAAGTCTCAATTTAGCCTCTCATTTCCGAGAGTATGATATTACTTGATGGATTGGGTGTGGGAAGATAGATATATTGAGATAGAGAGAGAAAAGAAAAAATATGGATGGAGAAACACAGATGGATGGATTAATTAAACTAAAATTTAAATTAAAAAAGAAAATAAAACTAAAATAAAACTAAGATGAAAATAAAATAACAAGAATAAATGAGGTGTGAATAGAGGAGCAGCAGTGGACCATGCCCCTGTGGGATCTCTCATTGGCTTTGGGTGTCGAGCTGATGATTTGGGGAGGAGAGGGCATCCTTTTATAGGCTGATTTTTGTCCCCTTAATTTTTTGAGTCGTTGGATCATTAAATGGCAGACTCACACATGGACCACATCTTCAATGTTGTTCATAAATGTATTGGTCATTCACCTTCCAAATTTCAGCACATTTGGACATTGTATGAAAGACTTATTAATTTCTCATTGGAGGTTTATGTTTATCGATGAAGCTTCCATGAAGGTTCTTCGAAAATTATGTTGTTTAATGGATTCCCTAATGACTTCAAAACTCTCCCAAATTTTTTCTAATTATGGACCTATCTGTCATCATGCTATCCCAGGTGGAATCACATTATGTGGATGTGTTTAGGCCATGTTTCAGTTCTATTACAATTGTGGGGTCTACGATGTCTGCCCAAAAAACATTCCAACATTAATGAATGTTTCGGATCTTTAGATCTCTGAATCTGCTCCTGGTTGACAAGAAAAAATTGGAGGAAATAAAATCAGTATGATAATAGAATTTTACTCACAAAGTTTGGACATATATATAATTATAAATGAAAAAAATACCCTCATGGTCAAAATCTCTCCAAAATCCAGAATTATGCATTTTTTTCAATTATGCTCATTTATGTTATAAAATTCTAAATACCCATTATTTTAATAAAAAATTAAAATATATAGGTTTTATCATTGAAAAACTGTAAAAAAATAAACATTATTTGGTAAAAAAATTCTACGTAAATTTGCTCTGTCAAATACCCCCACAGATAAACCATGCTTGTCCTCAAGCATAAAATCTCACACATGGAAATTAGAGGACATCAATGTTACCAATATTCAAATTTCAATGTAATAAAATCATACAATTTTCAATGTGAAATAAAATTTTAAAAAATATGCATAAAATATAAATTTAACTTCCCATTTTTCAAAGAAACAAATAATTCACATATTTTACTTTTCCAATTTCAAATTGATGTAACATATCCATTAATTCATTCACGCACCTTGATTCATCATTATTAAACATTCCATGTCATTATTTTCCACTCTTTTGATGTTTTTTCTCTAATCACTCATGATACAATTAAAGTAGTGTTGTTATCATTTCATGAGAACATGACTCTTATCCATATGCTTATAAATAAACTACTTTATCCACTTTGTAAAGACAAAAGACACATAAAATCATATGGACTTGCAATAAAGGTTCAATTGACTCTGAGACTTAAGGTTGTTGGGATTTGCTATTTTAAATATTAAGGCTCAAGGAGGAGACAAATATCATAAGTACAATGCATGATATCAAAAGTAAATGTGTAATGAAATTCTCCCCTTCAAAGCAGCAACACCCGCATAAAAAAAAACTCAAAGTAGGTTCATTATCAAATTATTCATAATGAATGATTTGTGCACCCTCTTGAAGATTTTTTTATATTGTAATATTTTTTATTTTTCGAATGTTATTATTAGATCAAACCTTACATCCATCACCAAACCACATACGATCATAATATCGTCGGTTTGGAAAATGGTGATTTTTGGTTCATTCAAATAAAAATCCATTTTCTATTTTTTAGATCTTTTTTTCAATTTTTCATTCTTTTTATTCAAGAGGGGTAAACAATAGAGTATAATGAATGATTCCACAACCTTATTCAATTTCCACAATAACACCCCCACACCTCTTCCTTAAAATGTGTATCATCCCACCCACTAGGAATTCCTTTACACCCACACTTCAACTTTAAAATTTCATGCAAATACCAAGAGATGGATTGGAATGGATAAAAATGGATTGAAACATGGATTATCCCAATAAAGGTCATTCATGGTCTATATGAGATAAATGAAGGATTTATGTAAATGTGTTCTTTTAAGGATAAGTGTCTTTTCAAAGGATGCCTCAATCATTTTAAATGTGTTTCTATATAGTCATAGCTTTGACAAGTTTCAATACATGTTTTGGCCAGTTACATGCCCCATGATCACTCAAGAAATATGATCAAGAATAACTAGGAAGTACATGGTCAAGAAATCCTCTTGGGAATGGGAAGTATAACAGTGGAAAATCACTCATGGCATGAATAATAATAATAAAACAATTCACATAAAGTTCAGAAATTCAACGGATGAAAGATGGTAGAGAAATTTTATTTACATGAATTAATTAATTCCTTCAAATAATGAGTTATAATTTCATTTTCTATGCTTCATATTTAAAAATTCAATTCTTCATTTCAATAATTTAATCATATAAACATTTAAATATAAAACATGGAAACACTTGGTTCCTAAGAAACTCATCTATCCTAGATAAGTTGAGTTAAACATTAATTCAAGTGTCGACATGAAATTTTATATTTAAATCTCAAAACATGTTGTGGACAAAAATGTGTATAGATAAAAATAAAACACTAAAAGTGAATTCCAATTTTCCAGGAAACTTAGTCCTCCCACTTCACTTTATAAGGCTTCCTTCCACCATTATGAACTTATAAAAGAATAAAACTCAATTAAGAATAAGGATTATTTCATTTAATCTAAAAAAATATAGATGGGAGGGGGATGCATTCTAGACTACTTCCTAAGAAATTAAATTGAAATCTAATTTCCTAAAAAGAAAGTAAAGATAAATCTCGGTATGATCCCCCATGTGGGCCTTGAATTTTTATTTCCTCCGGAGGGCAGTACCAGTTGTTATCCAATGTCTGATGGAGGATGAATCTTCTTTGATTTGAACGAACACATGTGGATTTTCCCATTTTGTGCTCAATCTATTTTCTTGGGGGATGATCCATGGATAGAGTACACCAAATCCTCCCCCTTCACAATGAGGTATAGCTTTAATGGTGGGTGTAGGATGAAGAATGAATCATCCATTATCTTGGGTGCTTCTTGTGAAACCTCTTTTTCTTTGTCTAGTGGTTCCTCAAGGTATGCTGCATCAAAATTAGATCAATGGGAAGGTCAGAGTGTAATTCTATTTCAATAAAATTAAAACATCAATTATCAAGATCAATTTCTTCCCCATTAGAGTAAGAAGCTTTTGTCATAGTCTCATTAAAAAAATACACTAGCATCTCTTCATGAGCTTACTTCAATAAATATTCAACATATCTAGGGAGCTCCATATGTTCCTCAGCAGGTGCACATCTTGATTATTCTTCATCCACTAAGGCATAGGTGAGATTGTTTGATTCTATATAATCAATACCACAAGGAGTGATGTAGAATTCAGATTCAATAAAATTAGAAGTGATAGAGTCAAATAATGGATCAACTCCCTAAGAAAATTCAACTCCAATCTGTACCTCAGTGGTAAGTGCCTCTTGGAGTAGGCTCCCTGAGGATAGAGGCCGGTAGTCAGGATCCTCCATCATAAATTAAAATTCCACAACTTGGGAGGTTTCTTCCATTAGTGGTGTTGGATCTTCATATTTGTATTTCATTGGGATATTGGGTAGTTCCTCAGATTTAATCAATAATTCATCCAATATATGTTTATATTCCACTTGTAGATCAGCAGGCATGTCTTCCTCCTATTCCACCTTAGGTTCATGATCCTGCTCAAGGTTGGGTTGCTCCATTAATGTACGAACATAGTCAAATGATCTTTCAGCTTTTATCGTTAGTTGTTCAATTATTTATGTATGTTCTTACACCTGTGCCCTTCTAAAATTTTCTTCATCTTCATGTTGTTTCTACACCTATGTGTAATTTAACCCTGCCTAATAATATGAATTTGAATCCATAATTAATGTTTTTTAAGAATTTTTTTTATAAAAAAATTAATTAAATATACCTATGATGTGAAAATAGAAAAATTAAATGAATTAATGATTGGATCCCTGGAAACTGTGCCAGTTTTGACTCACTCCTATCGCGGGGCATGGACAAAAAAAATTATATTTATTTCTTAGTAAAGCATAGTGGCGGACCAAGGTCGTCTCTCTTGAGGAGACTTCTCAATTTAGTTAACATAATTTATTGTAATTCACATAAACTATTTATTTTTGTTGTTTTATATTTAAATGAAATTGATGAAAATATTTTTCTGTTTTTCATTATTTAAAAATATGAACTATCATGGAATCCAAATAGAATGATTTGATGATGAAAAAACGTGGTTTTGAGGTTTAGTCGTGGATTCAATAATTATTTTCCTTTATGTTTTTTATTTTAGTTTGATCATTCAATCATGAAATCTCATTTTTGAATCAGTATTCATTTCCAGAATAGAAATAGTTTGAGTTACATGTCATTGGGGACCGTCACCCAATCGGGGACATTTGCCTCCCCAATGAATGAAACTAAAATATAATACAAATAATAAAATAAACTTTAAAGAAATTTCCTGAATATCTTGTCCTCCCCCCAATCCATGTCTCTGTTTAGCCTCTCCTTTTCAAGAGTATGAGATTACTTGGTGGATTGGGTGTAGGATGACAGAGATATTGACAGAGAGAGAGAGAGAGAAAAGAAGAAAAGTGGATGGAGAAACATAGATGCTTGGATTAATTAAACTAAAATTTAAATTAAAAATAAAAATAAAACTAAAATAAAACTATGATTAAAAAAATACAAAACAATAAATGATGTGGGAATAGAGAAGCATCAGCTACCCGTACCCCAGTGGGATCCCTCCTTGGCATTGGGTGTCAAGATGATGATTTTAGAAGGATGAGAGGGACTTCTTTTATATGCAGATTTCTATACCCCGAACTTTTTCTAATTGTTGGACCATTAAATGGTAGATTCATACCCAAACCCCTTCTTCAATGATGCTCATAAATATGGTGGACTTTCACCTTTTAAATTTCACCACATTTGGATCTTTGATGAAGATATTATAAATTTTTCATTGGAGGTTTTTGTTTCTGGACGAAGCTTCTATGAAGGTTCCTCCAAAAGTATGTCATTCAATGGAAACCTTAATGACTTCAAAACTCTGACAAATTTGTCATATAGCCATCCCTATGAATTATCGTGCAATCCCAGGTAGAAACACATTATTTGGATGTGTTTAGTCCATGTTTGGGTTTGGTCACAGTGGAGGGGTCCACTCTGTCTGCTCGAAAAACATTCCAAATTAAATTAATTTTTCGGCCCATTAGATGGCTGAATAAGCTCATGGTCCAAAAGTTAGAATTGAAGGAAATAAAATAATGATTATAAAAAAAATAATCTCAATGTTTGAACATATACTTTATGAGGAATGGAAAAAATACCCTTCTAGTCAAAATATGCCCAAAATCCAGAATTATGCACTTTTCTCAATTATGTTCATTTTTATTATAAAATTCAAATCACCAATTATTTTAATAAAACATGTAAATACATGGGGTTTATCATTGAGAAACAGTAAAAAATACTCAATATTTTATAAAAAATATGCTCGTAAATTTGCTCAGTCAACGTTTTACAAAGACAACATTTCCTGGTTCACATTGGGATGCCCTAAAATTGATTTGTTGATTTATTTTAAATTTATTTGGGAATAAATTTTTGTTTTGTTGAATTTTGAGTATGAACATGGTATGAAATTTTGGAATTTCAATGAGTTTTGGGTGCAAAACAATGTGGGATTTTTTAGGAATCATTTTATTAAAAATAAACATTTTTTATTTTGTGTTTTAAGATGTTCAAAATGTGTAATGATATTATACTAATTGTATTGGACCAATAGTAATGTTTAATATGAAAATGGATTTGTGTAGAATTTTTAAATTGTTAAATCACAAATGGGGAATCCCATGTACCTAGATATGGCGGATAAGTACTAGTACGACTAGTGGACCAGATCGGTTTTGTCCCTATTTCCTTTAGAATTTGGATAACGACAAGTCCAAAAAAACTATATAGATGATGATTGGGGACCAACAGGTCATGATTATGTTCACTACTAGTGGATTGTACTTGAGAATTAATTTTACTATGGTTACTTTACACCATGGTATGAGATACACGGTGCATGAGACTATCTAGTGCCTATGGGTGTTCTTGATTTCGTTGATCATTGATAGAAAAAAAATATATTTCAAAATCACTTCTTAAATGAATGAGGAAAACTAGGATGGCATCAAAAAAAATAAAAAAACCCTTCCTTCATGTCCAAGATCATCAAGACCAAATACTTTCCAATTCAAAAGTAAGAAAAAGTCCCACCCTAGCAACAAAAACAATACCATCAGCCTCCAGCATTCCATTATTGCTTGGCTAACTTTTCCTTGCAAGGATGCACAAGCCCTATACTGATGGAAAACTCCATACACTCTCAAAACATCCAATTCCGAGTAGTATTGATATTAAGAACGCTCCATACTCTGAACATATTCTAGAATAGTACCTTGAAAATTAACTGGATGCAATGTCTCATGGACCTATCTTGTAGTGCCACAATTGAACACACGAAATTCAAACCACAAATCCTCATAAATTAAAAATAATCAATCACCAAATGAAAAGAAATTAGAAGGTGAAACAACATCCAACACCTTAAACAGCTCTAAGACCATACACCATTTCAGAACAACAAGTCAAAAGCTCCACTGCGAAGGCGACTAACCAATAGGAAATGACAGAAAAGAACCATCAAAATCGATCCAAACAAAATCCAGATCCAACAAATTTCACAAACCAAAACATAGAAATATAATTCCTGAAAACTCATAGAAACTGAGTCTCAAATCATCCCCCTCTATGTTTTGTAGATCTAGCGTGAGCCGCACTAGAAACCACTGAAGAACCTGGTCAATCTGAACAATCTGGTAAACCATGTAGGAGTTAAACATCATCATCGATAGTAATCACAACATTCCCGACATAAATTGATGACACCGAGCACATCATCTTTAGATGGATGAGACACAAAGATCCATACATTAAAGCACCACCAAGAAGAGAGTATGTCGAGCCCCGCTGAGATGATGACTCCGTATAAGAGAATTGGATGCACAACCATGCCCAAACCGAGCTAAGACTAGGAAAACCTATCACGAATAGACTAGGATGGAAGGGGAAGGGGAATCAAGACTGGAATAAACCCTAGGAGCCGTGGGTTTGGGAGGAGAAGCTGCTCCGAGGTTCCGATTATTTCCTCCCATTGCTCATTGGATTTGAGGTATTTAACCTTCAATTAGGGAGTATTGTGATCTTTAATATAGTATCTATCATGAATTTTTAAATGTGTGGTCATTCTTAATGTTTTATCATGAATACAGTTTTCAATTGAAAGTTTCATTTCATGGAATTTTTCACTACATTCCTTTGCATATTAAAACTATTTTCTTTTTAACCTTGTATTGCATGCGCATTAAAAACATTTGGTGGAATCTTATTGGGATTGGGATAAAAACCTACCTAGACACCTTAGGTGTATTTATACATTATTATTCATGACACAAGTAAATGGAACACTTTAGGTGATTACAGTTCGAGGTGTTAGTTCCCATCCTTGGGGTGGAGTTGTCGAGATGATGTGGGTGATGAACCCTTGTCATGTGGAGTCCTTGTGGATGTCCTTGTGAGTTTTTATTTTTATTTGGACCTCTTTTACTATATTCAATGAAAAGTATCCAATTCTTGTTTTTTCTTTTAGACATGTTTGGATGAAAATTTCAGATATATATAATGGATTGTTTTTATGGTTTTATGCGTTTATACTTAGGTAAATCATTCCCAAACCTAATTTATTTATACCCAGGCACATGTTCCAGACCATGGGGAGAGGGAATATTCTTTGGGCCTTGCCACAGTCTGGGTTTGGTGACGGTATTAGTGGCGACCAGATTCTATTCGTGACAAAATGGTATCAAATGAGGATAATGTTTTTGGGTCATATTACTATTTTGTGTTGATACAGGATAGATATGAGCTATAACATTCATGGCTCGAGGTTTCAGTCACATGTATGGTACATGTCCTGCACCTCTCATGGAAGACTTTGAGCCACCAGGGGATAATGTAATTTTCTGATTGACTTCACATCTAGCTGAGAGTGCGGGCTGCATACCACGCGTGTACACTGAGTGTGGGTGTAGTAGTTGTTTCATTTATTATTGAAATGACATTATATTATTTATATATTATGTATTAGATTAATGTTCTCAAAATATTGGTATTTATTATTATTTTTGAACTGTTTAATTTTTTAGAAAAATTCCTCCTAGGAAAGCTCCCATGCGCCCATAGGAGGAGGCCAGAGAGAGTTCTCCCACACCGATTGGTCAAAGGCTAGTCAAGGTTGTGGTTCGGGTACCCAAGCATTGAGATAGGGATCTACCTTTTCTCCTATTCTTTTTAGGATATAAGATCTAGGTCCTATAATGGATAAAGCACATGAGTTTCTGAAATACAAGAATCCTACCTTCTGATGCATCTCAGAACCCCAAGAAGCATAGATATGGCTCGAGAAGATCAAGCATATGTTCAAGTTCCTAGAAATATCCAAGGATCTCAGGGTGATGTGTGCCTTATTTCGGTTGGAGGGTCTTGGCTGTATGTGGTTGGAGTCAGTGCTTAAGACTGGGAAGAATGAGCAGAAGTGCTGGGGAGATTTCTAGGTCGTATTCAATTATCAATACTGCCCTGAGGTCTAGTAATATGCTTATTCCAGAGAGTTTATGGACCTTGTTCAAGGGAATATTTCTTTGATGTAGTATGCCAAATGTTTCGATTAGATGGTTCAGTATTCCCCCGAAGTCGTCTCGAATGAACAATTGAAGCCAAGAGGTTTGAGAAAGGATTGTGACCAAAGATATACTCGCTTGATTTCATGTTCAACCTGTGGACCTATGCTGATTTTGTTGAATGGGAAAGTATTTTGGTGATAAAGTAGAATTCAAGTGATAGTTTCTCTAGTTCAGTATCATTATTGGGAAGTTGTAGCTCATCATAGAAGAAAATGAATCGGGAGGAACATGTGAAGAAATGCGGTGGCAGTTCAGGGAACTATCAAAGGTGTTTTCATCTGTGGCATCTGATGCGAGATCGGTCAGGTTCTACCAATGTGGGAATCTCGGGATGCTCCAGCCAAAATTCCCCCTTCCTCTTAGTCCTTGTTAATAGTGTGGAGGCACAGGGCATTTGCAACACTTATGTGGGGTGGCACGTCCACATCTGAGTGGGGAAGGGTCAATGGTTCCAAGAGGAGTTCCAGTACATTCCAAGCTGTCATGGACTGAGGGATCTTGATTTGGTGGTCGTGTTGGTAGGGCTGGGTTATCTTCTGGGAAGAGCCAGTACAAGGCACAACCACAAACTAGGAGTCATCCTCAGGCAGATACTAGACATTTCTATGTGGTGGATCAGGCACTAGTAAGATGAGAGGAAGTATCGTCAACTATTGAAGGTATCATTTTTATTGAAACATCTATATCTTCTTCTCCTTTTGATACTAGTTCCTCGATTTCATTAATTTTATCCTAATTTGTGGAAACATGGAAATTACCAACAAATTTTTTGACTTTTGCGATAGAGTTGGTGACACCTCTAGGAAAGAAGAAGGACAAGGGTCGCATGTTCCTTTTATATTCCCTTTCCGTGTGAGGGGTTGAGATGGAGTGAGACCTCATGGTCCTAAATATAGATCTATTTGATATAATACATGTCATGGATTGGATATTAAACATCTAGGCACATATTGATTGCAATAGGTGGCGAGTGAGTTTCATGGCACCTGACGGGAGTCGTCAAGTTTTTCAGGGAAAATGGGATCCTCAGTCGGGTCATGCATGACCTCCACTCCCATAGTTGGGAAGTATTATATTCTAGTTGTCAACTCCCTTAATAAAGGATGATGGTTTTTCATCAGAAGGTTAACTTCATCATATAGTGAATGATTTTATGGATGTATTCCCAGATGATTTTTTTAGGTTTTCCCTCATAGCATGATGTGGAGTTTTCGATTGAACTGTTGCCAGAAACACAACCTAAATCTATTCCCTCTTATCACATGGACCCTAAAAATGATAAATGAATTAAAGATATAGCTGGATGACATAGAATCTAATGGATTCATTCACGAGAGGGTATCTTCTTGGGCCGTTCTTGTGTTGTTTGTGAAAAAGTATGATGGATCCCTTCGGTGGTACCGTGAATTTCAGAAGCTGAATAAGGTAACAAATAAGAACAAATACGCTTTTCCCAGAATAGATGATTTGTTCAATTAGTTTAAGGGGGAAATTTTTTTATCAAAAATATACTTGTGTTTGGGTTTCCATCAACTCAAGGTGAATGAGTCAGATTTTCCGAAGACAGCCTTCTGAAGCTGGTATGACCACTTTGAATATTTGTTCATGACCTTCGGATTGACTAATGCCCTAGTTTTGTTAATGGAACTCATGAACATGGTGTTCCTTATGTATCTAGATTACATCATTAGGGTGTTCATGGATGATATTATATTATACTCTTGCCTAAAGAAGGAACACGAACATCACTTTTGGATCATTTTGGGCACCATGCGGGATCAATGTCTCTATGAAAAAATTGTCAATGTGCACTTTCTGGATCAGGGAGAAGAAATTTTTGGGGCATGTGATCTCGAAGCAGGGGGTTTCAGTGGACCCTGAAAAAGGATAGTGCAGTCAGGTCTTGGTATCTACCGAGAAACGTGTTTGATATCTGTAGTTTCCTTATCATGAATGTTTATGAAATGAAATTTGTTCGGGATTTCCCTCGGCTTGCTCCACCAATGTCCGCACTCACCCACAAAGGGGTAAAGTTTGTATGGGCCCCAGAATGTAAGGAATCATTTGAGGAGGTAAAACTATGGTTGACTACCTCCCCTGTGTTGATATTTCCATAGGGTGGGAAGGGATATGTGTTCTATTATGATGCTTCAGTTATTGGTCTTGGTTGCATGCTTATGTAGGATGATATCATGGTAGCGTATGGTTCTCACAAACTCTAACCACAAGAAAATAATTACACAAACCATGACTTTGAATTAGTAGCAGTGATGCATTCATTGAAGACCTGGCATCACTACCTCTTTGGTGAGATGTTTTTGGTTTACTCTCATCACAAAAGCATGGGCTATATCTTCTCACAGAAGGACCTGAACTCAAGAAAATATCATTGGATCGAGTACATGAAGGGGTTCGACATTGAAATTGTCTAGACCCAAGACAAGGTTAATGTGTTGGTTGACACCTTGAGCAGAAGTGTTCTAGTGCAGGATTTAAGGAAATCCAGTGATGAGTGGGTTTTGATGGGACTCTTTAGTCTGATTCAAGTAGAGACTATAGAGCATAGTGTAGGTGATTTCTTGTTGAGCGACCAGTTTACTTCTTCCATGATGTAGTTGATTCTGTTGGAAAATCCTAGTGATGAGCTTTTTCAGTGGTCAAGGTAGTTTCTTCATGGGGGGATGCCATCTGATTGGTTTTCCTCCCCAGAGGGAATTTATGCTTTAAGGGCTGCTCTGTAGTGACATCATCTGTAGAGAAGGTGGTGATGCAAGATATCCAGCAATCTTAGTGGGATATTCATCCAGGTGACACCAAGATGTATTACGATGTGCAACACCATTTTTGGTGGCTAGGTATGCAACAGGACATAGCAGAATCTGTGTCGAGATGCTACACGTGCCAACAGGTGAAAGCAGAGCATCATAGACACTCCGGATTGCTCCATCCATTACCCATCCTTACCTAGAAGTGGGACGAGGTCACTATAGAATTAATTTTTGGATTACCTCATACACATCAGGGTAATAATTCTATTTCGGTGGTGATGGATCATCTGACCATATCATCCCACTTCATATTGATAAAAGATATATCTAAATTGGATGAGTTGAGTTATTTGTATCTTCAGGATATGGTGAGAATCTATGGTGTTCCAGCAGCATTTTCTCAGATAGAGACCCTTGATTCACATCTCTGTTTTGGTAAGGCCTTGAATAGTCCTTGGGATCTCAGACTAAGATGAGAATGGAATACCATCCTCAAACAGATAGTCAGACTGTACTGGTGAAAGAGATTATGGAAGACACATCTCTGCATGTTATTGAGACTTTGGAGGTTCTTGGGATAGGCATTTGGGGCTGGTTCAGTTTTCTTATAATAACATTTCCCAATCCTCAATTTTAATAGATACTTTTTTGGTGCTCTATGGTCATCCTTTTTGGTCCCCTCTGTTGGGATGAGGTAGGTGTGACCTCAATGTTGGGGCCAAGTCTGGTGTAGGAGACGTCTGAGATGGTCAAGTTGATTATGAAGAATTTTTAGATATCTCAGAGTCGCCATAAATCATATGCTGATCAGAGGAGTTGAGTCATAGAGATTTCGGTGGGGGGCAGGGTATTCTTGAAAGTGGCCCCTCCTTAGGGACATCGTCAACTGGGGAAGCAAGGGAAGCAGACGCAATGATATGTTTGATATTTTGAAGTCATAGTGTGTATTAGAAAGGTGGATTACAGTTTTTCCTTAACTTCTAAGTTGAAATCAATACATGACGTCTTTAATGACACCTAGTTGAAGAAATACCACCTGGATCTATCCCAAGTGTTGAGTTGGGAAGAACTGGAGATAGAGCCTGACTTGTTAGTTTTTGAGTGGCCAATGAAAATATTAAACTCCCAAGAGAAGGTTCTTCAATGGATTTCTATTCCGATGGTCTGAGTTCATTGGCAGAATGGTAGTGATAAACATGAGACATGGGAGCAGAAGTTATGGGTTGGGAAACTGCACTGGTTCTTTTTTTTCGGATCAAGTTGTGGTTGAATTTCCGAGGTGAAAAGTCATTCATGGTGGTTATAATTTTCACATCCATGAAATATTTTAATTTTAATTGTAATTTCATTTCCATTATTCATTTTTTGGTGGTTTACTATGAATTTATGGAGGAATGGGTGCGTTTGGATGATTTTGGAAAATGGTGAGACCGATTCTAGATTTAAAACTAAATTTTGTTTCCTTTATAACTTCTTCATTTTTCAACAGTTTTCAAACATTCCAATTCCCACATGTCCTTCCCTGACTTATTAAGATAACCATATTAATTTGTAAAATTTAGTAATATATAATCTATGTGGATTTGGGTTTTTATTCAAGGTATTGGGCCTACCTGAAATCTAATTTCCAGTTTTAATAATGATTTTTTTATTTAATATCTAATCCCTTTTTACTCTTTTTTAGTGATTCCACCTCCCACTTGAATCTAATATCCTTAGGCGCATCCCCATTACCTTTCACCCCTCATTGGATCTCATGTACATCAAAAATTAGGGCATACCTACACAGGGGTTCTCAAATCGTCTAGATTTGAATAGGTAACTGTATTCCTTAATAACTCCATTATTTCTCCCCATTTTCCCCCATTCCAGTTCTAACATGATCTCATATTCATTTTTTGAACCTCTATTTAATGATTCGATATTTTATATTTCATAGTTTGGTGTATTTGGATAGAATTATTTAATATACTTCAAGAATGTGGGTCTCTTTCATTCTTCTTTAATTTTTCATAGGATTTCATTCAATTATTTTCTATTTCATCCCTTATCATTGAGGTTTCTAATATCCAGAAACTCAGGGTTTGAATGTAGGGTTTTACCATGGGTTTTATTGGTCCAATATTTTGATTTTAGGTTCAATCTACCTTCGTTATGGTGCAACGGTGGTGCGAATGAATTTTCGCACAACAGATTCAAGGGTTTTCATTAAATTGGTAGGTGATTTCATGTGTATTCAATTTCTGTGAATTGGAATGATATGTTTATGATATTTTCATATTCATTGAATTTTATTATTTTACTGAAAACTTATTTTAGTGGAGTTTACATTAAAAATGATCTTTTATTGCCAATTTTTTATGAAATTGGGGGTGGGGGTTTCCAAGAAATCATTTAATGGTCCAATTGGGGATACCCTATAAATACATAATTTATTTTATTTAAATGTAATAATTCTTGATATCATGTTTTGAATGTTGAACTCCTTTTTTGTTGCGGCGAATGTGGTTTTTAATGGTGTTTATTGAACTGGTGATCTTCAAGTGGCAAATTTGTTTAAAAATGGATGTTTTAGAAATATAACATTTCTTAGTTCACATGGGGCTTCCCTAAAATTAATATGATAGTTTTTTTGAAATGTATTTGGGATTCAATTTCATTCATGATGACTTTTGAGTATGAACATTGTATGAAAAGTGGGTATTTCAAAGAGTTTTGGGTGTAAAACAATGCATGATTTTTTGGAACCATTTTATTAAAAATCAATGTGTTTTATTTCCTTTATGAAGTGGTTTAATAAAGTTATAGATGATATACTGATTTTACATGAGAATTAGTTGTTTTTATATGAAAATTGATTTTTTTTAGCATGCTGGAACTGTTTGAGAACAATGGGGGAATCTTGGGTACCTAGGTGGGGCAGATATGTACAAGTACGACTAGTGGATTAGATGGGTATTATCCATATTTAACATAGATTTTGGATAAATGAAACTATAGCTAAACAATACGGACGATGATCGGGGTCCCCTAGATTATGTGTATGTTCCATACTAGTGGATCGTGCGTGAGAACAGATTTTTCTATGGTTACATTACACTAAGGTACGAGGTACATGGGGACCAAGACTATCTAGTTCCTAGGGGTGTTCCTGATTTTGTTGCTCATTGAATAGGTGGTATTTAACCATTTATTGGAGTTTTTTTCTTTGTATATTACATTATCTAACATGAATATCTAAATTTGTTAACATTCTAAAATTTTTAGCTTGAAAACTATTTTCAATTGAATGTTTCCTTTCAAGGAATTTGTCCCCGCGTTTCATTGCATATTAAAATGACATAATTTTTCACCTTGTATTGCATAAACATTGTAATTATTTTTTGGTATCCTATTTGGATTATTAACACACCCTACATACACCCCTTGTGTGTTTTTAGACTTCATTATTGTAGACTCCAGTAAACTGGAGGCTTTTGGTGATTGTGGTTCGGGGTGTTAGTTCCGATCTTTGGGGCAGAGTTATGGAGACGACTTGTGGGTGATGCACCCTTTCCGTGTTGAGTCCTTGTGGATGTATTGCTAATTTTTTTATTTTTATTTGTACCATTTATATTGTATTCAAATACATTTATTCAATTATGTTTTATTCTTAAGACTTGTTTAGCTGGAAATTTCAGATTTATAATATTGATTTTTTATTGTTTTATCCTTCCAAACTCGAGTAAATCATTCCAAAAAACAAATTGATTATACCAGGGAAATTATTCCAGACCATAGTGATAGGGAATTCCCTTCGCGCCATGCAACAGTCCAGGTTTTGTGCCGGTATTGGTGGAAACCAGATTCAGTTCGTGACAAATCATTCCACATAAAATATACTAATTAAATGCTCATTATATTAATAAATAGAATTTTATTTATCCATAATGGTCTTATATAATGAATATAACATGGTAAAAACAACTAAATCTATCAATTATATTCCTCATGGTTAACATAGATGTATCATAGATGATTTTTCTTGTTAAAACAAATTATTGAAAATATTCTCAAACATTCTCAACATTAATTCTTAGAACATTCTCAGTACATGGATTAAAATATATGACTTCAACCTAAATGTTTTGATTTTATATTTTCAGGGGATTTTCTCAAATTATATCAACTATTCATATAATTGATTTAAATATGTTACCCCCTTAATGTTTTTATAAATTCTTGTAAAACAAAGATGAGAGAATGAGTATTCATAAATATTAATGATAAAATTCCATAAACCATTCATATATATTATATTTATATAACATTAAAGAATATGAAATCTTATAAAGTTATATCATCATAAAATGATCTTTATTAAATGTTTGTTGTGTTTAATCCATGATAAAATAAATCATTATTTATTTATGAAATTAGATTAATTTTTTTGATAATTAACAATGATATCAGGTATTTATTTTCTACCATCTTTAGATTTTTTTAACTCTATTGACTTGATATTAATAGACCATTCACCATTATTATTGTTGGTCATTTATTAATTTATTTTATATACCTGTTGAAAATTCATACCATGAGGTTTAAAATTTCATAAAATGAATTTTCATCCCACTTACATAATTACATTTATTATCTATTTGACAACACACATAGCCTTTAATTATATTCATTCATAATATAAAAATACAATAATAATGATTTAAGAAATATGGTGGACCTCCTAGATAATTAATTTGTGATGTTTCATTATGAATTTATTCTCAAACTATTTTCCCTCATCATTAAGTCTCTAAATCAGGATAGACTCAATTTTATTTTTTTATAATTTTTAATATTATTTATCATTAAAGATCATGAGTTATTTATCCTCTCCATTTATGGGATATTCTATTCAACATGATTTACCAAGACATGTAAATAACATCGTTCATTAATTATTTTTTCATGGAATATTCCATGGAAAAAATAATTTTAAAAAATTATTTTATCCATGCCTGTACAACTCACACCACTCATATACAACCTTTATAATAATTATATATTAATTTAGTGAAAAACTATCACAAAATTACAATTCATATACATGTGGAATATTTCCCTTACCTTTTGATAATTCCTCATATTTATCATCAATTTATATTTCTATCTGAAACTAAGCTATCTAGATTACGACACATCATTCTACAATATTCTCATTATTCATGGCTTTTCAACAAGGAATATTACAAGATATCACCACCAAGTCAGTTTTTTATTTATTCAGTGTAATATTATTAAATTTTATTGAAAAAAAATTATTTACTGTCATATACTCATCAATTGTTTAAATGTTTCTTTAACCTTCACCAAAAATGGGAACACCTCTTCCCTTATGTTCTTTCACTATTCATGTTCTTATTTGATTCACATGACTCTATATTTTTATTCATCTTATCACCTAATAAAAACATAGTATCCTTATTTATAGATTCCATGGGAATATTATATTTAACATTATTCTCATGATACTCTTCCACAGAAGGATTTTCGTTATTCTTCAACTTTTTTGTAATATTTTCACATTTTTCAATTTTCAATGATTAATAATTTATATATTTAATCCTCTAAACAATTAAAACTCACATTTTAAATATAATATTATCCTCAAAGTATTTTATATGTACTTATCTTATACATAATTTTCATCAAAATGTGGGAATTTTGTAGCTATATTGAATTCTCCACCACTAAAAATGTTCTTACATTTTTCCTTTGGAATTGACGGTTTGAATTAGAAATCCAATTCCCTCTACCCAAATATTCTACATAAAAAACCAAAAACCCATTGATTTCACCATTGATCAATATATTTTCAAAATTTCTAAATATAATATCATGTTAAATTGTATTTTTGGAAATTAAAATAACATACTTTGATTTATATGCGGAAATATATTTCATAAATACTCTTTTATCAATCATTTACATGATGCTATGACTGTTATTTCCTTTCATTAACAAAATTTAAATTGATTTTGAGGATAAATTTGAAATGTATACCTAAATAGAATTATCACCAGAAATGTTTTATAATGTGGATGATAACATTCCACTTTTGGATGGAATATATTGACCATTGAATGATCATATGATTTTATTCATACCAGATATAGATATTTCATCCTTAGAGTCTTATTTTATCATTTATGTGGCAACATATTTTATATCAACTTATTGTGGACACCTAAAATATGAGAACTCTAGATTTGAGTGAAATTTTATAATCTAAACAATTTATTTTAAGAATAATTATATCGTATTCATATATTTCATGTTGGTATTTATAACCATTTAAAATTTCATAAATTTAATCATCATGCATTTTTTACTTTTTGTTTAAATTATAGTGAATATTTTTTATTCGGATGACCATGATCTTATATTGACTATTTTTCATGATAATTACATTTCCATATGAGTAAAATTAGTATTGAAGAATCACTAAGGATTTCCCTTTATCCTTGATTGTTTTGAGCCACTCATCATTGAATTTAGAGTATAATTCATCAAGCTCAATATTCATTGAATTTGTGGATCCAATTTGATTCGATTGATAAGTACCGAATTAAAACCCTTCTTCTAAATTCATGTAATCCATTTTATAAGAATCATCATTGTTTTTTATCTATTCATACACTCTCAAAAAACATAAAAATTTATATGAGATAATTTCCTTATGTATGTGATAATTTAAATAATTTTTAGCAATAATTTATTATTTTTTGGAATCTTCAAAATTATGATTATCTGTACTTATTCAAGGTTATTTATTTGGGAAACGTAGATAATATTTCATTCGTACCCATTAACATGTGTAAATGATAATTTATAGGCAGATGAAGTAATTTGATAATCTTGGGTGGTAGATTCAGAAACCAGATCTATGTATATCATTGAATATTTTTCCTTATTGAGATTACATCATAATTAATGTAATCATTATTCGGCTTATAATAACCTTGATTTCCTATATTAACTAATTTCATTACCATATTTATTACAAAAATACATTTCCAATGATCTATACTTTTAATACCTTAAATTAACTGATTTCCACTACTCTCTTCATTATTAGATGATGCATTTCTCAACTTTTTGTACTTATTGTTTTCACATTAATCAATGTATTTGGTTAAATATCTTCCATATTCACTTTGAATGAAAAATAATATGGTTATTTTAATGTAACACCATATATAAAATTAAATTACAGATTAAAATCTTCAAAAACACATAAAATATTATAATCTAATAGAGATGTGTATTTATTTGATACAAATTGCTAGGATTGCATAAGTATGACTTTAGAAGTCAGTAGGGAGTGAATCAGTTTTCTGTTATTATATTAAAATATACTTTTATGAATATGAACCCAATTCACATATTTTTTATGAGGTTTTCACTCTCTCTTTCAATCCATGATTCTTAATATTGATATAAAAATATAAAAAAACACAATAGAACACTAATGTTAATTAATGAGGTTCAACTCTTTAAGGATTACAATATTCATGGTATAATTTTTTATAATAAAATTTGAATTTATTAATTATTGTTATCAATTGAATCATTAGAGAGTTAACATACTATTACATGTTATCTATGGACTAACCATGTAAATATAAAGTGAGAGCCTAATATCCCTTTGTATAAGATAATGAACTTGAAACTCTATTAAGAAAGACGAAGTACAATGGATGGAATACCACCAATATTGTATGACTAATCATTATCCATTATTGTAGAATTTATATGGGATGCCTAATGATTTATAAATATTTAGTGATGTCTAATTTTTCTTTTGGATTCCATTGTAGTATTGATTGATTCATTTATCATGAATTCACCTTCTGTATGATCAATTGTTGTATTCAACACTAAGTCTATTATTATTCTATCTATTGTTATTACTATCCATTTGAACATTAGATAAATAATTTTATCATTCCTTATATTCCCTCATTCAATATATTCTATTCACCATGGAAAAAATATATTCTATACTTGGATTCTCATTTCATCAGTTTCATTCGTATTTCTAAATATACATTCCATATAATTCATCAATCTCTCTTCATTATAGCCTTATAGTAACATTAAAAATATATTAATATCATGAACTCATAAAATTGATTAAAATATTGAGTCACGTTCATTCTACTCATTATTTTTCATTCAATTTTAAATAGAAAGTTATCTTCATATATATTACAAAAATATTATTTCCATAATAGTTGTAGAAATTTCCTTATATTTTTTGTGGTACAAACCATTCCATTAAATCTCATTATTAACATATAAATTATTAATTCAAATTAATCAAAAAATTACAGGTGAAGACCCATATGGTACATGTTACATGATAATGGAATTATCATAGTATTAATATTTATTTATATTATCCACAAGTCCTCACCATTTGGTTATTTTGTTATTTCCACACAAGCATGGTTTCAAGTGATTTTTCCATGGTGCCTCATTGTACAATGTGGAACCCTATTGAAAATAGTAGAATCACTATTTTTTGTTTCAATCATCATCCAATATTGATTCATGAACATATTTATAATCATGAAATTATATCCATTAAGATAATCTCATTGAATCTTTTAAATTAACATTAATTTCATTTATTCAGAAAATCTATTCTGAAATATTATAATTTACATAGTGATCAGCCTAAAAATTTCAATAGGTTTTGAAGTATTCTTCTCAATTAGAGGTTGAATATGCATTACATAACTTGAATAGAATGTAGTTTCCCCAATTTATTATGATGAGGACATATAATCCATGAAGTCATATATGAAATAATACAAATATTGCTAACAATGTACACTGATTATTTTTCCATTTTATGGTCATATCAGAATTTCACATGATAACATAAAGTCTTAGGATGAATATTAATAATCTAGATTTACATTCAAATATGAAAATGAATACTTATGATCACCCAAGTCATAAAATGAATGATTATGATCCAATTCTAATTATTATTTATTATGATGAATAATTACATTGAAACACAATGTTGTAGAGTCATATTAATAAATTATAATTAGACATAGGGTCTATAGATTTGTAGGAAAATTCTTATGACTAAGTATATTTACCCCTTTCATTTTCTTATCATGAAATCCAAAAAAATTCAAATAAAATTGATCCCATTTCACTGATCCAAAGGCATGATTATTAACTGAAACTAGTCTCAAATAATAATACAAACATCATAAAACATGTCTAAAAAAGATGAACATATAAGACTCCACAGTCATCTTCAAATTGATTATTTTATAATCCTTTATTAAAATCACTTTCTTCTAAAACATTCATCATTCCCCCCCCACATATTCTATCTTTTAAAACACCGTATATACATAATAAATATGGAACTATCACCCAAAAAATCATTTCACGGACATAAATATTACATCATCAACAATTACCCTCTATTTTAATGATTACAACATAAAAATAATTTGGTTTTCCCATATATAAATCTATTTTAATCTCGCCCAAATTTATTTCAATTGGTAATACTCTTATGTTTATGAATAATTTTATTTCCATTACATAAAGGGTTAGGTTTTCATTATGTAAAACATTAATTAACATTAAATAGCCACTATAATCTCATAATGACCTTAATTAGCTGCATAACATATTCAAAACAACTCAAAGAATATGCCACTCAATTTGGGGATTTGACAAATATTTTATATAATATATTGAAATAATGCATGTATTTTTTTCATATTGTAATGTATTTCATATGGATGGTACTCTCATCAAATTCACCAAGGATACTTTAATTAAATATAAACATGATTTTCCCAGATAAAATAACATTTCTTTCTAAACCATTTATATATTCATTCTCTTCACAAATATCAATAATTGTTGTTATGATATCCCCATTTTCATTGGATAAAATTTAACAAAATACAGCATTAACTGGAAATGGGCACACAAAAATTTATGAAATAATAGAGACAATTTATAGTTTTTTATGGTTGGTATAGGAATCTCATTTCTATGTCATACCCATCCTTTGTCTAATGAATTCCAATTAATGTGGTATCATTCTTCTATCCCTCCTCCAATTTGTTTCCCCAATTGGATCCCCACATTTTTCTATTTTGTTATTTTTGACAAATTAGTAGTTATTTATTCAAATAATATGGAAGTAAATATTAACCCATTTCTTAATTAGTTCAACCTTATCTTTAAAATCTTATTTCAGATAAGTTATCTATGTTATTTGATGACGAATCAATTGACACATTGTGAAATCATCTCATTATTCCTTGGTTTCATTAAGTGTTGACAATGGGATGACTAAATATGATGAATGTTAGATGTTTCTCAATATATTAGTAGAGTTATGTCACTATGATGGTTATTATAGTGCTTCATAAAAAAGTAAATTTGAAATTTTGAATGACTGATTTTAATGTGGTACGAATTTTATTCATATGTGTGTGAGAATAATGAAGCAAGTTTCTGGTGTAATATTAATCAATGTTTTGTACATGGAAATCTACTCAGTGAGATTTTGAGGATTATTATTAATTTAATTAAATATTTATTTAATTATAAATTCATAATATTACTATTTGGAATTTGATTCACGGAATACAAGCATAATAGAATGACTTAGATTGTCTAAGAATGGATTATGTATGGAAAAATTAAAAATAAGTTCATGATCTTCTCAATATTTAACTATATATATGTTTTAATGTGCCTCTACTAAGTGTGCCTATGGTTTGTGACATGACTAAAGTTGTCAGGTGTGTCTAAAATTGTGGCATATGATTTTTTATTCCTTTTAATGCTGAATAAAATTTTACACATATGGTATAATGGTTAGATAAATCATAATATCCACAAAGGCAAGGGGCATGATATTTTGAAAATTTTATGTGACACTAATGATTTCGTAGATCCTGGAATGAATATTTGATGTACTAGATTTGCATCAGATGAGTGGGTTAGGAATTCCACGTTGGGTTGACCAAGAGAATATAATGATTTTCTTCATACAAGATAATTGTATTTTTAACAACCATGGTAATAGTGTTGGATCCCTTAAACTCCTCAAGTAAGAGAAGATGAGAAAATATTTTCTATTAGATAGTGTTGTGAATCCATTGGTCTTGGTATATCTAGGTTCTTGGATCATGGTAGAGGGTAGTAACATTTTATGAGAGTTCCATGTAGAACCAAATGGATGTAATAATTGTAAATGGTCTCTATTTTTCAGGGGGATTCTATGGGAATAATTTGAAAATAGGTTTTTTATATATATACCTATATAGGATTCTTGTACGGATTATAAATGGTTGATACTAGTATACAAATTAGTATAATGAATAAGTCATTTGGTTTTCTTATGGTATTATTGTATTTTATGTTTAAGGATAGATAATGAGGGTCATGTGGGAAAAAAAGATATTGATGGATATTAAAAAACTTTTATGGTTGTACTTTATTCTTGTGTGTGTTTATTAGATTCTATAATAGGCTATTCGTGGACTGATTGAGATGATTAGTTTTTAACAAGTCCATGTATAATCTAAGGGATATGTTTTAAGGACCCGAACTAGTTTCCTAGAGCTGGTGCCTTATTTTATTACATTGGTATATAAACAAGGAATTTTAATCCCGGAAGACCATGTTGTTTAGTATCTTTTGGGAAAAAAGATGCATATATATGTTCAATGTTACATCCTGAAATGAAAATAAAAAAATAATTATTCCAATATAAATATCCAAGCCTCATAGATTAATCATTCAAGTCCCCCATAACATACTTCTTAATATCCTATTAAAATGAATCAAAATAAAGGGGGGAACTCAAACGCTCAGTAAGAGTAATAAATTCAGAGAAAGATAACATAAACATTAGAAAATGTTAATAAATGAAAAAAAATCCATTACAAATAATAAACTTGAACACAATATGGCAGGAATATGATCTGAGTAAAATAATGCCACAATAAAACAAAATCATGAGAATTAAACTAGTTTAATAACGAGATGGAAATTCTATTAATAGATTCATAATGAGGGAAGTGAATATGAAGGAAATTTTGAAACATTTATATATCTCATGAGGCCTACCGATGCATCAATGGGATATATCATGCCCCACCCATCACATAATAAGTCCAATTAATTACACATATGAGTGGGTATAAACATAAAAAACCTATACATTCATATTGAATCTATCATATGAAATGTAACTAACTTTCCCCAATCATAAAACACTAACCATTCTGAGTTATATGGTGAATGGTTTAAGGAATGATCTTCCACAATAAAATTCATCACAAACCATTCATTAATATATGGTAAATTAAATCATAAATTATTAAACCCAATAATACATAATAATCAACAAGAGTTATGAATCACACTAAAATACTCATATAATGTTATTAAGCAATTCTCGAGATAAATACTCTTTATTTCGAAAAAGAATTGCTATTTTGGAAAAATAATTGTGTAAAACCATAAGTGAAGTAAGATATTATTTAATTATGAAATTAGTTTTTTAATAAGGATAGTTGTTTCCAAAAATCGATTATTCAATGCCCTTGAAAATAGATATGAATTTGGGAAACTCCCTTGAACCCGGCTTGTATTTTGGGAACTGTTTTGAATGCTTCTTTTAAAACATAAAACTATCTATAAAACAAGGTAGGATTATGGTTGGTTTACATATATTTAATACTCACACATAATATCCGAGGAGTGAATAATAATACATAATAATTTCATTTAGGTAATTAAATAATGAATGTAACCCGAATGAAAATGGACGTTTGGGTTGAAAACCCATAGAAATTTGTAATCAAATGAATCGTATGCCCCAAAATTAATGATTGTAAAAAGATTAATTAAATATAATTAAAATAAATTTAATCATGATATAAAACATTAATGGGTAGTATACATAATGTATACACAAGTAATAGTAGTTATTTTGGAATATCTCACAAAAATGGAAGTAAGATGAAGGATCCCTTTCCATAATTCTAAATGTGTTCCCCTCTTGAACCTAAGTCCCAGGAATATGAAATTATAATCCTTAATGAATTATATCAGAACCAAATAGACTTTTATTTATTTTATCATAATTCTTTTTAGTTCATTTATTTCATTATTGATAAGTTATAATAGCAAATTTCGTCATTCTGGAGTGTCTATTTTCTTGATTTTCATATTTGTTTCTATTGTTTTTATGTAATTGAGTTCATGTGGAATGGTTGTAAATATCAAGAATGGAAATTAAATATTATTTATGAACATAAATATTTGTTAATGGTCATTTCTATAATTTTGATACATGGAATGAGGATGATTCATTAGATGACAACGACTTCAATTATTTGGCGGTATTTGTATAATTATAAACTAGTTTTGTCCTATACATTAATAATATATACATATACTAGTTCATGAATATTAATTAGGTAATAATACATATATTATATTATTTTTAAAACATATAAATTGTTTCATGACCAGTAATCAATGAGAAAATTAAGAACAAAACTTCGTCTTCCACAAACTTTTTAAATTGGAACCTCATGGAAGTTGATTTCATTTATTAAATTAATACAGAGGGAGTAAGAATATCGATGATGGTTAATTCATTCACAAGATATAAATTCAGTATATATATGATAATATAGTTATCATTTTCATTTTGACAGAGTAGGTGAGGTGAGAAAATGAAAAGATATGAACTTGAAAATAAAAGAAAAGGTGAGATATCCCTTATGAGTATTCGTCATCCTAACTGCGTCGCTTAAAATTTCATAAAATTAATTGATGATAGAAAAATGGTATCTAATAATATAAAAACAAAAAGGAATGTAAGAGGATAAAATAATATCAACCCAAATATATGAGAATGGATATTTAATTAGATAACATAAATGAAGTGTTGTCAAATATAGGAGGGTGAAGGATTCCCTTACCATGTAGAGTAACTCCTAAAACATGTCGGTTGGGAATGTGGGGGCTTAAGGACACATTGAGTGAATTTTTAGGGATGTAGAACCAAAATATCCTTGAGTATGAAAGATTTAGAATGAATTAAAATGAATGGATGAGGTGGTATTTACAGTAAAAGAGAGAGAATGTTTTGTTAATTTAAAAAGACACCTCATTAGTGGTTTTTGTAAAACCATGGGCTTGTACAAGGTATTTTCCTATGGTATTAGACACTTGGGACACCTAATAAATTATTTTATGGTTCACAAGTCATTCAGGCCATTTTTTTTAATTATTATGTCATTATTATGTCATTAAACTACCGAAAACTCAAAACTGTATTTTTACTATTCATTAAAATTCAAGTATTTTAGAAAAATTCCAAAAATTCACCCCAAACATTTTTTGACTTTCCAAATTCAAAAATGAATTCCATTTTATAAATATCTATATATTTTTAATTTAATTTTTAAATAAAATCACATTAAATTTTAAAATTAACAATTTTAATGTAGAATTAGTTTTATATCACTTTGAAAAATTAATTATGATCACATTATATTATTACCATAAGAAAATAAAATAATAATATTATTTAACATTCATAAGGGTTATATTACTATTCATATTAATATTCATACTATTATTTTACTATTCACAAATAATCATGTTTGTTCTATCAGACTTCAAATTACTTAATGGTCACAACTCGAGATGACAGTTTTTTGAATTTCAAAAATAGTAGAGGCAAAGTTGTGTTTAGAGGTTAGATTTTTGAATGAATTTATTTTAAAATCTAGGGGGTGTAATATTTTCCCATACTTACAAAAAATTTGACTTTTAAATTCACAAAATTTTACCTAAATAGATTATGGTATGTCTTTATCACAAGCTCCTCAAGGTCCCATAATGCTTCCTCTAACTTAAGGTTCATCCAAAGAACATTTACCAGATGAGTCATCTGATTTCTCAGTACGTTTTCTCTGGTATAATGAATCTTGATAGGCTCTTCATAATAATACATATCGAGCACATGTTCTACATTTTCATATGTGAGTACATGTGTTGGGTATGGCATGTATTTTCTTAACATTGACACGTGGAACACATTTTGATCTTTGGAGAGACATAGTGGCATGGCCAAATGGTTAACTACAACTCCTATTCAATCCATAATTTCAAAAGGTCAAATGTACCTGGGACTTAATCTTTTTTTTAACTAATCATATACTACCCTTCCATGGAGATACCTTTAAGAAAACGTGATCTCATTCATGAAATTCCAAATCCTTCCTTCTGTTATCGGAAAAGTTCTTCTACCTACATTGAGATATTTTGATATGGGTTTCCATAATCTTCACCTTTTACGTTATTTCCTCAACATGTTCTGGGACTAAGAGCTTTCTATCACCAACATAATCCTATAAAGTTGTTGTACATTATCTCATTCAATATAACATTTCATATGGTGCCATCTGAATACTTGAATAGAGGCAAAGTTGTGTTTAATGGATAGATTATAAAATATAGTTATTTTAAAAACCTCAGGGTGTTATATATTCCCATGAGATGAGAATGCAGTACTGGTCTACAATAATCATGAGTATTTTATTAGTATAAATTGAGCTAATGACAATGGAAAATGAAATTGGTCGGTGTGTTGATGTTGAGGTTTATGTGCTACCTTTTTATAGAGAGAAGGATGGGGTATTGTGAGAGGATTTTCGAGAATCCGAATATAGGATTATTAACCTTTTTATTTTTTTATTTATCCCATACCATGGTATGTAATAATTATGATAAATCAACCTTAGTAAGAAGGTGGAGTTAGGCGATGTTTTTTGAGGTAAACAAGAACCATAACAATGATTCCTAAACCGGAGTGAGAGCATGGGGGCATGTGATGTGTATGATATGTGCTATGTAATGTGGGATGAGACCTCACATAAAGAAATAGTGTGGTTGTATGTGATGTTGTATAATTGATTGTAGATGATGTGGGATTTCAACACTCTCAATTTGAGATTGTTGTGCTATGAGATTTTGAATAAGAACTCACCCAATGTGGAATGCTAGTGGTAAAATATGTTGTCTTTGAAATTTAGTAAATCCTACCTCTAAGTGATAGGAGGTGTGTGGGAAGATCTGAATTATATACATCATTTAAAGCCCCACCATGGGTGAGAGTGTGGTGTTGTAAGACTGGATATGGTACTGGGACTCCGTAAATGACCCTACCCTATGTGAGGGAGTATTAGTCAAGACATAGTGGTTGGTACCAACCTACAATGAAGGACTATGTAGTCAGCTTGTGTTGCGAGATTACTCTTATGATTTCAGTGGCTAAAAAAGATAAGGCTAGGCATCATGGTGACATAATTAGTATATAATTATCAAACATACCTTCATTCATAATCTATGTTTCTTCTAGATTATTTTTCCTATGTATGTATACACAGTATTTTATGGAGTATAAATGGTAAAATTGCTTACTATTTTCTATGTTTTATTATCAAAACCTACATAGTAATCCAACTGCATGTGTTGTCCTTATGTATAAATTTTAGGTAATAGGTAGTATCACAGATCATAAGGGATTAACTGGTTGGATATTTGGAGAATAGTCCTTATAAGACTGAAGGTTTATAGTAGATTATTCCTTATATTTTGATAATGTTTATTTTTAAATTATTTTCAAGACAGTTGAATCCTTTATACAGATATGTGTGATGATAATTGGTATCATTTATGTTATATAAAGTTATTTTTTATATATTATTTATCATTTTATGTTATCCATAAATATTTTTTTACACTATTATTATATGTTAATCATCTTATTTATATATTATTTATTGTGAGTTTTTAAGGGTATATTTTATCCACATTAGTTATAGATATTCACTATTACATAGCTACTTCTATTGTATAGAGAGGTGTGCCAGAGGACATTCAGTTCTCCCCTAGTGTATATTTTATGATCGTTTATATAGGTAGTTACATTTATTTTAGTATATATATATATATATATATATATATCTATTTAATAACATCCTATCAATAATGGATCTAATGAAATTAGTATGAGTATTTTATACAATATGTAAAGAAAATAATTTGTAAATCCCTCCCTCTATTATTACATTGGATTTAGGGTTTTAGGTTGGGATTTATAAGTGTTCTATATCCATGATGATCATTTTACCCATTTTTATGGTCACCAAAATATGGTAGTCAGTTTTGGGTGACCATTTTATAGTTGAGGTTATTTTTTATCCATTTTATTATCCTATAGTTGACCCCTTTCATTTTGAGATTGATTGTGGTGCATTTTACACCATGGATGATGAAATGTATTTTCTGTCCATTTGGGACATTTTACTAGATGATGGATCACACTTTGTCAAATTTTAATTTTATTAAATCCCATCATGGGTGTGGTTCCATTCATGGCCCATTGGGGTCACAACTATGTAACATGAGGTTATCGAGGTCATCAAGCCATGGTGGTTTCCATGGTGAGGATAAATATTAATGATATTGGTATTATGATATATTTTATAGTCATAGAGGAATCTGTTTTATAAAGCACCCTATAACACATCATTTCCAAGGTCATGGTTAGGGTAAAAATTATTTTCCTAAATTTCATGTAAATTGATGTTTACATATTTAATTGTTATTCTCCCTTTATCAAAAGAACAACATAGTTTATTTGTGATACCCCATACAAATCAAATGTTTTATAAAACTCTCTATATAAAATGAATGAAATTTTACTTCCATTGTTTTGTATTTATTTTTATCTTGTGGCCTAGATGACCACATAAAACTCCTTACTTTCATCCGTTGATCTTATGAATTCGAATACATTGGTTTGTCTAGATCAAAGCCTCAGCAATCAATGTACTCTACACTACCACCCAACATTTCAATTATTACTATTCTTACTCATTTCTGTTTATTTTTTTAGTTGATATCGTCAATTTTGGGTTGTGAATAATTAAATGATTGATATTAATCATCTATTCTTATGTTTCAATATTTTTTTATTTAGTAGTGGTTGATTCATTGTCATCTATTCTTGATCTGATAATGTTGATCATATTTTTGAGGTAAGTGATCCTTGTCATCAAATTTTATTCTAATGAATGGATATTTAACGATTCCTAATTCCATTGTGTGGATGTTATGGGTTGAAATATTCATATAAAAATGGATTCAACTAAAATTAAATACTATGGGAGTTCTTTCATTTCATTACATGTCTTATAATAACGCTTATGTGTTCATATATATTCATTGTTATTGAAAAATATCATGTATATTGGGATATTTGTTTTGATTTATGATATTTAAAGTGTGAACCTTGTTCTTATTTATTTAAAAATATTAACATGCATAACATTATTCAACCTTATATATGGATAACGAACCAATTACAATGAAAATATAGAATTGTGTGAGAATACCCCTGAAATTTTTGAAGTAATCTAAGAAAATAAATTTTTAAACTGGTATTTGTAGTCTTTTAGAATATATATGTTATCCAATAAGGTATATGTTCTTTCATAAATTTTCTTATCTATTGTGGGGTCATTTT
This sequence comes from Viscum album, assembly GCA_963277665.1. Classification (NCBI taxonomy): domain Eukaryota; kingdom Viridiplantae; phylum Streptophyta; class Magnoliopsida; order Santalales; family Viscaceae; genus Viscum; species Viscum album. The sequence continues at coordinate 1,267,614,410 of OY728159.1, forward strand.
ATTGAAAAATTTTATTGATGGTGGTGGCTAGGATCGAATTCAATGTTTACTAGGTAGGGAATATGTTTTCAGTTGGTATAATGTGTGTTGGGGGACAGTGTAGAGGGGTTGTATTCTGGTTGTTGTACTGATATGGTAGGATTGAGGAGATTTATTATCATTATGTGATGATTTTTTGTATGAGTTGTATGGTATGTTAAGTGGAGTCTTGGTATAGTTTCCCAATAGTTATGAAATGAAGTGATAAAAATGTAATTGAAATTAAATTGGATGGAAATTAATTTTTTTGGGGGAATAAATTAATGCGTGATTACTTTATTCATTAATATAATGATTAATAAATTTCAATATTGAGCTTGTATGTGATGGTTTATGAGGATTTTATTAAATATGAAATTATTTATCCTAATAAAATTATGTTGGCTACTAACTAGTAAAAATGGAAACTATTTAACAATGAAAAAGAAGATGAAATGTATCAATGTATGGGTTTGTTGTGAAATTTTTTGCATTAGTGGTGTAATTAGTAGATGTAAGAGGTTATATGAATTTTTTGTATTGTTGTTGGATGTGAACACAATTTTCTATGTGAACCCATCGGTAGGGTAAGGTGTGTTATATAATTTTAATGTATTTTACTGTTTTTTTGTATACATTGCCAACCCGATTTTGATGATGTTACCGAAACCCATGAATTTTTTGTTCTATGTGCTTTCCACAAAAAATTGTTTAGTGGTTAATTGGGTATTTCGATACCCCCATCCATGCACTCCCTTAGATGGTTGTAATGATAGAGGGTGGAGTTGGAGATGCACAATGATGACAATGGATGGTGTTAAAGATGCCTAGGGATGACGATGGATGTATACAGTTATTATATATTATAATGATGGATTCTATTTGATATTCTATTTGGTTACAATTGATGGTGTTTTATGTTCATGATGATGATGATGGGAGGTGTTTGATAGTCATTGTGATGATGGGGATGTGATATGTTGTGGTGGTCATTCATATTAGGAGGTGGGTACAAGGTTGGTGACATTCATAATCATGATACTATAATTACCTATCTACAGAGTGATGTGTTGAAATATTGATATTTATTGATATTTTTTTATAAACATTTTGTGTTATATTTGAGGATTATATAGGTAGGTTTGTGACGTGACCCACATTAAAGATGCATTTTCATGTAGTAATATGGGGATATGAAAGTTATGGGAGCATAAGAAGTTTTATGTATGGGAATTAGAGTCTAAAATAATTAGTAAAGAGGTTGTGGGATGAAATGTTTTATATAATTGTGATGTTGTTTTATTATACATTGATGTTTTTTTGCTAGATTTTCATATTGAAGTTATGACTGGATAATTTTCTTGTTTTTTGGTTGTTAGTAAAAAATTTTGTTAATTGGGGAATTTTTATGCATTTTTAGATATCCATGAGATACAGTGCGTATAATCATAATTATTATACTTTTTATGCTCACACTATGTCTATATATTTTTTTTAGGATTTAGGTAGATCATTAGAGACCAGTTTCAACACTTCTAGTATGGGAAATGGGGTTTTTGTTGAGCATTAAATATATTTTTTCCTTTAGGTACTTCACAATGATGAGTTTATTTTATTTGTTTTTCATTGTTATTTCAATTATGTCTGGATTATTAGAATTTGTTAATGTGATGATGTTGTTTTAATATTGATATCATAGATACTTGTTCTACATTACAATTCTGGTTACTTCTTCCATTATATGTGACTTACTTTATACCCTCGATCCTAGTCGCCATCCTGTGGCCCATAGGAGGAGGGTGTTAGGGGGTCATTGTATTGATTTCTTTGTTGGCATCTTATTAGGGATTGCATTTGATGGAAGGGGTCCATATAGAGTAGAATAAATGGTACAAGATTAGATAAGAGATTGATAATGGAGATACATACATATGAAGACAATATGGGTTGGTATGGAAATAGTATTATCATTTCATGGTGTGTGACTTAGAATAAAAAGAAATGTTCTGAAATTGGATATTAGGTTCTCCCATGATCTTCTACAGGGAATCTATGCTTACTAAATTACCATGTGATGAGTTGTTTTTTTGAATATTAAATACCAATGATAGAAAAATGGATCATTATTGATTTTTTTCATGATATAATGGTGAAGTTATTGGATGTGTGAAGAAATATTGTAAAATAAATTTTGAAATTCTAAGATACTAAGACTAGGGATTCAGTTGGGTATTATGTAATATATCTTACTCTTTATTCTCATAAATTCCTTCCATTATATGTTATGTAGGATACAAAAATTGATTGTTAGATTATAAATTTTATATAATAGGATGTTTCATAGTACAGTTACATATAATATTATCAGTGATAGAGACTGGAACCATTAAATTGTATCCTCTATTATCATGAGATGTATTATTTTTTAAATGATCTCAAGATCAACATTGAAGTAATTTAATCTCAATGTGAGATTGATGTTTTATAGGAAGTTACCTAGATGTACGGAGTAACACATCAGTGGTAGATGAAATATATCATTGATCATTTGGGGATATATTTTTCTCATGTTGAATTTTAGATATATTTTCTACAAGAGTTCCAATTATTGATGAATGAAGAAAAAAATAAGATTTATTATCTCTTCAAAAAGGGATCCTGAGTGAGAAATATCATGTGGTTATGTTTGAGGACCTTTCAGGGTTTTCTCCACCACTACTTCCAAATGAGGTCTCTCAGTACAAATTATGCTAGAGTCACTTCACCCGATGAGTATATTTGATGTCACGTAATTAATAATTCATATATTCATATAGGTGAAGATTAATGTAGAAGTGATTTAGAGGATTTACACTTTGGAGAAGATCCCTATGTGTAAGGAAGTAAAATGGATTTTTTTGTGTGTGTAGTGAAAGTGAATTTGGGTAGGGAGAGTGTAACCACTTTTGTCTTTGTTGGAAGAGAATTATATATTATATCATGCAAATTTAAATGATTCTAGAAGTATTTATAAATAAGGCTATTACACAACCCCTTGAAATGAGTCTAATTTTGGGGTAGATATTCTACCCTTTATGTCTCTAATTTTGGTGGATCTCTATTAGATGGAACCTAAGGATTATTATGAGTCCAATATCTCGGTTGATGATCTAATGTAGACAGTCCTCTTCTTACCTAGTGTGACCCTTTGGGTACATTATAGCTATTTTACATGAAGTTGAATGATGGTATAAGGTTATGTATAGAATACCAAATGATGAATAATTTAATGATAAGGAATACTTAAACTTTATTGAGGATAAATGATGTATTCAGTCAGTTTAAGGGATTTAATGGGTTCATAAGGATTATCATGTAATTTAGATATCATCATATGCTATTAAAATATATGTAAATATGGAAAATTTATTATATATTTATGTCAATGACATTATATATCATTGAAATTTCATTCAAATCCACATACAAAGAAGCCCTATTCAATAAAATTATGGACATTATTTCTAATGAGTACCTAAACTAGTTGTTTTTCATTTTTATTGATGAAATCCTTATCTACTTGAGATAAAAATAATAACATGTTGATAATATCATACTTATACTATAGTTCATTGACAATAACATCTTTATGAAATGATATCAATGTAACATTTTATGATGTGATAAGTTCACATCATTGAGAATATAGTTTCTCGTTAGGGAATATCTATATATCCATCACAATTAGGGTTAATTTTTTCATAGGAATAATTTATTAGTATAGTATCAGTTCAATGTTGTCTTTGCTTGTGATCTATTATCTGTAGTTCAGATCAGATTTATCTCATATTTCATCCTTGTTAACCACTATGACCCAAAATGATCATTCGTTCATCCAGGATAATTATAGTTTTGATGATTTACACTTTCTAGAGGGGGGATATATCATTTCTCCCAGACATCAATTTCTATAGGAATGGTGATATTTATGTTATTTGTTAACATATCCCATTAGGGTTTGTGATGCACCAAAACGCATCAATGGTTGGTGATCTCTTATGGGTCTTGGATTTTTTCCCCGTGAACACAATAATTTCATCAATGACCAAGAGTTGGGAGCGATAGTTTTTTTTATGAAACTATGGATATATTACCTCATTACCGAGGGATTTATGTTCCCTACTGATCAAAAAATTAATGATTTTGTCTTCTATTAGAGATATATTAATTAATAATAGATAAGGTGGATATATATTATTTAGTATTTGATATTGATATTTCCTCCACCCCATGGAGGGAATTTTCTTGAGTGATGTGACATGTTAAAAAATACACGAGGGGATTCTTTTAAATAGTATGGTGATGATTTAAAATTAATGGAAGATATTAAAATGATGTCTATCGATGCAATGGGGGAAAAATAGTTGTTTTCCTTATTAGAAGTCTATGGAATCATAAATTATGTGGACCATGGAACAATATTTATTTGGAGACACATTACTGGTAGTGATGCAAGATTTTGTTTTCTACAGTGATACTCCAAAGGGGTGGTTTATGGATAGTGAGAATTAGGTGATGTTTGGGGGAGGCAATTTTTTTCTTTAGTAAATAATGATATATTTATACATGGGTTTCTACTATCACCAATATGGTTGAATCAGGATGTGACGAAGATATATGAAAACATTAAGAGATTTTTAGGAGATATGGGATTATGTTTTCAAAAGAGGAACTCATGTACTAGAGTTTGGTTTTTCAATTGGTTAATTCTATCCACCATTTCCTGAGGGGTTTTCTGTCTCCCTTTTATGTCCCTGTGTTGAATTTGGTGGAAATATCATTGAAGTATTTATCCACATAACCCTCGATAAAAGGATTATCTATTGTGGTTTTGGGTGATTATGAACTGAGTGACAAATTTAGATCATTGTATTGAAATTAGGGGGTCGAGTATTTTGGAAGCTCTTACAAGGTTGTATGTGGATACTGTTTTTCAAATACACATGGTAATGAGGAATATCCTTTCTGATAATGATCCAAATTTTACTTTATGATTGTAATGATTGTTGTAGTTTGATTTTGTCTTCCAAATTTTCCTTAGCAATAACTCCCACCCCTATATAGATCCAATGATAGAATTATCCATCCCGAAACTAGAGAATATATGATTTACATGCATAATTGATTTGATTGGTTCATTGAAAAAGTAGATAACCTTTTTAAACATTTCATATAATGATTTTTACCCATCATCCATTGGAATGGAACAATTTGGGGGGTTTTATATATGGTCATGTCATTCTCTATTTCACTTCAGAAAAGAATCCGAGTTAGTACTCCATGTTCATGTTGTGATGTATAGGATGAAAAAGATGATTTCGACTGATTATGAGGATATAAAGGAAGAAAAATATTATCAAAATGAATATGATAATTGTAGGTGGAGAACTACAGAGTTTATTCTTGGATTCCATTTGTTTTCAAGGGTTTATATTCATTAATGGGTGTATATATTTTTTCGGGGAAGTAATCTTTCCCCAATTTAGTTTTAAATTTTTAGATTTTGGAGTTTCGTTGATGATGTGTTATATTGGATAGTTCTCCCAAAATGGATGGACAATATCCATTATGTCTTCTAAATATCATATCTCCAAAAGTAACATCATAATGAATCCAATTTAATTCATGTGGTATATATTGATATTGTGGATGAAATTATGTTATTTGAATAAAGAGTTGAGATCTAAACTCATCAAGAGATGAATTTTTTGGGAATGTATTTCTCAACCTCACATGTTCTACTGAGGTATTGTCACGACCCATCCTTGGGGCTCATGCCGTGACTACCCCTAGCCCTCCTTCCATTGGCCAGGTGCTGGCGACTAGAACCAAAGGCGTAAATCCCGATAACTGGGAAGGCATTGCCTTTATAAACGTAACCAAAACACCACAGAGTACAAGCGGAAGTAAAACAATAAGTACAAAAGAAAGTGCTGAAAATTAAATGGGCCAGAATACAAACCCAACTGAAATTGCAGCTACAACTGAACAAAAGTACAACAGAAAAAGACAACAGCCGGAAGAATAGAAGTGGCTCCTGGGTCATCCACCTCGGATCCTACCTGAGGGGTAGGTACAGATAGCGCAACTCCTGGATCATCCACCACGGATCCTACCTGAAGGGTAGGTATAGATAGCGCAGCTCCTCAATTCTCTCACCCGTCAACCTCCTCCGGGTGTCATCTCATTGTGATGTCCACCTCCGTATACAGACTCGTCGTGTGGTCCACCTCCGGGTACCATCCAATCCTTGAACACTCGCCCTCCGTCAGCACTGCCTGTCGTCTGCAACCAACACAACGAGGTGCGGGCATAGCCTGTGCATGGGTGAGTATAACGATACTTAGTAGGGACCCCGAGACACTCAAGGTCTCACTAAAACCAACATGGATAACCGGAAAGAAGATCTCAATAGATAACCTATACTTAGGTATATTCCCATACATATACTTAAGTTATCAAGTAACCCATCTCAATCACGAGGAAACACAAGGATCAAAGACTCAGCTCAAACCAGGATTTTTCATTATCAAAAATGTAACTGATGAAGAGCCCCGTCTCTGCAGTGTACAGTTGTCTTGTCACGACTCTGAGGTACTGCTCACTAACCAAAGACTGCTGAGGTACTCCTCCTGTCGAGTACCGCGGGTCTGCCACCTCACACAGTATTGCTCCTCCGCCATGGGTATACCACATCACACAGTAGTTCTCCCCCTCATATCCTACTGGGGTACTCCTCCTTTCGAGTACCTCGGGTCTTCCACCTCACACAGTAGTGCTCCTCCACCATGGGTCTTCCATCTCACAAAGCAGTGCTCCCCATTGGGCATACTAGTCACTCTGAATCGAATCGGACAAGCAGTCATCGGTCATAGCCCGCTACACGGTCTCTGTACTCTGTATGATCATCTCTGGGAGGGTCCACACCACGAGCTACAGGTCGATACTCCAAGTATCACAAGTCCCACGAAGAAGTATCTCAAAGGACCTCCTCGTCATAGGGGTCTCAACGCAATAGACGACGCGTCAATCGGACACCCGATCTGTGAGTTATTAGCCTTTTCGTCCCAGGGGCCCGGTTGGTTTCGTGTGTGAACCAACCCAGCTTTATCTCAACTGTACCCTGAACTCTCATAGGGTATACTCATAGGGACCTTTTTTTAACGAGATCGGCAACGCCGCTGACAGGTCGTCAAACGGACATCCAGTATGAAAGATATCAGCTTTTCCATTCCAGGGGCCCAGTTGGATTTCGGTTACAAACCAACCTGGCCATACACCAACTGTATCCAAAACTCAGGCTAATTATGCCAAAAGTTCCGTCTCATCAAGAGAAATTCAACGAGATAGACGGCGCGTCAATAGGACACCCGGTTTGTGAGTTATTGGCCTTTTCGTTCTAGGGGCCTGGTTGGTTTCGTGTCCGAACCATCCCAGACGTACCCAAAGTTCTCCGATACTTTGATTTTAATGTACCAAAATGACCGCCTAGATCCAAATATTGCTACACAACTGACGACGCGTCGATCGGAGATTCGTACCCCATGTTATGGGCAAAAGACCGAAGAGGTCCGAAAACGGGGGGTCTGGGCCCGGTCCGGCCCGGACCAACCCCCCCCCCCCCCCTGGGTCGGCCCGAACCGGGTCGGCCTGCCCGGGTCCGGGTCTGACCCAGTGCGGCGCGGCCTGGCGGTCTGGCCGGGTGGCTCGGCCCGGGGCGCTGGCTCGCTGGCGCTGGCCAAGCGGCCGCGCAAGGGGGGACTCCCCTGGACGAAACCGCGACCCCCGCGCGGGGACCACTCCCTGTTAATGGACGCCGCGCGATGACGCGTCCCTCTGGTCCCGTGCGGCCATGGGACCAGCCACCCGCCGCCGTGGCTTCATCCATGGTGGCCCCTTCTCGGCGGCGCGCCAGGGGAGTCTTCCGCGGACCACCGGACACGCTCCGATGGTCCGTTTTGCTCGCCGCTTTCTCCAGCTGTCCTCCCGGGACCCGACCTTTACTGCGGTGGCTTCAAAACGCCTTTCCGGATCACCTCACCATCGTCTGTCGATCCGCACTTCGACAAAAAACTGCGGGGTCTTCGAATCGCCTCTGCGGCCCCAACTCCGCCCGCGGTTTCATTCGGCCTCAACGGCGCGGCGTGACGACGCCACGCTTCTTCGCCGTGTTCTTTCTCGTTTCCGCGCGGTGCAACGGAACCGCACTGCCTTTCACGTTCCATAACAAAAAAAACAAACAAGTGGGGGAGGAGGATCGGTCGTGTTCTTGCGGTCCGACCTCCTCCTGTTATTATGATAACATGCGGACCAATTGAAACCAAGAAATGCGACAGATGAGATCACGATCAACAATAAAATAAACCCCCACAAATTCCTGCAAAAAATTATTCCCAACCAGCAAAGAAAATATTCGTGGATCAACTAGATAACAAGTTGATCCGTGTTCTTTGTTTTCATTAGAAAGAAAGAATCAAGGGAATAAAATCATTCTCAAAATAATTCCCTACCTCAACGTAGTCGTCGAACAAGAGTACGTTGTGGAATTAACCGTCGCGGAAGAAGAGGATCGTCATGGAAGAGAAGGATCGTCGTGAATGAAACTTCACGGAAGGAGCGTCATTGATTTCCGAGGATTTAGATTTCTTCATCGGAGATCGGTGCGTTCTTCACGTTTTTCATGTTCTTCGTCGAAGAAGAACACTTTCCTCCAAATCCTCTCCATGCAACAAGTTCCAAAAAAAATAAAATAAGAATAGTTTTATTTTATTAACGCACGAGTCAACCATTGAAATTTAAAAAGAAACAATCAAGTCAATGAATTAATTGTAACGATTTAACCTCCCAAATTGATGAGGCGTTTCTTAACCAGAATAAACGCACGGTTTGACTTCATTAATAGGGTGTGCGGGTGCATTTCTTAAGAAGAAAAGAAACAGTGGCTCATGTGGGTCCTGCCTCACAAAATATCATACCAAGGGGGTAGGATATTGTGGGTCCCACTTCATCCACATAACATAGGTTAAGCGACTTAAATAAAATAAAATATCGGTTGCACCACTTTTATTTTATTCCTTAACTTTACCGCAAAATTAAAAACCACACCCGAAAAAACGCAACTCCGGAGAAGGTATTTCTAAGCAATTAACGGCACTGCAATTCCATTGGTGCCTTCAGATTTTGATTCTGAGCACCGGTTCAAAAGTTAGAAAAACCTACTCGCTCGTTCACTGAACGTACCTGAGCTAATCTTCGGAAATTAATTCCGGGCACACCGGGCCTCAGAATCAGGCGTCGTTAGAAACTGCGTTTTTGTAAAATCCCGAAGAAAATTTAAAAAAAATTCCCCTTGAATTTTACAGGACTTTACATTACTCCCACCTCAGGGCTTTACGTCCTCGTAAAGCTTTTACACAAACTAGGGTCACAAAAGCGGTACTGAGCATGCATCTAAGCCTTCCGCTCCCATGTGCTTACCTGGAGGTTCCCGTACTACCATAGAAAGTGCACCCGAGGAATCGAGCATCCTCGTAGGATCCACTCCTGTCTATCATCGATCCCTACTGGAACCTCTGTGAATGTCACCCCATCGCCATGGTCCAGCTCCTCATTGTCGATGATATGCGAAGGGTCGAGCATGTATCTTCTCAGTTGAGATACATGGAAGTCGTCTTGCACCTAGTGCAACTAGGGTGGATGGGTCAAGTGGTAAACCATTTAGACTACCCAGTTTAGGACCTAAGAAGGTCCGCTGAACCTCAGAGATAACTTTACACCTTGGCCACATCTCTATAAACCTCGTCGAGGAGAGACCCGTATAAGGACGTGACCATCATCCTCGAACTCTAGAGGTCTCAAATTCATGTTAGAACTAGAACTCAAAACGACTGCTGCCACGAGGGTAAGGTTGACCGACTCAAGAGTGATCGGTCACACCCTCCTATGCTGCCTAGGGTTTCCTTTTCTCCGACCAAGGAAAACCTATCCCAATGATGTAGTTAAACCACAACCTTCTTTCCAAATACCGTCAATTTGTGTATGAACCGTGTCTACCCAGTTCATACTCGACGCTGCCACCAGGAGATTCCAAACGGAACTCTCAGCTCGAGGGTCTGATCACACTATCGGCGCAAGTGTGATTATCGAGTATTCTCCCAAGGTATATCCAGACATGAGGCTCATGTTTATGGCTTATCGGAAACTCTAGGTCTGGGATAAGATTCATTGAAGGAAGGAATGATTCATATCAATGTCTGTTACTATGGCAGCTAGTAGTGGTCATAGACGTCCCTCAAATCATTCTTAGAGCCATCAGGTCACTCTCCCTGACCGCACACACCTACCCTCTTCCCCTACAATTCAGCTCCCTGAGCCTGGTGGGGAAAACTAAGGCGGGTGGTTGTAGCATGTCAAAACATACACCTCCTCATGCTGCTCCCCTAGCTCTGCCTCCACGTCTGCTACTTCACAGACACATCTCTCCTTAATGCTTCCACTTCATGAAACATTTAACATGCCCGAGTCTCTAAGATTGGTGCCAGTTTCATGTTTCTTACTGCACTGTGCTGTCTTCATTCGCTCCTGGATGGTCTCCACCTTCTTTGCCTATGATCTGAAGGAGCTGCCAAAATTTCTCCTTTGCCGAAAAGTGAAACTCGGTCTCATCCCCTGGATGAACCTCATTCTTTGTCTAATACAGTCAATCCGGACATGAATGATGAATTCATGCCATGGACGACGACTTAAGGCCTCGACGTTACTACTAAGATATCCAATCGTCACTGTTGCCTCTAAGGGTCGAGTCACACTATCGGCATCAGCGTGAGGTCACTGGGTCTCTTCCAGTAGGAATCTCGAATGTGAGGGTCAAGTCAACAGTTTAAACTGGAACCTCTTAGTACTAAAAAAGGAAGGAATCAAATGTCAAAAAGGTAAGTATCTTTATATTATTGCAGCTCATGGTACAAGACACAAATGTAACAATAACAACATGGAACTTGATATACACCACTAGTTCTGATCATATCCACTCGCTTCTGGAGCTCCGTAGTCGTAAGCTTCTGCAGCCTGAAGCTAAGCTCTCCCATGTCTACCTATCCCCTGCGGTCGGGGTGGACCTCCTGGTGGTGGTGCTGGAAACGCATTGAAGCATCGTCCACCTCTAGCTGCACGGCCAGCTCCCCTCCCTCGGACATCAGCTCCTAGTGGTCTGCCTTATTCGAACCTCTGCCTCTGCCTGGGAGGTTCTTCATTTAAATGATGGTTATCTTCATGGAAGGTTAGACAGTCACATGCCATGTGACCAATCCCGCCGCAAGAGTAACACTGCATGGCAGGTCTGGCTCTGTCATTCCCCTTGGTTCCTCGCACTACCGACCCTAAGTCACGTGGTCGACCACCTGTAGGTCTGGTCCTCTTGGACCTCTGCATCATTTGTCTACTTCCTGCTACAGAAGACTCTATTGCATTCAGACTAGTGGTGGGTCCTTCTGCTGGAGACAGCTCATCAAGTAAACTCTCCACTAAGAGTGTTTGCTCCAACACCCCTCTCTACGTCGGAATTCTGTGAGAAACAACAAAAGCTCTAATCTCTCGCATGAGCCCCTTCTCGAAGGTTCGGGCCCTGAATAACGGGTCTCGTACCATATCTGTGCAGTATCACGTGAGTTCTGTGAACCTCACTGAATACTATGCCACTGTCATGTTTCCCTACCACAGATGAAGTAGCTCCTGTATACGCACCGCTTGAAGGGTGGCTGGTACAAACTCTGCTCGGAACAGGCTCTCGATGTCTGTCCATAGAAGTGTTGTCTTATCATGCATCTGAAGCATCAGGCACCACCATTTGCATGCTGCTGCCTGAAAAGGCTGGAAGAAAGGATCACCATGAAATCCGCTGGAGTCCCCACTAGCCTGAAGACTCTAACTACTACCTCCATCCAATCCTCAGCCGCCTGTGGGTCTGTCTCTCCCTTGAACCTGGGTTCCCTATAGTGCTGGAACTCGTGCAGTGCGCTCAAGCGAGGTGCACCCTCTGCTACTGGGGCTGGTGGAATCGGTGGCCCAACGTGTAGTAGTACAGATGGTGCCTCCGCTAGTGCCTCAACTGGGATAGGGCCCTATACTGAGGCCATGTCGCTCGGCGGGCTGTCAGTACGGACAACTCTCGGGGCTCTAGCTGGTCGTTCACAGGGAAGCATCCTGAATGAAACAAACAAGACACGATCAACCGATTTATACCTGGTGAGCTGACCTAGTTTCAGATTACTTTTAAAAAACTTCTGGAAACACACACACAATCAGTGTTTTCGTGCACAAAGTCAGAAATCAGTTGTCAGGGTCCTGGTGTATGGATACGTCAGCCGCCCGCACCAACACTGGACTCCCTGAACTAAAAACCACACTCGGTACCATTAACACTATTGCATCACAGAATGAAAATATCAGAGTTATAAGTTATGCGGTAGAAACGACTCCTCTGATACCAATTTTTCACGAACCGTCCTCGGGGCCCGTCCCGTGACTACCCCAAGCCCGCCTTCCATAGGCCAGGGGCTGGCGACTAGCACCAAAGTCATATATCCCGATAATTAGGAAGGAATTTCCTTTATAAAAGAAAACAAAACACCATAGAGTACAAGCATATGTAAAACACTAAGTACAAAAGAAAGTGCTGAAAAGTAAATGGGACAGAATACAAACCCAACTGAAAGTACAGCTACAACTGAACAAAAGTACAGCAAAAAAAGACAACAACTGGAAGAACGGAAGCAGTTCTTGGGTCATCCTCCTCAGATCCTACCTGTAGGGTAGGTATAGATAGCGCAACTCCTGGATCGTCCACCACGGATCCTAACTGAAGGGTAGGTACAGATAGCGCAGCTCCTCAATGCTCTCACCCGTCAACCTCCTCTATGTGTTGTCTCGTCATGAAGTCCACCTCCGGATACTGACTCATCATGTGGTCCACCTCCGGGTACTGTCCAGTCCTTGAACACTTGGCCTCCGTCAACACTTCCTGTCGTCTGCAACCAACACAACGAGGTGGGGGCATAGCCCGTCTAGGGGTGAGTATAAAGATACTCAGTAGGGACCCCGAGACCCTCAAGGTCTCACTAAAACCAACATGGATAACCACAAAGAAGATCTCAATAGATAACCTCTACTTAGGTATATTCCCATACATATACATACGTTATCAAGTAACCCATCTCAATCATGAGGAAACACAAGGATCAATGACTCAGCTCAAAACCGGATTTTTCATTATCGAAACCGTAACTGCTGAAGAGCCCCATCTCTGAAGTGTACAGTGGTCCTGTCACGACTATGAGGTACTGCTTACTAACCTAAGACTGCTGAGGTACTCCTCCTGTCGAGTACCGAGGGTCTGCCACATCACATAGTTGTGCTCCTCTACCATGGGTCTGCCACCTCACACAGTAGTTCTCCCCCTCATAGCCTACAAAGGTACTACTCCTGTCGAGTACCGCGGGTCTGCCACCTCACACAGTAGTGCTCCTCCGCTATGGGTCTACCACCTCACAAATTAGTTCTCCCAACTAGGCTATGCTAGTCACTCTGAATCGAATCGGACTAGCAGTCATCAATCACAGCCAGCTACACAGTCTCCGTACTCTGTATGCTCGTCTCCGGGAGGGTCCGATCCATGACCTACAGGTCGATAATCCAATATCACAAGTCCCACGAAGAAGTATCTCAAAGAACCGCCTCGTCATAGGGGTCTCAACGCAACAGACGACATGTCAATCAGACACTCGGTTTGTGAGTTATTAGCCTTTTCGTCCCAGGGGCCCGGTTGGTTTTGTGTGTGAAACAACCCGACTGTATCTCAACTGTACCCCAAACTCTCATAGGGTATACTCATAGGGACCGTTTCGCAACGATATCACCAACTCCGCTGATAGTTCGTCAAACGGACGTCCGGTCTGAAAGATATCAGCTTTTCAGTTCTAGGGGCCCGGTTGGATTTAAAAAACAATCCAACCTAGCCATACTCCAACTGTATCCAAAACTCAGGAGAAGTATGCCAAAAGTTCCGTCTCATCAAAAGGAATTCAACGAGATAGACGGCGCGTCAATCAGATGCCCGGTCTGTGAGTTATTGGCTTTTTTGTTCCAGGGGCCCGGTTGGTTTCGGGTCTGATCCAACCCGGCCGAACCCAAAGTTCTCCAATACTTTGGGTGCAATGTACCGAAACATCCATCTATATCCAAGGATTGCTACGCAACTGACAGCGCGTCGATCGGAGGTCTGTAACCCATGTTATTGGAAAATGACCGAAGAGGTCCGAAAACGGGGGGTCTGGGCCCGGACCGACCCGGCCCACCCCCCCTGGGTCAGCCCAAACCGGGTCTGGGTCTAACCCAGTGGGGCGCCGCCCGGCCTGGCGGTCCGGTCGGGCGGCTCGGCCCGGCACGCTGGCTCGCTGGCGCTGGCCAAGCGACCGTGCAAGGGGGACCCCCCCCCCCCCTGGACTAAACCGCGGCCCCCGCACTGGGGCCGCTCCCTATCAACAGACGCAGCGCGATGCCGTGTCCCTCTGGTCCCATGCGGCCACGGGACCAGCTGCCCGCCACTGGGGCTTTAGCCGCGGTGTCCCCTTCCCCGCAGCGCGCCGGGGGAGTCTTCCGCTAGGCATCGTACGCGCTCCGGTGGTCCTTTTTGCTCGCCGCTTTCGCCAACGGTCCTCCAGTGACCTGAACATTAATGTGGAGGCTTCAAAACGCATGTGCGGATCGCCTCACCATCATCCGTCGATCCGCACATCGGCAACAAACTGCAGGGTCATCGAATCGCCGCCGCGGCCCTGACTCCGCCCGCGGTTTCGTTCGGCCTCAACGGCGCGGCGCAACGGCGCCGTGCTTCTTCACTGCGTTCTTTCTCATTTCCGCACGGTGCAACTGCACCGCGATGCCTTTCATGAGCCGCAAAAAATTCAAACAAACAAGGGGGGGAGGAGGATCGGTCGTGTTCGTTTGGTCCGTCCTCCTCTCGTTATTATGATAAAAGGCGGCGCAATTGAAACCAAGAAAGGAGACAAATGAGATCACGATCAACAATAAAATAAACCCCCACAACTTCCCGCAACAAATTATTCCCAACCCGCAAGGAAAACGTTCTCGGATCAACTAGATAACAAGTTGATCCATGTTCTTTGTTTCCTTTAGAAAGAAATAATCAAGGGAATAAAATCATTCTCAAAATAATTCCCAACCTCAACATTGTCGTCGAACAAGAGTTCACCGCAAAATTAACCATCGCGGAAGAAGAGGATCGTCGCGGAAGTAAAGGATCCTCACGAAAGAAACGTCGTGGAAGGAGCGTCATTGATTTTTAAGGATTTGGCGTTCTTCTTCGGAGATCAGTGTGTTCTTCGCGTTCTTCGCGTTCTTCGCGTTCTTCACGTTCTTCATCGAATAAGAACGCTTTCCTCCAAGTCCTTTCCGCGCAACAAGTTACAGAAAAAATAAATTAAGAATAGTATTATTTTATTAACGCATGAGTCAACCTTTGAAATTCAAAAATAAACAATCAATTCAATTTATTAATTGTAATGATTTAACCGCCCAAATTAATGAGGCGTTTCTTAACCAGAATAAACGCATGGTTTGACTTCATTAATAGGGGTGGGTGCATTTCTTAAGAAGAAAAGAAATGGTGGATCCTGTGGGTCCCACCTCAAAAAATATCCTACCAAGTGGGTAGGATATTGTGGGTCCCACGTCATCCACTTAACATAGGTTAAGCGACTTAAATAAAATAAAATATCAGTTGCACCACTTTTATTTTATTCCTTAACTTTACCCCATAATTAAAAACCACACCCGAGCAAACACAACTCCGGAAAAGGAATTTCTAAGCAATTACCGGCACTGCGATTCCATCTGTGCCTTCAGATTTCGATTCTGAGTACTGATTCAAAAGTTAGAAAAAGCCGCTCGCTCGTTCATTGAACGTACCCGAGCTAATCTTTTGAAATTAATTCCAGGCACACCGGTCCTTAGAATCAGGCATCGTCAGAAACTCCGTTCTTGTAAAATCTCAAAGAAAATTTAGAAAAAAAATTCCCTTAAATTTTACGGGTCTTTACAGGTATTTTGTTTTAGAAGAGAGTACATGCGAATTTCAATTACAGATTCTTGTATGGTATCCTTATGTTTTATGATTTTGGTTATATTTTACTTTTCATTCGATCATGTAACACATGATTGTTTTTTGTTTATTAAATTTTACAAATACACATGATATTTGGGCATTGTTAGCGGTAAAACACGGGTTGTAATGAAACTGCTGAGAGGTATCTCATGGTATTATTTCTTGAACCCTTCCCAACAAACTATTTCATTCAATGTTATGTTGTGGATCTAATAGATAATAATCATTTGATATGTATATAATTCATGGAATTAGATTACTAAAAACCATAACATATGTATTTTTAGGTCCTGGTGGTACTGAGAGTGGTTTTAGAGGTGTTCCAGAGGCTAGAGTAGAGTTTGTAACACTTTCATGGTCACAAAATTCATGTATTGGGGGTGTTAGTTATTATTCTGGAGTAGCGGTCTTGGGTTAGAAGTTTAGGATTTTTGTGGTCAATAATTTCCCATTTTGTGTTCATCATGTTTATTTTGGTGCACCACGAATACTGAAATATATTCTCTACCCATTTTGTAGGAAGTATTGTCTGGGAGTTCACCTAGGGTAAAGTATAGTTTTCGAAAAGTCCTAGTGTTATCCTAGTAAAAATAATAGATCTTCAGTGGATCACTTGTACAACACATGATTCTAGAGGTTATTCAATTTTGTTTGTGGGAATGGTGAGGAAAATATAGATAGGATATTTGTGCTTAATCAATGTGTATTTCATTTTGGGAGTTCTGTTTGATGAGATATTTTGATAACAACGTTAAAAATAAAGTATTTATTATTAAAATATTTTCTAAAAATTGTTGAAATAATGGGTTTGAATTTTTAATTTTGACTCACAGTTTGAAGAGAAAATAACATGTATTTTTTGTCTGACCTCTAAACATGGTTTTGTTTTTGGAATCCCCACTATAAAATTGGGTTTCATAATTTCCTTTAATTAGTTTTAATTTTTATCTTAAGCCTTAGTTGATCCCTTAACCTCTCAATTGTAAATTCATGGGTCCAGAAGCCACTCAACTGATGCCCCGTACCTATTTGGCCACATGGCTTCAAGCGTGTTTCCCAAAACGCCAGAGGATTCCAACTAGTAGTGAGGGCCTAGGGTGAAATAGCGGGAAAACTATGCCCTTATTGGTAGAGTGTAACACATCAGAATAAATAATAACAATAACATTAGTTGTAAAAAATATGCAACTGAAGTTAACAACCGAAGACTAAAATATAATTATTACCGAAAGGAATGTAATAAAAAATGATGCAACATGTAAAATGATCTAATAAAAACTTTGAAAATAGGTTACACTGAAGTCAATAATAATACAATACAATTGTATAGTAAAACAAATTGAAACTCCGCATCATCACAAGCCTTGTCTTGGTCCCATGCTTTCCTACTCCTAAGAATCAATCAAGTAGCTATATAGGGAACCCTTCCCCCCATCGATACTTGCAACTATATAGTCTATTTTGGCCCAAAATCACTAACCAAATCGTGTGTGAGAAATAAATCTCAGTTGGAATCCACAATAAGTTAGTGTAAATCTGTCATTGAGTATATTCAGCATTAGTGTTCAATAGTGAAAATGAAGTAAACTAAGATGTACTCAAAAGTAACCAATCCTGCAGTACTGTCAATAATTTACATTCTTTAAATTTTCTTAAATCAATTCTAATTCATTGAATTATATAAGTCTCTGGGTTCGTCCAAATCTCGTTAATTATAAATATGAAGTAAACACAACAGAAACCTCAACATGATATCTAAACTAAATAAGTGAAGACTGGATCCAAACATATGCCTTGGTTTGGAAGACATGTCATAAGTATTTCCATTAAAAAAGTCTTAGGTCCATGCCCAATGTATCAGCATTAAGAATATTCAAATTATTGACAATCCCAGTGTATCAGCATTTCAAATTACTAATGTTACGAACAAACCCGATGTATCAACATTTCAACACTGTAATGTCATGGCCAATCCTGATATATTAGCATTCCAGAATAGTAAAAAACACATGTAAACTACACTATCACATGGTTTTCATAAATCAAATCATGTTGGAACATTTAATTTATCATGAAACACATTCTTATTAAACAATATCATGACTTTAGCATTTAATAACTCACGTGGAATAATTTATATACCCAGACTAACTAGTGAATTAAACAATCAAAATTCTTTAAAAAAATTTTTTACATGGAATCCTTTGAATTAATCAAATTCAATTTAAACAAAACATCAAATGAAAAAATGCATGCCCATCAACATCCTAGTTCAAATGAAAAAAATGGTCATTTGAGGGAAAACGTACTGACGAGGTGGCCCTTAATCAAATAAAATTAGCATAATAATTCTTCAATTAATTTACTCAATATCTCAAATGACATTAGGTATTAACACAGATCATGTTCCCAAATCAATTGACACCTTAATTATGGGCGTGTGGCATGACATAGCATTTAAACAACTAAACATTAAATAATTTGTACGAGACCACCTACCTCATCATAGTGTGACTCTCCTCGTCCAGACTCGACGTCTAATTCAAGCATTAATGATATTGATCTATGAAAAAAAGATATTTAATCAACCACAAATATCATCTTTGAGAATATAAATTACCGATAATAAATCCAGAGTATTCGAGATCTCACTGAGAGGATTCAAACCAGACTAATGGTGTTTGATTCATTATCTGAAAGATCAACTAGGATAAAAATACCCTTCCAGTGCTTCTGCCTATCAATCCTAGTGCCTCCTCTTTCCAAAATGATAGAAAACGTGTCTACTGCCCATTTTAATAAACAAACATAAAATAAATGATTTTTAAGCACATATACACGAAGTGTATATCATTTTACTATTCATTTGGTAGCTGATATCTATCTAGATACCTTCCAGAGACTTCTGACCTAACTATATAAAGTGTACTAAAAAGTACACTATATATAGTTTGTTTTTACTATTTTCCTTTCTAAAATTCCCACACACAATGTATTCCCATCATACACGGCAAAACTACAATGTGTGTACATTGAATTACATGGTGTGTTACCTTTAATCAGTCCATGTGATAGTATGATTCCACTACTTGCATAGTGTTCCCTTATTGTCTCAAATACAAATTAAAAGAAAAATAATAAATGAAAATGTACTCAATGTTTGAACTGAGTTCATACAAACTTTTCACATAATGAAACTTTTCCTCGAATTTCCCTTCCATGGGTGGTGGATAAATATATGAGAATATCTCCGACTATTGAACACGTACGTTGCCGTCCCTCTCCCATGTCTTGTCTCATACTCAGCCATGCTTCAACAACACCTGTACGAGAGGAACTGATCGACCTCAGATAACATTTCTGCTTCTTTCAACTATACAAATCAAATTCTCCTCAAATGATGAATTAACCTAAATCACATCCTCCTCTGGCTGAAAACATGAGATGGGTCTGAGTGATAGTCTTTTAGATGAGATACATAGAAGATGTCATGCATGTCTTGATACCTCTAAGGTAACTGTAAATGATAGCAAACCAAACCGACTCACATCAGAATCTCTAATGTTTCAACATATCTCTGAGAATGTTTATCCTATCTCATGATCATCTTGTGTCCCAACCTCTGTGCAACAATTAGGAAATGTTGATCCATGACATGAAACTACAATGGTCATCTATGATGATCTACATATGATTTATGATGAGACTTCATAGTTTACATCCACTTATGAATAAACTAAACCTTCTCAGTGGTCTCCTAGATAAGATAAGGTCTCAGTATATCTGCCTCTCCGGCCTTCATCCAAAACAGGGGTGATCATAATGGCCTCCCGTAAAATTCATAATATGGTGCCATATGAATAGTTTCTTCGAATATATTATTATAGGTGAACTCAACAAGGGTTATATTTATCTCCCAAGACCCCCCAACATTTAGGACACATTTACGTAACATGTACTTTGACACCTGCGTTGTACACTCCGACTGGCTGTTGGTCTGAGGGTTGTATGATTTGCTCAGAAGCACCTGTGTACCTAGCGCCATCTAAAAACTCTGAAAAAAATTATACATAGTGGTGGCATCCTTATTTGAAATGATAGAACAATGGACCCCATAATGTAGTACCTTCAATTGTGTATACAACATTCTAAGCTCATTAACACTGAAGGTCTCCTAGATCTGTATGAAATTAGCGACCGCCGTAAGCTTCTCAACTACTACCCACCAAAAATCATTGTTTCTAGAAGACCACTATCACCCCTTCACGAAATCCATCACAATATAATCCCACTACTAATAATGAATGGATAGATACTGTAAAATCCCTGTTGGATGCTGATGTCCCGCCTTCACCTACTGACAGGTGGAACACCACATAACAAAAATAACTACTTCATGCTTCATTCTCGGCCACCCATACTGACTGCGTAAGTCACAATAACTATTGGTGTCATCAGGATTCACTGCACAAGCTAAATCATGAAACACCCACATATGCACCTCACATATATCCACAAGAGCCCACACACATCCATGGACAAATAGAACATCATCATTTCCTATTTTCCATCCAGGAAGAGGGTCGTCACCATCCACAATCTCCCATTAAACAAGGGATTCAAAATCTGATAGATGTCACATCATCTCTATGTCTAGTAGGGTATAGGTACCCAAAAATATTAAAGATATGTCTTCCCTTGACTATTGTGAAACTCTATGTTCATCTCAGAGAACAAATCCATAAGCTGCCACTCACCATTGGACTCTTATGATGCATGTATCCGAGTCATTCAGCATAGTGCATCAGCCATGACAATAACCTTTCTAGGCATATAATGAAGCTCAATATTGAAGTACTGAAGGTATGCCAGCCACACTTAATGTCTCATATTCATATCATGCTGAGTAATGATGTATTTGAGACTTTTTTGGTATGTGTACACCAAAAAATGCCATCCCAAAAAATAATGCCTCCAACAGTGAAAAGCATGAATAACTACATCCAACTCAAGAACATGAATCAGTTAATTCCTATCATGTGGCCTTAACCACTGAGACCCTTATAAAATAACTCAACCCCTATATAAACACTACTCCTATCCCAATAACCGATGCATCATAATACATAGAGTAACTCTTTTCGGGCAATGAAAATATCATTATCAATACCGAAGTCAAATTCCCTTTCATCTCCTAAATATTTGCGTCACACGAATATGACTACTAAAACATCACACCCTTTTTAGTCAATCTCTTCTATGGCAATGATAAGGGTGATAAGTATTATATAAAACTCATATAGTAACCAGCTATCTTCAAGAATATCCATACCTCAAATAAATTCCTGGCCTTCTCCCAGGTAACTACTGCCCTCACCTTCTCTGAGTCCATTGATATTGTTGTCTCTAAGATGACATGAAATAGGACATGAATATGATCCAACCATAAATTTCATTTTTTGAGCTTAGCTTATAAATAATTCTGTCTCAATGTATTCAAAAAAATATCATGGTATTTGTAATCATTGTGTCAATTGTGAGAATACACAAAGATATCATCCATGAAAACCACCATGAAAAAATATAGATAAGGATATGACACATGGTTCATCAGATCTATGAAAACTGCATACGCATTCATGAGACCAAACGTCAAAACTAGGTACACATATAGACCATACCAACATAAAAATGTGGTACGAGGTATGAATGTTGGTCGAACACATACTTGTTGATATCCTGGCCTCAAGTCAATCTTCGAGAACACTCAATATCCTATTTTTTAATCAAATAGTTTATCTAATTGTGGATAGTGATACCGGTTTTTTACTATTAACTAGTTCAGTTTCAGATAGTCCATGCATAGCCTAAGGGTACCGTTCACTTTTTTTCACAAATAGGGCTAGTGAACCCCATGGAGAAGTTCTAGGTCAGATAAATCTCTTAGTGTCAAAATCATCCAACTGACTCTTGACCTCTTGAAACACCATAATAGCCATATGTTAAGGAGTAATGGATAGCAGTGCATCTTCTAGAACTAGATATTAGTGTACTCTTCCTCTCTATATGAAGGTACGATTGAAAAGTCATCCTGGAAAACGTCCCTGAAAAGATCAACCATTAGAGGGAAATCTCCATAACATGTTCCCTAGACATCTAAAAAAAACATGAAATTTGGGCTATCATTCCTCCCAACCCATGATGCTCAGGTCCAACTCTGATCTCCTTGACATCCTATTCAGCCTTATGTAGAAACTCTCCACCCTCTTGTGAAGTGAAACTCACCCTGTGGTAGTAGAAATCCAAAATGGATCTAAAAGGAGACAACCAGTACATTATTAGAATTAAATGAAATCCAATCATCTCTAAAACATAGAGGTTCCATAGAAAGTGACACCCACCAATCTCAAGGGGAAGTCCTTATAAAGATGCACACCTAATGTTATAATACTTAATCGATTTTCTAGCATAATAACATCAGATGTGGTATCAATACAGAGCCCAAGGAATTCCATGAAGGCTACATTTGTAAAACTATTTTTAGAAGTACTATCAAAAAGTCTATAATACAAAATAGTGGTGATATGAATAGTACCTTCTACAGTAGAATGTCCGGTATATTGCTCCTACTGGGTCTGTTTCAATGCATAAGTATAACCTATACCACAACCCAAAGACATTAATTGGCTACCTTGATCAGACTTTTTGTACTGTCGTTGAGATCCTGGTGTTTGACTACCATGGCCACGACAACCCCCTCGTTCTAAACGACATGATGTATTCTAGTTCCTTGATTGATGAAATGTTTTTGACACCACTCATTAATGTGGAGGTTGTGAAGACCCTCTCTCACTAGATGTAGGTGCTAACATCCGACAAAACCGCTGTATTTGGCTCATCATTCAGCAAGATTGGCATTCGACCATATCCATCATGCACTGAGGTATTGTTTTCCCAATCCTTCCACACTGGAAGAACCTCACCTAGCTACTAGAATAAATGTTATAACTACTCATGTCCCTATAAGAAATAACCCTACGGTGCTTCTTTCTTCCAATCAAAAAATTACCAGATATTGGTGTCGAAACTCCATGTCTTGCACCGCCAGATTCCTATAGGTTTTGCTCAGTAATAATCACTTGATACACAATAACATAGGTTGAAGGAAACATGAAGACATTCCCCTATGATCAGTAGTAATACCTGAGACCATCCTTGAATCATCTAACATCCGATAATTTGTCACCGATCAGAATAGGTGTGAATAGGTGAAAATTAGTATAATGGGAAGAATAGTCCATAACTTATAGTGTGCCCGACTTTAGGTTCATGAAATCCTAGGCTCGGTCGGCCCTCGGCATCCCAAGAAAATAATATTCGTAGAAGGACACCTAAAAGTATTCCTATTCCATACCCCAATGATGACCTACCTGAGTGATAACATCCCACCTTCTCTTGTTTGCATCACACTACATATATGTCATGAGCATGGCCCTCCACTTAGGTGGTGTCTCTCTATTCTGGAAGATAGTCAGCACTGATTATAGACATTAATTTATATCTTGTGGTCCTCCGTCTTCTGAAATATTTGGAGGATGTTGATGCTAGAATATATGTGTCAGCTCGACCATAGATGTGACAACCTGTGGTTCTCCCTGAAAGGTCTTCATAAGTGTCACAATACATTCATTGAACTGTGCAACGACACCTATGTTTGGTATAACAACTGGTGCTGAAGTTGGCAAAATTTTATGATCCATCATTAGCCCATGACATTCAATATTTAGAGTATGATCATCTCTACTCTACTATTATACAACTCATTGTTCTCATCATGACATGAATTTACAGGTAAAGAACATTCCTTAGTTCTAATACACCTTTGGGGGTTTCCATTAAAGAGTGCCAAAAATTGGATAGGAAAATACCCTCAAGGTTTAGCAAAAAGGTACTACAAAGTGTGTAAAATGAATACACAACATGTGCCCTTATACAATCACATGGTCGTGTGCTACCACCAGCCTGGGCATGTATCAACCCTAGGTACACAACGTGTTCCACCTACACACTGTGTGTACACAAGCCCGCCCTCCCAGCCATGTACTCCCACACATCCAGGTATACAAAGGTTCGTCCTCGGTAGACTACATGGCGTGTAATGAATAAACAAGGTGTTTTATGATAAAAAAACAACATCCTGTGTTTCCTTTCACATGGTTCATTACATGGATAGTTACTACACATCATGTACAAGTGATACACGAAATGTACATCTTAAAACATGGAACACCTTCTTCCCGGAATAAGAAGAACACATGGTGTGTTTGGCTAAACTACATGTGGTTTATACTTGGTGTTTTCTAGACAAAAACAACTAATTTCCTAGAAACCACATGTTATTCAGAATAACTAACTAGTGGGACAAAAAATTTGGATTTGTGGGGGCCCATACTCCTCATGAATCAATGTTTGGGACACATCTATAGAATATCTCCCTAAAATTCATTTAACCTACACATTCCATCAGTGTCTCATTTCCCAATTCATAAGGTCCCAAACTCCATATGGATTGAAAGTTGATGTCACACCATTATCTAATTAACCAAACTAACACTACATCAGGCACAACTATCTCATAAATTATCACAATATCGTGAAATAACTAATGCATCATAGATGGCATTGTATAATGCAAGTCATGTGATTCTAACAAATACCTATAGGATGCATGAGATGGAACACCCTCATCTTCATGGGTTGAAACTGAAATAGAACCCACATTAGAATCAATAGTAATAACATAAATCACGTGTATAACATATTGGTAAAATTAAATCATTTATAATTGAAAAAAATTCAAAAGCACAATTTAATTTGAATAAATTTGGATTTTCTATGTAAAAAAGGTATCTACTCCCAGGAATAAATAATTATTAAATTCCATATCCTTTATATATTCACCAAATAGTAAAGAATACTAGAAAATAACCCTTTGATACAACATTGTAACATCCAGAGTCATGATGCAACTCAACTGGAACCCCGTACCAATTTGGTTTTATGGCCTCAAGCACATCTTACCAAATGCCAAAGGCTATCAACTAGCAGCGAAGGACAAGGGTGTGATAGTGGGGAAACTATGACCTTATTAGAAGTGTGTAGCACAAAATGATAAATAATAACAATATCAGAATTAGTAAACAACATGAAACTGATGTAAATAACTAATGACTGAAAGATAAAGATAACTAGAAGGCATGTAATATCAAAATGTTTCAACATATCACATGTTCTAAAAAGACATCGATATCAGGATACACTAAAATCAAGCACTACATAGTACCAAAACACGGTAAAAAAATTAATCTCATGTTCATCGTAAGCCATAACTTGGTCTTATGTCATCCCTCACCTAAGTAGAAATCAAGTACCTGCATAGGCAGCCCTACCCCTATCGACACCTACAATAATAATCTATTTAGGCCAAAAAATACAACAAAAATATGGTGTAAGAAATAAATCCTAGTATTCAACCACTGAAGGACTGTGTTAATCTGTCAGTGTGTATAAAAACATTAGTGTACAATAGTGAAAATGCAGTAAACTAACAGGTACTCAAATGTTTCCAATTATGGATTAATATAATTTATATGCATTCATTTATTGTTAATAAATTAATTCAAATTCATTGAATTAAATAAATCTGTGTGTCTATCAAAATCTTGTAAATCCTCAATATTAATTAAGCACAATAGATAACTCAACTGGCTATCTAACAAAAAGAAGTTAAGACTGAAACCAAGCTTGTACTTTGGCTTGGAAGATGTGTCCCAAGTCATTACATTTCAAAATGTATCTATGCTAAGCCCAATGTATCATCACTTAAGCATATTCAAATATGGTACACGCTTGATGTATCCACATTTCACCATACTAATGTCAGGGACAAGGCCGATGTATCATCATTTCAATAAAGTAATGTATGGGCCAAGACTGATATATTAGCATTTCATCAAAGTAAGAAACACCAATAAATTAAACCATCACATGGTTTTTAGAAATCAACTCATGTGGGAACATTCCATTTATCAAGAAACACATTCTAATTAAACTATAGATTGACTTCATCATTTAATAAATCTCATGGGAAAATTTAAACAACCAATCTAACATGTGAATTAAATTATCACAACATTTTACGAATCATTTTTCTACTTTGAAAACATTTTATTAACCAATTCCATTTTAAACAGGCCTCAAAGGTAAAAAAGTCTTCACTATCGACATCCTAGGCCCAACTGCTAAACAATGGTCATCTGAGGGAAAACACACCTACATGGTGGCCATTAATCAAACCAAAAAATATTAATCATGATTCAATTAGTTTAATATATAATCTAAATATCAGTAGGTATTAACAGTGGTCATGTTCTCAATCAACTAACACCTTAATCAAGTGTGCGTAGCACAAAAGCACATATAAAAACATAACATTACAAAATTAGCATTAGACAACCTACCTCATCATAGTATGACTCTCATTTCCCATCATTGACATCCATTTCAATATATAAAAATATAGATCTACAAAACAAGTAAATTTTCTCATCCTTAAATAGGTTCTTTTAGAAAAAAATTAGTTAGAATGGTTTGAGAGTAATCGAGAACTCACTAAGAGGAATCAAATGAGGCCGAGAGTGATTGATTTAGAGTACAGATGATAATATGGAATAAAATACCCTTCTGACATAGCTGCCATGAGAACCCAGTGCCTCCTTTATTGAGAATGACCGAAAGTGCGGATACATATCATTTTAATCAAAAAACACAAACAAAATTGTGTAAAATCCCATATACACAGCATGTATATCATTTTACAATTCATTTTGTGGCTGAAATCTGCTGACATACATTCCAGAACCTGCTGATATGACTACACAATGGGTACTATAATGTACACAATGTGTGTTTGGTTTTTCCTCTTTTCCTTGATGACAATCCAAAATTCCATGTATTCCCATTATACATGGAAAAACTACACAACGTGTACTTATAATTTTATGACCCGGTGTGCCTGGAATAAATTTCTGATGTTTTTTTCTGGTAGGATTAGTAAACATATGAGTATGTTTTTATAACTTTTGAACCGAAGCTCAGAATTGAAATCTGAGGGCACTGTTGAACTCATAGTGCCGATATTCACTTATGGAGACATTCACTTCGATGACTGTGAGTCGAGAATAGATGATGGAATTTGGGTTTTCGTGGGAAGTAATAAAATAAAGTCATCTTCATTTTATTTTATTTGAGTCGCCATGTCAGTTTTGGGTAGTTAAAACCTCTTCATTGACGTTGGAGGTGGCGCCACCACACCCTAACCTCCAATGAGAGGTTATGGTGGTGGGGCCCACCCGAATATAACCTCCTACGAGAGGTTATGATGTGGGGGCACATGGGGCTAAAACCCCCTATTGATGAAGGAGAGTAAAACAGCTCAACTCTCCCTCATTAATGAGGGAGAGCCTCTTGACCTCCCCTTAATTTTATTGGTTCCAACTCTCCTAATTAATTCGTGCCAAAACACGTGAATTAATTAGGTGGAGCCTTTTAATTTAATTCACCCTTTGAAATTTTGTGCCAAAAAAATAATAGATAAACTAATATATTATTTGGCACAATGATTTCACTTGGGTGATTGGAGAGAAAGCTCTCAATGAGGAACCTCATCATTCATCGAAGAAAGATGAACGAATAATTCCAACCTTATTCGACTTCTTCCATGAAGCTTCAACCTTTGTGAGATGTATTCGATGAATGTCTTAAACATTTTCGACAACAAGCATACACAACTCGTTTTTAGAAGTGCATGGAAGATGCGACGAACAATGATCTTTTTCGTATACTTTCCACAACTCCGTCAACGAATGATGAACGACGAACAAAGGTAGGGGGTTTTTTGTGTCAATTTTTCTGTCTTTATTCTCTTCTTAGAATGAAAGGAATTTTTGTGGAATATTGTAAAATAATTTTTGTCCAACTTAATCGTTTGATGAACCACTTAATACCACCCTAAACGTGGAGGGTGCAGGCCAAAAAATCGTGGCCCGACCCCTCCACCAATCTTGTTTATGGTTAACATCGGTATGGTGGTGAGGCAACCGAACAATGAAGGCAGTGACGACAAAAGCCATGCCACTCACGGCCTCCGCGAACTGTGCCACCAATGTAGCACTCCAGTGCTCCCAGCCGAACAACGTCGACTCGCGCTGACCCGAGTGGTGCAAAACCGGAATACCCGGCCACCAGCCCGCCTAGCCACGCCCTTCCTGGCCGAATACCGATGGCCCTCCTGGCCGTGCCTTGCCTGACCGAATACTGCCAGCCTGCCTACCGGCCTCCACCTGCGCCCTATGCACCATCCCGAAGTAGCCCACCTACTGGCCTCCGCACGCCACCCCAAACCAGCTCGCCTTTAGGCCCCCCGCGCGCGCCCTGCACGCCTCTTCGAGCCGACCTCCTTGCGGCCTCATGGAAGAGCCGGCGTCTCAGAACACTCGCGGCCACCCAGCCAAGCCGGCTGCATAGGCCGAACCGTGGACCTCCCAGCCGATCTAGATGAACCATCCCCCCTCGAAGCCTCCCGACCGAGCCGACATCCCGAACCCCCTCACGGCCTTCCATCCAAGCCACTGTCTAGGCCCCCTTGTAGCCTCCCAGCCGAGCCGATGTCCTGGAAGAGCTGGCGTCCTGGCCCCCCATGTAGTGCCCTGGCCGAACCGGCATTGGCCATCCCTCCGAGCCGAGCCGCGGCGGGCTGCGCCCTTGCGGTGCCCCTGTATGAACCGACCACGCGACCTGGTGGGCGGGGCCCAGCGGGCTGGGCCTAACATAATGGGATGGACCATCCAAAAGCTTGGGCCAAATCTATCAGCTCTGACAAGGCCGAACCAGTCAGAGTCGGACCAGTCCCCGACCCACTACCACGACTTTACTTACATTTGTCCATATCTTTGGCACTAGATGTCCATTTGATGATCCATCAGCGATGATGGAAATCTTGGAGCGTAGCTGTCCCTTTGATTATAACCCACTAAAGTTTGGGGTTTCGTTGATTTATGGCCGGGTTGGATCTTGCATGAATCCAAGAGGGCATCTGGGACTACAAGGACAACAACACACAAACCGGGCATCTGATTGACGTTCAATCTATTGCATTGAGACACCTATGACTTGGGAGACCTTTGAGAAACTTCTTCATGGGACTTCATGGCAGTTGATGTATTGACACTCAACTTGAAGAGAGGACCCTCCCGGAATCAAGCATGCTTCTTGCGTAACTTTGTGGCTTGCTGTGAACTGACGAATGTTCATGGATCCTATGTGGGTTCGATAGCACTGACTACTATTCCTGGATCCTGTGTGGGATACAAAGTATTGTCGACTATTCGTGCACCCCGTATGGGTTCTACAACTCATACTACTATTCTTGGATCCTTTGTGGGTTCGATAGTTCTGACTTCTGTTCCTGGATCCTGTGTGAGTTCAACAGAATAACTGTTCTTGGATCCTGTATGGGTTTGATAGTTTGATTTCTGTTCCTGGATCCTATGTGGGTTTGATAGAATAGATGATTTTTTGGCTACATCTATTCATCCCTATCTCTCTTCAAATGTTGTATAACTGTGTGAGCCGAGTCAGCGACTTTGTTTTTTCCACATGATTGAGATGGATTACTAGATAAAATAGGTATATGTATGAGAATATAACTATGTGGGGTTATCTGTTGACTATGTACCTTGTTGTTTATCTTTGTTGGATTTTGTGATACCTTTAGGGTCTCGGGGTCCCTACTGAGTATCGTTACACTCACACCTGCACGGGCTATGCTCTCACCTCATTGTGTTGTATGCAGATGACAGACAACGCTGACCGAGGCTGAGTGTATGAGGACTGAACAGTACCCAGAGGTGGAAATCACAATGAGTCGGTACCCAGTGGAAACTGAGGGATGTGGAGTGCTGATGAGGCTATCTGTACCGACCCTTTAGGTAGGATTCGTGGTGGATGTTCCATGAGCTTCTTTTCACCTTTCATCTGCCTTTTCATTTTCATTTGTACTTGTACTTTATAGATGGACTGGTATTTCTAAACCCTTTAATATTTAATACTCTCTAGTTATACGGTTGTAATTTGTGTTTTGTATTTAGACATGTACTCTTTTGTTCGTGTTTTCATTTATAAAGGAAATCCCTTCCCAGTTTAGGGATTTATGCCTTTGGTGCTAGTCGCCAGCCACTAGGCTATGGAATGCAGGCTTGAGTTGTCACGTCATGGGCCCCGGGGGATAGGTCGTGACAATTTGGTATCATAGGAGTCAATTCTACCACAGAACATTGGATTCCGATCATTTCTGAGAATAAATAGTGTTAAGTGTAGTGATTGTAGTTTTCAGTTCAGAGAGTCCAGTGTTGGTGCGATAGTCGACGTGTCCACACACCAGGACCCTGACTTCGGATGTCTAACTTAGTGCACGAAAACATTTATTGTGTTTGTGTTTCAAGAGTTTTCTTAGATATCACTTTGAGTCAGCTCATTGGGTATTACTTATTGATCGTGGAGAACCTATTTTATTATAGGATGCCTCCATGAAGTCAGCCATCTAGGGTTCCTGGCCTTGTACGAGATGGAAGGCCACCGAGTGACGAGGCCTCGGTGTAGGGCCCTATAACAACGGAGGCACCTTCGGTACCACTACCCGTTGGGCCACTAATTCCACCAGCCCCAGCTGCAGATAGTGCATGCCACCTGAGTGCGTTGCATGAGTTCCAGCGCCAGAGGCCGCCCAGGTATAGGGGCGAGATGGACCCACAGGTAGCTGAGGATTGGATGGATGTTGTGTTAGTCTTCAGACTGGTAGGGACACCAGAAGTCCTTATGTTGACCCTTGCTGCAAGTCTCCTTAAGGCAGCATCAGGTAGATGGTTAATCCCGATGCTCCTGGTGCATGATGAGGTGACACTACTCTGGGGAGACTTCGAGATCCTTTTTTGGGTGGAGTTTGTCTTAACCACCCAACATGTTGTGCAGATACATGAGCTAATTCATCAATAGCAGGGTAGCATGATGGTGGCACAGTACTCAGCGAGGTTCACAGACCTCTCACGCTACTCTACAGATATGGTGCAGCACCCATTCTACATGGTTCAGACCTTCGATCAGGGGCTTAGGAAATATATCAGGGCTTAGATGATCTCCCTCAGTACCCCGACGCAAGCGGGGGTGTTGGAGAGAGCCCTCTTAGTAGAGATTTTCCTTGCTGAGCAGTCACCAGTAGCGAGACCCACCACTGGCCATCACATAGTGGAGTCTTCTGCAGATGGCAGTAGACAGATGTCACAGAGATCTATGCAGACCAAACCATATAGTGGATGACCTCACGACTCGGGTTCGGTTGTTAGAGGAACATGAAACCGATCCAGTTATTTAAGGAACAGGTAGTGTTACACATGCGGGGGGCAGGGTCATGTGTCTTGTGACTGTCTAACCTGCCATACTAAGGATCAGGGGACAATTGAGGGACCTCCCAGGCAGAGGTAGAGGTTTGGTCGAGGTGATTTGCAGGGCTTAGGCATAGGTGGTAGAGGTGTTGGACGTGCAGATGGTGGTGGACGACATTACGTGGTGTTACAACAAACACCACCAAGAGGTCCACCCCGACCACAGGGAGAAGGTGGACAGGGGAGAGCTCAGCTCCAGGCATCTAAGGCTTTCGATCACAGTGCTCCAAATATTATTTGATGTACGATCGGTGTCTACTACACCTTCTCTATAGTTCTTATAGACATAGGTGCTAGTCACTCTTTTATTTAAACGACCCTCATTCAGAGCTCGGAGATTCCGACGGATCCATTGGCTCAATCCATATAGCTAGATACTCCTACACGAGAAAACTCGAAGATTATGCATTGGTGCTGGCAGTGTGAGATTTCTCTTGGAGGTGATAGTTTTGGCTGGGATCTCATAATAGCGTTGTCGAGGCCTTACGCTGTCATATTGGGTATGGACTAGTTATCTATAGTCCATGCTCAGATCCACTGTATTAGGCGCAAAATGCGGTGTGTCCACACAGATTGGACTAAGTTTACCTTCACTGATGAGAACAGAGGCATTACAACATAAGACGAACTTACTCAGAGGAGGGTGAAACCGATCACTCATTAGTTGGTCTGCCTTAGCCTCAGAGTAGTAGATATGGAGAGTCTGAGATATCCTGTTGTGGTGGACCAGTACGCGGATTTTTTCCCTGAAGATGTCCTTGCTCTACCTCTTCATAGAGAGGTGGAATTATACATTAACTTGAAGCCTAGGATGAAACCGATATCTACACCAGCATATCCGATGGGTCCCGCCGAGCTTCATGGGCTATGGGTATACCTGGAGGACTTGGAGGGGAAGGGATTGATCTGGCAGAATGGTTATTTTTGGGCAACCCTTATTTTGTTTTCCAATAAGGTTGATGGGAGCATGAGGCAGTGTGTCGACTACCGTCACCTAAACCAGGTGACCGTGAAGAACA
Organism: Viscum album; assembly: GCA_963277665.1. Taxonomy (NCBI): domain Eukaryota; kingdom Viridiplantae; phylum Streptophyta; class Magnoliopsida; order Santalales; family Viscaceae; genus Viscum; species Viscum album. The sequence continues at coordinate 1,267,647,223 of OY728159.1, forward strand.
AGTACCCACTCTTTAGGATTAACATCCTCATTGATCAGCTGATGGGAGAACGGTGGTTCTCGAAAATAGACAACAGATTAGGATATCACTAGCTCAGTGTTCGAGACGAGGATGTGTAGAAGATGTCCATCAGTAGTCTGTGTGAACACTATGAGTTCTTGGTAATATTTTTCGTCATAACTAATACTTTAGCAGTGTTCATGGGATTAATGAACAAGATTTTATAGCCATACCTCGATCGCTTTGTCATAGTCTTCATCGATGACATTCTGATCTACTCGACTTCTGAGGAGGAGCATGCCTACCATTTTCAGGTAGTACTTGAAACAATCCTAGAGAACCAACTTTATGGGACACTCTCCAAATGCCAGTTCTGGATTTGAGAGGATAACTTTTTTTGAAATGTCATCTCAGAGGATGAAGTTTCAGTGGATCTAGAGATGATTGAGCTGGTACATGCTTGGGAGCCATCCAAGAGTGTGACAAAGGTTCGGAGTTTCCAATGTTTGGCTAGATATTATTGGATTTTCTTACCAAAATTTTCTAGAGTTGTAGCACCACTATCAGCCATGACGAAGAAGGGGAATCCCTTAAAGTGGTCGGAGATATTCCAGTAGACCTTTCAGGAGATGAGGCAGAGGCCGACTATTGCCCCCATATTGAGGCTTCTAGTGGAAGGTGTAGGGTATGTAGTCTACTGCGACACTTCAGGGACCGTACTCAGATGTGTCCTGATGAAAGAGTGAGTAGGGATCACTTATGGATCTCTTCAGCTGTGATAGCATTAGCATAACTATGCTATCCATGACCTGGAGTTAGCCTAGTGGTTTTACCTTGATGATGTGGTGGAACTATCTGATGGATGTGAATTTCGCAGTCTACTCTTACCACCATAGTCTTAGGTATATCTTCTCTCAGAAAGACCTGAAACTGAGACAACGACGATGGCTTGAGTTCTTCTAGGACTATGACTTCATCATATTCTATACTCATAGGAAGGGGAATTTTGTAACAGATTCACTCAGTAGGATATCTACGATACAACTACAAGGCGAGGCGACAAAGCAGCTGGCTGATTTTCAAATATACTTTGTGAACCGAGATGGAGTAGATTTCCTTCAGTATCTTAAAGTCACTCCTCCAGTTCTTCAGTAGGTCAGGGAGGAACAACATGGGGACACTGACTGTGAGACATGACATGTTATGATATCCATAGGGTAGGCACCTGATGAATTTTATGAAGGTGGGGAGCACACCATCATCTTCATAGGACGTACTATGTTACCATTGTAACATCATGAGGAAGCGTTGAGGGAATTTCACACATCCCCTCAAGCCATACATCTAGGAGGGGTGAAGATGTACTAGGACCTTTTACAACATCACTGGTGGCTATGTATGAAGAAGGCAGTAGCAGAGTTTGTCTCTGGATGCCTCAATTCATAGCAAGTGAAGGCAGAGTGGCAGGTACCAGTAGGCTTGGTTCAGCCTTTAGAGGTTCATATTGTAAGTGGTATGGGATATCTATGGACTTCGTGACAGGTCTTCCATGTATATTCAGTGGTCACGACTCGATTTTTGTGATTTTCGACCGACTCCCCATGTCGGCCCACTTATTACCGATGAGAGAGAAGGGTTCAGTAGAGAGCCTGATATGAATCTATATAGAGGATATTGTGTGGGTACTTGGAGTTCCTTCTTCTATTGTCTATGATCGTCACACATGGTTTACTTCCATGCTATGGAAAGGGTTGCAGGAGGCTTTCAGGACACAACTTTATTTGAGAACCACCTTCTATCTTCAGATGGATGGTATGACTGAGCGGACCATTCATACCCTAGAGGACATGCTTCATGCTTGTGTCCTCGACATCAGTCGTAGATATAAGGGTCACTTAACTTTTTTCGAGTTTTCCTAAAACAACAACTATCACTCCACCATCAGGATGGCATCTTTTGAGGCCGTGTGTGGTTGACTTTTCAGATCGCCACTATAATGGACAGACCCATGGGAGTCAGCACCAGTGGGACCAGAGGTGGTATGAGATACCATAGAGAAGGTGAAGATCATCCAGGAGAAGATGAAGGCTTCATAGAGTCAGCAAAAGTTATATGACGATAGGAGATGGAGACCTCTAGGGTTTCAGGATAGCGACAATGTCTTTCTACGGGTCTCACCTCGATGAGGTTTACGGAGATTTGGATGAGGTGGCAAGTAATCTCTGAGATTCATCAGACCTTTCCCGGTTCGTAGTAGAGTAGGTGAGGTGGATTATCCCTTAGCTATTCCACCACAGTTACACTAGGTGCATGACGTCTTCCATGTATCCCAGATGAGGAGATATGTGCATGACCCTTCTTACATCATCGACTATGGAGATTTGGACGTTGATGATGGGGAGACTTTTACCATGGTTCCTGTAGATATTGAGGATCGACAGGAGCAGTTCCTATGTGAATTATTGATACCACTAGTGTGTGTTCTCTGGTAGCACAGGATCCTCCGGGAGAGCACATGGGAGCGGGGGGCTCAGATACATGCTCAATATCCCCACTTTTTCCCTTAGTTTGAGTTGTATCATACGGGGACATAAAGCCCGGAGGTGTGGAGAATGTAAAGATCCAAATTTTCCATGGAATTTATTTAAATACATGGGAATTTTACAAGTCTGTGAAAATTGACGGCGCATGATTCTGAGGCCCGGTGTGCCCGGAATAAGTTTCTGAAGTTTTGTTTGGGTATATCCATTAAACGTACAAGCAAGTCATTATAACTTTTGAAGCGGTTCTCGGAATTGAAATCTGAAGGCACCATTGAACTCACAGCCCTGATATTCACTTATGGGGACATTCAATTCGATGGAAGTGAGTCGAGAATAGATGATGGGTTTTGGGTTATCGTGGGAAGTAATAAAATAAAGTGAGATTCACTTTATTTTATTTTAGCCTCCATGTGAGTGTTGGGTAGTTAAAACCTCCTCATAGAAGTTGGAGGTGGGGCCACCACACCGTAACCTCTCATGAGAGGTTATGGCATTGGGGACCAACAGAACATAATCTCATACGAGAGGTTATGACATGGGGACCACAAGGGGAAAACACCCTATTGATGAAGGAGAGTAAAATATATCAACACTCCCTCATTAATGAGGGAGATCCTTCTGACCTCCACTTAATTTAATTGGTGCAAACTACCTTAATTAATTTGTACCAACACAAGTGAATTAATTAGGTGGAGCCTTTTAATTTAATTCACCATTTGAAATTTTGTGCCAAATAAATTATAGATAAACTAATCTATTATTTGGAAAAAATATTTCACTTGGGTGATTGGAGAGAAAGATCTCAAGGAGGAACCACATATTTCAACACAGAATGAAGAATGAAGAATCCTAACCTTCTTCAACTATCATGAGACATATTCGACGACCAACTTCATCATCTTCGTCAACGAGCCGATGCATCTCGGGTTTGAAAGTGCTTGGCAGATGCGACGAATGAGAACCTTCTTTGTCTACTTTTAGCAACTTTTTCAATGAATGACGAACGACGAACAAACGCAGGGGGATTGTTTTGTGTAATTTTTTCTTTTCTTATTCTCTTCTTTGAATTAGAGGAATTATTGCCGATGATTGTAAAATAATTGTTGTTCATCATACTTCTTTGATGAACTAGTTGATACCACCCTAAATGCGAAGGGTGAGGGCCAAACCAACATGGCATGAAACCTCTGTTGATCTTGTATATACATAACTTCGGTATGAAGATGAGGAAATGAAACAACGATGGTGGTGTCGACCAAGGCTGCTCTACCCACGGCCTCCGCATACCGCGCCGCCCCCGCAGTGCTCTCGTGATCTCGGCCGAACACCACTGGCCCACGCAGGCCTGAGCCGTGCCAAACTGGCCTACTCGGCTGCCTCCCAGTGGCCGCCCCACATGGTCACACCCTGCCCGGAAAAATGCCGATGGCCTGCCTGCAGGCCTCCGTGCGCACTGCACGCACCACCACGAACCGGCCCGCCTGCCGGCCTCCATAGGCGCCAAGCGCACCACTACAACTGACCTGCCCGTCGGCTTCTGCACGCACCCCGCGGGCCTCCTCCAGCTGGCCCCCTTACGGCCTCCCGGGAGATCCGGCATCTCAGAACCCTCGTGGCCACCCATCCAAGCCGTCCAAATAGGCCGAACCGCATCCCTCCCGACTGAGCCGGCCAAACCGGCCCCCCTCGCGGCCTCCCGGATGAGGCGGTGTCCCGACCCCCCTCACAGCCTCCCGGCCAAGCCGACGTCCTGGCCAAGTTGGCATCCCGGCCAAGCCGGCGTCCCAACCCCCTTTCGGCCTCCCGCACGAGCTGACATCCCGTCCCCCCTTGCACGCCCTGACTGAACCTGCCTTGGCCACGTCCTCCGGGATTAGATATGTTGGGCCGCGCCCTTTTGACACTTCGGGCAGAACCGGCTCGCGCCCGGCCCGAACCACCCACGCGGGCTACTGGTCGGGGTCCAGCATCCAGAAATAACATAATAGGCTAGCCCGTCTTGCGGGTCGGGCCAGACCCATCAGGTCGGACCGGGTCGGACCGGACCCAGGCCCACTAACGAGCCTTTACTTACTTTTGGACGTATCTTTGGCACCCGACATTTGTTTGATGAACTATCAGCATCACTAGAAATCATGGAGCGTAGCTGTCGGATTTAGTATACCACACTATAGTTCATGGTTTAGTGGAGTAATGGTCAGGTTGGATCGTGCACGAATCCAACCGGGCCCACGAGACTAAAAGGCTAATAACTCACAGACTGGGCATCTGATTGAGGTGACATCTGTTGCATTCAGACCCCTATGACGTGGCAGACCTTTGAGATACTTCTTCTTGGCACTTTGTGGTAGTTGATGTATCGACACTCGGCTTGAGGAACAGACACTCCCTGAATCAAGCATACTTTGTGGCGAACCATGTGGCTAGTTGTGCATAGATGACTGTTCCTGGATCCTGTGTAGGTTCAACAACACTGACTACTGTGCCTGTATCATGTGTGGGTTCAACAGTACTGAAGATTATTCATGGATCCCATACGGGTTCGACAACTCTGACTACTGTTCCCAGATCCTATGTGGGTTTGATAGTTGTGACTTCTATTCCTGGATCTTGTGTGAGTTCGATAGAATAACTATTCCTGGATCCTATGTGGGTTCGAGAGTTCTAATTTCTGTTCATGGATCCTGTGTGGGATCAAAAGAATAGATGATTTAGTGGCTACATCTGATCATCTCTTTCTCTCATCAAAATTTGTATACTTGTGTGAGTTGAGTCAGTAACATTGTGTTTTCCTCATGATTGAGATGGATTATTAGATAACTTAGGTATCTGTATGGGCATATACCTAAGTGGGGTTATCTGTTGATTACATACCTTGTGGTTTATCGTTGTATGTTTTTGTGAGACCTTGAGGGTCTCGGGGTCCCTACTGAGTATTTTTATACTCACCTCTGCATGGGATATGCCCGCACCTCGTTGTGTTGGATGCGGACGGCAGACAACGTTGACTGAGGCTGAATGTATGATTACGGGACGGTACCCGGAGGTGGACCTCAAGACGAGTTAGTACCCAGTGGAGACTGATGGACATGGAGTGCTGAGGAGGCTATCTGTACCTACCATTCAGTTAGGATCCGTGGTGGATGATCCAAGAGTAGCTTTTCACCTTTCAACTGTTTTTTCCTTTCCAGTTGTACTTGTACATTACAGTTGGGCTTGTATTTACAGCCCCATTACTTTTTAGCACTCTCTTGTTATACAGTTTTACTTAGTGTTTTGTATGCATCTGTTTACTCTTTCATGTGTGTTTTCAGTTATAAAGGCAATGCCTTCCCAGTTTAAGGATTTACGCCTTTGTTGCTAGTTGCCAGCCACTGACCTATGGAAGGCAGGCTTGGGTAGTCAAGGCATGGGCCCTGGGGGATAGTTCGTGACAGAATTACATACCATGTAACCCTAAATCATCCCATGTGATAGTATGTTTCTAGTAACTGTATAGTTTTTCTATGATATCTCCAAAACAACCTAAATGAAAAATAAAAAATTAAAAGCCTACCTCAAAGTAAGAACAATGTTCTTATGTCAATATATTATTGCTACACCTCTTTGAAATTTAGACACCTCAGTATTCCTGGATCGAAGCATCACATAATGAGGAACTCTTATTCTAATACATTTTTGTCCTTATTATTCTTCCTCTTCCTTGTGTTTTTGTTTAAGGAGATCCACATGTTTCTATCTATGAACAGAGTAAGGATATATGGTAATTTCCATTTTTTAGGTTGCATTTTATTTTTTGAGCGGTGGATGATCCATGAGCTTTTGTACATTGTTGAAGAACATTGAACATATGTTTTAGGAAGATGATCCTCAGTATCTGCTGATATTTATGTATATTAGTGAAAATTGGATGCTTTTTTCTTACCTGGTATGGAACACACGTGCTTAAAAAATCATATAGATAAATGGGTTTAGCAATAAATTGAGGAGATGGTTGTTCATAAATGTGATTATTTATTTTATATAATTATATAAGATGTTATCATTATTTGCATCTACTGATGAAAATCATGGTGGTTGAGATCCATTTATTTGTTATAGATTATGTGACATGATAGATTTATTGTGGAGATTTCTTATCCTCACCATTAATATAAGTATAAAAACATTTATATGGATAGTGAACTAAAATCCCATGAAATAATAAAATTTTGGGAAACTACTCATGATAGCAATGGAGTAATGTTGAAAAATCACATTAATAAACATAAAACACATTTTTTGTGGATGAAATAATTTCTATTATGTTCCCTAGTTCCCAAGGAGTATTTTACTAGGGATTTATTTATAGATCATGTGTGAAACTAACTAAAGATGGTGTGGACTAGGTTCAAATGTGGAACATGTTGGATAATGATGTTATGGTTAGTTAGTATGGTATGTGATGAGTGAAGATCTATTGTGTTTGAATTGTTATTTCTCTTGTCAGATGGTATGGTTATAGATAAGGAATGGTGTTATATATGATTATTTATGGTGAAATATTAATGGGATTTCATGTGGTCTGTTTGTGTAGTTTCTTATTGGTGATGGGATGAATTGTTAATGTTCAAATTGATATAGCAGGGGATTTAAAGTAAATATGTTTAGGGGATAAAATTGATTTGTGATAATTTTATTAATGAATGTAATGATTATTGAATTTATATATATGAATTTTATGTGATGAATAGAGTGTCTTATCATAAATATTTAATGTGTTTGATTAATAAATGGATATTTTTTTACTACTACTAAAATTAGAAATTGGTTATCTTGAAAAGGGGAAAGGAAACATGGTTTATGTGAATCATGGGTGCATGGTGTGTTGAATTAAAGGTGGTAACTATTAATGGAAGTGGTTATGAGATTTTTTTTTGTGTTTTGGGATGTACAAGTGTAGTTATATGTAAACCCATTGTATGGTTATAGTGGTTTACAAATTTATCTTGTATTTTACAAGATATTTAAATATATTCCCCATGAAATTTGGATATTATAATCAATTCACAGGTGTTGGGTCCTAGGATTTCTCCACTAAATCTATTTTATTAGTGAAATTGATGGCTAGATAATCCATATTACATGTTCTTCATGTATCTATAGTGATGATGAGGACTGCAGTTGAAGGTACATAGTGATGTTGTTAGATTATGTTAGAGGATCATATCAATGATTTATAATGGAGTTGGAGTTTCTTAGTAATGATGAATCCTAGTATTGGAGATTCCCGATGATTCTTTTGGATGGTGTCTAGGATTATTTACCTAGATAATGACTAGTGTTATCTATTTCTATTGGTGATGAGGATGATATATATGGTGGTGGTAATGTGTGGTAGTAAGTGGAAATGGGTGTGTTATTTTTCACATTCATGATAAATACTTGTCTGGTTATTTGATATGGTAATGATATGTGGATATTTTCTATTTTTATAACATGATACTGGCACCCATATAAGGTTTGGGTTGGAAGGTTTGTGACCTTACCCACATCAGACATGGATTGATATTTGGTGTAGTGATGAAATAGAATGGACAAGAGCATCATGAGTTTAATGATGGTGCATATTTTTCAAAAATAAGTGGGGAATTGGTTATGGGGGTAATTTTATTATGTTATTTTAATGGTATGTTGTTATAAAAATATGTGATATTTCGAGAATGTTTCATAATAATGTTGGGATTTGATAGTTGGCCAATTTATGTGGTTGATGATAATTTTTTATCCACTTGTGTATTAGTTACTCCTCTTGTCCTATGATTACATTATATTGGTACTATCCTATTGATTTTACATTTTATGGTAACCCTATATGTAAAAAATGATTTTTAGGTTTCTCAGAGGCCATCTAGGAACAAGCATTACATTTAGAGCTTGGGTGTTGGAGCATTTTTTGAGTGACTTACCCAGGCATTATTTCTCATACATTTCCTATAGAAATTTATTTTTATTCATTAAACATTGTTCATACAATGTTTAATTTATTTAAATGTTTACTATTTTAGGTTATGTAAAATATTGGATATATATATCCTATCCCATGATTTAATTTCTATATTGAGGGTAATGCCTCCAAAATATGTAACTATATTTATACTATCACGTCTTTTCACTAACACATGGCCTATTGGAAGCTACACGTAGGGGGAAATTATCTCTCATACTTCATTAGCTAATGAAGAATTTTACCTTTCAAATGATAGGTTATAATCACAGTTAATCTGATTCAAATAATAATCCATACAATTATTATAAAAACAAATTAAATTTGAAAAATCAACTCAAATTATGAAATGATGAACTAGAAACAAATCATTTGGTGCAAAATGATTTAATGTAGTAAAATAAAAAATAGTGTTGATATATAGTATTTATGATGTTTATATAATTGTCTTGGGTTATATTGGAATATTCATAATATGATTCAATATTAAAAAAGAAGAGGACTATAAGAAATATTGGAGGCATAACCAAGTAGTCCAAAAAAATATATCTAATATTTATGTTCATACTAGTCTAGAATTTCTCCATCAACCTATGCTTGAGGAGATACTTCCTACCAGTTCAATGAATGGTATTAGAAATTAAATTGACCCAAATCCTAAAATAGAATATAAAATAGTAAAATGGAGTACTTGAAGCTTTTATAGTGATGGATACCATCCAAAATTAATTGTAAGAGAAAATCTGACACAACATTAATCCTATAATATATTTTTTCAATTCAAATGTATAGTAAAATGAATATGATCATTATCAATTCACCTTGATGGTATTTGTTGTCTATGATTAAAACATGAATTTTATTAAGATCAATATGGATTAACCGATGGGTTTTTTCACTCTTAGGGTAATTGTGGGTTGTGTAAATCACCTGACACTTGGGTAAGGAATCACTTCTATTAATAGTCTATAAATAATATGGTTTAATGTATAGATATAATTATATATATAAATTATCTATATTTCTATGAGTTCATTAAATAATATTGACCCTCATACTCATAGATAACTACATGAGGATCTAAAAATGATTATATTGGCATCCATGAACCCAAATGGTAAGATGATAATCAAGAGAGGTTTCATAACAATCCTTAAATGATACAATACATTGTAACAAGAATATTTCTCATTTATAAATTTGTTTTAACAATGAAACAAATATTTATTATGTTTAAAGTCATCAAATTATTCATAATGCTATGAATTTCCATTTACTAAATAACTTTTGGATGGAATTTACTGATTCCAACATGTTATTGTTTCAAATATTAATTTCCTCAATGTTCCCCAACATGGTATTGTATTATGATACACTATGGGGAACCCACTGACTTACCATTTTCGTTTCTAAACTAAAAAATTTTGTTGGTTTATAAATTGTTAAAATCATAGAATGTACCACATAAATTAAATTCTAAATTACCTATAAAACAATCACAATATGTCACATCATATGAAACTTGTGATAAAATATAAAAAAACATTTTTAATATTTATAAGACACCTTTAGTAAATTTTATCATCAATTTAACCAATTATAAAATTATATAAAACATGATAGGATAATATTTCAATAAAACCATCTATATAACATCTAAAACACATTTAGAGTATCCTTCACTATTTCATAAAACCGATCCTCAATTAAAAAATGATGGATCTATTTACATATTTAATATTAAAAATAATTATGTATTCATAAAATCCATAAATCTATGAAATGGTCGGCCCTAGAAAATAATCATTGCTAATAAAGCTACTAAAAATATAGAATGATATGTATTAAACCCATGTATCAATATAATTATGTCAATCTGAAGGATGATATACACATATGAATAATCATATAAACGTGTTTTCTATGTCATTGTGTTACCACTGGTCTCCAGGTATGTCCATACAATATAACCTATTTATAAATTCACATTTCATTGAATAACAAATTTCCTAGATAATGAATACCGCAAATATCATTAATTTTATAATATGAGTACATGAAAATCCCCTCATTCCAATAAATAATATAATAATGTGTACATTATTTATGTATGTCCAAATTACTGCATAACCACTCTCAATAGGTGGATGAAATAACATAGTTATCAAAAATAGAATAAATATTATATTGTTTAATCCACAACTGATGACATGATTAACATCATCCTCTACAACTCATTAATTATATGAGCCTCAGTTCATACAATAAAATTGTATTTTTTTTCATGTTTATTATCTTTTTAACCTTAGGATCTAGTATTAAATATGAGACCTTAACTTCATGCATTAAAAAGGCATTATCGATAAAAATCCATATGCTTTTGTTTTTGATGCATCCTGTATAATAATTTATGAATCATGATAACATTAATGATCACAATATAAAATTATACCCATGATAACCTCATCATTTGAGCATTTCCAATAAGACTCTATGATGACCCTCAATTTGAGATAACAAAAGTTCATACTTATTATGGTGAATTATCATTTCACTATACATAATATGTGCATCAAAAAAATAACAATAAAATATAGAGTGGGTTCATTTATAATATAATATATTTTAGATTCATAAATTTTATTAATAAAATATAAAAAACCATATAGAAGTTCTTATTTTAAAATATCCCATATGACAAACAATTAGATTATCCTTATGTTTTCTTCACTTTTTTTTGTTTTTTAGTCTCTTTACATTTCTATGTAATTGGTACATACTATTTATTCATCCTTATGATAAACCCTTAACCTAAGTTTTTTTATAACGAAACATCTATGAAAAAAGGATTTCTAAAATAATGTTGATATATAGATATCATAAACCCAATGTTTAACTCTTTAATAAAAGCCTTGGAACTCTATAGATTACAAAATCAAATGTTATGATGTTAATAACTTGGGTTGTATATATTGAACTCTTTTAATGTTCATTGAAACATCTTTAAATCATATAAAAATATTTTTTAGGATCATTTTCTTGAAAATAAAACTATTTACATAATTCGCTACCAATACCTCTTAAACTCTATAAGGATATGATGTGAGATTATATTCATTTAAATAACTAAATGTAACCCCAAATATTTTTCAATATTAATATATTCTAAACACTATAATGAAATTTAATGAAATTAAATTAAAAGTTTATTAATTTAATCTTCTACATTTTATATTTTAAACATCTCTATGTCTGAATAAAACACCCTTGTATTTTTGTATATATTTTCCTTCAATTAGACGCTAATTTTAAAGGTTTTCTTTTTATGGAATATAAAATTAAAATTATCTCCAATATATTTTATGAATGTTATTTTGGAAATTATATGAATAATAAAAACCCATTTAATTAGATATATATTACTCATCTAAAATTTCTTTCATTTAGAAGAACCATAATTAATCTGATTTATTATTAAAAAACAATGTTCTTTAAAAAATACTGTTTCATTAGAGTGTAATATATTTTATCATAATAAATTAATTTTACCATTTAAAAAAATTATATGTAAACTAAAGTATTCACATTATTTAAATTTGAAATTCATATGAAATAATATTATGAATACTTAAAAAAGACCAGTTTGAATAGAAATTGTTTTTCTTTACATATTATAATTTCTTTAATAAAAAGTAAAATTTTAATTTTATTATATTAAATTTATAAAAATAAATTAGTTATTTAATTCATGATATAATAGTTATAAATAGATGATTTTTTTAAAATTTTATGAAATGTTTGAAATTAGTTGAATAATGAAAATTACCGATTTTGAAAATGTAGTCACTTATATGACCTTTTTATAATACAATAAGGATTTGAATGTTTAAAATCCCTTATTTATATACATAACATATATTAAAAAAATAATAAATATATGAATGATTATGGTACAATATTTCTATAAAAAATATATTTATAAAAAAAATATTAGAAATTACAATGTTTAACTAATGAAAATCATCTTAAACATTACATAAAACATGTGAAATAATTTTATATAATAATAAAATAGTTTATTTATTTTAACTATGTTTCTAAATGGATTAATTTTAGATTTATATTATTTTTAAACCACTTAAATATTATTTAGCTAATAATAATCCAATTAATGTAATCCAATAATACCATTATTGGATGGATATACGGTGAATGATGGCGGTGTTTACTGCAAATTTGGAGTTGATGAGGTGTCTGACTCAAGGGTCATGGGACCAAGATGGTGAAGAGGTTTTTGAATGATGTATTTTGAATTGAATGAGAATTTTGTTTTAATTGTATGGTTTCCCGCATTCCTTAAAAGATGATTTTTTTAAAATGGGAAAAAATGGTTTGCAACCATTAATGTAATATAAATTCATAAGATATATAATTTTTCAATATCGCAGTTTTTAGAATTATATTACACCTTTTCATATATAGTATTTTTATTTTTTTGTGATAATGTTAAAATAAAGTTTACCACCATCAAAAAAATTTATTTTAAAAACTAATTTCTATTTTGGAATCCTTACATCTAAATTATGTATTAAAGCCCCTTTTTAGGCATGAAATTTTAATTACATGGTTAAATACTAGTTAACCTAGTAAATATAAAAATATATAATGATATAAATATAAGAAAATATTACATAAATACATGTTAATAACTTATTGTAAAATTTATATTTTATCCTTAATCATCTTTTACCCCTCTCACTCCGAATTATTTTCCACAATTGGATTTATTAGACCTTTGAATAATGACATTATAATTTATATTAGTAAAAAACTTACATTGTTCTCTATTATAAATGGTTAAAATGTCAACATAAATTATCCCCGCACATCAATGCACTTATGTTCCACCGTACTATTTCCCAAATAACTACTAATGTCATAACTATTACATATAAATTTTAGTCTTGTCAAGAGAACACCACAGAAATAATTAATTCAATATGAAAAAGAGTTCTCGCAAGGATAAAAGAAACATTATTAATTAATAATCATTCTTTATTTTATTTTCATTATTCATATACCCCATATTAGAATAATCTACCCATGTTTAATTAATAAATTAGTATCGTAATGTCACTAAAATGTTTTGGATAACATCTTTTACCTTCTTGTAAACCATTAAAAAAATGACAATGTTGTTTGTGTTACATTTGACTAAACACCTCAAAATGTGATGCGATCTAATTTTAATAAGATATTTACTTAAATTGTTCAAATGGTGAATTAAAATAATTAATATATTACCTTAATAATTATTAATTTTATGAAAATATAAAACAATTTTTACCTTCCCTACGTTATATGGAAGACCTAGATGATGCATGAGTATGTGTGCTGACTAAAACATGCATGTAGAATAATATTTCATTATTCATCTAGGTATGTATTCATTATACTAGTTTCTTATTATATTATTAAATAGTTTAAAAATTCTAAATAATATCATTAATCTTATTTAGTAATGATATTTTGTCGTTGGAATCACTTTAATCACTATACTCACTCACCGATTATATCATATTCTTATTTGGATCATTTTAACAACCTTTTTGAATAGTGGTATAAAATTATTTAATGGATTAATATAGAAACAAAAAACTAAAAATAATATAGATAAAAAAGAAATATAAGTTTGGTGTATTTTTCAATAAATTTTATATAAATAGTTGACTCATTAATAATACTCTAACTTTTATACGTCTAAAAATTTTGACATAAGATCTTCATCGATTCTATCATCATGAATCATGAATTAAAAAATTATGTAGTTTAATAAAATATCTATATGTTATTATAAATAATATATCATAGTTTTATAAGTAATCTATTTATTATTAAATTTATTTCAAATAATGGCGATCGACATTGACATTACAAATCCTATGAAAAATAATAAAAAGGACAAAATAATCCTCATCAAAATAAAAAATAATTGTTTTCTAAATATGTGGTAAAACATTTAAATTTATGATTATAAATGGTAGTATATATGAATAAGGTTTCCAAATACATTACAAATATTTTTGTGATTTTGATAAAACATTTAACAGATAGTTTCTCACATTCATGTAATTCCCATACTATTATGGTTTCCTCATTTATTGGGTGTGTATAGGTAGTATAGAGGATGTATGGAATTTTTATACAAAACCAAAATAATGATTAGTGATGAATTTATAATTAATTAAATCTATATATAAATGATTTAATAGAATTGTTGGGTAATACCAATATTTAGAGGATTCCTGTTGTATATTAGGGTTTCATGTAAGAATCAAGAACTTTTGAAAATTATAAAATAATTACACACCATGTAATTTGAGTACATGAATGTAATGTTTTGTAGGGAATATTCTATATAACTGTTACACAACATGAATTTATTACATGGTGTATAAATACTAAACAACTTTTATTATTATAATATCAATTTTCAATAAAAGGGAATATGTTTTTTCCACTTCTCTAAGTCATAAAGATTAAAAGAGATTTTGTGGAATTACGCACTATTTATATTTGTAGACAAAAATTGTATACAGATGCTAAAATAATATGGTATATATTTACTCTAAAATTCATCAAGATATCAATGAATAATACTTATATGGTGACTTTGAGAGTATTTATTTGGTTATGATGGTTTGGTTTATTGATTGATCACCATTGCGGTTTGTTTGTGTCTTTCCAAGAGAATCTGTAATATGATCTTATTATGGGATACATTTCTCTTATTGGTTGGTGGAAAGTGGTTGGATTTTCATGAGGGACTCCATTATAATTGTTCTAATATTTTTGTTTGGAGGATATATTTTCGGTATGTATGAATCTATGTTTTGAGGCAGGTGGTTTATTCTATAGATGTATTAGATGAACTATTTTTCTCATATTTTTATAAATTTATATATAAATAAATTTGAAATGATTTTTTTTGTGAAAATAGATTTTGATATAAATGATGGATTTATATAATTATAAGTAAATGGAAAAAAATTGTATTTTCAATAAATTAAAATTATTTATGATATGCATCTAATGGGGAGACTTTGGTAGATAGGTTGATGTTTTTTCTTATGTCCATCATCCAAATTACCATTGTGAGTTTATCTCATGGTGATTTTATTCTCTCACTAGGCCTTTCGTTATAGGTAATTTTTTATAAATGTTTAGGGGGTTCAATCATGAAGTGTTCCTATTCTCCTTAGGCATGTTTTATAGGGTCTTAAAACACCTTAGATATTATTGTTGTATGGGTAGTCTAATAGCAGGACATGTTGAGTTCTTAGTGTGATTTACAGATGCTTTCTTGTCATTGTTTTGGATTTGATATGCATTCTTTTGAATTTGATAAATGATAATATGATATTTTCCATGAAATTGATATAAATTAATTTATTTTTGAGTTTTTAGGGATATGGAATTATTTACGATGATTTGATACAACTACATTAAAAATTTTCTTTCAATGTTATTTTTAAAATGAGAATACCTAATATTTTTTATATAGTCTTGATATGGAACACCTTGGTGGGACCCTATTGATACTCTTGAATAACAACCTACATTCCGCTTTGGTGATGCATATAACTAGTTATGTCATTAAAAATAGGGAATGAAATTGTGTTACAGAGAGGCACTAATGTTTTATATCAACTTATATTGGTAGTTGTGGGTACAGTGATGAGAGTCTTCAAGAACTATTAAATAGACTAGAATTTATTCATATTTTATAGCCCTTTTTGTTTGGACATGTACATGGAGATTGTTTCTACACATTAATTTTTTGCGTTCCACTATCATATTTTTGTTATAGAACATATATATTTTACATTTTATTTGATATTGAATATATATTTTCTTTGAATTTTTCCTTTGATATGAGAAATCATTATCTCTGATTGTTGTTTTGTTATTTGGTTCTAGTATTCATCCTTTGAGGATCATGAATACCCATCAGGTATGTATAAGGTACGATCGAGTAATAATATGAGAGGGTACTCAATATGATTATTTATATTTTGGCATCATCTTTTGTCTTTAATCATGATTCATTATATTGGGATGTTTTGTGAACATGAAATAGGTTTTTTGGGACTTAAGTGTTATATTTTGATTAGTGTCTAGCGAACTCTTTTCATGAAGATTCTCACGTTTCTAAGGTATGATGGTATGTGTGTCTCATGTTTTGAGTTATTGATATCAATATCTGTTTTTTATTTTGGTTTTTCTAATTTTAACATTGATTTTTCTATATTATAATCATTAATTTTTTTCCTTCAGTTTTTAGTAGTATGCCTTCGATATGTGGTCTTTAAGATTCTCTGGAGCCTGTATCTAATAATCATCAAGGAAATCATATGTTAGATTAAACATAATTTGGTATATTGTGAGTAGTTCATTTTGTTGATTAAAATGTTAAAGATGTTCGTAATGGAGTTATTGTGGTACATCGAAGAGAATGAGGATATATGGATACAACATGGGTATACATTCATAATATTCCACCACCATTTAAATGTTCGAGTGAACCACAATAGGTGGAGCAATGGATAGAAATAAGGAATAAAATATTTGACATACAAGATACACATGATAATATCATGGTGATGTATGTAGTGTTTCTACTCGATAGATCACACAAAAGGTTGTGTGATTCCATGTTATTGGCTGATAAGAAAGTGGATTGGACTGGAACGGTGACAAGAATCTCCCCTTCTTGCATTTCTTTCTTGATTCACTGATTATGGAAAGGATTCAAGAGTTTCTATATTTTTAATAGGGAGAGTTTGTGGTGTTGGCATACACCTATCAGTTTACTATAATGGATCATTTTTTCACCAAAAGTATTAAAAAATTAATATTAGGATACTCATATATACCTGTATGGTTTGTGACAAGATATCATATGGATTTTAATTGTTTTGTATCGTTCTACCTAAATAGAGATGGTGGATAGGGTTGTGATATAATAAAAAAATATGGGTATAAATGATGGAAATTATGAAAATTCACCTCCACCTATTTGTAGCTTTTGTAGCGTGCTATGGAAAAAGGTGGCGTTTCAAGATCATTGGATGATTTGTTCTTTCAGTTCTCGGTATTTTCCCACTTCAGTGCCTCTAGTTATATAAATTGGTGTGCTTGTGACATAATATCATTATGGAATGGTAAGAAACACATGAAATTATTGTCATCCACCTTCATGAATTTGTAATAGTTTTCATTTTTATGGACATCTAAACCATTTTTTTGTACATGTCTACTCCTCGATATAGTCTATGATCATCGGATCCAAACTACACTATTGTTCAATCAGATGCATTATATACTATAGAGAATCATCTCTATTCCTCAAGAGTGACTCACATTCATGCACTGGATGAGATTCTGGTGGATATATATGTGAGTCTATAAATAGTGGGAGGTAACATATTTATTTCATATTTGTTAGTGGTCCCATTATTTGACACTAGTTCTTCCTAACTGATTATGTGTGGAATTTTTTTTGTTATACATAAAATTATAAAGGAACTGATATTCTTTGATATGATGTCAATAACAGCTATTGGGTAGAAGAATTAGTAGGGGTCTTATTTGAAACTAATTACATTTATTCTAAAGTTTAGATTACCTGAATTATTCAAGGTATTTTTAATTTTTCCAACACAATTTATTTTAGCATCCTTTAGATTGCGAGGGAGAGTTTTTAATGGACATACATCCTGGGATGCCACTAATATTGATACATTCATATCATATAGATCAAATGGACCTACAATACCTCAAGATTAATATGGATGATTGGGTGGAAATGGGTTTTTTACACCCTAGCATTTCATTATGGCAAGCCTGAGTTGACTTTGCTAAAAAGTAAGACAGTTCATTCCAATTATGCATAGAATATTAGTGGTTGAATAGGTTATTGTTAAAAATGTATCCTTTTCCTCATGTGGATTACTTTTTTATTATTAATTAAATTTAAAAAATTTGATTATGAATATTTCCGTTCAATCAGGATATCATAATCATAGAGTTCTGGAGTTTTATATACCGAAAATGGATTTCAGGTGCAGGTATATACATTACCATATTTTTTTTTGGAAATTGGTACTGTTAATTATTCTATAGTATTGAATATTTTGAGGAATCAAATATCATTTTTGTATATTAATAATTTTATCATTGATTTTATAGATCTCATTTTTGTTTATTCATGTTACGATAATTTGGAACGTATAATTTGAGAATGCTTTTGGAGATCATGAGAAGTAATTGTCTATTGGGAAATATTCTTAAATGATCATTCTTTAATAAATACGTGATGTTCCTAAGAATAGTGGTCATTGAACATGTATCATGAGTCAATATTGAGAAGTAAAAAACAACCCTTTCATTTGAAGAACAATGGAATTTCATAGAAATTTGGATCATCCTTTTTCTTGCTCGTTTCTATCAATGATTCTTCAAGGATTTATTAATGTTAGTGACTTATTTTAATGCTCACTTGATTAATGGAGTAAAAATTATATTATATTCCAATTGTTAGTCCTAATTAAAAACACGAAATGAAAAATTTTAATTTAGGATGGAGGGTATAATAAATAATGATAACAGAAAAGAGGGCCCAAAAAATGGAGACCAAGGGAATAACCTATATAATTGATAGAACGTCTTGGGGGAAGTGAAAGAATACATGAGAAATCCAAGAGTTGGAACTCTAGGGTGGACTTATAATCTAGTATGTAATATACCATGTTACCTTCATTACATGAATGAAAAACTCATTCCCATTGTTAATGAGGGCCCTGCATTTGCTGATCAAATAAATGATATGAAATGGAGTGGAATTGAGTCCTTAAATTGAGCTCAATATTGACATTGAATTCATCTCAACAATTCCCACATAGATTATATTTCTGTAGAATAATACAAGAACCTATAATATGTAATTTTCTTCGGTTCCATGTTTTCACCAGTCCTATAGAGTGAACTGATTTAAAAAATCACTGAACAAACATAGTCATAAACACCCCCATTGGACCATGACTACTAGAGGCATGAACATTAAGATTCATTCTAAGGTGGTGGGGAGTATATGTCAACCAGTTATACTATGGTGAGAACCTAGTGAGACTAAAAGGGAGGATCAAAGTCATTCATCCCATAAGAGAGGTTGAATTCTCCCAATGAGTTAGATGATTAACAAGATAGAAAATGAAAAACTAGGACCTCACAAACAATGTAGTACCAGATGAGAGAAGACTATTATGATGTATGTTGGTCCTTACCTACCATATGTATCAATATCTAACTGCATGCAAAAGAGACTGATCCAACTATTTATGCTTATAATTTTCTACCCCTTGAACTATTGTTGATGAAAATCGTAGAGATACTCAAGGTTTTTTCAGTATGATTTTACGTAAAATTTTGGTGAAATGACTATACGTATGGAATAAAATCTTTTTTTTGGCCTTATGATTGCTCGGTAAGGTGTATGTGGTCTACATTAATTCTGTCAGTGCTCAGTTAGGTTTTGTGCTCAGGCATGATGGTCATATGGTGACATATAGTTTTTTTCATCTTAAATAACTTGAGAATAATTACCATACACATGATTTATATCTTTCAATATTTATTCCTAAGGTTATCTGTCTGATATATTATATTTTTGGGTAACGGTTTAAAGTCATTTATGATAATAATATCCTATGTTATATCATTTAATATAATAACATAACTATTAGATTGTTATGATGGGTTGAATAATGTTATATATTTGACATCAATGTCGCTTACACCATAATGTAGGGGGATGTCATTTTAAGGGATCATTTCAAGAATGTTCCATTACATGTTACAAGGGAATTGAATAAATTGGAGAGCCTTATTAAAATATTTTATTTGATTCATAAGGATTTTCAAGAGAATGTTTTAGGATTGGTTTTGAACACTATTCAATTATCTTAATCACTCATAATGACTATTATACCGAGTCTTTCGTAATATTTTGAGTTCATATAAGTCTTAGAAAACCTATATGGTAGGGATATTATTTCAAGTTGGTCTCTCCATTCAGATGATATCCTCCTCTTTGGAGATTGGTTTGTTTTCTAAACAATAGTACGGAGTTTGGTTTTGTTTTATTTCTATAGAACATAATGTTATATTGATATATGAGCTAAAAAGATGTATCATGACATGATATAGTGATTTTGGATGATGATTATGAAACACCAAATTTTTGGATTTTTTGTCCTGCAATGACACATTCAAATAGATTAATGCATAACATATGAAACCATTGAGTTTTCCTCAACCTATTCCAGATTCAAGTTGGAAGAATGATAAGGTATCCACTAAAAATGTATTTGGGTTACCATGGATTCCTATAGGGATAATTGATTTCAATGTGGTGATTGATGGGCTGATCAAGTATATTAATTTTATACAAATCAATGACTCTACAATAGACGAAAATCTAGGTAAGATAAATGTGAAATATATTGTGGGGATACATGATTTTACTAAAGATATATTTTAAAATAGGTATCCTACTATTATGTATAGGATCTACAGGTATCTATCAGAGGTGATGAAGACTCAATTTATATTTAGTACAACATATCATCTATTGAGAAACAACCAGATGAAGCATGTAATTCCTGTTTTGGAGGTTAGTCTTCAATCATGTGTCATTGATTTTGGTGGTTCATAGGGCAGCCATCTAAGACAAGTATTTTTTATTTTTATAATAATAGTTATCATACACAAATAAAAATGTATCATTTTGAGGCCTTGTATAGTCACCTAGTTGGGAATATTTTTTGTTTGTAAGAGATGATATAAGTATCTTTGGTGGGATAATAATTTGTTCAAGATACATCTGAAATTATTTATGAAATATTTTGATGTATGGTTATTGTATAGATTCTGAATAAATATTATCTATAAAATTGAAATCATCATTTTTGTTTTTCCATCGTTTATAAATATTTACTAATTTTTAATACATGGTTGGTCATTATAGGATTGTAAAATAGGTAATATTGGATATGAGATAGGATGGACCATTTGAGTTCATGTAGATTCTTTGATAGGATTCTAATAATGTTTTCATTAATGATTTAATTCACAGGTATTCATGATGTGTTACATGAATTGTAGATCAATAAATATCATTCTGGTAGTTCTTAGGTTCTTATTTTTAATAGATTTAGTTAGATATAGATGTATCATCTATGGAGTAGATAGTATAGACCAAGGAATATCATATAAATGTACTGTGTAAGAATTATATCTCATGGGCTAGTTTATTATGGTAGAATAGATCTGATTCTTATAAGTTGTGGGGGCCCAAGTTATTGAAGAGGGATTAATGGCCTCATATATTTACCATACAACATTCTACCATAGAAATTCTTAAGGATTTAAAGTCTAATGGTGGGTGTTTGTAAACTCTCATTAGCCTCTTTTATGAAATCGTATTCACATTACATGTTTTCCTACTTAACTAGGGGTATCATGGGTCCCAAAAGAATGGGGATTTTATTTGATAAAATGACACAATGTTAAGGGATGTGTGGATGATGAATTAATGGAGTCTCCATATAAATGTGTTAATATATTTGCGGGGTTCACACAAATTTTTCAGGTCACTCGAGTTTTTTATGAGATATCATATCGGAATGTTCATCTTTTTGATATTGTTGAAGAAGTACACACTATATAATTGGAGCACATGATGTTTATGTTCTATGTGGTAAATTCCGTGAACCTGATAAACAATGTGAATAAATTACATGACGTGTAATGATTACACATCATATAGTATTAACATGATGTTATTTAACAAAAAGGTTACATATTTTTCAGTTTATATGAGGGAAAGGATTAAATGGTGTGTAATGGGATTACATGACGTGTAAATGTTGCAAACATGAATTTTAGGAGACCTCTTGACTGATGTGTTATTGAATTCTCCTATTGGTCCCTTTATTATCATCATAGATGGATTCATGAGAGATTCATAGAGTCTTTATTCGATCTTGATTCTTTAATTTGGTGATTCATCACAATTTCAGATTTCATGTGTCACTCCGGGAGAATCTGTTATGCAATCATGTTATGGGGGATATTTCGCATAATAGTTGGGGTGCAAAGGGTGTGTGTTCTTGAGGGAATTAATCATTTTTTTTGATATAATTATTTGAGGATCCTTTGTGGATATGTATTTCCCTAAAATATCTAGTAGGTGGATCCATCTCAATACTTTATTGGACGAACTATATTCATCATGTTTATAAATATTGATTTATAACTAACTTTAGAATGATTTTGTGTGTCTGTAAATGGATGTCTATAAAAGACTGTATTACATTCTTTTTGGAAAATTGAAATGTTTTATTTCATGTTTATTAAAACATTTTATGAAATGATGCACAAGGGAAGCCTTCGGTGAATGGGTATGGGGGGTGTTTTAGGTCATCATCAATATTACCATCGAGAGGTCAACATAGGGGGATTTTCTCTACTTCCTATAACTATTGTTCTAGGGACATGTTGTGGAACTTTTTTGTCGGTTCAATCATGGGGTGTGTCTATTCTCCTTAGGATGGTGTTATAGGTACTTTTTATTAACTAGTATATAGTGTTATATTAGTAGTCTACCTGACAAACCTGTTTAGTTACTACACAAGATTTCCATATAATTGGATTTGTGCTATTATGGCTATGAGATCCTTTATTTCACTTTCAATAAGTGAATGTTGAATATTATTCTACAAGTTTATATATAAACATTTTCATTGTAATTTATAGAATAATTGAAATATCATCCATGATATGATAAAACATAATTATTTATTATCACAAATTATATGATATTTTTTATAGAGAATTATTATGGATCACCTAGGTGGGGGCTAATAATAAAATAACCTCAATCCCTCTATATCTCTTTGATTGTACATAGTCCTAGTTTTGACTTTCAATGAAGGGATTGACAGGGCGTTATAGAGAGGATGTGTGATTTTATATTAGGCGAGTTTAGTAGTTGGTGCTGAGATGGTATAATTTTTCCAGGCTATCAAATTGATATATTTTTTCCATGTTTGGTTGCCCATTATTGTAGGACTTGTACTTGTAGATAGTATATACTCTCGAGTATTATGGTTTCTGCTGTTTAATTTTGGTAATGAAAGAAATTTAAAATTTTTTATATTGTTCCTACTTTATAGAAATACATTCCATGTTGTTTATTTGGGTTGGTTGAAATGATACCCTTGGGCTGTAGTTTGATGTCAGGGTTCTATTCCCCATCCAATGGGTATCTCAAATGCCCCATTGGTTTGTGACAGGTTAGGTCGGGAACATGTTTTAAATGGTATTTAGGTTGGGGTTTTTAATAATACATTTAGTTTATTTAATATAATTTTATAAAATATGTAAGGGTGTCTCATATCAATTTCCTTTCATCGATATATAATTTATATTTTTAAACTAATTTCAGTAATGTGTTGTTTCTATATTCTATTGGATATATAAAATCATGAATTATATTTTTATTCAAGGGAATTTAATTAAAATTTAAATCTCTCTCTTTCATGGGGTTATATTAAAATATTACATACGATGTGTTGGGATTATCTTGAATCAACATTCTTTTCATGATTCAAATGAATCCCCATTTACGAAAATTATACGGGAAGGTTTTATTCCATTATATGATGTTATTTTGATTTCATTACATCTTATTTTATGTTGAATTACAAATGTGAACCATATTTATCATAAAATTTGAAGAATTTAATAATAATTTCAGTTCTCTCAAAATGATCTCTTTTTATACATATCCATATTTAGTCTTCCATCCATTGTTAACCTTTTCAAATTTTGAAATTCAAAATTGTTTTATTTATATTGATCTTTAATATTATATTTTCCTATTTCCAAAAGGATCATTTATCACTCTTTTTAGAATGTGGATTTTAATTAAAGTATTTTAAAAATAATTAACCAATTCCCCTTTCATGTTTTTATTTTTATCTTCCACTAATAATTTCCTATGGAAAATCATTATGTTTTTTTAAATCCATAGTATTTCGAATTCATTTCATGGTTGTTTTTTAAAAGAAAGTAGGTATATTTTTTATTAAAATGTTTACTATTGTTCTCTTATCATTAATAAAATTTTAATAAATTTATTATAACATATATTTTATTAGTTTGTTTATTTACATCATTAAAATATCTGTATAAAATGTCGTTATATTATATGAATAAACCTATAAATTTTGTAATGAATTAATCATTTTGGATAAATGATTATTTTTTTCAATTGATCAAATATCTATATTCATTTTATAAGATTATATTTTGAAATGATATAAATCGAATTTTTATTCAACATGTTTCTTTATGATATAATGAATTCATTATTTGAAATGAAATACATATATATGTATTTTAATATGTCGTTTTCTATATCATTCTATAATTAATATGTTAACATTTAATATCTCATGAGTTAATATAGTGTTGGGGTTCTTATATATTTTTAGAAACTAAAGGATGAGACTTCATGGATAATTTCATTTAATAATGGGTGGGACTTCTATTATATGCAAATAATTTGATGAATATATGTGTCGATTTTTGTGTTAGAGATATATTTATATGAAATGTATTAAGGGTCTATTCTATTTACATGTTTTATTCCCACGATTTTTATCCACAAATCATCGTTATCATCTCAAAATTGCGAACACTTTTTAAATGTATTATCTATATTCATTTGATATTTCATGTGTTCTATCAAGAATTATGGAGAATTATTATTATTCAATGTTCCATTTAAAAATATTTTTCTTCACATGATAATGTTTTCTTATGTGATTATTATTTAACCCTTGATGATATATTAATGGATTTTTCTATTAATAAAATGAAGTATCCCCTTTATTGTGCTTCAGTTTTATTGGTTATGAAGATGAGTACATATTATATGAAGACTATAAGGGAGTATATTATAAATATAATATTGAGAAATGTTCAAAAGTGTTGAAAATTAAGATTATTATATAGATATTGATTGAAGACACTAATAAAATAGTTATTGGGACTATGTGTTTCTTGAGGATGTAATGTTTATCAAATTGAGAAGTATTAAAATATGTATATGGTTCATCATGGTTCATAAAACATATTATGAATACATATGTTTAATATATATTATTTTAGAAATAGATCTATAAATTAATAATTGGGAAACCTCATAAAACATACTCTCAGTAACATCATTGAAATATATTATCTTTATAACATCATAACAAGATTCACAGACTACATTGTGAAAGAAAATACTACTTATTATATTGTTCTAATATTTAAAAATTAAACTATTAATTCCATATAATATAATATAATATATTTATTTAATAAGAATTCTAAAAATCACACTTTTATATTTAATATATAAATATTTATGTGAAGTGGAATCATGATTTCTTATATTTTAACAAAAAAATCGATAAAAAATTATCTAAATTAAAAAAAAATACCTTTTTCTTATATTAAAAAATATAACTTATTTTTATAAATCATAACATACTTTTATAATATCATATAATTAATACAAAAACATTGATGATATTAATTATCATATCACATGAGATAAATATGTTAAGAATATACATCCTTTATATATATATTTTTATCTGTAAATATTACTTTGAATCTACCCTATGATTTACGAACACATTCCATCATAATTTGTATAAAAAAATTACTATTAAATGATACTAATGTTTTTAACTCATCTATATTCAAAATAGTTGTAAAACATAATTTTGATATAACATTCCCTTAAATATAGAAGAATTTATTTTATAAAAATTATTGACTGGAGTCTAGTTTTTATACAGTTTAAAAATG
This sequence comes from Viscum album, assembly GCA_963277665.1. Lineage (NCBI taxonomy): Eukaryota > Viridiplantae > Streptophyta > Magnoliopsida > Santalales > Viscaceae > Viscum > Viscum album. The sequence continues at coordinate 1,267,673,743 of OY728159.1, forward strand.
ATCTTAATGTATAATAGATAATTCCATCTCATATTGAAACATTGATAAAACTTCATTAAACCTGATTTCGGTTTCAAAAAACATTTACTAGTTAATCATTTAAAAATTAGCTTTCTAGTTATATTTTTTTCATCTTGTTTGAGGTTTTAGCCACTTGTACTAAAAATACCACACCGCAACCCCAAAGTCATACTCTAATTTCACTTATCCATAAACAATTTAGAAAAATATGTTAAATTTATTGAAATCATAGAAAATGTAAAAGAAATTTCCAATGTTGTTTACATAATAAATTCCAAGGATAGAACAAGCCTATTAAGATGAAATCGTTCTCTCTAAGTAATAAAATGAAACAATCATAATGATTTCATAAGAAAAGGATAATGATCATTTTGTTATCATTTATCAAAATCATTAAAAAAATTTAATTGAACACTTATATAATTCACACAATCAACTATATTCTCTCTATAATATACTTTATCATTATGTTACTTGGGAAGGGATTATATTTACATATAGTTTTTATAAATTCTTAATAACGACTGATATGTTTCTATACCAGTCAAGTAAATTACATTCCTCATGTTTATATTTCTCAAGGATTGATCTAAAAATGATTTTGGGAAATCATTATTCATTTTTATTTATAATTTATTCATTTCTCTGATTTGAATAATGTTTTATATTAATTTAATAAGAATAATAATGAAATGTTGTCCAAAAAATGTTAACCCTCATATAATAATATCATACCATTTAGTGGGGGATGATATTTATTTTATTATAATTTTGGTTGTTTTAAAATTTCTATCAACACTTATCTATATTATTATACTATCCTATCAACCATATCATATATGAATCAGGGATATTTGAATGGAAAGATTGTTACCCTGATCCATTAAGTGAATTATCACATCATTATATCTCTTTCATCTTAGTTCAAAAGAGTTTCCAATCAGTGTTTAACACAATTAAAAATATATTATAAGGAACATATTATATTAGGGTCACTGATTACTTGTTTCCATTCAAAAGGTAGTACAATGTAACCTAACATAAATAATCCCAACTAGGAAAAATGATCATAGGCTTGTTGAGTGTCTATATTGGAAGGAATCTTACACATAAAATTTTAATTGGAATTTAATCAATCTATTATTTATCATTTATTCCATTTATATATGTTTGTATATAATTGTTTAGTTAATGATCCTCATTCATTACACTATATGAATATACACATACCATTTTAACGTGTATCACTTTATTTACATCATAGGTTGTGTTAATCATTTAAATTAAAATAAAAAAATATTTACACATATATAATTTCATCATATACATATTGTACATAAATAAATTGGTATCCCACACCCCATATGAACTTAATTCTTGTAACCAATATGTAATAATAGTAATTAACTAAAATATTCATGATCATAAAATATTACAAACCAAATTATATGTCGATTGAAATAGAATCGCTAAGTATACTTTTTTTTATTTTATAAAAAGGTCAAATCAGAAGCAAAAGCTTCTGAACCTTTATTCAATAAAGAAAAGAGAAAATATGTAGGATGTGAAAGGGGTCACACAATCAGTAATGCCCTCATTCTCAAAAACTAAAAATCATAATACGATATGCCATTCCCATAATCAGAGTCTCCAGTAGGCTCCCATTCAGATTGAGACTAATCATGGTTAAAGGCCTTCCAATAATTGTCATCAAATTTTTTTGATCCCTTTGAAGCTAATCTAGTCGACACCGTCTTAGGAAGTTGAGAAGAATCCTTGTGTTGTCTTCTCTTTGTAGGAACAGAAGTAAAATCCTCACCATCAGTCATCCTTGCCTCCCCAGCCATGACCATATCCTTGAAGGAGAGAGATCCACCACAGTTTGGAGTAGTGAAGCTAGCCTTTTCTCCCTCAACATCTGAAACATCCCCCAATTTACCAATAAGGGATTCCTGTCGATCATCAACCTGTTGCCCCACATCCAGCACAGGTATGGAAATCTCAGTTAACTGTACTTGGTTCAAATTAACATAAGAAGAAACACTAAGGTCTCTTGTGGGGGACACATCCACTAGCTTTCCTTTGTCATTAAAAGGCAATTGCGAGATATATTTCTCTGCATCAACCAAAGATGACTCTCTGGGCGCAGCACCGCCCTCAGTCGACATGTAACCAGACTTCCCAGTAATCAGAACATTAGAAGTAGTAGGAGGTGACTCTTTACTTGAGTCACCATCATGAATGGAATCCTTTGACAATGAATTATCGTTCATTTGTTTTTTCCTTCGACAGAGATTTGATGGGTGGCCCGTCCTCCCACATTCATCACAGGGTGTGTTCCTCCAACATAAGTCCAAAGAATGCCCAACAACCATACAATGATTATAGAATAGTGGCCTTTTTTCATATTCAACATCAATATGGATATTGTCAGAAGGTGTAGAGAGGATTAACCTGTCAATTAGTGTAGAGATGAGATCTATCTCTACCAATACTCTGGAAAAGTGACCATAACGAACATCTATAGTCTCTTTATCCAGGCGAATGGGAGTTCCAATAGCAGTACCGATATTAAGCAAGATCTTCGGGTGCCAAAGGACCCAATTGAGTACATGAAGGAGGACCCAAACCTGAGAAAAAAATTTTCTTGAACGTGAAACATTAAAGCCCATAGACCATTCATGTAGGTGAAGCCAGCCAGGTTTCAAAAGTAGGGTTCCACTGCTCCATGCTTGCAGCTTCAGCTCCTAAGAGGTGAACAAACAATGAAAGAATCTGTGACCAAGTGAGACACATTTCCAGTTAGAAAAACCCCACAACATTGAGGTTCTGTGAAACAAATCATTAATCTTCCATGGTTTCTCACCCTTAGGGAGAACAATATGTGAAATCAGGGAATTTTTACCAAGCATCATTCTCTCTGCAAGGGCTACATGATTGGCTTCAACATGCGCACATGAACCTTTCCGAATGATTCTACCAGGGCACAGATCCTTGAACCATGCCAAAGGCTGAGTTCCACGAAGCAGCGAAGAAGAATTTGAATTCATTAAAGCAGTAGCGTAAGACAATGAAGGTAAAACCTTACCACCAGGTGAAGCTAAATCTCCACTAGGCAACACATTCTGTCCAAAAAAACGAGAGCCTTCGAGGGATGATGTTCTGATTTTTCCAGATCCCGCAACATCTGATCTCACCGGAAATGCAGGAGCCGAAAGATTTTGAGTTGCTGAAAAAACCGATCCAACAAAGGGTATCTGATCTGTAGGGGAACGGGATCTCTCCGTGACACCAGATCCATGAACAGTTGAGGCTGAGGAGAAACCGGGTCCCGACGGCGCCGAGGCCGAACCGCCATGGCACCGCGAGGTAGAATATGCCTTGTCTCCTTCAATACACCTCGATTCAGAGATATTAGATGAGCTTCCATTGGGAGGAAGGAGATCGAACCCGAAGAAGTGAGGAATCGCCATGAGGAAACCCTAGTTTCCATCTTCACCGAAGCTGACGCCTGCCCTGTAGCCCTCATCACGTCCTGAATCGGTAAGTATACATTGTATTTAAATCCTTAAATGAATTTATTATTACATAGAAATAATTCAACACTATAATCAAAATAATAAATTAAAAATCCTAATATTATGTTAATATTCCTAAATATATTAAGGAATAAAAAAAGAAAAAAAAACATATTTAAACATGAGATAAGATATCTAAATGTTTCATATATAAATGAAAAATGATAAAATTTTCACAATTTTTTAAATAATTAACATAAAGGATTAAATTTTATCCAAAATGAAAATTTGATATTATCACTTACATGGTATTAATATATAATACTTCACACTTTCAGAAATTGGCACATTAATGGAAATATTTACTATAAAAAAAACATTTCAAAATTTATTCCATCATTTATATAAGGTATTTATTATTTTAAAATATTTGTCCCAATATATTCCATATATATATATATATGTAAACATTTATGACTTAATAATAACCCAATATAAACAATAATTTTACACCTTATTTCAAATATGTCATAAAAGACTAAACAATGATCACATATGCCAAAAATATTTAATTGTTTGACTCCTACGAAAGTGAGAGTTCCTTTAGTATTTAATATGAGAAAAATTCATTACTATTTTACTCAAATGATCCTCCACCATATACAATGTTAATTCCAATTTTTTATAATCACACTAAACTCCCATACCATTTTATTAGTAAATTCATAAGACCAAAGAATCATCAGAATTCATAGTCATCCATATCTTGTGTTATAGGAATACCATTATTATTTGAATAGATATTATGTATTTAAACCATTTCATTTTGATGAGGAGTTTCAATAAATAAATGGTTCCATAAATATTTTTTGATATATCTTGTTGACATAAACAATAGTATAGTGTGTCATTGAAGTTATCATGACTAAGAAACAGATATATTATTACCATGATGTTATGGTTTCTATAATAATTCAACATTATTCACATATTATAATTACCTAAAACAGTCAATTTTAATATTTTGTTTTGTGCTCTTATAATTTTTATAAGTATCATGTCTATTATACAATTAACTAAATACTAGTCATGAAAAATTAAGGATTGAAATTATTGTTTTATATAGGCTACACCAAGGAACCTGGGTAATAATACGTTTTCAGTTTCCTTAATTTTTTCAATAATTAATAAAATTGTTGATATAAATATTGGTATACTTATGATATTCATCAAGGGTATTAATGAAATCCCAAAAATGAATAAAAATAACTCAAAGTAACCATTAATGATTAATCCATCATTTAATATATATTTATTAATAAATGAAAACATGTTTTTACCTTTCATATTTGTTATCTATCTTATCCATTAATTAAATTTGAATATTATAAATGTTATTCAGTAGAAACTGATGGGTTCCCTTCTCATTAAGCATCCATTATTTTCTACGAATTAACTACGGCTTAGTTACAAATCCCCTCTTATCAATGGATTATTAAAACCTTCGATCTGATGGATTGAATGAACATTTTATAATAATGATAATTTTTTTTCCTTCAGAAGAAAAAATTATCATAAAAAATATAACCTCCCCAATGGTATTAAAATTCTTATATATGAGTCTATGATACTGAATATTTAATCCATATTCTTAAGTTATTTTATAAAAATCACATAGGATTAAAACTCATTAAAATGTTTATCCTTATTATAGATCTAATTAATTTTCTATTTAAATGAATTTATTTAACATTAAAAAACTACATATTCAACTTCAAATTATGACTAAATTATTATGATTTCATTTAGAAATGTATCAGATTTATTCTCACAAGTTATCAAGTCATATGGTAATAACATGCGTGATCCACTTTGTCATAGTATCTTACAATATATTATAGTTAACATAAGGTTAGACTATGATATTATTTAAATTACTTTTTCATACTATTTGTATTACTGTATAAATTAAATGTTCACAATAAAATATAATACATTGCAAACCCCCCAATCAAGGATCAATATTACTTATTTTGTTCTCATCTAGACTAATGAAATTATTAGACCTTAACATAATCTTTAAGAGTCATTTTCCTCCATGTATATATTTTTTGAATAGGGATTATGAAATTATTTTTGTTCTCAAATGGAATTCTTGTAGATTTTTAAGATGGAAACACAACCACAGAAGGATGAAGTTTATCATCATTATATCAATAATCTTAGAATATAATCACCAACCATCATTACATAACCATAATTTTTAATCATTATTAATTTAGAAGAAGTAAATTTGGGTCAACCTCTTCTATTACCTCCCTTAGTTAACTGGGTAAAAAAATTGGGGGTATCTCACAAATCTACTCACCCATAAAAGGTACAAAATTTATCACCAGACATGAAAATTTATCTCATATCATGAAATGTAGATAGTTGGTAGGGTCGATGTTTGTGGAATCCGTTTATTGATATATATTCTATACATAACAGTGAATTATGGGTAAAAACAAAACATTGATTCATATTCACACAATATTTCAAAACAAAGTATTAGGATGTTGATTCATTATTTGTCTCATATAGAAAATACATGAGTAGTAGTATCATAAGCCATATAATGAATATAATTTATGGATATGATAAGATGAGGATATAGGGATCAGATCATGAAAAAATTCGCAATAAAACTAGACTAGCTTGTAAAGAAAAAAAAGATATGATCAAATTTGCTAAAAAACCACGATCAGATTAATGTGAAACCCCAAGATAAAACTGAATAAAATAAAAATTTATGTAAATAAAATATCTTATAAGTATTGAAATTATATGATTCTATTTATTTGAGGTTTATATATATTCATGATTAATAAAGGATCTTTACTTATGAAGCAAGAGAAACTCTTATAAAATAGAGTTTTTTGGGGGGGGTGTGTGTGTGGATCCATTTATGAAGGGTGACAGTAGTTACTTAAAATGTGTTTCATGGATTTCATGTATGAGAGGATGTAAATTCGAGTCTAAAAAATTCATAAGGTGGATCATGTTATTATATGATTCCAATTATGGACCATTGAGAATATTTTGGTCTTGATATACATAGAGTAACTCCATAAACGATTTTTATTTCTTATCATGATTACTATACTATGTAACTATTTTAATGTGTAAGGTAATTTATAGAATGGGTGAGTCCACAAATTTTGGTCTTAGTGGAATCGATAGAACTTGGTGATTATATTCCTCTAAATATTGAAATGGTGAGTTGTAATATAAATCATACAACCATTGTATATAGAGATATTTATCACGGTTCTTGAAGGATGAGAACAACTAAAAATATAGTATTAATAGAAAAAAATTATTTTATTCAATCATGTATATTGTTCATCGTGAAGATATCTCCACAAAATTAGGATTTATAAGTTAAACTAGGATTTATAATGGAATAGGTACCGAATTAGAAGAACCAAACATGGTTATTAATGTGTGATTACAATTGAGTAAATAAGAATGGTGCATGTTGATAATATGAAATAAAAGAAGTTAGTTATGTGTTATGTTAAAAAATAAGATGTTTCACATGTGATTAAATTTAAGGGATTATAATACTAATATTATTTAATAGGCATGACCATATATTGTAGAATGAATAAACATGGGGTTTCAATTTATTTGTCTTCTTAGAAATATGTTCTCAAGAAAATGGTCATGGTTGTTCCAAGAATTAATTGTTGTATCAATTTCAATTATACACTCTACAAAAAAAAATAGGATTATTTTGATATTTACTATATGGAATCATATTTACAAAATAATCATTAATAACAAAAAATATAAATTATTATGATGCATACAACCAAACTTGTTAAGATACAAATACTAAACAAATTGTAGAATTTGAATATTACTAGAAAATCCATTTAGTATAACTTAAAGGAGATTTAATTGTTTCATTCTACTATTAAAAAGGTATAAAAAATTGATCATTCATTATTAGTGAATAGGTAGTAACAATTTCATTCACAATGGTATTTATAGCAATGATTAGTTGGTTTGTGTCATTAATTAAGGAATTACATATTATATGGTTGATTATTATTAATTAGTTTATATATGAATTTAAAAAGGGAAAGTAATTTAAAAATGAAATTTAATGAATTTTTAGGGTATGATCTACATTAGTAAATGGAATTTTATAGAAAAATGGAAAACTTATTTTTTTTCCCTAGATTAGTATTTCAGTTCACTTCCTAGGGATGATTGAGGGTTTAACTAGTTAAACAATATGATATATTATTCTTCACATGTGTATTTAATATATGATATCTTATATACTAATAATCACAAAATATTTGATTCTAGTAGTTCCTTTCATATATGGAATGAAGATATGATTACATATTTATGTATTATGGTGAATTATAATGGATGAAAATTGTGGAATACTTGATCATCCCAAGTTTTTTATTTTATAATGAGAATGAATAATTTCAACACATGGTATTTCATGTATAGAATCCAAACGTGGTTGTAAAATTAAGTTGTAAAATCATATATACATAAACAAATTTCCAATAATGAACATATAACATTAACGAAAAATATCACATAACCTATCTTACATAAAACTTGTGATTTTTTTTGTATATCAAATTTGTTTGGCATCAAATTTTTAATACGAAGATTTTTGAATTTGGTTCTCTATTTTTAATTAATTATATTATTTAATAAACATGTGATTTTCAAAATTTATGTCTTCATTATAAGTTCTATATAGTATCTTCTACAATTGGTAAATAATTTGGCTAAGTTTATTTCCATTAAAATATATTCTTTGGGTATTCCCACCTAGGTCATTAATTAGACCTACCTTTCTAGACCATGCCATGATTATTCAATCCATTTCACAGGGCTCACTCACAAGCATTGATAACTAATATTTTGAAACTATTATATATACTTATGTGTTTTTTATGTTATATCTCAAATGAATATAAATATCCACTCTCCCACACATTGCATATTAAAACATTTCACATATTTTTTTATTTGATTACTGATTCAATATCGTTTCATTTAATCTTTGTGGTACATATTTCCAGGATTGATGTATCCACCTGTTGAACCTTTATAGTTATTGATATTTTTTAACATTGTGACATCCCTTATTTTTGTGATATTATTGGGTTGTGTAGAGAGAGATCCCATACTTTTTGATTTTCATTATAGAAGAACACCTGATTTTTTACCACAATTAACAAAAAGGGGGAGTGGTATAGAAATAGTAGTCATCATTATAATCTAGTTTACTACAGATTTTAATGATAACGATATGGTTTTTTTCATCTAATATATTTTTGATTTTATAGTTGACTCAAGAAACTATAGTGGAGGTGATTCCTTTTATTCCGTGCATCAAAATATATTTCTTATTCATAAAGATGGAATAATATGATCTTGATGGTGATGAATATATAATACTCTAAAAATCACAGTGATAATAATTTTCGTACCATTCATAGAATTTTTTTTCAATAATATTGATCCCAAGAACTGATATATCGATATAAGACATGTATTTTATTTTCCTCTTTTAAATTTTTAACTTTTTCCACATGATGTTTATTTTTTATTTTCACTTTCAAGAATGTGTCTTTAATTATAATTTTATTACATCACTCATATTTTTAATACTCCTTTCCTATTTCATTTTTAAAATTGGTTATTACCAACCATATTAATGAGGGAAAATTGGAATAAATATATTAAAACCTCTTGTAAAATAATATTTTCATTGTTTTTTTGACCTTCTGACCATTTAATACTCACTTAAATTTTTCAATATCCATGATTTAATTCATTTTGATTTTGTTTTTTACTTATTTAGAATATAATTCCATGATTTTTCCTTGATTTTCGATTTTTTAATCAATTATTCTAATGAACCACAATTTTTTATTAATAATTTTTCTACATCAATAGTGGTATATTATAGTATACTGTATTATACACATTTAACATATACTAATATATACAAACTTATTTTTGTTAATGAAAATGGATACATTATTCCACAACAAAACCGATTAAATTTAAATTATTACATAATGTTCAAAATATTTATAATATAAAATATTCTCTATGAAAATATGGATCATTAATGTTTTTTACAATCCTATCCCCCACAAAAAACACTATTGAAATGAAAGAGAATATTAGTAAACCAATAATCCTTCAAAAAAATGTAAATGTTGGACAGAGATAAAGATTATGGTGAATAATAATTGAAATACTAATGTGTTTTTTATAGTTGGTAATGTGACTGTTGTAGTAGTAATGTGATAGTTGAAACAGTAATGTGACTGTTGGAATAATAACATGAGAATTTAGAATAGTAACATGAACATTAAGATAAGTAACCTGACTATAGAATGTGTATTTTGAGCTTTAAATAATGAAATCTTATATAAATAATATTTATTATATGTAATATTAATTAATAGAAATATTAAAATATTTTAAAATATATATAAATATTATAAAACAAAAAAAATCTTAGCACATTTTTAATGAACTATAATTTAAAGTATTTAGTAATAATCACAATTTTTTTTTATTTAAAACAAAAAAAACCTATCATAGAAAATTATTTTGACAAAATTAATTTCGTATTTAAAATTATCACATCAATATTATCCAGGAGAGATTTTTTTCAAATTTTCGAAAACACTACAATTTTATTATGAATTATAAAAATGTTATTTAAAATAATATTTATTTTTTACATAATAATTATACAATAATATTATACAGTTTATCAATGTTATTATATTTGATTCTAATATAGGTAATCACTACTTTTTCTCCATTCAAAACTTCTAATGGAAGAGATTCATATTGTTTGAAATAAAATAAAATCATAAACTTTGAAACATTGACCCCTTAGAGATTCATTATCTGATAGGATAAATTGAATTTATTATAACATATCCAACTAATATGGATAATTTTCAGGATGTATTTTATATATCTCTTCTATGGAATTACATGGATTATACCTCACTAGTATTGAATCAAGATGTTGTAAAATAAGACAATGTCATCTAATTTGAGTAGAAACCAATGAATATCTTGTATGATATAGAAAAATTCATTTTCAACATGAATAATCACATTATGAGAGTCTTTTGGAGATAACATAAGAATGAAGATGTGACATTGAAATTGGAGTAAATGATTAAATAGAAGTACCCTCATCTACTATCAACTAATAAAATGATTTGATATTTTATGGAAAATTTTAATAATGGTAGGATAATTTAATTACCCATTTATTTATTAATAAATTTATCTATTTGTTTGTATTATATTACATATTCTTATATTCGTACAACACCTAGGGAAATCAATAGAACATTATATCATTACTTTAAATCAATATATTACTCCATAATGAGACTGATGAAAATTAAAAACATTTCATGCTGAAAAATGATATAAAACATAAACCATTAATTTAAAAATATGGAAACCTGAAATAGAATGAATCATCACCGTAAAAAACCACACTATAGAAAAATAGAATCTTCATAAATGAATTAAAATATTTAAAATAGAAAAAATAGACCCCTGAGTGTTATTGAGGCGAATAGTGAATGAAACAATATTTTTTTATTTATGAGAGGTAATTTTTTTTTGAAATAGTAATGTGAATATTTCAATTGTAATATTTTCATTTGAATAGGAACCCGATTATTGGGAATAACACACTTACTATTGGGAATGGTAACATGGCCATTTTAATAGTAATTTCACATCAAAATATCAAAATTGGATATAAATAATATTTATCATGTGTATTTTATATGTTAAAGTATTATAATTCCATAAAATTAATATCAATATTTAATTCTTAAGAAAATATGCATAAATTTTTCATAAATAATATTTTATTTTATTTAATCAGAAAATATTTTTTTTAATAAAAATTAATAATTAATTGTTATTGATATATATTTTTATAAAAAACTTTTTGAAATCAAAATGTCCAAATTTCCCAATAATGTGAATATATTAAATTTTTTAAATACATGAATTATTTCTTGAATAAAAAAATATTTTTAAAATACTATTTTTTACGACTTAATGATGATAAAATAATTCCTTAACAAATGAATATAAAAAATTTCATAAAAAAGTAAATTTATTAAGATTAATGGAACATTTAATAAACTTAAAAATACTTTCCAAACATAAATATAACATTGCAATACATAAAGTCAAATGTATTTCAGTAAATTAACAATATTTCAATTTTTCCAATTTTTTGTTAAACTAATCAATGCTGATTATAATGTGTTTTATATTAATATAGAAATTATTTATTATTTGAAATATCATGAATTTATTTATTTTACTATTAAACTTTTTATGGTGATGTTATATTTTATTCAATAATTTATTTTAAAAATACTCATATCTTTATGTATAAATAACCTCTATCACTTCCCATCAAAATCCATTTCAAAAAAAATTTCCAAATCCCAAAGTCTATGAAAATACAAACTCTCATGAAACTTATAATTACTAGGGATGTTCTAGGGGAAACCAAATACAAGCATCAATGAATTTGGTGTTGTCGATAAGAAGCATCACTGATAATATGGTTAGTTTTTATTAATTTTTCCCTCTCATTCCCACTTCATTTTATAGATTTATCTATAAATTTCAAAATAAAATCCTCTCTGTATTATTATGAAATATATTAAAGATTCATTTATAATTTTAATAAACTTTATTTATTAAGCATAAAAATATTTAAATGTGATTATTCTCTTTTTTCCATTCTTAACCACTCCAAATAAGTGGTCAATTGAACACACAAGAGGACATTTCCAACTCTATATGTATCAAAACTATTTTGAATTTTTTATAATAAATAATATATAATATATAATATATAATTAAAATTATTAATATTCTGGTAGAAAAAATAATAAAATTGATGTCATAGAAATCATGTAAAATCATTAAGTCGTTCATTGTGGAGAAATATTAAGGAAACTATCATAAAAAAACAGTTCACCATTAATGATAGAAATTATGAAATTCTAATCAATTATTATTTTTATATAGATTGAAATAAATAAAAAAATAACTTATATTTTCATCATTTAATTAAATTATGAGTATTATCCATTATATAAAGATTTGATGAAATAAATATATATTAAGAGTATAGGAATTAACAATATCATCTATTCCAATTAAATAACTCTGTTTTGGAATGTATTATAATTGTTGGATTACAATATGATAATACCCTTTCGTACTATCCAATGACATCAAAAATAGTTTTTTATCAATGGGAAACCATCAACCAATTAAATTATTTCAATTATAAATGAAATTCATTACCAGTATGATAGAAAATTAATTTCTTGATTTTCCCTCTTTCACATAATTTTTTTAAACTTTTCAATTGGAAAATAAATATATTTCAAGAGTAATATTCATATATTTTAATGAAATTTTTTTAGGAATCTAAATGTACAAAAAACCACATTTATTATCCATGGTTTACAAATGATGTAGTTTTCAATCCTTTATGGAAATATATACTCAATGATTTTATTTAAACTCATTCATTATTTTTCATGCCTTATGGATTTAATATTTCATTGTGATAATTGGGGAACGCATGTTTTATTAAAAATTAATTTTGTTAATTGAAACTACTCTAATTAATTGGTAATTAAAAAATCCTTAGAGATTAATTTTTTTATTATACCAAAGTGAATAACCATGATAATTACTAGAAAATTCAGGAACTTGTGGAAGCCGATCTAATGAAAATTAAATAAAAAAGAAAACTAGTCATGTACACAAGGGGTTATTACATAAATGAGTGTGTATTACACCATATCTCTCTTCCTCCACAAGTGAATAACCATGGCAATTATGATTTACATATCCTTGGTGATAATCCTTGGTGAAATCATAATAAACACCTCATTTTTTTGGTAGCCACAATTCCATGTTATATATCACATACACATGATTATTATTTTAATTTATGGTTCATTTATTATCTATGATGACTCTTCATGTTCTATTTCTATTGTTTATCCCATACTAGGAATTACACCCAACAATATCATTTGATGTTTGTCCCCCGGATATGACATGTGGTAAATGCAACATAGTTGGAACATGTGAGGGATCATATCAATTATATTAGAATACTGTTTATTTTAATTATGTATTATGTTTACGATTTCTATGAATATTAAAATTATAATGACACATTTTTTTTAATTGTTGTACCATATAATTTAAATTTTATGTATATAAAATGAGAGAATCAATAAATATTTATATTTTCATTTTTTTATTTATGGATATTGAAAACAAATTATTTTATCACTATTGATTTATCATTTTTAACTTCCCATGATGTTTCTATCCTACTGGTTAAAATTAGTTTCTTGAATCATAAATTTTGTAGCAACTAAATGAATTATCATTTTCATGATTTTTTATAATAATAATCATGTAAATGTTTTTTTATAGTAATGTATAATCCCAAAATAGTTTTGGACTTATTCACATGGTTTATTTATTATAAAATTTCATTTGATTCAAATATTTAGAATATATTAATATATATTTTTATATTTTTAGAGGTTTTATGAATGAAATATAAGCTCAATAGAATCATAACTGTTTAATGTGAACTAATCTATAACTCATACAAATACAATTGAAATCCCAGATTAATTGGGGATAATTATTCTTCATTAAAAATTAGAATATTTTTCAATATTTTTTAAATGATTTGTTTATGTCTTATTATAACTATAACTTTCCATGTCACGATCCGTCCTTGGGGCTCGTACCGTGACTACCCAAAGCCCGCCTTCCATAGGCCAGGGGCTGGGGACTAGCTCCAAAGGCGTAAATCTCTAATCTGGGAAGGAATTTCCATTTTAAATTGTAAACACACACAATAGAGTATGAAACTGGAAGTAAAAAACATAGTAAAACTATATAGAAATGTTGTGATGGAAATAAAAAGGGAAGAAAATACAATCCCAACAGTAAATTACAAGGAAAGGACAAACAGATACAACTAAAAAGACAAATAGCTGGAAGGTGTCTAGAAGCTCTTGGATCATCCACTATGGATCCTACGTGAAGGGTAGGTAGAGATAGTCTCCTCAGTGCTCCATGTTTGTCTGTCTCCTCAGGGTACTGACTCGTCGTGAGGTCCACCTCCGGGTATCGTCCAGTCATCGTACACTCTTCCTTGGTCAACGATGTTTTGTCATCTTCATCCAACACAATGAGGTGTGGGAATGGCCCGTGTAGGGGTGAGTATAAAGATACACAGTAGGGACCCCGAGACCCTCAAGGTCTCACAAAATCCAAAACGGATAAACTACAAGTACGAAACAACAGATAACCATTAATTAGGTGTATGACCATACATATACCTAAGTTATCTAGTAACCCATCTCAATTATGAGGGAATCACAAAAGTCATGACTCAGCTCAATCCAGAATTTTCATTATCGAAACCACAACTTCTGGAGAACTACTCCTCCATCAAGAACAGTGGGACTCTCGCAACAACAGGGCGCTTATCACTAACCATGGACTACTGAGGCACTCCTTCGGTCGAGTATCGCGAGTTTGCTGCCAAATACGAGGCACTCCTTTGCTATGGGTCTACCGCCAAATACCTGGTGCTCCCCCTAATATCCTGCAGAGGTACTCCTCATGTCGAGTATCGTGGGTCTGCCTCCAAATACTAGGCTCTCCTTCTTAATGGGTCTGCTGCCACGTACCAGGCGACCCCACTAGGCTAGTCGAATCAGTCAAGCAGTCGTCGGGTCTATCAGCTACTAGGTCTCCGCACTCTATCTGCTCGTCACATGAAGGATCCAATTCTCGAGTTACAGGGCAAAACTCCAAATGTCTTCAATTATCATGAAGAAGTATCTCAAAGATCCGTTTCTTCAACGGAATCTCATCGCAACAGACAGTGTGTCAATCGTATGCCCAGTCGGTAAGTTATTGGCATTTCTGTTCTAGGGGACCGGTTGGTTTTAGGATCAAACCAACCTGAACGTACCCTAATGGTATCAAAACCTCTAGTGGGGTATTCCAAATGAACTGTCTCACTCTCAGCTTTTCAATGTCTCATAAGGTTCGTCGATCAAACCCGTAGCCCAAGATGCAGGCTAAAAGGTGTAAACAGGCCATAGCGGGTTCAGGTCTCTACGACCCATTCGGACCGACCCAGCCCGACCCGGTCTGAACCGGGGTCTGGCTTGGTCCACGGGTCTAACCCGGCCCAAGGGGGCGGCCTGGCCCGAGTGGTTGGCTCGGCCCGAGTGGGCTTCCCAAACCGAGGCAGCGGGCCGGCCAGAAGGGGTGGCCCAGCCCGAAGGCACGGCTTGGCCCTAGGGTGGCTCGACCAAAGTCATCCCGGCCAGTGGCGGCCCAGAGGGCGGGGCCTAGCCCGTGGCCACCCGACCCGAGGTAGCCTAGCTAGTGGTGTCTCGGATGGCTGGCCTGTGTGTCCTGGATGGCCATGCGTGGGAGAGGGGTTCCACGCCCCCTTATTTCTGATTGGAATCGGGACTACGCTTCGTTTCTGTTTCTCTGCGGGACCCTTCGCATCTCGCCTGTAGCACGTACCAGCGGTCGGCTTAGCTGGCCACCCTGGTTTCTCCACCACAGCATGACGATGCCGCGGGTTTGTTGGCCTCCGCGCGATGTGACGATGTCGCACCTCCTCTGCCGCGGCCCAGCCTGGCCGCCGCTTCCCGCTCCTCCGGGCGGCGTGACGGCGTCGTGCTCGTCATACAACCACTGCGGCCCTCCTGGACACGGACCTTCCTCCCAGCACGGTGCGTCGACACCACGCCCCTCCGGCACCGCCACGGCCCACCTGGTCATGGCTCAGTTCTCAGCGCAGCATGGCAGAGCCGCACCCTTATGCCGACCCGGAGGCCTTTCACCCCCGACATTCTTCGCGGCCGGCTCAATGTCAGTCACCGTGTGTACCTCCTACGTCGTCATCAAACAGGAACCAAAAAAAGGGGATGGTCAGGCCGTGTTTGTGTGGACCGAACCCTCCTCATTACTGTGATATCATTCGGTTCTCAAAGAACACAACATATAATGGGGTATGTAAGGTTAATATTCAATCGTAAAATAACCCCCACCTCGCATTCAGTGACGTTGACAGAGTAACAGGAAGGAGACACCATTCCATCAATGTCAGAGGAGGAAGAGGGTACTCGTCTTTGGCGAACGAGCGTTCTAAGGTGATGAAGTTGATGACGACATCAACGTTCTTCATGGGCGTCGCTTCCCTTTCATTCCCCGATTGAAGTATAAAAAAGATGTTGTCGTTCATTGTTGGAGAGAAAAGGCTCCTCCCTAGCTCTTCCTTTTCTCTATTCCACCCATGAATAATTCCCAACAAAATGAAATAATTGGTATTCCTATTATTTTATAGTTGGAATGAATTAGAAATTTTTTAAAATTAATTAATTTACCTCACTATTTTAGTTGGTGAAGTTGGCTTTATTAATTGGGGGAGGAAGGTGAAGAACTTCAAAAGTTTACCCCAATTTATGGGGAGTTACAAGGGGGTTAATGCTCGTGTGGGCCCCACCCCTTTGATTGCAAGAGAAGTTAAAACTTTAGGTGGGTCCCCCTTAATAATATCCTCCCAAGGGAGGTTATGTGTGGGTGGGTCCCACCTCTAACCACCACTTGGAGGTTTTAACTACCAACAAATAAAAATAGTCACACCTTATTTTTATTTAATTTTATTTAAAAACACCAAAAACTAACTTCTAATCATGTTAGAACGCAACTACGTTGAAGGTACCAATATGAAATCACAGACACTACAAGTTCAACGAGGCCCTCATATTTCAATTCCGATCACCGGTTCAAAATATATAAAATCCTGCTCGTACGTTTACTGAATGTACCCGAAAAAATGTTTAGAAAATTATAATCAGTCACCCTCGACTCACTACAGTCAAGGTTAGGCTCCGCCTAGGTGAAACATGCCCCAAAGAACCCAATGGTACTCTCGGATTGTCAATTTGAGTTATCTTTTATATTTTATGAATTTTACAACAAAATAATTGACACTTAATTATTTTATTTGCGGCAAAAAACTAACTTTCTTAGGTGGCCCATGCTGGCCAAAGTTAGTATCTTCTTATAGAAAGAATACACTCAAGTGTTCATCGGTGGTCTCAAATTTTTATTCCGAGTTACCATTTGTGAGTTATAATCATTTGAAAAATAAAATAATTTATTTAATTATTTTTTTTACGATTATTCCATTTTTGGGTGTCCTCACAGGAGGCCCACGCTGACGAATCTTAGGTCACACCAAGGGTAAAATCTCTATCATAGGTGCAACTGTGCCCTTGGATTTAAGATCTGAGTAACTGTTTAAGAGTTAATCCATATTTTTAGAAAAACTACTTACGCACATTAACATATGATTTACAAAAACTTCGCGGGATCATTCCAAGCACTCCGGGCCACGGAATGGAGCGCCGTCAAATTTTGCAGACTCGTAAAAGTTTCATGAATTTATGGAAAAAAATTCCATGGAATTTCTATGTTTTTTACATTCTCCCCACCTCAGGGGTTTACCTCCCTGTAAGATACAACTCACAACTAATATAACATGTGGGGGGTACTGAGCACGTATCTGAGCCTCCCGCTCCCCATGTGCTCTCCTAGAAGTTCCCATGATGCCAACGAACGTGCACCAGAGGTATCATCTATCCACGAAGGACCCACTCCTGTCGATACTCAATTTCTACTGGAACCTCCATAAATGTTTCCACATCGTCAACATCCATCTCGCCATGGTCGATGATGTGGGAAGGGTCATGCATATATCTCCTCAGCTAGGATATGTGGAAGACGTCGTGCACCCGGTGCAACTGAGGTGGAAGTGCTAAGCTATATTCCACCTCACCAACATTATTGACGACCTAAAAAGGTCTGATTAACCTCAGAGATAACTTTCCACCTCATCAAAATTTCCATAGACTGCATCGAGATGAGACCCATAGAAAGACGTGGTCGCCATCCTCGAACTCTAAAGGTCTTCATCTCTAGTCAGCATACGACTTTTGTCTACTCTGTGCAGTCTTCATCCACTCCTGGATGACCTACAGCTTCTCCGTGGTAGCTCGTACCATCTCTGGTTAGTAGGAAGTGTGCCGACATGGTGAGTCGGTTGATGATCACCCAAATATTGTAATTTCCCATGTACGTACGTGGAAGTATCATCACTAAGTCCATGAATATCTCATCCCACTTCAACTTTGGGACCTCTAAATGCTGAAACAAGCCTGCTAGTACCTGATGCACTGCCTTCACTTGATGAATAGCTAGGCATCAAGAGAAAAACTATACTACTACCATTTTCATACCTAGCCACCAGTGCTATTATCGAAGGTCCTGGTATATCTTCACCACACTTGGAAGTATCGCTAGAGGGGATGTGTGGAACTCCTTCAACACTTCCTCCTGAAGTGATATTGGTACAATGGTATGTCCTCTGAAGAGAATGACGTGCTCCCCTCCTTCAGAAAATCTATTAGGTGCCTGCCCTGTGGATATCTGGGCACGTAATGTCTCATAGTCAGTGTCTCCACACTTTACCTCCCTGACTCACTGAAGAAGTGGGGAAGTGACTATAAGAGATTGTAGAAAGACTACTCCTTTTCTATCCATAAAGGATATCTGTAATGTAGCCAGCTGCTCTATCGCCTCTCCTAGAAGCTGTATTCTAGACCTCATACTGAGTGAATCTGTAACAACGTTCTCCTTCCCAAGAGAATAGACTATCTCGATGTCATAGTCTTAGAGGAACTCAAGCCATCGTCACTATCTCGGGTTCATGTCCTTATGAGAGAAGATATACCTGAGATTCTAGTGATCAGAGTACATGGTAAAACGTTCACCTATAAGATTGTGCTTCCACATCTTCAACGAGAAGACCACTGCAGCTAACTCCAGGTCATGGGTAGCATAGTTTATCTCGTGTTATATCAGATGCCGAGAACCAAATGTGATCACTGCTAGACCCTGCATCCGGACACACCCATGTCTGGTCCTAGTTGTGTCGTAGTAGACTCTGTACCGTACACCTTCCTCAAGAAGCCTCTAGATGGGGGCACTAGTCAGCCTCTTCCTCAACTTCTGAAAGCTCTGAAGGGATCACTCAGATCACACTAAGGGTTTCCCCTTCTTCGTCAAGGCTTATAGTGGTGATGAAACTCTGGTGAAGTTTTGAACGAACCTCCAGTAGTATGCAGCCAAAGTATACATCCCTCCACCTTGGGGGTGGGGGATCCTATATTCATGTTTTGAAACGATGTCCCCATGTTTTTTCACTCTTGTTTGGAAATAAAAACTCAAGACTCATGGTATCATGAGGGTAATGCTAGCCGACTCACGAGTGATCAGCTGCACCCTCCTATGCATGAGTTTAATCTGTGCTTCATGGGTTCCCTTTTTCCCCAACCAAGGGAAACATCATCTCAATGATATAGATAAACCACAACATTTTTTCCTAATACAGTCAATCAGTGTATGAACTGTGGTTTCTCAATCCATACCCATACTATCCTCGTAAGGCCTCGACGCTTCCACCAAGACGATCCAAAAAAAATCTCACCTTTAGGGTCAGATCACACCGTCGATGTATGTGTGATTATCGAGTCTCCCCCCAATGTTATCTCCAGACATTAGGGTCAATTCAACAGTTTAACCGGAAACTCTAGGTATGTGACAAGATTTGTGGAAGGAAGGAATGATTAGTACTTAGTCTATTAATATGGCAGCTAGTAGTAGACAAAGTCTGTACCTCAAATCATTGCTAGAGCCCTTGGGTTACACTCCTTGACCACATGCAGCTACTCTCTTCCCCTGCCCTCAAGCTCCCTAAGCATGGTGGGATCCACAATAAGGGGGCGGTTGTAACCTGTCAAAATGTACAACACCTAATGCTGCTCTCCTAGATCTGCTTCCACATATGCTGCACTGTAGATTAATCCTTAACATGTTTTCTTTTCGAAACAGTTTACACGCCAAAGTTTCTTGAGACTGGCTCTAGTTTCTTGCTTTCCCACAACTAACATTCACTGGATGTATCCTCTCACCCAAAAAACATTCAACCAAAAAATTTCTCTCTAACATAATATCATAAGTAAGAATACACAAAGAAAAAAAGTGTTGTCTTGTATGTCCCTAAACACACCTCACTCGGAGGTCCAAACTCCGATTCACTGATCGTATCGTATAAATCGAGTACCAGGAATGATAGGTACACCTCTATGAATACTCAGTTACCGACATGTCATCCTTCTGATGCTGTAAAAGTTATAGAGAACTCTCAGGCACCTCCTCAGGCCAGTCCTTAGCCACCTGTAAGTCAGGCTCACCTCGGAAGAAGAGGGGTATATGATGTTGAAAAACATGTAAGGCACTAAGCCTGCATGTGTCACCTACTGGTACCGCCGGTTGAAACTCTTGACCAACAAGCACTGATATAGATTAAACACTAGCGGAAGGTACCACCTCGAGCAATGGTCCACATACCGAAGTCTCATCACTATATAGTTCATCCTCATGGTCACTCACTGGGAAACACTAGTATTTGATATCACTATATGCTATACTGGTTTCTTTAATAGGCGGAGAACTCTAGCAATCGCCTCCAGTCAGTCCTCTACTTCCTAGAAATTTGTCTCGCCTCATAACCTCAGAGGCCTCTCCAATTGGAACTCGTGCAACGCACTCAATCGACATGCATGATCTCCCAGTGTGGCTGGTGGCATCTGCTGCACAACAGGTGATGGTGCTACTGATACAACACCCAAAGGTTCCTAAATAGTAAGAGGGCCCAGTATCGGAGCCTCATCGCTCGATGGGCCATCATCATGTACTCTCTCAGAAATCTAACTGGCTGTCTGCATGGAGGCATCCTAAACAGATGTGACACTATCAAAAGATTTTACCTGGTCAGCTGACCTGGATGAGCTGATTTAAAGAATGAATTTTGAAAACACTAACGCAATCAGTGTTTTCATACACTAAGTTGGAAATGAGTAGTCAGGGTCATGATGTATGGATACGTCGGTCGTCACACCATCACAGGACTCCCTGAACTAAAAACCACACTCGATACCCTTAACACAATTGCTTCACAGAAAAGAATGATCAGAGTCCTATGTTCAACGGTAGAACCGACATCTTTGATAACAATTTTTCACGACACGTCATCGGGGCCCGTTCCGTGACTACCCCATGCCCGCCTTCTATAGGCTTGGGGATGGCGACAAGCACTAAAGGTGTAAATCCCTAAGATGGGAAGGCATTGCCTTTATAAATTTTAAAGACACAAAATAGTCTACGCAACTGGAAGTAAAACACTATGTAAAATTAAATACAAAAGATGTTCTTGTAAGGAAAAAGGTCCAGAAATACAAGCCCAATAGTAAAGTACAAGGAAATGGGAAACATGTACAACTAAAAAGATAACCAGCTAGAAGGTGTCTAGCCGCTCTTGTATCGTCCAACACGGATCCAACCTGAAGCGTAGGTACATATATGCTCCTTAGTGCTCCACGTCCGTCCGTATCCTATGGGTACCAACTTGTCATTAGGTCCACCATTGGGTACCATCCAGTCCTCATACACTCTATCTTAGTCTGCATTGTCCGTCATCTACATCCAACACAACGAGGTGTGTGCATAGCTCATACATGGGTGAGTATAAAGAAAATCAGTAGGGACCCTGAGACCCTCATGGTCTCACAAAATCCCACTAGGATGGACTAAAATAATAATAAAATTGATAACCATTACTTAGGTATATGCCGAAACATTTACCTAATTTATCTAGTAACTCATCTCAATCATGAGGAAATCAAAAAAGCCATGACTCAGCTCAAACCAGAATTTTCATTATCGAAACCATGTATGCTGGAGAACTCCTCCTATGTTGAGAACATTGGGCCAGTCATGACACAAAGGCATTTATCACTATCCTTGGACTTCTAAAGTACTCCTCATGTCGAGTACCGCAGGTCTACCGCCAAATACCAGGCGCTCCTATACTGTGGGTATGCCTCCAAATTCTAGGCGCTCCCCCTAATAGCCTGCTGAGGTACTCCTCCTATCGAGTATAATAGGTCTGTCGCCAAATACCTGGAATTAATTTTCCATGGGTCAATTGCCAAGTACTAGATGCTCCCCACATGGCTAGTAGAATCGGTCAAGCGGTCGTTAGGTCTGTCAGCTACTAGGTCCCTATACATTGTCTACTCGTCACTAGAAGGATCTTCTTTCCGATCTGTTGGTAAAAACTAAAACTGTCTTAAACTATCATGTAGAAGTTTCTTGAAGGTCCGTCTCATTTAGGGGATCTGAACACAACCGACGACAAGTCAATCGGACGCCCGATGTTTATGTTATTGGCATTTCCGTTCCAGGGGCCTGGTTGTTTTTACGTTCAAACCAACCTGAACATACCCCAACTGTATCCAAACCTCAATTGGGGTATGCCGAAGGAACTATGTCACACTCAGCCTTTTTTCAACGTAGATGGTTTGTCGATCGAAAACTTGTAGCCCAAGATGCAAGCTAAAAGTTGATAACGGGCCATATCGGGTCCATCTCCTCCGCGCGGCACGACAGCGTCGTGCTAATTGTCCGACCGCTGTGGCCCTCATGGACGCGGCCCTTCCTCCCTGCCTGGTGCGATGACACCACACCCCTCCGAAACCGCCACGACCCGCCTGGCCATGGCTCGGTTCTCAGGGGGGCCTGGCGGTGCTGCGTCCCTTTGGCGACCCGGCGGCCTTGCGCCACGGGCTTTCTTCGCGGTCAGCTCGATATCGGTTGCCGCGTGTACCGCCTCCATCGTAATCAAACAAGAACCAACAGAATGGGAGGTTTGGGCCGTGTTTGTGCTGTCCAGACCCACCTCATTACGGTGATATCATTCGGTTCTCAAAACACACAACATACGACATGGTACAGAAGGTAATATTCAATCATAAAATAACCCCTACCTCGAGTTCGGTGATGTTGACAAAGTCGCAGGAAGGCGGCATCGTTCCGTCAATGAAAGAGGATGAAGAGGGTACTTATCGTTGGCGGATGAGTGTTCAAAGGTGGCGTAGTGGAAGACGACGTCGGCGTTCTTCGTGGGCGTCGCTTCCCTTTCTTGCCCTGGATGAAGATGGGAAAAAGGGCGCCATTCTTAGTTGGAGAAAAAAGTCTCCTTTCCAGCTCTCCCCTTTCTCTATTCCACCCAGGAATAATGCCCAACAAAATGAAATAATAGGTTTGCTTATTATTTTAATTTTGGCATGAATTTGAAATGTTTTAAATTTAATTAAGATATTTCACTAATTTAATGGGTGATGTTGGCCTAATAAATTGGGGGAGGAAGGTGATGAATTTCAATGTTTCCCCAACTGTATAGAGAGTTACAAGGGGGTTAGAGCTCATGTGGGCCCCACACCTTTGATTTAAAGAGAGGGTAAAACATCAGCTGGGCCCCACTAAATAATATCCTCCCAAGGGAGGTTATGTGTGGGTGGGTCCCACCTCTAACATCCACTTGGAGGTTTTAACTACCAACAAATAAAAATAAGAATACCTTATTTTTATTTTATTTTATTTAAAAACCCCAAAACTAACTTCTAATCATGTTAGAACACAACTACGGTGAAGATCTCATTAAGAAGTCACCGACGTTGTGAGCTCAATGGTGCCCTCAGATTTCAATTCCAATCACCGGTTAAAAAGATATAAAATCATGCTTGTATGTTTACAGAACGTACCCAAAAAAAAGTTCAGAAAATTATTATTTTTCTCCCTCGACTCACTGCGGTCATGGTTAGGATCTTCCTAGGTGATACACACCCCAAAGAACCCAACGATACTCTTTGATTTTCAATATGAGTTACCATTTAGATATTATGAATTTTAGAATAAAATAATTGACACTTAATTATTTTATTTGCGGCCAAAAAATAACATTCTCCGGTGGCCCGTGCTGGCCAAAGGTAGCATCTTCTTAAAGAAATCATACACTCACGAGTTCAGCAGTGGTCTAGGATTTTAAATCCGAGTCACCGTTTGTGAGTTATAAGCATTTGAAAAATAAAATAATTTATTTAATTATTTTTATTACGATTATGCCATTTTTGGTTTTTCCTTATAGCAGGCCCACACCGACTAATCATATGTCATGCTAAGGGTAAACATTCCATCATGAGGAAAATAGTGCCCTTAGATTTCAGATCTGAGTTACCGTATAAGATTTATTCCACTTTTTTAGGAAAACTACTTATACGCATTAACTTATGCTTTACAAAATCTTCGACGGATCATTCTGGGCACTCTGACCCTCAGAATCGAGAGCCTTCAGATTTCGCGGACTCATAAAAATCCCATCAATTTATGTAAAAAAATTTCATGGAATTTCCTGGTCTTTACATTCTATAATTTATTTTTGAATTTGCACTTTTATTTTCGTGCCTATAATTATTCAATAAATTATATATTATTATATCCATAACTTTTACCCTAGTTTTTACTTGTGATATATTTTTAGATTACTTTGGTAGATATTCATATTTTGTGTCATTGGTTCTATGAAAAAAATGGGTTGTAGTGAGTTTAGATCAATATAAATAGTTGGTAAATAGTGATGTATAATAGAATGGAATATCTAGGTATTTATGTATCTTTTTTAAATTGTTTTTTATTTTTTAAACCCAATTTTTGACTTTTATTATTTCCATATTATCCTTTTTCACTATAAGTTCATTGACTTTATAAATTCTATAGATACCTTTTTTTAATGGATTTTTTATTATGGATTTCACTAATATGAAATGTCTTATGTTTTTTAGAGATGTGGAGCCTATAAAAAACATCATAAAAATATTTCCCGATAATTTGGTTGGGAAATGTTATTTATCAGAATAAAATTTTAAAATTATATTGAATTTTTTAATTGAGAACACAACATGTAATAAATTTATAATACCATAAATGTGGGTTTTGTGGTCAATTTGATATATGTTGAGGGATAACAATGATTTCAGACCCTTCACATTACTATTTTGGTCATGATGTGTTTTTTAATATATTAATATTATTAAATTTCATTAAATGGTTTTGGTAGTTTATTTAAAATTAGAGATATGTGATGTTTTTTATGTTAATTACATTTTTAAATTAAGTTACAAAGGACTATGATTATAAATATTGTATTCTAATTTTTTAATTAAAATCATTATTTAATGTGCATTTTATTTTAATTATTTATTATATCATTTATATTTAATTATTTTATATCCTAGAGTTACTTTTGTATTTCAATATGATTGTTTCTATATATGGTTGTCTATTTGGGATTACAACCAATTTTCATTATTTTACTTGTATTCCTTGAAGAATATCTATCTAATACATAAATTTAAATACCCCCAAACCTAAAAACCAGTCATTAAGAAAATATAGGTGAATTTTATCAGTTGGATCTATATTACCCCTTATTAAAGAATTTAAAATTACCACTTGCCCATCTAGGAAATTCCATGGAGGCTGATTCTAGATCCTTCCCTTTTTATTGAGTGGTACATCATTCCAAATTGATGTAACAACTAATACACCATTATAAAATATTGAATTTTCATTCTTAATGGAATCCATTTATTTAATCAAGTGTTTTTTCCTCAATAATGGTGATAAACATATATTTTGGGATATGTTTAGGTTGATAAAAAGTATATACTTGGTTGATTCATGTTTCATATTGGTCTCTTGGTTTTGGTTCCTCAATTCCTAATAGATTTATATCAGTAAGAAGAGAAACCCTAAAATTTCTCCCTAGTTCAACCTTGATGAAAACATGAAGGGGTGGGGTGACATTCATCATCTTTATTTGTTATTGAATATTGAGTCAATCTTTTATAGGGGTTAGGATTCCCTAGACAGCTTGTGATGACAACTGGATCCTATTAATAAACACGGGTAATGGTGATTTTGATGATGATAAACCATGACTTTCTTAAATAACACAGAAATGAAGATTCGAATTCCTTTCATTAATCTTATTAATAAATAACAATGATATTGGGCTATTGTATAGGGTCTCGGTCTAATATAGTTTCCATTTTATTATTTTTAATAATTTTTCTATTTGTTCATAATTTTTCATCATGTACTTCTTGTATGTCTTAGTGGCCCTACTTTATTAATGCCTCTTATTTATTTTTATCCATTCTTATTGAATAGTAAAAATTATAATGGTCACACCCTAATGATGAGACTTTTTTTATGAATGTTAAGTCCTTCAATTTTATTCTTCTTTGTATATATGATATATAAAATTTTGGAGAATCTTCTTGAAATTTTCTTTTTTTATTGAATTCTTTCTCATATTAATTTGATGTTTCTAATATGGATATTCTTCCTATTAGTTCACTTGGAATATTTTTTAATATTTCATTTTTATTATCAAAGGATTATTTCTATATTTTGGAAATTAAAATATTTTTTCATGCATGATTTAATTGATTTTAATGTTATTTATGTACCTATATTTTGGGTTTAGATTATTTTTTAGTATTATATATGTGGAATAATCCAAATTAATTATCATTCTATCACATGTAATTAATTCTAGTTATCATATTTTCAATTTTATTTTTGTTTTTAGGAATAGTTAATACCATTATTCATTATAAAATGTTCACTAGATGGCTTCATTCAAAAACCTTATCCATTGAAATTTATTCATTTAAATATTATCATCATTTGTTTGGATTTATTTTTTTGAGTTCCTCCAATCCAAATTTTATCCTAATAGTATCACGAATATTGAGTGTAGACTTCCTAGTAATGTATCATGTGCAAGGACAACATTATATGCTTAGTGATGATAGTTGTGTCCTAGAGGCTACATGAGGGACAATCTTTTTAGCACATGGCTAGAAGTTCACATAATAGATGAGAATCATAGAGTCTATTTTAGATTATATTTTATTAGAATAACTTTTGGTGTGGTTGGGAATTTTTATATCGATCATTTTCGATGTATTGGAATTAGTTTTTTGGAATTTTCTTATTCAGAAGTTAGCCCCATTTTGGTTTATTTAAAAAGTAAAAAAAATTAATTTAGAAGGATCCGGAAAAGA
This sequence comes from Viscum album, assembly GCA_963277665.1. Taxonomy (NCBI): domain Eukaryota; kingdom Viridiplantae; phylum Streptophyta; class Magnoliopsida; order Santalales; family Viscaceae; genus Viscum; species Viscum album. The sequence continues at coordinate 1,267,701,566 of OY728159.1, forward strand.
TATTAATAAAAAAATTATAGTTCTTATTTAAATTTAATATATTCCTCATTTCAGTGACAAAAAAAATGGAGAAATTTTGGTTTATAAGGAAAACACATAATGTAATAGAATTAACCACGTCCAAATAAAATTATCCCTTATCCTAATTACAACCATAGATATGGGAATAATGGAATTCTAGGATTGAAATTGAAATATTATATTTTTTATGCAGTACAAAAACATCAAAATAAGATAAAATCAATTGGTGAGTAATTAAATTACATATATTTCCATGGATTTTTATCTTTTTTTCAATGATGTACTTTGTATGACTCCAATGGAAACCAGGAAAAACATTGAGTGATTAAGAGTGAATTAAAATTCCTTATCAAATATTTTTAATGGTTATAAATTATAAAACAGGCTTATTAGAATTTCAATACACTTAATAAATAGTTATTTATGTATAAAATACTTTTAATATATATAAATATTTATACATTTAATAAAATAGGAATAAATTTAATTATAATTTAATAGTATAAATTTTTATATTAAATTTATTTTTAAAATATAATCAATATGAGACCTAAATCAATAAGTATAATTAAAAAAATAAACCTAAATATCGATTTTAAATATATTACAATTAAAAAATTAAAAAATTTATTTTTATTTTTATATTTTTATAAGAAATGGTATTCCTTGAAAAAAAATACATAATAATTTTATATTTTAACATTTATATTAAGAATATATTTGAAAATTATTTATTTAATAAAAATAATATTTGTAATTATAAATATTACATTAACTAATAACATTTTTAATAAATATTTTTATAATATTAATACATCAATTAATATATTTATCATATCATTAAATCATATATAATACTTTTAATATAATGATTTTTTATACTCAATTGTTGTTAAATTTTATCATTTTTATTAATGTTAACAAAAAATATTATATATATGATGAATATAAATAAATATAATAATATAATAAAAGACAATTCAAAGAACTGTATAATTAATATGAAATAAAAATATATATATATATTTGAAATTAGAAACCTATTTATATATAAATATATATTAAATTTTTTATATATAAATTAATTCTGTTATGATTAAATAAAAATTTTATAAATAAAAATTTTATAGAATAATACAATTTAAATATTTATTTCTAAAAATATAATTTTGTTTTAAAATTATATAAATAATATATTTGTATTTATATATTAACATATAATTTTTTTTATTTCTTTTTGAAATTTATATAATTAATTTAGTGAAATTCATTTTTTTATATTCTCAAGATTAAATTGTTGATATAATTTATTTTTCAAGAATTCATTTTTTTAAATTTAATATCATTCTTTTATTCATTTTTATAAATTTTTTACAATTTTTTAATGCATGTAACAAATGGTATGAATTAACCTTTATTAAAATTAGTTTTTGTGTTTATTTAATATTGCTAATTCATATTTTATTTTCATTCAATTAATATTGTAAACTCATTCATTAAAATTTGAAATTATTAATATTATTGGAATTTATTCATTTATTTAATTTTATGTAAACATATATATTTATTAATTTCTAATATTTGATATATGTTTTTATTAAGATTTATTTTATTAATTTTCAATTATTCAGTATTTATAATTTTAAAAAGCTTAAAATGTATATTAATTAATTATTTAAATTTATATTCAATATTATGTAATCGAAATAGCTAATTTAATTTTTTTAATAATTTTTTTCTTTAAATAATTAATATTATATCATTAATCAATTTTATTCTTTTCTTATGTGTTTTTAATTTATGCTAATAATGTTATAAATTCATTTTTTATGTTTGAAATTTATTCAACTTTGTTTATTTATTTTAAAAATTCGTACATTTAATATTATTTGTATGTTTTAAAAATTTATTAGTTTTAATTTCTTTTGGTATTTATACAATTTTCCATATTTATATATACATATTTAATTATTATTTTCAAGAAATGTTAACATATTTATAATTTTTTTGTATAATATTAATACATATTAAATTATTATGTAATTTTATTTTTAATATGTTTTGAATTTGAATAATTAATTTACGAAAATACATATTTATTATTTTTTCTTTTATATCCATAGTATAAATCAATTATAATATTTTATCATTAATAAAATTAATAATTATTATTTATTCATTTTAAATAATTTTATTTTTTATATCTTATTACATAATGATAAAAAGAAAATTTTTCTGTGAAAAGAATAAGCAATAACAAAAGATTTTTTAGAATTTTTAGAGGTTATAATATGAGTTTAATCATATATCATTAGTTATTACATATTCAACCATTTAACCACTTACAAGAAAGAACCCAAACTGATCATTTTACATCATTATATATTTAAATATTATTGAAACTGATCCTCTATGGTAGTGTAACCAATTTTAGAAGGTAAATTGAACGTAAAAAATTGATGGTATGATATTCCAATATTTTTTGTATTCTCAATTTTTCATGTGTTTTCATGATATTTTGAATTATTATTCCATTACTCATCTCTAACAGTTCTTCCCCTGTTTTTTTGTCTATATCGAATGTTTTATATCATTCTTCACTTAATTAAGATAAATCAACCCTTTCAGGGTGTTGGAATATTAGTTCACCGATCTTTCTTGATTTGTCCCTTTTATGGGTTATTATTTTGGATTTCAATTATAAATATATACTATAGATAGTGATTTCATAAAAAAATAAATTTAGAAAACACAATATAATAACAATTCCAAATTAATTTGGGATATACTTGAAAAAAAATGTATTTGTAGATTACATTACATTTAGTAACCACCTAAAAATGAATAATTTCTCAATTAGGCGGTGAATCAACATCATTAGTAAATTTTATACATAAACAATTGTTCATAATTTAATAAATATGTGTAGGAATAAATATTTATGGATTCATTATTATATATCGGGTTATGAAAAAGTCAATATACTAACTATATTTCAAATGTTAATGAATGAAGATCATGAATCATTATTTTTTTATGAAACATAAAATGAGATATATAAATTTATATATTAATACATGTTTATATTATATTTATTTCCATATATTTGCATGAAAATAACCATCACATTGTGTATGGACTCATCTACATTACAATGTGAAAAAAAATCCGGCCAATATAAGAAAACTAATACATTCCAAAACATGATATTTATTATATGTATAAATTTAAAACTATATATTGTATATTATTTTATAATATATATATATATATTAGATTATAATTATATTTTTTCAAGTTATAATTTATATTATATATAAATATAACAAATGAATACATTCTCATTATACCATGAGTTTATATATATACATTTTGAAAATAATTATTATTAATTTAAAAAAAAGATGGATATGAATAAATATGTATTGATGTCAATCACATGAAAATGGTGTATGAGGATGAGGTTGTAGAGTTCATTAAGTTCAGAATAGGGAATTTATACAACTCTTGTAAAATCCTTTCTCCATGTTCTTAAAAGAAATATTTTTAGAGGTGTTGGAAGAACATTTAATCATTCATTGATTTATTAGAGATATAAATATTATACAATATATGATGATTAACAAAACATTGATACGGACTAGGATGATACTTCAATTTTTGGACCATCTATTATGATTAAATGTTTAAATGTTATTGAAATCAATATCAATGAAATTTCCATAGAAATTAAAATTTTCCATTGTTATACCCTGAAGATACTTTAAATTTGAAAAATATGTGAAAAAAGAACAATTTATAGAAGTTTCAATAAATAATAAACATTTTCATTCATTTAAATGCTATATAATTTGAAATATGGAAGTGGATGGTGCGACACCATATTTACAAAACTATATGTTCATATAAATGATATAAAAATACAAAATAATGACTTCCCTTTCAAGAATATGATACCAGAGAAATTATATATTCAGTGGTTATGACCATTAAAATAATACATATCTACTTAAATGATTTTATATTGTTTCTTAAGGACCATGAATAACAACATAATTTCACTATAATTTTTCCATCTCGATACATGAAAAATTATTAGGGAACATCAAATATAATATTTTATTTTATAAAAATTCCATTATATTGATTAATAAAAGGCTATGAAGAGCCTTATATAAAATTAATGTCTCACCCCTAAACATGAATTCAATTTGTGAAACTATATAACATAGTAAAATCTCCTCATTGGTCGTCTGTTGAACATGAGTATACCCAATTTTGAAATGTTCAATGATTACTCTGTATTATGATATATAAATATTGAATGAGTCCCTTTGGTGTACTTTTAGTTCCTATTAAATGGTGATGCTTATGTTGGTAAATAATAACATTCTACTATGGTGGTACACAAAGTCAAAATACACTATGATATCTCTTCTATATATGGACATAAAAACCTATTCATGATATTGACAATTTTTTAGCTCCATTAACATGAGATCATAAATTGATGTGGGGTATATGTGTTGCATTTCGATATTCTCATATAAGTGTAAAATTCACATTGATCGAAATTTTGTAAGAGATGATAAATCACATTTTAACTTATGTTAATTATTGAGGATATATAATAATGTAATATTGAGATTTCTCATCATTGAATAAGGTACACACACCATTAATTAGAAAAATTCATTAATGAATCTTATTTTAGTTGAATGAAAATGTTTACGTTAACTATATAAATAATAATATTAGATGACATTGATTGATGGGAATATATAAAAATATACAATGTAATCATCATTAACAGGTGGACAATATGTCAAAAATTTACAGAATATTTCACTATTTTTGGTAAAAAAATCCAAAAAACTATACTAAATTGGTTGTAAAAAATGATATTAGTTTTTTTAATGATGATAATTGCATTTTTGGCATGATAGAATTTGAATTGATGTAATAAAGATAGAAAAATATGTGTGTAATTTTCTTACTGGTATGTAAAAAAATTCATTATAAAAGAAATATGGAATTATGGTTAGGTTGGATATGATTGACTTGGGGATAATGGAAGTGCTGATTGCAATGAAGGGTTATTGAGAGTATTTTCTTCATCTAAAGAATTTTACACAATCTAGGAAAGAAAATTTTCATTTTGGAACTTCCTTAATAATATATTGGTTATTTAAGGGTATTCATAAAATAGTAATTATATCATTTCAATGAATAATTTGATGTTAAAGAGTATAAAATCACATGAATGTCACATTCAAATGAATGATTTAAATTATGTGGATTTACGTTGTACTCATCGAAAAAAATAATCATACACATTAAATAGTATTTTTATTTTTTTCAAATTGATTATTTTTTATACATGGTTGACATTCCATCCATTAATTAAAAATGTTCTGTCATATAATATGAATTAGACATGTTATTCCCACAATCATTTTTTTGATATAATTATTCAAGAAGATGGTTTACTTGGTTAGAGAGATTCAATAATTTAGTTTTTTAAATTTCCTAATGATATATGTTTCTAAAAAAAATAATTATTTTGTGAGTGTATGTCATGAATTGTAGTTTTCAAAATTATTTTATTCTATAGTGATATTTTTTTGAAGAAAATATATATATTTTCATCAACTATGTATCAAAATGTTGATAGCAATTGTCTATCAATATCTCATCACAGTATGTTCCCCAAAAGATAAGGGATTTTTGAAATCTATGATGATTCAATTACCATAATTGGGAAGGAGTGAGGATAAGAATAAATTTTACAAAATATTATAGAGTTTTCTTCTTATTTTTGTATCCTAGAAAGTTATTCTTCGGAATTTAAATCCATCAATATCTAAAATATGGATCTTATATTCTAATAACTTAAATTTTATAAGCTGGATTTAAAATAATAATTTTATAGGGTTACCTATAAATCTTAATTCAATTTTTGAATGAATTTAATGGTCATAAAGAAAAAGATGTGTAAATATATTATCTTAAAATCATTACATAATTAATTATAATATAATTTATGTAATGAAATATTATTAAAGTAGTAAGATTAAAAATAGATGATTTTTTATAATGGTGGAATAAATGTTTTTATTTAGCAACTAAGGAATCATGTCTAAATAACATGAATAAATCCTATTGTGTCATCCAAAATCTAATATATGTGTTTAATTATATTATAAATCTGGTGAAGTTTTTACTATGAAAATTATTTATCAATAGAATTTTTTTAAAGCCAGTTAATTGGGCTATATGAATGTGAATTATAGTGTCGAAGGGTACAAGGGTGATCTATACATAATTACAAAATATTAAGTACATGTACTTAATATCTGATATTATAAACATAGAAATTGCTGCACGATTCTAATATCGACAAAAAAAGAATGTATAAATGAAAATACAATTGAGGATAATCTATTCATTGGAATATCAATATCATTATATGGTGACCACAATGTAGAAAGATTCGTGTATATCATTTTTTACCACACGGAAGGGGTATGGATACTCCATTGAGGGGAAAATCATGTCAATTATTGATAAAAAATGGTAAATAATCAACATGTTAATTTTTTTAATATACTATTCATATGTACATTGTATTATATGATCATTACATAATTGAAAATATATATACATATATATATATATATTAAATTTTTAACTTACCATGCACAAAATGATTTCTCCATATATTGAATCTAATAATCCTCACAAATAAGATAATGAAAATGTTGAAAATGGAGAATTGTTATGATGTCCACTATAATTGGATGAAAAAAAATTATAATTAGAGATCCATTTTATTAATTATTGTTAATAATGTATAAATAAAATCTTTATGTTTCAATGTTTGGTTGAATCATTATTATAAACATGTTAACACCAACAAGCCAATTTTAATTAGATATAGTATGGTCATAACTCAAATGCAAGTTCTCATTTGTGTAGATATAATGAAAAAAATATCATAAATTGAATACAATAATTTGGGATGATATTATGGTAAAAGTCATATATATATTATCTATTAAATTGAAAAATAATAGAAGAATACATTAATAAATTTTTTTATCTATTTAGGAGAAAATTTATTTTATATAAAACTTGTGTGATGATTATTTTAATGGAACATAGAAAGGCTCATAGAACATTTTTTACATTAATATAAATATAAGTTATCAGTTATATTGTGTTCAAAGTAAACCACACCCTTATGATTAAATATATCGTAGAATACGAATCATGGAATTTATTTATTCCTCCCATGGAGGATTATTCATTTAAGGTGAGTTGTAGTCAGTAATATTAAATTTATTTAAAAAAAATTATATTTAATTAATAAATAATTAGTGTTGAAGATAAACAATGTAAATCAAAACCATGACCTCCATTCTATAAAAAATAATGGACAAAGATTAACATTAAAAAAAACTTTTTATAAATCATCATAACTATTTTTTTAATACAAAATAATTATATAATTATTTACCTTTGTATATATAATTATTGATGAATTAGAATATAAAGTCCCTTGTATCTTATTCAATGTTCTATGAAGGATTTTTTTAAATATAAATGAAAATAAATGATTAAAATAATCAATGATTATTTAAATCATGTGAAAATACGACATAAGGGAAATTTATTATTCTATAAAATAATATTAAATAAAAAAATCCACATATGTTCGTTTATTTGTATTAATTATTATACACAGTAATCATCATTATATTAATTATAATAATGACTGCTGAGTTTATCATTTTTGTAGTCTAATCAATATTTCCCTATTATAAATACAGATTTAGGAGTTCCACCTCTAGGAATTTTTAGAAATAAATTTCACTAGGATATGAAATTGATAAAATTTTATATATTATGGAAAACATATTTTATCAAAAATATAATATTATCATGTATTGATTTATAGGAAATTATATACCTTGGTTTCAAAAATACTCAATTATTGAAAACCCACTACGTGGTGAGCTATACCCAACTAGGATAGAGGGTAACCATTCCCCTAAACAATATTCCTTTCCTATGGTAATTGATTATCCACATATTTTTTATTATTATAAAGTAATCTTCTGATAAAATTTATATACTAAAATTATATAAGGTGAAAGAAACTTATATTTATATCAATCAAACCCCACAAATCACATTATAATGAGTGGTATAATATAGAATATAAAAGAAGATATTCTTGAAAATATAAAACACCCAAAATATCATATGTTAGTAGGGATTAATGTAGTTTAAAAGATTATTGTAATACCATATGCCCCCAAATTATCTAAGTGTTAACAAGGTAATATATTCTAATATAAACGTTTCATCATGATCATTTAATATTATAATAATATAAGAATATAAAGTGTTATTCACTTTATAGTATTATTAAGTTAGACACATTTACAATTATTTTAAAATATTCTCAAATGTGATATTCTATTAAAATGAATAATTAGATGTGTAAAAGGATTGTTAGATAAATAGAATATAGTGGACCATCCAAGAAATCAAAAGGTCATTTTTAGAGTTAAATTACCCATCCAAATCCACATCAACATTTATTAACACATCATGTTCTTACATAAAAAACATTAAATTATAAAATTTAGACTTAAAATGAAGTTAAAGAAAAATTTTATGGATATTTCATTATAGACATGATTGGTATTTAGAGTATAAATTTACTTCTCAATAATGAATGGATTTGAATCTGAGTTATCAATGTATACATGAGGTACATTTTAATTATATGTTTAACAATAATTTGACTATTATACTAATAATAGTTAATAAAAATTAATATTATTTGAAAGTTTATATATCACTACAATATAGATTGATGGCCTTGTGGAGAAATAATTAAAAACATTAATTTTATAAACATAATCATAAAAAATATTTTATTTCACAATTTCTGTTTTTTTAATAAAAACCACAGATTAAGTGGTCTAGTGTCATTAATGATTAGACACATAAATACATCATCCTAAACATAATTTACATTATCATTATTATATAATCTGTATAGAGATACTAACACTTATTAGACATATATCATGAAATTTAGTAACTTGAAGAAATAAATAATGGAAGAGGGATAGCTTCAAATTGTGGAATGAGAATAATTATTGTAAATAATGATACTAAGACAAAATATATATATATATATATATATAGGAAAAACATGATATCATTGGTGGAATGATTATAATACTAAATAAATTACATAATTTGTTGATAACATAATAACATGTTGTCATAAATATATGGCCACAAAAATAAATATGAAACCATAATCATAAGTCAATACTCAGTGTCAAAAAATAATAACATATTTTGGTAGGCTAATTATTTATGTACCAATAAGAGTATATCATGTGGTAGAATTATTACACAATGAAATTGAAGTACATGTAGTGTGGGTCCCAAAAATAACTTTATTTTATGGACATACATTTGTGTTCTGTATGGGGAAAATAATACATACATAAATCACAATCGTGATAAATCCCCTAAAAAATTAATGAGTTTTCGAATATCCCCTGAAATCACAACTAATAGATATAAAATAGGTTTTCTCAAGAGAATAAGGAAGTAAACCACTTTGGATGATAATTTTTAAATAAATATTCACATTTCATGAAAATTTAGTTTTAATTTTGTGAGGATCATGATAAGTATTTGATATGTAAGAATAAAAATAAGCCACCTAGGTGATTAATTATAAAATATGTAATGGATTTTTATATATGTTAGAATAAAATAAATTAGTAGATAATAATTGAAGAAAATGTTTCTCTGTATAATAATTCTTTTTTTAAAAATCTATTCTATGTAAAAAATATTTATTTTGTGGTACTTTATGCAGAATTAGAGAAATTAACATTTTATTAAATCGAGTTCACATGAAATATAGAATTTTGATGTGAATTTAATAATTGCATTATAACTAAAATTAAATATTACTTTAACTATATATATATAATAATAAATACATTTTATGGATTAAATACAAGATATTAAAATTGTGAAGAATGGAGTGGAATGGATACAACATATATTCCAAAGGCAATGAGTTTTGTTTGAATTATCCCTTGCCTCAGCTCCAAATTAACTATTTATTTATAAATTACATTATAAAAAATAAAACCAATTTTCATAGAAAAAATATTAATAACCAATATAATTTAATTTAATTTTTAAATTATCAATTCCTTATCATGTGATACTTATTTACTAAATAGCATACGCTAATTGTTTTCACGAGATGTAGTTCAATCTATTTCATTAAAACATCCACAACATATATATTTTGATCAAATTTGCTGTAAAATAGTTACATAATTTTAATAATTTTATACTAATATTTATTATATTACTCCAAATAAAATAAAATAATATTTTTTTGTATTTCTCTAAATGGACTCATATTAATAAATGTTCCTTGATATGTTTATTTTTGGCCGGTAAATATATGATAGAAAATAATTCTTTAATATCACTTGTTGAAATTCTGGTGTTTTCAATATATAATATTAATTATATCATATAAATATAATTTATATAACATAAATATAATTCAAATGACATCAAAGTTAAATTTTAATGAAATATAGATCTCATCATTCATTGAGGCACTAGCCCGCACATAAGCATGTTATTGTTTTAATTTTTTAATTTGGTGCAGGTAATGGAAGAAAATATATATTTCATTAGTATAATAAAATTTTTAATTATAAATATCATTTACTCAATAATAAGTTCATGTGTATGAAATATTTTAGGTGGTGATAATAAGAAACAAATAAAGGGATCTAGGTTGAGAAAATGACCTCTCCCATTAGTTACTCTCCCTTGGGTAACAAATTAAGGCTCCATAAAATTGTATTTCGGTAAGAAAATGGTTTATAAGATGTTGGGATAAGGATAAGTATATTATAGAGCATATTAGTTAGATATAATTCATTAAAATTAGTACAAAAATGGGGAAGATGTGATCTCCTTTTATAGTTGAGGGAAATGAAATTTATTTAAATATAACTTCTTAATATAAGAAGAACCTAGGATTCTCATAGAATGGGTACGGAAAGTCTATAAAAATTTATTTTTGAATGGGGTAATGTCTATAACTCCTCATCCATTAATTTTTACAATTTTTTTTTAATAATAGGTATGACTTATTTTCCCTTTGAAATATTTCATCTATCATTTTACCTTTTATTGTTGTAACAATTTTTTACCAAGATATTTTGATTCTTATACTACGAAAACAAAATTACATTATTACATTATTTAGAACTACCTAATTCAAATATGAATTCCATTTTAATTTTATAATTCTAAAATAGATAAATATAAATAGTAATTTAATAATTTTAAATAACATTACGAATAACTTTAATAAAATAAATTTTTAGTTTAAAATTGAATTTTGAATATTATTATAATTCTTTTTAAATTCCATAAAATTATTTAACATTTTATTAACCAAATTAAATATATGTGTATATTAAAATAATCTCAAATGAGCTGCCACATTTTGATAACAAAATTGAATGAACAATACTAAAAATGACTTTGTTAGAATAAACTATTAAATTATAAAATGTTATGAATAGGTAACACAAATTTAATATACTACTATTTTAATATATAAATTTATTTCAATTCATGACAAGTAATTATATAATTTTAAATTATACATAATTTATGATAATATCACAAATGCAATAATATTAGTAAAAACTATATTTCATTAATAAAACACTAAACAACAAATATTCCTAAAAAATCAAAAAAAATCAACTTGTGATAATTTTTAAATAATGTATAAAAAATTAAATGTAGTGTTATTATAAAAAATTAATATGAATTAAATAAATAATATGAAGAGTGATTGTCAAAAATAAAAAAATTATTAAAAAATATTAATTTTCAATTATGAAATGAATTTATTATTAATACTACAAAATAAGTTTGTTTTCTATTGTAATGGTAATGATACTATCCCAATGATGATATTATATTCATTTAATTTTATTAATTAATGGTAGTCATTATTTAACGTTTTGTTATTTAATAATTTATATGACTCTCATATATACTTTGAAGTTATGTTTATGTGTCTATTTTTTGGATCATTACATTCTTCATCCCATATGAAATTTGGACCTCAAAATTTCATTTCATACTTTATGGTAGAAAAAAAAATTGTGTACTTATAGTTCATTATCTTTTTTGTTTCTAATAATGCCTCTTCAAACATATGGATTCACAAAAGTACAATGAAAAGTTGAGTTGAATTATTTGGTATAAATTTATCTTTATGGTCAAAGATATTAACAAAATCCTCCTCGTGATAGATATAATTATAAAACATTATGATTTTTTTGATTCAATATGATGAATGGATATACTATGTAACATCCCAATAGGAATACCCGAAGTAGATCATGCACTTTAGGCATATTTTGGAGGAGTGTAAATTGATACTCTAAAAATATGATGAAATAAAAAAAATTAATGGGATAATGTATATACACCTAGGATTCCACTTCTCCCTAACCACATGTAAATATTCTATATAGTTATATAGAGGAATAATTTATAACTAACCTCAAACACTATATCTTGTAAATTTTAATCAATATATCTCTTCTATCTACTCTACACCATTTTGATATATTATTTAATAGAAATTAATTTGTATATCATTCAATCAACCTATTATCATCTCAAAATATTATTAACACCAAACCCATCCCATCACGTGGGAGTTGTACATTTATTCTTATACATGGATTATTATGTGGTCATCTGAATTCTTGAGTGTAAACATTTAATATAAAATAACTTCACCAAAGGAAGATATCCTTACTACACTCGGGTGAAATTCAATGAATAATATCTCTATATATTATGAAGTGTTTGTATAGTTCATTCATAAAAGACATGAATTTGGTGGAGGAAATTCATTCTATTGTTTAAAATTATATTTAATTCATGTTGAATAATTTTTCTGAACATTGGGGTGATCATCATATCAAAATCGGATATAATCGATGACGGTGTTCTATTTATCATTTCCATTTAATTAATATATATCCTTTAATCATGATTGAGACATAAATAATCTAAAATAGAAAAAAACTATTTATAATTTTCGTTTATTTAGAGGAGGTTATGAAAAAACACAGGTAAATTCATTTTTAGTTTAAACTATGGGGCTATGCACAAAACACCATATTACTGAAATTTATAGCTAGTTCACAACCCCCTCTATTTTTAGTACCATTATTTTGTTAATATTTAGACCGATTATAACGGTACTTATGCCAAAACCAATCCAAAAATTACAATTAGTGGCTTTATATATTCAATCATAGGGGTGATATTTATATATAATATTTTGATGGATTTTAGAGTCATTATATATATATTTATATTTAATGCAATTGTTTTAAAAATAATAATGAGGGTTCAAAATCTCTACTCAAATCTAAAATGGGACCGTGTTTCGAACCCCATATAAATTTTTACATTAGATTGGGTTGAAATCCCTCGTTAATTTATGAGACCCTAGGGGTTGTGAAGCCCCACTATTTTTCTAAAAAAGTCATGTAATATATATTATTATCTACAAATAATATATATTTATAATCTAATATATTATAATATATTTTATAAATATATTTATATAAATAATTTTTAAGATTTTATTGTATCATATTTATATGTATATATAAATATATTTTTTTATTGATTATATATATTTTTGTACTAAATTTAAGTTCATATATTATTAATTATTATATTAAATAATAAATAGATTATATAAATATATAAATTAATATAATTAATTTAATAATCATACAAAATGTTTTATATTTTTATAATAAATATAATAATATATTAAAAATATATATACATACACTGACATGAATATAATTAAATGTGCTTTTGCATCCCCTGTAATTTAATTTGTGGATGGTTTTAACCCTTGAATAGGAGGGGTTTTTACTGTAACAGACCGAGATTTTATGAAAAATATTCTTTTTTATTTCATTAATGTCTTGTGTTGTACGCTACACCAAAAGGAGCTTGCACAACATGCATCCTTGACTTGCCTTGCATTACACGCAATCGCAACCTTCCTCGATAGCGTGTGTGGTACGTAATACTGAGTTTTACGAAACAATGATATGCTATTAAAATATTATTAAAACTAGCCGTTATGAATAGTAATAACCACTTTTTAAATTTTAGAAATTTTATCTCTCAAAATGGAATTCATTTTTGGATTCGGAGTATCGAATTTAGCCTAAGGTGAAATTTTGGTACTTTTCGGATAACTTTCATATTCTGATGAATAGTGAAAATTACTAAATTATAATTAAAAACAACTTTTTTAATAGAAATAATTAATAGTGATAAATCATTAATTTGAGTGGTTTTAAAATATATTTAGAATATATTTTTACAATTTAATACAATGTTGGTCATTGGATGTAATTTCACATTTAAACTAGACATAAACAAGTGTCAATCTTTTGATAGATATTGTTTCTTAAAAACACGCTATTTGTTTTAACAGCGGGATTTATTTATAAAATTAATTAATGCAAATTTTATGTAATGAATTTGGTAAAATAAACTTCATTTTTGAATTCGGAATATGAAATATAGCTTGGGATGAAATTTTGGCACTGTTCTGAAAAACATCAATTTTTGATGAATAGTGAAACTACTAAGTGGTAGTTAAAAAACTGAATTTTTCATAAAACTTAATTTTACCGCTTCTGTGAATGGAATTTCAAAAATCCGAGAGACACGGTTGATGTCAGTAAGTAAAATGTGGTTCAATGAGATGAAAATAATTTTTGGTGAATAGTAACTTTTTACTTTTTTTTACAGCGGTTAATAGTAAATAGGGTAACTAAGGGTAAATATGATATTAATATTACCCTAACACATGTCCTAATTCTATTGGACAAGTGTAATTCGACCAAAACCAAACTTAAGAATAAAATATGACCATTTAGGCCCACTTGGATTAGATTAGGACATTTATTATTAATTTATTTAAAGAAAGGTTAAAATAGTTAAAATCAATGTTTAATAAGTAAATCATTTTTCATATGGGGATATACATAAGATAAGTTCGATTGTAAATATTCATTAGAAAGCTAAAAAGATTTCCTACATGATGGTATTTTATTTGTAATTTTTAGACATAAAATAATTTAATTTATTTATGACACAACGATGATGCAGTAATTATCTTATTAATGAAATATTGACATAATTGATGTTATAAACACCAAAATAAATGTAATTTGAGATTTTTTATGAATTACACTAATTTTATAGGTTACTATGATATATTAATGTTGATTTAATCAACTTGGTTCGAACATTTAATTCTGTTATGACTTTCACAAAAATCATATATCAAATAGTGTCAAAATTGACACAAAATAGTTTTTAAATCAAATATTATATTATTAATTTTTATTTTATTCCTAAAAATCTATGGTTCGGCCAAATGACTTATATAAGGATATATATATTAATAATAAACAATTTGGGGTTCTTTTGGCATGTTATAGTAAGTGTATTAACAATATAGTGAAAGAAAACAAAAAGACACGGTAAAAGTTAAATTATTTAACTTAGAGTTAAATCTAATTGATAAGGTTTAAAATAAGATCCAAACATTTCTAAATTTGATTGGTTGATGAGATTACAACCCTATCTCATCTAATCTTCGAATATGAGTCATTGTTGGAGGTTTTTAAGTGGGGTTAGATTTATTATAAATTAATATTTTTAAGAATTCCTAAGGTGCCCCTCTCCTCCCTTATAAAAGGGCACCTCCTCCCCCTTCCTCCTCACACCAATTTGAGCATTCAAGCTCGGCCAAACCCTGCCATTTTCACCTCTACACTTCCCTAGAAACATCCTAGAGGTTCTGGTCTTCCTCAAAGACCAATTTTAGTGCCCTAAGAGGAGGTCTCAAAGAGGCGCTTCAAAGAAGAGGTAATTACCGTTACCAATTCTTTCATCTTTATTTCTTCTTCCACTTCTTCTTATTAGGTTGTTTCATTATGAAGTAATAACATCAGTATCACTCATATACTGATATGTTATTATAAGTATGAAACAACCCTATTTCACCATCTATCCATCCTACGGAAAGAGAAATCACCGCGCGTGCGTACGTACGGAATACCGTCTCCACGCCGTGGTGTAATCTATTTTCCGCCACCACCTTAATTGGATGGGAATAATGGTGTAATGAGTAACTATATATGATTATTATAAATTGATATTGATACATAAATAGTATACAAACACTTCAACACAATTCCACGACCATGGGAACGATATCATCGCTCGTGCGTACGTACGGACTACCGTCTCCACGACGCGATGAGATTCATTCTCAATGATTATCCATTCCTGAATGATTATAAAGCATATATAATAAGTACTAATGAAATATATGACATAATAATGATACTGGATTTATGTATATTTATATGTATGTCATCTAATTCCATTCAATTCAATAAGGAAACGGAAACAGCGTTCATGCGTACGTACGGACTACCGTCTCCATGAACGGTGTATTTCATTCCATTATCAATATATTATATATATATGTATATTCTGAATATATATTATATATAAATCATGTTTTACATTCTGGATATAAGTAATCATGATCCAAGTAATCATATTAATAATTACAAGTTAAAAAGACGAACGACAAATAAGACGATTATACCCAAAATGCTACTTTAACATGAATTTACAAAAGACCGGGTAATATAAAGCCATAAGAGAACCATATATGATATCATAACAATGAATATGATTCTGTAATAAGTCAATAACATTATGTAAATAATTATACAGGAGGTTCGGACACGTACAAAGCAAGTCGGACCTAAGGTAAGGGATAAATTTTCAATCTCATTTTTATCCGAGATTGCTTATACTTAAGTATTTACTGGGGTTACGTTTAACATCCATGACCATGTTTTCTAAAAATGTTTTTATAAAATGTTTACCATTCTTCCATGAATGTTTAAAGTCATTTTTACCCTTTATTGACTTTTTACCACATTGTATGAATGGAATCTTTCCTTTGGTTACCATATAAGGTGCTTTTTGACTTTTCCGAAAAAAGTACGAGGAGAATGTTATTTTTAACTTATACGGCGTGAAAGGATTTTTAAGGTTTCATAACACCTCATTTTAAAGAAGCTTCCTCTACAAGATTTCATGATTATTTTCAACAAAACCCTTATCTTTTAAAATTGCAAGGAATTTTGTGAAAAGAAAATGATTTTAAAGAAGAAAGGATATTTTCCTCAAGAATTCATTTCGAGTGTTTTTATCAAAACTATTTTCCATCTAAGATGACATTATTTGATATGTATGTTTCGAGTAAAATGTCTCTATGATTTAAATGGTTTCAATATTCTTATGATTGAATGATATCAATTGTTTATGGATTATGATGGCATGATGTTTAAGATTCCCATTTTTATTACATGGGTTATGCAATGATGTATGATTTATGATTTTGTGGAACACATAAGAATAGTATCATTATGAGATGGGTGGGACCTATATCTCCCTCCAATGCATTGGGTAAAGATTTTATATCTCATGAGATAGACATGGCTGAAATGGTAGGTTATACCGGTTCAGTGAAACAGGACTGAAATGAGGGTTACTCGATTCAGAAAGGGACTTTGTCCACTAAGATAGTCTTGGAAATGAGTCTTGACTAACAAGAAATGATTTTCTATGATTATGTGTGTATGCCACAAAGTTTCATGTTTTAAGTTATGATTATTGGGATTACATTTCACTTCTATGATTTATCTCATGTTATGATATTATGAGCTCTTCTGCAGGTTAAGATTTCCAAAAGCTATGTTCTTATATAATATGATTGATATTTCTTTTGTTTACCCTTACTGAGCATTTGAGCTCACCCTTTTATGTTTTCTTTTCCCCAGGAGATAAAGAAAGGTTTTAGGTATAAAAAAAAGATCTTTATGGGAGATGTTGAAGATCTTTCACCACGATTAGAAGATTATGTTCCGAGTTTCCAAAGACACTAAACTATTACGATCCTTGTGTGTTTGTATTTTTGTTATGTACTAAGTATTCCGCAAATGTAATGTAATGTCCATGTACGTCAGGATACGGGTCTTTACATTTACTCCTTCTAGTATTTTATTATTATTTTTAAAATATATCAAATTATATAATGTTTTCATATGTGTCTTGTAAATACATTATATCTGTATATACATTAATTAGAAACATAATATATAAATACATTAAATAAACTCAAATATTTAAAATAACATGAATGTACGTATTTTGAAATTATTATATTAATATGTATATATATATATAATATTATATTACATATCTATTTTGTATATTTTATTATTAAATACATAATAATAAATATATATATATATATATTTATATATATATACAAAAAGTTTCATATAAATAAATTCATATTAATATTCAGATAAGTATACAGATTTATATATTAAATATAAGTTTGTATACCCAATATAACTATATAAATATACGAATCGTCTTATAATTATTAATAAAATTTTTTCTAGATATATATTTTTAAATCATATTATATTATAAATATACATTTAATATAAAAAAAATTATACATATATATCTATTTACAAGATATATAATATATTGTGTTAATATAACTTTATAATATATATATATATATATTTATATTCTGTAATTATATATGTATAAATATCATATATATCTATATATTTTCATCAAGTGGTGATGTAACATTTCAGGATATGGGTGTCCCTGATTCATCCCATGGTCCAGTTGACGTTCTCCCTATTGGTGTTAAAAATGGAAAAGGAACCACCAGTAATTTGGATATAAGTGATCTTTTACATGGGGCCCCCAGTTCTAAGAGAATGGCTAGAAGGCCTCCTAAGTCTGGGAAACAGATAACTATGGGTGTCAAAAAATGGGTAAATTTTCCCTGTATTAGATTTATATGAAGCTTCTATTCTTTTATTGTCAGGGTTAGGACAATAATGATTCCATGAGGTCCCTTAGGTACTTCCTTATAAAAATTAAGAACCTTCTTATTGGATTGTCCAAACACAAAAGAGTTTTTTCAACAAATATTTCCAATTTTGAAAATAGTGTCTTCCATTTTTAAGAATCTAATAGATATTTATTGAATGTTAAATGATTGTGGTTCTTATCTCATTGATCATTATCTCATATTTTCTTCATAGCTAATACTGATCAGCATGTCACATGCTCCTTCAATTTTCAAGTGATCCAACATTTCTTCTCTTTTAATTATTCCCATAAATTTTATTAGGGTTGTAGAAGTTTATGGATGGATATTGGAACTCTCAATTATTCCATCTCGGGTTCATGGTCTATCCTTGGTAATTTTAATTCCATCATGAATTCTGATGAGAATATTTGAGCCATGACTAATGTCATTTCTTAAAGAGATTTCGAAGCCTGTATTGAGGATAATGGGTTGATTGATGTTAATCTTGTTGGGGGTATGTATTCATGGTACATGAATTTTTTGGATAGATTTGATGCCAGTAGAATTGACATGGCTTTTGACAATGAGGCTTGTCTTGATTACTGGGGTTCTATTTCTTGTATGACTATTTCTAGAATTAACTCTATTCATCATCATATTTTGGTTGACCTTATGAGTAAGGATCCAAAACCTCATTTTCCTTTTCGAATTAATAAATCATGGGATAATCATCCTGAGTTGTCATGACACATCCTCGGGGCCCGTGCCGTGACTACCCGAAGCCCACCTTCCATTGGACAGGGGCAGGTGACTAACACCAATGGAAAATCCATGATAAAAATGAAATGCATTGTCTTTTTACCTATAACACACACACACAGTCTGAACACAAGTAGTAGAGGCCAAAAGTACTAAAATAGAAAATTAAGGCGTGCTGAAAGAGAGTGGGACAATATACAAACTCAAATTAACAACAAGTACAAGTACAAGTAAAAAGGGAAAACAGCTCCAGGATCATCCACTATGGAATACTATCTAAAGGGTAGGTACAGAACTCGAACAACACATCCCCGCGGAACTCCTTGTCTAGTCTAGCTTCGAGCAGCCTCCGTCCGTCACCCTCAGCCTCGATCACTACTGTCCTTCGTCTGCACAGAACAGAACAAGGTGTGGGTGAAGTGCGTGCAGGGGTGAGTATAACAGTAATCATTAGGGGAGCCCGAGACCCCTCAATGTCTCCCAGAATCCTAAAGGATAAACAATAATATAAAGAAACAATCATGAAGTATCAACCGAACCTACTTATGTATATGCCCACACATATACCTAAGATACCAGTCACAGTCCAGCTCCAACTCTCGATACCAATCACAACCCAGTCTACAAAGAATGTAATTCAGTCACCAGGATGATAATGGTTGAAAGTCATAACTCCAATCACACAGGTATACATCTTTTGTAGAGCGATAGAGATGATCAGATGTATTCATTGATTCATCTAAGACGTCGGTCCGACACATGATACAGGACCAGTTACTCTATCAGACCCACACAAGATATTGAAACAGAATTCAGAACTATCGAACCCATGAAGGATCCTGATATAGTAGTCCTCACTGTCGAACCCATAGAGGAATCTGGTTCAGTAGTCATCGCTGTCAACCCATAGAGGATTCTGGTACAATAGTCATCATTATCGATCCCATGTAGGATTCCGGTACAGTAGTCATCACAGTCGAACCCATGGAGGATTCCGGTTCCGTGGTCATCCTTGTCAAACCCATGTATGATTATGGTACAATATTCTTCGCAGTCAAACCAACGGAGGATTCTGGTTCTGTAGTCATCACTGTCGAGCCCACATAGGATTCCGATACAATAGTCCTAGCAGCCAGATATAGGGTTCCCGCACATAGCACGCTTGATTCCGGGAGGGTCGCTCCTTGAGTCAAATGTCAATACATCAACTATCACGAATTCTCACTTTGATGTATCCCATATTTCCGTCTTATCAAAAGAAACCCAACGTGATAGACGGCGCATCAATTGGACGCCCGGTTTGAGAGTTATTGGCATTTCCGTTCCAGGGGCCCGGTTGGATTTATGATCGATCAAAAACTGAACATTTTCCAAATTTTTCCAATACTCACATAGATTATCGCAAAAGGACCACTTCATCACAGGGGTCTTAGTGCCATAGAAGGGCCGTCATTCAGACGCGTGGTCTTGATGATATTTACATTTAAGCAAAGTCGGACCCAGACCGTCAAGCCCAGTTGGCTGTGGCGGGTCGGCCTGACCCGGCTCAGCCGGTCCCACCAGGCTAGGGGGTCGGCCTAGCACGGTATGGTGCAGCCCACCTGAAGACCCGACCCGCGCTGTGGTCTGGTCCGGTTCACCCAGCGGTGCTAAGTGGTGTCACCTCTCCCCTGCCCATCCAGCTGTAGTCAGCCGGTTCAGTTTGGCACACACAGCCTGCAATGTGGGTTGTAGTTTTTCCCACGCGGCGCCTGTGAGCGCCACTGTTTTCTAGCCCGGCTGGCAGGTGTCTGACCGGTTTTCCCAGTAGAGCAGCCCACAGATGTGGGATGCATCTTCCTCCACACATCCAGCACGGCGGTGCCGGTCCTCCACCGCTGCGGCCCAGCCTGGTCGTGGCCTTCGTCTCCTAAGAGCAGTGCCACGTCGCCATGCCTATTCTTCCGTCGCGGCCCTCCCAGCCGCTGTTCCTCTTCCGTCCGTCATGGTACTCCAGACCACTGTTATTTTATGTCATTTTGCAATGGCATCTCACCCTCTCAGCTCCACCTCCGACGTCATCAAATGGAAACAAAAAACGTGTGGGTCGGGCCGTGTTCATGTGGACCAAACCCTCCTCATCATTGGATAAAATTTGGTTTTCCAAAATATAATTTTATACGACAAAGAACGAAGGAGTAATCTGATATTTAAAATTAATAAAAAAAATTCCCTACCTCGATTCAAACATTGAAGAAGGCATGGAAAAACAATTCAAATACGTCGTCGAATGTTGTGCCCATTACACGCCACCGATTCCGGGCTCAAGCGTCGTCCTCGTTCTGTGTCGGTGACAGTGCGTTCTTTGTTAGAGAGGGAAGGATCTCTCAAGGTTCCACCCAAATTCTTCCAATTCAACCAAAGTAATATGCGTCCACCCAAAATAATAGCTTTGGATATTATTTTATTCATGAAATGAAATAAAAATAAATCAAATTAATTTAGTTTATTCACATAATTAAATGCAAGGGAGTTGTCACATTTAATTGGGAATGGAAGGTGAAGAGGCTACCCACATTAATGGGGGTTAAAGGAGTTAATTGTGAGTTGAAGAGTTTGAACTCGTGTGGGACCCACCAATGAATATCCTCCCATGGGAGGTTATGAGGGGGTGGTCCCCACCACTAACCTCCCTTTAGAGGTTTTAACTACCATCCAAATAAAATTATTCAACACATTATTTTTTTAAAATTTTACATAGAAACCCCAAAAATAACTACCACTCCAGATAAAATGAAACTGAGGTAAATGTCTTCATAAGTAAATACCAGCTCTGTGAGTTCATCTGTGTCCCCTGATTTCAATTCCAAGCACCGGTTCAAAAGATATAAAATATTGCACCTATGTTCACATAACGTACCTGAAAAATACTTCAGAAATGGATTCCGGGCACACCCAACCTCAAAATCAGGCACCGTCAGAAACTGCGGACTCATAAAATTCCCATGTATTTAAGAATACATTTTCCAAAAAATTTCCGTGTTTTAAATTCTTCCCACCTTAGGTATTTACATCTTTATAAGCTACAACACACACTAAGGAATCAAATGGGGGTACTGAGCATGAATCTAATCCTCCCTCTCCCATGTGCTCTCCTAAAGGTTTACATGATGCCAGCAAATGTGCACCAAAGGAATCGGCCGTGCACATAGTAACCACTTCTTTCGATCCTCAATATCTACTGGATCCTATGTGAAAGTCACCATATAATCGATATCTAGCTCACCATGGTCGATGATGTGGGATGGGTCATGCACTTATCTCCTCAGCTGAGATACGTGAAAGACGTTGTGAACCCGGTGCAACTGAGGTGGAAGGGCCAGGCGGTAAGCCACCTCACCTACTCTACTGAGGACCTGGAATGGTGCAATGAATCGCGAAGACATTTTCCACCCCGTCCAAATCTCTATAGACCTCTTCGAGGTGATACCCATAAAAATACGTGGTTTCCATCCTTGAAATCCAGTGGTCTCCGTCTCCAATCAGCATAGGACTTATGTCTTCTCTGTTAAGTCTTCATCCACTCCTGGATGATCTGCACACTCTCTTTGATAGCCTGAACCATATGTGGTTCTACAAGTGCTGACTCCCATGGGTCAGTCCAGCATAGTGGTGATCTGCAAGGTTGACCGTAGAGTGCCTCTTAAGGTTCCATCCCGATGGTGGAGTGGTAGCATTTGTTATAGAAAAACTCCACCATGGGTATTTGATCCTCCCAGCTACGACCAAATTCAAGAAGACATGCACAGAGCATGTCCTTGTGTTCCTAAATGGTCCTCTTAGTCTGACCATCCGTCTGAGGATGGAAGGTAGTGCTCAAGCGAAGCTGCATCCTAATAGACTCCAACAACCCCTTCCATAGCCAGGAAGTGAAACGAGCATCTCGATAGGAGATGATCATAGATGGAACACCATGAAGCCGTACGATCTCCTGTACATAGAGGCATCCCAAGGACTCTATTAAGCCCTAATATCTGATCAGTAGGATGTGGGATGACTTGGGGAGTATGTCGACAATCACCCAAATAGAGTCGTGTATTCTAGATGTACATGGATGTCCCATAAAAAAAAATGGATATCCCATCCCACGTCCACTTTGGAACCTCTAAGGGATGAACCAAGCCTGCTGGACCCTGGTGCTCCGCCTTCACTTGCTGACAAGTGAGGCATCCCAAGACAAACTATGTTACCACCTTCTTTATACATGACTACCAGTGTTGTCGTCTGAGGTCTTGATACATATTTTCTACTCATGGATGTACCGTTAGAGGGGAAGTGTGAAACTCTTTCAACACCTCCTTCTGTAGTCAAACTGGTACCATGTTATATCCTCTGAAGAGGATGACTTTCTCACCACCTTCAGAGAACCCATCAGGTGACTGCCTTGAGGATATCTGAGCATGTCCTATCTCATAGTCAATGTCCCCATGCTGTGCATCTATGACTCACTGAAGAAATGGAGGAGTGAATATGAGAGACTTCAGAAATGCAGCTCCATCTCTATCCACAAATGATATCTACAATGCTGCCAGCTGCTCTATCACCTATCTTAGCAGTTGAATGCCTAATCTCCTACTGAGAGCATATGCAACAAAATTCCCCTTTCCAAGAGTATAGACTATCTCGAATTCATAGTCCTGGAGGAACTTTATCCATCTTTGTTGTCTCAGGTTCATGTCATTCTGTGTGAAGATGTACTAAGACTCTGGTGGTCATAGTAGACTTTAAAACACTCGCCCATTGGGTAGTTCCACCACATCATCAATGTGACGACCACTACTGCAAACTCTAGGTCATGGGTAGCGTAGTTCTACTCGTTTTGTCTCATCTTCCATGAACCATAAGCTATTACTGCTCACTCTTGTATTAGGACACACCAAATTCCGATCCCTGATGCATCACAATAAACTACGTACCCTACGACCTCCTTCAGTAGCCTTAAGATGGGCGTACTGGTCAACCTCTTTCTAAGATAATGAAAGCTCTAGTGGCATTAATCTGACCAGATGACGGGTTGCCCCTTCTTTATCAATACTGAAAGTGGTGAAGCAACTCTAGAGATGTCTAGAACAAATCTATGATAGTACCCAGCCTATCCCAAGAAACTTTTCACCTCTTTCACACTCTTGGGTGTCTCCAAAGAAAGAACTGACTCGATCTTCGCTAGATCCACTACAACTCCAGCCTCTGAGATGATGTGTCCCAAAAAGTGAACCTCTCGAATCCTGAACTAGCACTTCAAGAGGTTACCATATAGCTGGTGCTCTCATAGTTTATCCAGTACTACGTACAAATGGTAGGAATGCTCCTCCTCAGTAGTCAAGTAAATCAGTATGTCGTCGATGATGACTACAAAAAATCAATCGAGGTATGGCTAGAATACCCTATTCATGAGACTCATGTACACTGTTAGAGGGTTGGTTACGCTGAAGGGAATAACCGAGAACTCGTAGTGGCCATACCAACACCTGAAGGCCGTCTTCTGCACATCCTCGTCTCGAACTCTGAGCTGGTGATAGCTTGATCTGAGGTATATCTTCGAGAACCATCATGCTCTCTTGATCTGATCAAAGAGGTCGTCAATCCTCGAGAGTGGGTAATTGTTTTTCACGGTCACATGATTCAGGTTACGTTAGTCGACACACAGTTGCAAGCTCCCATCTGCCTTCTTGGCGATCAAAATCGGAGATTCCCAGGGCGAAACACTAGGCCAGATATATGCCTTCCCCTGCAAGTCCTCCACCTGTACCCGCATCTCACGACGCTCGGCAGTGGCCATCCAATATGTTTGAGTAGATATCAGTGTTGTCTCGGGGTGTAGGTCTAATTATATGTCTACCTATCTGTGAGGAGGTAGTGATGGACCGTCATCCGTAAAAACTTCTGCGTACTGATCCAACAAAATAAGAAAACTCGGACTCCGCACACAAATGGCTCCAAGGATGAGACTATCCAAATAATTTTTGATCGGCTTCACCCTCCTCTATGTAAGTCTATCCTGCACTAGAAAGGCTCCCTTCTCGCCGGGGATGGTGAACATGGTCCCATCCATGTGGATACACCGTACATTGCGCCTAATACTGTCAATCTGAGCATGAACTGTGGTTAACTTGTCCATACCCATGATGACATTGTAAGGCCTCAACGCTGCTACAAGAAGATCACAGCCGAAGCTCTTGCGTTCTAGAGTATGCTCACACTACCGGAACCAGTGCGTAATCATCGAGTATGCTCTCGTTGGAGTCTATAGCCATATGAATCGAGCCAAAGGCTCCGTTGAAATCTCTGATCATTGAACGAGGGCAGTGGAAATAAAATACTGACCTGACCTGTGTCTATATGTACTGTAGCAAAGGTGGAGTAGACACAGATAATACCTCGAATCATCGCAAGTGAACAGTGGTCATAGGCCTCGACTTCCTAGAGCTCTGCCCACCACTGTCTGCCAGCTCCCTATGGCTGGGGCGGACCTCTTTGTGGTGGTGGTGGTAGAGCCTTGAAACGTCGTCCACCACCCACTGCTCGACCATCTTCTCTGCCACGTCTACCTGCTCCAAGAAGACCACCACAGTCGAACCTCTGCCTCTTCCTGGGAAGTCCCTCTATTATATGCTACTCATCTGTATGGCAGTTCAGGTAGTCACGAGCCATGTGGCCCTAAAATCCGCATACATAGCATTGCATGATCCTCGTATAGTTGGCTCTATCTTGTGTGCCCCGCACAACTGAACCTGTATCCTGGGGTCACCCACATGATGGCCTGGTCCGCTTGGACCTATGTGTCATTTTTATACTGCCGGTTACAGAAAAATCCGCTACGTGTCGCCCTGTGGTGGGTCTCCTTACTAGTGACTGCTAAGTGAGAAAACCCTCCCCTATAAGGGCTTGCTCCAGCACCCCCGCCTGCATCGGGATGCTGAGGGGAATCGCCGAAGCTCTGATCTCATGCGTGAGTCCCTGCGTGAAGGTCCGGGCCCTAAATAATGGGTCCCACACCATATCCATGGAGTATCATGAGAGGTCGGTGAACCTTGCTGAGTACTGAGCTACTATCATGTCTCCCTACTGTAGATAAAGTAACTCCTGAATCCTCACCACATAAAGGGTGGCTGGAACAATCTCTGAGAGAAATAGACTCTCTAAATCGGTTTAGAGTAATGATGCCTCGTCAAGAACCTGGAGCATGAGGCTCAACCCTCTTCCTGATAATGCATGTCGGAGACTCACGGCAAGGACCACCATGAGGTCGGCTGGTGTCCCTACCAATCTAAAAACTATCAGGACAACCTCCAGCAAATTTTCAGCTACCTGTGGGTCTGTCTCTCCCCAGAACCTGGGCAGCCTCTGGCACTAGAACTTGTGCAACGCACTCCGAAGGTGTGCACTCTCTAATGCTGGAGCTGGTGGTATCGGTGGCCCAGTGGGTAGTGGTACTACTGGTACCTTTGCTATGATGGGGCCCTGCACCGAGGCCTCATCGCTCGGTGGACTCTCATCTCATATGAAACTTAGAACCCAAGATGGCTGCCATAGCAGGGCCATCCTGAAAAGAAACAGGTGCACCATAGTTAGAACAATATAGCTGGTGAGCTGACACAAATAATCATGAAAAAACATTTTCAAAGGCAACACACATGCAATCAGTGCTTTCGTGCACTAAGTCAGATATCAGAATTCAGAGCCCTAGTGTATGGATACGTCGATCGCCTCAAAAACACCGGTTTTCCTAAACTAATAACCACACCCAAAACACATAACACTATTGTCATTAAAATAATCAGAGTCCATGTTCTGCTATAGAACCGACTCCTCTGATACCAATTGGTCTTGACCCATCCTCGAGGCCCGTGTGTGACTACCCAAAGCCCGCCTTCCCTAGGCTAGGGGCTGGCAACATGCTCCAAAGGAACATCCCTAATAAAAAGGGAAGACATTTTTTTAACCTATATCACACACACCATCTGAACAGAAGCAGTAGTGGAAACATGTACTAAAATGGAAATTTAAGGTGTGCGAAAAGTATGTGGGCCAGTATACAAACCCAATTGATCAATAAGTACAAGTTCAATTAAAAAGGGAAAACAGCTCCTCGATCATCCACCGGGGAATCCTACATGAAGGGTCATTACAGAACTCGAACAACTCGTCCATAAGATACTTCTCATCTAGTACAGATCCATGAAGCCTTCATCTGTCACCCTCTTCCTTGATCAATGTTGTCCATCGTTTGAACAAAACACAAAAAGGTATGGGTGAAGCTCGTGCAGGGGTGAGTATAACAATACTCACTAGGGGACCCTGAGACCCCCGAAGGTCTCCCAGAATCCAGAAAGGATAAACCATTGTAGAAAGATACAATAAAGAAGTATCAACCAAACCTAATTAGGTATATACCCATATATATACCTAAGTTAACATTCACATTCCGACTCCAACTCTCAAGACCAATCACAACCCATTCCACAAAGGAAGTAAAGTCAATCACCATGATGATAATGGTTGAATATCATGACTTATCTCACATAGGTATACATATTTCGTATAGAAATATAGATGATCAAATGTAGTCACTGATTCATATAAGTTGTCATACCCACATAGGATACAGGACCAGCTAAGCTGTCAGACCCACACAGAACACAAGACCAGCTACTCTGTCAGACCCACATATGATACAGGAATAGAAGTCAGAACTGTCAGACCCACGGAGGATCCCAGTATAGTAGTCATCGATGTTGAACCCATATAGGTTTCCAGTTCATTAGTAATAGATGTCGAAACCACGGAGGATTCTGGTTATGTAGTCATTGCTATCAAATCCATGTTGGATTCCAGTACAATAGTCCTCACGATCGAACCCACAAATGATTCCAGTTCAGTAGTCATCATTGTCGAACCCACGTTAGATTCTAGTACAATAGTCTTCATAGTCGAACACATGGAGTATTATGGTTCAGTTGTCATCTTTGTCGAACCCATGTAGGATTCTGGTACAATAGTCATCGCAGCCAGCTCTAGGGTTCCTGTACACAGCATGCTCGATTCCAGGAGGGTCCGCTCATCGATTCAAATGTCGATACATCAAATATCACGAAGTCTTTAGATGATGTATCCCATACTTCCGGCTCATTAAAAGGATCCCAAAGAGATAGACAATGCATCAATCAGACGCCTGGCTTGAGAGATTTTGGAATTTTTGTTTCAGGGGACCGATTGGATTTATGCCCGATCCAAACCCGACCAATTTCCAAATTTGTCCAAAACTCACTTAGAGTGTCAAAAAAGTACCACTTCGTCGTGGGGTTCCCAGTGCCACAGACGGTCGGTCGTTCGGATACGCGGTCTTGAAGATATTCGCTTTTAAGCGCAGATGGGCCCGACCCGTCAAGCCTAGTGGGCTGTGGTGGTTCAGCCCGACCCGGATGGGGGGTCGACCCAGCCCGACTTGGTGGGTCTGACCTTGATGGGGGGTCGGCCCAGCATTGTGGGCCCCGACCCAACTGCGTACCTGGCCCGCGCTGCGTGTCCGTCCGGTTCGCCCGGCGACGTTGCCTCTCCCATGCCCGGCCGGCCATACCCGTCCGGTTCTATCAGGCGCACACCTCCCTCATGGCGGGCCGCGATTGATCCCACCTGGTGCCTACGGGTGCCACGGTTTTCCAGCCCGATCGGCATGCGGTCGACCGGTTCGCCCAGTAGAGCGGCCCACGAATGTGGGTCGTGTCTTCCTCCATGCGGACGACGCGACGATGTCGGTCCTCCACCACCATGGCCCGGCCTGGCCACAACATTTGGCTCCATAGAGAGGTGTGACAGCGTCGTGCCTCTTCTTCTACCGGGGCTCTCCTAGCCGCGGTTCCTCTTCCATCCGCCGCGGTCCCCCTGGCCGCGGTTATTCTATGGCGTGGTGTGACGACATCGTGCCTTCTCGGCTTCGCCTCCAACGTCATCAAATGGAAACAACAAAGGGGGCGGTCAGGCCGTGTTCGTGTGGACCGAACCCTCCTCGTCATTTGATAACATTTGGTTTTCCAAACTAGAATTTTATACGATGATGAACGAAGGAGTAATCTCATATTTAAAATTAATACAAAATTCCCCTACCACGATTCGAATTATGTTGAAGAAGGCGTAAAAACATAATTTAAAGACGTCGTCGAATGTTGTGCCCGTCACACACTGCCGATTCCAGACTCAAGCATCGTCCTCATTCTTCATCGGTGATGGTGTGTTCTTCGTTGGAGAGGAAAGGCTCTCTCAAAGTTCCACCCAAATTCTTCCAAGTCCACCAATATAATATGTGTCAACCAAAAATAATATCTTTGGCTATTATTTATTCTTGACATTAATTCAAAATAAATCAAATTAATTGTGTTGACTCTCTTAATTAAAAGCAAGGGAGTTGGCACATTTAATTGGGAATGAAAGGTGAAGAGACTCCCCATATTAATTGGGGTTTATGGGAGTTAACAGGGATTTGAAGAGTTTGAACTAGTTTGGGCCCCACCACATAATATCCTCCCATGGGATGTTATGTTGGGGTGGGCCCAACCACCAACCTACCTATGGAGGTTTTAACTAACATCGAAATAAAATTTTTCAACACATAATTTTACTTAAATTTTACTTAGAAGCCCCAAAAATTAACTACCACTCCCGACAAAACGCAACTGTGGTGAAGGTCTCCTTAAGTGAATATCGGCACTATGAGTTCATCACTATCCTCAGATTTCAATTCTGAGCACTATTTCCAAAAATATAAAATCTCACACGTACGTTCGCTGAACGTACCCTAACAAAACATCAGAAATTGATTCTAGGCACACCGGGCCTCGGAAACAGGCGCCTTCAGAAACAGCAGACTCGTAAAATTCCCATGTATTTATGAAAAAATTACCACTTAATTTCCGTGTTTTTACATGAATATAGACCATTTTTTGAAAAAACAATGAATTTTTGGAATATTATGGTCAATGATTTTTCTTGTATAATCTTGCTAAAACTCTTAAAAATAAATTTGATATTCTTGAGTAAATTTATTTACAGTTCCCTTGATTATGAAATTTCTTCTCTCGAGGAATCTCTCTAAAAAATTCAAGAGCATAATTAGTCAAATGAATTATCTAATGATGTTCTGGGTGAGACTCAATTCATTTCCAAGATTAATAATTTGTTGAATCTCAATGATTCATTCCAAAGAGACAATATTAAGGCTAACTGGTTGATATATGGGGATAGAAATTCTTAATTTTTCAAATTATTGTAAAGAATTAAGAATGTATCAAGGACACATTCTTTGGGTAGAAATGGTAGTAATGTCTTTAACAACATAAATGATCTTTCTGAGCATGTTTTAAGTTATTTTAATGATCTCTTTACGGGTCATGTCCCTCCTGATGATCCAGTGGAGTGTATTATTTCGACTTTTATTAATCAAGAAGATAATTCCAACATTACATTTATCCTATTGTAATTTAAAATAAATGATATGGTCTTTAGTATAATGTCTGATAGCTCCCATGGTCTAGATGGTTTTTGGAATTTTTCCTTTCAGAAATATTGGGACGTCATTCATGATGATGTTTGTAGGTTGGTTACTTGTTCTTTTAATGGTGACTCTCTTACGCAGGGTTTCAATTCTCAATTACTTTCCCTCATTCCTATGATGGAGAATGATAATGATATTTGTTTTTTTAGACCAGTTTCCATGATCAATACAATTTTTAAAATTATTTTCAAAATCTTGTACATAAGGTTATCCTCTATTTCCAGTAATATCGATTCTTTTAATCAGTGTGACATTATTAAGGTTAGGTATATTCAAGATTGTCTTATTAATTCCTCGAAATGTGTTAACCATCTTATGAAAGCCACAAGGTATAGTAATATTTCTCTCAAGTTGGATTTTAAGAATTATTTTGATACTATAAATTGTAATTTCATTTATAAGTTCTACGTTTTTTTGTTTTAATGGTGTTTACATTTATTAGGTTAAAATTATTTTTTAGTGAGATCATATCTCTATCCTTGTTAATGTTTCCCCTGAGGGCTATATTTCTTGTTCTAGAGGTATTAGTCTCTCGGTCATTATTTTTTCCATTGAGGAGGATTATCAGAGTAGAGTACTTTCTAGTATGGCTGGCAATGAGAAGCTGATATCTATTAGTGCTCGTGAGGTTTTGTTGCTCCCACTCACTTGTGGTATGCTAATGATATTATTCTATTTTCTAAAGGGGATGAGATAAATATTAAAAATATTAAGCGTTCCATTTTGCAGTATGAAAAAATATCTGGGTGAGAGATTAGTTGGAATAAGTTCTTTATTTATTTTGGTTGGATTTTCCCAATTTCTAGGAAGTCGGGCATTATCAGGGACTTGGGTATTCATGAAGCTATTATTCCCATTAAATATTTGGGCGTTCTTATGTTTTTTATGATGTCTAAATCAAGTTATTCTTCTAATATTATTTGTAATATCAAAATGCCTCTTGCTACTTGGAAGTGTACATCCCTCACATTGGTGGGTCGTGTTTTCATGGTTAATGTTGTGATTATTTATATGTTTGTTCATTCTTTCATGGTCACTAAGTGGCCGATATGTCTCATCAATTGCATTAAAGTTTCTATTAAAAATTTCATTTGGAGTGGTAAGATTTTGTAGTTGAAATTAGCTTCGGTTTCTTGGAATTATTGTTGAAAATACCATGATGTATGGGGTCATGGTATTAAAAATCATGACGTGTTTAATGATTCGTTGTAGGATTTTTTTTCACTTGGTGGATTTTCAATAATAATTTTAAGTCTATGGACATATTCCGTAATAAACTATGCGATAGGATCAAGAAAGGTGTTTTTAATCATCTGGATTGTTCTATTTGGACTGCGTTTAAATCAATTTTCTTCTTCCATTAACCCTCATGCCAGATGGATTGTTTCAAAGAACTCATCTTTATTTATTCGGATGGAAAACTGCACTATCTTTCCCCTTTTTATTCCTTGATGAATGATTATTTTAATGTCGATTTGGATGCTATGATTAAATATCAACTTGAAAATATGGGGGTCTCCATAATCATAATGTTAATA
The DNA here is from genome assembly GCA_963277665.1 of Viscum album. Taxonomy (NCBI): domain Eukaryota; kingdom Viridiplantae; phylum Streptophyta; class Magnoliopsida; order Santalales; family Viscaceae; genus Viscum; species Viscum album. Next base: position 1,267,734,618 of record OY728159.1, read on the forward strand.
TTATCAACCATCACTACTTCTCCAATGGAGAGGATTTTTGGGCTTGGGAACTCTCTATAAATGGCATTCTAACCTCTAAAAAACATTATAGACATTATATGTCTTGTAATATGGGTTATAAATGGATGATGCATTTTCATATAATGATTATTATGCCTTCTCGGATAACATTTTCCTTGAGAGTCTCTCATGGGATGATTTGTACTAATTGTTTTGGTAAAAAATGTGGCATTTCTCTTTGTTCTTCATGTGTGTTTTTTCATCAACATAGGGAAGATATTGATCATTTATTTCACATTTGTGTTAATTCCTCATCAATGTGGAAGGATTTTTATTATATCTTTGAAAACCCTATACTTGGAATGTCTTAAATTAATCATTTCCTTCAAAGATAGATTCCTATTTGGCTTTCTCCACAATTGGTAGACCTTTCTAGGTTCGCTGTTACCAAGGTACATAATTTTATTTGGTTTTATCGGGATAAGGTAATTCATGATAGATTTTCCTTCTCATTCTGTGGGGTTTTATCAGCTAGTCCAGATGCTTTGCTTAATGTTGATATTCCAAGGAAGCATTTTTTTTCTTCCACTCGGTTCATGATTTGTCCTTTATGAACCAGATATGTGTTAAGGGTAACATCAAGCATTCTCATGGTAGTATTAAATTTCATTGGAAGGAGCCTATTTTGCTTGGTAAAATTTTTATTTTGATGGTGCTTCTAGAGGTAATTCAAATTTTTCTTGTTATGGTGTTATTGTCAAAAATCATAAATTGGATTTCCTTGGTTGTTTGCATGGTCTATGTGGCTTTTTATCTTCAAATGGGGCTGAAATTAATGGCATTATCGTTGTTGTGGATCAATCTATGAATCATGGTTAGGATATTTTATGGATCGTGAGTGATTCTACTGTTGTCATTTCTGCCATAAGGATGGGTCTTTCTCACTTGTCTGGGAAGCTAACTAATCGTTGGATTAATTTTTTGGATACTCTATTTTCATTGAATCATATTATCACTCAAATTTATAGGGATTCCAATTATGTTGATGATGGCCTTGCAAATAATGGTGTTAATGGGGTTGGTTTTGTTTGGTATGATCAAGTTCTTGAGGATCTTCTTCCTTTTCTTAAATGGGATTGTGATAAGTCTCCCATTTTCAGACTTCTATAAGCTGTCTCTTATATTTATCTGAGGATGTTTAGTAACGTTATTTTACATATATGTGTTCAATTTTACTACTTTGGGGTCTGTTTATTTAGTTTAATTCATTATTCTTTTTTGGAGTGGGTTTTTCATTGTTATTATACATCAATAAAGTGGTAGGTATACGTTTCTCTATTAATTTATACTTTGGATTTCAAGGTGTATCTATTTGATTGCATTTCGGTTTGTGCCCCGGATGGGGAAACTTGGGGTGATATCCCTTATTTCTCATCCTTCCTCTTTTCTAATTTTATTCTTCATATCTGTTATTCTTTAGTCAACTGTTCTCATTCTTGTTCTTTTTTGTTTGTTGTTGTCTTGTATGTAGTTCCCTATTATTGATTGCATCAGATATCTAGGAAGATTGTTTTGGGGAATCTTGAGCACTTGCGGTGGTTTATTCCCTTCCTAGGGGGTCACTGATGAGGCCATATTTCTATTGTTGGATCATTTCTGGTATTTATATTAGCAGACCTCCTCATTCTTTACAGTTCATGGAGTGTTGGCCTAGAGTGGACTGAATTTTTGTTGTTTTAGGATTAGAGTTCTTGGTGAGTTTCTTCTAATTTTGATAGATATGATGATTTTCTATTTGACATCCAGATATCACCTTATATCAATGGGTGTTTCTTATTACTTTGGTTTTTGATCTCTTTCACCATAACCAAACATTATGGTTGTTTGGTGTTCCATGTCTGTATTTTTTTCTATATTCTATTATGTTATCTTTAATAAAATTATTTTACAAAAATCTATATTAAACAAATATATTTATATTAATATTATAATTCACATATGTATTTAAAATTATTTATTAATACACATTTAGATAGAAAATTTATAAAAAATGTTTATATAGGTTATATATTAAATGTATCTAAATAAAATTTGTTAATAATATTTATTTTAATGAAAATATATATATATATATATATACTCATAATAATAAGAATAATATAAACCAAAAATTTGTAAATAAAGTGGTTTATGAACTAGAAAATAATGGGGGGGATCACTGTATGGACTCTCGTCGGGCTACTGTTTTAAAAATATCACTCTTTTTTAGGTGATGATTTCTCTAGATAAGAGGTCCTGGTCCCCACTTAAGCAACAATACCGAATTTTTGGGGGAGGGTGTGCACTAATACTTAAGAGGAAAGTATAGTGGGGTTATATAACGGAAAGAACATAGGGGGATAATATGAACAAATTTTAGGCACAAAACAGGATAATTCGGGGTAAGTGTGTACCGACATTCGTGAGGAAAAGAATGTGTTGTGAGGAATTGAATTGGGGAAAAGGGGTAGGGGATATTTTATTCAAGAGGAATGGAGGGGGAACTATAGGCTAGTACCATGGGATGGGGACATAAATTTTATGAAAATAAAAAATAGTTGTGGAAGATTTCACAACTGCTCCAAAAATTGATTAACATCAGTGGAAGTTTATAACATCCCCTAAAAAACAACTAATAAGTAGTTAAAACAACCTATAAATTATATAATATATTATAGGTGGGTATAACGACTTCTAGAGGTGACTTTTCATTTTTTTTCCAAACAACACTAGTCAATTACATTTGAATCATTTCCTCATAACTACTACTAATGCGTTTAGAAATAGTTTTAACCCCCTCTAATCGGGTCATTTTTTATACTGAAATAATTTCATCGATATTTGTAAGAAAATTCCCCATAACCATTATGAAATTATTCCATGATAAATGTTTTTAGTACGATAAACATATCCATACTAATGTTATACCATTATTATATTCTTATGGGTAATGGTTTCATCATCCCTTCTTAAATCTCCATCTCTTACTTCAACCAATGAAAAAAAATTCACCTCTCTGTATATTCCATAATATTTTTCTTTATATTTTCTCAGAAATATTTTATATTGATATTAATATATATATTTATAATATCTAGGTAGATGGAGAATCATGATCTTTTTTCATCGTTCAATATCTCATTATTTATCATCATTTTGGATCCTACAAATTGTCTTTTCCAAAATTTTACAATTCCTATAATATCACTATTGAACCATTTTTATTTTCTATCTTTTCACAGCATCCATCAGTATCTAAAAATAATTCCTTTGTTTTTTTTTCATTTATAAATTGATAGAATGATTGAAAAATCCTTTTATAGAGGTTTTATGGTGTTTCTCACATTATTACTCAAATGTATATTGTTTACATGTCTAATATTGTTTAAACGATCTCAATCCACAACAATGTTAATGAATCAAGATGTTTTCTACATAGTGTCTCGATCATTATTGAACATCCTAATATTTTAGTTGATTGAGAAGTCTCAATCCTTAATCAAATATAAACAACAACATCAGGACATTGATGTCATTAATATTTTCATGACTTATTATATACTCTAATTACTTATTTTATATGAAATTTTCATAATTTGTGTGAAATGTTAATGTTTTAATACTACGTATAAACATTGAGAATTTTTATAAGTAGTTCAATTGAGTCAGTTTAATATTTCATTTATAACTCTCACCCTACTAATTAAAATTTGGTTTTTCATGTTTTATAGGATTTCCAATTCAATTTAAAATATTTAATTAGGACGGATCATGGGACAATTCTGCCATTTTAAGGATCACATGGACCACACAAGATGACCTAATGAATTTGTGATGAAACTAGACCAGCCATGATGATTGAGTTACTGGTCTAAATCTCGTAGCCCAAATTTTATGAAACTATAACATATGTTCTTGATTATCCAAAATAATCATGGATAAATATTTGATGGCCTAACTCCAAGAACAAGGGGCCCAAATGAAGGTTTTAATTCTAGCCCACTATTCTGGCCGGTAATTAAAATCTAGAGACTATTAATGAGATATATCATGATGTAATTATCAAATCGAGCTGAGATTTTTCAGTGTGAAAGAGGATATATAGAAGACTGGATTTTTTGAATAAATCATTCGGTTTTGGAGGCACCTTCTTATTCAAAAACCCTTTCATATTTTGGAATTCAAAAAGACTAGATTGAAATGGACAGATTAAATTGTATTTGAAAACCAGCCATAACATTGGCTACATTGGTCCCAATGCCTCCAAATTTTGAGAGTAGCTGGAAATAATTATTTTCAACAACTTTTAAGAAGGAGATACCTCGAGCTTTCGCTTTCTGGATGTCCAAATCGTCAAGGAGAGTGGATGGACAGATTGGGAATGCAGCAGTCCACTTCCTTGGGCTATAAATACATCCCCCTCCTCTCCTTCCAAGGGGTTGTCTTTTCTGATGAGAGGAGAATAAATTGGTACGGGAAAAGCCATGACAAATTATTGTGAGGACCTTCCATACTCATGTTTTTACTTGTGATTCCTTTCCTCCTATCTTTGTTTTATTTCACTTTTGTGTTGTTCTTCGTTGGTAATCTTGTAAGTTTGTGTTTTGTAATTATGTTTTAATGCATGTTTCTTCATCAATATATCTTATTACCATACACCTTCTGTAGTTTAATATTTATGTTCTTAAAATAGTTTAAATACAGTTGATTCCACTTCCCTTCTTTTTCTTACTCATTCAATCAAAAGTCTATTTTTTTAATTCTCATCATTATTCATGTGTGTGTGTTCGACGTACCACTATTTTCTTATCCCTTTTCTTTTTCATCTGTTGTTAATTCATCATCATAAATATATAAACCAGATTAATATTAATATCAATGGTTGAGTAAATATATTATTGGGGTGAGTCAAAATTTAGGGATGTTAAGTGATTGAGAGTATTTGAACGATGAATATTCTTTAAATTAACATTTTGTATGTCAGATTTAACATGTCATTGATTAATGCCTTGTTTTGATTAACATGTGGTTTCCATGGATTATTGGAACCATAAATACAATACCATCAATGTGCTCTGATTGATATTAGAACCCTTAGTTATGTTTAGGCCTTTATTACAGCCTTAACACTTAGTAATTCCAATCAACATTATTTTGCGAAGTGGGTGTTAAATTAATTGCAATATAAAGTAAAGCTCCATGATATCACAAACTTCACTTCCTAAAAAATAAACTCACACCAATATTTATCAAATTCGTAAACCAAACACCAATAATTAATCACTTCATTTAAGCTCTGCAAACTTACGCCCCAATCAGAATATAATCAACTAAAAATAAATGACTATTACAAAGTATTATCGCCGAGGATTCGACCTGAGTGCTGCTATACACATTACTAGAGCACCAGAACCTTTACCGGTTAATAGGCGACAATCATCTGTGCGTTTCAAATGGCGTCATTTCTGGGGATGGTTCTTCATGTACTCATTAGTTTCTATTCATTGTAAAAAAACAAAACAAAACCAAAATTTTAAAAATAATTGATTAAAAAAATAATGAAAAACCCATCTTCTCATAAAAATAATAAACAGAAAAAACACAATGAAAAACCCGTCTTTTTTTCCTTCCAACATCTCTTGAATGCCTTGTAGCCTCACAAACAATCCCTCAAATTTCATTGACACTGAAATTGATTGAAAACTTCACCATGTTAGGAGGAACATAAGAAAAAATAAAATAATTCAAGACCATGTCGTCATCCAACTAGTTGAATTAGATATGGCCAATCCTCGAGAACAAACACTAAAAGAACTTGTTACCCCTAATATGAATTACCAACCTCTTGGAATTCAATATCCAAACATAGAAGCTAACTTCAATCTCAAATCGGGTTTGATTCATCTTATCCCTCATTTCCACGTGCTAGCCAGGGAGGATCCACATCTCCACCTTAAAGAGTTCCAAGTAGTGTGCTCTACCATGAAGCATCAAGGGGTTTCTGAAGAAAAAATCAAACATCGTGCATTCCCTTTCTCCCTATCTTACACTACTAATTCATGGATTTACTACCTACCTCCTGGTTCCAAAACCACATGGAATGACATTAGGCGACTCTTTTAAGAGAAATTATTTCCGTCTTCTCAAACTAGTTCTATCTGAAAGTAAACAAGTGGTATCCGTAAGTTACCATGTGAATCACTCCATGAATACTGGGATAGGTTAAAAAATCATGTTGCATCCTGCCCATATCACCAAATACCTTATCAAATCTTGATCCAAAACCTCTATGAGGGGTTATCGTTTATGGAGTGATCTCTCATTGATGCCGCAAGTTGCAATGCTCTTGTTGATAAAACACCTGAAGCTGCAAGAGATATCATAAGTAACATGGATGAAAAAACACAACAATTCCATAATGGAGCACATTATCAAGGTAAACAAGCCCAAGATAATCAATCAATTGAGACAAAAAAGATGACCGAGTGGATAAGTGAACTTACAGGTCTTGTCCGACAACTAGCTATGGATTCCAAATCCACAACCTCGTATTCTCTACAATCAATGTTTCCTAGACCTGTCAAAAATTGTGGAATCTGGAACTCTTCCTCTAATCAAAACGACACATTTCCACAACTTCAATAGGATCAATATTATTCATCAGGACCAATGGAGCTCAATACAGCATATGCTCAACAGATCACCAACCCGCAGCTATTATGTCAGTTTGTTCGAAACATTATCCAACCTCACTTTGAGCCCATCACTTTTTCCTATAACCATGGCCTTAGATATGGTAATCCCATATCTCATCCCCCTCAATTCCCTCCTCAATATCCAAACCGGTTTCAATATGGTCAAGGTTTTGTTAACTTCCAACAACCTTATCCTTTTATTCCTCATCCTCAAATGAACAATCCTCATCCTGGATTCCATTATCCTAGTGAGCCTTCCCAGTTCCAAAACAAATACAATTGCTTTCTCAAGAACCAAAATCTAGGTAATCCCAATCTGGGACAAGCCTCTTTTTCCAAGAAACCATGGGAAAGTGCTGTTGAAGATCTTTCGTCCTTCACCTATTCTGGTCTCAAGAACATTGAAACCCAAATTGGTCAACTTGCATACCACCTTAGTCAGCAGCAACCATCCAATTCTTCCCATATTCTAGCTCAACCATTACCAAAACCCGAGGGTAATGTATGTGCAATTGCACATAGAATAGAAAATAAACATGATATGCCTCAAGATAAGTCCTCCAACCCTCCTTTGAATGTTGACCTAGAAACTAAAAAGAAAAACAAACTTGAAAAGGAACCTAAAACCATTCCCTCATCTCTGTAAATTACACTTAAGAACCCAATTCCTTTTCCTCAAGCCATTTTTAAGCCAAAGATGTCCATTGAACCCAATACTGAAATTATCGACATGTTTAGACATGACGAAGTCATCATTCCACTCTTAGATTCCATAAAAAAATTCTTAAGTATGTCATGTTTCTCAAGGAGTTTTGTACCCACATGAGGAAACTTAGGACCTTGAAAAATGGTTCAACCCAAAAGTCCATACCCATTAAGTGCAAATATCCAGGGACCAGTACGGTCCCATGCCAAATTGGAAGTTCCAAATTTGATGATGCACTCATAGACCTAGGAGCCTCATTTAATGCCATTCCCAAATCTATCTTCTCCAACGTTGGTCTAGGTCCCTTACATCTTGCGTGTGTTGTCATTCAATTAGCCAATCAAATAATTTCTAGTCCTGAGAGAATAATTGAGGATTTTCTTTTTCTGAGGGAATGATCTTATATTTCTTGCTGATTTCTATGTCCTTGACATGGAAGGTGAGATGAAGTCTTCTCAGTCTCTGCTAATTCTAAGAATACCATTCCTCATGACAGTGAGAACCAAGATTGATGTCCATTCCGACATCTTATCCATGGAATTCGGTGACCAACTGGTCAAGTTTAACATTTTCTAAGGCATAGGATACCCATTTGAGGTTCACTCTGCATTCTCAATCCACGCTTCTGAGGAATCTTCTAAGAGTCAGTCGAACACAATCCAACATGTTCATCATGTTCTAATGAAAAAGGATCTTGTGAAATCTGCACCATTATTAACCATGTAATAAATGGTGATGTTGATGTGGACCTCTCATTCATAGAATCTATCAATGTAGAGCCACATGAAAACTCTCTTGAATCCCACATCAACTCTGATCTCTACTGCTCCACCTTGGAAAGTATAAAGGAGAATGAATGTGAAGTAATTGACATCCCTTCCTCCATTCTGGAGTTTTATAACCCAAAAATAAAAGATGAGACTTATCTGAAACCTCTTCATGAACAATTGAAATATGTATTCCATTTCCATGATCACTCTTATCCTGTAATTATCTCTTCTTCACTTACCCAAAATAAGGAGTCCAAACATGTTCTGGTGTTAGAGGAAAACAAAAAGGCCTTAGGTTGGACCCTAGATGACATACCAAAAATCAACCCTGTTCTTTGCATGCATCACATCCATCTTGAGGAATCATCCAAACCAATTAGACAACCAAAAAGAAGACTCAATCCACTCATCCTTGAGGTAGTTAGGGAAGAGATAACCAGGCTTCTTCAAGATGGTATAATCTACCCAATTTCTGATAGTGAAAGGGTTAGTCCAATTCAAGTTGTACATAAGAAGGGTGGGATAACTATTTTCACAAATGAACATGGATAGGTAGTCACAAATTGAGTGAAAAACAAATAGCGTGTGTGCATTGACTATAGGAAATTGAATTTTGAAACAAGAAAATATCACTACCATCTTCCATTCCTTGATCAAATGCTGGAACAATTAGTTGGAAAGTCACAATATTGCTTTCTTGATGGAAAGACCGCATACTTCCAAATCCCAATCACTCCTCATGATCAAGAAAAGAATACTTTAACATTCCCCTTTGGAACATATGCATATAGAAGAATTCCTTTTGGACATTGCAATGCGACTGTAACATTCTAGAGGTGTATGATGAGTATCTTTTCCGAATTCATTGAACACTTCACGAATGTATTCATGGATGGCTTCACCATTTATGTGGAGTCATTTGAATCTTATTTGAATTCAATCTCTCTTGTCCTCCAAAAGTGCATCAAGTGTAACCTTTTGTTATATTTTGAAAAATGTCACTTCCTGGTTTCAAATGGGATTTTTTAGGGAACACAGTTTCAAAAGATGATATTGAAGTCGATCCTGCAAAAATTGAAGTGATCTAATCACTTCCTCAACCCAAATCTGTTCGAGACATCCGTTCATTTCTATATTATGCCAGTTTCTATTATAGATTCTGCCATAAATTCAGTAAAATTTCCCTCTCACTCACATTGTTTATCCAAAATGATGTCACTTTACATTTTTAGGAGGTTTGAAAGAGATCCTTCATTGAACTCAAAACTGCTCTTAAATCTTCCCCAATAATCCAACCCCCAGATTGGTCCTTACATTTGGAGTTCATGTGTGATGCTTCTGATAGAGCCGTTGGGGATGTTCTTGGTCAAAGAAGAGAAAATATTCCTCATGTCATCTAATATACCTCAAAAACATTGGATGAAACTCAATCTCATTACACTGTCACTGAAAAGAAACTTTTAGCAGTGGTTTTTGCCTTAGAAAAATTCCGACCCTATCTCTTAGGTGCCAAAATCATCATCTTCACAGACCATTCTGCTATAATGTTCATACTCTAGAAAAGTGATTCCAAACAGAGGCTAATAATATGGATACTAATGCTCCAAGGTTTTGACCTTGAAATAAAAGATAGACCAAGAAAGGAAACCCATGTGGATGATCAGTTGTGTAGAATTTCTAATTCTTCTCATTCTAAAATTGTCGATCCTTAATTCCCCACTGAGCTCATTTCATCTCTCAGTCCAAAAATAGCATGGTATGTCCCAATTTTAAATAACTTGGTTTTTAGTGTTTTTCCTGAACTTTTTTCAAAATAACAAAAAATGATGTTGAAAAGTGATTGAAAATACTATTTTTGGGAATGAAATAAACTTTGGAAAACTGGGGCTGATATGTTAATAAGGAGATGTGACGATGATAATGAACATTCGTCCATATTAGAATTATGTCACTCAATGCCTGGTGGTGGACACTTTTCACCAAAAAGGAACTTCCTAAAGGTCCTAGATTCAAGATTATTCTGGCCTTCACACTTCATGGACTAACATGAGTTCTATCAATCATGTCCCGCATGCCAAAAGTTTGGCATAATTTCAAAGAGAAATGAAATTCCCCAAAATCCTTTAATTTTTTGTGATATTTTTTATGTTTGGGGCATCAATTTCCATGGTCCATTCCCTCATTCCAGTGGATTTTCATACATTCTTCTTACAGTTAATTATGTTTCTAGGTTGGTTGAGGCAAGAACCACTAGATAGGATGATTCAAATACTGTTAGTGAGTTCCCAAAGACACACATCTTCCTCCGATTTGGCACACCTCGTGCCTTGATAAGTGACTAAGGAACCCATTTTTTGTAATAAAACCAATGAAACTATTTTGAAAAATAATGGTGTTGTACATAAAACATCAACTACATATCACCCCCAAACAAATGGCATGGCTGAACTTTCTAATAGAGAAGTGAAAAGAGTGCTTGAGAGAATTGTAAAACCCATCAGAAAAGACTGGCCCGAAAGGCTTGGTGAAGCACTTTGGGATTATCAAACTGCCTATAAAACACTCATTGGGGTGTCTTCTTTTAGGGTAGTTTTTGGTAAAGAATGTCATTTTCTAGTTGAAATCCAACATAAGTCATTTTGGGTAGTAAAAACCTGTAATTTTTATCACGAAAAATATGGTGAAGAATGATTGTTTCAATTGGCTGAACTGGAGGAGATTAGACTTGATTCTTATGTAAATTCTAATCTCTACAAAGAAAAATCCAAGGCACTCCCTGATAAACACATCCAATTAAAGGTATTCCATGAAGTTGATAAGGTAATTCTCTTTAAATCTCGATTTCATCTTCACCCAGGTAATCTTAATTATCGTTGGGAAGGTCCTTTTATTATTACAAATGTTTACCCATTTGGTGCAGTGCAGTCCAAGACCCCTCTTCATAAAAGACATTCACGATTAATGGACCTCGTTTAAAGAATCACAATGAGAGGAAACACAATCCTGGATAAACATCAACATCCACTGAATCCCCAACTTCTGCATTTGACCAACCACTAGATGTAGATGGCAACCCAACAAATACAAACTACGGTCACCTCTTTAACTTTAACTCTATCTCTCTCTCCCTCCCTCTACCTCTTTTTTCTTCTTCCTATGCCTTTTATTTTTTTACCACTTTCTTTTTCAAACCCTTTATTTTACTCTTTCCCTTTTGTGTGAGAGTGTATTTATTAAAAGCTAAAAAAATATAAGACAAAAAAATAATCATAAAAAAAATAGATTCAATTTTACTCACTATCGAGTTTTGAAAATTTGTCCAACCTTTTTGGGGAGTCAACAGGAATGTTTTCATCTCAAAATTTTTGTATTTTCATCATGAATTTGGATAAAGTATTTTGTGTCAAAACCAACACATTTTTAATGATCAATTTTTGATTTGGAAAATTATTTCCCCACTAGTGAGGAACATCATTTTCTTTCATGCCAAGGCCACCTATGGACATCTTTTCAAAATGTGTGTTTTCACCCCCTTTTTTTGAGGACATTTGAGCTGAATTTACTACTTTAGTATTCATTAATATGATATATGAATTTTCTGAACCCCATGAGAATTATAAAATTTAAATAGCCTCACATTAACCATACATTAATCCTATATTTGAAATCCCCTTCGAGCCTATGAATACCTTTTCTATGATAGCCACATTACAATCCCAATTCTTTATCCCACCGAATATCAACATCAATTTTCATTGCATAATTTTTTGGAGATTTAAGTGCCGGGGGAATGGATTTACTTTTAGGTACCCTTTGTTGATGTCACTATATTATCTTATGCTTGAGGGTAAGCATAATTTTATGTTTGGGGGATATTTCGTCCTTCATTGGGGTTTGGGAATATATATATGTTTATCATGTAAAATTAAAAAGTGTTAAAAAAATAAAAAAAATCAAATAAAAATGAAAACAAGAATTTGTTGTGTCATGGGTAGGTCAAAAATCACTATTTCTCCACCTTTTATCTTGTTATAATAGTTAAAATTTGTGTCTTGAGGAGATCAATCATGGGTTGTGATATGAGTGTGAGATCTTTTCCATGTTCAACAATCTATGAAAGAAAAAAGAAGAAGAAAAAAAACACTTGCATTATATTCTTATGTCATTGGGAGAAGTTTTTTGGTTTATAAATATTTCATCTTCTCATCCCCTTCAGCTTTTCTTCCTCTATTGTGTCTTTCTTCACACAACCATTCCCTAGTAAATATGTGTTTTCATATCCTTCCATGTTTTATTTCAAAAAATGTGCATTCATTTTTCTATGTTGGTGTTTTAACCCTATTATTCTCTCTCTTGGACATTATATCCCTACCATCCAACAACGACAAAAAACCCCTTAAAAATACCTCTTGATTCTTGTGCACTTTGGATAGGTATTGGAAGTTGAGAGAAATTTCAAAATCTATGATTTTCACTTTTGGTTGGTGAAAAAGTGAACCTCCACAAATGAATTTTATCATCTTGAGAGGTGTGAGTTTCGAGTTTCCACATTTTCCATTTCTAAATTTGAGCATAAAAAAATGAATTAGTTTTGGAATATTGTTTCAATAACATTTTTTCGTGGAATTTAAAATGGATGAGTGAAATAGTCTAAACCTATCTTGATTGGAAAAAACAAAATTTTAATATTTCTTGGTGAGTCAAAATGATTTTGACATGTTTTTATATTTGTTGCACATGAGGACATGAACAATACTAAGTGTGGGGGAATTTTTGTTATTAATATTTTAATGACTTATTATATACTCACTTTACTTATTTTATTTGAAATGTGCATAATTTGTGTGAAATATTAATGTTTTAATACTATGTATAATTTTTTAGGATTTTTAGAAGTTGCCCAATTGAGTCAGTTTACTATATAAATTATAACTATCACCATAATGATTCAAATTTTGTGGTTATTTTTTTAGGATTACTAATTCAATATACAACATTTCATTAGACGAGATCAGGGGCGAATTCTGCCATTTTAAGGATCACATGGACAACACAAGATGACCCAAATAATTTCTAAAGAAACCGGACCAGCCATGATAATTGAGTAACTGGTCTAAATCCCAAAGCCCAAACTTTATAAAACTCTACCCTAGGTTCTTGATTATCCAAAAGAATCGTTCATAAAACTTTTGGGGACCAAATCAAAGAACAAGGGGCCCAAATGAAGTTTTGAAGTCTAGCACACCATTCTAGCCGAGAATTTGAATCCGGATACTATTCATTACATATATCATGATGTGTTCATCAAATAGAGCTGTGATTTTGCATTGTGAAAGAGGAGATATAAGTGGACGACTTTGTTGAATAAATAATTAGGTTTTGAAGGCATATTACTATTCAAAACAATTTCAAATTTTGGACTCCAAAAAGAATGGATTGAAATGGACAGATTAAAATTGTTTAGTCAACCGGCCATAACATTGGTTACATAGGTCCAAATGCCTCCAACTTTTGAGAGTTTTTGCCATCATTATTTACTAAAAATTTGACGAAGGATATACCTGTAGATTCTACTGTCTGTATGTCTAAATAATTTATCCATGTGCAGGGATAGATTGGGAATGCAAACAGTCCTCTTCCATGGTCTATAAATACATCCCCCTCCTCTCCTTCAAAGGGGTAAGAATTTCGGAAGAGAGGAGCATCAATTTGCATGACCAGAGCCTTTAAAAAATCTTTTAAGGACCTGAAATACTTATGTTTTCATGTGAGATACCTTTCCTCCTCTCTTTTTTTCTTTCACTTTTGTGTTGTTGTTCATTTGTAATCTTGTATGTTTGTGTTTTGTAATTCTGTTTTAATGCGTGTATCATCTTCAATATATCTTATTCTAATCCACCATATGTAGTTTAATATTAATGTTCTTAAAATAGTTTAAATATAGTTTGATCCTCTTACCTTCTTTTCTACCTCATTCAATCGAATGTCGGTTTTTTTAATTATCATCATTGTTCGTGTGTGTGTGTGTTTGGCATACCACTATTTTCTTATCTCTTTATTTTTCTTCTCTTGTTAATTCACAATCATATATATATATGACAGATTAATATTAATATCAAAGGGTGAGGAAACATATTATTTTTGTGAGTCAAAATTTTTGGATGTTAAGTGATTGAGATGATTTTCTTGATGAATATTCTTTAATTTAACATTGTGTATGTTGTACTAAACATGTCATGGATTATTGACTTGTTTTGTTTAACATGTTGTTTACATGGATTATTGAAACCATAAATAAACTACCATCAACAAGCTCTGATTGAGATTAGAACCCTTAGTTAAGTTAATGCTTGGATTAAAGCCTTAACACTTAGTAATTCCAATCAACATTATCTTGCGATGTGGGTGTTAAATTAACTGCAATATAAAGTAATGCTCCAGGATATCACAAGTTTAATTGCCTAAAAAATGAACTCACCCAAATATTTATCAAATTGTTAAATAAAACAGTAATAATTAATCAATTAATTTAAGATCTTAAATCAAACCCCAAACCAGAATACAATCAACTAAAAAACGACTATTAAAAAGTATCATCACTGAGGATTCGACCCGTGTACTTATATACACATTAGTAGAGCACCAGAACCTTGACCAGTCGATAGGAGAAAAAATCAGTCGTGCATTTCAGAAATGTTGAGTTACATCTCTAAGATTATATAATTAGGTTATAATTGTTTTAATATATGTCACAATCCTCTCCATATACATAACATCACCAAATAACTATTCTAAATATTACAATAAGAAATTATACATCATGATGGATATAATTATATTCACACTCCTTCAACTATATTGTTGAAATGGATCTTAATTTCACATTTTCATTCCTATATAACCAAGACTCATCAGTGATTCATCACTCCAATTCACAAATACTTCCCCACTTATGGGTAGGGTGACTATTGGTATTATTTATAGAATCTTATTTATCTTATTTAGGGTATCATCAATTTAATATTTCAACACATAATTACCTTATTTTTGTGTCATCTTTGTCTACATGATTAACACTTCTCAATAGTTTCCCAACAATCTCCAATAATTCCATAGCAATATGAAGCAGTAATGGATCTTTATTATATATTTTTCTAGGTCATTCCTGGATCAATGTTATCATTTATGGATCTAGATATTACCCTAAAAAATGATACCATTCCCCATGATACATATATGAATCATTTAAAAATATCATTTAATGTAATTTTTATATAAAATTCCCTCATTCAATTTTAGTATTAAAGTAATTTAATAGTTTATGTGTTCCACCTTGATTTTTAAAAATACAATTATAACAACATTAAATAAAACAATAATTTTTTTGCATGAATTCAATAATAATATATTTATATGATCCATGAATACTCGTGGGGATTGCTTTAATCCAAATAAAACAGTTCGGTATTCATAGTTCTTATTTCATATAATATAGTCATTCAGTATATTTTCCACATGAATCAAATTTATCTAAACATATCCCAAAAATATAAACTATATTGATGTACATTTAACAACATAGTTTATAAATAAAATCATCAGACTTTGGCATATGAAAATTTTCTCTATCGTGATCATGATGAATAATATTAATTAATAAAATCATATATCAAACTGTCCTTCTTCATGAAAAAGAAGATTCATACACCTCATGGTGAAGTACTCAAATATATAAAATCCATTAAGAGATTCTAATGTTTCTTATTATTAAACTATTTCTATTTAATGGTGGAAAATCGATAAAGAGTCTTCTACATTGGTAGGAAAATATGTATACAGACAATTTTTAACTGAACCCCTATGTTATGAGAAATAAATTAAACACTTTATATGATACATTATAATATTATTTTATATTGGTACTACATTCAAAAGTGAACAACACTTTTTTAAACACTTGTATCATCTATTCATTCTGATATTGAAAATTATCAATAATTGTTAAAATTATTACAGATTATATTGATCCGTCTCATTAATCTAGAAAAAATAGGGGATAATTTGGAATAAGGAAATTGATTACATTATTATAGAAATTTATGTGGGATCTATATAGATATATCAAGTCCATTCCCAGTACAGAATAAAGGCACACTAATAAAACTATGACTAGTTTTTTGGGAGATTCATCCCACAATGTATCATGGGGAGGATTATTATATTTTAGATACACCATTTTAATATTTTATATTTTTAATATTAGTTAAAAGACATTTTCTTATATACTTTTTGAATAGTTATATAAAATTTACATAGTATAAAATAATTCACAGAGCATTAATATAATAGTATGTTAACTATTATTATATGAATAAAAATCATACTTGTTACCATGTTTTTGTCTAGAATTACCTTAGGAGTGGTAATAGAAAAGACTTCCCTTTATCTATTGTCCATAATTGTTTTTTCATTTGGTATCTTCAATAACCCTATAAAAACCATTGGTATGAATAATGTCCTTGATTAAAGAATATGAATAATTGGATTACATAGTAAGTATTTGTTGGTACATTATATCCATAAATATTATTAGTTAGGATTTTCATATAACATACACATAAAATGGATTTATTCCCCTCCATTATAGACTGGAAACATTATCCTGTCCTCCTTGAGACAGTTTCTAGGACACTTCTTCCAAAACATTTTACATGTAGGGTGTTGGATCTTATTTCATACATGAGAATTAGCTAGTGATACCCAGAAATGAAACTCCATTATTTAATTCTTATCTGTAGTCCCCTAATACCTCAAATAGTCACCAAAATCCTTTTTTCCTTTAGGGAGATAAAATAAAAACTCTTCATATTATTCAATGTTATGAATTTTCACATCACCCCATATATTTTTCTTTATCATAGTAAATAATTGATCTATTATACATTGTATTTAAATGGGAAAAAAAGAGTTACACCATAAAAAACATTGAATTTAAGATGATATAATCCAAAAGGTTCTTCCTAATTTTTTTTGGGTACAAATACCCACTCTCTATTTTAGTATCTGAATTTCAAGGGAAATATTTGTTGATAAATATCCTTTTAAATAAATCCAACTAAATATATTTTATATCATCCATTGGATTAACATTCTTAATATTATTTCACCATAGATTGGTTTATGCATCTGTGTAGTATAATGGTAGTAGTTTCTTTGTATACATATACATTTTAATGATATAGAATATATTCTTAATAGAGTTATTGCATTTTTTTCAATCATTTCTTCAAATGATCCTCGTAAATTTGGTGTTTTTCATCACATAAATTACATATTCATAATGTAATAATCATAATGAGATAGAGGGTAGTCCATGAGATAATGTTATTATTCATAACATGAGTAAGTTCTTTTATTACTACCATGATGTTATTGACTTTTTCTTCCATCATGTTAATCATTTCATTCAAAAAACATTCGCATTTACCTTTTTATATATATTTTGTATAGTTCATAGTATTTCTAAAAGTATTACCCATATTTTTCATTTATACCCTATCTTATGATTTTATATGTCTTAGTTTAGGTTTTTTTTTTCAATATTTATAATTTCAGTCTCTAACCTGAGATTATATTTAAAATATATATAATAATTTGTGTATAGAATATGAATTATCCAATGAATATCACTTGAGAGTGTATAGAAATGTATAAAAATGTAAAGGACACTCATAATTCATCAATTTAATACTGATTTGATACTCCAACATCATATTTTTAGTTTGATTACTCAGGTGTGCATCTATACAACATCCACATCCACATTCCATTAGATAGGTAAATATGTAGTTTTTATGAACCAATATATTATATAAATTACCAAAAATCTATAATTATATTATTAAATTAACCATTCGGATTTCATTAACTATTCCTAATTACGAAATATAACTAGACCTTTATTAAACATAATATATATTATCCCAATAATTATTAAAATTTCATTTCATGATTTTTAAAATAGGTAAAAAAATAATAATAATTATCAATATGTTAAGTGCATTCAGTAGATTAGATGCACATTAAATGAATTGTTATTACTGATAAAAGGGAGTAAAAACCATTAAGGAGGACTGTAAAATTTGAGACCTAGAGATCTCGAATGAAAATATCTACACAAGCTATGGGATTGGAACCAAAACTATAGAAAACCTTGAGTGGGGTCTCCTAGGAGGCATTATAATCCATAATATCAGCAACCCAGTTTCCATCACATTACGTATGATAATCTTCAATGTCATGGGTGAGGAAGGACGTCAATTAGTGGATCACATGGGTGATTTCCAAAATAGTGGAAGAGATAAATATAAGGGATCTCATTATAATAATTGATTTTGTCTCTAAAATATACAAGAAGACATATTTTTGAGGAGAATATTTCAATACTAGACAGCATTACCTATACTTCAAAATGTAGATAGTTGATGAACCCATAATAAAAACTAAAAACAACAGCCACATATCTTATGGGATCACATACCAAAACACCTCCTCTACATGCAACCATGATTATAATAATCATATTTTTTTCTTAAAACCAATAGATGATGGGTTATATTATACCCAATGTCCCACCAGCTGTGGTCTAGAAAGATCAAGGGTTACCTTTTATATGAGATGTTCATGGGGGAAGGAGACTCTATTTTCAATTTTTGAATAAAATCCTTTCCACCCAAATGATTTTTGGTTCTCAGCACAAGGGATGAGAGAAGGGGGTGGGGGACTGTGTTCTTCGATAGGTTCCTTATTTCCAATATACTCCAAAAGTTTACAATATGAATGAAAGAGTGAGCTCTCACACTATGGTTATTACTAATAGTTACTATGAACCAATATTAGAGGAATTCCTAAATAGGTTCCAGTACCTATTTGTGTCAAAAATATCCCAATGTATTATCCACACAATGCCCTCTAACTCACAATGAACAAACAAGTGGGTTGTATTTTCCTCCTTATAGGTATTTCATCAAGAGAATATATTATTTAGGTAGAGAGAATTTCGTTTGACTATAATATTCTAGGGTGGAGCATGATTTTAGATTCTTTAAATTAAAAATCTAATCTTTATTAAGATGTTATTTCACTAATGAACATGGGAATAACTGATGAAATACATTGAAAATTGAGATCTAGATATCCTAGATTTGGAATTATAAGACTGATACAAGATGATGAGGAAACCTATATAATCATTTAGGCATAACATTAAATCACAAAGAGAATGATCATATTCATGAAAAAAGGAAAGGTGAGTAATATCATAAGACCATGTAATTATAAATATTTGGCAATGAGATTAAACATGAAATCATAAGAATAATTCGAGGCTCACATATGAGACAAAAAACATACATTCCATGTATAAAAGACCATTCACACTACTTAGTGTTTACTATGATGAAATGATTACATAATTAAAGTTAGGTGCTTATAATTATATTCCCACCCATTTAATCATTATAGTTATATATATTCTAGTGACACATTTGAAAAAATGACTATGCATAATGCATAATATTTTTAAAACACATGATAAAAGATGGTTCAAAAATCATTTCTCAGGGAATAAATAAAGGAAATATTATATATATATATATCCAACATAAGAAAGAATATAACATACTTACTAATATTTTAGTAAATAATAAAATAAATTTAACACTAAACTCTAATGTATAAAAACATGTGGTGAATTTTTTGTGAAGTAATAAAAAATGTGATCCACTTATGTAATGAATTTGGAAATGATTAAATGATATTTTAATAAATGAAGAACATTATTATTTTACATTAAATAAGATTTAATATTAGAAGGTTTTAAAAAATATTGAGGGATTTAAAAATCCATTCATTAATAAAAAATTATGGGTGTAGTAGATGATGTGATATTAAAATAGTGATATTATTTTAAATATGGGTTTTATTAAATAAATAATTGTGGAGGGAACATAAAACATTGAATAAATAAAATTATAGGTGAATTAATCTATATATATAATTAAATAATATATTCACAAATTATAGATGAAATAAATGCAAACAATTCATATGAAAAGGTAGAAAATGAAAGAGAATGAGTAATCCAAAATTAACAAGGGTAGTATAGATGATCCCTTATACCAATTTATAATTCAATCCACATATATACATAAAATCCATTAGAAATAAATTTAATTTTCTAAAAAACGTTCTTATGAAACGTTTTTATATATAATTCATTGAATATGGTCTATTTATTACTAAATGTTATTCATTTGTTAAATAGTTTTCTCTTGTGTCGATGACATGAGGGGGTTATATCAATCTCCCTAAAACATCATAGCTATACTAAAAAATGTCTAATGTTGTATAAGACAAGTTCATAATGACAAATAATATTGAGTTTTATGCATTTAATTATTCAATTAACATAAAATTAATATATTTCCATAGAGTTTTCTCAAATGGACTCAAATTAAGAATTGTGTCTTAATGTGTTTTTTAAGACATTTAAATTTATGATGACCATTTATTATTAATATCACATAGATATTGTGAAACATTATTTTTAAATATTGTTAATAATAAGATAAATACATTTTTTATAAATGGAATATATATTATAACCCATCCATGTTATGCAAAAATCAAAAATATAATACTACATTCATAGATGTGGTTGATCACACATTCAGATGATGATGTATTGATTTTCATAGTGGGTTTCACAAAAAATATAAAATATTTATTTAATTATTATAAAAATAGTTATAAATAATACTAACATATATTTTATAATAATATTATTTAAATGATATATTTTATGGGTTAGAAAAATAAGGGAAATAAGAAATCTCATTTGAGAACATAATATATTAATTCGAATATTTTCCCTTGGTTAACACAACAATGATGCATAGATTTTTATTTTGGAAATACCAACAATTATATGATATTTTTAGAAGATTTAGAAGAAACGAGAGTAATTTTTTTCTCGAATATTTATTTAAAATGAAGTGGTGTTGATCTACTTTTACATATTATGGAAAAGAAATTTTAGAAAATGTTACTTACGAATATAAAAAACACACATCCTTGACATGTATTATTGATAAAATGTTTAAAATAATGTAGCGGTGTATATATAAGGTATAAGATCGTTCAAAAATTAATTATTATAGATTTTTTTAAAAATGTTAGGTATTTTAGTGTTTTATTTATAACTTTTACCATTGAGATTAATAATGTGATAACTTGTTTTATAATATGTAATATATTTTTTACTCATAAAAATAAAATGGAAATTATTATTTAATAAATAAATAAATAAATAAAATTTTAAATAATATTTATTTTATTTCATTCCTATACATAATAAAATAAAATTTAATGTAATAATATTATTTTTCATTAATAAATATTCGTAAAAGATATATCCTTTAAAGAATAAAATTAATTTTGAGATAAATAATAAATTTTACTAATTTATATTAAAATAAATATGTTTCTATTAAACATATATGATTTTTATTAAATTTAATATTTTATAAAATTAGTAACCTCTTTTACACAACATAGTTGAAATGTAATGATTAATGATTAATTTTGATAGACTAACGTATTAATTAACTTCAAAAATGTTAAATTCGGATTTAAAAAATTCAGAATTATATTAATTTAATCTATAAATATATATTTGGTCTTGGAAATGTTTACAAATACTTTAATTTAAACATATACTATGGTTAATTACGAAACATAATAATATTAATAATGAATATATTTTTAACAATTTACCAAAAAATAAATTATTATTGAGAAATCACAAAAATCAATCCAATAATAATTTTTAAATGATTAATTAAGAAATTAATTTATTTTGATTAGATTCTATTTATATAGGTGATGAAAATTAATATTAAATTTATTTGCAAAATATCAAATAAAAATATTTTTTTTACAGAAATGTATTTTAAAGAATAAATTTTATTTATTATTATTACTCTCCCATAAGGTGGTTTTTTAAAGAGGATCAGATACAATATCCACGGTAATATTTTGGAAATATAATATATTTAATTAATTAAAAAACACAATTAATTTTCATTTTCGATATTACCTAATATATGACACATATATATTTAGAATGAAAATATATTTATACAATTGATAGGTTATAACATTAATATTTCCGTCATTTTAATTATAAATTCATTTTATAGGTAATCTATTAGAAAATAGAGATGAACTAGACACAATGTTTGAATTGAAAATATTAAATAACCTGACCTTATTGATGTCTATAATTGAAATGTAAACCTCTATAATCTAATAATATGTTTTTTTATCAAAAATCATTTCATTTTTATTTACTAGATTGAATAAAATTCATAGTGTTGTCAAATTTTATACTCTAATGGTTTAATTTTTTGATCCAAAGAATAAATTTCTAACAAAATGACCACAAATGTTATATAATATGAATATTTTTTGCACTATAGTCAATATTTTTCGAGACTTCTAGTTATAATTTTTGTGTGCTGTTTTAAATTGATTCATTTTATTATTTTGTGAACATTAAATATCGAAAATATTATGGTATGTGGATGGTTACAAAGTGTAATAAGCTTATAATTTTTAAAACATGGACCTAGATTGTAGATTATTTAATTAGTTTCTATAAAAAATATTTCTAAATAACTTACAAATGTTTATAATTGTTTCTCCAGTTTCATAAATAGTATAATGTGAATTATTATGGATAATAAAATTTTAAATCGATGAATTCTATAATATTCTATCCAAAAACTGTCATCCAAAAATATTATTAATAAAAGGTTAAACAGTTTAATTTAAAATATTTATTTATTTTTTTGAATATATTTTTTCAAAAACTAACAAGAATACTAGTGGTAAAAAAATATGCAGTATAATTATTTATAAATAAGTTATAAGAGTACATGGTAGCATATAGTTTAATGAAATCATGAATATGTGATTTACTATTACATTTATAAATATTTTTTTATTTCACATAAATAATGATTAGTTGATCGACATGATTGATGGTACAGTTTCCCATTCACATTATTACTAAAGTAATAATGTGATATATAAGAATTATTAAATCATTAATTTTTTCACTGATTTATTTATATGATTAAAAATATGATGCCAAATTACTAAAAATTAGTAATAAATACAAATTAATATTTTTATAGGAGAAAAATTTGAA
The DNA here is from genome assembly GCA_963277665.1 of Viscum album. Taxonomy (NCBI): domain Eukaryota; kingdom Viridiplantae; phylum Streptophyta; class Magnoliopsida; order Santalales; family Viscaceae; genus Viscum; species Viscum album. Next base: position 1,267,758,102 of record OY728159.1, read on the forward strand.
AATAATTTTTTAGTGTGAAAAATACTAGAATAGATTTTAATGTCACATTGGATATCTAGAAAATAAACCAACAGAAATAAAATAATGAGTATTATGTTATGATCAAATGTTTTATCCCTTCATATTGTTATTAAAGTGTTAGGTCCCCTAATATGGGTTAAAACCATGAATAAAACATAATTTAACACTAAAGTCATATTAATAATCCCCTTAAATAATTTTTCATCAACAAGAATTTATTATTCCAAAATAAGATGATTTGATTTCATGATATGATCCAATGTAAGGTTTTACATATCGTTTATATATTAAAATGATGTATCATCCATCTCAGGGTCAAAACTATAAAGATGATTTCTTAATGATATATAATCATAAAGAAATGATCCTTAATTAAATTGTGATTAATAAGAATAAACTAAAGCTTAGTGTAGTGAATAAGTTACTATATACTATAGAAATTATGATTTTATATTGTTAAGAAATATTAATAAATGATAAATCAACTATGTAGGGTTCACAAGAAATAAAAAAATAATGGTGAAAGAATCATTGCATAATGATCATGGAATCATTTTTGATTTATTAGTGTTTTCCTTATATAAATTTGATACCTGAATTTATCATCATGTTCAAATGTGCTCTACTAACATAGTGATGTTACTAATGTTCATAATCATTTAATACTTTTCAAAACAAATATAATAAATTTTTATAGGCATTTAATGATAATATAACTATTAGGGGGATATTTTTTATTGAAATAAATCAAATGTACTTCAATTCAATTATTTTAATTCCTAGTATAATTCGAAGTTCAATTTATTGTTTAATATTTATATAAATGAGATATCGACAATCTAGTCGTCAAAAACATTAAATCATCCACGGATTGAAATGAAATGTTAAGGAAATTATCCTTCAATAATTTTTTATATTTATTAATAATTAAATAATCAGTTCAATTATTATATTCAATGATGTGATCCTAAAATTAGAATTCCCAGTTTGTATTTTAAATAAAATGGAACACCCTAAATCAAGGGTAAGAACCCCTGAAAACATCCTCAGATCGGAATGAAAATTAATATCAATGATCATTATATTAATTTTTTTATATTGGATAAAAAAGAAAATAATTTCCTCTATTGGAATACAATGTATGATCCAATAAAATATTTCACATGTTTATTTTTATTATAATATCACATCACCCATCTCGGAGTAAAAAGTAAGAAGATAGATCAAAATGAAATATAAATGTATGAAAATTGTCATCAAATCATTTTTTATCTATAAGAACCAAAATCACATATATAATACTAATGGATTGCATTGTATTGTGGAAATATAATATCTAATTGTTAACACCCATTACTAAATGATAAATAACTAGTGGAGGGGAAAAAACTAAACAAATGATTTTGTTTTGTTGAATGATTTATTACATTGATAAAAAAGTCATTTTTAATGTCTCTATATAAAATTACCATAAATAAAATCCAAAAATTAAAATGTATGAAAGATTTTCTTTATTGTCATTAAAAATTTTTTCTAATGTGAAGGGTTTTATGTGAGTGTACAACAATGACCAAAAAAATTTGATTGACACAATAATATAAAAGGATGATCCACATGTAATTATATATTTTAAAAAATTAACTGAAATTAAATCTGAATCTTGGGATTCATGATATGATACTAAAGTACCATTTATCCTTTCAATTTTTAATCGAATAAAATACCACCCCTCATGAGTCAAACCCTAGAATAATAGATCATATTAATGATAAAACATTGTACATTGATAATATATCAAATTTTTTATATATAATAAATTTCCATGAAATAATATGATGCCATATAATATTGGTATCCTTGATAACATGATTTAAAATTTGTTACAATTATTAATAAAATAAAACTCATAAATGTATGGGGAAATAAAAATGATAAAATAGAATTGAGGAAAATTTTATAAAAACAATATTAAAGTCATATTTGATTACATCAGTTCGATACCGAAATTACTCTTCATGATAAAATGTGTGACTATACCTTTACATTGTTTTTTAAATAATAAATCACAAAATTGGGGTCAAAATGGGAAACTTTGTTTTTATAGAATTATAATTTTCAGAGGATTTTTATTCATAGATTTAGGATTAATCAAAATTTACATCACACCATTTCAATGTTTGGTTTTCTAAGTATGATTCAAAGTACAATTTCATATTTTTATTTTATTGAAATAAAAATTCACACCTAAAGAGATAATATCCAATAATAAAACCTTGGATTCACATTAAATCATAGAAAATTTATCTTCAAATCATTTTTTATTTTTTGGAATCAATTGAAATTTAATGTCATTCTCTTATTCATTAAAAAGACCCAATATTCAATTTCACCGTAGTATTTTTATTAAAATTGCATATCAACCATCAAGGGGTCAAAATTGAGAAAACAACCATACATTGAAATGAAAACATAGGGAAATGATATTTTTTTTCATTTTCTATTATAAAAATAAATCAAGAGTCAAAATGATTCTCTAAATGATCCAAATTTCAATTTCGCATTTGTTTTATTGAAATTTGATATCACATGTTATGTGGTCAAAAATAAAAAGAAAAGTAATGATTTGGGTGAAAAAATAAAATAATGATTCCCATTATTTATGATTCATATGAATAAATATTTAATTAAATTTATATCAATATTTCTAAATATTATGGAAACTATTTTTTCAATTTGGTAACATATATTAATAAATGAAAATTCACCAATGAATCGAATAAAAAATAGGATATGAGGTCAGATTTCTGCATATAATTAGTTAAAAAAATATAATTTCGGTTCACATATGAAATAATTAAATTCATATATATATAATACAAAAATTTCATTATATTCTTGAATAATTGTTTTAACATAATATTTTAATTAAGGTGTTAGGTAACTTAAATAGTGTCAAAAATTAGAAACCTAGTATTCATTGACATTAAATCATGGTTGAGAAATCGTCTAATCATTTTTGATATGAAAGAAACAGCCACACATTATTTTAATTTATGGATTTCCCAACATGATAATATTTAACCAAATGAATTTTATGAAAATTAAATACAACCTATCAAGGGGTCAGACCGTGTAGATTATTTCATATTAATGTGAATATATAGATCAATGATTCTCATGTAATTTTTTTATATGTATGAGTTTTCCAGACATTAATATTTCTCATGCGTTTCTTGGTATGATATATATAATGATTTCATTTTTTTAAAACTTATTTAATAATGAAACATCTCATATATAGCGCTCATAACTAAGATAAAAAATTCAGTTTTTCGTGAAGAAAGGATATCAATATTTTTTCATCTATGATATATAGGAATCAAATAATTTCCAAAACAGTACATTAATAGAAAGATATGATCATATACATTATTTGATCAATATTCTATTTAATTTTTTTATATAAAATAATAATAATAATTTTATTTATATATTGTTACTAAAAAACATTGTTATTATAATAGACAAACGAATTTGTATGATGTTCGGTTGATTATTAGAGAAATTTTATTGAAAGAGAGATATATTTTCTATTATAAGTAATGATATACGATTGTGATTAAATACTATATAAATTTAATTGTGTAATATTATATAATATAATTTAATATTTTAATTCAAATAGTGTTAACATGTAAATTAAATGATGGTGTAATGAAATTGATTGTCATCTTCCATTTTTAATGTTTAATATATAATTTATTAAAATATTTCTACCATTTTTATGGGGATTATTTTTAATAAATGAATTGATTTATGTGTTATTATGATGTAATATATGTTTACTATAATATTATTATTATAATAGTGTTAAATAAAATCATATTTTTTAAATTTAGTTTAGTTTTAGGGGTGCTATAGTTCTATTACATATAACATTGTATCTCTACAATAGCTGATAGGGTTTTAACAGTGGTTAAGAAACATTGATAAATTCCCTACATAGCAGTGTAAAAAATAAATGATAAAAATATAAAAATTAGTATCACTTTTTTATCTCTAATAAATTTTAATTTTATTAGGTACGTTTTAATTCAATTAAAAGTTCATTTTATCAAATCTTTTTTAGCTAATAAAAAATGAACATGTTTTATTAGTGAATAGAACGTTTGCGCTTCTTAGGCCCTTAACAAATTTTTTTAGCTGTGATAAAATAAATTTTTGTTTTTTTAAATATAATCAGAAGTAATTTCATATTCTTCAATTCATAGTTATTGATGGATAAAATGTTATTACTAATTCAATATAAAATTTATAGTAATATATCCTTATAAAATCTATGCTGATACAGAAATAACACCACTAAACTATTATATATTTTCTAATCACTATATGATTGTTGTATTATTCATAATTAAATATACATATTTTCCATAGTTATTTCAACAATATTATAAACATTTTATATTTCGTAAAAATAAAACTAATATTTTTTATATTTATTCATTTAAAATAAGTGATCTGATAAATTATCCTTGATCTATCCATAAAAAAACACTAAATGAAAATCACTATCTAATATAATATTAATAATCCTAATCACTTATAGGTGATAATAAAAATGTTCTCAATATGAACATATATATAATTAATTATATATTATGAAATATTTATATGTATGAATGTTTCCGGTTAATACATTTATATGTATTATTCATGCTCTATGAAACTAATATGTTCCAAACACATTAATAAATATCATTAATAAAATTATATTTTTCAATCAACTGTAAATAGTTGAATAGTTAATGTCATTACTCATCATCATACCTAAAAACATCATATAGTAATGTCCTATGGAACACTTTTCTTAAAAATGGTTATATTATTAATTCACTAATATTTTACTCTTTTTAATGTATGGTGTGATATATTGTAATCCTCCAATTTTTTTTATAAATAATAACTATCATATGGGTGATGTGTTTATTACCAGATCCATTTATCCACAAAAACAATTAATCATAGTAAAACATAGTGGCATCGGTAATGGTTAATTGCTGAAAATGGTTAAATTAATGAATAAGGTCAAAAAAATATAAAAAATCATTATATTTAAATGTGTTTGTAAATGAATTATCAACCCCACCATTATATCTTGTAAATTTTTAAACATATTGTATACACTTATCTTGTGAAATACATCCCCTTTTACATTAAATCTATTGATATCACAAAAAATACAACCCCGTTCATCTATAAAAATGACCCCATCACCACCCAACATATCGATACACATATATCACATCAGAATGACTATTTTTTGAGAAAATATATCCCTATTCTATTTTAAAATATTCTAGAATTCCTAGTATCAATAAAATATTAATCTACAAATTAATAACGAGCGACCTAAAGAAGGACATACTAGGAAGAGATAATTATTCTAACCGAGTTATTTCATCTTCAATATTCTCCAAAATTAATAAAGGCTTATAATTTTAAAGAAATCTGTATCAACAGTATAATACTATTTTATTATTATAATGAAATATCATTATCTACCCACTCTCATTTGATGGAAAATGAAAAAAAAACCGAATCTATAATGTCCAGACCACAACCTCTTTGAATGAAATATTTCATTTTTCACCCAAGACACACATGGACTGTAATAATGATACATTTAATGAATAAAATTTATATTTGTAACATTTATATTTCATGAGTGAGATAATTATTCATTTTAATTAATAATACTAACATTAAATGCAAATTGTAAAATGTGATCACTAAAAAAAGATCATCTTGAGTCGCTTTTCTTTATTTGGATCTATTTTATCAAGACTTTCAATTTATAAAAACAAATTAAAAATAATTATATGGATAATGTATAAATTCAACTATATAGGTGATGGATATTTTTAAAAACACTTTTTCCATGATAAGTGTAATGGTGTAGTTTTTGTGGAATTTACTGAACAACACCAAAATGACCAACATAGATTCAGAAAATAAATGAAATATGATAATAAATGAAATAAAATAAATAATATAAATTAATTTAACGTTGAAATTTGTCATAGTAAAATTTGTAATTAATAAAATTTCATTACACATTAGTGTATATGATGTAGAAAATGAATAAGGACTTTGGGTAAGTAGTTTTCATCTGCAACCGTTACTTTAATGTTTTTGAGTTCCTTATATATGAAAATCTTATACAATATACATATTCATTATAATATTTAAATAATATTTTTCTCTAAATTTAAATTATTTATGACATTCAATTTATTTTATCATTGATATTATTTTAATTTTTTTTTAATTTTTTGACATTTTTAGTATCGTAAATTTTTTATTTTACTATAAATGTGTCCAAAAAAATTAATCTCAATAATGATTGATCTCCTCTTCCACCATCATTTATATACAAAACTATAAACATTACTTTTAATTTTTTTGTTATTTTAAAAATAAAAAAAAAATTATTTTTTCTATAAATTATTCTTCTTCATGAGTTATCAAATATAATAATATTTTGTCTTATTATTATTTTATAATTTTGAGTTATTATGATTATGGGTTCATATTATTTTTTATGGTTTCTAAGTTGATATTGAAAGACTCTATGTGTTTTTATAATTTTTTGATTCATAGAGATAATATATTATTAGTAATGGTTCCAATATTTCCCTCAAATTCATTGGGTAATAATTTACTCTCAAAAAAATAATATTACCATTAACTTGTAATGTTAGTAAATTTTAAATAATATATTATAAGTTACTTGAGTAGGATGTCCAATATAACCTTCATGAATATGTTTTTCCTTTATTTTTTTATATGATGTTTTTGGAAGACATTTTTGAAATATTTTTCATTTAATAGTATGCAGTTAATTAAGATTAATGATTATTATGTAAAAGGAAATCATAGTAAAGGGTTTTCATGATTTTCATGGAACTAAAAGGTTTCCATTTCTTTTAGATCCCCTACTAGGATTTTTTTCTTCCCATGTTTAAATATGATTTTATAGGACATAAGGATTTGTAGAAATTAGAGTATGTTCAATTTTTAATTCATGGATACTCATGTTGAATGAATCTATTATTTTATAAATGAAACATGTATATAAATTTAATAACATATTTTTTGGAAAAATTTGACACTATGTGGATGTGTCATATTTTTTCATATAATTATTTTTCTTATCCCCAAAAAATATAATATAAAATGAAATGAAAATATTGGATAACGAAATAATTTTAATAAAACTTTTAATTATGTGTTTATTGAGTTTATAATATTATTTATTATTTCAAATCACCCCACAAGGATGCTGATATAAACCAATAATTTTCTCATTGAATTTTTTTTAATATTAATTCTATCTTCATGATTGACTTATATTGAATGTAATATAAATTTCAATTCTAAAATACAGCTTCTAACGGAAGATCTATGAAATCAATTTCTATGAATGGTTTTTATAAAATAATATATCCACAACATTAATAAGTAAATTTATTTAATTTTTATAATGTTTTCAAAGGAATAAAAACAAATTATGGTTGAACCAATCAATTATACTCAATACAGTTTAAATATTTTTTTACAAAAAAATTATAAGAAATTTTTTAAATCCATCCTTTTTACAAAAACTTTGAGTCAAAATTTAATATAATAATTTAATCCATTCTCTTAAATTTCAAATTCTAGATTAAAAATTATATTTTTAAATTACCTATTTAAGAAGGATAATTAAGTTAATGAGATAATTAAAAATAAAAATTGAAATTTTAATAATTTAATTAAATTGAAATTAATAGGTACCTTTCATCTACAAGAAAAATATTTCATCTCAAGAGACTTTTCATCATGATATAATTTATTCAATTACTAATGAATTATAAATATTATTAACTATGAAAAAAATGTAACAAATATATGTAAAGACCTGTAAAATTCAAGGATTTTTTTCTTAATTCCCTTAGGAATTTTACAAGAACGCAGTTTCTGACAGCACATAATTCTGAGGCCCGGTCTGCCTGGAATCATTTTCCGAAGTTTAGCTCGGGTATGTTTAGTGAAAGAACGAGCAGATTTTTCTAACTATTAAACCGGTTCTCGGAATCAGATTCTGAGGGTACCGTTGGAATCGCAGCGCCAATAATTTCTTAGAAACACCTTTTCCAGAGTTGCGTTTGCTCGGGTGTGGTTTTTAAATTTTCAGGTCAAGTAAATGAATAAAATAATTTGGTTACATCATTTATTTTATTTAAGTTGTTTAACCTATGTTAAGGGATTAAAGTGGGACCCAAAATATCCTACACCACTAGGTAGGCTATTTGTGGGGTGGGGCCCACACGAGCCCCGCCTTTTTTCAACCCCCCTCCTTTAATTAAGAAACGCACCCGCACACCCTTTTTAATGAAGTCAACCCAAGCTTTTCTCTGGTTAATAAACGCATCATTAATTTGGGCGGTTAAATCATTGAAATTAAGTCTTTTAATTGATTGTTTCTTTTGAATTCAAACTTTGGCTTGTGCGTTAAAAAAATAAGATAACTCTTATTTTATTAGGGGTTGGTTGTGCAAGAGGGTTTAGGGAGAATTATCTCAAGTCGTGAAGTTCTCCCTCCTCGACGAAGAATGCGAAAATATGAAGAACGCGAAGAATGCCGGATCCTCAGAGATAGACGATGTGACGCTTCTTCCGTGGCGTTCCTTCTTTCACGACGCTTCTTCCGCGACGCTTCTTCCACGACGATCCGCCCTCTGTGACACCTTCTGCGATGGTTATTTTCCGCGATGAATCCCCGCTCATCGAGTTCGATGAGGTAGGGATTTTTTTAATTGTTGTTCATGAATTCTTTTGTCTCCCTTCTTCTTTTCTATTGGAGCCGCCTGATACTGCAATAACGGGAGTGGGTTGGACCACACCAACACGGGCGACCCTCCTCTCCCCTTTGGTAGTTTGATGTTGTTTGCGGCACGAACAAGGCAACACGGTGCCGAAGCACCGTGCGGAAATATTAAAGAAAGGGGGAGAAGCGGCACCGTCGCGCTGCGCCGTTGAAGACGAACCAAAGACGCGGCATGGTCGCGCCCCGCCAGAGAACTACAAAAGGGATGCGGCTGGAGCGGGGCCGCGGCGGAGGGGTGCGACGGAGCGGGGAGACCGACGGCCGGTTTCGGGCCGCCGGCGTCAGAGCAGGGGGACCGCCAGCGCCGGTCCCGTGGCGGCAGCAGCCGGCCGGCCGGAGCGGGCTGACCAGTCAAGGGAAAACCAGGGGTTCGTAACCCCCAGTCGGCCAGCAGGTGGGGCCCCCCACATGCGGGCCGCAGGTTCTCAACGCGGGGGGCAGCGTGCCCCCCCCCCTTCACCGCTCGGCTGTTACGGCCGATCCGACTAGCCGCTGGCCATGCCAACGCGCAAGGCCGGGCTGCCTAGGCCGGGCCGTGCCAGCTGGGCTGGACCCGGTTCGGGCCGACCCTGGTGGTATCGGGTCGGGTCGGACCGGGCCCAAACCCCCTAATACCGATCTTTTTTCGGTCTGTTACCCATAACATGGGCTACGAACCTCCGATTTATGCACCGTCAGTTGCATAGCAATCCTTGGATCGAGATGGTCGTTTTGGTATTTTACACTCATGGTTTTGGAGTACATTGTGTTCGACCGGGTTGGTTCGTACACAAAACCAACCGGGCCCTCGAAGCGGAAACTCTTATAACTTGAGCTCCGGACGTCTGATTGACGTGCCATCGACTTTGATGGATTCCACTAAGTGATACAGACCTTTTGGATTACTCCGCTCAAGGTTTGGACATAGTCGGAGTACGGTCGGCTTGGTTTTGACTTAAAAACCAACCAGGCCCCTGGGACGAAAAATCCAATAACTCTCAGACCGGGCTTCCGGATGACTCGCCGTCTGTGATTTTGAGTTCCTGTTGACGATACAGATCTTTTGGATGCATCAACTCCAGACTATGTGTCAGTTCATGTATCAGCCCCTCGACTCGTGGAGCGGACCCTCCCGAATGAGCTTGTTGTGGGCGTGAACCGTAGAGATGGCTGCGACTGCGATGACGATAACGACTTTGCAGAAATCCTCCGTGGATTCGACGGCGACGACTAAAACACTAAGCGATTCTACGTGGATCAGTTCTACCGATCCAGTGTGGGTTAGATCCTTTGTGGGTCAGCACTCAGTGGTCCTATGTGGGCCAGCGCCTATAGATCCTATGTGGGTTCGATCCTGTGTGGGTCATAGCGGGGGTAGTTACCTATCGATCCTGTGTGGGTCAGATCCTTTGTTGGTCATTGCGGGGGTTAGTACATATCGATCCTTTGTGGGTCCGACGACTTAGATGAATCAGTTCCTATATCTGATCATCTCTATCGTCACATAAAGAAGTATACCTGTGTGAGCTGAATCATGATTTTATTTCCTATGTGGATTGTGTTGTGCTATCCTGTGTGGATGTGATCAAACTCGGGCTCAGATGATGGAGCTGAACGCGAATTGATGACTAAGGTTTATGTATGGTCATAGACCTAAGTTGTGTTGGGTGTTACTTCGTGATTGTATCTTTCTTTGTGGATTATGCATTGTGGATTTCGGGACACCTTCCAGGGTCTCGGGGTCCCTACTGAGTAGCTTATACTCTCCCGTGCACGGGCTATGCCTGCACTACGTTGTGTTGGTTGCAAACGACGGACATCACTGATCGTGGTTGATGCACGAGGAGAAGATTGGTACCCGGAGGTGGACCACTGGGCGGGACGTACTCGGAGCGGACGGCTAGACTGAAGGAGCTGTGGAGGCTATCTGTACCCACCCTTCAGGTGGGACTTCCAGTGGACGGCTCGACGCTGCGGATTTACTTTTCAGTTTCTATAGTCCCTTTTTCAGTTGTACTTTACTTTCAGTTTGGGTTTGTATTCTGGCCCACTTACGTTTCCGCACTTACTGTTGTACCAAGTTTTTACATAGTGTTTACTTATACTTTCTTTCTCTATGGTGTTTATTTACTTTACAAAGGCAATGCCTTCACTATTTACCAGGAATTACGCCTTGGTGCTAGTTGCCAGCCCCTGGCCTATGGAAGGAGGGCTTGGGGTAGTCACAACACGGGCCCCTAGGACGGGTCGTGACAAATTGGTATCAGAGGAGTTCGGTTCTACCGCAGAACTCAGGACTCTGATCTTTTTCTATGTTAAGCAATAGTGTTAAGAGTATTGAGTGTGGTTATTAGTCCAGGGAGTCCAATGTTGATGTGGCAGCCGACGTATCCGTACACCAGGACCCTGACTTCTGATTTCCAACTTAATGAATGAAAACATTGATTCCATGTATGTTTCAAGTTTTCTTTGTGATTACTTTGTGTCATCTCACCAGGTATATTTTTTGACCGTGGCGCACCTGTTTCTATTCAGGATGTCCCCACGACGGCAGCCAACTAGGGTTCCGAGGGTTGTGCGTGACGACAGCCCACTGAGCGACAAGGCCTCGGAACATGGCCCTTTGACAGCAGAGGCACCGGCGGTACCTCTACCTGCCGAGCCACCGATGCTACCAGCCCCAGTTGCTGACGATGCACGTCACCTTAGTGCACTGCACTAGTTTCAGTGCCAGCAACCACCCACGTTCCGCAGGGAGACGAACCCTCAGAGGGAAGAGGATTGGCTGGATGCAGTTGTACGAGTTTTCAGGTTAGTGAAGACACCGGCATACCTCATGGTGATCCTCGCAGCGAGCCTCCTGCACGCGGTAGCAGGAAGATGGTGGTGCTTGATGCTACAGGTCCACGATGAGGCATCCCTCCTATGGATAGACATTGAGAGCCTCTTCTACTCGGAGTTTGTCCCAGCCACCATCCGTGCGGTGCGCATCCAGGAGTTTCTACAACTGCGACAGGGCAGCTTGACGGTCGCCTAGTACTCGGCGAGATTTACCGATCTCTCGCGCTACTCGACGGACATGGTACGGGACCCATTCATCCATGCCCGGACCTTTAAGCAGGGATTTAGGCATGAGATCAAGGCATCGCTGATCACCCTCAGCATTCTGACACAGGCAGGGGTACTGGAGAGAGCCCTTCTCATCGAGAGCATCCTTGCTGAGCCGACATCAGCAGCGAGACCTGCCGCAGGGCGGCACGTAGCAGAGTCTTCTGCAGCAGGAAGTCGACGGATGGCTCATGGGTCCAGGCAGACCAGACCCTCAGGCAGACGACCTCAGGACACTGGCTCAGTGGTGCGGGTCACACAGCGCGGAGCCAGTCTTTCGAGAGGCAGACAGTGCTACGCATGCGGTGGGCAGGGCCACATGGCTCGTGACTACCCGAACCGACGTGCCGAGGAGAAGCAGATGGTTGAGGGACCACCCATGCAAAGGTAGAGGGTCGATCGTGGCGGTCCGCAGGGAGCATGAGGACGTGGCAGAGGAGTTGACCGAGCAGTAGGTGGTGGGCGACGATTTGAGGCTCTACCAGCACCACCACCAGGAGGTTCACACTGACGAGAGGGAGCTGGCAGGCAGAGACAGGCACAACTTCAGGAGCATAGGCCTATGACCATGGCGCGCCCGAGGTTATTCGAGTTACAATCTCTGTCTATTAAACTCTTGCTGCAGTTCTTATATACAAAGGAGAGAGTCATTATTTCATAGCTGCTGCCCTTGTTCAGAGCTCGGAGATTCCGACAGAGCTGTTGGCTCGATCCTTACGGCTAGAGACTCCTACGGGAGTAGACTCGATAATTACGCACTAGTGGCGATAGTGTGAGCTTACTCTAGGATGCGAGAGCTTCGACTGAGATCTTCTTGTAGCGGCTTCGTGGCATTATGACGTCATCTTGGGCGTGGATTGGTTATCAACATCCATGCTCAGATATACTGTATTAGGCGCAAGGCGTGGTGTGTACGCACCGACGGGAGCAGGTTCTCCTTCACCGGTGAGAAGGGATCATTCACATCACATGACGGACTCTGGTAGAGGAGAGGACAACCCATCAATCATCAGTTGGCTAGCCTCATCCTAGAAGCAGTTGACGTGCGGGGTCCTAGTTTTCCTGCAGTGGTGGATCAGTATGCAGACGTTTTCCCCAACAACGTTCCAGGACTACCTCCTCATAGAGAGGTAGACTTTTATATTGATATATACCTCGGGACAGCCCTGATATCCAATCCAGCATATTGGATTGCCCTCGCTGAGCTTTGAGTGCTACGGGTACAGTTGGAGGACTTACAGGGAGAAGGATTAATCCGACCCAATTTTTCACCCTGGGCTTCCCCGATATTGTTCGCCAAGAAGGCGGACGGAAGCTTGCGACTTTGTGTGGACTATCGTCGCCTGATCCAAGTGATAGTGAGGAACAAGTATCCGATACCGAGGATTGATGACCTCTTCGATCATCTCAAGGGAGCCCGATGGTTCTCGAAGATAGACCTTAGGTCAGGCTATCATCAGCTCAGTGTTCAAGATGAGGACGTGCAGAAGATGACCTTCAGATATCGGTATGGCCACTATGAGTTCTTGGTTATGCCATTCAGCATAACCAATGCTCTAGTAGTGTTCATGGGACTCATGAACAGGATATTGCAGCCATACCTCGATCGATTTTTTGTGGTCTTCATTGATGCCATTTTGATATACTCGAGGACTGAGGAGGAGGACGCCTACCACTTGCGTCTTATACTTGACACACTCCGAGAGAACCTGCTTTATGGAAAACTCTCAAAGTTTCAGTTCTGGATATGTGAGGTCCACTTCTTGGGACACGTCATCTATAAGGTGGGAGTTGCGGTGGATCCTAAGAAGATTGAGGCAATGCTAGCTTGGGAGCCACCCAAGAGCGTGACGGAGGTGCGGAGATTCATGGGACTAGCTGGGTACTACCATAGATTTGTGCCAGACTTCTCCCGAGTTTCGATACCCCTCTCAGCCTTAAAAAAGGAGGGGAAACCCTTTGTGTGGTCAGACAGATGTCAGCAGAGCTTCCAAGAGCTGAGACGGTCATTGACCAGCGCGCCTATCTTGAGGCTACCAGAGAAGGGAGTTGGGTACGTAGTTTACAATGAAGCATCAGGGAATAGACTCGGATGTGTCCGGATTCAAGAGCGGGCAATGATCACCTATGGATAACATCGGTTGAGGCAGCATGAGCAGAACTACGCTACCCATGACCTGGAGTTAGCAGCAGTGGTCTTCGCTCTGAAGATGTGGCAGCACTATCTGATGGGCGAGCGCTTTACAGTCTATTCTGACAATCAGAGTCTGAGGTACATCTTCTCGCAGAAGGACCTGAACCTGAGACAACGACGATGGCTCGAGTTCCTCTAGGACTATGACTTTGATATAGTCTATAATCCTGGGAAGGGAAACGTAGTATCTAATTCTCTCAGCATGAGGAAGGGCATTTAACTACTTGGGGAGGCGACAGAGTAGCTAGCCGCTTTCCAGATATCCTTCATGGATAAAGATGGAGCAGCCTTTCTTCAGTCACTCACAGTCACTCCTCCACTACTACAGCGGGTCAGAGAGGCACAGCGTGGGGACGCCGACTGCGAGACGCGGTGTGCGCAGATATCCTTAGGACATGCACCTTATGGATTCTCATTAGGAGGAGAGAACAACGTCCTTTTCATAGGACGTACCTTGGTACCAGTTGCTTTACGTGAGGAGGTGAAGAGAGAGTTTAACACTTCCCCTTTGGAGGTACATCCTAGAGTGGCGAAAATGTACTAGGATCTCAGATGACAACACTGGTGGCCGGGAATGAAGAAGGCTGTGGTAGAGTTCATTTCTCGATGCCTCACTTGCCAGCAGGTGAAGGCAGAGCACCAGGTACTAGCAGGATTGGTACAGACCTTGGAGGTCCCGGAGTGGAAGTGGGACGAGATATCAATGGACTTCGTGACTAGAATTCCATGCACTTCCAGAGGTCACGACTCCATTTGGGTGATTGTTCATCGACTCACCAAGTCGGATCATTTCTTACCCTTCGGAGAGCAGGGCTCAGTGGAGAGCTTGGGACGTCTCTATGTTCAGAATATTGTACGACATCATGGTGTTCCATCATCTATCATCTCCGATCGAGATTCTCACCTTACATCCCGGCTCTGGAAGGGGTTGTAGGAGGCATTCGGGACGCGGCTACGTCGGAGAACCGCCTTTCACCCTTAGATAGATGGTCAGATGGAGAGGACCATTCAGACTCTCGAGGACATGCTCCGCGCATGTTTCCTCGTCTTTGGTCGCAGATGGGGGGACCACCTACCCTTGGTAATGTTCGCGTACAACAATAGCTACCACTCCACCATCGGGATGGCACCATACGAGGCATTGTACGACAGACCTTGCAGATCACTGTTGTGCTGGACAGACCCTGGGGAGTCAGCACTTGTGGGACCGAAGAAGGTCCAGGCCATGATAGAGAAGGTCTAGGTCATCCAGGAGCGGATGAGGACAACTCATAGCTGGAAGAAGTCTTATGCTGACAGGAGTTAGAGGCCACTTGTGTTCGAGGATGGAGACCACCTCTTCTTGCGGGTATCACCTTGACGTGGATTACGAAGATTTGGCCAAGGTGGAAAGTTATCTCCACGCTTAATCGGACCATTCCAGGTCCTCAGCAGGGTTGGCATGGTGTCTTATTGCCTGGCTCTACCACCTCAGCTGCACCGGGTGCATGGCGTCTTCCACGTATCCCAGCTGAGGAGGTACGTGCATGACCAGACGCATATCATTGACCATGGGGAGCTGGATGTTGATGATGGGGCGACTTTTGCAGAGGTCCTAGTGGAAATTGAGGATCGACAGGAGCGGGTCCTACGTGGAAGGTAGATTCCTCTAGTGTGCATCAGATGGCAGCACGAGAACCTCTAGGAGAGCACATGGGAGCGGGAGACTTAGATGCATGCTCAGTACCCATATATGATTCTGTAGTTTTTGATGTATCTTTACACGGACGTAAAGTCCTGAGGTGGGAGTGATGTAAAGACCCATAAAATTCATGGAAATTTTTTTCTTAATTCTCTTGGGAATTTTACAAGAACACAGTTTCTGACGACACATAATTCCGAGGCCCGGTGTGCCCAGAATCTTTTTCTGAATTTTAGCTCGGGTACGTTCAGTGAACGAACGAGTGGCTTTTTTAACTTTTGTACCGGTGCTCGGAATCGGATTCTGAGTGCACCGTTGGAATCGCAGCGCCGGTAATTGCTTAGAAACACCTTTTTCAGAGTTTCGTTTGCTCGAGTGTGGTTTTTAAATTTTCGGGTCAAGTAAATGAATAAAATAAATTGGTCGCACCATTTTTTTTATTTAAGTTGTTTAACCTATGTTAAGGGGTTAAAGTGGGACCCACAATATCGTAAATCACTAGGCGGGATATTTTTGGGGTGGGGCCCACACGAGCCCCACCTTTTTTTCAACCCTCCTCTTTTAATTAAGAAACACACCCGCACCCCCTTTTTAATGAATTCAACCCATGCATTTCTCTAGTTAATAAAGGCCTCATTAATTTGGGCGGTTAAATCATTGCAATTAAGCCTTCTAATTGATTGTTTCTTTTGAATTCAAACGTTGTCTTGTGCATTAATAAAATAAGATAACTCTTATTTTATTAGGGGTTGGTTGTGCATGGGGGTTTGGGTTGAATTCTCTCAAGTCATGATGTTCTCCCTCCTCGACGAAGAACGCGAAGAACGCGAAGAACACGAAGAAAGCGAAGAATGCCAGATCCTTGGAGATCGACGATGCGACGCTTCTTCCATGGCATTTTTTCCTCCGCGACGCTTCTTTTGCGATGCTTCTTCCATGACGATCCTACCTCCGCGACGCCTTCTTCCATGACGGTTATTTTCCATGAGGAATCCTTGCTCATCGAATTCGACGAGGTAGGGATTTATTTTAATTGTAGTTCGTGAATTCTTTCGTTGCCCTTATTCTTTTCTATTTGAGCCTCCTAATACCGCAATAACAGGAGAGGGTCGGACTGCATAAACACGGCCGACCCTCCTCCCCCCTTTGGTTGTTTGATGTTGTTTTCGGCACAAATAAGGCAACGCTGTGCCGAAGCACCGCACAGAAATATTAAAGAAATAGGGAGAAGCGGCGCCGTCGCGTCGCGCCGTTGAAGACGAACCAAAGACCTGGCATGGTCTCACCACGCCGGAGAACTACAAAAGTGCTATGGCCGGAGTGGGGCCACGGCGGAGCGGGGAGACCGGCGGCCGGTTTCGGGCCGCCGGAGTCAGAGCAGGGGGACCGGCCAGCGCCGGTCCCATGGCGGCAGCAGCCGGCCAGCCAGAGCGGGCCGACCGGTCAGGGGAAAACCAGGGGTTCGTAACCCCTGGTCGGCCAGCAGGTGAAACCCCCCACATGGGGGCCACGTGGTCTCAATGAGGGGGGCAGCCCCCCCCCCCTTCACCGCTGGACCGTTACTCCCGAGCCGACTAGCCGTTGGCCGCTCCAACGCGCCGGGCTGGGCTGCCCAATCCGGGCAGGGCCGCGCAGGCTGTATGGGGCCGCACCCAAGCCGGGTCGCGCAAGCGGGGCCGGAACCGGTTCGGGCCGACCCTGGGGGTATCGGGCTGGGTCGGACCGGGCCCAAACCCCCTAATACCGAACCTTTTTCGGTCTATTACCCATAACTTGGGCAACGGACCGCCGATCGACTCATCGTCAATTGCGTAGCGATCCTTGGATCAAGACAGTCATTTCGGTATTTTACACTCAATGATTCAGAGTACTTTGGGTTTGGCCGGGTTGGTTTGTACACAAAACCAATCGGGCCCTCGGAGCGGAAACGCTTATTACATGAGCTCCGGACGTCCGATTGACGTGTCGTCGACTTTGATGGATTCCTATATGTGAGACAGACCTTTTGGCTTACTCCGCTCGAGGTTTGGACGCAGTTGGTGTACGGTCGGATTGGTTTTGACTTAAAAACAAACCGGGCCCCTGGGACGAAAAAGCCAATAACTCTAAGACCGGGCGTCCGAATGTCGCGCCGTCTGTGACGTTGAGTTCCTGTTGACGATACAGAACTTTTGGATACATAAACTCCGGAATATGTGTCAGTTGATGTATCAGCCCCTCGGATCGTGGAGCGGACCCTCCCGAACGATCTTGCTATGTGCGGGAACCCTAGAGCTGGCTGCGACTGCGACGACGACGACGACAGTGCAGAAATCCTTCGTGGATTCGACGACGACGACTACAACACTCAGCGATCCTACGTGGATCAGTGTTACCGATCTTGTGTGGGTCAGATCCTGTGTGGGTCAGTGCTCAGCGGTCCTGTGTGGGCCAGCGCCTACAGATCCTGTGTGGGTCTGATCCTGTGTGGGTCATTGCGGGTGTTAGTTACCTATCGATCCTGTGTGGGTCAGATCCTTTGTGGGTCATTGCGCGGGTTAGTACCTATCGATCCTTTATGGGTCCAACGGCTAAGATGAATCAGTGTCTATATCGGATCATCTCTATCATCATATGAAGAAGTA
Organism: Viscum album; assembly: GCA_963277665.1. Taxonomy (NCBI): domain Eukaryota; kingdom Viridiplantae; phylum Streptophyta; class Magnoliopsida; order Santalales; family Viscaceae; genus Viscum; species Viscum album. The sequence goes on from OY728159.1 coordinate 1,267,776,641, forward strand.
TACCTGTGTGAGCTGAATCTTGATTTTCTTTCCTATGTGGATTGTGTTGTGATATCCTGTGTCGATGTGATCGAACTCGGGCTCGGATGTAGGAGCCGAACGCGAATTGATGACTTAGGTTTATGTATGGGAATATACCTAAGTATTTTTGGATGTTACTTTGTGATTGTATCTTTCCTTTGTGGATTATCCTTTGTGGATTCTAGGAGACCTTCGGGGGTCTTGGGGTCCCTACTGAGTAGCTTATACTCACCCCTGCACGAGCTATGCCCGCACTACGTTGTGTTGGTTGCAGACGACGGACAACGCTGATCGAGGTTGAGGCACGAGGAGTAGATCGATACCCAGAGGTGGACCACTGGGTGGGACATACTCGGAGCGGATGGCTGGACCCAAGGAGCTGTGGAGGCTATCTGTACCCACCTTTCAGGTTGGACATCCCATGGACGGATCGACGTTGTGGCTTTACTTTTCTATTGTTGTACTCCCTTTTTCAGTTTTACTTTAATTTCATTTTGGGTTTGTATTCTAGCCCACTTAATTTTCCTCACATACTGTTGTACCCAGTTTTTACTTAGTGTTTACTTCTTCTTGCTTTCTCTATTGTGTTTGTTTACTTTAAAAAGGCAATGTCTTCCCTATTTACTCTGAATTACCCCATGGTGCTTGTCTCTAGCCCCTGGACTATGGAAGGCGGGAATGGGGTAGTCACGGCATGGGCCCCGAGGACGGGTCATGACAATATATTTAAATTTTATTTACATGAACAAAAAAAATCAATTTTCATAATATTAATCAACCATAGTAACATGAATGAATAAATTAATAAATGATATGTTCTAAAATGTATAAGTACATGGAATAATTGATGAAATTTTAAATAATGATATGTTTTGGTCTCTATATATTGAAAATACTTGTATTAATGTTCCAAAATTATCCCCACATGGGTTTAAATTTTACACATCAGATTCTTTGATTAAAAATAAAATAATGATAATTTCACAATGAGAACTCCAAAATAGTGAGAATTCATCTTATCATTGGACTATTAATAGATATTACAACCTGTTTTTTATCAACCCATTTTATTTGAAATAATGTAACTACATTGTAACAAAATAATAAGATAACTATAGTATCTCTTATCTTTTAACATTAATTTATAGTCAAATTAAAATGGTTTATTAAATATTATCAGTGCGTGGTTTCTAATAATGGTTCTATATTTTCATGTGCGGTCCAATATTATAATGGTCATGGAAATTTTTCATTTTATTAATTTAATAAAAATATATAAATCCCATACTATTTAAAAATTTGATTCCTTCCATTATCTATTGTAACAAATGTTTACAATGGTTATGCTCCTCTGTAACATAGGATCTTTTACACTAGTAATTATCTTCCAAATGAGATGACCCATCTTCTTTTATAGGATAACATATAATGGTTAAAATAATTTATATAATATTATTATTATATAAATTATTTCACTTAAAATTATATATTATTTTCATAATCATATAAAACAACATAAATTATTGAAAATAAACTAAATTTATCCAAAAAATAGAAAAATAATTATGTAAATGACAAGAAAATTTATTAGAATGTGATTTAACACCATGTATAATGGTTTTAAGAATATTATTAATTATATAATATCTTTATTCATATTTAGAATATCATATATGATATTGTTATATTATTTTATCTAATATTAGTTGATTATATTTCGTTATTACCCATATATGTGTGTTAACTCCTTATTTACTGCATTCATTATTTTTAATGAATGACTTAATAAAATTGAATATGATATATATTGACATCACCATAATGATATTAATGTTATATATATCATTAATATTAAATAAATTCATTTTTAAAAGCATTATGGAATGATAGATATGGAAAATGAATCGCATCCCGTGGTGGAGATGGTAGACCATACATATGCATGGGTGATGATATAATACACTAAATGAGTTAAAATATAATAAAGATAATGGTATTTTAATTTATCTAGAATCCAAATAATTTAATAATTATTATATATATAATTTATTTCCATTTTTATTTAAGTAAATGTTATTTGAGGATAAAAAATAATTTACATCATAGCGTAGATACGGTAAGATATAAGTACCCAAGTGTGGTGTTTTCATTTTTTGTAGTTTGGAAAAAAGGTGGAATATACTTATTAAATAATCATAATAATATATAATAATATATATTCTTTATGATTTGTTACATTATATAGGAAACAACACATGAAGAAGAAGTTGATGATGAAAAAATATGAAAAAGATTATAATAATGATTATCTTTCCTTTAGAGGACTTTCTTTATTATCTTATTAGAGGACCTAGGGTATATATATATATATATATGAATGTAAAGAACCACCATAGAATTTATAAGGATTTTAAATGATATTTTGGAAGGTTTTGGTTAGGATACATATCCCATATTTTTTTTATGAAGTGAGGGAAGAGGTTACCTTTTATAGTTGAGGTGAGTGGATCTTTAAAACATTATCAAAATATTATCATATAATAAGGATATAATAGGTCAAAAGACATAATAATTGAATATAATTATGGAGGGGAATAATTTATCCGCCATATATTATCATATACCTTATTAATTACCATATATTAAATTTTAAATAATTTAATAAAACATCTATTCAATAAAATATCATTTTAGTACAGTTTCATTCTATTCATTGAATATAATATAAAATACATAAATACATTGTGGGAATTATAATATAATGATTTAATAAATCACTAAAATATTTTATAGAACTAGATAACTCATTATACACATTAACCAATAAAAAATATATAAAATGTACAACATTTTATATAATTGTTTTTGTTTTTTATCTTATGAAAGTAAAAATTCTATAAGGATTGGAGAAGAATTTAATGTAGTAATATAATTTATCAAAAATTATTTATAAATTTTTTTAACTAATATAACTTCATTAATATTGTAATAGAAAAATAATTTCATTTATACATTGAATTTTTCCCAATCTTGATATAAAAATGATGTCAAAGAGAAATAGAGTGACATTTTGTAACTATCATTGATGTAAACTATATAGAACAATTATTAATGGAAATGTTTCCATTAATGGAATAAAAGTACTTATTAACATTGTATGTGTGGAATAATATTAAATCAATAATATTTTAACCTTATTTGGTTCTATTTATACCCTTATAGTATGGTTTTTCTTGTTATTAAACCACATTGACTCTTAACGTGACAATATGGATTTTCCTCATTGAGGGTTAATATAGTAACTATAGAATTAATAAAACATATAGATTAATAAGTAATGAAATTTAAAACCTTATAAAAATAATTTCTCATAATCAAATGTTTTTTTAAATTTTATATCATTTCTTAAAAAAATATTTATTTTAAAATATCATTTTTTTCACAATTGAAAGTAGTAATTACTCTGATTTTTTAAAAATTAAATAAAATTATATATCATAAATATAAATTTTTACCCCTATAAGATGTATATGTCATCTATAAAATTATTTTATAACATTCATTATCCCACATACAATTTATTTTAGGTTATTATTATTAGTTATTAGATATTTTCAATAATTAAACAACTACGACATCATAATTGTACAAGAAATTAATGTAATTATTTCTTCTATAAAAATTGAAAATATTTTATAATGATTACTATAACTATTATATCATCTAAAATACTATTTATAGTTGAATCTATGACCTTGATAACCCCATATTTATAATTTTTCCTTTAAAAATAAAAGTATGACATAATTGACTTTTCCTTCAAATAAAATACTATAAAAGACTTACAGTCATACATATGGATCAAAGGGGCCACAAAATCAATAAAATGATGATTTTTTGACAATAAATCTTACAATATTATTAGTACAATAGTTAGTATAATTTTCTAAAATTTATATATTTTTATTTTTAATTACAAGATTTACTCGTTACCGTGTTAATTAAAATTACTATTTTTAATACTCCTATTGACTAAAAAGGAAATAAAATATTTAATAAATATTTTAAATATGATGTGAAATACAGAATTCATTTTTCCAAATTAAAATCAAATAATTTTCTATAAATAATATAAAAAAACCTGAGATGGGGCATGAGAGTGTGTTTTTAAAGTGGAAATGATCAAATGTTTTGAAAATTTTTTATATCTAGACTTGAACATAAATATATTTAAATGACATTTATTAAATTAATAAATGTATAATTAAAATTATATTACTTCAAAACCAATGTAAAATATAATTTTAAATAATAAATTACATAAATGAAAAGTATGTTTTGAATTAAAATGCATTATTGTTTACTATTTATAAAAAAATATATATATTAGGAAATAAAAAAACAACCATGGTATATTTTTATATTCCACATTTAAAAAAGTATGTATATATTTTTAAAATAGTATTTATATATGTGTCAAAAGATATTTTTAAAATAGCATCGACATTAAATAGCGGAAAAAATTCATTGCAAATTATAGCTTCTTATGTGTAAATTTTGATTTATTTTTATCTTATTCATATTAAATGTACTAGGTAAATATCAAAAAATATGATTGAATATAATTTATATGTATTTTAAAATTTGGTAAATTCTATTAATTCCCACCACTTAATGCCTTGGTTATAACTAAATTTTATTTTTTGGGTTAAGCAATGTGTTGTGTGTAACATAAGCTATCAAAAAAATACAAAATATTAAATGATATATACCATAAAATCATGGGGTGGTACATTCTACCCTACTTCAATAGTCACCATCCTCCTAATATGGTATTTCACATCAAATAATTTAATATTGACACATAAAAATGCTTCGGTAAGAAACAACATTAGAAAACGTTTTAATGAAACTTCCACAAAACAAAAAATGAAACTGATGTAAAAAAGGAATCCGTAGATAGAAAGTACTATGATTCCATATATGAAAATATAGAGAATAAATTAGAAGAATAACACTCAAATAATAATATAGAGTGATGTTGAATATGATCATGGGAAAGTTAGCCATCACAAAACAATACATATGCTATGGGGGAAAAGCCATTTAGTAATGTAAATGGTTAACCATTTTGTTTCAAAATTCTTTTCAGAAATTTAATCTATTCAATTACTTGTCAGACAAAAGAAATAATGAAATTAATCTTGTAATCAATTTTCACCACAAACTCATATGTTTATCCAAATGATGAGTATTTATGTTGAATTTTTCATTCAGGAGGAATACGAATAATTTTCTATGGATCAAAACATCCACAAAAGTATAAAAACATATTACTCATATCATTATATATTAACAAAAGACAAAAATTTTAGACTTACAAATAATAAAAGTCACTCATAATATCTCACTCCAAAAATTTAATTATGTAAATCACATAATCTTTTAGATATGATAACCATTTACCTATAAAATGTGAATCATTATAAGTCCACAATTAATAATCATTTCTAAATGATGAGTATTTAATATGGATTTTCCATTACTGAGGAATACAAAATAACTTTTAATAATAACAAATTACAAAAAAGTAAGATAATCTGTTACTCCTATCATTATATATTAATGAAAAAACATTATTCTTATAAATAACATATGTAACAATGAATATCTTAGAAAAAATTAATTTCATAAATCCCATATTCTTCTAGATATGATAACCATTTCCATAAATAACCTGAATCACTACGTTGTCTAGGTATTCGTCTTGGAATCGTCCATAATGTTTCTGGAAATTCATTGAAGCTCCGTAGTGCATCTTATCCTTCGTAATTTATTCAGTCTCATCTCTATTATTTCTCTCTCTTGGTGTTTATCTCTATTTGCAATCCCATTTTTAGGGATTCCTCCAGAATCCTCCATTGTGGATTTTCTATGCATCGATTCTCTATCGGTCTTCTTCTCCTCCTATCTGATGTGGATTGTATTACACTGATGACCATAGATATTCACTACATAGATCTGACTTGAAGTTCCCCAAAACCTCTCATGGTAGGATTTGGTGTAGCGGTTCCATGGGATTTGGGTTTTATGATTCAGTGGTCAATGTTTGTAAATCATTTCATGGGATGGTTTATTCCTACATGGAAGTCTCCAACATATATTACTTGTTGTAATTACCATTATTTGATTACCATGTCTTTTCAACCCTCTGAAATGAACTTATGTTCCTCTACTCCGTTCCTGGAAGGATCTAGAGTGATGGAAACATTGATGTTTTAGGAGGTGTGGTTTACTGGTCATTAGTGTTCCAAGTATAAGACATTCAAAGATTCCTTTGTTTATTTTATATTTATTCCTTATATTTTCATGAAGGGTTGTTTTCTCCTAAAAGGTGGATGATATTCGGCTCAGTGGTGTTCAATTTTTTTATTTCTTTATATTATTGTTTTTTTCATTTCTGGTTCGTTGGGAGATGATGATGACTTCATGCGGTAAAATGTTTTTCACTGGGTTAGATGGATTATCATTGTTTTCAATATTATGTTTTTATTGTTGTTACTGGAAGATAGTGATTGCTGAATTATTTGTGTGATGTTTAAATTGGAACTGGTGGTCTCCAACCGCCTTATGCGTCTAATGTGATTGTTAGTGATGATGATGATGGAGCAACAGATGGTGATGAAAACAATTCTAACTCATGATAATAGTGTCTGGAGGCTAGAATCAAGTGTTTAGGATTTTTTTAATTTTGAAATATGAAATAGGGTATCATTAATTATTATTTTTTCACTTTGTATTTATGTTTTATGACATCTATAAATTGGTATTTTAAAATCAAATAAAAATTTAATTTTCAGGTTTATAGGAAACATGTCTGTAATAAAATAATATCTGGCTCAAATACATAACTCAACCTTTACTAATTAAAATATTTTTTACCTTAATCTTATAGGATTACCAAAATAGTGAATGAATTTCAAAAACACATTAATTATATAATCATAATTAATTTTCGAATTAGGGATATCTATTTGACACATAAATATAGCTTTAATCAAAATAACATGTACAAATAGATAATAAAAATAATAAAATATTACGAAAAGTTAGACATTGTCTATGATAGTGGAAGGTTATTTACCCCTGTTTCCATTTTATTATGGGATAAAACCCTAGAACCATTATATAATTGATGTTTTCTCAATCAACCTATTTGTTTTCCTTTTAAAAAACAATATTTTTATTATCAAAAAATGTAATAATAGTAAAAAAATAAATATATACAACATTAATGAATGATTTAACCAAAAAACATATTTAAAAAAAATTATTTTATATTACCAATACTATAATAACCCATAATTACCATAAATTATATGATCATTTAATGACTAATTTCTATCATTACCATTAAACATATGCCTAAAAATTTAAAAGGCAGTATTCCTTAAATATCTTTTTTGCACATACTTAACCAGTGGGTTATGTTACCAAAAAATTCTCCAAAAAATATATATAAAATTTATTAAATCCCATATAATAAATCATTAAAAGGTTTTTTAAGAACATTAAAATCCTAAATCCATAACGTCTCTACAATTTATAAGTTAATGAATATAAATACACACAATTCTTTATAATGTCCATGATTCTCCAAACCATGACACCATCAGTCACAAAATTCATGAACACATTGTCTAACACATTCAATTTTAAATTAGTTACCTATGGTTCCATCCATTTAATAAAATCAAAATCATATATTGAGAAATATTAATCGTAGTGTTAAATAAACCATTAATGGATAATCATATATACGTCTTTCCAATCATGTATCTTTCCCAATTTATGAATCCTTAGGTTTAACCTAGGTTTTATATGGTCACTAGAAAAACTATCGGATATTATATTATAATTATCATCAATATATTGTCATAGGTTTGTGTTATAAAATCACAATTTTCCTAAATCTTGTTCCTAAGGATTATACTAAACATGCACTGATACAAACAACAAAGTCCTGGACCCCATTACCCAGATATAGTTCCTTACATTATTTCATGGGAATAGAATTCAATGAATCATATACATTATACTGAATTGTTTTTTAGTCTGTAGAAACTAAACACATATATTATTTTCAAATACATTTTAAAATTCAAATTAGAATGTAATTTTTTCATGAATATCATTAATCATCTAGTATATGCTTACAAAAGAATCTTATTACACTTCATGGATTCCTCGGGAAAAAATCATAAGTAAGGGATCATAAATAATTATTAGTACCATTAATGTTAAACCTATTTTATCATGAATAAAAAAGAATAATCAATATAGAAATATGTATAACTGAATATAAATTCTATATAATCAATAAACTGAAAAAAATGCATTCATAGATTATGTTTTATTGAGAAAATATTTTGGACAATAATAACTGAACTATGGATGTTGTCAATGTATAATGATTGGATTTCATATATCTAGAACATTAACCACTAACATCAAGTCCTATCGTAATTCATATTAAAACTATTGGGTACATACCATATAAGTTTTCCCAACATCATTTTTAATGTCAAGACATTCCATAAGATATACTAAAAACATTCTAGCTACAAACCAATTAGGCTTGTAGAATTGATTTGTTTCATGAGACATACTGACACATCAAGGATAAATCATTAACTAGTATAAAACAATTGTATTCCATTTATAAATCATTCAACACATATCAAATAATCAATTTACAATTATATTTTAAAATCGAGGTTGATGATACCACTTTGTAATATTACAATCATAATACAAATTTTTTTAATTATTATGAATAGAATAATTAAATTATATTAAGATAAAATGATTCATGATATGATATATAAATATATAGAGCATCGCAAATAATAAAAAAGTTGTTAATATGTAATATATCCTAGAAATAAATGTGTGATGAGAAAAAACAATACCTTACGAATCCTTTGGGTTAATAACATTTAACAACTTTTATAATGGTTTTAAGAATTTCATAAACACACATCGGATCCTTATTCATATTTATGAGATTATATATAAACATATAATATTCATTAATCACAAGTTTTTTGGTGATATTTCCTTATCACTCTTTTTTTGTTTACTTTTTCGTTATCCTATGCATGTTTTGGCATGAATTCATAATAACTTTTCATTTAATATAGATAAAAAAATTTAATATATTTATTTATAAATATAATATTTAATCACTAAATGCATTTATAGATCAATTAATTGGTTTTGGACATGAAAAACTAATGACATCATCTCAAGGAAATTGTAGGCCATATTTATGCATTAGCAACTGTATCATTCCATAAATGAGTGAATGGATATTGAAGTGTATGGTATTTTCGTTTTTCTAGAATTAATATCTTGTCCTATTTATTTTATATATACTTTATTTATATCATTATACTAGTCTTAATAATGTGATTATATAGAAGATATTACACCATGTTAGGGAGACGATAACTGTGACCCCCTGAATTTTTTTGAAATATTAATATTCAAATTAATTTAATCATTTGGATATTTTGAATTTCACATAATACTAAATATATATTTTAATAAATGAAAACACGATGTTTGGATTTCATTATAAAAAACACCATGTTTATATTACGCTACATGAATCACTTTCTTTAGATTGGGGTATACATAACACTGGGCATCGCTTGTCTTACACAAAACAATGAGTTATTTTTATAGATTTCATTACACGTATGTCTGAGTTTTAATGAACAATAGTATATTATTAAAGTATTATTATTATTATAATTACATATAACATAATTGTTAATATATCTTTTGTTAATATTATTAAATAAATTATTAAAATATAAGGAATATAATTTTAATTGCATGGTGCATAATTAATTATAAATGAAATTATATTACAATTTAATATAAAGTAAATTGTTTTATTTTTATGATTCCAATGTTTTTTTGTTAATAAATTTACATAAATAAAAATATTAAATGTGATTAAAGAAATATATATTATATATATTGAATACAATATTTGGATATTAATCTAATATATGATACATACATGAGATTAAAATAAAAAAATTTACAAATACAACCCTATATCTTTTTAAACAACAATTTTACGTCTTTGAAGAGCCAAACCCATTTTAAATATAATTTTTGAAACATTTAATAATTTTATATGATAAAATAATCTTCATTATTGAATTAATATTATGAAAATATACTTTTGTTATGTTTATTGATTTTTTATGATAAGTATCATTTTATGATAAATTCTGACAAATACTGAATTTCAATTGAAAACAAAGTTTTCATTAAATTAAATTATTCCGATTACATATATAATAGAAGTCTTTTGAAGTATAATTAGAATAATTTTTTATCTTTTTATCCAATGAATTTAGTTATAATGAATTTCATAATAAACATGGATATAAAAACATGTCAATATTTTGATCGTTTCCACATTCAGACATTGTATTCTCATTCCTTCAATGGAATTAAATGTAATTAATTTTATAATTTTATGTGTTTTAAATTATGAAAAAAATATTTATTATTTATAATAATAAGGCTAAAATATTATAAATATTTCTATAATATTTTTAGGTAATATGAATAATAAAATTTGAAATTTGTATTACAACGGTTAAGGTTCATTCACATAATTATGATTGGAAATAATATTATAAGTTTTAGAATACTATTATAGAACAAGAAAAAAATTTATTGGATAAATTTAATTCGACTGTTTTCATATAAGGATCAAAATTCTATAATTATATTGACACTTTTCAATTAAAATGACATATATATTATTGAACTAAATTGGAGTGACAAAATCTCACTGTCATAAATTTAATATCAATATTACTTTTAATATGGGGTAATATAGACATATATTTGACTATATATATTCTTATGAAGCCTAAAATGTTTCTCTAAATCCAATATTTATATTTTTAGGGAATAAATATTTATAATTTTTTTTTCAAATCAATGATGTCGTAATTATTAAATTAAGGAAACAATGAAGTAAATAATATTAGAAACATTAAAAAAATATAATTATATTTAAATAAGGTGATCCATGAATTTTTTGGAGATTATGACATGTTTTGGGGGAATTTAGTTAGTTTTTTCAATGTATGGTTGCTAGATATATTCTCTAAAAAGAATTGTTGTGAATAATTTCAAGATTGACACATGATATTTTATGGAAATAATATTTTATCAAATTGATTAAAAATCCTAAAACTTTTAAATAATGAATATAAGATGACATATGGTCAAAAATATTTTAAATTTTCCATTAATGGACCAACTGACACTAATTATGTAAATATTACATCCAATTAATATTAAAAAAATTATTACCATAGTTAATGTTAAATGGATTAATAAATGGATATTCAAACTAATATAGTTTAAAATATCATCAAAACGTTTCAAAAATCTATTAGTTGATGATATTATAACCTTATCATATATTGGATTCAAATAAATGGAATTTTTGATGTATTTGTATTGAAATGGATTTTATTATAGATTAATATTTTGACAAATTCCCAAAGTGCCCCACCATTTCATTAAGAAAGGTAGCCTCTTCATATCACCTCATAAATATGAAAAACCTATTTGGATCATCCATCATCTATCTGAATCTATTCCCAAATTCCCTAATTTAATTCAACAATCCACACATAAGTTAAAAATCCAACCAATGGACTCCTTTAACGAAAATAAAATGGAGATACCCAAATGAGAGGATTTTTGAAGGAATAACAAGAGTGTCACGAAATAATGAGGTTTGAATGAAAATAAATATATTTAAGAAATAAAGTAATGGATTTCCATCTCATGATTTGCATTGAGATATAAGACAACTTCACCACCAATTTCATATATGTGCGGTACTTATTTCATATGAATGTATTTAATGAATCTTATCCTGAAAAAAAATTGTTTTTAGATTTCCATTTGATGACCACTATCTCATGGGGTTTACAACCACAATTTTACAAAATCGGTCAGGCAACAGTTACTCCCATATATATATATTGTAAATTATTTATTTAAAATTAATTTATACTTTTGGATATATTTCATTTCATCCAAAACATATAATAGTTTTGAAGCACTATATTTGTCATGAGATGTACACAGAAATAGGTTAATCATGTACTGTGCACAACTTAAATGTTATCTTTCTCAACACATAACATTGATGATAGATTACATTAACACACAACAATGGCTTTCATTAAAGCGTTCTATACCACACAATACTCAATAACTATAATGATATATTATTAAAATATTATTTTATATAACCTAGCTATTATATAAATAATTATTAAAAGGGTTATCAAACTTATGATAATTTATGTTTTAAAAAATATATATAATTAATTCATTTGATAGAAATTATTTATAAATAAATATGATAACTAATTCAGTATAAAGGAAAATATTATTAATTTTATACCCACAAAGCTCTTATACCCTATTAAATTTAATTAATTACAATTAGTATGTGATATTAAATTGAGATATATATATATATATACTTAATAAAGTTTTTATTATATTAATCCAATATATTTGATGAATATAAGAATGAAAACCCAATTTAATTCTTAAAAATCTATGTTGTTATTATGTTAGTTTTATAGTATTTGAATGGAGATCCAATGTTAAATCAAATTTATTTCATATTTACATATATAATTTTAAGAAGAAACTTCATCATTGAAATTGTTATATTAATGTTAGGTTATGATAAATTTTTCTTATTGTTTTATGTGGATTCATTTTTTAATGTGTAGTTAAAAATATATAATATTAATTTATAACTTATATTTAATATAAATTATTTATAAGGAAAATTTTTATTTTCATTTGAAAATGATTATTTTTATCATATTTCCATCAATTTGTCCAATTATGGTCATTAGAATCACTTTCACATTAATTTAGTGTACGAAAACATAGAAAACATTGGGGTGTTTTTTTATTTAAAAATCCATTGTGTCATACCTTATGTGAGATTAATTCTAAATTAATTTCTACCAATAATGTTGTCATAATTTGGAAAAATGGATTCCATATTTGGAATCATCACAATTATTAATTTTTATGATCTTCAACTCAATTTTTTACCAAAAATATTATTGAAGGTTGATACAATTAATTATAGTGATTGTGGTAAAATTAAGCTTAATAATGGAAAAACCTGAAACATAAGGGATCAAATGAAATATACACATTATAAACATCAATTTATGGTAATATTTCATCCATAAAATGTTAAATAATTTTTTTCTATTTATGACATTTTTATGTAAAAATGTGGGTATACCATTATTATTTTTAAATAAATCCGAATGTGTCATCTCATTCACTATGAAAGGCCACCATATCCCCCACATTATCACACCTCTAAAACCATTTATGATCAAATAATATATAAGAAATAAACATAACAATAACCCTCCCTTCCATTATGAATCATCCTCTTGGGGACAAATGTAACATCCCAAGTAAATAAAGAATAATAATACAATTTCATATTTATTAATATTTGGGAATTAAATATTAATTATACATTAAATGGGATTCTATATTTTATGGCTTACATGATACGCGACAACGAGTTTCATTGAAATCTTACGTTGCAAACTAATAATATAATATTATTATTTAAAATAGTAGTTAATTCCTAGCCTTTGTATAGGTGGGAATGAATAAAACTAACTACAATATGATTATACATGTTTGCTAAATGTTTTAACATTTATACAATAAATTTTAGAGGATTAAAAAGTGAAAGAATCTAATTTAAATCATAAATACTCTAATATTCATTAAAACATCAATTTACTGCCTTTTGATGGTGAACCATCATAAAATCTAGTTTTGGTCACTTTTATATATTTCATTTGACTAAATAAAATTCTTCTTTAAAATCGGGACATCATAATTCACTTTGGGTAAATTTTTGGTATTTTTCTGATAAAAATAAATTTTTAATGAAAAACTAAAAATGTTGTATTTTAATTCAAAACTACCTTTTAATATAATTTATTTATATGTTTATATTATCTTTTTAATTTGTTTTAATGTTTAATTAGATTATATTTTTTACATTTAATCCAATTTTGGTCATTGGAAGCAATTTCACATTGAAATTGGACGGAAACAAATGTTAATATTTTGATAGTTATTGTTTCTTAAAAACACCTCTTTTGTTTTAACAGTTGGAATTAATTTTAAATTAATTTCGGTTACTTTTGTGTTTTGAATTTTTAAAAATAGACATCACTTTTGAATTTGGAATATCAAATATAGCTTAGGGTGAATTTTTGATATTTTTCTGAAAAGCATCAATTTTTAATTAATAGTGAAATCACTTAGTAGTAGTAAAAAACTGACTTTTTAATTAAATTAAATTTTACCGCTTCTATAAATTGAGTTTTAAAAATCAGAAATACATTGTTATTATTAATAATAAAAATGTGTTTTAAAAAGAATAAAATAATTTTAGTGAATAGTAACTTTTGACATTTATTTAACGTGGTTAAATGTAAATAGGGTAATTCAAGGTAAAAATAATAATATAATAATAAAAAATTACCTTAAAACATGTCCTATCCTTATTGGATCAGTAATCACCGTGCATGGGCATCTTTTTGTCAATTTTGGGACCCAAGGGAGCCACTTAAGAGTGATAATTACACTTTACACTATATCATTTAAATATATAAGAATATGACTATTAAAATAATATCCAAAACCAGTCCAATTATTATTGAATGATTTTATTTCGACCATGAGTCATCTTATCTTTTACATTAATAATTTTTTTACTTTTTGAAACTGAACATAAGTTTATAATAAAATAATTGTTTCTAACATTCCTAAAGATCCCCTCCTCCCCCTTATAAAAGGTCACCACTTATAACCCATTCCTCACACCTCTCAAACCCATTGTCTCATCCAACATCTACCCAATGAATCTCATGACATCCCTATCCTCCACCATGAAAACTTTCATTAGGCATAAGTAACTTCAATAAGTCCTTTTGGTTCAAACCAAAGGAAATTACCCAAATTAAAGGTAACAATTTCTCTTATATTATTGTATTTTATTTTACTTATCTAACCCCTAAACTCATTTTATTACATTATTTTATAAATATTCTAGTATCCTCAATATACTTAGTTATTTTTACGAGAATTATCTAAACTACACTTACACAAACCTCCACCTAATGGGTGAAGAGGATGCTGCTTCTATGGATGGAAAACTAACGCCTCACGAACGATGATTGTTTGATTATCTTCTACCTCCTCTCATGGTGGAAATTATGATGGAACTGTGTTTATGTATGATATATATTATGTTTATGTTTTCTTTTATGATTCTATATTATCAATTTATATCATTCTTTTATGGTTTCCATAATGGGTAAATGTGATAATTTAATTTGAGGAAGCACAGACAACTGCCCCATCAAAGTGACATGACTTGTTAATTCTATATGTGGGACATATAAAAGATGGATTCAATGATATTATATATCATATTATATAGTAATTATAATATACCTATCTAAAATTAAGTTTTAATTTTATTAAAATAAGAAATAGAAATGAAAGTAGCATACATGCGTACATACGACTTACCGTCTCCCTGAACGGTGCATTTCATTTCTTGTCTCCAAATGTTATATACTATTATAAATAAAAATATATAATGAATATATATTATATATATGATACATAAATCGTGAATATCATTCTTAATATAATGAACATTTGACCATGTGAACAACTTGTAATTAGAAGAAGTCCATTTTTGGATCAAGCACCAAATATCTAGAAAACAACCGTTATTAACTTAAATGATTACATAATGATTATAAAAAGTTAATAAGTGATATAAAAGAAATAATAAACTTGAAAAAGGTTCTTAAGAAAGTATAAATTTACTTTAGTTTATTATTTATGAAATTAAATAAAAACGGGTCAATCAGAAACATGGTAAGGGACTTCGTCTCAATCTCCTTTCATTGAGTCATATTTCGATAATATATAACTTTTTCTTTTACACGGTGTATAATAAAACCCTTTAACTTTAACATTCATTAAAAGTGATTTTTTTTTTCTATTAAGAATTTTACTAAATGACAAATGGAATGTTTTTAAAGTTTTGCGACTAAAATGACCTCTCTACCGCCATAATCATTATTTAACTTCCTATATAAGCTTTAATGTTTTCTAAAATGAAAAGGAAATTCCTTATTCTGTTTTTTGGTGTTTTGGAATTTAAAATGGTTTTTTAAATTGATTTATTATTTCAATATGTTGAAATTATTTCATCATATTTCAAATGAAATGTTTTCAGTAAAATATTTATATTTGATATATTTTATGTGTTATGATTTTTATAATGGTACTTGGACATTTTATGGGTGGTTACATGATAAACCAAATGACAAAAAGTGCCATGAAAAACCAGGACGAGTGGTTATGTTATAACATCCAATTCATTGGGTATGGAAGTCGGCCGTATGGCTATTCCATTTTGTGATATTTGTGGATGTTAAACATATGGTTATTCCATTTAAGTATGATAACGTCCAAAGATACCTTTATATGTTATGTGTTCTTTATATGGGTTTTATGTTAATATTTTGGTTACAAATGGGTAATATATTATCTTTTATTCTGTGAAGAGTATTTACTACTTCATAAAGTGAAATGCTTTACATATAATAATTTATTCATGTTTTACTTGTTGTTTCGAAAAACTAATAGTTTTCATTTTTTGTGTATCCCTTACTGAGCTTTTTATGATCATCCAAAGATTTTGAAATGTTTTTCACATGACATAAAGTGGAATAGGGTAAAGGATGGGATAATGGAAATTTCTTACAATATAAAACATTAAACTAGACATGACTCTTTTTTTCAAGAGTTTTTATTTTGTGATACAAATGGAAACTAGGTAGATGTTTCTACATGTATTATTCATGTTGTCATGTATATGTTATGGCCTAATTCTATAAAAATATAAACCTAACAAGATAATCAATGTGAATTATTCTTTTAATTCAATATTTTGTAATGTTTTAAGGCTGGGTCCTTATAGTTTTTATCAGAGGTCGGTTTAGATAACTATAGGATTTAGGATATTGTAAAATTAATTTCTCTATATTAATTTATGGTATGATTGAAGTGATATAGCATTTATAGATTACCATATTTCCTGTCATAAGATATGTCTCTATTAAGAATGTTCTTTTATATAATAAAAAAGGCAGTTGTGATGGGTATGCATACAGAGAGAAATGACATTCTCAATCAGTATCATGAGATAGTTTGAATTAGGGTTGAACAGTTTGTTGTAGTGATGTCTCTGTTGACTCAGTTAATAAATGATGGTTTCATTTATTTAAGATATTGTGGTTTATTCTAAAATTAAATAGGATCATGAAAGCTATTTAAGGGTTTTCTTGAAAACCTTAAAAGAAAAGAAACTGTTAGGAAAATTCAAATAGTGTGAGTTTTGGTTACAAAAAAATTTATTTCCTTGGTCACATTATTTTAAAAAATGGAATAACTACTGATCCTATTAAAAAATATTGTTGATGAAGGGACAAGACACACAAATATAACCGAGATATGTAGTTTTCGTGGTTTAGCAGGTTATTAACAAAGGTTTGTTGAGAATTTATCATGGTTATCTAGTCCAATGACTATGGTAACTCGAAAGGCTGTTAAGTTCCATTGGACAAAAGAATTTGATGATTGTTTTCAAGAATTTGAAAGATGGTTGTTGAATGCACGAGTTTTGGTCTGCATTCCAAGAACGGTGAGTTTGTTATTTATAATGATGCTTTGTTGAAAGGACATGGCTGTTTCCTTAGGAATAATGGTCACATAATTCATTATTCTTCACGTCATTTTAAACCTCATGGGTTAAATTACCATACACATGATTTGGAATTTTCTGCTGTTGTTTTTGCTTTAAAAATTATGAGGCATCATTTTTTTGGAGTAAAGTGTGAAATATAGACTGATCACAAAAGTTTAAAGTATATATTCATTCAAAAAAATTGAACATGGCATATGGGAGATGAATGGAATTAATCAAGGATTATGATTACATGATCCTTTACCATCCATAAGATGAAAATAAAGTTGTTGATGCTTTGAGATGAAAAATAAATTCTACATTAACCTTGTTAAGTTTGGAACAGGATTCTTTCATGCCGAAATATTTTTTTATTATTTTCCAAACACTTTTTAGGAAAAGCGAGAAACCTAAAGACACCAACAAGCCCGCAAGACAGATCCAAAACAGACCAAACAACCAAACACCCAGATCAACGAACAAAAACTAAAAGGTAACGTCTCCATACCCATCATCAAAACCAACAAAGAAGTCCTCCACGGTAGATGTTCCCCATTCAGAAGCTGGGTTGAAACGCCTCATGAAATCTTCACTATATTCCCACCTCACATCATCCAAAGTGATTCACCCAAGTCTATATTGCTTGGACATGCTACCTTTTTTAAAGGCCAGGGTCACCCCATGTTCATGCTTAAAGGGGGTTCAAGTGCATAATGGACGAGGTAAATAAGAGTAATCTTTCTTGCCTCTTATTTTTGGAGTAGCAGATGCCACTCCTCCATCCTCAGTCCTGTTTCTATCCCCACCTTGAACTAAATCACTGATGCCACACCCATTAGGAGCTTTCATACCCATACATAGACCTGCCCCGCCCTGTATAATGTTTCTATACGGGAGCCTTGTCGATCCTCCACTATTTTCATTGATGCTCTCAGGGAACTCCCCCCCTTTTCCAGGGAAAACCACTTTTGGGTAGGTTCCTAACCGGTTGTGCTGCAACTGAACCTTTGTGTCAATTAAAGCAAGGAATTGAGGTTGCTCAACCATTTCATGCTCTTCATATATCACTATATGCCTTTCTTCATTTCCAACAGAAGCCTCCTGAGGACCATTCTCCGTATCAGCATCAAGAATAATTGAATTAATAACCTTTTCATCCTCTTGTTCCAGGACCTAGAAACATTTTCTTATAGGAACTATAATCAGCGTCCCTCCAGCAGCATTATTCTGACCAGATTTCTCATACTGATGTCCTTCCGAATTCTCCACAGTAGGACAATCATACAATGCAGGCCATGTTTTCTCCACTGCCACAAGTTGCACTCCTTCGACCCTGCTATTAGAAGCCCACACACCTCTAGAACAAGAGCCAAACTTATCCCCAACCTGTATCCCACCATCCCCAACCTGCAGATCACTTCTCAACTGCCTAAAAACTTCAAAAACCAGTGGATTTAAGGAGTCCTTATCGGCCTTGCCCACTGCTGGTGCATCCCTACTCACTAGGCCAGAATCCTTTCCAGGATTAGTTCCACATATCTTCCTCTGTCCTTGATCGTTCCTCCTCCTCTGACCATCCTATGGCCTCCTCCTTAGAACAAAAATCCTCTCCTTGAAACCATCTTCATGACATTCAGAAACCAAATGCCCCAAACGATAGCAGCTCTAACAGTAGTTGTCCCAATATTCAAACACTACTTCTTGTTTCCATCTTAACTCCGAACCCACTGCAATCCAAACCGGTGGCTTTGACACATCAACCTCAACACAAATTCGATGGTTAATCGGGTGACATACAGAGGAAGTGCGAACATCAGAACAAAGATAACAACCCACAATGTTTCCAATCATACGAAGAATTGAAGTATTATGAAATGGTAGAGGAAACTAAGGAAGGCTTACCCAAATCGCGCTGGAGGTTGGATCCCGATTCATGCAATGGTCGAACGGCCATCTCAGGAGAGAAAAAATGAAACCATTACATCGCCGAGGTGCACTAGACCAGGCTCGAATCATATCGGTTTCCAAGGAGAAGAGAACCATGAAGTGACTTCTATCCATCAGACCAACAACTACTTGGTCTTGAAAATACCATTTACTAAAGATGAAAGGATCAAAGTCGTCAACTGCGGGTCTTTGAAGACTGAAACGCGCAACCAACTTAAGGTCCAGATGACTCAAAGCTTCCATGAACTCTTCCATCAAAATTGGAAACAGCAGACCACCAATATGGGACTCCAGAACCATCAAACTTAGAGATGGAACAAGATTCTTTGATTAATGAGTTTATTAACATTGGCATAGAAGTTGTTGGTGCATGAAATTATTCTATTTTGTTTTATATGTTAGTGAAATCATCTCTCCTAGACATAATTAAGAAAGAAAAGATGTATGATTGTGAGTTGTAGAAAAATGTAGAGTTGGTTTATAAGGATATGTTGCCTAATTTTAACATTGATATTGATAGTGTTTTGAGGTTTGGGAAGAGATTATGAGTTTTTTTGTGATTCATAGTTGAAGAATGAGTTATTATGTGAAGCTCATAGTTCACTATTTTTAGTTCATCCTAGTAGTACAAATATGTATAGAGAAAATCGAGAGTATTATTGGTGGGATGGAATGAAAAGAGATATTGCTGAATTTACTGTGATGTCTTTGAATTGTCAGTAGGTTAATGAAGAGAAATAGTTACCAAAAGTAATGCTTCAGTCTTTACCTATTCTATAATGGAAATGGCAAAATATATCCATGGAAATTGTTATGGGATTATCAAATACATCTCAAGGTAATAATGCATTCTGTGTTATTGTTGACTGATTGACTGAATCTTCTCATTTCCTTCGCATTCGAGATACTTTGTCTCTAGATCAACATTATGATTTCTATGTTAAAGAGATAATCAGGTTACATAGTGTTCCTCTCTCCAAATTATCTGATCGTGATCCTAGGATTACTTATTACTTTTTGAAAGGCCTTCAGATGTCATTGGGTACTGAATTAAATTTTAGTACAGCTTTTCATCCTCAATCAGATGGGCAGTTAGAACGAAAAATTCAGACCTTTGAGTATATGTTACATGATTTTTCTCTATAATAAGAAGAAAGTTGGAACCAACATATGTATTTGGTTGAATTTTCATATAATAATATTTTTCATTCTTGTATACAGACGGCTCAATTTGAGGCATTATAAGGAAAGCGGTGTCGAACTCCAACTTTTTGGGATGTAGTTGTTGAAAGGAAGCTGATGGGATCAGAATTGGTAGAAGAGATGGTAGAAAAGGAGCAGTTGATTTAGAAGAACACGAGAATAGATCAGAGTACAAAAAAAAGTTTTGGGGATAACCAGAGGAAGGATCTCTCATTTGAGGTAGGTGATAATGTTTTTCTCAACGTTTCTCCATGGAAAAGTGTGATGCATCTTGGTATGAAGGGAATTTTGAGTCAATGGATTATTAGACCTTATGAAATCCTAGATATTGTTGGATCAGTTGCATACATAGTGGATTTACCACCGTGTTTATCCCAGGTACACTATGTTTTTCATGTTTCAATGTTGAGAAATTACTTGTCAGATCCATCTCATGTTTTGATCCCAGTGGTAGTTTAGATGGAAGATAATCTCTCTTATGAGGAAAAACCAGTATAGATTCTTGAACGCAAAGAGCAAGTATTGTGGAATAAGGTAATTCACCAGGTAAAGGTTTTGTGGAAAAACCAAATGGTGGAAGAGGAAATGTTGTAATATGATAATGGTATGATATATAAATACCCACATATATTTTATATGTGAAATATTTTGTGAGGACGAAATTACAAAAAGGGGGGAAGAATGAAACATCCCAAATAATATAGAATAATAAATCTTCATATTTATTAATATTATTGAATTAAATATTAATTTAACGTTAATGGGGATGCTATTTTTTATGGCTTACCTGATACGAAACAATGAGTTTCTTTGAAATCTTACTTTTCACACTAACAATATAATATTATTATTTCAAGTGGTGGTTAATCCATAGTCGTTGTATTGGTGGGAATGAACAGAAAAAATTACATTATGATTATACATGTTTTATAAATTGTTTTACATTTATCTAGTAATTGTTAGAGGCTGAAAATGTGAATCAATCTAATTTTAAGTATAAATACTTTAATATAACTTAAAAGGTTGATTTAACACCTTTTGATGAAGAACCATCTTTAAATCCAGTATTGGTCACTTTTATATGTTTCATTTGATGAATTTTTTTTTATTTGGGACCTGAAAAATAACTTTGGTTAAATTATTTGTATTTTATAGATAAAATTCAATTTTTAATGAAAAATGAAAAATTTTGTATTTCAATTCGTAACTACCTTTTAATATAATTTATTTATATGGATAGATTAATTATATAATTGGTTTTATTGTCTAATAAGATTATATTTTTACCATTTAATCCAATTTTGGTCATTGGAAGCAATTTCACTTTGAAATTGGACAAAAACAACTATCAATATTTTGATAGTTATTATTTCTTAAAAACAAGCATTTTTTACAGCAAAAATTAATTTTAAATTGATTTCTCTAAATTATGTTTTTTTAATTTTCAAAAATAGACATCATTTTTGAATTCAGAATATCAAATATATCATAGGCTGAATTTTTTGTATTTTCCTTAAAAGCTTCAATTTTTAATGAATAGTGAAACCACTTAGTAGTAGTTAAAAACTAACTTTTTCATTTAAATGAAATTTTACCACTTCATTGAATTGAATTTCAAAACTCCGACACACATGGTTTTTATTAGTAAGTAAAATGTGGTTAAATAAGATGAAAATACTTTTTGGTGAATAATAACTTTTGAATTTGATTTATCGTGGTTTAATGTAAATAGGGTAATTCAAAGAAAAATGTATATTATAATAATGAAAAATTACCTTAACACTAGTCTTAACACAATTGAATGAGTCATAACTGACCATGGGAGACTTTGGGTTGATTTGGGGAACCCTTGGAGCCACTTAAGTGTGATAATTACACATTAGATTAATTGATTTAAAGTGAAGACAACAATGACAGAAACAAATATATTATAGTAAATTAATTTTTACATAGGCTTATATAAGTTATCATTTTCACAATAAATATTCATTGGGAAGATAAAAAGGTTTCCTATATCATTGTATTTTTTATAAATTTTTTTTATAAAATAAATTAAATTGTTTATGACACAATAATGATGTACTGTATACCTTATTAATAAATAATTTAAATAAATAAGATTATAAATATTAAAATAATATCCAAAACCAGTCCAATTATTATTTCATGATTTTATTTTGATGATGAGTCTTCTTATATTTGTCTCTAATGATTTTTGGAAATTTTTGAAACCAAGCATTAGTTTATAATAAAACAATTGTTTCAAACATTCTTAAAGAGCCCCTCCTCCCCCTTATAAAAGGAAACGATTTCTAACCCATTACTCACACCTATCAAGCCTCTTGTCTCTTCCAACATCAGCCCAATTAATCATCATATATCCCTATCCTCCTTCTAGAAGCCTTATCTTATGTAGAAGGAATATCAAGAAGTCCTTTTGGTTAAAACCAAAGGATGTTACCCAAAATAAAGGTACCAATTTCTCTTAAATTCCTTCATGTTATTTTACATCTAAAACCCCTAAAAACTTATTATTACTTTCTTTTATAACTAAAAAAATTTCCTCAATATACTAGGATTTTTTATGACCGGTATTAGAACTACACTTACACACACCTCCATCTAATGGGTGAAGACCATTATGTTCTTTTGGATAGAAAAGTAACACCTCATGAAAAAATGATTGTTTGATTATCTCCTACTACCTCTCGTGGTGGCCTTTTTCATGGCACTGTATTTATATATGATATATATTAAATTTATGTTTTTTATGATTTTTTAATTTCCATTCATAGGATACCATTATGGTTTCCAATATGGGTAAAGGATATAATTTCATTTGAGGAAGTGCGGACTACCGCCCCCTCAAAGTGATATGACTCATCAATGCCGAATGTGGGATGTATAATGGATTGAGTTAATGATATTATATATGATATTATACTATAATTATAATATAACTATGTGTCATTATGTTTTAATTCCATTAAAATAAGAAATAGAAATGAAAGTAGTGTTCATGCGTACGTACGACTTACCATCTCCATGAACGGTGCATTTCATTTCATATCTCCAATTGTTATGTACTATTATGAATAAATATTTATACTGAATATATATTATATATATGATATCTAAATCATGGATATAATTCTTAATATAAATAACTTTCGTCCTTGTGAACATCTTGCAATTATAAGTAGTTCATTTTTGACTCAAGTACCAAATATCAAGAAAATGGACCTTATTAATTTAAATGATTACATAATGATTATAAAATGCTAATAAGTGATATAAAAGAAATAATGAAATTGAAAAAGGTTCTTAAGAAAGTATAAATTAACTGTAGTTTATTATTCATGAAATTAAATAACAAATGTGTCAATCGGACATGGGGTAAGGGAGTTCGTCTCAATCTCTTTTAATTGAGGCATATTTCAATAATATATACCATCTTTTTTTACTTGGTTTATAATAAAAATCTTATAATTTTACTTTAATTCCAAAGTAATATTTTTTCTACGATGCGTTTTACTAAACGATAAATGTAATTTTTTTAACGTTTACGGTGACAATGACCTCTCCACCGCTTTAATCGTTATTTGGCTTCCTCTATTAGCCTTAATGATTTCTAAAATGAAAAGGAAATCTATTATTCTATTTTTGGGAGTTTTTGTATTGAAAATTGTTTTATAAATGGATTTATTATTTCAATATATTGAAATTATTTCTTTTGATTGAAAATGAAATGTAATAAGTGAAATGTTTATATATGAGATTATTTATGTGTTATGATTTTATAATGGTACATGGACATTTAATGGGTGGTTATATGATAAACCAAATTATGGGTGGTTCCATGATAAAATAGTATGGGTGGTTATATTATTACCTCCAATTCATTGGGTATGGAAGTTGGCTGTGTGGATATTTAATTTAGTGATATGTGTGGAAGTCGTCTGTATGGTTATTCCATTTAAGTATTTTTATGTCCCAAGTCACCTTTATATCTTATGTGTTCTTAATATAGTGTTTGTGGTAGTATTTTGGTTAATAAAGTGTAATAAATTATATTTTATTTAGGTAAGATTATTTACTAATTCAAAGTAGTGAAATGTATTACTTATGATAAAGTATTCACGGTTTACTTGTTGTTTTGAAAAACTAACAGTTTTCCTTCTTTGTGTGTCCTTTAATGAGATTTTTATGCTAATCCCATGTTTTTGAAATGTTTTTCACATGACATTAAGTTGAATAGGGTCAAGTATGGGATAAAGGAAATTTCATGTTGTCTAATACATGGAAATATTCCAGATTGGTTTTTCCAGAGTTTTTATTTTGTGAAAAAATGGAAACTGAGTAGATGTGTCTACATGCATTATTCAAGTAGTCATGTATATGTTATGGAAAAATTATATAAAACACTAATCTTGATAATATGGTCAATGTGAATTATTAATTTAATTTAAGATTATTTATTGTTTTAAGGCTTGGTTATTTATAATAAATTCTTCCATGGAATCCCTTTGCTGAAAACCAAAGGATTTACCCAATTAAAAGGTTACACCTCCCTCATTCTACAATATTTTATTTCCATTTCCACACTATAAAAAATTATTATTACATTACCTTATAAAAAATGGTATCCTTAATTTACTATAATTTGGTAATTCTATGGTTTCTATATACACTTACACTAATTTCCATCTAATGTGTAACAACCACATTGATTACGTGTATAGTGAACTATCACCACACCAAATGATGATTGCATATTTTGTTTTTACCATATATCATGGTGGAAATTATAATTTAAATTGAATTTATATATGATATATGATATATTTTTTATTTCATTATGCATCATTAAGTCATTTAAATCATATATCATTATACATTCCTTTTTGGGTAAATATGATATTTTTTTTGATGAATTGGGGACGGTCGCCCCTCCAGGTGATGTGATTTGTTCACATAATAAATGGAAGGTATTAAGGATATTATTATTTCAATTATATGATATATATGAAATAATAATGTTATTATAATGATTTCATACACATATATACATATATTTCATTTTCATTCTTTCATCCAATGTGATAATAAACCAAAACAACACCCATGAATACGTATGACCTACTATCTCCAGAAACGGTGTACTCAATTTCATAAATAATTATTATATAGATTACTATATGCAAAATATTATTAATATAAATTTAATTTATATCATATATTAAAAACTCAAAAAAATTATATAATTATAAAGAGAAATGATATAACAAATTAAAAGACCTGAGAAAAGTGAAGCAAATATTACCTGAAGCATAACCTTATTATACAAATATTTAAAATAGGGTAATATAATTTCATAATAAAACAAAATGTCTTATGAAATAAAATAATATAGTTCTTTAAATATTTATAATAAACTTATATTTATTATATCATAAGATTCAACTTGTATGACCAGAGTCATGATACATGGTATGGGAATTTTAACTGACATTTTATTTCCATGAGATAAATGATTTATTCACCACCCATTCATTTTTATCTATGATTACTAACCTTGGATGAATTATATGATTCTTATAAATATATTTCATGTTATTTACAAATCCATTTTGCAGTATTTCTTTTTAGGGGTTTATAGTTAAAATGTTTCCAAATCTGATTGTAATTTTGTCTAAATTTACCTTCCTAATGACACGTTCCATGTTACTAACCTATATTATTCTATGTGTTATATATATTTACAAGGAAATTTTATATCATGAATATATTTCCTTTACAGATAGTTTAATATTCATTTTATTTTATTTTCATAAATGTGGTGTATGATTCATAGTTACCAAGTGGTAAGAGTTTATCTAAATAGTCTCATCTATTTTCGAGATAGTTTTTGTATATGCTTCCTTTTGTGAATTCATAAGACCACCCTCTCGTGAATACTAATAAATTTTATTATAATTTTTTTATTAATTTTATATTAAATAATTGGTATCATTTTTCAACTCATTGGTACATATGATTATTGAAAGGATGTTTTTATGACATCACGAATTTACCCCACTTCATTCATAAATATGTGTTCTTTCAAACGATGTTTTCAAAAAAATATTTCCATGATTATTTAATATCTTTTAAAAATCATTTACAACGAAATGGTTTAAAATTTTATTTCTTGTTTCTTTTGTATTTTTTTTCATTTAAAATAGTTATCAGAACATTTTCATGATTATTTTATAAGTTTTCAATGTGATCAAAATAAAAAAGATTTTAAAAAGATTTTAAAAATTAAATAATATGTTTTCAAGAAAAATGTTTTCATATTATTTTAAGACTTAATTATATGTTTTCAATGTACATTTAAAAAAAATTATCCCAAAATGATTACAAATCAATCTATTAATGTTCTCAATTCTACATTCATGGAAACGGTTTTCAAAAGGCATTATGATTTAAACAACATTTTCAATGAATTAATAATATTTTTCTCATGAATCGTTTTCAAAATATCATTCCAATATTATTTTCTATCTAACATGAATTTCGTTGATGTTACTCTTTCCTTTTTTGTAAAATATACAAATTTTCCATTCATAGTCATTCTCTTAATGGTTTCTATTATGTTTTCCTAATGTCTATGAAACTTTATTCTATTTAATGGGTTGTATGTTTATGAAACATATTCATATTCCACGGTTTATATGACTATGAAACCCATTTCACTTCAATTGGTTCTACCAGAAAAAATTCTTATGAATGATTCTTATTTTAATAAATTCTTCTAGGATGAAACCATCATGAAAACAATATATTTTTCAAAGGTTATGACATAATTAAATGTTTATGATACCCATTTCATTTCATATATTATTAATGGATATTAATGAATACCATATATTTTTATGAATAATGATATGTTTAATGTTTTATCATCTTATAGATCACATATGAATGATTTTATTATAATATGGTAGGGACTATTATCTGCTGCCAATGCTTTGGGTGATGATTTATATGTCCTATGAAAATCATGATAATCTTTTTGATGGGATTGATACACTATAGAAACATATGGAAACCTGAAACATTATATGAAAATTACAAGGACTGTGGATGGTGGTGTGTCCAACCTAGTATATTTGGTTACCATGATGATGCAATATGGGGAAACCCATATTCACAATGGGAATATTAGGAAACATGGTCCCTTACATGGAAATTACTACGACTAGGGGTGTTGGTGTATACCTTGATGTAGGTTGAATTCCTATTAAGATCCTTAATTATTTCAATAAATGTCTCTTAACATATACAGAATGATATTAATTTTCTATGTATTCAACAATTCCATGTCTTATTCCTATTATATTCTTTCATGGTCTATTTTCATTTTTTCATTATGATTCAGGACTTCTAGAAAGACATAATTTATGCCATTATTTTTATTTATGATCATTTATTTAAAGGGTATGATCTTTTAATGTTACTATAATGTTCACGTACCAGTATATTTATCATTATGTTTACATGTCTCTATTGCTTACCCGTACTGATAAGCTGATATATCCCCTTTTATGTTTTACTGCCTAGTTTATGAAGATATTTAATAACTATGATGTGTCTAAGAAGGGTGATTGGTAGGAAGAACCTTGTGGGGGATGATGTTGATTTATTATGTACCAATGATTATTTTTCATTGTATCCAAAATGCATTAAATTAATACCCTTATTGGGTTTCCTTTTTGTACTGTTATAAAAATTCCAAAAAAAGTGATGCAATGTCTATGTACATTATGATTGGGTTTTTATATTTGTTATCATTGAAAAGGTTTAGATAACCATTGGAAAATAGGATGGTAAAATATTAGTGAGATCCATAGGTGTATTTTTAAGGATATATCTAGGGAAGTTTATAAGGATAAATATAACTATGGGTTAACATTTAGAAAAATGTCCTGTAAATTTTTAAAGGATTGAGTGACTGGTTTCCAAGAAATACATCCATGTATAGATTATAAAATTATAACTGGATTTAGTGCATATGTACATAGGGGTAACAAAATCGATAATGTGTGTCAGGCATCACTCAGCATAACCATGAATATTTTAACATTCCATGCTGCACACCTTGTTTGACACCCTCACAAGATAATTTTGAGGAATTAAAAAAAATTATGGACAATAATGATGGATCTAAATAGTTAATGAATATTAATAATACAGGATAAACATAAGTTTTCATAGAATAAAGAAGTGGGTTTCATTATTTAGATACCCTATATATAATTAGGTTTCATGATTATATTGTTTTCATCTATATTATGTTTTTATCACCTATGATCTCCAGTATTAGTCAATGAAGAGATCTTGAAAGAAAAAGGTTAACATAGAATTTTTCAGATGAGGAATGTATATGCATTATGAAAATCAATTTTCCATTTGGAAATATCATAAATAGAGTCCGAAAGGTGGTATGGTTATTGTTTATACATTTAATGATAAAGATATGTAAACGATATGTGATGTTCTTCAAGTATTTTTTACTTGAAAATAATATGCATGAATAAATTAGGTTTGTGTAACCTTAAAAGATGGTTCATATTTCAAATTATCGGAAATTTTATTACAGAATATGATGATGAAGTTTGGCTAATTATTTAAGAATAATGTTTTATGAATAAATTATTTATGTTTTGGAATTAAAAAATTATGTTATATGAATCATTAATTCTATAAATATTTTTTTTTATTTTTTCATTAAATAATAACAAATTTTTTTAATGGTAATGAATACATTGAAAGTTCATATTTGGATTAGGGTATGGTAACCATATATTAGTGCCCAACGTTGAGATAGTGATGTTTGGATAATGATATATTGTATTTGAATATGTAAATTGGAATGTACGGATTACCCTACAAATAATTACAAAAAATCTGGAAAATGATTTCAATGATGTAGATTAAAACTTATTGGATTTAGATAATGTATGTAGTAATCATTTTAATAATGAAGAATTCTTTTTTGACATTATTTATGTTAATTTCAGTTATTACCATGTTTCAACAGAATATTCTATATGCATATTTACATGTTATAAATGTGACAACCATATAGTACTTTTTGATATTTTTGGTTTCATTGATAAGATGATTTCTTGAATTTATTTCTAGTTTTTTTTATTTTCATTTTTCAGAAGTGTTATTAGGTAAACCATTCATGGAAATTTTAAGATAAACATTGGGGAAAGTATTTATGGATTCAAATTGGATTGAGAACCTGGGTTAAAAGGATATTTAGTGTCTAAACATATTTTATGGATGTCGATAATATTTATTTTCGATATTATATTAGTGTTGGTTTAAAATTGGGAATCATGAATGTCATGTGACAAAAACTCATGTCCAGTGAGGCCTTGGGTCTTGAACCCATGACTGAAGAATGATATGGGTTTCACACTTACAAATGGCCTACACAATAATTTGGTTAATTTTTAATAATTTTTTATGAATAAATATGTATGATGAAATAATAGGTTTACTTTTTATGGTTATTGATTAATGTATAAATAATATTGATTTTGATGTATATCTACAGACAAATATTTTTACTTTTCTTTCATTAAGGGGCTTTATGCCCAAATAAAACTGTATTTTAGTTCTTTAGGCATCAATGTACATTTATATACATCTATTTCATGATGTAATGGATGAATTAGAAAAAAAAATTAACAACCAATGAATGAAATTTTTTTAACAGTTTTATCATGTCAGTTTATTTCCTTATATTTTTGGTAAAAAAATGAATTAATCAAATATTGGATAATAATCAATAAATTGTGTTGTACTAAAGCCATATTTTTTGTTAAAAATTTATCTTTCATATCATCACATATTTATGACATTGAGAACCCTAATTTTATTTGATCACTCTCATTTTAGTGATTGATGATCTCAATCAATCTATATAAATATATACACTTATCCCCCACGTCCAGTAATCACTCTCAACATATATCCTCATATGTGAAAAAGTATTTATATGGTACATTGGGTAACTCATATGGTTGCAACATTATCATTTTAAGTGATGTTTTTTATTAATTTTTATGATGTGAGTTTTAGTGAATGAAAAATTAATGTAATAAGCCCTTGTTAACCCAGAAGAATTTCTAGGGTGAAATTATTTTATGTGGGGTATAATGTAACACCACGATATTTGGTGAATTGTTATTTTTCAAATTAATTTAAACTTTTTAGTAATTTTCAATACACGCTATATTGGAAATATTTTTATAGAAGTATGTTTCGAAATATTTATACCGAAAAAAAATTTAATTGTGGACAATATGTGACATAAATGTTTTCATGTTCTACACAGAACACTGAGGATAGCTTATTTTACCCACAATAATGACATTCATTTAAATCATGGCTAAAACATAAGATCGAATAATGATAATGATATATTAGTAAAATATTATTTCATATAATCAATCAATTAAATTTAATTTAATGAATTGGGTTAACTAACATATTATAATATATAGTTCACAAAAATATAAAATTAATTTATTTGTTAGAAATATAATGTAAATTAATCCGAAAATAATGTAATATAAATGAAAATATTATTATTTTTATTCTCAATAAGATATTTTACCATAATAGATTAAATTAATTAAAATTAGTAAGTGATATTAATGATATAT
Source organism: Viscum album (assembly GCA_963277665.1). Classification (NCBI taxonomy): domain Eukaryota; kingdom Viridiplantae; phylum Streptophyta; class Magnoliopsida; order Santalales; family Viscaceae; genus Viscum; species Viscum album. The sequence goes on from OY728159.1 coordinate 1,267,808,495, forward strand.
ATATATATATTATGTTTTATCCAATAATTGTTATTCTAATCCAATATATTTTATAGATATAAGATAACATCAAACCAACTATTATGCTTAAAACCCAATATTTCTATAAAGGTTGTTTTAACACCTTATAATGGAAATCCAAATTTCCATCACATTTTATGTTATTTTATTAAATTAATATATTGATATAAAATTATTAATTTAAATAGAAACATAAATATAACATTAGGATAATTTTTTATAGGGTTTCATATTTTTAATAAATAGTTTAAAATATTGAATTTTAATTCAAAATAGATTTTTCATTTAATTTATTTATAACATTAATTTATATTAGAATTTGTTTAATATGGTTAAGTTTATCTTATTTTTACCATTTAATATTATTTTTTTCATTGGAATCAATTTCACATTTATTTTGGGTATAAATACATAGAGATCTTTTGGACATTTTTTACTTCAATAGTTGTAGTGTCATCCCATCTGCGAGATAAATATTAAATTAATTTACGCCACATATGTGATTGGAATTTTGAAAATTGGATTCAAAATTTTTAATTAGAATAATTTTTATTATATTTTAAATTAAATTTAATTTTTTAAACATAAATAATAGAAAAAGATGTTAAAAATAATTTTAGTCGATTAATGTAAAATTAAGATTAATAAAGGTATAAATCTTAATCATAAAGAAAAAAAGTGACATATATGATTTTATAAATCAATTTTATGAAAAACATTCTGCAATAAACATTAAAATAATTATTGTGGTTTTTTTAATAATTTTTTAGGTAACATCATAGGTAAAACTAATTTATTTCTAGAAATGTCTTGTGCATAATTTCCCTTCCTTATAAAAGGCCACCACCTCTCCCAGATCCATACCCTATAAAAACACTTATGTTTGGACATGATCTTCCTAATACAGTTCTAAAAATCCCTCACATCATCCTTTAAACTGACATTGTTGAATAATGTATTTCAAGAAATCCCTCTAGTGTAATATTAATGGAGTTATCTGATTACGAGGTAACCCCTCTCTCATGCTCCATTATATTATTTCGATTATCCACTCCTTGATATAATTGTTATTACATGATTTTATAATAATGTTTCCTTAAGATTCTATGATTTATTTATGATATTTTTTCCCTATAAAATTATACAAACATCTATCTAATGGGTGACTAATATATTGTTTACTTGTTCGGTGAACTATTGCCTCAGAAAATGATGATTCTTCATTTTTTCCATTACCATATATCATGGTGAAAATTATAATGTAACCCTTATTTATACTTGTTATATAATTTAATTATTATTTCATTATGTTTTATTTATCCTTTTATAACACATGTACTATTGACATCCATATGGTGTAAATACGATAATTTTGTTTGAGGAAGTGTGGACTACAACCCCTACAAAGTAATCTGATTCACTCACACACATAATTTAATTTATTAAAGATGTATTTATGGAAAATATTTGATATATATGAAATAATAATTTCAATTTTATGATATTATATACCTATAAACATATATCTCATTTTAATTCATTCTTTTAATACGACAATAAAACTGAAACAACATTCATGCGTATGTACAAACAATCATCTCTATAAACAGTGTATTTTATTTCATACTTCTATATTATAAAGATAATTATAATAAAAATATTATGAACATACATGTTATTTATATCATGGTTTCAACTTTTTAAAACCTGGTATATGTATGAGGACTAATGATATAAAAAATTAAGAAGCAACTTAAAAATCCAAGAGAATATTAACCAAAGCGTAACCTTAACATTAAATTGTTAACAAGTGGGTAGTATAAAATAATAATAAGACCATATATGTTAGTAGTTATGAGAATATTTTTCTTAAAATATATATAATAATCATACATTTATTATGCATGAGGTTTTTTACTAACATGACCAGTTCCAATACACATGTTAAGGGATTTTCATCTCAGTTTTTCATTCCTTGAGATACAGGTTTCATTCAGGTTATATTCCATTTTAGTGGTGTGTATACTAATAATGGATGAATTATATTATTATTATAATTACATTTATGTTTATTTACATATACATTTTATTTTAATTATTTTATGGGGTTTTTTGTTTCAAAAGATACAAAAGCGGTTAATTAATTTTGTCATAATTTGTCTTTTTTGAGACACAAGACTTGTTATGCATCTATATCTTTCACACGGTGTATGTACTAAAATTTTAATGATTTATAATGAATATAATTATTTTCATGATATATTATGATTCATTTCAATTCATTGTTTTAAATTAGGTGTATCATTTAATGTCACCAAGTGGTAAATGTTTATTGAAACAATCTCATTGCTTTTAAATATTTTTAGGAATATAATTCCATTGATGTAATATTATGATAAATATCTCAAAAAAAATTCATGAAAATTATTCTCATATATTTATTCATTATATATTCTTGAATTTATACCGTTTTTTAAATTATATTATACATATGACAGTTATAAAAGTGTTTTTATTAAATCCCTACATTACCTCTCTATTGAATCAGAAATCGATTTTATTTAAAACCCTATTTTATAAATTGGATTTAATTTTTTTTATTTTTATAGTATTTCCAATGAAATGGGATTGAAAACTTTTATGTCACTTTATAATAATTTAATGATTTTTTTCAAAATATTTTCTATCTTAGTATAGATTTTTTCAAAGTGCTCTCTATGAAAAATGTTTTTAAAATGTTCTAATGATTATTTTATAGAATTTCAAGAGAAATATTTTCAAAATTATTTAAATACTTAATTATATGTTTTTCTGTTAATATAAAAGAAAATGGATTCCAAAAAATTTAAAATTATTTTTCTTTTTTTTTATTTATAAAAAAATTGTTTTCAAAAGGATTTATGTCCTAAAGATCATTTTTCAAAAAATAAATTATATTTTCCAAAATAATATTTTTCAAAATATAATTACAAGATTATTTTCCATTTAAAATGATATTTTTTATGCTGATCATGCATTTCTAGGAAACTATCCATTGGATCCATTCACATTATTTCTCTGAATGGCTTATGTTTTTTAACATGAGGTTTATTAAAACCCTCTTCTCATTAATGGGTTATATGTGAATGATTACCATTCTGTCGAAGTTATATATTCTTATGAAACAGGGTTCACTTCACCATGTTTTCCATTTTAGGTTCATATGAAACCTAATTCATTTCCCATGTTATTATAGGATGAAACCAATATAAAAACTATATTTAATCCATAGGTTATGATATGATTAAATGTTTATGATATCCAATGTATTTGAATGATTACAATAAGATATTTAAAACATCCATCAATTTTTAGGTCATGATATGGTGAATGTTGTATTATTTTGTGGAACCTGTTTGAATGATTTTATTGTGAGATGGGTGGGACCTATATCTACTCTTAATGCATTGGGTAGTGACTTATATCTCATTGGATAATGATGATAATCATGTCGACGAGCTTGAACATTTATAAGAATATGGGGAATCCTGACCCCTTATAAGGAATGGAATGTGACTGGGGATTTTTTTATGTCCTATCTAGTAGGTTTTGTCACCATTTTGATTGAAGATGGGGGAACCCAGTCCAATATAGTAATATTGGGAAACCGAGTCCATTAGAAATAATGATCTATGACTTGTGGTGGTGGTGTGTCCTTCCAAGTAGGTGATGTTCCCATAATGTGCATTGATATGTTCTAGCAATGAGTCTATATTATAAGAAATGAAATCTCATATATGTATACCACAATTTTATGTTATACTACTATAATATTATTTCATAGATATTGATAATTATTTTCTTTATGATTCATGCCTTATTAATAGCATGGATTTGTACAATTATTCATTATTAGGATCTTTAATATGTAGGGTATGATCTTATAATGGTAGTATGATGTTCTCACACCACTATTCTATTTCTTATTCATACATTCAACTCATTTTTACCATAACAGAGCCTATAAGATCCCACTTTTTATGTTTCCATCCCAATGTTATAAATATATATGTTCTGTAAAATGTGTCTAAGAATTGTTAAATTAATGAAGAACATAGGTTCATATAATATAGCTCGCTTTTATAGTAGTGTTTATATTTCTGAAGCCACTAAGAAAATAGGATCTTTAGGCATCCATTTTTTAATGATTTATGTATTTATAAAAATTAATGTAATGGAAATGTACATATATATTGTGTTATTATTTTATCTTTTCTCAATTTATGTTATTTGAGACACATGTATTGTTATGAAACTATATTAATTTTATGAGCTGTATATAATAATCCTTGAATTTTTTCCTAAGTATAACTCTTTTAATCATGTTGTATGATTCATGTTATGTTATTCTTTTTAGTTAGAAATATGTGTTCTTTCAAATATTTTTTTTTAATGTATCGTCAATGATATATTATGAATTTTTAATAAAATGTATTTCAATGATGTTTATAATAGTTTTCAGTAATTAATTTATATGTTTTTAATATTACACTCAATGAAAAAGGATTTTTATGAAGTTTTTGAATTAGATGATTTTTCAAAATTGAAATGATTTTTCCCCATGAATTATTTCACATGAACATTGAAAATCATTCTTATTCTAAGTAAAAATTATTTGATGATTCTTAATTTTGACTATGGATATGACCCATGATTACCATTATCATTCTTCATTGGAATGGTATTTGTTTATGGTGGTTTTATCATTAAAAAAATTCTTTTTCATGATTTATGTTATGAATAAATATTTATGTTACCCACTTATTCTATGGTTTAGATATGCCTATATTCTACTAGACCACAAATGTAGGGATTCCATTATGTGATAGATGAGAATTATGTTCCCCCACAATGAATTATTTAATTATTTTTATCTCATGATATAGTGATGGGAGTCAAGTTTACAGGCATGATCCATGATGGAATATGGGGATACTAGATCCACTATGGGAAGATGGGGAATCATAATCCATTACAATTAATTGACTGAAATTGAGGATTGTAATGTGTCCCACCAAATAGATTTAGTCCCAGTGAAATGCCTTGTTCTTTTTTTGAAATTATCCTTGGGTAGTATGGAATGATATTATATGTTTATGCATCAGGAATGAATTTTAGGTCTTATAAAAGGTTTTGATTTCATAGCTTATGATGTGAATTCCCTTATGATTCATGACTTATCAAAATCTAATATTTTTTCTACGATTAATGTTTATCTTAATTTATATTAAGGGAATGATCTTATAATGTTATGATCATGTTATCATACCCGTATCCTAATGTTTGTGCTTATATACATCCATTTTTTACACTTATTGAGAATCAGTGCCAACTTATTTTCATAGGTTTATTTTACCAATTTTATAAGGAATGATCCATGGTAGGGGTAAAAAATGGGGAATATCATTGTTGGAAACATTGATGATATTTTACTAGTGAAGATTGTATTAAACATTTACAAAGGCACTATATTAACCCAATTATCATGTGTATGTTTTTTGTAGTGGGTTACGTATTACACAAAAATGTAGTCAGGTTTGGATTAGTGGAATGATCCCCATAATAGTAAATCAATGTTGGGGGTTCAAAACCCATTAGGTGAAGTTTACTATAGTATAATTGTATAATTGGTAGGACTATATAAATAGTGAAACATTTGACATGGTGGGCACTGTATAAGGTACTCTAGGGGTTGACAGAACTGTAACACGTTTTATAGCTTCCTAGGTACAATAGTATAACTATTCACTAACGTATTTTTAGGGAATAATATGGGCCTTCTAGGCAACGCAATGGGATTTCCTACCCACTCGTCCTATGGAACATTTAATTGGATTCATATCCACTTGGACTAGGATCCATGTATAGATTTAATAAGGTTTGATCGGTGGGCTATCCAACTAGAGGGGGGCTATGGCCTGCCTTTCCAGCTTGTTTTTTGGGTGTGTGTGTGTTTTTAAAAGTAATTGTAACCCCAAGCACGTAATATATCTTCATTATTCAACTAATATAAAATTATAATCTATGAATAGTGGGGTTATTTTTTTTTATTAGAGTAAATGTTTTGTCATCCTTTTTTAAATTTGGTGAGACAAATTTAGTGAGTAAACTAGAGATACCATTAAAGATTTTTTAGGGTTTGTCTCTAAGGATATGTATAAGAATAGTTTACAATCGATAATTTTTAGTAAAAATCATGATTATCCTATGAATAGACCTATTTTGTGGTTGATTTATATATTATAAGTAATTTCCAATAGTTTTATTGATTTACCACTATGAAATGTTTTTCTCACACTATTATTTCTGGTTTTATTCAATTGTTGTAACCCAACGGAATCATGTTAATGGTGGATTTAAAGACAAATGAAATAATTGTCCTCTAAATAAACAATATTTTATGGGGGAAGGAATGATTTTTTATTTTTTCTCGCAAAAATTTATCATGATATGAATCCTGTAGGAAAACCATATAAGAATAGGAGGAAAAACATTTTGTTGACTCCATCATGAAGAAGTGTCCACCATCTATCACAAGTTCTTCTGATCCACTAGTGAATGAGAAATGGATCTGTAGCACTAAAAAAATATTTTTGACTCTCCACTGTTCAGAGAAGTAGAAACATTATTTATCGATCTACTATAAGGAAGGTTCATAAGATCACTGATGAAATATTATTAATAATAAAACAAAATGAGATGAAAATGATTCCATTGAATTGGATAATTTTATGTAATTATTTTAACTACAGAATTTCATCATATTCATTATATAAAAACTGATAATGAACTCCCAATGTTAAATATAATAGAATATGTATCTATTGGGATCTAGGAATTGTTTTTTACAAGACTTCAGATGTTTTTTTTCTAGAATTATGATTTAACTTGAATGTAATATTGATTGATTTTTTACTGGAATAAAATAAATTCTATAAAGGGAGAAGGAAATAAGGGACTTTAGTAGTTATGAATAAGTTGTCTGATGTTCAAATAATGTGGGAATGGATTATGGAGATATGTATCTATATCATTGTTTGTCATGAAAAGAATGATAGAGATTAGTGTAAAATATAAGAAACCATAGAGAAAAAAAGATGTATGTTATTTTATGTTCAATGTGTGGGAATATCTATTGTAGAAATTATATACATGGGACTAGTAAATGTTTCATGTATAGAAATAGAAGCCATCTTTCAAGCGAGTTCCAAATTATTGAGAAGAATTTAGATAATGGTGAGAATAGAGAGAGAGCCACATGAATGAATCATCCCAAACATCAAAGCTTCAATTTTAGAAATATGGCAATTAATCCAATCAACGCCCAAATCAAAGGATTAATTATGAATACCAGAATCCAGTACATCAAAAATCCATAGATAAATGGGGTATATATGACTGAATTTTTTTATCAAAACAATTTTAAGGAAAAGTGAGAAACCACCATATCTAGATTACAAACGATTGAAACAATAAATCCCAAAATCAATCTATATGTACCAACCCTCCCAAGACACTATATTGAGACGGTAAACCACCACCATTTTTTGGACACTCTGAATCTTGTCTCATGAAAGTATACATGGGTCCAGAACTGATAGAATATCCTTACCCTCTAAAACAATCAATTCTAAATGATATGAACTAGTGAATGTTTAATGCTATAATCCCTTTATGGAGCGGGCCTGTATATAATGCAAGGCGAGTATCACTGAGGAACACATAAAATGTAAAAAAAAGATGCTCCTAAAGCAATCTCAACTGATCCAACATACTTCCGAATAACTCAACAAATTCCACCAATTTTAGCAAAATCATTGAAAAATAATATATTATTATGGGAGTCCATTTACCTATATAATTTCCAAGAGATAGAAGTTACCAGAATTCTTGTAATATTCAACATCAGATTTTTATTTTTAGAATCGAGCTTATCCCAGGTCTAAATGTACTCTTCAAGGCAGATATTCTCGTTATTGAGTCCCCAGCAATAATTAGGTCTTATTATCAACCCATGAGTATTATTCCTCATTTTTTGTCACACATAGAGATCTATACATCATCCTAGTTTCATCCTTTTCAAACTAATTAATAAAAAAAACTGGGTCGACCACTCTTTCAAATCATAAAATTAATTTTAGGGTCTAATTAGAAACATATTGTAATTCTGTTTTCTTGACAATTAGGTTTTTAGTGAATCGTGTCTCCATAGAACGTGGTAATGAGAAGTTGTCATTCATTCATTTACTCCTCCAATTACTCCTGTTACTCTTGAAACTTTTGGTGATTTCATATTCACCAATCTAAATGCATGGATCAGCTCCATTGGGTTCTATCACATGTTCCCCCTCTGTAAGTTACATAATAATATGATCAGAACATAAACTAACCTCTGGAAGACAATCATAATTGTTGCTCAACTGAATTAGATTTAGAGTCCTTGAAATAGAACCCCATGGACACCTAACTCTAGATTGGTGACGATGTTCATTCCTCCCCTTACTTGAATCATCCTTACCAGACCTCAACACTTTCTTATAAGAAGCAACCATGATATCCACCTCAGGACAAGCCCTCAGTTCCATTACAGCAGAAATCCAACCCATAGAGTTTTCCTCTCGAACAACCTCATTATAGACTATACCATCCCCCACCCTTACACCCTCAATAAGTATCAGCTCATTGCCAAAATAAAGACAAAAAATATCCTTCTTCAACCTATTAATGTCTTCATAAACCATCAGATTAACCACATATTCCATTTCTTTTTTCTACGAAGCCACACCGGGACTAGACTCCAATGATACATTGGGGATATACAGGTTACAGTCCGGCCACTTCTACTCTATAAGAAGAGATGACTGAGGCTCATCCGACTTGTTGTTCACATTGATGGTGTTGACACCCTTCCCTCTTCATTCCATAACCCTAGCCATGGACTTCGACGATCCGACCTCATCATGGACCTATGACACCTTATCACACTATCTAACCACCTTCCTAATATAAACATGATCTCACTAGTGACCGTTATCCATAGAACGTCCAAAACAATGGAAGGTAGAATAGAAGTCCACCATCGACTCATAGAAAACCCATTCCTTTCACTTATACTCCTTACCAACTATTACCCAAATTAAATAGAAAGGAATCAATGACACATCCATTTCAACAAACACTGACATGTTGATGAGATGACATATATAGTTAGTGAGACTATCAGAATAGGGGAATATACCAATGAAATTTACAATCATCTTAATGAAAGAAGGATCTTGAAACAGAAATGGTAAATTCAGAAAAACGCCCAGAATGCATTTATGGAATGGTATAATTTAAGCATCAGAACATATTTTTATATATTATAATATTACATGAACAGAGGGGGATTTCTAAATATTGGATAACATATATTAACCATTTTTCAATTATAATGAATGATGTTATGACCATTAATTTTATTTACGGATATCATTGTTGTATAATACTTCATGAATGAAAAATTCACATTCATTTCATGGAAGAAGAGGTTGATTTAGAAATTCTTCAATTAAAAAAACTGTGGATATTTTTCTAAAATAAAGTGAGTATAAATTCACATAAAAATTAATCAACATTATAAAAAAGGTATTTAAATTTTTTTATCCTATTATCATAATTTTTTGTGATAACAATGGCCTTTTTTAATCAACTTGGGAACTAGATTAATGATTTTTAACATTCTCCAAACCATTTTTTCTCTCACCCTCTATCCAAACATGATTTTTTTATCTTTTATGTACATATTTTCGATTTCAACCGACGTTCTCCTATGTGGAATCCTATTTATGAGTTACATGGTAACTATTTTTTTATAAAATTCTTTTTTAAATGGAATTTTTAAGATTCATTTTTATGATGCAGGTTTCTATGAAAGGAACCTTCAGGAATAAAAACTCAAAAAACATGATAAATATTATGGAAAAATTTATTTTTAATGGTGGTAGAATCTATCAACTCGGTATTGTAGTGAAATATATTTTTTCAAATTAATCTAATCTTTTCAATATTTTTCATTTTACATAATACTAAATATAGGTTTTGTTAAATGAATGAAACTATGTTTTGATTTCATTATAAAAAACAATCTGATAATGTTCTACATGAAACACTTGGATTTTATAGTGTTATACGCAAAAAAATTCTTGGTTATTGTAACATAAAACACCATATACGTTGGATATCTTCAATTACATGCAAGCCATGCTTTGCCGAACAATATTATATTATTTTTATATTCTAATTCAATATAATTAGAAATGACCAATTGGATACATTATAGGTTATGATTATTATTAACAAATTTATCAAAATATAAGTTTAATAATATGAATTCATTAGTTACCAGTTTAGTAGAAAGTAAAATATATTCCAATTTTTTATATAGAAACTAGTATTATTTATAATCGCCCAATGTTACTTTGTCCTAACAAATTTTATTAATTACAATTATTTAATGTTAATAATGAAATATATATAATATATATTCAATAACATAATTTATTTATTCATCCAATAGATTTTATATGAATAAGGTTAGAACCGAGAAAATTTTATGCGTACAAAGATATATTTTTTTTAAATGGTAATTTTATTACATTCAGATGAAGAATTCATTTTAAATATATATTTGAAACTTTTTGAATTTTTATAGAAAAAAATATACAACTTATATAGAAGAGGGATTTTAAAAAATTACTTTTGTTTAATTTTTTTATTTGTTCCACGTTTTGACAAATAATGAAAAATAACATATTTTAGTTGAAGAAAGAAAACTTTTTTCTTCAAAATAATGTTTACTATATAATTATAAATTTTATTGGTCAAAAATTATGATTATATTGATATTTTTCATTTTATTGAATATAGGTAATTATAATATATTTCACATTGTATTTAGATAGAAAAACATGTCAATCATTTTTATGTTTTCACTTTAGAAACTAGTTTTCTTGTACTATTAATGGGAAAAATTATAAATTAATGATATAAATTTATTTATTTTTAATTAATAAAATGAGATTTAATATTTTTAATCAAAACTTCCACTTTTTTATATAATTACCCTTAATTTTGGGCAATATGAAGAGTAACATTTTTAATTTTTACAACAACAGTTTAGAGTAAATATACTAATAATGTGTGAAAATAATATTATAAGTAGTAGAGAACAACCCAAAAATGCACCCAAATGATAATAGTTGATGTTATTTATATATTTAACATATAATTAGAGAAATTGAATAATTAAATGAACTATTTTTTAAAAAAATGATAACAAAAAATTTAAAATCAAAGGGAGTGAAAAAGTGTCACGCTCTCACATATAATATCTATAGTATATTAAATAGGGGTCAAATAGATGATATTTGTCAACAAAATATTTAATATTGAAATATAAAATTATTCTATACATAAAAAAAATACTTTTAATTTTTAGTGATGAAATAATTATTGTAAATAATAATAAAATGTTTATGTTTTAATTATTCAATTAATGAAATGATTATATATGTTATATTATAAACATTAAATGAAATATAACATTAATTAATTAAGGTTATATAATATTATTATTGTTTAATATTACATGTTAGAGATTTATTAGGTAAATTGGTCTTGTGTATGATTGGATGATTTATTATCAGAAAATAAATGTTATTAATAGTGTCAAAATTTACATTTATGATATGTTATAAAGATAATATTTTATAAAATTATTTGAAATTAATGAAAAAATTATATACGGACAATGTGATGGTATATGGTCTAAAATATCATACATGTTACTTTTATGGACCAATTTGACAATATATATAAAAATTACATCCTCTTAATGTTACAAATGTAGATACTTTAGGGAAAATTAAAATGGATTAACTATCAGTTAATAAAAATTATAATTTTTAAAATAACATCAAAAGTTATCTAAAATATATGGATTCATAATATTATAAACTTATTATGTATTATGTTATAAAAATGGAATATTATATGTTTTTTATGGAGAATTATTTTATTTTAAATTAATATTTTCAGAAAGCCCAGAATTGATCATCCCATATCATATAAAAGGGAACCTATACATATCATTTTTTAAAACCTATTTGGTTCATCCATGCTATATCCAAATTTCCTCCCAACATCCCTCTTGTTATCCTGGAAACCAAATTTTGGACATAATTCTATCCAAATTAGTCATTTTGTGAAAAAAAGTAGATACCCAAATAATAATAGGTTTTAACCAATATGAGATAGTCAATACATAAGGATGTTTTAATAATTATAAAGATAATCATGACACAAGGTAAGGGATTTGTAACTCCCTTTTATTTTTAATGAGATACAAAATGATCACCACTTATTTAATATATGTGGTGTATATAAACCTAGTTAATTTATTTTATGAGTCTTACCATTAATATTATTTGTATTTACATATCTGTATAATGATCTCTCTCTTATAGGGATTTGGGTTCAAATCGTATAAAATAAGAAAAGAAAACTTAATCTTACTTTTTGTTCTTTGACAAACATGTTATGATATACACCTATATTATTTTTTCAAGTTTTATAAAATTACAGTAAATATTTTTTTAATCAATATACTTATTTTAACGGTATATTAAACATCATGTAATGTTATTCTATTTGGTTGAAAATCTAAATTCCATAAAAATAATTAATTCAAAAATTGTTTTCAAAATTTTGTTAAATGTACTTTTTAAGATTTTTAGGGAAAAATGATTTAAAAGATATTTAATTTATTTTTTAAATATTGATTTATAGTATTCAATATTATTTTCATTGAAAAATTATTGGTAAACATTTTATAATTACATTTTTTTTCAAAATGTATTGAATATTTTCCTCAATAATTATTTAATATTATATTTCAAAATGATTATCTATATAAAATAATGTCTTTTCATGTTACATATTATTTAATGGGAATTTGACCAAAGGATTCTATTATTATTATTTCTTTGAATGGGTTTTTTAGGATGTATTTATCATTATATATATATTTTTATTTTTCATGAGTTTTGTTATGATGTAATATTTATTGAAAACACTTCTTATGTGTTTGAAAATAAACTATATGATTTTGGATAAAAATTTATGGTTTTAATTATGTGAAATGTGGGGCTTATATCTCCCTCAAATTCATTGGTTAAACATTTAAATCTCATAAAATAATGGGGGTATTCTAGTCGATTGGCTTGATTAATGATAGAAAATGACAGAGACCGATGCACTTTGGGAAGATGCAGAAACCCAATCCCATTCATTAAAAGGACTACAATTGGGAATGGTTGTCTGTCAAAAATTGTTTGTGTAGTCCCTGTTAATTTCCCTTTTATGTTTTCGAAATCCACTATGACATATTGGGATTTATAATACATCACTACATACTCCCCATAAATTTCATGTCTTATTCAATATAATACTTTCATGGATAATGATCTTCACTCCCTTATGATTAATATCTTATGAAGACCCAATATTTATTCACTTATTCTTTTTTATGTAATTTTATTTGTTGATTTGGATATAATAGTTTTATGGACACATTATCATACAATTATAATAAGGATTATTCTTACATACATAATTTATTTACCATTACTAGTCATTTGTGCATGCCAATTTCTTATGGTTTCTTCTCCCAGTGATATAAATGAATTTTTTTGATAGTTGTACTGATGGGGAAGTCTTAGTGAGAAACATTAAATAGATTTATCCTGACAGGAAAATCGTGTTTAAATGTTCCAATTCTAATATATTAAAATGATATTTGTCAGTCAATTAGGTTAATGTGTTATGTATACTAAAAAATTATGAAATTTTAATGTGTGAGAAGTGAGTCTCTATAAAAATCCATATGTATGCTGACATAGTGCTTTAATTTCTATAGGATGGTTGAAAATTGTATTATGATTGTTAAATAATCATAATGAAAGATCAATATATAGATTATACTACAATTATTAATTTATAATATAAATAACACAACAAAATGAAGTAGAATTAGGAATAGACGTGAATTACTTGATAGAGTTGATTACATCTTTTTTAGAGGAAATCCATTAATACATTCTTTAGGTATATAGAGTTGGTCTTTTGGAAAGTCCAAGACCTCTCAAAATTTTCTAAAAATATTAATCTTGTTAAAAATAAATTTATGTAATTTATTAATTTTTATAAGATAAAATAATTAAGTTTATTAATGTCTTAAACGTTACTAAAAGAGGCTATAAAAACCCGTCGATTATATTAGTCTAATATAACTCATAAAATAATACTAGGAAGAGTTTTATGGCGATCCTCTAATATTTATAATATTATTTTTACTTTTAATTACCTGGTTCACTTTAAAGCATGGTAATTAAATTTATAATGTTAGATATTTATATTATACAAAAATAAAAGGGAATAATTTTTAAAAATAGGTTTACTTGATTCCATGTATGGTGAACATTTCTAAAAAGTAATAACACATCAGTATTATGAAATTAATATAAAATTTTTCATGATGACGGGGCATGAATGTAGGTTTTAACGTGAAAATATTCAAAATCATGATTTTTTATTCAATTTATATATAAAAATGTTTCAAATGACCATAAATAAATTAATATATGTATTATTGATCTATTTTTACATCAATTATTCATCAAAATATTAACTTTCAACATGAATTAATTAGATTAATTTCCATTTTTCAATTAAACGCAGAATTTGATTACTATTCATCAGAAAAATAAACATATCATAATATTTCAAAAACTAAAACAATGTTATAATAAATATTATTATTACAATATTTTTTTATTTTTCAAATATATTTTATAATTTTTTTAAAAGTTACTTTTAAAACATGTGCTCCATTAAAAGACAACAAAAGTGCTTTTTAAAAAATATATCTTTTATGCATTAAATATTAATTTTTTATATTATTCGTAAAAAATCTATTTGATTAATTTAATAATATTTCATTGAATATATAATATATAACATTCATAATAAGTGTAATTCTTTTCATCTTCATTAATTTAATGGCTACCTAATATTACTATTTAGTTTTTTCTTTTAGCTAGTTGTTCTGTGAAATATAATCTATCAAAAAGATTATCTTTAAAAAGTTGTAGACCATAAATTCTTGGGGTGTCAAAATATCTTTTCACTAGATATAGGGATAAATCTAAATTTAGTCCAATAACAATAATTTGATCACTTATTTTCTAAATTATTATTTCTTGAACCTGATGCTAAAATTATTCAGTCCATTCCATTCCATTAGTTTGTTTCTCACATTATTTTTTTGTTTTATTTCATTAAATCATTGTTATATTTAATGATTTATATTTTTTTCTTATTTTTTTGGGTTCAACCCAAATTATTGTATTTAATATATTTATTCTAGTAGTTTATTTTTTTAATTCCTTGATTTATAAATTCAAAATCATTCTAACACATGTGGAATTAATGAATCTATATGTGTGATTAGTTACCCATTACCCATACCAATACACTTCCCATTGTTAGGTATGGAACCCCTATATGATTATCTTGCAGATGATATGAATTTTTTCATAGATTTTGAGGTAATTTTATTTTGTTTTAGTACTCCAATAACTAAAATATATCCTTGGTGTGGGTTTCAATGAGGGATTCTAAAAAAATGGGTATAATTTTTTTTGAATTGATTGAACGATAACCCCAGATAACACTAATAGTAAAGTGAGGAACATTTCACTATTTTATGTTTATATATTTTTTAGATTGCTTTAAATATTTATATATTGGACACATATGGACTAGTGACTATTTAAGATCAATTGGATTTCATTCAAGATGTAAAATTTAGTTAAGGTATCCACTTTAGAATCTGTGGGATTTTGTGTAGTAAGTGTGTTCTACTTTATTTTGAGATGATTATGATAATACATTTAGGAATATAGATGAAATGATCATTACCACTATAACAAATTATGCCTTTTTATTATAACCCATATCTAGTTTTATCCACTTTCTATATTCACAACTACACATTTGTGCCAAGGAATTTAATACGAATTCATTTTGTCTTTCCATTATGGTATTATGGAATAATATTGAATGTAATTATTATAGGAAACACTGATTTTCATAAATATACATTACTTTATATAATATTTATGGTAATTACATTTAAAAATTATCCATTATAATATAATATATGTCTAGTATGTTTCGAAACCTAGACATGTAAAAAACTAGTACATATGCAAATTAAATCATCTCCCACATATTTATTTAAAAATAAAACCCTTCTTAGAAATATCAAACACAAAAACATTCTGCATAACCACATAAATGAATCATAATAATTGATTAATATAGATTATGAGTATGGGTAATCAAGGGAGATATCAATGATCACTTAAACATAACATGAGAACAAGGGTTTGAGAACATAAGAATAAATCTTGAAAACCATACCTTTTATATCATATATTATAGATCATATTATAATTTTATAGATTTTTTTTCATTTCATAATACATAAATGAAAGAGGAGTCAAAATACATAGTCCATGATAGAATAAATTTTTTAAAAGATATCAAAATCTGTCTTACACTTAATAATATAATATCATTTCATTAGTTGTCAAGGATTACAGTCAAAACTATCATATTTATTATGTTCACTACCCAAACGATTATAGTATCCAATGATCACTCAAACAACAATCATATTGGATAGATTCACATAACAGACTAGGTTCACTCCCTATTCTAATCCTATTCATTACAATAGATATCAATTTATACATAATTCTTTGAAGATAGATATAGTAGAAAACCCACCCATAAAAGAACACAAAATAATATTGATGTGTGCCAAAATACAATTAAACATTCACCATGAAATAACTGATTAAAAGAAACTAATTTGAGAAGAATTTAATATGACATAACCTATGGAAAATAAATAGGTTTCATAACTAAATGTTTATAATAATCATAAACAAACTAGATAAACAATAAAAAGGTTATTATTAGGATATATCCTATATATATGATCTATTAAATGATGTATTGTTAAAATTAATCAATAAAAAACCATTTATACATCATTAATAAAATCAACAAGAAAATAAACTTTCCTCATTGAAAATAACATGAAAAAAATAAAAAATAGTTTAAAAATAACATTATATAAATATAAATAGAACAAAATAGGTAATAATTAAATCATTTAGCATTCATAATGGCAGGATATTATATTATTATCATATTTGATAAAAAATATTCTATTCAAAATTTCTGTAAAAATGTTATATGTACATCATTTAATAAAAAGTCAAAAACATTCTTTTTCAATAATTTTGAAAAAGTAAAAGGTAACGACCCTACATTTTATTAATGAAATTTCATCATGATCTAATTAAATGTATTATTATGGTTATATAAAACATATAATCTTCAATGGATATATGTTTTTGTATTTTCAAATACTATTAATAATTGCAACTGTTGCTAATATTGTCGTTTAAAAGTGATCACATGATTAGTATAAATCTATGGCTTTAACAAATCCAATTTACTGAGAAAAAAAAGTGATGGGCTCGTTAAGTAGAATTTATCCATATGAATCCCATATTTTAGAGCTCAAAAATTATTTATAATCACTCGGATTTATTATTATGTAATCCCAAGTCGGGCTTTAAAACATTATTTTTGAACGGAACCGCTACGGAAGAAGTGGCAATTAATAGTGATTTCAACCAGAGCGATGTTAACCGAGTCGCCACAAGAGTTTGTCACCATCACATAACATACTATTTTCTCTTATTCAAGTATTACAAGGTGATATTTAACAAGTCCCTAGTACTATGATTATGTGTATTATTTTGTATATTTAATATAAATTCATTTTATGATTGTCACATTGTAATGTTTTTTTAAAACAAAAATAGTATTTTTAGATAATATTTACATTCAATTAAGAAATATATTTTGAAAAATTAATTGATTTTTGAAATAAATAATATTTTAATAAAAATTAATTACTAAATTAATTTTTATTAAATATAAACGATCATATAATTATTGGGAATACAAATTGTAATTTTTATTATAGTTTGGAAACTCTTTTTGTCAAAACACATGAATTTTCAATAAATGTCGATTATTATTTTAAAAATGGAAATTCAAATATTTATATAATTATTTATATAAAAAGAATATCATTTTTTTATTTAGGACGTTTAAATTACCTAACTGTGAATTTGTCAAAATTTTCCAAGACAGTGAAATATTTAGTTAAAAATTAAATATCTTTTAAATATATAATGTGTTATATGACAACATTATAACCCAATAGTGATGTTATAAAACAATATAAAAGATTGTTTTCTTCCTATATTTGTTTTATATCTAAAATAATGTTATTTTATCTTTGATTGATTAATTTTATGATGCCTTAGTGGACCCTTTAAAACATATAAAATAATTAAATTTATTAAAATGATTTACTTGAGAGTGTGAATCAGCTCCACATAAGAAAGCCTAAGATTTTAATAATATTGGACATTGGATTTATAAAAGAATGTTTTCATCTCCCCTTTTAAAAATACTTTAGGAAAAAACTATGGGTTGTTTTGTGGTTTTAAATATTTAATTATATAGATTCCTAAACCTATGTTTTTGAAATATTAAGGAATTCCCATTTCTTTTCATATATAACCCCAACCAAGATTCCACATCTCTTCACTCCAAAACCTTTTATCATATACCAATCTTACCTCCTTTCTCTATAATCCTCCCAAGGCATCCCATGCTCCCAATAAGCGTCTCTCAAACCTATCCCATGCTTTTGTGATCACACTTCCAAGTATGGGATTTATTCCTTTCTAATTTGTGCCCAAATTTCATTATGTTATTATACAGTTTTTTCAATTAAAAATATTTGGGTATGATTCACACCACCCCCATACCACCCTCGTTATTTTCTAATTATTATATACCTCTTTCTATTTCAATAATTCCTCCCTTGTACTCCTGTTACCATATAAAAATTCCGTAAGGAATTTCAATCTTCTCATTTATATTTAATAAATTATTTTAAATTGTGCATCTAAATTATGTTAAAGATGATGAAATATTATGTAACATGACCCCCATATAGACAATTTCTTATATAAATGATGAAAGAGCCATTTCAATCTCATCAAACCATTTTAAGATCTCTATTTGACTACGTTTTGATGCTAATGTTACACGAAAATTTCCAATGCTAAATTCAATATGTAAGTGAATAGCATATCTTTTTCTCTATCAAGGTTATCCAACTTTAAGCACATTTAATTTTTTTAGGACATATATTTATTTATTCCACATATATTATTCATGTAATAAATTATTTTGTTTAATGAATCCATGTTTTATGATCCATGTATCACAATTATGCAAGAAATGAAATTTTTATAAAGGTTTCACCCTTATTTCTCTAGAATGCATTGGAAAAAAATAGTATCATGATAATATATGTAAAATGATGGTTTAATCCTGCCAATTCAAGTTAAATGAGGTTATACTCATGATAATTCATGTGAAATGAGGGTTTACTCGTGCTCTATGTCCAATGAACCATATCTCATTATAATATCATGTTACAAATTGTTCCCACAATTCAATGTTATGATAGTCATGCTATATCATGGATTTATGTTAATTTTTCTCTTGTTATCCACTGATATTCAAATTTTCTATCATGTACTATATTCTTAACATTATTTATTTTACTCCCTTACAGGGCTTTATAGCTCACCCTTTTATTTTTTATGTCCTTAAGTTGTTCCATGTAATGATAAGTACGAAGGAATGTTGTGGTCATGTAAAAAATGTTTTCAATAAAGATGTTATATTTTATTTTATAAGTAGTTTTGTAATGTTTCTAATTGTTACATTACATAATTTTTCTAGATCCTTATATTTTTCTTAAGTGAATTTTTATGTAATAAATGTTGTTAATGTGTGTAATAATGATACAGGTTGTTATAGTTTCTATCAAAGGATACGATTAGTTATATTTGGGTCATGAGTAGAAAACACATCACAATTCCATAGGGAAAAGACTATGTATAAAAAAAATCATTCCAAATTTATTTGAGTATATATAAAGTGGTTTATCTAAAAAATTCATCCCTGTCTAGATAAAGACAATTAGTGGCTTCTCTCGGACAAATGTATCTAGGAGTGAAACCAAAAAAACAGCATTACGAGCTAGAATCAAAATAGAAACTACTGCATGGAAAATTATTTTCTTCACTATTGGTTGTGACACTCATGGCGGTATGCTTTGGTAAATTCATAATCTTAGTATGATCCATTATTAAGGGAATAAAAAAATTAACCTAATAATATATTTTGAGACAAAGATCCTGGATAACAAATATTTAATCCTATAAATTCATAATTTAAAAAAATACAAAAAATTTATATGTTATCCCTATTTTTCAATAGATCCCCCTTTATTTGATATATCACACCCATATTTTCAATTTGATGCTTTGGTTCTAATCATCTTTTATTTCATAGCATTGTCATGTTTTCCAGGTGTTCTAGGTTTGAAATTTTGTTGTCCCTTGGGTTCAGGATTTATAACCTTGGTCCTGGTGGTATTGAATGGTACATGGCCTCCTATTTATTCAATATTTTTGTATTAGATTGTGTCGATTTGGAGTTGGATTAGTGACACTCCAAGTGGCACCACTTATGGGGTATGTTGTCGAGGTTGTTTGTACCCTTGTGTTAGATGAGGTTTTGGTTGTAAAAGTGATTTTTTGGGAATTTTTCTCTCATATACTTGGCATATCTTCAACCCTTGGTTTACATCTTATACCCCCTTATAATTGGATGAAAACCAATAATTTTAGGGTGGCCAGGATAGGCCGCACAGTTTGGCCGCACGGTTCAAAACCATGCAATAAAACAATGAAGGTGTGTCTAATTCATTAGAAATACTTTTAAAATTACATTTTCCCTACAAAAAATAAGTCTAATCCTCTAAATTATCCCCCCATTCAACACCATCACCCTTTTGAGGCCTTCAATCTCCCCCAATTATCATGGAACCCATCATTGATATGGTTTGTGATGATTAGAACATCAAAATCATGAAAGCAGGTCCTCCTATCATTGATTTCATCCCATTCCTTAGATTTTATTTCACCCTTTCTTGCATTATAAATAGTCATAAAACCATAGTTCAGAGAAATGTTTTAACCAATTTTCTTTTGTTTTAAATATTTAGGATTTAGGATGCTTTCATCTCTCTTGTGGCGTGGCAGTGCTGCATTCGAGGTTTCACACCAGGATGTATGGGTTTTGACTCAAAATGTAGGTGGTTCCATGTTTAAACAATTATTAGTAAGTTATAAAGATGTATTTACTCATTTTTAAAATTCATTGTATGTTGTGTAAGGTTCGAAAAAAGTTTATAATTTATTTGGTTTTTCATTTTATTTTATAGTTTCAATTTCCTTGAAGTTTGGTGTTTTTCATATGTATATCTTAGGGTATTATTTGTGTTTATATTATATCATATGAAATTTGTATAATTAATCAATTTTCATCTGTAAATTCATCTTTGGTAGGGTCTTGATGTGCCAAAGGATCTGAAAGAGGGGTTTGGAATAAATTTTATTTGTAAAACCATGTTCTCCCTATTGAAAGTGTGTTATGAAAATGTTTGTGTTTTCAGGTGCATCTGTTGTGGTATTATTTGAGGTGATTTTATAATACATTAAAGTGGTCTATTAAATAATTCTAAGTATTACAATTCAATTTTTGATTGGTATTAGTGTGATTTTCTCCTCAAATCATTGGTTTGAAATAGGGTTTAGGTGGAAATCTTGTGCTTACTATTTAGAATTATTTTAAGAAATAATTGAATGCTTAAATGATTTATGTAAGGGTTTAAACATATTAGAAAACTATTTTGGATTTTTTATTTTGAAATAGTCTATTTTAAATGTGAAAGGGGTTGTCCTGTGATGTGTATAATCTACGAAATTGTTTATAACAATGATCAAATTATTTACTAAAATGTGAAAGAGATATGAAAGTGATGTAGGATGTTTTTATGATTGTGATGTGATAAATGGATTTTTGATATGAATATGTTGTTATGTAACATGTGAGTAGGATGTTATGTTATGATTAGAATATTGGGATATATTTTATAATTTTTTTAGAGGATGCGTTTAATTGTGAAAGATATTCAAAATATGTTGTGAGTTATTTTTGTGTGAGTTGGATTTCAAAATCAATTTTAATGAAAATCGGTATGATGTGCTTGTGTGATGTACATGAGGAATTTTTGGTTGATTTGTGATGTGGAAGTGATATTTTCATGTATAGATTATATTTCATGTCATTTTTAACTTGTTTGAGCACAAGAGTAAAACTCGTCAATCTAGGTGGGTGGTCTTGTACTAGTATGCTAGTGATCTGACGGGGTTTGGCCTCAGTTTCACCTAGCAAGATTGACATATGAAAAAATAACTAAAATAGGATTATAATGATGATGATGATTATTGGGGACCACTAGGTTATGGGTCTCTTTGTTTCTAGTTCCTCGTGCACAATAAGGAATATTGAGAAGGTAAATCTCACTGAGGTACAAAGTACTTGGGACCCCCAATGAGCTAGTGCATAGGGGTTATTTCCCATTTCTTATTCTCATCAGATTATTTAAACTTACTGTTAGTATATGTTATGTTATGTGTAAATTTCTGTATCATTTACAATACATTTAAAGGTATTGATTCTGTAAAAAATCCCACTTGAAAACTTTTTTTATGTAAAGGTGCATCTTTTAGAAATTGTAGTAGCATTTCATGTATTCCAAAAACATGCATGCTTTTCATCTCTAAAGGATTATCAAATGGAATCTCTTAGTGGTGCTATCTTATCATGCTTTCGATCACACCTTACCTATACCATTGGGTGTAAGTAGCCTTGTTTGTTTTTGACACAGGTTTTGGAATTGTTTTTAGTTCCAGTGGTTCTAGTTTCAACTAGTCCTTCACGGAGTTGTCTTGTGGAGATGGCATGAGGGTAGTGCCACTTTCATGAGGATAGTTATTGGTCTTGTCATTATGGATTTATATAGTTATTTTAGTCTTTTTTAATTGTTTTCAACTATGTAATTCAAATTTGGTTTTTTAAGCAATACGTTGATTTAAAAAAATCCATATTTTTAATATTGAATCCTATTTTTATTTTAGGGCCATAAAATTGTGTAAATCATTTCCAATTTTCATTTTACGATACCCGAGGACTTGGCACAGCCTGTGGGGACTGAAAACACCCTTCAGGCCTTGTAATGAGCCTGGTATGGTGTTAGTTTTGATGGTGAACATATTTGGGTCTTGAAAAAATGTCATCGAAGAGGTTGTGGTTAACTCTTTAGGTCACATTATTTAGGGAACAGTCGTGATAGTTTGGAGTTAGGATTGTTAAGACATGGTATTCTACTTATTATTAGTGTTTCTAATCACCGCACCACGGGATGGGATTCGAGTCACAAGTTAAGTAAGGATTTATCTGAGTCCTCAAATTTTCGTGGTTTGGTGAAGATTAAAGGATATGATAAGAGAGGTGTGTTAAAGGTCTCAGTGATATCATATGGACTAGAAATCCAGGTGGAGCTGGGGATATTCCCTAGAACACTCTCCAGGATGGTGACATTATTGTAATATTTTCTCCAACCATATGTCTAAGTCACCCACAGAAACAAGTTTCTTCTCACATCGTCTTGTGTTCTTTAGTTTTCAAATTTTAGATGTTCAGTTTTAATGGAAAAATGACATGGTTTTAAGATGGGTAATATTTTTGTGAAATGGTTTTTCATTTCAAAAGAGAAGTGTTGGATTTTTGAAATAGTGGAACAGTGTTTTTCAGAATTGTTCTGAAGTAGAAAATGATATGTTTTCACCTCTTTTGAAAGAAGGAACCATGCAATAGTTGGTTTTGAAAACATGTTTCCATTATAGGTTTCTAAGTAATTAAATGGTGTTTTAAATGGAATAGATGATTTGAATTTTTTTTCAATAGATTGAAAGTGATTTTTCAACTGACTGATTGTTTGTTTTTGTAAATTTTGGTATGCTATAAGTTGGGTTTGACTTTGTGGTTAGCGGTTTTGAGAAAAAGGTCGTATTGGATGATTGTTTTAGTTTCAAAAAGTGGAAATAGTTTTTTTTAACCATTGGTAATTTCAGGAGAAAACAAATTCATGGGTTAATATGGGATGATATAAGGTTAATGGATCTACTAGATTAGTGTCATGATTGATATGAGGAGGGGCCCAATGTGGTAGAGAAACATGCATGTGTTAGGACAATGTGGTAACATTGGTGGATAATCTAACTATTGAACTGTTTTTTTTTCAATGAAATGTTTTTAATGGAAATCATGATGTCCTTACGAATATTTTGGTATGGTTTGTATTATGTTTTTTTGATAATGTGGTTGTTGTGGGAACTTTTGATTCCAAGAACCCCTCCTGTTTGAGTTGTGTTTTGGGTTTGTGTTTTGTCGGTAAGCTGGGTAGAAGGACCGGTTAATAGTATCTTTTGAGTAATGATTCGGGATTCCTTTATGGTGGTTCCCTTCATGTGTTTGGATCTGGGTTGTGGTATAGTTTCCCCAATATACCATCTTGGTTTTTTCATTGGGTTCTCTCATTGGATAAGGTAAACCCCCATTAAGTGTCAGTGCACAACAAAAGTGCATGCCAGATTGATTCTCTATTGGGAAATTCTCCAGTTGATCAATATAGAAAATATTTTTCTCAAGATTTGGATATTGATTTTATACCATTTCCTTTCACTGACTTGTTGATTATTTTATAGAAGCAGTGTTCTCTTGGATGGTTGAAATAAACCATATTTTCTTATGTCACATGATTCATTGAAGGTGGAAGTGGTCTTGTGTTTTTAGTGTGCATGAGTATCTGGATGATGTCTAGGAGTTCCTTTGGTTCCTTTATTAGTCTATTAGAAGTACGGGTTTATGATAAACCACCAGCGTATGAAATATGGTCATGTGTGGCTATTATGGCCACTTTATAGAATTGAGTGATGTTTAGGGACGTTGTATAAAGTCACCTCTGTGTACTGTTTCTATCAGTCACATTGGTCATGTACGGTGAAATTTTTTCATGTGGTGTTCACGTTTGACTATATAAATGAAGGTCGTGAATTCCCCTGAGAGTCTCGGTTGTGTTTGGAGTACGGTTCCCTTGGAAAAAATTTCAAAATCCTCTCTTTTATTGGAAGGTATTCATATTTTCGACTTCCATCTATTGTTCCTCACCTAAAGAAACATGGTGTGATGTGTGTGAATCCTTTAATCCCTAGTATCTATGAAATTATGGGTTAGGGTAAAGTTATTTTAGAATGTTTAATGTCTTTGTAAAATAATTTATGATTGGGGTGTATTCTTTTGTGGTACCAAAATAATAATTATCATTTTGGGGGTTTCCATAGCCTATCATTGAGGCCGAAGATTCTTCAATCATTTGAGTTGCAGCCATAGGTCCCAAAGAGAAGCTGTAGCATAGTTCTAGGAAATCCCATAGTCATTTAAAACCATGTAAAAAGTATAATCCTCACTATGAATTATGGGGAATAGATTAAAACTCTAATGTGTCAATCTATATTTTGTTGTTCCAGTCCAATGAAATATGTGGGAGGACATAATTTCTATGTTATCGCCCAATGTCATTCCCTTCCCCTTTGGTTTCCCTTGAGTTTTTGGATAATGGTTTTAATTTTGGCTAGATAGGTTGAGCACATGGTTTGAGAATGGTTAGTAGTGATAGTGTTCCCAGAAGCCGAGAAAACAAAATGATCCACAATGTTAATGCATGGTTTCCCAAAATGTGCGGATTAACCATGCAGTCATCCCAACTCTGTAAAATTATGTTCTTCCCAGGTCAGCCCTTGCTGGTCAGTTATGACTGTTGGTTATTATGGTGGGGAGACACACTATTATTCTCATTTGTGTTTGTAAATATTTAATGGAAGTCAACCCATTGTACTTGGGAGTCCGTTTGGGCCTCCACTATCGGTATCCTAATCCCATCTCGAGAAAAAATTGAAGAGTCTATTATTATGGGGAGACATTGAAGAATGCAAAATGGTCTAGATAGAGTAAAGTATGTGTAACCCTATTCATTTTTGTTTTTTGTTTGGTTAAATTTCCATATAATTTTCGGATAGTGTTAGATGGGTTCTCTTTAGGGATAAAACATTAATGTTCCTAACCATTTATGTAAAGTAATGTATGTTCTTGTTTGTGATAGTATTCATTCCTTAATTTATCACTAGAGATGTTTTTCACATTTGGGGAGAAGCATAAAAAGGGAGTACATATTAGTTTCTTAGATGTGATTGATTTTTCTTTTTTCCATGTTGTGGAATTCCATGGGTGTAAATATTTATGGTGGGGAGAATTGTTACACTTTTATTTATAATTCTATGATTTGGTTCAAATCTTCATTCAGTTATTAGCATTGTCTTGGTTTCTAGGTGTTCTGAGTTTGAAATTTAGGTTTTTCATGCTTTCATGATCAATGACCTTGTTCTTTGGGGTATTTAATGGTACTTGGCCTCCTGTTTTGTAAAAATTTAGTTATTTGGTTGTGGTGATTTGGAGTTTGTTGAGGGACACTCTTAGTGGATCCACTTATGGGGTAGGTTGTTGAGGTGGTTTTTACCCTTATATTGGATGAGTTTTGGGTTGGATAGAGTTCTTTGTTATGATAATTTTTATCCCCTATACTTGGAATAAAATTCCCCTTGGTATACTCCATGGATCCCACAAGAATTTGAGGCAAAACAACACATTTTGGGTGGATAGAATAGGCCGCACGATTTTCTCGCACAGTTACAAACAGTGCTGGTGTGTCTGGGTCATTAAAAAAAATTTATAATTCCATTTTTACCATCCTAGATTTTAAGTCAATTACACTCCATTCAACCCCTATTCAATACCATCATCAATGGGATAACTCGAATATCCCTCAAACTACCAAGGATCCCATCTATGATGGGGGTTTTGATAGGGGGACACACTAAAATAATGAAAGTAAGTCCTCTTATCTTTAATTTATTCTCTTTACTTAGGGTTTCATTCACAATTTATTGAGTTATAATTTGTAAAAATACTATGGTTTGTACCTAAGGTATAAATTCTTGTCTTTTGCATGAAATCGTGATGTTATATGTCGATTTTATCCTCCTTGTGGGGCGTCAGAGGTGCGTTTGAGGATTAGCACCAAGATTTAAGGGTTTTAACACAAAAGGATGGATGTTTCATGTGTAAAAAATTATTAATGAGTTATAATTGTATATTTAATCAATTTTCGTATCCCTAAAATATAGTGGGTGCTGTGAAAACTGTTTATGATTGATTTGGTTAAGTGTTCAATTTTAGAGTTGCATTTTAGCTTGAAATTTGGTGTTTTTCGTGTGTAAATATTATGGTATTATTTGGGTGTAATTTATAACATATGAAATTTTATTACTAAATCTTTTTTGGAATGTATAATCTTCTTTTTAAGGGTCTTGGTGTGTCATTGTATTTGAAAGAGGGGTTTTATTGTCTTTTATTTGTAAAATCGTGTTATGCCTATTAAAAGTGTTTTATGATAATGTTTGTGTTTTCATGTGATTCTTTTGTGGTATTTTTCTATGTAGTTTTATAATACTTTAAAGTGGTTTATTAAATATTTATAGGGCTTTCAATTATGTTTTATATATATTTTTTTTTTTATTTTTTCCTTCAAAGATGGATTTAAAATTGGTTTTATGTTCAAATTTGCGGTATACTTTTTTGAATTGATTAATTAAATATTTGAATGGTTTGATGATTTATGTAAGAGGTGGAACAATATTGAAATGATTTTCACAGGACATTAAGTGGAATAGGGTGAAAGATGGGATCAAAGAATGTTCATGTTTTCTAAAACATGGAACTAGACCTGACTGGTTTTTCAAGAGTTTTTATTATGTGAAAAAATAGAAACTGTGTAGATGTGTCTACATGTATTATTCAAGTCGTCATGTATATGTTATGGCCAAACTGTATAAAACACTAATCCTGAAAAGATCATCTGTGTTAATTATACATTTAATTCAAGATTATTAAATGTTTTAAGGCTTGGTCCTTATAATAAATTCTTCTAAGGAATCCCTTTTCTTAAAACTAAAAGGAGTTACTCAATTAAGAGGTTACACCCTCCCTCATGCTACAATATTTTATTTCGATTTCCTCTCGCTAAAAAATTATTGTTACATGACTTTATAACAAAAATTTTATCCTTAAAGTACAATAATTTGTTAATTCTATGGTTTCTACATGCACTTAAACTCATTTCAATCAAATGGGTAACAACCACATTGATTACGTGTATAGTGAACTATCCCCACACCAAATGATGATTGTTTATTTTGTATTTACCATATATGAAGGTGTAGATTGTAATTAAAATTACATTTATATAAGATATATGCTATATTTTTTATTTCATTATCCATCATTATGTCATTTAAAACCAATATCATTATACTTTCCTTTAGGGGTAAATATGATATTTTCTTTTGAAGAATTGAGGACTGCCACCCCTCAAGGTGATGTGATTCGTTCACATAGTACAAGGAAGGTATTAATGATTTTATTATTTCAATTATATGATACATATGAAATAATAATGTCATTATAAGGATATCATAAACATATATACATGTATTTCATTTTCATTCTTTCATCCAATGTGATAATAAAACAAAAACAATGTCCATGTATACGTACGACCTACTGTCTCCAGAAATAGTGTATTCCATTTCAAAAATCATTATTATATATATTACTATATTTAAAATATTATTAATATAAATTTCATTTATACCATATACTGAATTCTTGAAATATTGATATAATCATAAAGAGAAATTATATAATTTATTAAGAGGCCAGAGAAAAGTGAAGCAATTATTACATGAAGCATGACCGTAACATATAATTATTTAGAGGAGGGAAATATAATTTCATAATAAAACAAAATTTCTTATTAAATAAAATAATATAGTTATTTAAATATTTATAATAAAATTATATTTATTATATCATAGGTTTGAACAAGTACGACTAGATTCATGATACATGGTATTGGAATTTCAACTGACATTTTATTTCTATGAGTTAAATGATTTATTCACCACACATTCTTTTTTTTCTATGAATACTACCATTGGATGAATTATATGATTCTTATAAATATATTTAATGGTATTTACATATCCATTTTGAGATCTTTAGTTTTGAGGGTTTAGGTTTCAAATGTTTCCAAATTAGATTTTGATTTTGTCTCAATTTACCTTCTTAAAAACACGTTCCATGTTATGCACCTATATTATTCTCTGTGTTAAATATATATACAAGGGTATTTTATATCATGAATATATTTATTCTCATGATAGTTTAATATTTATTTTATTTCATTTTTATAAATTTGGTGTATGATTCATATTTTCTAAGTAGGAAGAGTTTATCTAAATAGTCTCATCTATTTTCGAGATAGTTTTTGTTTATCCTCCCTTGAGTGAATTAATAAGATCCCCCTATGATGAATACTAATGAATTTTATTATAATTTTTTTTATTTTTATCTTACATAATTTGTATCATTTTTTAACTGATTGGTACATATGATTATTACAAAAATGTTTTTATGACATCTTGAATTTACCTCTCTTCGTTCAGTAATATGTGTTCTTTCAAACGATGTTTTCGAGAAACATTTCCATGATTATTTAATATATTTTAAAAATCATTTTCGATGTAATGGTATAAATTTTTTTATCTTGATTCTTATGTATTTTTTCTTTTAAAATGGTTATCAAAACATTTTAAAGATTATTTTATAGGTTTTCAATGTGATCTCAATAAAAAAAATTAAAAATATATTAAAGATTAGATAATATTTTTTCAAAATATTTTTTCATACTTATTTTAAGACATAATTATATGTTTTCAATGGAAATTAAAAAAAGGATCCCAAAATGATTACAAATCAACATATTAATGTTCTCAATTTTACATTCATGGAAATGGTCTTCAAAAGGCATTATGATTTAAACAACATTTTTCAATGAATGAATAATATTTTAACAAATAATTGTTTTCAAAATATCATTCCAATATTATTTTATATCTAACATGAATTTCATTGATGTTGCTCATTCCATTTTGGGGAAATATCCATATCTTCCATTCATAGTCATTCTCTAAATGGCTTCTGTTTTCTTTTCCTAATGTCTACGAAACCATATTCTATTTAATGGGTTATATGTTTATGAAACGTAATCTTATTCCAGGGGTCATATGATTCTGAAACCCATTTCACATCAATAGGTTTTACCATAAAAATTTCTTATGAATGATTCTTCTTTTAATAAATTCTTCTAGGATGAAACCATTATGAAACCAATATATTTGTCAAAGGTTATGAAATAATTAATTATTTATGATATCCATTTAATTTCATGAATTTTTAAAGGATATTAATGAATCACATCTATTTTTATGAATAATGATATGTTTAATGTTTTATCATCTTATAGAAGTCATATGAATGATTTTATTATAATATGGTAGGGACTGTTATCTTCAGCCAATACATTGGGTAATGATTTATATGTCCTGAGATAATGATGATAATCTTGTTGATGGAATTGATACACTATAGAAAGACATGTAAACCTGACACATTATAAGAAAATTACAACGACTGGGTAGGGTGGTGTGTCCCACCTAGTATATGTGGTTACCATGAACATGGAAGATGGGGAAACCCCAATTCACAATGAGAAAATGGGGAAACCTGGTCCCTTACATGGAAATTACTACGACGGGGGATGTTGGTGTCTACCTTCAAGTATGTGCAATTCCTATTAAGTCCCTTAATATGTTCTAGAAATGTCTCTTAACATATAAGTAATGGTATTAATTTTCCATGTATTCAAAAATTCCATGTCTTATTCCTAGTTTATTCTTTCATGGTCTATTTTCATTTTTTCATTATGATTCAGGTCTTCTATAAAGGCATAATTTAGGCCATTATTCTTATTTATGATCATTTATTTCAAGGGTATGATATTTTAATATTATGATAATATTCTCATACCCCTATTTTGATTATTATGTTTACATGTCTCTATTGTTTACCCATACTGATAATATGATATATCCCCTTTTATGTTTTATTGCCTAGTTTATGAAGATATTTATTAACTATGATGTGTCTATGAATGGTGATTTTTAATAAGAACCTTGTGGGGGATGATGTAGATTTCTTATATACCAATGATTCTTTTTCCATGTATCCAAAATGTATTAAATTAATACCCTTATTGGGTGTCTTTTTTGTAATGTTATAAGAACTCCAAAAAAAGTGATGCAGCGTCTATATACATTATGATTGGGTTTTTATATTTGTTACCATTGAAAAGGTTTATATAACCATTGTAAAATAGGATGGAAAAATATTTGTGAGATCCATAGGGATATTTTTATGGATATATATGGGGATGTTTTTATGTATAAGTATATGTATGGGTTAACATTTAGAAAAATATCCTGTAATTTTTTTAATCGATTGAGTGACTGGTTTCCAAGAAATACATACATGTATTGATTCTAAAATTATAACTGGATTTAGTGAATATGTACATAGGGGTAACAAAATCGATAATGTGTGTCAGGCATGACTCAGCATAACCTAGAATATTATAACATGCCTTGTTGCACACCTTGTTTGACACCCTCACAAGATAATCAGGTGGAATTTAAAAAAATTATGAACAATAATGATGGATTTAAATAGTTGATGAATATTAATAATGTAGGATAAACCTAAGGTTTCATAGAATAAAGTAGTGGGTTTCTTTATTTAGATACCCTATAAGTAATTATTTTTCATGATTATATTGTTTTCTTCTATAATATGATTTTATCACCCATGATCTCTGGTATTAGTCAATGAAGATAGCTTCAATGAACAATGTCAACAGTTAATTTTTCAGATGAGGAATGTATGTTCATTGTGAAAATAAACTTTCCATTTGTATATATCATAAATAGTGTCCAAAAGGTGGTATAGTTATTGTTTATACATTAAATGATAAAGATATTTCAATGATATCTGATTTTTTTCCAGTATTTTTTACATGAAGAATAAGATGCATAAATATATTAAGTTTGGGTAACCATAAAAATGATTCATATTTAAAATTATAAGAAATGGTATTATGGAATATGATGATGAAGCCTGACTAATGGTTAAAGAATAATATTTTATGAATAAATTATTTATATTTTGAATTAAAAAATATTTTTATTTGAATCATTAAAGCTTTAATTTTTTTTATTTTATGTTTTCAATAAATATTGAAAAAAAATGTTTAATGGTAATGAATACATTGAAAAGTTATATTTGGATTAGGGTATGGTAACCCAAAATTAATCCCCAACATTGTGATAGTGATGTTGGGATAATGATATATTGTATTTTTTTATGTAAATTGGAATGTACAGATTACCCAATAGTGAATTACTAAAAATGTGGAAAATAATTTCATTAATGTAGATTAAAACTTATTGGATTCACATAATGTATTCAGAAATCATTTTAATAATGAACAATGTTTTTTTGAATTTATTTATGTTAATTTCAGTTATTACCACGTTTCAATGGAATATACTATATGTGTATTTACATGTTAGAAATGTGACAACCATATAGTACTTTTTGATATTTTTGGTTTCATTGATAAGATGATTTCATGAATTTATTTCTAGGTTTTTTTGATTTCTTTCTTCAAAAGTGTTATCAGGTAAACCATTCATGAAAATATTAAGTTAAACATTGGGGAAAGTATTTATGTTTTCGAATAGGATTGAGAACCTTGGATAAAACAGTATTTATTTTCTAAACATATTTTATGGATGTCTAACATATTTATTTTTGATATTATATAAGAGTTGGTTTAAAATCGGGAATCATGTATATCATGTGACAAAAGATGATGTCCAACGAGGCCATGAGTCTTGATCTAATGACTGATGAATGATATGGGTTTCACACTTACTCATGGCCTACACAATAACTTGGTTAATTTTTAATAATTTTTTATGAATAAATATGTATGATGAAATAATAATTTTACTTTTTATGTTTATTGATTAATGTATAAATAATATTGATTTTTATGTATATCTATAGAAAACTATTTTTACTTTTCATTCATTAATGGGCTTTATGTCCTATTAAAACTGTATTTTAGTGCTTTAGGCATCATTGTTAATTTATAAACATCTATTTCATGATGTAATTGATGAATTAAAAAAATAAAAAAGAACAACCAATGAATGAAATTTCTTTAACAATTATATAATGTAATTATATTTCCTTATATTTTTATTAAAAAGAAGGAATTAATCAATGATTGGATAATAATCAATAAACTGTGTTGTACTAAAGCCTTAATGTCTTTAAAAAAGTTCTCTTTTATATCATCACATATTAATGTCATTGAGAACCCAAATTTTAATTGATCACTCACATTTCAGTGATTGATGATCTCAATCAATCTATATAAATATTTACACTTTTCCCCCACGTCCAGTCATCACTCTCATCATATATCCTTATATGTGTAAAATTAGTAATATGTTACATTGGGTAACCCTTATGGTTCCATCTTTATCATTTTAAGTGATGTTTTTTATTAATTTTTTCGATGTGGGTTTTAGTGAATGAAAAATTAATGTAATAAGTCCTTGATAACCCAGAAGAATTTCTAGGGTGAACTTAATTTATGTGGGGTATAATGTAACACCCCGATATTTTGTGAATTATTATTTTTCAAATTAATTTAAACGTTTTCGTAATTTTCATTACACGCTATACTGAAAATATTTTTCTAGAACTATGTTTTGAATGATTTATACCCCATACCAATTAAATTTTGGACTAAATATAACATAATTTTTTTCATGTTATACACATAACACTGAGGATAGCTTGTTTTACCTGCAATAATGACATTCATTAAAAGCTTGGAGAACACACAAGATCGAATAATGATAATGATATACTAGTAAAATATTATTTCATATAACCAATCCATTTAAGTTAATTTAATTAATTGGGTTCACTATAATATGATAATGTATAGTTCACAAAAATATAAAATGAATTTATTATTTAGAAATGTAATATAAATTAATATAAAAAATAATTTAATATAAAAGAAAATATTGTTATTTTTATTCTCACAAAGCTATTTTACCCTAATAGATTAAATTAATTAAAATTAGTAAGTGATATTAATGATATATATATATATATATTATGTTTTATCCAATAATTTTTCTACTAATCCAATATATTTTATAGATATAAGATAATATCAATCCTACTTTTATGCTTCAAACCCAATATTTCTATAAATGTAGTTTATACACCATATAATGGAAATCCCATTGTCCAACACATTTTATGTTATTTTAGTGAATTATTATTTTGACATAAAATTATTAATTTAAATAGAGACATAAATATTACATGAGGATAATTTTTTTTCTATCGGGTTTCATTTTTTTAATGAATAGATTAAAATATTGAATTTTAATTTAAAATAAATTTTTCATTTAATTTATTTAAAACATTAAATTATATTAAAATTTGTTTTATATGGTAAATTTTATCATTTTTTTCATTTAATATTATTTTTTTCATTGGAATCAATTTCACGTTTATTTTGGGTATAAAAATATAGAGATCTTTTCGACGGTTTTTAATTAAATACATGTAGTGTCATCCCATCTCTGAGAAAAATATTAAATTAATTTATGACAAATATGTGATTGGATTTTTAAAAATTGGATTCAAATTTTTTAATTAGAATAATTTTTATTATATTCTAATTTAAAATTAATTTTTAATCATAAATATTAGAAAAATATGTTAAAATTAATTTTAGTGATTAAGGTAAAATTAAGATTAATAACCAAATAAACCTTAATGATAATGGAAAAAAGTGACAAATAATCATTTAGAAAATCAATTTTATGATAAAATATTGGAATAAAATTTTAAATAATTATTTTGGTATTTTTTAGGAAATGTTTTAGGTAACATCATAGGTAACACTAACTTATTTCTAGAAATTTATTGTGCATCATTTCCCTTCCCTATAAACGGCCACCTCCTCTCCCAGATCCTTACCCTATAAAAAAACTTAGGTTTGGACAATATCATCCTAATACAATTCCAAAAATCCCTCACATCATCCATTAAACTGACATTGTTGAATAAAGTCTTTCAATAAATCCCTCTAGTGTAAAATTTATGGAGTTATCTGATTACGAGGTAACCCCTCCCTCACACTCCATTATTTTATTTCAATTATCCACTCCCCAATATACTTGTTATTAAATGATTTTATAATAATGTGTCCTAAAGATTCAATGATTTATTTATGATATTTTTTCACTATAAACTTATACAAACATCCATCTAATGGGTGACTAACATATTGTTTACTTGTTCGGTGAACTATTGCCTCAAGAAATGATGATTTTACATTTTTTACTTTACCATATCTCATGGTGAAAATTATAATGGAAACCTTTTTTATATATGTTATATAATTTAATTATTATTTCATTAATTTGCATCCATACTTTTATAACACATTTACTATTGACATCTATTTGGTGTAAATACGATAATTTTGTTTGAGGAAGTGTGGACTACAACCCCTACAAGGCAATGTGATTAAATCACACAGATAATTTAATGTATTAAAAATGTTTTTAGGGAAAATATTTGATATATATGAAAAAATAATTTCATTTTAATCATATTATATACCTATAAACATATATCACATTTTCATTCTTTCTTTTAATACGACAATAAAACTGAAACAACATTCATGCGTACGTTCAAACTATCTTCTCATTAAATAGTTTATTTTATATCATACTTCTATATTATAAAGATTATTATAATAAAAATATTATGAACATAAATGTTATTTAGATCATGGTTTGAAATTTTGAAAACCTAGTATATGTATGAGGACTAATGATATAAAAAATTAAGAAGCAACTTAAAAAGCCAATAGAATATTAACCAAAGCGTATACTAAACATAAAATTGATAACATGTGGGCAGTATAAAATAATAATAAAACCATATACGTTATTATTTATAAGAATATGTTTCTTAAAATATTTATAATAATAATACATTTATTATGCATGGGGGTTTTACCAACATTACTAGAGTCAAGACACATGTTAAGGGATTTTCATCTCAGTTTTTCATTCCTTGTGATAAAAATTTCATTCAGTTTCTTTTCCATTTCAGTGGTGTGTATAATAACAAAGGATGAAATATAAGATTATTATAATTATATTTATGGTTATTTACCTATCCATTTTATTATCAATATTTTATGGGGTTTTTTGTTTCATGAGATACAAAATCGGTTAATTAATTTTGTCGTAATTTGACTTTTTTGAGACACGAGACTTGTTATGCATCTATATTTTTTCACGAGGTGTATATAATAAAATTTATATGATTTATAATTTATCTAATTATTTTCATGATATATTTAGATTCATTTCAGTTCATTTTTTTAAATTAGGAGTATGTTTTAATGTCACCATGTGGTAATAGTTTACTGAAACAATCTCATTACTTTGAAATATTTTTTTGGATTATAATTACATTGATATAATATTATGATACATATCTCATGAAAATACATGAAAATTATTCTCATATATCAATTCATTATATGTTCTTGAATTTATACCTTTTTTAAATTATATTATACATATGAAAGTTATAAATGTGTTTTTATGAAATCTCTACATTACCATTCTCTTGAATTGGAAATTGATTTTATTTAAAACCATATTTTCAAAATGGATTTCAAGAATCTTTTTATTTTTTATAGTATTTCCAATGAAATGGGATTGAAATTTTTTACTTTATTTTATAATAATTTAATGATTTTTTGTCAAAATATGTTCAATCTTAGTATACATTTTTTCAAAGTGCTCTATGTGAATAGTGATTTCAAAATGTTCTGATGATTATTTTATAGAATTTCAAGAAACAAGTTTTGACAATTATTTAAATACTTCATTATATGTTTTTATGTAAATATAAATGAAAATGGATTCCAAAAAATCGAAAATTATTTTTCTTTATGATTATTTTAAACAAATTTGTTTTCATAAGGATTTATGTCATCAAGATCATTTTACAAAGAATAAATTATAATTTCCACAATAATATTTTCCAAAATATCATTACAAGATTATTTTCCATCTAAAATGATATTTGTTGATGCTGAACATGAATTTCTATGAAACTATCCAATTGATCCATTCACATTCTTTCTTTGAATGGATTATGTTTTTTTTAACATGGGGTTTATTAAAACTCGTTTCTCTTTAATGGGTCATATGTGAATGATTGAAATTCCGTCCAAGGGTTATAAGCTTATGAAACTGGGTTCACTTCAGCAGGTTTTCCATTTTAGGTTCATATGAAACTTAATTCATTTCACATATTATTAGAGGATGAACCTAATATAAAAAGTATATATAATCCATAGGTTATGATATGATTAAATGTTCGTGATATCCATCTTACTTGAAGGATTATGATAATATATTTACAAAATCCATCAATTTTTAGGTCATGATAGGTTGAATGTTGTATTATTTTGTGGAACCTGTTTGAATGATTTTATTTTGAGATGGGTGGGACCTATATCTATATTTAATGCATTGGGTAATGATTTATATCTCATTGGATAGTGATGATAATCAAGTCAACGTACTTGATCTACTATAGGAATATGGGGAATCCTGACCCCTTACAAGGAAAGGAATGTGACTGGTGATTTTTTTATGTCTCATCCAGTAGGTTTTGTCACCATTTTGACCGAAGATGGGGGAACCCGGTCTAATATATGAATATTGGGAAACCGAGTCCATTAAAGAGAATGAACTTTAACTGGGGTTGGTGGTGTGTCCTTCCTAGTAGGTGAAGTTCCCATAATGTTCATTGATATGTTATAGTAATGAGTCTATATTATAGGAAATGAAATAACATATATGTATACCACAATTCAATGTTATACTCCTACAATAATATTTTATAGATTATGATAATTATTTTCTTTATGACTCATGCCTTATGAATAACATGGATTTGTACAATTATTCATTCTTGGTATATTTAATATGTAGGGTATGATCTTATAATCGTATTATCATGTTCTCACACAACTATTCTATAACTTATTCATACATACCGCTCTTTTTTACTGTAATAGAGCCTATATGATCCCACATATTATGTGTCCATCCCTAGGTTAAGAAGATATATGTTTTATACGATGTGTCTAATAATGGTTAAATTAATGAAGAACATAGTTGGAGATAATGTAGCTCGCTTATATAGCAGTGTTTATATTTCTGATGCCACTAAGAATATAAGATCTTTAGGAATCCATATTTTAATGATTTAAGTATTTAGAGAATGTAATGTAATGGCTATGTAAATTAATATTGTGTTATTATTGTAGATTTTCTCAATTTATGTTATTTGAGACACATGTATGGTTATGAAACCATATTACTTTTATGAGGTGTATATAATAAACCATGAATTTTCTTTTCCTAAATATAACTATTTTTATCATGTTGTATGATTCATGTTATGTAATTCACTTTAGTTAGAAATATGTGTTCCTTCAAACCTATTTTTTATAATGTGTTGTCAATTATATATTATAAATTTTCTATAAAATGTATTTGAATGATGTATAAAATAGTTTTCAAAATTTTATTTATATGTTTTCAATATTATATTCAATGAAAAATTATTTCTATGCATTTTATGAATTAGACGAATTTTCAAAATAGAAATGATGTTTTCCTCATGAATTATTTCACATGAACATTGAAAATAATTTTTCATCTAAGTCAAAATTATTTGATGATACTTAATTTTTATTATGAATATGAACCATGAATACCATTATTATTCTTCATCGAAATGTTATATGTTTATGATGGTTTTATTTTTGAAAAAAATATTTTTCATGATTTATGGTATGTATAAATTTTTATGTAACCAACTTATTCTATGGTTTATATATGCTTTTTATTATAGTGGCCCACAAATTTATGGATTCCATTAAGTTATGGATGGGAATTATGTTCCCCTAAAATGAATTATTTAATTATTTTTATCTGATGATATAATGATGGGAGTCAAGTTTACATGCATGATCCATGATGGAAGATGGGGATACTAGATTTATTATGGGATGATAGAGAATCAAACTCCCTTAAAATTAATTGACTAAAATTGAGGATTGTCATGTGTCCCACCCAATAGGTTTATTTCCCATGAAAGGCCTTGTTATGTTTTTGAAATTATCCTTGGGTTATATGGAATGATATTATATGTTTATTCATTGGGAATTAATTTCTGGTCTTATACCATGTTATGATTTCATAGCTTATGATGCTAATTCCCATATGATTTTTTCCTTATCAAAATCTAATATTTCTTCTACAATTCATATTTTTGTAAATTTATATGAAAGTAATGATCTTCTAATGTTATGATCATGTTATCATACCCTTATCCTCATGTTTGTGCTTACATACATCGATTTTTTACACTTATTGCGAATCAGTGCTAACTTATCTTCTTAGGTTTTGTTTAACAAAGTTATAAATAATGTTCTATGGTAGGGGTACAAATGGGGAATATCTTTGTTAGAAACATTGATGATCTTTTATCAGAGAATTTTGTATTAAACTTTTCCAAAGGCACTATATTAACACAATTATTGTGTGTCTATTTTTTGTAGTGGGTTTCTTATAACACAAAAATGTAGTTAGGGTTTGGATTAGTGGTACGATCCCCATAATAGTAAATAAAAGTTTGGGGTTCAAAACCCATTGGTTGAAATTTACTATAGTAGAATTATAGAAGTGGTAGGACTATATAAATAGTGACACATTAGACGTGGTGGGCACTATAGTAGGTACTCTAGGGGTTGACAGAACTGTAACACATTTTGTAGCTTCCTAGGTACTATAGAAGAACTATTCACTAAAGTATTTTTAGGGAATAATAAGGGCCTTCTAGGCCATGTAATGGGATTTCATTCCCACTTTACCTATGGGTCATTGAATTGGATTCATATCCACTTATACTAGGATCCATTTATAGATTTAATAAGGCTTGATGGGTGGTCTATCCTATTAGAGGGGGGCTACGACCTGCCTTTCCAGCTTGTTTTTGGGGGTGTGTGTGTTTTTTAAACATAATTGTAACCCCAGGCACATAATATATTGTCATTATTCTAATAATATAAAATTATAATGTATGAATAGTGGGTATAAGGCCACGGCCTTAAACCTTACTTAATATTGAATTAAAAGAATAATTCACGTTGAGGATCTTTTCAGGTTTAGAGTTTTAGAGAATTAGAACATAACTATTACATCTCAAAAGATTACAAAGTAGTCACTTCTACTAAGTTTCCAATATAAAAAAACTCTTAAAATGAAACGTGTCTAGTTCCATGTTTTACATGGCATGAAATTCCCTTGATCCCATCCTTGACCTTATTCCACATTAAGTCCTGTGAAAAAAATTTCAAAAAAAAACTTGGGGTGAGCATAAAAAGCTCAGTAAGGGATATAGAATGAATGAAAACTGTTAGTTTTTCAAACATCAAATAAACCATATATACTCTATCAAAGTATTACCTTCACCTTCATGAAGTAGTAAAAACTCTTCACTGAATAAAGTATCATTACTTACCTTTTTGTAACTAAAGGATTACCATAAAATCCATAAAAAGAACACATAACATATATAAAGGTAACATGGGACATAAACATACTTAAGTGGAATAACCATACGGTCGACTTCCACACATATCACTTAATGGAATAGCCAAACGGCCAATTTCCATACATACTTAATGGAATAGACATACGGCCGACTTCCATACCCAATGCATTGGAGGTTATAACGTAACCACCCATACTGGTATTCACGGCACCACCCGTCATATGGTTTATAACGTAACCACCCGATAAAATGTCCAAGTACCAGTATAAAATCATAAAACATAAAACCAATATAAAGGAATGATAACATTTCCACATTTCAATCACAATATATCATAAATATATTGACATAATAGAACCCTTTTTCAAAACCATTTTCAATACCAAAATACATAAAAGAGTATATGTTATTTATTTTATTCTAAAAACATTACGGCTTGTTGAGAAAGCCGAAGACCAAATAATACTCATGGTGGCGAAAAAGGTCGTTGTCACCGCGTACGTTAAAAGAAACATTCCTTTTTGTCGTTTTGTAATACGCTTCGTAGAAAATGTTTCCTTTTGTATAAAAGTAAAAGTCAAAGGGTTTTATACACCATATAAAAGAAAGTTGAGTTTAAAATGAAATATGCCTCAATGAAAGGAGATTGAGACGAAGTCCCTTACATCGGGTCCGACTTGACTCGATCGTTCTTTAACGTCCTGAATAATAAACTTGAGTTAATTTATATTTGATTAAGAACATTTTTAAAGTTCATTATTTCTTTTATATCACTTATTTCCATGTTATAAACATTATGTAACCATTTAAGTTAATAATGTTTGTTTTCTCAATA
This sequence comes from Viscum album, assembly GCA_963277665.1. Lineage (NCBI taxonomy): Eukaryota > Viridiplantae > Streptophyta > Magnoliopsida > Santalales > Viscaceae > Viscum > Viscum album. The sequence continues at coordinate 1,267,850,466 of OY728159.1, forward strand.
TTTGGTTCTTAAGTCGAAAGTGGACTTGTTACAATTACATGTTGTTCGTGTGGTCAAAGGTTCTTTATATGTAGAATGACATTCCCGATTTGGATATCATATATATCATATATATCCAGCATATACATGTATTTATACTATTACAAAATCATTTAGAGGTATGAAATGAAATGCACCGTTCATGGAGACGGTAAGCCGTACGTACGCATGAACGCTACTTTCATTTCATTGTCATATTAATGGAATTAAAACTAAATGAGAGTTATGTATATTTGAATTCCAGAATTATATTCATCATTTATATATATCATTAATTATATATATCCATTATATACATGTACTTTTAATAGTACATTACATTTGGGGATAAGAAATGAAATGCACCGTTCATGGAGACGGTAAGCCGTACGTACGCATGCACGCTACTTTCATTTCTATCTCATTCTTTAATGGAAAGAAATAATAATGATATAGAGGTACATTATAATTCCAGTATAACATCATATATAATAACTTTAAATCCATCCTTTACACGTCCCACATATGGCATTAACGAATCACATCAATTTGAGTGGGCGGTAGTCCGCACTTCCTTAAATGAAGATATCGTGTTTACCCATAATGGAAACCATAAAGGTATGCCCAAAATGAATAATACAGAAGCTTAAAGAAAAAAATAAACATATTATATATCATATATAAAAATAGTGACATCATAATGGCCACCCTTTAAGGTGTTAAATGAGTATTGAACAATCATCCGTTCGGGAGGCAGAATTTCGCCATCCACATAAACCGTATGTTCTTTAACCATTTGATGTAGTTGTGTGAGAGTTTAGCTGGAATAAATCTTATAAAAACATCCTATTATCTTGAGGATACTGGTGTTGTTACAAAATAAGTAAATAAAAAGAGTTTATGTGGTTGGAGAAGCAAAATAAAACAAATGAACATGAGAGAATGAATTACCTTTAAAAGTGTAATTCCTTTTGATTTGAGCCTAAAGGCTTCCTTTGAAAGGATTCTTCCCAAAGGGAATCCTCTAGGATGAGGAGAGGGATGTGGAGAGATTAAATGGGCTGGGTTTGGCCGAGCCAAAGGCTTGAGTAGTGTGTGAAATGAGGTAGAGGTGGGGGCCTTTTATAAGAGGAGAGGAGGGGCACTTTTGGAATGTAAAGAAATATTAATTTATTTGAAAATGTTTTTCGGTTTTAAAAGGTCCCAAATTGATATAATTCGTGGATAAGGTGATAAGGGTTTGAAATCCACTCATAAAATTGGTTTTGGACACGTTTAGTTCATATATATATACATTATCTTTCCATTTTATTTAAATCGTCAAATAATGATGTCATCACTACATCATTATTATGTCATAAATAATTTAATTTATTTAATGTCTAAAAATTATAAAAAAAATACTTTGATGTAGGAAATCTTTTTATCTTTCCAATTACTATTTATAATCAAAAATCTGATCTTTATAACCCCATGTAATTTTTTTTTCGTAAAACATATCATGTTTGTGTCATTTTTACTTTTACATTAAATAAAAAGTTATTTATGTCATTTCCCAACCAAAGTGTCTCCATGGGGTCCCCAAGTGGACCCATGGCTTGTCTTGGTCGGCCATGAAACAACAAATGAGGGTAGGATATGTGTCAAACTCGTCTTATTTTATTAGAGCATTATTTTTACCTTAAACTACACTAATTACCACTAATCGCGATTAAGAACTTAATAAGTTACTATTCACCAAAAAATTATTATAATCTCATTGAACCACTTTTTACTTCTTAATGAAAACCATGTATGTCGGATTTTTGGAAATAAAAAAACAATTATGGCAAAATTTCATTTAAACGGAAAAATCAGTTTTTATAAGTACCACTTAGTGGTTTCACTATTCATCAAAAATTGAAGTTTTTCAGAAAATTACCAAAAATTCACCCTAAGATATATTTGATATTAAGAATTCAAAAATGAAGTCTATTTTAAAAAATTCAGAACATATAAGTCACATTAATTAATTTAATAATTAATTCCCACTGTCAGAGCAAATATCGTGTTTTTATGAAACAATAAGTATCAAAAGATTGACACTAGTTTAAGTCCGATTTCAAAGTGAAATTAATTCCAACGAATACTATTGGATTTAATGGTAAAAATATTTTCTAATTTCAATTTAAAAACAATTCAAAAGATAATCTAATCATATAAATAAATTAGATTAAATATAGGTTTTGAATTAAAATACAACATTTTACACTATTCATTAAAAAAATGAACTTTATCAGAAAGGTACCAAAAATTTACACAAAGTAAATTTTGATGTCCCGATTCTAAAGAAGAGTAATATTTGGTCCAATAGAATTTATAAGATCGATCAAAACTATATTTAATGACGGTTCTCCGTCAAAAGGTGATAAGTGGACCTTTCGTGAAAATTAGGGTATAAATGCCTAAAATTGAACTCTTTCCATATTTTAAGCCTTTATCTTTTATTGGGTAAATGTAAAAACATTTAAAAACATATATAATCATATTTTAGTTATTTCTATCCATTCCCGCCAGTACAATGGCTACTCGTTAACTAACATTTAAAATAATATTATTTTATTACTTGTGTGCAACGTAAGTTTTCAAAGAAACTCATCGTTGCGTATCGGGTATGCTTTCGAACATAGCAACCCCTTGAAAGTTAAAATATTAATAGATATGAAAATTCTTTATTCTTTAATTACCTGGGATGTTACATCCTTCCCCCCTTTTGGGAATTGCGTCCTCGCAATTTTATTCACTTATCAAAATAAGTGGGGGTATTTATCCCTCATAGCATTTTCAGATTCCCACGTTGCCTCTTCAATCACATGGTTTTTCCACAAAACCTTTACCTGATTAATCACCTTATTCCGTAACACCTGTTCCCTGTGGTCAAGAATCTGTACCGGTTGTTGTTCATAAGATAGGTTCTCTTCCAACTGAACTACCTCTGGACTCAAAACATGAGATGGATCTGGCATATACTTCCTCAACATTGAAACGTGAAAAACATTGTGTACCTGAGATAAACTCGGATGTAAACCCACCTGGTATGCAACTGATCCAACTCTCTCCAGAATTTCATATGGTCCAATAAACCTTGGACTCAGCTTTCCATTCTTACCAAATCTCATCACACTTTTCCAAGGAGAAACCTTGAGAAAAACATGATCACCTACCTCGAAAGATATATCCTTCCTCCGGTTATCTGCATAACTCTTCTTCCTGCTCTGAGCTGTTCTCATGTGCTTCTGAATCAACTGAACTTTTTCTGCCATCCCTTCTACCAATTCTATTCCCATCAACTTCCTTTCACCCACTGCATTCCAAAATGCTGGAGTTCGACACCGCTTCCCATATAATGCCTCAAATGGTTCCATCTATATACTGGAATGAAAACTGTTATTATAAGAAAACTCAACCAAAGAAAGATGTTGGTCCCAACTTCCCTGATAATCCATAGAACAAGCTCGTAGCATATCCTCCAATGTCTGAATTGTTCGTTCTGACTGCCCATCTAATTGAGGATAAAAAGCTGTACTAAAATTTAATTCAGTACCCAAAGATTTCTGAAGGCCTTTCCAAAAGTTAGAAGTAAACCTGGGATCACGATCTGATACAATGGAGAGAGGAACTCCATGTAAACTGACTATCTCTTTAAGATACAAACGGGAAAGTTGATCTAGAGAGAAAGTATCTCGTATAGAAAAGAAATGCGCATATTTGGTCAAGTGATCAACAATAACCCAGATTTCATTATTACCTCGAGATGTCCTCGGTAATCCCACAACAACGTCCATGGATATGTTTTCCCATTTCAACTCTGGCACTAGTAAAGGCTGAAGGATCCCTTTAGGTAATTTCCGCTCTACTTTAACTTGTTGACATGTTAAACACTTCACAGTAAAATCAGAAATATCTCTTTTCATTCCATCCCACCAGTAATACTCCCGCAGATCTCTATACATCTTAGTACTGTCAGGATGAACTGAAAACGGAGAACTATGAGCCTCACATAACAACTCATTCTTCAAATGTGAATCACAAGGCACACATAATCTATTCCAAAATCTCAAAACACAAACACAAACTTATCCAAGAACTCATGGAAAATTCTATTCATAAGGTCCATGAATACAGCAGGTGCATTGGTTAACCCAAAAGGCATAACTACAAATTCATAATAGACTTATCTAGTTCGGAACACAGTCTTCGGAAAGTCTGCTTCTTTTCCTTTCAACTAATGGTACCCCGACCTCAAGTAAATCTTCGAAAAATACTGAGCTCCCTGGAGCTGATACCACTTCATTCGATGGACCAACATCTGCTGAAGTTGTTGCAAAGGATTTCGCCACCCCTTTCTGCTTGTAGTCTGGCTGCATTCCCCCATTTGAGTTCATCGTTGGACACTCGTTTTCATAATGACCCATTTCATTACACTTAAAACATCTTACCGTTGGCTTTTCATTGCCTGCGCGATCAACTTCCTTACAGTTACGAGCAATATGACCAGACTTACCACACCGAAAGCACTTACCAGACTTTGATAAACAATCTCTAGGATGCATTTTACCACACTTCTCATAGGATTGATATTTGGTTTTCTTACCTCCTTGCTTCTTTGATGAATTAATCCTCTTTGACTACCAACTAGACCTCTTATTCTGTTGTTTTTCATAGAACACCTGATCATCGACAAACTCCATTTCCACCTTCTCCTCACATCGAACAAGTTTTTCATAACTTTTGAACTCACGAGAAGCTAAATCCCTTTGATATTTTGGCTTTAACCCTGAGTAAAACGGTTTATTTTACTGTCAAGATCTCGTATGAAGTTTGGATCATACCTTGACAATTGAGTGAACTTTGCTTCATAAGCAGCCACTGAATCATCCTCCTGCCTCAATTCTATGAACTGTTTTTCCATCCTAAGACGAACCACCTTAGGAAAATATTTCTCAAGAAACATACCTTTGAATTCATCCCAGTGAAGATCCTCAATCTCATCACTATCCCTTATATTTTTCTCCATCGACCACCACTGATCAGCTTCACCTTCAAAACGGTAAACAGCAAGACTAACCTTTTGATGTTCTGAACACCCCATGACATCAAAAATCTTCTCCAGTGATTTAATCAACCCTTCATCTTGCATAGGGTCAGATGATCCTCTGAATTATTGGGGATGTTGCCTCATGAAATGTTCCACCACTGACATGTTACTCTGCGGTTGATCTGGCTGATCTCGTGCATGGATACCACCCCCATTTATAGCCTGAGTCAACTGTGCCATCACTGCAAAAATCTGTTCAGTTCCTATTCCGACCATCTCAGGTTTCTGATTTGGAAGGTTATCTTCCTCCTGATGTCGTCCCAACATAGCTACTTTGTTTCCTCTGCGGAAAACCATTCTGAACACAGAAATATCTTAGGCGAAGCAACATGGTAATCCGTAAATGCTATATCATTTCAATCATATTATAATTTAACACTTTTCTAAATCCTAAAGTTGTCTAAACCGACCATTGATACCAACTATAAGGCCCCGGCCTTAAACCTTACTTAATATTGAATTAAAAGAATAATTCACGTTGAGGATCTTTTCAGGTTTAGAGTTTTAGAGAATTAGAAAATAACTATTACATCTCAAAAGATTACAAAGTAGTCACTTCTACTATGTTTCCAATATATAAAAAACTCTTAAAATGAAATGTGTCTAGTTCCATGTTTTATATAGCATGACATTCCCTTGATCCCATCCTTGACCTTATTCCACATTAAGTTTTGTGAAAAACATTTCAAAAAAAAAAACTTGGGGTGAGCATAAAAAGCTTAGTAAGGGATACAGAAAGAATGAAAACTGTTAGTTTTTCAAACATCAAATAAACCATATATACTCTATCAAAGTGATACCTTCACCTTCATTAAGTAGTAAAAACTCTTCACTGAATAAAGTATCATTACTTACCTTTTTCTAAGCAAAGGATTACCATAAAATCCATAAAAAGAACACATAACATATATAAAGGTAACTTGGGACATAAACACACTTAAGTGGAATAACCATACGGTCGACTTCCACACATATCACTTAATGGAATAGCCAAACGGCCAATTTCCATACATACTTAATGGAATAGCCATACGGCCGACTTCCATACCCAATGCATTAGAGGTTATAACGTAACCACCCTTCCTGGTATTCACGGCACCACCCGTCATATTGTTTATAACGTAACCACCCGTTAAAATGTCCATGTACCAGTATAAAATCATAAATCATAAAACCAATATAAAGGAATGATAACATTTCCACATTTCAATCACAATATATCATAAATATATTGAAATAATATAACCCTTTTTCAAAACCATTTTCAATACCAAAATACATAAAAGAGTATATGGTATTTATTTTATTCAAAAAACATTACGGCTTGTTGAGAAAGCCGAAGACCAAATAATACTCGTGGCGGCGGAAAAGGTCGTTGTCGCCGCGTACGTTAAAAGAAACATTCCTTTTTTTCGTTTTGTAAAACGCTTCGTAGAAAAAGATTCCTTTTGTATAAAAGTAAAAGACAAAGGGGGTTATACACCATATAAAAGAAAGTTGTGTATAAAATTAAATATGCCTCAATGAAAGGAGATTGAGACGAAGTCCCTTACCTCGGGTCTGACTTGACTCGATCGTTCTTTAACGTCCTGAATAATAAACTTGAGTTAATTTATACTTGATTAAGAACCTTTTTAAAGTTCATTATTCCATTTATATCACTTATTTCCATGTTATAAACATTATGTAACCATTTAAGTTAATAATGTTTGTTTTCTCAATATTTGGTTCTTAAGTCGAAAGTGGACTTGTTACAATTACATGTTGTTCGTGTGGTCAAAGGTTCATTATATCTAGAATGAAATTCCTGATTTGGATATCATATATATCAAATATATCCATCATATACATGTATTTATAATATTACATAATCATTTAGAGGTAAGAAATGAAATGCACCGTTCATGGAGACGGTAAGCCGTACGTACGCATGAACGCTACTTTCATTTCATTGTCATATTAATGGAATTAAAACTAAATTAGAGGTATGTATATTTTAATTACAGAATTATATTCATCATTTAGATATATCATTAATTATATATATCCATTATATACATGTACTTTTAATAGTACATTAAATTTGGGGATAAGAAATGAAATGCACCGTTCATGGAGACGGTAAGTCGTACGTACGCATGAACGCTACTTTCATTTCTATCTCATACTTTAATGGAAAGAAATAATAATGATATAGAGGTACATTATAATTCCAGTATAACATCATATATAATAACTTTAAATCTATCCTTTACACGTCCCACATATGGCATTAACGAATCACATCACTTTGAGGGGGCGGTAGTCCGCACTTCCTTAAATGAAGATATCGTGTTTACCCATAATGGAAACCATAAAGGTATGCCCAAAATGAAAAATACAGAATCTTAAAGAAAAAAATAAACATATTATATATCATATATAAAAATAGTGACATCATAATGGCCACCCTTGAAGGTGTTAAATGAGTATTGAAGAATCATCGTTTCGGGAGGCAGAATTTCGCCATCCACAGAAACCGTATGTTCTTTAACCATTTGATGTAGTTGTGTGAGAGTGTAGATCGAATAAATATTATAACAACATCCTAGTATATTGAGGATACTGGTGTTGTTACAAAAGAAGTAAATAAGAAGAGTTTACGGGGTTGGAGAAGCAAAATAAAACAAATGAACATGAGAGAATGAATTACCTTTAAAAGTGTAACTCCTTTTGATTTGAGCCTAAAGGCTTCCTTTGAAAGGATTATTCCCAAAGGGAATCCTCTAGGATGAGGATAGGGATGTGGAGAGAGTAAATGGGCATAGGTTGGCCGAGCCAAAGGCTTGAGGAGTGTGTGAAATGAGGTAGAGGTGGGGGCCTTTTATAAGGGGAGAGGAGGGGCACTTTTGGAAAGTAAAGAAATATTAATTTATTTGAAAATGTTTTTCGGTTTTAAAAGGTCCCACGTTGATATAATTCGTGGATAAGGTGATAATGGTTTGAAATCCACTAATACAATTGGTATTGTACATGTGTAGTTCATAGATTTATACATTATCTTTCCATTTTATTTAAATCGTCAAATAATGATGTCATCACTGCATCATTATTATGTCATAAATAATTTAATTTATTTAATGTCTAAATATTATAAAAAAATACTATGATGTGGTAAATCGTTTTATATTTCCAATGACTATTTATAATCAAAAATCTGATCTTTATAACCCCATGTAAAAATTGTTTTCGTAAAACATATCATGTTTGTGTCATTTTTACTTTTACATTAAATAAAAAGTTATTTATGTCATTTCCCAACCAAAGTGTCTCCATGGGGTCCCCAAGTTGACCCATGGCTTGTCGTGGTCGGGCATGACACAACCAATGAGGGTAGGACATGTGTCAAGCTCATCTTATTTTATTAAAGCATTATTTTTACCTTAAACTACACTAATTACCACTAATCGTGATTAAGAACTTAATAAGTTACTATTCACCAAAAAATTATTATAATCTCATTGAACCACATTTTACTTCTTAATGACAACCATGTATGTCAGATTTTTGAAAATCAAAACACAATTATTGCAAAATTTCATTTAAACGGAAAAATCAGTTTTTATAAGTACCACTTAGTGGTTTTACTATTCATCAAAAATTGAAGTTTTTCAGAAAATTACCAAAAATTCACCCTAAGCTATATTTGATATTACGAATTCAAAAATGAAGTATATTTTACAAAAATCAAAACATATAAGTCACATTAATTAATTTAATAATTAATTCCCGCTGTCAGAGCAAATAGCGTGTTTTTATTAAACAATAAGTATCAAAAGATTGACACTAGTTTAAGTCCGATTTCAAAGTGAAATTAATTCCATTGACCACTATTTGATTTAATGGTAAAAATATTTTCTAATTTCACTTTAAAAACAATTCAAAAGATAATCTAATCATATAAATAAAGTAGATTAAAAGGAGGTTTTGAATTAAAATACAACATTTTACACTATTCATTAAAAAAATGAACTTTATCAGAAAGGTACCAAAAATTTACACAATGAAAATTTTGATGTCCCGATTCTAAAGAAGAGTTATATTTGGTCCAATAGAATTTATAAGATCGATCAAAACTATATTTAATGACAGTTCTCCGTCAAAAGGTGATAAGTGGACCTTTCGTGAAAATTAGGGTATAAATGCCTAAAATTGAACTCTTTCCGTATTTTAAGGCTTTATCTTTTATTGGGTAAATGTAAAAACATTTAAAAACATATATAATCATATTTTAGTTATTTCTATCCATTCCCGCCAGTACAACGACTACTCGTTAACTAACATTTAAAATAATATTATTTTATTACTTGTGTGCAACGTAAGTTTTCAAAGAAACTCATCGTTGCGTATCGAGTACGCTTTCGAACATAGAAACCCCTTGAAAGTTAAAATATTAATAAATATGAAAATTCTTTATTCTTTAATTACCTGGGATGTTACATTGGGGGTATTTAATTTTTGTATTGTAGTAAATGTTTTGTCATCCTTTTTGAAATTTGGTGAGACAAATTAAGTGAGTAAACTACGGATGCCTCTAAGGAATAGTTAGTGTTTATCTCTGAGGATATGTCTAAGTATAGTTTAAAATCCCTGATTTTTAGTCAAAATCATGATTATCCTATGACTACACCTATGTTTTGGTTGATTTATATATTATAAGTAATTTTTGAATAATTTTCTTGATCTACCACTATTAATAGCTTTTCTCACACTATGATTTATGGATTTACTCAATGGTTGGAACCCTAAGGAACCTTGTTAATGGTGGATTCAAAGACAAATGCAATTATTTCCCTCTAGAGAAACAATATTTTATAGGGGAAGGAATGAATTTTTATTTTTCTCACAAAAATTTATCTTGATATGAATCATGTTGGAAAACCATATAATAATAGGAGGAAAAACACATTTTTGACTCCATTATGAGGAGGTGTCCACCATCTATCACAAGTTATTCTGATCCACTAGTGGACAAGAAATAGATCTATAGCACCGAAAAAATATTAATGACTCTTCACTGTTATGAATAGTAGAAACATTATTTATCTCTCTACTATAAATAAGTTGCATAAGATCACTAAAGAAATATTATTAATAATAAAACACAATGAGATGAAAATTATTCCGTATAATTGGATTAGTTGATGAAATTATTTTTAGTACATAATTTATTCATATTTATTATATAAAAATTCATAATTAATTCCCAATGATAAATATAATGGAAGTTTTATCTATTGGGATCTTGGAATTATATTTTACAAGACTTCAGATGTTTGTTTGTAGAATTATGATTTAACCTGAATGTAAGATTGATTGATTTTTTAGTGGCTTAAAATAAATTCTCTAAAGGGAGAAGGAAATAAGGGCCTTTAGTAGTTATGAATAAATTGACCGATGTTCCATAAATGTGTTAATGGATTATGGAGATATGTATCTGTCTCATTGTTTGTCAAGAATAGATTGATAGAGATTAAAGGAAAATATAAGAAACCGTAGTTAAAAAATGATGTATGTTATTTTATGTTCAATGGGTTGGAAGATGTATTGTTTAAATTGCATATAGGGGACTAGTAAATGTTTCATGTGTGGAAAGATATGTCCTCTTGTAGCGACTTCCAAATTATTGAGAATAATTTAGATAATGGTGTGAATAGATAGAGGGCCACATGCATGAAACATGCCAAACATCAATGATTCAATTTTAGAAATATGGGAATTAATCTAATAAATGCCCAGATCAAAGGATTAATGATGAATTCCAGCATCCATTACATCATAAATCTATAGATAAATGGGGTATATCTGGAAAAATTTGTTTTATCAAAACAATTTTAAGGAAAAGTGAGAAACCACTAGATATAGATTACAAACGATTGAAACCATAAAACCCAAAACCAAACTATGTGTACCGCCCCTCCCTATCCACTATATTGATATGGTTAACCATCACCATTTCTTAACCACTCTGAATTTTGCCTCATTCAAGTATACACGGGCCCAGAACCGATAGAATATCCTTACGCTCTCAAACAATCAATTCCAAATGATTATAAATTGGTGAAGGTTTAATGCTATAATCCCTTTATGGTGCAGAACTGTATATAATGCAAGATGTGTATCACCGAGGAACACATAAAATTCAAAAATAAGATGCTCCAAAAGCAATCTCAACCCAATCCAACATACTTCCCTATAAGTCAACAAATTCCACCCATTTAAGCAAAATCATTGAAAAATAATATATTATTATAGGAGGCCAATTACCAATATAATTTCCAAGAGATAGATGTTACAAGCATTCTTGGAATAGTCAACATCATATTTTTAAATTTAGAATCCAGCTAATCGCATGTCTGAATGAACTCTTTAAGGCCGATCATCTCATTATTGAGTCCTCCACAAGAATTAGGTCATATTATCAACCAATGAGTATTGTTCCACATTGAGTGTCACCCATAGAGACATATACATCATCCTAGTTTCCTCCTATTAAGACTCATTAATCAAAAAACCTGGTCAACCACTCCTTCAAATCATAACATTAATTTTAGGGTCTTATTAGAAACATATTGTAATTATGTTTTTGTGGCAATTAGTTTTTTAGCGAATCGAGTCTCCATAGAATGGGGTAATGAGAAGTAGTCCTTCCTACATTTCCTCCCCTATTACTCCTGTTACTCTTGATACTCCTGGTGATTTCATCTTCACTAACTTAAAAGAAAGGACTAGATCCATTGGGTTCAATCACAAGTTCCCCGTCTACATGGATCATAATACTATGATCAGAACGTAATCTTACCTCTAGAAGACATTCATAATTGTTTCTCAAATGAATTGGATTTAGAGTCCATGAAATAGAACCCCATGGCCACCTAACTCCAGATTGGAGATGATGTTCATTCCTCCCCTTGCCCGAATCATCCTTACCAGACCTCAACACCTCCATATAAGTAGCAACCATGATATACACATCATGACATGCCCTTAGTTCCAATGCAGCATAAATCCAACTCATAGAGGTTGCCTCTCGAACAAACTCATTATAGACTATACCATCCCCCATCCTTACACCCTCAATAGGTATCATCTCATTGCCAAAAGAAAGACAAAAAATATCCTTCTTTAATCTATTAAAGTCTTCATAATCCATTAGATTAACCACATATTCCATTTCCTTTTTCCAAGAAGCTGCACTGGGACTAGAATAAAATGATACATTGGGGATCTCCAGGTTACAGTCGGGGAAATTATACTCCATAAGAAGAGATTACCGAGGCACATCTGACATGTTATTCAAGATGATGGTGTTGACACCCTACCCTCTACATTCTATAACCCCATCCATCTGCTTCGACGATCCGACCTCATCATAGACCTGTGACACCATGTCACTCTATCTAACCACCAAACTAATAGAAATGTGATCTCACCAGTGACCGTTATCCATTAAATGTCCCATCCAATGGAAGTTATCATATAATTCAACCAACGACTCATAGAAAACCCATTCCTTTCACCCATACTCATTATCAACTATTACCCAAATATACTCAAAAGGAATCATTGACACATCCATTTCAACAAACTCATACATGTTGATGGGATGAAATATATAGTTAGTGAGACTATCAGAATAGAGGAATATACCAAAGATATTTCCAATCATCCTAAGGAAAGATGGATCTTGAAACAGAAATGGTAAATTTCGAAAAACACCCAGAACACATTTATGGAATGGTATAATCTAAAATTTAGAACATATTTTTATATATTATAGTATTACATCAACAGAGGGGGATTTATAAATATTGGATAAATTATGTTATCCTTATTTCAATTATAATGAAGGATGAAATGACCATTAATTCTATTTATGGATATCATTGTTGGATAATGCTTCATGAATGAAAAATTCACATTCATTTCATGGAATAAGAGGTGATTTAGAAATTATTCAATTAATATAACATGGAGGATTTTCTAAAATAAAGTGAGTATAAATTCCCAAAAAATTAATCAACATTAGAAAACATGTATTTAAATAAATTTTATCATCTTATCAAAAATTTTTGTGATATCAATGAACTTTTTTAAACCTCTTGGGAACTGAATTAATGATTTTTAACATTCTCGAAACCATGTTCTGTCTCACCCTATATCCAAAAATGATATATTTTTTATCTTTTATGTCCATGTTTTCGATTTCCAATGATGTTATCCTATGTGGAGTCCTAGTTATGAGTTTCATGGTAACTATTTGTTTAAAACATTATTTTTTAAAAAGAATTTTTAAGATTCATTTTTATGATTTAGGTTTCTATGAAAGGAACCTTTAGGTATGAAACCTTAAAATACATGATAAATATTATGGAAAAATTTATTTTTAATGGTGGTAGAATCTAACAACTCGGTATTGTTGTGAAATAATTTTTTTCAAATTAATCTAATCTTTTTAATATTTTTAATTTGACATAATACTAAATATTGGTTTTGTTATTTGAATGAAACTATGTTTTGATATCATTATAAAAAAACAAGTTTATATTGAATTACATGAAACACTTGGATTTTATAGTGTTATACACAAAACTATTCTTGGTCTTTGTAACATACAACACCATATACGTTGTATATCTTCCATTACACACAATCCATGTTTTACCGAACAATATTATATTATATTAATATTCTAAGTTAATATAATTAGAAATAACCACTTGAAAACATTAGAGGTTATGATTATTATTAAAGTTTTTATGAAAATATAAGGTTAATAATATGAATTCATTAGTTTCCAATTTAGTAGAAATGAAAATATATTCCAATTTATTATATAGAAAATAGTATTATTTATAATCTCCCAAAGTTATCTTGTCTTAATAAATTTTATTAATTACAGTTAGTTAATGATAATAATGAAATATATATATTATATATTCAATCAAATATTTTATATATTCATCCAATAGATTTTTTAAGAATAATGTCAGAACCGAGAAAATTATATGCATAAAACGATAGATTTTTTAAAAGGGTAATTTTATTTCCTTCAAATGAAGAATGGATTTTAAATATATATTTTAATCATTTAGAAATTTTATAGAAAAAATAATACATCTTCGATCCAAGAGGGCTTTTAATAAATTAATTTGGTTTAATTTTTTTATATTTTCCATGTTTTGATGAATAATGAAAAATATGAAATCTGAATTGAAAAAAAATATTATCTTGAAAATAATGTTTACTGTCAAATTATAAATTTTATTGGTCATAAAATATTATTAGATTGATATTTTTCATTTTATTCAATTTATGTAATTATAATCTATTTCACATATAATTTGGATAGAAAAACATGTCAATGATTTGTATGTTTTCACTTTAGAAACTAGTTTTCTTGTACCTTCAATGGGAATAATTTTAAATTAATGATATAAATTTACGTATTTTTAATTAATAAATTTAGATTTACTATCTTTAATCATAACATCAACTTATTTTAAATAAGTCCCATTAATTTTGAGCAACCTGAAGAGTAACGTTTTTAATTTTTACTACGACCGTTTAGAGTAAATCTAGTAATAATGGGTGAAAATAATATTATAAGTTGTAGAAAACAACCCTAAAATGCACCCCAGTGTTATTAGTTAAATTTATTTATATATTTAATATATAGTGAGAGAAATTGAATAATTAAATGAACTATTTTCAAGTAAAATGATTAAAATGTTTTTAAAATCAGAGGGAGTGACAAAATGTCACGCTCTCACATTTAATATCTATAGTATATTTAATAGGGGTAAAATAGATGATATTTTTCAACAACATATTTAATACTAAAATATAAAAATATTCTATACATAATAATTTACTTTTAATATTTAGTGATGAAATATTTATTGTAAATAATTATAAAATGTTGATGTATTAATTATTCAATTATGAAATGATCATTTTTGTTATATTATAAACATTAAATTAAATATAACATTAATTAATTAATGTTATATAATAGTATTATGGATTAATATTACATGTTAGGGATGTATTAGGTGAATTTTTCTTATATATGATTGGTGGATTTATTTTCATAAAATAAATGTTATTAATAGTGTCAAAATTTACACTTATGATATTTTATAAAGATAATATTTTATAAAATTATTTGAAATTAAAGAAAATATTATATAAGGACAATGGGAAGGTATATGGTCTAAAATATCTTACATTTTTATTTTGTGGACCAATTTGACACTATATATATAAAAATTATGTCCTCTTAATGTTAAAAATGTTTATACTTTTGTGAAAATTATAATGGAATAACTATTTGTTATTCAAAATTATAATGTTTAAAATAACCTCAAAATTTGTCTAAAATATAAGGACTCATAATATTATAAACTTATTATGTATTATGTTAGTAAAAATAGAATCTTATATGTATCTTTACCGAAAAATATTATTTTAAAATAATATGTTGATAAAGCCCATGACTGACCATCCCATATCATATAAAAGGGAACCTATACTTATCTTCACTTAATTGTTTAAAAACTATTTGGTTCATCCATGCTATATCTAAATGTCCTCCCCACACCCCTCTTGTCATCCCGAAAACCAAAATTTGGGCGCAAATCCATCCAAATTAGTCTTTTTGTGAAAATCAAATGTAGATACCCAAATAAGAATAGGTTTTAACCAATATGAAGAGAGTCAAGACATAAGGATGTTTTAATAATTATGTAGAGAATCATGACATTAGGTATGATATTTCTATCTCACTTTTATTTTTAATACGATACAAAATGATCACCACTTGTTTCATATATGTGGTGTATATAAAACTTATTAATGTATTTTATGAGTCTTATGTTTAATATTTTTTGTATTTACATATCTATATAATGATCTCTCTCTTTTGTGGATTTTAGTTCAAATTTTACTAAATAAGAATAGAAAAATTAATCTTACTTTTTGTTCTTTGAGACACATGTTATTGTATACACCTATATTATTTTTTCAGGTTTTATAAAATCTCCATAGATATTTTTTTAATAAATATACTTATTTTAATGGTATATTAAACATCAATTAATGTTATTCTATTTAGTTGGAATCTATATTCCATAAAAATAGTTTTTAAAATTTTGATAAATGCACTTTTTAAGAATATTAAATAAAATTGATTTAAAAGTTATTTAATTTAGTTATTAAATATAAATTTATTCGATTCAAATTTATTTTCAATGAAAAATTATTTCTAAACATTTTATGATTATTTTTTCTTCAAAATTTATTCAATATTTTCCTCAATAATTATATTATATTATATTTCAAAATCATTCTCTTTAAAAAATAATGTCTTTTCTAGTTACTTATTATTTAATGTGAATGTGACCAAAGGATTCTATTATTATTATTTCTTTGAATTGTTTGTTTTTGAGGTATTTATCATTATATAAATATTTTTCTTTATCATGTGTTTTGTTATGATGTAATATTTATGAAATACACATTTTATGTGTTCACATATAAACTATATTATATTTTGTAAAACAATTTATGGTTTTAATTATATGAATGGTGGGGCCTATATCTCCCTCATATTCATTGGTTAAAATTTTAAATCTCATTAGTTAATGGGGGGATTCTAGTCGATTTGATTGATTAATGACAGTAGACGATGGAGACTGATGCACTTTGGGAAGATGGGGAAAACTAATCCCATTCATTAAAAGGACTGCAATTGGAAATGGATGTTTTTCACACACTGTATGTGTAGTCCCCATTATGTTTCCTTTTATGTTTTCGAAATTCTCTATGACATATTGGGAATTATAATACATCACGGCATTTTCCCCATAAATTTCATGTCTTATTCAATATAATACTTTCATAGATTACGATCTTCACTCCCTTATGATTAATATCTTATGAACATCCAATATTTATTCAATTATTCTTTTTTATGTTATTTTATATGTAGATTATGAAATACTAGTTTCATAACCACATTCTCATACAATTATAATAATAATTATTCTTACAAAAATCACTTATTTTCCATTACTGGTTATTTTTGAATGCACATTTCATATTGTTTCTTCTCCCAGTGATATAAATGAATTTCTTTGATAGGTGTACTGATTGGGAAGATCATAGTGGAAAACATTAAATAGATTTGTACTGACATGAAAAATGTGTTTAACGGTCCCAATGGTAATAAAAGAAAACAATATTTTAAATCAATTTGTTTAATGTGTACATATTCTTAAAAATTATGAAATTTTAATGTGTGAAAAGTGAGAGTCTCTATAAAAATCTTTATGTATGCTCACATAGTGCATTAATTTTGATATGATGGATAAAAAGTGGACTATGGTTGTTCAGTAATCATAATGAAATATCAATATATAGATTATACTAAAATTATTAATTTATAATATAAACAATCCAATAAAATTAAGTAGAAGAAGGAATAGACGTGAATTACTTGACAAAGTTGATTACAACTTTATAGAGGACATGCATTAATACATTCTTTAGGGACATAGAGTTGGTCTTTTGGAAAGTCCAAGACCTCTCAAGAATTTTCTAAAAAATTACGTAATAAAATTATGTAGGAGTTGGTGGAGATGAGTGGCTCTAATGGGTGTTAAGAAGAGATAGAGGAGGTGTCATTTTATAATTGAGTTGAGGGGAACATTATGAAATACCCACAATATTAAAATATATTAACTATATTATAGAGCCAAAGACATTAAAATGGATAATAAATGAATAGAATAAGACATTATAGAGCATATATTATCCCATTTGGGATTATTTAACATTTTGGTTCATTTTGAAATTGTTTAATAAAATATTAATCCAATAAAATATCATTATTTTAAAATTTGAAATTAATCATATAACAAGAATTCAAACATATAAAGGCTAGATGGGACATCGAATATAATTCATTCACACATCTCTAATATTTCATATTAATCTATATAATCTATTAGAAACATTAAATAATCTATAATATATCAAAAGTAACAATTTTAAAAGAAATATTATTATTATTATTTTAATTATATAATTATTTTATTAGCCTCAAGTAATTATTTAAGATATTTATATAATTTATTAAAATTAAAAAAAATTGTTATGAAAATATTTTAATATTCCTAAAATAGTCTAATAGTTTCATTCATATCTTTATTTTTTCCCTAACAAGACAAAATAATGTTATTAAATATAGATAGAGTGAAATTTTATATGTATTTTTATTTAAATAATATATATGATTTTTAATGGAAAGGTGTTTATTAAAAATCTAATATTATTTATTAAACGATAATGTTAGAATAAGATTCATTAAATATTTTTTTAAGATCTTTATGACATGGTTATAACAGTACCATTGGGTTTCAACCCTTATATATGCCCTTTCACTATTAATGTTAGAATATGGCTTTGTACATTTTGAAGGATCATATAGTTACTATAAAACACAGATCCACCAAAAAATGGATCATTGATGATTTCTTAGGTTCTAAAAAGTAATAATTTTATTTGAGAAAGATAACTATTTTATCTTCCATACTAATTTTTATATTTGAACGTATCCCCTAGAAAACAAGATATTATAATATTTGTCTTGTTAAAAAGAAATGTATATAATATATAACTTTTCTATAATATAAAATAATTAAGTTGATTGATGTCTTAAACGTTACTACAAGAGGCTATAAAAAACCCATCGATTGTTTTAGTCTAATATCCCTCAGAAAATAATATTAAGAAGAGTTTTATGGTGATCCTCTAATATTTATAATATTATTTTTACTTTTCATTACCTGATTCTCATTAAAGCATGGTAATTAAATTTATAATGTCATATATTTATATTATAGCAAATTAAAATTGAACAATTTTAAAAAATAGGTCCACATGATTCCTTGTTTGGTGAACATTTCTAAAAATTATGAACACATATGTTTATGAAATTAATATAAAATTATTCATAATGACGGGGCGTGAAAGTAGGTTTTAACATGAAAATGTTCAAAATTTTTATTTTTTTATACAATTTATATATATAAATGATTCAAATGACCATAATTTAATTAATATACATATTACTGGACTATTTTCACATCAATTCATCATCAAAATATAAACTTTCAACATGAATTAATCAGATTAATATCCATTTTTCAATTAAAACATAGAACATACATACTCTTCATCAAAAAAATAAACATATCATAAAATATCAAAAACTAAAACAATGTTATAACACATATTATTATTACAATTTTTTATTTTTCAAATAGAGATTATAATTTTTTTAAAAATTACTTTTAAAATATGTGCTCCATTAAAAGACAACAAAAGGGATTTTTCAAATATATATCTTTTATGCATTAAATTTAATTTATTGTTATATTATTCATAAAATATATATTTGATGAATTTAATAATATTTCATTGAAGATATCATATATAACATTCATAATAACTGTAATGCATTTCATTCTCACTAATTTAATGGCTACCTAATATTACTATTTAGTTTTTCATTTTAGCTAGATGTTGTGAAAAACATAATGTATCAAAACATTATCTTTAAAAAGTGGTAGATCATAAAATATTTGGGTGTTAAAATAGTGTTTTCCCAGATATAGGGATCACTCTAAATTTCTTCCAATAACAATAATTTTATCACTTGATTTCTAAATTATTATTTCATAAACCTGATGTTAATATTATTCATTCCATTCTATTCCATCACTTTGTTTCTCACATTATTTTTTTTGTTTTATTTCGTAAAATCAATGTTATATTTAATGAGTTATAGTTTTTTTCTTATTTCTTTGGGTTCATCCCAAATTATTGGATTGCATAAATTCATTCTAGAATTTTAGTTTTTTTTTCATTGATTTATAAATTCAAAATCATTCTAACACATGGGGAATTAATGAATCAATACGTGTGATTGGTTACCCATTACCCTAACCAATACACTTCCCATTGTTAGGTATGGCACCACAGTATGATTATATTGCATATGATGTTTATTTTCTCATATATTTCTTGGTTATTTTATTGTGTTTAGTACTCCCATGTCTAAAATATATCATTGGCAAGGGTTTTAATAAGGGGTTCTTAAAAAAAGGGGTATAAATGTTTTTGGAATAGATTGAATGATAACCCCACCTAAAACAAATAGTAAAGTGAGGAATATTTCACTATGTTATATTTATATATTTTTTATATTGATGTAAATATGTATAGATTGAATACATATGGACTATTTAATCTTTAAGAACAATTGATTTTCATTCATGATGTAATATTTTATTACGGTATCGACTTTATAATTTGTGGGATTTAGTGTACTATGAGTGTTCTAAATTTTTTTGAGGTGATTATGATAAAACATTTCGGATTATAGATGAAATGATCAGTACCACTATAACAAATTATTACTGTTTATTATAACCCAAATCTAGTTTTATCCACTTTCTATATTCACAAATACTCATTTGTACCTATGAATTTAATATGAATTATTTTTTTCTGTCCATTATTTTTATGGAATCATAATTAATGTGGTTATTATAGAAAACTATTATTATCATAAAAAGAAAATACATTATATTAGATTTATGGTAATTACATAACATAATTTTCCATAATAATATCATATATGTCTAGTATATTTAGAAACACATACAAGTAAAAAACCAATACTTATACAGACTAAATCATCTCCCACATAGTTATTTAAAAATAAAACCCTTCTTAGAAATATCAAACACAAAAAAAATTCTGCATAACCACATAAATGAAACATAATAATGGATTAATATTGATTATTAATATGGGTAAATAAGGGAGATATCAATGATCAATTAAACATAACATGAGAACAAGTGTGTGAGAACATAAGAGTAAATCATGAAAACCATAACTTTTATATTATATATTATAGATCATATTATAATTTACTAGAATTGATTTTTCATTTCATAATACTTAAATCAAAGAGGAGTCAATGAACATAGTCCACGGTAGAATACATTTGTTAAATGATTTCAAAATGTGTCTCACACATAATAATAGAATATCATTTCATTAGTTGTCAAGGATTACAATCAAAACAATCATATTTATTATGTTCACTCCTCAAACCATTATATTAGTCGATGATCACTCAAACAATAATCATATTGGATAGTGTCACATAGTAGACTGGGGTCACTCCCTATTACAATCATATTCATTTCATTGGATATTCATTTATACCTAATGCATTGGAGATGGATATTGTAGAGAACCCACCCATAAAATAACGAAAATTAATATTGATGAGTGCCAAAATAAAATTAAATAGTCATCATTAAAAAACTAATTAAAAGAAACTATTTTGGAAAGCATTTAATATGACACAACCCATGAAAAAAATATGTTTCATAACTAAATGTTTATAATAATCATAAACCAACTACATAAACAATAAAAATGGTATCCGTAGGTCACATCCTATATATATGATATATAAAATGATGTATAGTTATCAATAATGAAAAATAAAACCATATATATATCATTAAAAATCATGATGAAAATAAACTTTCCTCATTTAAAATAACATAAAAAAATAAAAAATATTTTAAAAATAACCTTATATAAATAAACATGGAAAAAAGGTAATCATTAAATAAGTTAGATTTCATAATGGCTGGATATTTTATTATTATAATATATGATAAATAAAATTATATTAACAATTTCAGTAAAAATGTTATATGTACATCATTTAAGAAAAAGTCAAAAAACAATCTTTTTAAACAATTTTGAAAAAGTAAAATGTAACGGCGCAAAAGTTTATTAATGAAGATTCATCATGATCTAATTAAATGTATTATTATGGTTATATAAAACATATAATCTTCCATGGATATATGTTTTTGTATTTTAAAATACTATTAATAATGGTAACTATTTCTAATATAGTCAATTAAAAATGATCACATGATTAGTATAAATCTGTGCCTTTAACAAATCCAATTTACTCAGAAAATGAAAGTCATGGGCTCATCTAGTAGAATTTATCCATACAAATCCCATCATTTAGAGATCAAAAATGACGTTGAATCACTGAGATTTTCACTTTTCCAATACCAATTTGGGAATGAACACGTTAATTTGGAACAGAACCGCTACGGAAGAAGTTGCAGTTAATAGTGATTTCGACCCGAGGGATGTTATCCGAGTCGCCCCAAGAGTTTGTCAACATCACACACCATAATGTTACCTCTTATAAGAGTGTTAAAAAAATATATTTAACAATACCCTAGTACTATGATTATGTGAATTATTTTTTATATAGAATATACATACATTTTATGATTGTCAAATTGTAATGTTTTTTAAAACAAAAACAAAATTTTTAGATAATATTTAAATTCAATTCAGAAATATATTTTGACGAATTAATTGATTTTTGAATTAAATAATATGTTAATACAATTTATTTACTATATTACTTTTTATTAAATATAAATGGTCATACAATTATTAGGAATATAATTTGTAATTTTCATTATGGTTTGGAATCTCTTTTTGTCAAAAAACCTGAATTTTAAATAAATATCGATTATTATTTTAAAAATAAAAATTCACATATTTATAAAATTATTTATATATAATGAATATCATTTTTTTATTTAGGACGTTGAAATTATCTAACAGTGAATTTTTCATAATTTTCAGAGATAGTGAAGAATTTGGTTAAAAATTAAATACCGTTAAAAATATATAATGAGTTATATGACAATAGAATGACCCAATAGTGATGTTATAAAAAAATATAAATTTTTTTTCTTACAATATCTATTTTATATCTAAAATAATGTTATTTTATATTTCATTTATTAATTTTATGATGCCTTAGTGGACCCTTCAAAACATATAAAATAATTAAATATATTAAAATGATTTCCTTGAGTGTGTGAATCAGCTCCACATAAGAAAGCCTAATATTTTAATAATATTGGCCATTAAATTAATAAAATAATGTTTTCAACTCACCTTTTAAAAAATTTTAGGAAGAAACTATGGGTTGTTTCGTGGTTTTAATTATTTAATTATATAGATTCCTAAACCTATGTTTTTGAAATATTAAGGAATTCCCATCTTTTTTCTTATATAACCCCACAAAATATTTCACTTCTCTTCACTCCAAAACCTTGGATCACGTCCCTAATCTGACCTCCTCTCTTTATAATCCTCCCAAGTCATCCCATTATCCCAATAAGCGTCTCTCAAACGTCTCCCAAGCTTTTGGGATCACACTTCCAAGTAAGGGATTTCATTTTTTCTAATTTTTGTCCAAATTTAGTTATGTTGTTATACAGTTTTTTCAATTAGAAATATTTGGTTATGACTCACACCACCCCCAGACCACACTCATTATTTTTTAATTATGATATAGCTCTTTGTACTTCAATAATGCCTCCCATGTACGTCTATTCCGATATAAAAATTCCATAAGGAATTTCTATCTTCTCATTTATATTCAAGAAATTATTTTAAATTATGCATCTAAATAATGTTAAAGATGATGAAATATTATGTAACATGACTAAATTATAGTCAATCTCTTATATAAATTATGATAGATCAATTTCACTCTCATCAAACCATTTTACAATTTCTATTGGACTTCGTTTTGATGATAATGTTAAACCAAAATTTCCCATGCTAAAATCTTTATGTAAGTGAATACCGTATCTGTTTCTCTATCAATGTTATCCAACTTTATGCACATGTATTTTTTTTAGGACATACATTTATTTATTCCACATCTATTATTCATGTAATAAATAATGGTTTTTAATAAATCCATGTTTTATGATCCAAGTATCACAATTATGCAAGAAATGAAATTTTTTATAAAGGTTTCACCCTGGTTTCCCTACAATGCATTAGAAAAATATTATATCATGATAATATATTATAAATTATGGTTTAATCATGCTAATTCAAGTGAAATGATTTTATACTCATGATAATTCAAGTTAAATGAGGGTTTACTCATGGTATATGTGTAATGAACCTTGGATCATGCAAATATCATTTACATATTGTTCCCACATTTCCATGTCATGATAATCATGTTATATCATGGATTTAAGTTAATTTTTCTCTTGTGATCCATTGGTATTCCAATTTCATAGCATGTACTACATTCCTCACTTTATTTTTTTTACTCCCTTATAGGGCTTTATAGCTCACACTTTTATTTTTCATGTCCATACATTGTCCCATGCAATACTAAGTATGAAAGAATGTTGTAGTCATGTTAAATTATTTTTCAATAAAGATGTTATATTTTATTTTATAATTAATTATGTAATGTTCCGCATTTTCCCATTACATAATTCTTCTTGATCCGTACAGTTTTCTTAATTGAATTTTTATATAATAAATCATGTTAATGTGTGTAATATTGATATGGGTTGTTATAGTTTCTATTAAATGATAGGTTTAGTTATATTTATGTCAGAAGTAAAAACAACATGTTAAAGCCATATGGAAAATACTATGTATAAAAAAATCATTCCAAGTTTATTTGAGTATATAGAAAGTGGTTTATCAAAAAAAATTCATCCCTGTCTAGATAATAACAAGTAGTGGTTTCTTTGGGATAGATGTATCTAGGGGTAAAACCCAAAAAAAACACTACGAGCTTGACTCAAATAGAAACTAGTGCACAGAAATGGATTTTCTACACTTTTGGTTGTGACAATCATGTGTGTATGCTTTGGTAAAATCATAATATTATTATGAACCATTATTAATTGAATAAAAAATTTACCTAATAATATATGTTGAGACAAAGAACATGGATAACAAATATTTGAACCTATAAATTCATAATTTAAGGAAATACAAAAAAAATTATATGTTATCCCTATTTTTTAATTGATCCCCCTTTATGTGATATATCACACCAGATTTTTAATTTGATGCTTTGGTTCGAATCATCTTTCATTTCATAACTTTTATTGGTTTCCAGGTGTTCTAGGTTTGAAATTTTTTTGCCCCTTGTGTTCTTGATTTATGACCATTCTCTTGGTGGTATTGAATGGTACATGGCCTCCTGTTTTTTCAATATTATGGTATTAGGTTTTGTTGATTTGGAGTTGGATTAGTGACACTCCATGTGGAACCACTTATAGGTTATGTTGTCGAGGTGGTTTGTACCATTGTGTTGGATGAGGTTTTGGTTCTAAAGTGTGATTCTTATGGATTTTTTCACTCCTATACATGGCCTATCTTCCCCCCTTGGTTTTACTCTAATACCCCCTTAGAATTGGATGAAAACCAATAATTTTTGGGTGGCCAGGATAGGCCCCACGGTTTGGCTACACGAATCAAAACCATGCAGGCAAACCATACAAGTGTGTCTAAGTCATTAGAAATACTTTTAAAATTACAATTTATTCCCTCTTTAAAATTTGTCTAATACTCTCAATTCTTCCACCATTCAATTCAGTAATCCTTGGGAGGAATTCAAGCTCCCCCAAGTTTTCATTTAACCCATCATTGATAAGGTTTTTTATGATTAGAACATCAAAATCTTGAAAGCAGGTCCTCCTCTCTTTGATTTATTCCCATTGCTTAGAGTATAGTTAACCCTTTCTTGAGTTCTAAATAATCCTAAAACCAGAGTTCAGAGAAATGGTTTATCTTTTTTTGGGGGGGTTAAATATTTAGGTTTTAGGATTCTTTTATCTCTCTTGTGGTGTGGAAGTGGTGCGTTTGGGGTTTCACACAATGATTTAAGGGTTTTGACTCAAAAGGCCAGTGGCTCCATGTGTAAACAATTATTAATGAGTTAGCATTATATATTTACTCATTTTAAAAATTCATCGTATGTTGTTTGGGGTTGGGAAACATTTTATAATTCATTTTGTTTTGCATTTAATTTTATAGTTTCAATTTCCTTGAAATTGGGTGTTTTTCATGTGTAACTCTTGGGGTATTATTTGGGTTTATATTATATCATATGAAATTTGTTTAATAAAAAAATTTTGGGATGTAAATTCATCTTTGGTAGTGTATTGATGTGACAAAGGGTTTTAAAGAGGGGGTTTGAATGGATTTTATGTGTAAAACGATGTTCATCCTATTGAAAGTGTTTTATGAAAACTTTTGTGTTTTCATGTATATCTATTGTGGTATTATTTGAGGTGTTTTTATAATACATGAGATTGGTTTATTAAATATTTCTAAGGATTCTAATTCTGTTTTGGATTGGTATTAATATGATTTTCTCATCGAAATATGGTTTTAAAATGGGGTTTAGGTGAAAATCTTGGGTTTTCTGTTTAGAATTATTTTATGAAATAATTTAATGGTAAAATGAATTATGTAAGGGGGGAACCATATTAGAAAACTATTTTGGATTTTTTATATATTGGAATGGTCCATTTTAAATATGAAATGGGTTGTCTTGTGATGTGTTTCATCTACGAATTATTTTATAAAAATTATCAACATATTTACTAAAATGTGAATGAGATACGAAAGTGATGTGGGATGTTTTTATGATTGTGATGTGATAAATAGATTTTTTTTATGAAAAGGTTGTTATGTAAAATGTGAGTTGGCTGTTATGTTATGTTTAAAAGCTTGGTATATATTTGATAATGTTGTTAAAGGATGTGTTTTATTGTGATTGATATGAAAAATGGGTTGTGATATATTTTGGTGTGAGTTGGATTTCAAAATAAATTTTAATGAAAAAGGGATATTATGTGCTTGTGTGATGTACATATGGAATTATTGGTTGATGTGTGATGTGTAAGTGATATTTTCATGTAAAAATTATATTTCATGACATGTATAACTTGATTGAGCACAAGAGTGAAACTCGTGTATCTAGGTTGGTGGACGTGTAGTAGTTTGCCAGTGATCTGATGGGGTTTGGCCTCAGTTTCACGTAGAAAGATTTACACATACAACACTAGCTAAACTATGATGATGATGATGATGATGATGATGATTATTATTATTAGGGACCACTAGGTTATGGGTATGTTTTCTACTAGTTCCTCATGCACTATAATGAATATTGAGATGGTAACTCTCACAGAGATATAATGTACTTGGGACCCCCAACGAGCTAGTGCCTAGGGGTTATTTCGTATTTCTTATCCTCATTAGATTCATTACTCTTACTGTTTATATATGGTATGTCATGTGGAAATTTCAGTAGCATTGACATTATATTTAAAAGTGTTGATTCTTTAAAAAATCCCTCTTGAAAACATTTTTTATGTAATGGTGAATCTTTTAAAAATTGTATCTAGCATTTCATGTTTTCAAAAAAATGCATGATTTTCATCTCTAAAGGTTTATCAAATGGAATATCTTAGTGGTTATATCCTATCGTGCTTTGGCTCACACCTTACTTATAAAAATTGGTGTAAGTAGCCTTGTTTTTTTTGACACAGGTTTGGGTAATGTTTTTAGTGCCAATGGTTCAAGTTTCTACAGGTCCTTCTTAGAGATGTCTTGTAGAGATGGCATGAGGGAAGTTCCACTTTAAGGAGTATGGTTATTGGTCAGTTCATTATGGATTTATATAGTTATTGTAACCTTTTATAATTGTTTAAAACTACTTAATTCAAATTTGGTTTTTTTGTAAAAGATGGTTTGATTTAGAAAATCAATTTTTTTAATATTGTAACTTTTTTTTATTATACATTTATAAATTCGTTTAAATCATTTCCAATTTTCGTTTTATGATACCCAAGAACTTTCCTTAGCCCGTGGGGATCAGAAACGCCCTTTGGGCCTTGTAATGGGCCGGGTATGGAGTTAGTTTTGATGGCGACTAGATATGGTTCTTGAAAAAATGGTATCAAAGAGTTTGTGGTTAACTCTTTAGGTCACATTATTTATGGAACAATCAGGATAGTTTGGAGTTAGGATTTTCAAGACATAGTATTATTCTTATTATTAGTGTTTCTACTCACTACACCACATGATGGGATTCTAGTTAAAGTAAATTAAGGATATATCGGTGTCCTCTAATTTTTGTGGTTTGTTGATGATTAGGGGACATGAAAAGAGAGGTGGGTTAAACGTCTCAGTGATATCACAGGGACTAGAAAGCCCGGTGGAGCTGGGAATATTCCCTAGAACACTCTCCAAGATGGTGACGTTATTGTAATATATTCACCAACCGTATGTCCAACTAACCCACCAAAACTTGTTTCTTCTCATATTGTCTTGAACTCTTTAGTTTTAAAATTTTGGAAGTTTAGATTTAATGATAAAATAACTTGGTTTTAAGAAGGGTAATTTTTTTGTGAAATGATTTCCATTTAAGGAGAGAAGTGTTGGATTTTTGATTTAGTGGAGCTGTGTTTTTCAGAATTGTTCTGAAATAGAAAATGATGTGTTTTTATCTCTTTAGAAAGCATGAACCATGAAAAAGTTGGTTTTGAAAAAGTGTCTCCAATATAGTTTTCTAATTAATTGAATGGCGTTTTAAATGGATGAGATGAATTTAAATTTTTTTCATTAGATTGAAAGTAATTTTTAAATTGAATGATTGTTCTTTTCTGAAAGTTTTTCTATGATATAAATTGGGTTTGACTTTATAGTTAGTGGTCTTGAGAAAAAGGTCTTATTGGATGATTTTATTAGTTTTGAAAAGTTGAAATGGATTTTTTTTAACATTGGCAGTTTCATGAGAAACCCAGTGAATTGTGTTAAATGGGATGATATATGGTTAATGGATCTATTGGATTAGTGCCATGATTGATATGAGGAGGGGGCCTGGTGTGGCAGAGAATCATGCATGTGTTAGGAAAATGGGGTAAAATTGGTGGATAATCTATCTGTAGAACTGTTTGATTTCAAAGAAATGTTTTAAAGGAAAATATGATTTCATCAATAATAGTTTTGTATGGTTTGTAATATGTGTTTTTAAAAATGTGGTTGTTGTGGGATGTTTTGATTCCAAGAACCCCTCCTGTTTGAGCTGTGTTTTGGGTTTCTGTTTGGTTGGTAAGCTGGGTAGAGGACCGGTTAGTAGTATCTTCTGAGAAATGATTTAGTATTCCTTTATGGTGGTTCCCTTCATGTGTTTTGATTTGGTTTGTGGTACATTTTCCCCAATTGAACATCTTGGTTTGGTCATTCAGTTCTCCTGTTGGGTAAGGTAACCCCCCTATGTGTCAGTGCACAATAGAAGTTCATCCCAAATTGATTTTCTATTAAGAAATTCTCTAATTGATCAATATAGAAAATATTTTTCACAATATATGGATATTGAATTTATACCATTTCCTTTCATTGATTTGTTGATTCTTTTATATTAGTAGAGTTCTCTTGGATGGTTGATATAAACCATAGTTTCTCAAGTTACATGATTCTTTGAAGGTGGAAGTGTTCTGGGGTCATTAGTGTGCATGAGTATCTGGATGATGCCAAGGAGGGTCTTTGGGTCCTTCATTATTCTATTAGAAGTAAGGGATTATGCTAAACCATCAGCGTAGGAAATATGGTCATGTGTGGCTATTATGGCCATTTTATATAATTGAGTGATTTTTGGGGACATTGTATAAGTTCCCGTCCAAATATTGTTTCTATCAGTCACATTGGTGATGTACGGTGACATGTTTTCATGTCGTGTTCTCGTATGACTATAAAAATTAAGGTCGTGAATTTCCATAAGAATCTCGGTTGTGTTTGGAGTATGTACCCCTTGGAAATAAACATCAAAATCCACTCTTTTATAGGAATGGATTCATATTTTTCATTTCCATCTGTTGTTCCTCACCTGAAGAAACATAGTGTGATGTGTGTGCATCCTCTAAGCCCAAGTATCAGTGAAATTATGGGTTCAGGTAAAGTGATTTTAGAATGTTTCATGACCTGGTAAAATAATTGAGTATTGAGTTTTATTTTTTTGTTGTACCAAAAGAATAATTATCATTTTGGTGGTTTCCAACTCCTATCATTGAGGCCGAAGATGCTTCAATCATTTGAGCTGTAGCCATAGGTCATAGAGAGAAGCTGGAGCATAGTCAGAGGAAATCCCACGGTCTTTTGAAACATTGTAAAAATTCTAATCCTCACTATGAAATACGGGGAATAGATTAAAAATATAATGTTTCAATCTATATTTTGTTGTTCCCGTCCAATGAAAGATGTGGGAGGACATCATTTATATGTTATCGCCAAATGTCCTTCCATTCCCCTTTGGGTTCCATAGAGTTTTTTTATAATTGTTTTATTTTTGGCTAGACTGGTTGAGCACATGGTTTGTGCATGATTAGTAGTGATAGTGTTCTTAGAAGCCGGGAAATCAAAATGATCCACATGGTTAATGCACAGTTTCTCAAACTATGCAGATTAACTATGCAGTCATCCCAACTCTTTAAAATTGGGTCCTTCCTGGGTTGGCCCATGCTGATCCGTTATGAAGGTTTGTTATTATGGTGGGGAGACACACTATTATTGTCATGTATGTTTAGAAATATTGAATTGAAGTCTACCCCTTGTATAGGGGAGTCCGTTTGGGCATCCACTGTCAGTATCCCGATCCCATCTCGAGAAAACTTTGAATAGTCTCTTATTACGGGGAGCCCATTGAAGAATGCACAATGGTCTGGATAGATTAATGTAAGTGTATCCCTATTCATTATTGTTGTTCGTTTCGGTAAATTTCCCTAATAATGATCGGATAGTGTTAGATGGGTTCTCTTTTGGGATAAAACCTAAATTTTCTTGACCAGTAATGTAAAGTAAAGTATGTTCTAGTTTTTTAGAGTACTCATTTCTTAATTTATCACTAGAGATATTTTCACTTTGGGGGAGAATCTTGAAAATGGAGTACATCTTGGTTTCTAAGATGTGTTTTATTTTTCGTTTGGACTTTTTGTAGATTTCCATGGGTGGAAATAATTATGGTGGGAAAAATTGTTACAATTGTATTTTCAATTCCAGGATTTGGTTCAAATCATCTTTCAGTTCATAGCTTTGTCTTGGTTTCCAGGTGTTCTGAGTTTGAAATTTAGGTTTATCAGGTGTTCATGATCTATGACCATTTTATTGGGGGTCTTTAATGGTACTTGGAATCCTATTTTGAAAAATTATTGGTATTTTTGTGGTTATTTGGAGTTGGTTTAGTGAGACTCCTAGTGGAACCACTTATGGGTTAAGTTGTGGAGGTGGTCTTTACCCTTATGTTGGATAAGATTTGGGTTAGAGAGAGTGCTTTGTTATGGGAATTTTTATCCCCTATACTATGACTATAATTCCACCTTGGTTTACTCCATGGATCCCCAAGGAATTTGAGGAGAAAAATCACTTTTTGGGTGTATATAATAGGACTCATGATTTTGTCGCACGGTTCCAAACTGTGCTGGTGTGTCCAGGTCATTAAAAATACTTATAAAATTCCATTTTTTCATTCCCAAAAAATAAGTCAAATCCACTCCATTACACCCCTATTCAACACCATCATCCAGGGTAGAACTCCAATATCCCTCAAACTACCATGGAACCCATCTTCTATGGGGTTTTTAGGTGGGAAACAATAAAATAATGACGGTAAGTCATGTTCTCTTTAATTTTTTCTCCTTCCTTTTGGATTCATTCACCATTTCATTAGTTATAATTTGTAAAAAAACTATGTTTCGTTGCTAAGGTATAAATTATTGTCTTTTGGGTGAAATCATGTTGATTTATGTTGATTTTATCTTCCTTGTGATGCGTCAGAGGTGCGTTTGAGGTCTAGCACCAAGATTTAAGGGTTTTGACTCAACAGTTTGGATGTTGCATGTGTAAAAAATTATTAATGAGTTATTATGCAGTATTTACTCAATTTTCGTATTCCTCATATGTTGTGGGTGACGTGAAAACTATTTATGATTGATTTGGTTAAGCGTTCAATTTTAGAGTTTCATTTTAGCTTGAAATTGGGTGTTTTTAATGTGTAACTATTATGGTATTATTTGGGAGTAATTTATAACATATGAAATTTGATTAATAAATCTTCTTTGGGATGTATAATCTTATTTGTAAGGGTCTTGGTTTGTGATTGGGTTTGAAAGAGGGGTTTTTAATTGCTTTTATTTTTAAAATCGTGTTATGCCTATCGAATGTGTTTTATGTAATTGTTTGTGTTTTCTTGTGCTTATTTTGTGGTATTATTCTATGTTATTTTATAATACTTCAAAGTGGTTTATTAAATCTTTCTAGGGCTTCCAATTCTATTTTTTATTTGTATTATTGTGATTTTTCCCTTAAAAGATGGTTTTTAAATTGGTTTTATGTTCAAATATGGGGTATACTCCTTAGAATTGATTAATTAAATATTTGAATGGTTTGATGATTTATGTAAGAGGTGAAACCATATTGGAAAACTGTTTTGGATTATTTATAATTTGAAATGGTCTATTTTAATTATGATAGGGGATTTCATGTGATGTGTATCATCTTGAATTTTTTTTATAAAAATGATCAACAGATTTTCTGAAATGTGAAAAAGATGTGAAAGTGATGTGGGCTTTTTTCTGTGATTGTGATGTGAAAAACGGATTTTGGTTATGAAAAGAGGGTTATGTAACATGTGAGTGGGAATTTATGTGAGTTTTAGCATCATGGGAATAATTTTATAAAATTATTAAAGGATATGTTAAATTGTGAAAGATATGAAAAATGTGTTGTGGTCTATTTTGGTGTGAGTTGGACTTCAAAATCAATTTGAATGAACAGGGGGGTGATGATCTTGTGTGATGTACTTTTGAACTATTTTGTTGATTTGTGATTCGGAAGTGGTGTTTTTAGGTGAAAATTATATTTCATGACTTGTTGAACTTTTTTGATCATAAGAGGGAAACCCAGGTATCTAGGTGGGTGAATGTGTACTACTATGCTCATGATTCCATGGGGTTTGGATTTAGCTTTATGTAGTAATATTGATGCTTACAAAACTAACTAGATGATGATGACAATGATGAATGGGGACCACTAGGTTATGGGTATGTTCTCTACTAGTGGTTCATGCATGAGAAAAAATATTATGATGGTTACTCTCACTGAGATACGAGGTACCTGGGACCCAAAATGTTCTATTAAATATGGGTTATATCTCATTCCTTGTTATCATTATATTCTTTACTCTTAACAACAGTATACTGTGTGATTTTCTAGAAAATTTTTGTAGCATTGAAATTATTTTTAAAACAGTGGGATCTTTAAAATAACAAACATGAAATTTTTTTATTTAAAAGTGAATCTTTTAGAAATTGTAGCCAGCATTTCATGTTTTAAAAATCAAGAATGCTTATTATCTATAAATTGTTATCACATGGAATCTTTTAGTGGTCATATTCTACTGAGATTTGGGTCACCCCCTAAATACACCTACAGTTTTATGTAGAGTATCTTATATTTTTCATAGCTTTGGGTGCATATTTTAGTGCCAGTGGTTCGGGTTTGTATAAGGTCCTTTGTGGTATGGTCTTGTGGAGATGGCATGAGGGAAGTGCATCTTTCCACTATAATGCTTCTTGGTAAGTTCATTCAGGGCTTATATAGTAGTTTTAGTCTTTTAAAATTGTTTTAAACTATTTTATTCAATTCTGGTTTTATTGTAAAAGATGGTTTGTTTCATAAAAAAATCCATTTTTTCTATATTGAATTCATTTTTATTTTGACTTTTATAAACTAAAGTAAATAAAAAAATTTTTTTATTCCATGATTCACATGAACTTGAGCTAGCCCATGGGGACTGGGAATTCCCTACAGGCCTTGTCACGGGCCTGGTATGGTGTCGGTTTCTATCGCGACTAGATCATGTTCGTGACATGTTACCCCTACCTTTCCTATTATTCCATCCAATGGTCAGTAATAGGAAGAATCATGCTAACATACGATTCCATGATCATTTTGATGGCCATTCTAATGAAATGCCCAATCCGATGGGAGGGGGAATCTCAAACATCGTCATAATACTCTCTCAGTTAACTCATATTTTGAATAGAATAATGGGTTAATATGAACATTCAGACCCCCCCTTTAAGAATGAAAAATCCATAATCAAATGATTAATGAGACTATGGCCTTTTACATTTAATGAATCATCTGATCCCCAATCGCCAAACAATTTCTCAACTCCATTGAAGAGATATTCTCCATCCTTCAATTCTCTGAACAAGAGAATGTTCTTCTGGATGCTTATCGTATATAGGGTGTAGTTGATAAATGGAGGATATTGATAAAAAATACAAATCCTATGGAAGTGATTGAGGCATTAGAATGGTTAGAGTTTTGGGAAACATTTTTGGATTAATATATTCCATGAACATTCTAACATAAGATGGAAAAAGGCTTCCTTTCCCTAAGAAAAAAGATGATGAATCCATCGAAGCATACATGGAAATCATAACAAGGATTTCTCGATATGATTTCATCATTGTCATTATATCTGAATGCACGGTTGAACTCTTCTTTTTTGGGATAAAACCTAACCAACAAAAATCCCTATAGATCCATGACTTTGATATCTATTAGGAAATTGTCTGATGATCCCTCAAAGAATAAATGGATATTGTTGAATCCTAGGGGTATCATTGGGATAAGAGGTAGAATGTGGGATTAAATTATGGAGGTCTAATGGATAAATAAAACAGTGATAAGTTGTTGTTGAAAACCGCTTTCCAGAGGCATGGAAAGAAGTCACCCAAAAATTTCTTGATTGGGAGGAGGAAATGCTTTAGGTTTGGAAAAAAGGACACCTAGTTATTAATTTCTAATAAGAAAAACCCTGATGTTGCGATAGGGGAGAGGAATTCTATGTTTGATCCTCAATGCATTTTTTATTTTTAAATAGAAAAGAACCATGACACATTTCAAACTGGTGCCTTAATCCAAGGGTTTTTAGAGGAAACCAAAAACATCCATGAAAGAAAAGGTGAGTTCTTACCATCACTACCACTGATGCTAAAGCCGAAAAATGAAGTGGGAATATGTAAGATAGTAATTTATTAAAGAACAGTGAACGCAGTTTTTGATTATGGTTCAATGCATTATTTTATATCATGAAATTTTAGTAGATAAATGTTAACACCCCCACAAATCATAGAAATTGAGATTTTGGTGAGAACAGAGAATGGGGAAATCATTGGAACCCATGAATATTACTCCTCTCATGCCCCAAATTATGGACTGGACTTCTAGGAGAACATCTTCATACTCTCTATGGTGGAATTTGATGAAGTTTTTATCATGGATTGGATTTACCTATATAGAGCCAACAAAAATTTCCATGAGAGGGAAATGACTTTCTATATTAATAATCAACCCCTGATTCTATACATGTTCAAGGTGGAGGATGAATTGTTTTTAGAACCATCATATCAACCATGAATATTACATCCTAATGAGAATGCGCATCTTTCTCTGATGATTGATTATATGGAAGAAACCATATTTGAATAAATTTTTATTGTGGGGAAATTCTTTGAAGTGTTTCCCAAGTAATTTCTTTTTCTTCATCCTACAAGCGATTTTAAATGCATGGTTGATCTTCTACCCAGGGCTTTGACAATATCCAAGAATCTATATTTAAGGATGTTATAGAGCTTGAGGTGATAATGAAATCACTACAGGAGAATCTAGAAAAATGTTTAATACACCAATATGCTTCACCATGGGGTGCACTAGTCCTCTTTGTCAATAAGAAGGATGGTTCAATGAATCTTTCAATTGATTGTCATGAGATCAACAGAATCACGATAATGACAATTATCCTCTTCCAGGAATTAACGATTGTTCGATCATCTACATGGAGCACAATATGTCGCCATAGTGGATTTGCGGTTGGGATATTACTATGTAATGGTGAAGAATAAGGATATCCCAAATACTGTTTTTTGTAAACGGTACGGGCACTATGAATTCATAGTGATGCAATTCAGCCTCACTAATGATCTACAAATCATTGGGTACTTGATTAATAGAGTCTTTAGAGATTTCCTTGACAAATTTTTTGTAGTAATTAAAGATGATATTAAAATATATTCCAAAACCATGAAGGATCATGAGGATCATTTAAGCAATGTACTAGAGGTCTTTCAAAATGAGAAGCTCTATGAAAAGTACACAAAGTGTGAGTTCTAGTTAAAAGAGGTCTCATTATTAGGTCATATAATCACAAGTAATGGGATATCTAGGGACCCCTCCATGGATGCTGATAATGAAGGATGACCGAGGGCAACATCGGTGACATATATCTATAGCTTCCTAAGGTTAATAGGATTTTATATCCAATTTCTGAAAAATTTCTCATGCTTTTGAAACCTTATTACAATGCTAACTCAGAAGAGAGTCATGTTTTCATAGAGTGATGAATGAGAAGAGCGCTTCATGGAGTTAACAATGGGGATTATCACTGTAACTGTTCTCACACTACCCACAAGTGGACAACTTTTTTGGTATTCAGTGATGCTTCGAAGAAGGGCATGTAATATGTGTGAATACAAAATTAGAATGTCACTTCCTACTATTCATGAAAATTGAATGTTCATGATAAAATATTTACAACACATGGTCTGGAGTAGAATGTAGTAATATTCACTATAAATATTTGGTTATATTACCTCATTGGGGAGAAATGTGAAATACATAAGGATCACAAGAGCCTCAAAAATATATATATTCACATAGAAAGAGCTAAATATGTTACAACAAATGATGGTTATGGCTGATTAAAGACAATGATTTATCAATCCATTACCAACATGAGAAAGAGGAAATGGTGGAGGAAGCTCTTAGTAGAAATGAAATAATAATTCTATCATTGATGAGAATTGAAAAAGATCCAATCTTCTTAGATTTGATGATGATTAACATGTGATTCATAAATAATGGATCAATATCAATCCATTCACAAATTATTTCTCAATCATATCTTTTATAATGGTAAAATGGTGATCAAAAGGATGATGTGAGAATTCAAAAATATTAGAAACTATCATGAAAGAGAAATCCTTAGAGTTTAATGTTAATGAAGAAGGAATTGTGAGATTTTGGTTAAGACTATGTGTTCCCTAAAATCTGGAATTAAATAATGAACTTTTGGATGATGCACATATTTTGAGTTTTGTTATTCATCGAGGAATCAAAATGATGTATCAACATCTCTAAGGGAATTATTTATGGGATAGCATGAAGAGGGATATTGCTGAGTATACATCAAAGTTCATGGTATGTTATCATGTGATGTATGAGAGGAAGTAGTCAAAGGGGATGATGCAACCATTACCTATACCAATAGGGAAATTGGTGAATATCACCATGGAATTTTTCACAATACTTCCAATGTAATCCAAAGGAAACAATGCTATCAGGGTTTTTGTGGATCGTCTTATAATGACTGCACGCTTCCTTGCAATTTGGGAGGATATTTTATTGGATCAACAGCCACATAAATACATTAGAGAAGTAGTAAGGCTGCATGTAGTACAACAATCTATTTTATCTGATCAATATCCATGATTTGTCACTATGTTTTGGAACAGTCTCCAACATGTTTTGAATACTGAGCTGAACATCGATACATCTTATCATCCTCCAACTAATGTCCAATTTGAGTGGAATATGAAAACACTTAATGACATGTTGAGATCATTCTCATTGAATTCAAATAATGATGGGATCAATATATTCATTTGGATAAGTTCTCTTACATAACACAGTTTCCAGTCAATCATATAAATGGATCCTTTTGAATCCATTTATGTGACAAGTTGTAGAACACCAGGATTGTAGAATGATGTTGGGGAGAGAAAACTCCTAGGTCCAAAAATGGTCAAGGAAATGGTGGAGAAGTATAAGACCATCCAATAGCACATTAAAGCTGCTTAGACTCGAAAAAATAAGAATATTGATAACCATTGATGATACCAAGAGTTTAATCATTATGACATGGTATTCCTCCATGTATCAATGTGGAAGAGAGTTGTGGGATTTGGGAAGAAGAGAAATCATAGTCCAAGGTACATCATCTCTTTTAAGATACGTGATCGTATTGGAGATGTGGCATATTAACTAGCACTCCCACCAAACCTATCTCTAGTAATTTATGTATTCTATGCTTCAATCTTGAAGAAGTACATACCTGACCCATCACATGTAATCAATCCAGAGGTGAGAGCTTTTTAGATTGACCTATCCTATGAAGAGAAGACGATGAATATATTAGATTGTATAGAAAAGTATCTACAAAATAAGACAATTCCCCTCATCATGGTGTTGTGGTGAATCCACATATTTAGAGAGCCAACATTGGTATTGGAAGAAGTGATGAGGTAGTGTTACCGACATATGTTTTAGTGTGGGAAATGGAAATTTATAGGGTAAAATTTCATAAGTGTGTATGATTGTAATGACCCAATAATTTACTAATTAATATTACTCTTTATCTAATTACATGTATTATTATGGTTATATAAAACATATTAAATTTCATGCTTTTATGTTTTCAGATTTTTAAATCCCATTAAAAATTGTTACCATTTCTAATATAGTCGTTGAATAATGATCATATGATTAGTATAAATATTGGGCTTTAGAAAATCCTATTTTACAAGAAAAAGGAAATGATGGCCTCATCTAGTAGAATTTCCCCAACTTGATTACATTTTTGAGAGCTCCAAAAAGAGGTGTTGTCAATGCATTTTAATCTTGATCAACCCCAAGACATGCTTCAACACATTAATCTTGAACAGAACTGCCAATGTGAGTAGTGGAAGTTAATAGATATTTCTACTCGAGCGATGTAATCCAAGACGCCCCAACAGTCATTCACCATATCACACCATATCCATAGGTCTTATGTAGGTGTTATAAGGGGTTATGTTACAATACCATAGTACTTTGATTATGTTCATTACTTGGAATAAAGAGTATACATTCAGTTTATTATTGTTACTTTGGAATTGTTTTTTTAAAGCATGAATAATATTTTTATTTAATATTTAAATTCAACAAAGAAATCTATTTTTTTGAATTAATATTTTTGAATTAATATTTTTTAATTAAATAATATTTTAATAAAATTTTATTACTAAATTACATTTTATTAAATATAAATGATCATATATTTTATAGGAATACAATTGTAATTTTTATTATGGTTTGAAAAATGTTTTTTTGTAAAAACCCTTGAATTTTCAATAAATGTCAGTTATTTTTTAAAAAATTGAAATTTAAAACTTTATAAAATAATTTATATAAAATTAATATCGTTTTTGGATTCGATATTTCGAAATTATCTAACAGTTAAATTTTCATAATTTTTTGACTTAGTTAAATTATTTGGTATAAATTAAATATCATTTAAATATATAATGTGTTTTATGAAATCACAATGACCTAATAGTTATGTAATAAATTAATATAAAAGGTTTTTTCTGAAAATATATCTTTTTCATCTAAAATATCATGATTTTATACTTTTTTGTTAATTTTATGATGCCTTAGTGGACCCTCCTGGACATATAAAATATTTTAACATTTTAAAATGATTTCCTTCAGAGTGTGACTCAACTCACAAAATAAATCCTAATATTTCAATAAGTTAGGTAATTGGATTTATAAAATAATTTTTTCTACTCCCCTTTGATAAAATACTTGGGAAAAACCTTGGTTTGTTTTTTTGGATTGAATATTAAATTTTATAGATTCCCAAACCTAAGTTTGTGAAATATCAAATCATTCCCCTCTATTCTCCTATATAAACCCACCCAAGATCCCACTTCTATTCACTCAAACACCATGAAGCACGTACCTACTCCTCCATCCCCTTTCAATTATCCTTCCAATTCACCCCAAGCTCCCGAGAAGCCTCTCCCGACCATCTCCCATGCCTTTGGGATCAAAAATCCATGTAAGTGATTTCTTAGTTTCCCATTTTGTCCAAATTTTAATATTTTGTTATACACTTTTGTTTTTCAATTAAAATGATAGATTATGATTTCCATCCTCCCTCATTCATCCCTCCATATGATTGAAAGATTATATAACTCAATATCTATCATTACTTCCTCACATGTACACATATTACCGTGCTAAAATTCTATAACAAATTTCACTTTTTCCATTTAAATTCAAGAACTTCTTTTATATTATGCTTCTAAATTCCATTAAATATGTGGGATATTATGTTCAGTGACCCCATACTATCCATTTCATGTATAAATTATAGGATACCCATTTATATCTTATTAACCCATTATATGATTTCTATTTGATGTCATTATGCTGCCGAAGTTACACAAAAAATTCCCATACCAAAATCATTGTGTATGTGAATACCAAACCCATTACTCCACCAAGGCCATTATCCATTATAAACACATACATATATATTGAGGACTAACATTTTTTTCTTCCAAATCTCTTATTCATGGAATATATAAAGATGTTTAATGAATCTATTTTGTATGATCATTGTGTCACACTTATGCATGAAATGAAATTTTTATAAAGGGTGACCCTGAATAGAACTCCAATTCAATGGGTATAGAATATTATCATGATAAACCATGTGAAATGATGATTTACTCATTCTAATTCAAGTTCAATGAGGGCTTACTCGTTCTAATTCAAGTAAAATGGGTGTTTACTCCTCCTCTATGTGCAATAAGACATGGATCATGCTAATATCATGTTAAATATTATTCCCACATTTCCATAATATGATAATCATACTATATCGTACCTTTATTTTCATGTATCTATTGTGATCCAATGATATTACCATTTGCTAACATGTAATATATTATTCATGTTATGCCTTGTTAACTCTCTTAATTGGATTTATAGCTCACCCTTTTATTATGCATGCCCTTAGGTTATCCCATGCAATACTGAGTACCAAGAAATATTGTTGTACTATAAAATAAGTTTTCAATAATGATGTTATGTTTTATGTTCTATGTTTTTATGTAATGATACTAATTTTCCCAAGACACTAGTCCTCATGTTCCATAATGTTGTATTATGTGAAAGTTTATGTAATAAATCATATTCATGTTGGTAATAAAGAGCATTAAATTTATATAAAACAAGTGAAAAAATTAATTTAAACAATTATATTATAATTTAAAAAAACTAAATGAAACCATTTACAAAATATATGATCATGGAACATATTCTCGTTTTTACTTAAAAGTTAAATAAATTTGATTATCCTTAAAAAATAATTTTTTTAGATTTTTTATAAAATAGGGGAAACATAAATGAACCCATATATTATCTATAAATAAACTAATTAGAATAAAAATCACTGGATTAATAAAAGATAAGACCTAAGATTAAATCTTTCTGAACAAAATCATAAAAAACCCCAATAAAAATTATATTTAATTGAAAACTCATATAACTATGGTACCATTTGATTCAAAACCCGATGGAATAAATAACATAAAATGAAACATTATATACCTTGAATTTTTGGTGATTCAGGATATATCATCAAAAATTTGTAGTAGATAAACATCATAAAAAAATTTGTGCATAATGATATAAATGTCAAAATGTAGTAGAAATTAATATGAAATAAAATATAGTGGTTATTCTATTGTTGTGATGATTAGTCTAATAATTGATCATGTGTATCTAATTTAAATAGGATTAAAATAATTTTGAAAGAAATCATAAAATAATTAGAAGCCATTAGATAGATAATTTTCTTATAGCACATATTATAAATATAAAATATAAGCCAATGAAGAGATATTGAGTTGTGAAATCCCATTATTAAGTTCTTATTCATTACACACATTCAACCAAAATAATAAATATTTAATAAATATTTAATTTATTAAAAAATATATTTATATTTATTATTACTTTTATTTTATGTAATATTATATAAAATTTAATTACTAAATAGATAATGTTCATGTTTGATGCTTTGACGATATTTAATTCATCTGTCCAAAATTATTTTAGTAGTTTAACTATGAGAAAATACTTTAATGATAAATAATATATTGGATAATAATCATGTAATAATATTTTTTTTAAATATATTTCATTTTTAT
This sequence comes from Viscum album, assembly GCA_963277665.1. Classification (NCBI taxonomy): domain Eukaryota; kingdom Viridiplantae; phylum Streptophyta; class Magnoliopsida; order Santalales; family Viscaceae; genus Viscum; species Viscum album. Next base: position 1,267,892,805 of record OY728159.1, read on the forward strand.
GGAATCAATTAAATTTCGTTATAAAAATTTTAATAAGTTATAATCATGGTAATAGTAAGTCATATATAAAAATGATTTCAATTTAAATTAAAATGATCATAATGAAAAGAACATAATTAATTTTTTATCTGTTTATATTTATCATTATATAATAAATATAAATTTATTTCGTTCAATATACTTATATATAGAATTCATTTTATGTGGTTATAAAGAATGGGTCATATAGCTTTCTGTAGGTAGTAATACACAAATAACCAGAAACAACCTTACCATGTATACATGAATGGATAGGTAAGAATATAATGAATATATTAAAATTAAATAATGAAAAATAATTAATTAATTTTATATATATATTATATCCCTAATTAAACCAACCCATTATCAGTGTTGATGAAAAAATTAATTATGGTTATTCATGAAACGATAGTCTACCCAACACACAAATAGATTATTCAATTCCCATTTAATATTAGAGAATAATGAAACAGTGAATTATTTTAACATTACCACATATGATTATATTTAACATACTAATATAATTATATCACTATGTATGAATTATAATTTATGGAGGGGTAAGTAGAAATAGAGTAAAATCTTAATTCAAAAAGATATCTCTTATTAAGATAAACTCTTTAGGAATGCAATAATAATATTCATAAGAGAGTTTTATAATAAAACAAAGGCCTACAATACATGTTTTGTAATCAATTAATTCATTTAGTGAGATATTTTATTTAATAAATAGAATATTTATGTGTTAATAAAATATAAGAAGGGATTACCTTTTAAAAGTGAGGGGTGGTTATGGAATATCATAAAATATGTTTTTAATATAAATTAACTATATTGAAAAAATGATCCAATTTAATATAATTTAAAAATATGATCATTAATGTTAAAAATAATATCATCCATCAAATTTTCTATTATTTTAGATAACTTTTCTACACTTATCATTTTATTTTATCCCAGGTTATCCCATTTGAATGATTACTATGATAAAAATGTTTTTCCTCTAAAGGGGGAAATATAGTTATAATAAATTGGGAATTGAGCAACAAATGTTCTTTTAGTGATGATTTTAAACATATACCAATCACATGGATAAATATAAGTTGTTTGGAATTTTAAATCATTTAATAAAATATTATTTATTATAAAATATCCTTAATGTCATTTTAGAACTAGTCATTTAATTTTAAATTTTAAACAACATGTATGTAATGTAACAAAATATAATCCTTTCAAAAATCAAACCAAATTTTATATTTATATAAAAATTTAATGTAAAATTATAAATATATCAATTAATACTACATTTAATATTTTAAAATCATTAATTATGTTCCTCTATTAATAAATTAATATTTATATTAGAGTTGAATTATTAATTATTGTGTTTATTTAATTTCAAAAATAAAAGTTAAATAAAAATTATAAACTAATAATATATAATTAAAGTGAACATTTATACACTATATATGTTGTTTTAATCATTGTAATAAAATATTATAAATATGAAAATGAAAAATTAATATTTTTTATTTATCAATTCTGTAAATATTATAATAGAAAAAATTAAGGATACATGGGATGATATTTCCATATGTTAGAGAAATGGATATAAATAGTAGAAATTATTTAATTATATAAGTGAAATTATTGATTTATTTCCAATTTTTTCTAATTATCAACTAAATTTTAACATCATTTTCTTAATTTAACCATACTATGGATATAATTGTTTACAGTAGTTAAGATTCATAATGGATAATAAATAATGGGGTATCATTTTTAAATTAGGTCATCAAAATTACAAATACCCAATAAATTTTTCAATATTAGATTTGTAAATATTGAATAATTTAATTCAAAAATAAACACTCAATGCATGATGAAAACTATGTTTTCAAAAAAATGCATTTTTAATAAAAATGTGAAATTTCACATTCTCTGTGAAAATTAATCTTCATTATATGAATTTATATTAATAAATATAGATATATACTATATAATATAAATTTAAATCATTCCTTGTAAGGTATTAATAATGTTAATTAAAATGAAAAATTCATTATACACATAAAAACTGTTTTAAAAAATAGTGTTTTAATGTATTAATTTTTTTTCCCCAAAATAATGAAATTATTTTAATAAATGGAAATTACATAGATTATTCTAAATAAAATACATCAAATTTATCATTATGATGAAAAAAATAAATTGATACATTAAATTACTTGATTTAAAAAATAGAAATGAATATTTTACAAAAAACAAATTTTTTTTACTAGAAACATAAAACGGAATATTAAAAAAAAGATGAACCACTCCCCATATGATAATTTTTATATACTGATTTAAATTGTTTTATAAATTATAATATAAACCATTAAAAAATGGTAGATAAATATTATATTATCCACACACAAAAAGCAATAGAATCATTTTTTAATAAAATAATTTTTGAATAAATTAAATGAGATTTCAAAATATTATGTGCATAATTAATAATCCTCAATCAATAATTTTTTTGATTAAGACCCTTAAATATATTTTATAATTCCTTAATTAATATTCTTAACATCCAATTCAATAACTAGGTTATAATTTCCCATTATTAATAATATATTTTTCATATTGTTTATGATCAGTGTTTCACATCTTATATTCTATTGAAAATAATTTTGTTATTTAAAAATATAATTTTTTAATATTCTACCACACAATTAATAAATCATGTCATAAAAAATATGATTTTATCTATGAAATCATGATTTTAATATTTAAAATTTTATTTCATTAAAATGAACACTGTAATCTGGTTTTACAAAACAACATCTTAGAAAAAAAGAAAGGTAGACATAAATTTCATCTTGAATAAAATAAAACATTTTTTCTAAATAGGATAACTTTCAAGAAAAGTACCAATATATACATAAAAGAGAATAATAATAGATAAGTCCAAATAATATGATAGAGAATATGGTTAAGGGAATGTTAAAGACTACAAATCCAATAATATGTTATGGGTGTATGGAGATTTTTAGTCACAAGTGAAGGTTAATGTATAAAAAATGTATTCTATTAACCCTTACCAAATATTGTGGGATTATTTTACTATCCATATAGAGAATAATAAAAATTATACATAAAGAAAAGTTTTTATTTAATAAGAAAAAAATCATCTTTCGATTATTATTCAATAAAATTTCACTTACTTTGTTACACCATAAAATAAATATCGAAGATGATTTTATGATTGTTTTCATAATATTAACTTTATATAGATAATAATATCCATAAAATATTGAAATATATTTCGATATGTATCTTTAAAATTACAAAAAACATAATTGATTTCACATGTTACCCGATATTATAAAGTATTCTATAAAACCTTAACTGTAACACCTAAATATCAACTCAATCCTTTCCATAAGAGTTTAGACATATTGTCCGAACATAATATGTCTAAAAAAATTCAAACATAAAAAATTAACATGTAATGTTACTGAATTTCATTAAACATCTTAACATTAATCCCCATAGCATTATGTACTAACTAGTAATGTCACATACTAAATATTTAATAACAATATCACCATAAAACCTTAATGAAAATATAATTAATTTTATGGTATATTGAATACATCTAGAATAAATAAAATCATATGTAATAAAATATAGTATATGAATCGGAATATTATCTTATATCCATCATAAATAAATTTTTTTCGAAATTAATAATCATTATTTAGGACACTAATACTATATTATTTACTTAATAAATACCAATCATATCTTTATCATAACCAAAAAATTATTAGTTCAACATCAGGAACATAATAAGGGTTAAATTTACACTAATATTATGTTTTCTGTAAAATATCACCTCACAAAAAAAAAATTCTAGTATATTAGTACTATTCAATATAATAATATAAATCCATAAATAAAACTATTTATGAACAATCCTTATATATTTTATGATTCTAATATCCAAATATAATTGATATAACATTTCTACATCATAACTATCAAATCCAAATACATTAACATTGGAATCCTTCTAGCTTAGTTATTTTATTCATAGTTCTTTCCATTGATTAGGAATTAACCCTTATATTAAGTAATTGTCTGAAATAGTTAAAACATCACCCACACATAATATATTAAACTCATCGCAATTTTATTTCATTATTTTATTTATTTCTATAAAAAACATAGTTCCCAGCCTTTTAGACACTCCTATAATGTGTCTCATTACACATTTCTAACATGAATGTAATTTACTCATCATTCAAATATGGTCCCTACTATCCATTTTCATATAAAAAAGTATCCTTCTCTTATTTGGTGAGTCTAAAAGATAGTTAAGGATATATATATTAATTATATATCATGATAACTGATTAAGAATAATCACACTATATTTCTTTATAGATATCATCAATTTTTTTAGTCTCATTCTAGTTTTTCCCATTATATTGAGTCATAAAATGATTCCTCCTAGTTTTATCAATGAAATAAAACAAAAAACCATATTTTGAGTGAAATAATATTATTGGAAATCTTCCAAAATATTTGTACGATGAATACATCATGAAAAAATATCACCAGTTTATAAAAACCTAGTTTTAACCTATGTCGTTCATTTTTCATCATCTATTCAAATAATTTAAAATTTCTCAGAAACAAATATTAATTATACCTATAATATCCAACAGGATTTTCAATACAGGTGTTAAGTAAGGCAACACAAGGAATTCACTTGAAATATGGAAAAAATATAAAAAAACTATTTTCCTGGTTATTACACACAAACATATATTTTAAAAAACAATATCTAGTTTTTTTTATTGAAACATGGATGTTTTTATAGGAAAATAAAATATATTTGTTTACAAAAAATAAGATGTTCTCATATATCTTTGATTATATTAAGCGTTATAACTAATAATTTCTCATCCTAACTTTAAAATTTTTACAAAATCATACTATACGTCCAACTATAATGACAAATGTTTTTCATACAAAGAAATTACTTGGTATTATATGAATAATAATTTAAAAACATGGTGATCCATTCAATAATAATATATGACTAGTATAATTTGAAGCATTGAGATGTAAAATTGATTTATAAGGGAACCACATCATCTCTAACATATTACATTATAACATGAAACATTTATAGATATATCATACGTAAAACCATTTTTTATAACCTAGTGAATGAAAATATAATAAAGGGTTAGCTCAAAATCTCAGTAAAGGTAAAAAAGTTACTTATAAATGATAAATTAAACATAACATGAGAGAAAAGTTATTATAACATGATTATTACATTTAAAATTTATAGATTTTATATCATATATAAAAATATTGAGTCATGTAGTATTATTTAGTAGTTCAATATTTTCTTAATCATAAAGGAATCATAAATATTAATCAATGAGAGCATAACATTGGAAGAATATATATTATTTTTCATACACATAATCGTTGAAATTAATTTCTATATATGTCAATGATTATTTCTAAGACTTTAGTAGTGGATATCATTCACTCCCCAAACCATCATAGAGGTTAATATTTATTTCCATCAATATCATATTGGAATATATCCCTTACTAAACTAGCATCACACCCCATTTTTGTACCTTTTATCAAATGAGATATCCACATTTACCCACAAAATTGTATGGATCAAAATTTTTAGGACAATCCGATAGATAATTAAAGTCATATATTTTGTCTATTTGATCAAATATGTAGATACATGAGTATTCAAAATTTTGGAATTGATGTAGAAAATTGAATTTGTTTATCGTGTGCTCATCATGGGTTAAATGGTCATTTTACAATAGTAGATGGTCATAGATACTTTTTATATCCCAAGCATGGGTCTTATAATAAATTTTATACGATAGGATATGAGATTGGTGGAATTTTGAAGAGTTGGAATATGAATGAGAATTTAATATTTAATTAATTAAATATTAAATTGGTCAGGTGGTTTTGGGGGACTATATATTCTAAACAGAGAGTCGTATTGATATTTTTATTGGAATTTGTATCTAAAATGTGGGTATTTCAACGGCATGATATACAAGTTATCCATGTTCATAGACTCAGGATGATTGTTAAATTAGGGACTAATAAATTAGTTAATTAAATATATTAAAAGAGTATACCCACCCCATTTGGGAGTTCCCATGAATAATAGGGGCAGGGACGAGGGATCTTCATCATGTTCAACACTCATACCAAGTGGACTATGAAGGGAGATACTTCCATAAATGTTCTTTGGTGTAGATTGGGACTTGATCGAGGTGAAGTGTCTTCTGAGAGTGTATTTAATCCCAAAGCTTTGGTGTTTACACCATGTGGTTGGAAAGTTTTTATTTTGGTGTCTCAATATCAATTGATTAGTTTTTTCCATGTTTTAATGCTTTATTTTCACATCATGATATCACATTGGGTTAATCTGTTCTTGTTTGGGGAAAAAGGGGTTTCATGGAAGTTGTAGGGATTTCCCATTTAGAAATCCCTACAACATGACATGTGGTTCTATGAACACACTCCATGTGTTCTTCCCATTCTGGCAATAAATACATTTTATTAGGATATATTTTGTACTCTGAGAACATGTCGTGTGGTGGTACATGGACGTGTGTCCGTTCATCTGAAAAAAGAACACATGAAAATGGTTTTTGGAAATTTCATGTTGCGTTCATTAATTACACACCATATATTATTATATAGGAAACCCCCTTACCATTATGGACATGAAAAAGTACACGATATAGGGGGGATGAGAGTACACACTATTTAATCTAATGTTCATGCCATGTTATTTTTCCAGTATAGTAGTTTTGGGCATTTTTTCCTTAGAAGTCAGAATTGGGCATGCGAGTAGTACATTCTGAGTGTGTTTCCACCTAGATGACAATTGTGGGATCCTTATGACATATAAAAGTCATATTATTGGTGTTTTAGAAAAATTAGGTTTGTAATGAGGATTTTTTTGTGGTTTTGATTTAGAATCCTTCAGTTATTTGAGTTTTGAGGTGGGAGACCTGACTTAGGGTTTTAAGCCCATTGTTTGATCTGTAATAAGCATATTATGTTTTCTAAATTAGGTTTCATGGATGAAAGATGTGATATAATATTCGAGTAGTATCTATAGAAGATCATGGTTGTCCTTAAGAATTGTGTATACTCACTCAGGGTTAGGGAAGTTGAGGTTTAGATCCTATAGTTGAGGATTAAGGTGGAAGAAGACTTTTGAGCTAGGATGACACCATATGATTTTTGACCTGGTAGAGTGTTGATGTGGTGATGAGTTGAATATGAGTAACTCTTGATTATTCCTCAGCAGGTAGGTTTATGGTTAAGTGATCATTATATTCCATGGTTGACAGTTGAGAATGGTTGTGTAACATGAGAACCACTATGTATTTGAGAAACTATAGTTTAATTCTTGGTTGATTTCAATATTGATGAAATTAGAACCACTGATGTTATGCATTGACCAATTTACGATCATCATACATGGATTTTTAAGTCTCTGTTTGATTCATGAACTGATACTCGATGTTTTCGGACATGTGATTACTGGTTTTGGGATTTTGGAGAGATGCTCCACTCCCTATTACAGCATGGATTCGTGGGAAGGGATTAATATCTTAAACCTAATTGTATAGACAGGGTGTTTCATATTGAGGTTGGTATTGTTAGACTTGTTGTTCTACATCCTAGTTGTATTCATTGACTGATGCTCCGTGTTTTCAAACTTGTCACCTTGTTGTTGGGATGGCTGGGCAAGGCATATCTGTTCCCGGTTGGAGAGTTGGACTGTTTCTCTATATGTGTCAACCAATTTCCTTTTTTAAATATAGTTATGATGCCATTATATTTCATTAGGCATGTTTTATTGGACATGTTTATGTTTTTTTTGATAGTATGATACTCTTTTCACTATAGTAATGATACGTGAGATAGACGTCAGACTGAAGGTTTGGGTTTGGTAGTAATCTTGTTTTGTAATGTCAAAAGATGTTTCAAGGTTCCATATATGGAAAATTTTCTAATTATCAAGACATGGTATGGGATTGTGTAGATTAATATCCTTAGGGTTAGGACTATCCTTGGATGGGTTCTTGTGGTTGCGAGGTTGGTTGTGTCTTCCATGGGTATGGATCCCATAGGTTATTTAGGATACAGAACAGTTGAGATGAGCTTAGAGATATTCTTAAATTTTCCATAGAAGGTATGGTAGATTGAGGGATTGGACTGACAGATTCACTATTTTTTATTTATATTTGTTTTATATTTTATATTGTCTATGTTTTCCATATTTCAAGAGAAAGAACTTGTGAATGTAGTTTATAGGTTCCCTATTAGGGGTGGCCTATTGAGATTTTTTATCACCATTGTATGTGCACATTGGTGTGCATATAGTCATTTATTCTATTTTTTGGTTGTGTAATAATGTACAAGGGATAGGGAAGCAGACCTAGATTTCATGGTACATCAGGATTCTTTTGAGGAGTATACTATTCTTGTTGGAGTAGCTTGATTCGTTACTAGAGACAAGATACATGTTATGACCCGATGTTTGTAGTGGGGCCTATTTTCGTTACGTTTTAGTTATTCATTTATGTATATATGATTGGCCTAGTGGAATATACAAGTTGTATATGGGTTTTCAGGCTATTATTACATTTTAATTTTATTATTTCATGTTTAGTTTTAGATTATCTACACTTCCTCTAAATATTTTTTTATTTGTTTGGTTATTTACTTCTGGTTTTGAACTCCGATATTGGGATATATTCTCCTCATAGTTTTACCATTAGACACCTACTTCTAATCAGTAGACTCTGGTGTATAAGGATGTGCACTTGAGTTCTTATAGAGATTTGGGTCAGAGCACTGGTTTAGTGGATACCTATTCGGGTTGATACAATGTGTTATTAGATAGTTACAATCCTAGTATTTCACTATTTGGTGTTTGGTAGATTGGATACATAAGAATGTGTCTGATCTTGTGATGGATACTAGGCTGGTGCATCAAAAAGACATGTTCTAGTAGGAAGTCCATGTTACTAGGGGATGGTATTTACGTTATGGATTTTTTGGTGAAATGATTGAATATGATTTTCCCTTTGGGTGATGCACATATTGGATTTATTTTATATTTTATGTTGGATGTTATCCTCTTCTCACATGTCAAGGCACTTGTGAGTTACTTTTGACTATTTTCCTATAGAGGTAAGAGACATATTAGGCATAAGGAGAGGTATGTAAGATCCCCTTATTATAATCATTCTTGTATGTGATTTTACATATTTTCTTCTGATGGTTTGTTTTGGGGATCCACAACAGGATGCTCGATGGTGGGGAACTAGTGCGGTTTTATGTGAGGCTGGTGTAGTGACCCTAGTGGTTTAGTAAAGTATAAATATATATCTATAGACCCCTTTTAGATTTTTTTGGTTGAGGTTTGTGAAATTTACATTTCCTCCAAGGAGTGGTCTGAAGTGTAGATTCTCGGACAGGACGAACACCCATGTTGCGGGCAGTTTGTTTTCATATGACTTCGTTATGATGAAGGACCCAAGAGATGGGTGTTTTTTCTAGTTTATGTCATGTGATTATGATACATGTGCTTATGTAAGACCGTGATTTGTGTAATTTGGTGTTTTGGGTTATAAATTTGTTGTTGGACAAGGTGTCGTGATGTGGGATGTGACTAGTATGTTAGGTGGGAGAGCTTAGTGGCCTTTCTGATGAAACTCTATGAAGTTTCTGGGCACAACGAAAGCGCCTGGGTGGATGTGCCCACTTGGATTTTTGTCATTAACAATGATCAATCTGGGATCAATATGACTGTAAACGCCAGTCTTCACAGATCGAATCACAGAAATTGACAAAGAAAAGGAAATTCCTGGAACCACAAAGTAGGATCATTACAGGTTAATTATAATTATTTTCATCAATTTAAAAGAATTACCTTTTGGGTGTTCTTTCTTCATTGGTGTTATTTACCACGTTCCGATGTGATTCTTTATTGCGACGCACAATCCATGTGTTGGTTTCCTCTAGCGTTGATCCACACATGTAACTCGTATCTCGGGACGTCGCTAAAGGAGTCTTCGGGTGCTAGTGTGGAGAAACCACTACTTGTGTTGTCTGGCTTAGAACATATTGATCCAATGGAGGAGGATCTCCCTCGGTCTTGAGAGCGTTCTTGGGGGAAGAGGTTCTTTCGGCCTTGAAATAATTCTCCAGAGATGTTGTGCACAACGATTCTCTTGTGTGTTGGAAAAGAGTTGGGGTTGTGAGGATATTTATAATCCATCTTGAGGTTGTAGATTTATGAAAATAAATAAACACATTACGCTTTTTATTTATTTCATTGACTTTTATTTAAAACCCCCCATGTCGAATAATTAATTCCATGACATGCACCCAAGCTTATTATAATATTTATCATTTAAAAAATATTATATCCTCAAAATCTCGACTGGAAAAACTACACAGCATGTATTAATAAAAACATGGCATGTAATTTTATTTCATTGAAAACTACACGGTGTGTACATTCAATGTAAATAGTGTGTACATCCTGTTTTCATTTATTCATTTCCATTCTATAAAGAAAACTATAGGGCGTGTAATTATTAATACACAACATGTACTTGTTTTCTGTGAAAAACTACACGGCGTGTAATCATTAATACACGACGTGTATATCTTGTTTTTAATTTCCTTCTTCCTCCATCATTAAAACTATTTAGGCTTCCATGAATAATTATGAAACCATGTACAGGAATAATATTTATTCTACTTGATATAATTGAATACACTTAGTGTGTGACCCTCTAGGCCTCTTTCTCATTGGCATTAGGCGAGCTTGCCTAAAGTCCAAGATTACTATCTAGAAATGGGTCAAGGAACCCAAGATAAATAAGTTGACGCCGCATTGACGTATATCCTCATACAAATGCTTACTGTGTAATTAAATCCATTTGTCTCAATATCTCATCAAGTAGGTTTCATGGTAGTGTCATAAACCTTTATGCTTGATCTGTCGTTCATTGACTTCCTGAAATAAACTTGTCATTTACACTATGTCCATGGAATATTATGTGAATGTTCTATTTCAATCAAAGGGCCGAGATATCAACTTCCATAAATGGATGGGAAAAATCATTCCTCGACTTATCCATTAACAACATGTCACCCACGACACACCCAACGTACCCTACTTCCCACCAACTTTCTGTGTGATGGTTTTCATCAGTAAATCTAAGTGTGAAAGTCATGAAAAGAGTTAATGATAATCTTCCAGTCTAAGGACCATTACAAAAACTCTTAGATAGCAATTTGTGATGACACAAAGACATGCAGAATTGATACTGGTGGGTCTGTTCTCATAATCTCCCATCTTGAGGATTACCATGTGCGAACTCCATGAGAGAGAGTCTCGTCTTCTTATGAGTACTCACACATGACGGTCTGTATACTATGTGTCCAATCATAGTATGTCATCCAACTATAGAACAATATTTAAGAATATTGTTATAGCATTTCAATGTTCTCAACATAGTGGGGATATTCCATGTCTTTATTAATGCAATAAATATTCCAGGACATTATTCTGTTATAGTCATTCGGAACAATGAACTATATATAATAAGTGAAAATTCAAGTAATAAAAGTACAAAACAGTTGGTTCTCAGGTCACCAACCCTTACAAACTCCCACATGGACTAGAGCCAACTACCTACGACTTGTAGTCCGCTAGACCTCACATGATGATGATGCTTCTACTAAGTCAAGGATTTAGTGAAGGGGTCTTCCACTTTGTCTTCCATGAAAATAATTCTCACAACAACATCACCTCTCTGAGGAAAATACCTCAAGAGATGATACTTCCAAAGTATGTGCTTTGACAGCTAATGTGACCTTGACTCTTTTGCAATTTCCACCGTTGCAGTATTATCACAATAGTGTGTGATAGGATCTTTATTGCATGGTACTACATCTAGATCTTGGATGAAGCTTCACATCAATACTGCTTCTTTAGCTGCCTCAGAAGCTGCGATATACTCAGACTCCGCTATAGAATCTACCACCACAATTTTCTTTGAGCTCTTCTAGCTCACTACACCTCCATTAAAATTGAAGATGTATCCAGTATGTGACTTCATGTCATCTTGATCAATATGGAAACTAGAATCTACATGTCCTCTGATGAATAGTTCCTCATCTCCTCCATAAACCAGTAACATATCCTTAGTACGCCTCAGATACTTAAGGATAGTCTTGAATTCCATCCAATGGTGGTCTACTGGATCAGCTTGATATCTTCCTACCACACTTAATGCGTTAGAAACATCTACCCCCGTACATATCATAGCATATATGACTGACCCAATCACGGATGTGTAAGGGATCCATGCCATTCTCTTTCTTTCCTCATGTGTCTGAGGACACATTTTCTTGGAAGAATGAATGCCATGTGACACTGGTAACAATCCCCTCTTGTACAGTTCCATACGTAACCTCTTCAGTATCTTGTCAATGTATGTACTATGAATTACGCCCAGCATTCTCTTGGATTAATCATGATGGATCTTGATCCCACGAATATATGCTACCTCGCCCAAGTCTTTCATGGAGATGCAATTATGCAACCATGCCTTAAATTATAGTAAGACAATTACTTTCTTTCCAATTATTAATATGTCATCAACATATACAATTAAGAAAACCCCTGCACTTCCACGAAACCTTTTATAGACTAAATGTTCACATTCATTCTTAACAAAGCTAAATTTCGTTATAGCTTAATCAAAACTAATGTTCCATGACCTTGATGCTTGCTTTAATCCATAAATGAATTTATGAAACTTGCATAACTTTTTGACATTCATTGGAGTCACAAACCCTTCAGGTTGTGTCATGTAGACATCTTCCTGGAGGTTCCTATTAAGGAATGCGGTTTTGACATCCATTAGCCAAATTTCAAAGTTAGGGTAAGCAGCAATGGACAATATGATTCTGATGGATTTCAGCATCCCAACAGGTGAAAAGGATTCATCATAGTCAATTCCTTAATGCTTTCCAAAACCTTTTGCAACCAGTCGTTCCTTATAGGTGTTGAATTTCCCCTCAATGTCCATTTTCATCTTGAATACCCATTTATTACCAATAGGCTTTACATCAACTGGAGGAAATACCAAAATCCAGACTTGGTTTTGGTACATGGAATCCATTTCAGAATTCATGGGTTCTTGCCACTTGGAAATGTCTGGGCCATCAACTGATTTCTTATAGGTAAGAGGATCATTATTGTCAACCAATAATGAGTCACCATACTCGGTGACAAGAAAACGATATCGTTCTGGTTCTTTCATCTCTCTCGTGCTCCTATATAGTTTTTGTTTCTCTGGAACAGATTTTTCTTCCATGGGGCTTTGTGGAATCTGTTCTTGTACCAACTCCTATGTATCTTGAGCCTCAACTTCATCGAAGTCTATCTCGCTCCCACTATCTCTTTTAGAGATGTGATCCCTCTCAAGGAATATGGTGTGTCTTTCCCCTATAACCTTTTTGTCTGAGGGGTTGTATAGGTAATATCCCCTTTTTTACTTGGAACATCCAATCAAGATACACTTTGTTCCTCGGGGGTGCAAGTTTGTTACCTGAAGAGGCCTTAACAAATGCATTTCTAGCCCAAAAATGTAAATTCGTTAACATTGCTTTGCGTCCACTACATAAATCGTATGGAATACCATTTATCGATTTAGTTGGTACTTGGTTTAGTATGTGTGCTAATATTTGTAATGCATATCCCCAAAAGTATAATTGAAGAGTCGCATGACTCATCATTGATGTCACCATGTACAAAAGGGTTCGGTTCCTCCATTCACTTACACCATTCCACTGAGGTGCGTAAGGAGGACTGAGTTGAGATAGAATCCAAAAATCCTGTAAGAAATCAATGATGTCATGATTAAGATATTCTCCTCCTCTTTCTGGGCGGATTTTCTTAATATTCATACCAATACGGTTCTCAACATCATTCTTGTATTCTTTGAACCGATCAAAAGAATCTGACATATAACTCATTAAGTATATATATCCATATGTACTAAAATCATCAGTAAAAGTTATGAAGTATGAGAACCCACCCCTTTCTTTAACTGGAAATGTTCCACACACTTTTGTGTGAAATAATTCTAGAATTTCTTTATCCCTTTCACCTTTCACACTAAATTGGGCTTTGGTCATTTTGCCTTGTAGACATGCATGACATACACCATGTGGTTTTAGTTCGAAAGAATCTAAATACCAATCTTGATGTAATTTTTTCAAATGTTTCCCATTGACATGACCTAGCCGGTGATGCCAAATTTGGTTGTTGTATGAGTCATGTGAATTGAATTTTCCATCGATTGACATTAATTGGTTTGTGTAGTCTAACACATAAAGGTCATTATATAAATGTGCCCTTCAAAAAATGCTATCTTTATAAAAGTAGCAACATTCATTTCCAAACTTGAATATGAATCCATCAGTATCTAATATGGATAGTGAAATAATGTTTTTAGTAACATAAGGCACATAATAAAAACCCTTTAACACCAAGACCATTCCTGTTGGCAATGTGAGGTGGTAGTCCCCAATAGCTACAACAACAAGTCTGGCTCCATTGGCTGCTCGTAGATCTACTTACCCTCGATCAATATTCCTGAATATACATGGTTCTTGTATTTGGATATAGATGTGAGCACCACATGTAGTATCTAATACCCAATTAGTAGAAATAGATAGATTTCATTCGATAACAAATTCACCTAAAGCTTCCCTTTGCTTCCTTGGCTGGGTGAAATTTTTCTTCCAGTGTCCCTTCTATACGCATGGAAAACAAACAACATCATGTTCCCATGCCTCCACTTTGATATTATTTTTCATGGAGGGCCTTGAAGAATATTTGACTTTAAATCTCTTCACTTTCCATTTCCATTTATTTACCATAAGGACAGATATTTTTTGACGCTTCATATCATTATCCACTTGGTAAATGAGGATAAGAAGATCTAACAGAGAATTCTCAATGTTTTTCATGTTGAAGTTTACAACAATGTTTGAGAAGCTCTGGGGATGTGATGCAAGAATGAGATCGGTACCCAATTTTTTCAGGGAGTTTAAACACTAGAACCTCCAATTGCTCAATGCAACCAATGAGGTTGACTACATGAGGCCCGACTGGGGAACCCTCTCTATGTTTGTTCTGGAATAGAGCCTTGGAGAACTCAAACCATTCCTTCCTTTCACTCTCCTAGTATAGAGCACTAAGGTTCTCGAGAATGCTATAGGAATCCATGTCCTCATGTGACATCATGAGCTCACATGACATTGATCATAGCATGAAACATTGAACGTTGAGTGCATTGCTCAAATGTTGATCATAGACTACGAAATTTTCATCACCTTCCCATTGGGCAGGGGGACCAGTAAGTGAGGACTCCAGCATGTAATACTTTCATTCATGGCGGAGGATAACCCGAAGGCACGCAAACCATTCATGAAAGTTACTGCCGGTGAGGATATTTTTTTTCCCAGAATTGATCGCAGAAAAAATGTGGTTGATAAATTTGTCATCTTGATACTACAATTTAATAGAGTTGATTAATTAGTACTTTCTTGATTACATTTTATGAGAAATAATAAATTTTATTAAGTTTTCTACTCTTTTATCAAGTATCAATGGCCCTCACCATTAAACTCAGAATATCCAGTTTCTTTGACATTCTAGTGGCAAGGATCCATATTCCCCTCCGCATAACCCCAACAAGGGTTGGTCAAGCTATTTAGAAGGTATTTATGTGGGTAGGTATTTTCCAACTATGAGCTTACAGTTCCTTGATCTGTTGAGTGGACTCCCCAATCCTGAAATCCTATCTTGGATTTCCTCAACTCTTGCCTCCAATATTACATCATGTCTAGCAAGGGCTACGTCTCTTGATGTAATATGGTTAAGTCAACCCGAAACCATTCATAAGGTCCTCGTTTATAAAAGTAACTGTCCCAAAAAGGGTTGGTAAAACACATAGTTTTATTGAGTCATTCCCATAATCAAGTAACAGAAGGCTTGGTCTGACAAAATATGGTATTTGAGTGATTTTATTCATTATGCATAGTTTTGCATTATCACATTCTTGTTAATATTAAGTGAAGCTTTCTTAAGTGATTAACCATGCTCCGATAATGTTTACGCATAGTCTGGTTTTATTTTATTCCTTCTTTGCATGCTTATTCATTAATAATGGGATCACAACGAAAAACACATAATAAATAAACCATGACATCAGAAAAAATTAAAATAATACGGCATGATAATGATCTTCTATTGGTTAGGTTATGTAGCGGTTTGATAAGCTAACCCTGACATAGGGAAAAACACCTTGAACTGATGGTTCATGTTTTGCAGCTCCTACCTATCCACCATTGTATCTTCTTGGGTTGGTTTTGCCTCAGCTTCGGGTCTTGAACCGTCTCCTCTGGGTTAGGAGATCCTCCATTACATTGGGTTTACATTAATGAAACCATAGGCACACATGACCTACATTTTATTGGAAGAAGGCTCGCATGCTAATGAATTGAAATTAAACAAATTTAAATGAAACCAAACACACATACAAAGGTTCTTTTGTCTAGCTCATGATCATCCATATCATGGAAAGACATTTATGCATATTTATAATTCAATCTCTTTTACTCGTTCTTTTATTTAAGATATGTCACACTTGAAATTAATTAATTAGTATCTTATAATTAATCAATTCTTTATCATAAATTCCTTTCTGAATTTCCTTGAGTTTTTTCTCATCCATATCCCTTGTACAGGTCTTTGTACTTTTAGAGGAAACCTAGTGAAATTCCATTTTTGGAAAGTACACGGCATGCATTTTATATTTACACGGCGTGTATTTCTTTTCACCATTATCCAAAGTACACGCCGAGGGATTCAGGGTTTTTTGTCTACTTTTGAAATTTTGGAGTAGACTGTGTGTATATAAATCATACACGGCGTTTACTTCCCTGTTATGCGGTAATAGGCATGGCGATCCCGTGTACGTGGTACGTGGATTCTCCTTTGTACACGGTTTCACTTGGGCCGGATTGGACTACACGACGTTTTGATCCAACATACACACCTTGTATTCTGGTTACCATGTTCTGTTCATTTCTGGTCAACATGGGGTAATAAAACATAGGCATACTCAATTTAGATGGCATGGTTTAGCGGACCAGTACCAGTTCGTTGAACCTAAGTACACTGTGTGTAGTTTTAATTATATGCCGTGTATTTCCGTATTATATAGGCACCAAGAGAGGCTCCTCCGGATGAGTTCCTCGTTTTTATTTTCATCAAAATTAAAATTAAAAGTTCGTTTCTATGATGTGAATTGAGAAACGAAGAAGGAAGAACAGATCGCCATTATTCAGATTTTATAGAACGATTGAGTTGAATCAAATATAAATTCGTAAATTATGAACGGAAATTATATAACTATAATCAACATTGTATCATCCCTATGATACCATTTGAATGTTCCGGGAATAGTGGAAGCACGTGGGTGGATTTCCCTATTGGCGTTTTGTCATTAATAATGATCAATCCAGGATTAATACGATGATAAACACCAGTCACCACGGATCGAATAACAGAAATGGACAAAGAAAAGGAAAGTACCGGAACCACAAAGTAGGATCATTACAGGTTGATTATAATTAATTTAATCAATTGAAAAAATACCTTTTGGGTGTTCTTTATTCAATGGTATTCTTGATCAAGTTTCGATGTGATTTGTCATTGTGACACTGAAGCCAAGTGTAGACTTCCTCTAGTGGTGATCCACATGTGTACCTCGTATCTCGGGATGTTGCAATGGGAGTCTCTGGGTGCTAGCATGGAGAAACCTTTACTTGCATTTCCCGCCTTATACCATCTTGATCCGATGGAAGAGGATCTCTCTTGGTATTGAGAGCATTCTTGGAGGAAGAGGTTCTTTCGGCCTTGAAATAATTCTCCAGAGATGTTGTGCACAACGATTCTCTTGTATGTTGGAAAAGAGTTGGGGTTGTGAGGATATTTGTAATCAGGTTTGAGGGGTAGATTTATGACAATAAATAAACGTATTACGCATTTTATTTATTTAATTGAATCTTATTTAAAACCACCATGTCGAATAATTAATTCCTTGACATGTGCCCACGCTTATTATAATAAATATCATTTAAAACAATATTATATCCTCAAAATCCCTACTGAAAAAACTACATGGAATTATTAATAAATACACGGTGTGTACTTATTTTTCATTGAAAACTACATGGAGTGTTCATTCAATGCACACGACATGTATATCTTATTTTCATTTATTCATTTCCTTTCTATAAAGAAAACTACACGATGTGTAATTAATAATACACGGCCTGTACTTGTTTTCAATTAAAAACTACACGGTCTATAATCTTTAATACACGACATTTTTGTATTGTTTTTCCTTCCTTCTTCCTCCATCATTATAACGATTTATGCTTCCTAGAATAATTATTAAACCACGTACGGAAATAATATTTATTCTACTTGAGAT
Source organism: Viscum album (assembly GCA_963277665.1). NCBI lineage: Eukaryota > Viridiplantae > Streptophyta > Magnoliopsida > Santalales > Viscaceae > Viscum > Viscum album. Next base: position 1,267,911,500 of record OY728159.1, read on the forward strand.
ACTTTAATACACTTAGTGTGTGACCCTTAAGGCCTATTTCTCGTTCGCATTAGGCGAGCTTGCCTAAAGTCCAAGATTACTGTCTAGAAATGGGTCAAGGAACCCAAGAGAAAGAAGTTGACACTGCATTGATGTATCACCTCATATGAATGCTTACTATGTAATTTAATCCCTTTGTCTCAATATCTCATCAAGAAGGTTTCATGGCAGTGTCATAAACCAATATGCTTGATCTGTCGTCCTTTGACTACCTGAAATAAACTCGTCATTTAAACCATGGAAATGGAATTTAATGCGATAGTTCTATTTCAATCAAATGTCCGAGATATAAACTTCCATAAATGGAAGGGAAAAATCCTTCATCTACTTATCCATTAACAACATGTCACTCATGACGCACCCAATGTTCCATACTTACCGCCAACTGTCTGCGTGAATATTTTCGTCAGTAAATCTAAGTGTGCGAGTCATGACATGAGTTAATGATAAGCTTCCAGAATAAGGACCATTACACACTCTCATAGATAGAAATTTATGATGACACCAAGACATGTGGAATTGCTACTGGCGGGTCTGTCCTCATAATATCCCATCTTGAAGATTACTAAGTGCGAACTCTAGGAGAGAGAGTCTCGTCTTCTTATGAGTACTCGCACATGACGGTCTGTATACTATGTGTCCTATCATAGTATGTCATCCAAATGTAGAACTTTATTTAAGAATAATTTTATATCATTTCAAGGTTCTCATCATAGCAGGGATCTTCCATGACCTTATCAATGCAAAAAATATTCTAGGACATTATTATATTATAGTCATGTAGAACAATGAACAATATATAATAAGTGAACATTCGTGTAATAAAAGTTCAGAATAGTTGGTTCTCAAGACACCAACTCTTACACTCTAGACGAGCGATTCAGGGATGTTTATTATTTGAGGGGTACCATGGAAAGGGATTGGCTGAGTTATATGTTTCTTTAGGTGTCTGAAGTGCATAAGGGTATTTGGGGCTTGTGAAGATGTTTCACGAAGGGTGTAGTTGGGTTGGGGTTTAGGGTTGTTAGATTCATTTTGTTTCAATATGGCATGCTTGTGTTATGGTGTCCTAGACTAGTGGTTGGTTTTGAGAGGGAATCTTCTTTCATGAACCATTTTATAAAATGGTTTTGCATTTGATTTTATTAAATTTTGTTTGGGTTGGACCAGGAGCACGAAATGTGATTGATCTCCTTTGTTTACGAGTTGAGTGTTCATGTTATGTGGCTCATTGGAGTCAAAAATGTCTTTATATAAAGGTTACAAAAGGGTTATATAATGACTTTGGGGAGAGGAAACAATGAAATGAATTTCTTGGTTATGTGGATTATCTTTTTTTTTATTTGAAATTTTTGGAGTGTACTCATGAGGTACCACATTTGGGTTATTTCAATGAGTTGGATAAGAATCAATGAAGGTTTGGTGAGAGTTTGTGGGCAATGTGACACGAGGCCTTATAAAGGAAATGTGATGTGCAATATGGATGAGGTAGTGATTTTATTCATTAATGAAATCTCAGTATACTCATAGTTTAGACACGATCATGCGCAATATCTTTACAACATCATGACTATTCTAAGATAGTACAAGATTTATGGAATTTTATATAGATGATTCCATGGTTTGATAAGTTCCCTTGATAAGGTTGTCCCCATGGATTAGTGTGTTTGAAAAAAAACTAATGGGGAGCACACCATTAGATTTCTTTTACTGAGGTCCCAATGATGGGTCAGATATTGACAAATAACATGGGTGTTGTTATTGGAAGCTAGAAATTGTAAATAGTAATCGGTTGGTTTTATTTATTGGGTGGGAGCAAGCTAGCCATGTCCATCACCAGGTCTTGGTAGTGATCGGGGTATGGTTTGTGGTAAATATGTTCTTTATGAGGTGATGATAAGGAAACTTTTATTTTGGGGACTACTGGATCAAGTATGGTAGTGTGACCCAACTGTGGGTAGGATCGAGGATGTAGTGAGGACCACATTGAGTGGGATGGTGGAATGTGGTGAATTTTTTTTAAAGGCAACATTTATAATGGGAATCATTGTGGTTCAGAATTGGTAAATGTGAGTCAGGTTCTATGGAGTGGACTACCATGAGTTATATATTGATTATTTAATGTTGATGTGGAATATCGAGATGGATTGGTGAGTTTAGGAATTATCTTATTGGTTTCTTAATGGTTGAATGTGGTGGTTTTTCCATTAATGGGTTATATGCTTCTTCATCAGTGTTCTATAGATAATTCTATTTGACATATTTTTGTAGACTGAAAGAAGATTCATTTTTATGACAATGTGGTTAAGGATGTGTTGTTGAATGAACATATAAGCTTCTCAAGGATGAGAAGGTTTATGGTGTGGATGTTATAGAGACCCATGTTTTCCGTATTTTTGAATTCTATAAGAAATCACAATTTTTTTCTTCACTGCTCATGAGGGATAAAATATTCATTTTACCATAGTATATGGTACGATATGATTTTTTCTATCCACTTATTTGGTCCCTAAATGGGGTTTTTACCCTAGGACAGGGGTCTGGTGGAATTTCGTGCAGTTGGAGTTCTGTCTGAAAATATAATATTTAATTAATTAAATATTAAATTGGTCCGATGGTTTTGGGTGGATTTATATTTTTAATGGTGTGGAAGAATGAGACTTTCAATCTTTAGATGAGACCTAGCTGGGGGGTATTAACTACCTGAGGTATAAACTCACTACAGGTTTCGAGACTCAGGATGTGTGTTAATTGGGGGATCAATCAATTAATTAAATAATTAATTAAAAGTGTCTAAATACCCCATTTGGGGGTTCTTAGACATAATAGGATAGGGGGAGAGGGTTCATCCATGCATCCAATACCTGGGAGAAGAGTAAGAGGAAGGGTGATCCCATGGGACTTCTTCCTTGGCGTACATCGAGATAAGATCAAGGTGCAATAGCTTCCTAGAGCATATTTAAAACCAATTTTTCAGCATTTACACCACATTGTTGGCCATATTTTATATTAATTCCTCAAATACCCCATAGATTAGTTTTTTCCAAGTTTTAATTCATTATTATGGCTATTAGAGACCCCATGGGTGTTGATCAGTGCCTTTTTGGGAAAAAATAGTGGTTTCAGAGTAGTTACTGGGATTTACTGTTCAAAAATCCAGAAAAGACTATGCATGGTTCTATGAACACACTCTGTTTATTATTACCATTCTGAAAATATGGAATTTTCATAATTAAACCCATGTACAATGATTACACGTCAGGTGGTGGAACAATTTCATGGGTTCGGTTGTGAGAAAAAAACACATGAAAATGGTTTTTGGAATTTACATGTTGTGTACCTTTAGTACATTCCATGTAGTACTACACAAGAAGAACCCTTGTTAGCCTCGCTATGTAAACAAACATGACATGGGGAAGGGATGATATTACACACCATGTGCAATAAATTACACACCATATACATTTTCCAACATAGTGTTTTGGGCATTTTGTGCCCTAGAAGTCAGAATTGGGCATGTGAGTAGACTGTACTGAGAATATTTCCTTGTTGATCACATTGAGGGATCTATTTGACATATAGATGTAATATTATAGGTTCTTTAGAAAAATTTGGTCTACAAAGAGGATTTACATGATTTTTTGTGTCAGAATACTTTTGTGGGTTGTGTTTTGAGCTAGGAGACATGAGTTTGGTATGTGAGATTAGTTTTTGATCTAGAATGGGTGTACTATGGTGTTTCACCAAATGATTCATAGAGTAATCCAAAAATATAATGATTGAGTAGTATATATAGAATATCTTTGTTTTCCGTGCGAATATAGTCTAGTTTCCTAGGGTTTGAGCAGTTGAGAGTTATATCATACTTTTGAAGATCAGATTGGATGGAGAATTTTGATATAGGTTGAAACCATAAGGTTGAAGTTATGGTAGAGTTTCATTTTGTTGTATAGTTGACTTTGAGTTACTCTTAAATATTCCATAAGAGGTCATGTTTTCAGATAAGTGTCACTGTCTATCGTGGTTAATGTTTGAGAATGTATGTGTCACGTGGGATTGATTTTAGATTCATTAGTTGCATGAACATTATCAATGGTCGAATGGAGGTCGTTGAGGTCAGTATGAGGAGGTTTATTGTGTTAGGACTTTCCCTGAGTGTTATTTGGGTACCAGGTTTTAGGAATGATCCTTTTCATAGGTTCTAGTTCTGAGGATCCAATAGGGGATTCCTCTATCTGTGTGTGGAGTTAGAGAGTCATGTGTGGGCCCGATTTATAGGAAGACCCTGATTTGGTGTGTTTAGATGATATTTTGGTTATGGGTGTTCCTTGGGAATACTATTGATATATGAGCCGATGGGGTCAAGATTTTGATGAGATCGATGGATGTTTATCCATCCCTTGTTACATATTTATTGAGGTTGAGACATGGATTAATCCCACATGGCAGTTTTATAGGGTTAGGGTTCCACCTTTTTTAACCCTGTTTGTTTGTAAGGGTTGTGATGGTCATGAGAGCTAGAAAGATGATCCACATATACAATTACAGATATCCATGATGGAGAATTTGGAACTGAGGATCCATATCAACAATAATAGATGATTCATGGTTTTATTTCATGAATGAGATAATGGGGACTTTGATTAATTATATTTTGTATACTAGATGTTATGTCACATGTATGTGGTTTGGTGATGGACTAGGGCTCCTAAAAAGTGATGTTTACCACTTGGTTAGGTTATAGACGGATTCTATAGTAACCAAAGATTTTATGCATTGAACGATTTCAGATTTTTGGATATAGCATTTGGATTCCTGATTGTATTCATTGACAGATGGTCTATTTTTGCTGACATGTAATTAATGGTTTCGAATGGTTGGACTCATGATCCACTCCATGGTGAAACATGGTTTCATGGGATTTACTGACACACTTGAAGCCAAGGGTAAGTAAATGGGGTTCTGTGTCAAGGTTGGGATGGTCATATGTGGAGTTATGATTCCTGGTTGGATTCATGGACTAATGCTCTATGTTTCCCGATTTGTGACCACGAGGTTGGTATGGACGAACAAGGCATACAAGATCCTGATTGGACGCATAGATTAAAGATCATTTTGTGTACACCAGCGACCTTTTTGAATTGTGGATAAGATTATGAACTGATTCTCCATGCATGGATGATTTGATAGAAGTATGGTTTATGTCATGGAATTATGATTTATGAACTATAGTTATGATACATGAAATTGACATTAGACTAAAGGTATGAGTTTGGTAGTAATCATATGTGGTCAAGGAAAAAGATGTGTCAACCATCCATGTATGATAAAATTACTATATATGAATAAGTGGGGTGTGATAATGTAAATATGTATCCTTGGTGGACAGATTATTATAGGATATGTTTCAAGTGTTGCTAGGTTGGTTATGGATGCCATGGGTATAGAGCTTCCAGGTTTTTTGGGTTGCACAGTCCTTGAGAAGAGTAAAGATATATTCTAGCATTTGATTATGTAGGTATGTTGGATCAAGGTCTTAGAACTACAAATCATCTTTTATTTATTTATATTTTGTTTTCCTATTTTTTATAAGCTAGAAATACTATACATCATGAGTATTCACTTATGGATGTAGTTTGTAGGTTCACCATTGGCGGTGGCCTACTTATATTTTTTCCCACCAATGTTTGTGCACCTCGTTGTGTGTACAAACCTTATTTCTGAATTTAGATTTATCATAGATTCAAGATACATATAGAAGAGGTCATATACTTCATGGTTGATCAGGATGATCGTATGTAGTTTACTGGTCGAGCTAGAGGAGAATGACAGGTTACATAAGACCAAGTATGGGTTACGAACCAATATTAGCCGTATAACCATTATTATTTACTTTTTATTTTTTTATTTCTGTATATATGATCAGTCTAGTGGGAGATTATGGTTGTATGTTTTACATTATTTTTTGGACTTTTACAATACATACATTTTATTACAGGATGATTAGTTTCAGTTTTTTTTATTATTCTTCTTAATCTATTTTGTATGGGTTTGATTTGTCACTTCTGGTTGTGCACTATATTATGGGGGTATAGTCTCCACATAGTTTCACATTTAGACCTTTGTTCCTACCCAACAACCACTGGTATACAAGATAGTGTGCTTATGCTCTTGTGTGGAATAAGCTTGGAGCACTGGTTTAATGGATACCGGGTCAAGACATTACCGTAAAACATTTATCATATAAAAACCCATAAAATTTAACTGTATTGATAAGAATTTAACCATGGAATAACCTAGTGAAATTAAATGGGTTTCATAAATATATTCTCATCATAATCATAAACCCTTTAGATAATGAATTTTTAGGTCTTAATTAGATCAAATTCCTATTATAAAATAATTAATATAATTTTTTATTATCATTGATAAATATAAATACCATTAAAGTTACATTACAAACATTATTTAGAAGTCACTACAAAAACAATTATTATACCAATAAAAATTTAGCGACAGATAATATATCTGTTGGTAAAAATGAGCATTTACAATAGATATTATGTTTCATTGGTATTAATTTTTAATACCAACACATGTTTTTACCATTAGATATACCTATTGATATTTATTTTTCAAAACCAATAATTATTTTACCATTGGTTAAATATATCACATTGTCATACAAATATAACCATATTTTTATTAAAATGTGAATCTAATAGTAATGATAATTATTACCAACAAATTTTATAACATCAATATATTTTGTTATAATTAACCTTTTAATAACAACAAAATTTTTATCGGTAATAAATGATGAGAACCATAATTTTTGTATATATGAATATTTTTACGATGAAATGCAATATCCATTTTTTGAGGTATTTTTAAAAATATCTCATTAATAGAATTTAATTTTCAATTTAATCTAAATATCAATTGTTTTTATTATGTTTTATAGATTTTTTCATTTATAAAATAATACTCAATTCATTATGACGTTTGATATATTTACATATATATTTTCTATTACCCACATACTTGGTAATTTTATTTTCATATTTAACCCTTATATAAATAATAAGATATAGTAAAAATAAATTCATAAAATAAATAATATAAATTTAAAAAATAAATAACGTAAAAATAAATTGATTAATAATATTTTAATAATAATATGAATTCATGTATTTAAATTCTATTTTATATTAAAATAAAATTAATATTTTTTTAAAATTTTATACCATTAATTTATATATTAATAATATTATTAATTAAAAAACTAATTGATATATGATATCTTATTTATCGTAATTTATTTTATTTAAATATTTAATAATCCCAACTCTAATTCAACATCTCCAATGTGTGATCCACCCACACCCATCAGGTGACCCTCAACATCACCTGCCTCCATTGACACCGACACCGCCTCCGTATTCATTATCCCCTCCCTCCTCTATGACCACCGCTCCATTCAGCACCCTTCGTCGCATCCCCTACCAATATCCATCTATGCCACCCACCTCTTCACGACTACCACCACCACCTCAATGACCCTCCACTTACGCTACCAGCCTTTTCCACTGTGACCATGAACACCTGCCACACTCTTTCAATGATCATTGTATCATACCCAATGGAAGACCCTCGCCATCGCTGGACTTCCTCGCTCAACCCCAGACACCCCCGACCTTCCCCACTCTGCATTACCAATGCGAGGTATGCCATAATATTTATTTGGATTGAAATATAGAATTTTTTTAGTGTTCTCAATAACATAGACTTCTAGCTCATTTGTTTGTGCAATCTAATTATAATCTAGGATTGTTTCTATATAGAATACTGTTTCAAGATTCTGGGTGTTTCCAACGCGGTTGAATTATGTGGAAAATTTTCAAAGGATAATCCTGGATCATGATTACATTCTATCATTTATTTCATCGCTACCTGGGATATCCTTTAACACCTTCCTCTGCACCTAAAATTCATTGTCATCTCCCTTTCTACAAATACGTTTGTCATTAAAACATATAACCCTTTCACCAATGTTGTTTGTAAAGGAGTGGGAATATATTTCAAAGTTGTGTGTGACTCAAAATTAGTGTTCTCTTGTGAAAAAAACAACAAATACTAGTAATGTATCAGATTTTATGGTTTTGACTAAAATTATCGAGTTGAGTCACCTAGTTAGAAGAAGTGTTATTTTGTTTTAGTGTGACTTGGGTAAATCCTATTAAATGTTTCTATGAAAATATGTTCGGATTCAATCATGTCATTATTATAGGGATTATTAATAAAAATGATATCTTTGTGATTGCATCTCAATATTTTTATGTTTTTTATATAGGAAAATATATAGAGAAAAATTATAATGTTTTCATTACTATACAAGGTGATTTGTTTGAAATATAAGAAGATATCATAATAGAGTTCTATTCCCTTCAAACTAACATTAAAAATAATTCTAGTGAGACATTTATTTTCATAGAGGATATGGAATACATTATAATTGACTAACCTATAATTTATTTTTTTGGAATCTGTTGATGCATTTTGATAAGAACTCTTATGTTTTGGGGAGCCAAATTTTCTATTTGTAGCTTTCCATCTCATGTATTTATTGTGTCTATGTTTTTATTGATGTGTCCTTTTTCAAATGATTTTTTTAATGGATCACTGTTTATATATATTAATGAATTTTAAAATGGTAAATAAAGAATCGTTTAGTGTGTCCTTCATTGATCCTTTTCATTCACATTTCTAAATTCATAAAATATAATTTATTCAAGAGGAAAGCTATATATTACATAGTGTGGGTTTTCTGGGGACTTTTTATTTTATATCATGAATGAAGATGGTTCATTTTCCTTGAATCCTTGAGATCACAAAATCTATAGATTGTACTTAGGATTCCATCATTTCATTCCATAATTTTATGTTTTATCATTTTTTATTGTCAATGGATGACATCATCATAAGGGCATTGATGAGATGAATCACTAAGTATCTTGAAACTAGAAACATCTCCCCCAACACCAATTCCTCAATCGAATCTGATAGCGACATGTAGATGCCATTCACCAATGAAATTTCACGAATCAATAAATTCCAAATCCCTTTCCATGCCTTCAAATTCTAGGAGATATATGTTGTGTAACTAAACATTGATCCCAAATTTCTATTGGTATAATGGGGTTTTGAAGGATGTACAAAGGGTACTTTGAGAGCGGATAAGAGGTTCACTTTCTTCTAGTAATTTTAACGTCATTTCAATATTGATTAGGATTATTTTGTTAACTATTCATCACTATGTGATTTTCAAGCTACTATAATATATTGGATTTCATGGTAATAGAAAATTCGTGGTGGAGGTCCTCAGGGTGAATATTAATTACCATCCCATCCTCATGATCTTGGTAGGTTATTGTGTTGATTTGATCTGAGTATTATTTTCTATGAATAAATGGTAATATGGTGGATCATATTCATGGTATGCATCTTCAATTAGTATTAATAAATCATATAAATAATGGTTCTTCAATAATTTCATGACTGATGAAACTTGTCATCAGATATTTACCTCTGAAATCAAATCTATTTGATTAGAATGCATGATAAAAATATTTAATGGGGTAAAAGCTAAATTAAAAAATTCCATGAGAAGAAAAAACTTTCGGTAATATACCATTATTTCAAAGCATTGAAATTATTTTCAAATGATGAATTCAATATAAATATATTATTTTTGGATTCCCAAGCACAATCCTACTGGGTATAATACCAATTTTTCTACAATGGCAATGGGGACCTTTGGATACAATAGTCCTTAGTATGAACTGAAAATCCATTTCACTACCCAATATAATGTGTACAAAATTATTGTAATGTTCTTGGAGATATGTTATGGAATGAGAGTTATTGAAAATGTTGGGCCTGCTGGTGTGAAAAATTTGTTCCTGTATGTTATTATTTCAAAAATAATGTAATTTCTAAATTTTTTTATAAATCAAAAAAGATGATCCAACATTTATATTTTGGTTTTAAATTTTCTAATTTTTTCATAGATGTACATGGTATCCAATATTTCATGTCAATAACATATGAATTTTTTGGTCATTATGATATTTTTGGATTTATTTCTTTACATTCGATGATATTATGTTTCATCTTCGATTGAATCTGAATTCCATTTATGATAGAGATGCTAGAACCTGTTCATATTTGATTTATTATAGATCCCAAATATATTCATACCATTTGATAATTTCCTTAGAGACCATATTTGTATCTATATCCTTAGAACGTAAGTGTTTCATTTCACTAAATAGTTCTCCAGCTGTTGAAATAGTTTTCATTATCAATTAGAATGTATTGTCATTTTAAATTTAAAGTGGCATTACATGATTATAGGGTTTCATGTAGTGTTACAAGAATATAAAATTTGGTGTTATGTGTCACTCTTAATTGAAATAGTGATTGTAAATTTTTTATTCGGGTTTATCTAGGTGGACTTTATTTTAGATATATAAAGAATGATATAGTGTGAGGGGGTTGAGGAACCCCAACCAATAGTTGCAACACCAAGTTTAAGTTGTACATTGTTAGTTTCCGAAGATGCCATGGTGTATGCTGCTATGAAACCAATGTAATCGAGTCTGGAGGACCCCCTAGTGATGATTCACAAGATTATGATCACACATTCCTAAAAAATGTCATGAACCTCAAAAAATATCCTCTATTGATTCTTTTAAATGATTTCTTATTTCTATTAATAAATTTATTATTAATTATATATTTATAAAACATTAAATATTTTATTCTCATTGCAGTTTTTTTCATTATTATACTTTGGGATTGATTTTATTTCGATTAAATAGATCTTGATTCAATTAAAAAATCAATCTTAATGTGTTTTTATTTTAAATTAACTCAACATGATTTTTTTGTCCCAGTAAGTTAGATCATCACATGTATTGAGTTTATGTGGAAGGATAGTAACCACTATAAATTTTGTTTGAAATTAAATTTGTCCAATTCATGTTCTAGTAATTATGATTAGATTCAATAATTTGAGAAATGTTACATGATTAAAATGAAAAAATGGATTTAGTAATATTTAATATTTTACTAGTCCCTAGTCCCAATGGTTTATTATTTCTATTATTTCAGAATTGAATTTTTCCCCTATTTTGGAGTTGTATTTAGTGTGTGAAAATTTGGTTAATGGTTCCAAAGCCATGTAGATTACATTCAAGGGAAATGTTAGAATCCATACCATGTTCCTTTACATAACTACTAGGAAGTCCACTTATAGAGTAAGTAGTTTATAATTCTAACATTGATCACACCGTAGTTTGACCTCAAATTAATGCAAAGTTACTGCCTTATCTCAAATCAGGCATTCATCATTATGTTTTTGAATTTGAAGTCAGTGAATTATTTTAATATCTTTATAATGAATTTAAGTGTCAGTTCAAAAAGGATATTTATACGTTGTATTCCATGAGTAGAGTTTTTCTATGATCAAACAGGTTATATGTGGGATTATAAGCATATTGAAACATAACTAGTATTGGTTCTTGTTTGATATCAGGATATTCTATACTATATTTCTTTTAGTTTTTATAAAAACATAGAAGGACCAACCCATGGGACCGGTTTGAACTTTGTGGGCACAAGTGGGTGATAGATATGTATAGCTCACCAGATGTGGTGAAGAAAATCACCATCATCACAATCAGCCATTAGTTGGAGGCTGAAGTCACCATTATAGATAATTCGTGAATTTATTCAGCCTCTGCAACTCTAATGGTGGGGAGAGAGTCATTCTATCATTTTACATTGGAGGAACCCAATTTTTGGTGTTTGAATTCTGTCTCCGTTATTGTTTTATTTTTGGAAGCATTTTTTTGGTAGATTCAGTTGGTTCAAAAATATTATATATGGATTAGATATTACATATCATTGATAAAATATAAACTTGGATATTGAAATATTATTACTATGAAAATATTTTTTTAACCTCTTCAATGTTTTTTTCAATTCATTGAGATATTTTTCAATGATTTGAGTTGGATTTGAATCGCTGGTTATAGGGCATGGATGAATTGTTGGCGCTCACAGGTCCCTGGTGTGGAATGAATGGGCTAGAGATAATGCACTATTCCTACGTCATGGATGGTTCTCTGGTGATCTATGGTCCTTGATGTGCCTTATATGAGTGATGTTGTCCATGGGGGGTAGATTTTGTATTAATGGGTTTGATAGATATTGTTGGGGGGAGATATTTAATTGATTCATTTTGTAAAAAATTTCATTATTCATATAAAAAAAATTTGTTATATGTTTGAACAGTGGTTAAAATATACATTGATTTAATAATTAAATCAATTTCCATTATATATGATATATTAATAAATATAATATTAAATTTTACTAGAAATAAAATTTTTACCTATTTTATTCAAATGTATTTTATAAACAAATATTATATGATAGTAATATTATTACCAACAGAAACATTTGTCACTAGAACTTGTTTCGAAACACCTTAACCAACATATCTGTTATCTATTGATATTATTATTACTACATTAGAATTATTTAATTTATCAAAATAAAATTAATGATAGAGTTTTTAGCAAAATTTTTATGATAGGGGCATATATGTTGGTAAAACTTTTTACCAATAGAAAATGAAATTTTACCGACAGATATTCCCCTATTGGAAAAATTAAATTATTTTGTACTAATTATTTTTTTTTTAAATTTTATTTTTTAATCTAAAAATTCAGAAAATATTAAAAAATAATTTATTTTGAAAATTTAAATGGATAAAAAAAATTAATCATTACATTTATTACTGTTCTTGTCATGAACCAGCCTAGGGTCGAACTAGAACCGGTCAACAGAACCAGCTTGTGGCAATTCCCGAGGGGCATTCCCAATCCCCCCTGGGATGGAAACTAGTGCATGGCATCAAAATTTGATCGTTGGGAACGATTTCAGCCCAAAAAAAAGTAGGATCGAGGCAAAAATAAAAACTAAACAGAACAGATAAACACTAATAGATGAAATGAAATAAAAGTCACACGACCAAACATACCTCCATGTGACCTCTCATGTCACCACCCAACTAAAACCCAACCTCGCTCCAACACTAACCGAATCAAACTAGAAAAACCTAAACAAGGGAACCTGCAAGTGAAATGGTAAAGGACAGGCGTGAGTACAAAAGTACTCAGTAGGTATGCCAAAGTAAACCATGGAATCCAAAAGTTTCCTTTCCCAAATCAATCCACTGACACTAGTTTGAAATACAATTATAAAATTAGACTTTTCAAATTTTAAAAAAAACAACATACCTTTTATTTCATTTAAAAATCCAACACACACTACATACCATTTCCAAAATCATTTATCATTTCATAAATAAAATCAAAACATAAAGATCTAGATTTTCTTTTCAAATCAGTAAGCAAGTAGGCAAAACAAGCTAGAACAAACTCATACAATTGAAAGTGAATAAGCCAATAAGGAAAACAAATAGTGCTAAGGGAAACAGGTTATGATAAGAATTTTAATTTAAGTAACACTAAAATTGAACAAGTAACGTAGTCAAGTAACCATGGGTGATCCTAGACATCCCTAGAAAACCCATGGACGTGCTCAGTTCAGAACCACCTAACAGCGTATGGTGATGCCACATAGTCTATAACCAACTAATCGCCCTCACGGAAAAATCAGCGGCGCTTCCCATCTGGCCTCTAACTCTACCAGTGGGTACCAACGCATCTAATTAGGGTTAGTAAGCAAGCGTCCCTCGATAATCTATAAGACCCCCAAGAACTCATGGTAGATTTAATAAGACTATGTAAGTGGGAGTCCCTAGAACGCGTGACTCATCTCACCGCACTTGCCAACCCCTTACACGAATATCGCTGCATGACAACCCTCAAAGGGAAGTCCCCCTGTAGGGGTGCCCCATATGTATATATATATATATATATATAAGTATACATATATCACATCACCAAAGTACCAACCGGGCCATCACAACACATAACATTCAAACCATTTTCTAATACACATTATGTTTCCAAACGGGCATTTACATTTTTGCAAAACATATTCTTTTTAAAGAGTCAACAAAAGTATTGCACTAAAGTTTGAAGATCCAAACGAGCCCTAGCCTCCAACCACACACCCAAGTACTTTTCAAGGTCAATCGAACCAACGAAGAGGGATGCATTTTGGAACCATCGTTTGTATACAAGAAGCGCCATTTTCCCCATTTTAGAAAAAAAATAAATTTTTTAGAAGAAATAAGAGGGAGGGAAGAAGAGGCTTTCTTGGGGGAGACTATCTCTAGGGTGCAATCATCACTTAATTGTACAACCATGTGTGTACCTAGTGCACCCTTGGTTGTGTCTTCACCCAATGGAACCCTCTAATACTATTCAAAACATTTTAAACCAAATTTAATAGATACACTATTTTCTTTCAACTCTAAAACATCCAGTTCTCTCATTTATAAAATACAACACATTCTCATGAATCAAAAAGCTCTTTCTAAAAAAACATTAAACCACGCAAAGAGGGAATCGACACATTTCGCACGTAAATTTTAAATAGTGATCCAAACAAATTTAACAAACAATTCAATGGGAAAACCCCCACTCAAACATCCAATTTCACCCAAGGAACATAAATTACATTTCTTTAGAAACTGCCTTAAGCACAATACACAAGGGAATAAACCATGATTAATATAAAAATCTATTTTCAATAAAACAGGACAACTTCAAAACATCCTAAAAAGCATAACATGAATATCATATGTGTGTGAAATAAAGTTATAAATATAAATAAACATCACGAATTAAAGGAAATTCAATGGAAATGAAAATCATGGATTCGCCTACCTCAAACCAAGCGCAGATGCGACGAAACTGCAACATATGGACTAAAAACACATCACAGGACAAACACACATCCTAATAAATGAGATGAACGTGCGAATTACAACATGAGATACTAGGGTTTGGCCAAAATAATGAAAAAAAACCAAAGATGAAAATAATAATAAGCACAAACCAATGTGGATGGTCGCGAGCAAGGGTCGAGCATTGGGATCGGGCCACACTGATCGGGGCTCGCCGAGTAGGGGAGCTTGCCGGAACGGGCTGGTGCGAAGCGGAGCGGGGCTGGCCGGGGATGGGCAGGCTAAGAGAACCTCACCGAAAACTGCGCCGAACAGTGGGGAGATGGTGCCGGAATGGCAAAGCCAGAGGGGCAGGGGTGCGGAGGCACGGCGAAGGGCCGTGTAGCGGCAGAGGATGGGCTGGGGTGAAGCGGGAGGCCGAGGCGCGGTGCAAGGAGCTGGGACTGCAGGAGGTAGGCATGACGGAAGGTGGACGGGACGCCAGGGTGAGGCCGGTGACGGGGAGGCCGGGACCGGCGAAGGGGAGGGTGGTCGGGACAGCGAGCAGGCGGGGTCACTGGCGACGGGGTGCGGGTCCTGCAGGGGAGCCGGTACGCCAGGATGCCGGGGAGGCCGAGACACTAGGGAGGCCATGCAGGGGACGATGGAGCTAGGGCAAGGGAATCGGGGGTTCTGCTAGTGCAGGAGGGAAAAACCGTTGGGGGGGTGTTAGGGTTTAATATTTTTTTTAATTTTATTAACACAATAATAATAATAGTAATAATAATATAATAATAATAATATAAGTTATAGAATAAGTAAATAAACAAAAATAAAATCCTGATAATAATAATAAAACATTAAAAAGATAATAAATCTTTATAATAATAATAATAATAATATCATAACTATAATAATAATAATACTTTAACAATCCTAATAATAAAATAATAATAATAATATTTTTAACAATTTAATAATACTAATTATATTAATTATGAACATAAAAAATTTAATATTTAAACGTCGGGCGAACACGCGGTCACCCGGGCCGAACGCACCGTCACCCGGGTCGAACGCACCATCACCCCAAACAATGAGGTGACCGCGCACCAGCGCTAAACCCGCCTACACAATTAAACCTAGAAAAATTCAAACCGAGGCCAAGAAAAGATTAAAAACAAGGGCATCCACGGTCGGGGTTTGAAAATTCTCCCCACCACAGACAATTTCATCCCCTAGAAAGACACCATGGAAGAAGTCTGCCAAAATTCAAGTTTATGCCCAAACCGAACTAATGGAATTGAAGGGAACTGAGAATCTCAGGATGAACATAATGTACATGGGTCAAACCCGAACGATTCAAGAGAAAACTGAAGTCTGAGGTTGTGGGGAGAACATGAAGGGGTTCTCTCCACTACAAGAGCTCAACATGTGTAGAAAAATTAACCATCTAAATAGACAACCCTAGGAAAGGGGGAGTCAACGCGGGAACTGCCATCCGATTTGAACCAACTCATATAGCACGATTGAAAAACAACACCTTCGTCGAAATGTTGAATACTCGACCAAAGCCTACGGCCTTCAACACTAGGGGAAAACCCACGGAAAAGACTTAACTAGACATCGAGTTAAAAACATGATACATTGAAATCCAAAAACCTTCGCCACATCCATAAAAACGGGACTACTTGGATCAAAATAGAATGAGTCCGTTATTACCCCATGATAAAACAATGAACATAAAATAACGTCAAAACTTTAACAGCAGAAAAACAAGTAGAAAAATATTTCAATTGTTCCACCACCAACACGAAACACAAAATCCGGACCAAGGCTTCACAACCCTGGGGACTCCTGACTCTGCGCGAGCTTCACCCCGAGACCTGTGGCTAGGGACCTGATGGCTGAAGCATCTCCTACCTCATAGTCAGGTACTGACACTCTCCATCCACGACGTCCTCTTCAAGAGATGCTTCCTGCAAAACTTCGCCAAATGACCCAGACAGCCGCAACGATGCCACGTCTTCAGAGGGTTGCGACAGGATGGCTTGAAATGTCCGAAATGACCACAATGATAGCATACCACTGAACGGTCTGACGAACCGGGAGTTGGGAACAAAGGAGATAACTCATTAAGAACATGTTTCTCTAGCATCCTTTCCTCGCCAGATAGAGACACCCCACGAACAACTGGGTACGCTGGACTACCAACTACCTATGCTCCGGACACCAACTCACCTAAAAATTCTTCCTCCACCAGCTTCTCGAAACGATGGCCTTTAGGAGGGAAGACCCGCTCCTTGATTTCTGGACATAGACCCCTGGTAAAAAGAGAGGCCTTCATGAGCTCATGAGACACCACCTCTGGAAAAAAGGCAATCAGTTCCTTGAAATGGTCAACATATTCTTTCACCGTATGTTGACCTTGTTGAATATGCACAAGATCTCCCTTTTTCTTCGTCATTACTTCTTCAGGTATAAATCCTTGGAAGAAGATGGTTTTAAAGACATCCCACGTCATTCTGACTTGCGTTGACGGTGGGGCAACCACCTTCCACTGGTCCAGATCTGGACCTTCAAACAATCCCATAATAGCATGAACCCTAATAGTCTCGGGAGTTCCCAACGTTCTAAAGATACTCTACACTTCCTCCATCCATTTTACTGCCTCTAAGGGACCCAGATCACCATGATGAATAGGAAAAGTCCGAGAAGGACCAAAATCTATTCATGACGTATCAGAATCCTTGGGGACCTTTCTGGGTGGCATTCTCTGAACAACATGTAAAACACATAGCCAAGACCAATATTAAATCATTGTATAGTTAAAGGTAACATCCGGAGCTAAAATAACCAGCTCAAAACCAAACAACTACAAACATAACCCAAAAATTCCCTTTTTTAAATCACTTTAGGGAAGCAAGATCAAGCCTTTAATTCCAAGTACATAGCCCAGTAATCCAATGAACTGTTGCACATGTCTTCATCTGCTTTCATCTATGCACGTCAACATGAAACTTCCATGAAAATGCTCCCACATTTGCAAACATTTGTAAAGGACACCTAAGGTTGTACCCAAACCATTTCTCTACCAATTCCAAGCAAAAACCCATTTTTGAAACCAGAACACTTTAAATTTCTAACATCCCTTTACCAATTTAAACCCATTTTAAGGAAAACACTTCCATTTCAAAATTAAACTTTAATTTACTAAAACACAATCACACCAACCAGAACCAAACATAGTAAAACTTATAAAGAATCACCATAATGAGGAACTAGCAGTTAGGCGTAACCCGACGACATGGTAGCGAGCCACACCCCATGTAAGCATCAACAGCTAAGAGGAACATAAACCGTGTACTCGGACTCCACATGGGTCACTACTCCATGTGAAATCGTGACGTGACACTGGTTCGTCTCCTTTTTCATTCCTCAATCCAAAACTAGGTCAAAAGAATCAATTTTCGGACTACACCTGGTACCTCGTGGATCAGTGCGAGCAAGAGTTTGCGACACTCTTCCCACACCTACCTCTCGAGTTCTGACAGTCCTAATCTCCTTCTACCGAACATCCCAAATAAAAAGAACCGCCTCTGATACCATTTTGTCATGAACCAGACCGGGGTCTAACCTGAACCGGTCACCCGATCCGGCTCGCGGCAAGTCCCGAGTGGAGTTCCCGGTCCCCCCGGGATGGAAACTAGTGTCGGGCATCAAAATTTTATCGTTGGGAATGATTTCAGCCCACAAAAAGCAGGATCGAGGAAAAAATACAAACTAAAAAGAATAGATAAACACTAAAAATGGAAATAAAATAAAAGTCACATGACCAAACGAACCTCCATGTGACCTCTCAGGTCACCACCCAACTAAAGACCAACCTCGCTCCAACACCGAGCGAATCAATCCAGAAAAACCTGAATAAGGGAACCTATAACTGAAATGGTAAAAGACAGGCGTGAGTACAAATGTACTCAGTAGGTATGCCAATGTAATCCACTGAATCCAAATGTTTCCTTTCCCAAAGCAATCCACTGACATCAGTTTGAAATACAATTATAAAAGAAGGCTTTTCAAATTTTAAAACAAACAGCATACCATTTCTTTCATTTAAAAATCCAACAAACTCTACATACCATTTCCAAAATCATTTATCATATCATAAATAAAATCAAAACAAAAAGATATAGATTTTCGTTTCAAATCAGTACGAAAGTAGAAAAAACAAGCTGGAACAAACTGGCAGTATAGCAAGTGAATAAGACAACATGGAAAACAAACAGTGGTATGGGAAACAGGTGAAGGTAAGAACTGTAAAGTAAGTACCAATGAAAGTGAACAAGTAACATAGTCGAGTAACCATGGGTGATCCTAGAAATACCTAGAAAACCCCTGGACTTACTCGGTTCAGAAAAACCTGCTAGCGTATGGTGAAGCCCCATAGTCTAAAACCAACTGATTGCCCTCACGACAAAATCAGCGGCACTTCCCATCTGGCCTCTAACTCTACCAGCGGGTACCAACCCATCTAATCAGGGTTAGTAAGCAACTGTCACTCAATAATCAATAAGAAGCCCAGGAACCCATGGTATTTTTAATAAGACTATGTAAGTGGCCTCGCACGCGTGAATCATCTCACCGCACTTGCCAACCCCTTACACGGACATCGCTACACCACAACCCTCAAAGGGAAGTCCCCCTATAGAGGTGCCCCATATGTATGTATATATATATATATAAATATAAGTATACATATATCACATCACCAAACTACCAACCGGGACATCACAACACATAACATTCAAACCATTTTGTTAAACACATTAAGTTTCCAAATAGGATTTACATTTTCGCAAAACATATTCTTTTCAAAGATTCAACATATGTATTACACTAAAGTTTGAAGAGCCAAACATGCCCTAGCCTCCAACCACACACACAATTACTTTTCAAGGCCAATCGAACCAACAGAGAGGGACGCATTTTGGAACCATATTTTTTACACAAGAAGCACCATTTTCCCCATTTTGGAAAACAAAGAAAAAATTTAGAAGAAACAAGAGGGAGGTAAGAAGAGGTGTTCATGAAGGAGACTAGATCTAGGGTGACATCATCACTTGATCGCACAACCATGTGTGCACCAAGTGCACCCATGGTTGTGTATTCATCCAATGGAACTCTCTAAAACCATCCAAAACATTTTAAACCAAATATAATAGATACATCATATACTTTTAACTCAAAATCATCCATTTCTCTCATTTATAAAATACAACACATGCTCATGATTCCAAAATATCTTTCTAAAACAAATTTTAAACCACACAATGACGGAATCAACACATTTCACACGTCAAGTTTAAATCATGATCCAAACCTATTTAACAAACAATTCAACGGGAAAAACCCCTCTCAACCATCCAATTTCACCCAACGAACATAAATTACATTTCTTTAGCAATCCCCTTAAGCATAATACACAAAGGCATAAACCATGATTTATATAAAAATCTATTTTCAGAAAAACATGACAACTTCAAAACATAATAACAAGCTTAACATGAGTATGATATGGGTGTGAAACAATGTTATAAATTTAAATAAACATCAAGCATCAACGGAAATGAAATGGAAAGGAAAATGATGGATTCTACTACCTTAAAACAAGCGCAGATGCAACGAAACTTCCACGTAAGGTCTAACAACACCCCGCGGGCCAAACACACATCCTAATAAATGAGATAAAAGTGCTAATTAAAACCTACGACACTAGGGTTTGGCCAAAATAATGAAAAACACCAAAGATGATAATAAAATAAAAAGCACAAACCAGAGCGGATGGTCGCGAACAAGGGGCGAGTGTCGAGATCGGGCCGCGCTGATTGGAGCATGCCGAGCAGAGGAGCTCTCCGGGGTGGGCTAGTGTGAAGCGGAGCAGGGATGGGCGGGGATAGGCCGGCCGAGCGAACCTCACCGGAAACTGTGCCAGACAACGGGGAGATGACGCCAGAATGGTGAAGCCGGAGGGGCAGGGGTGGCGAGGCACAACAGAGGGCTGGGGAGCGGCGGAGTTTGGGATGGGGTAAAGCAGGAGGCTGGGGAGTGGCAGAGGGATGCAGGACCGCATGAGGTCGGCGTGGCGGAAGGTGGCCGAGACACTGGGGAGAGGCCATGGATGGGGAGGCTGGGACCAGCGAAGGGGAGGGAGGTTGGGACGGCGGGTAGGCGGGGTTGTCGGCGACAGGGTGCGGGTCACGCGAGGGAGTCGTGACACTGGGACTCCAGGGAGGCCGAGATGCCAGGGAGGCCACCTAGGGGCCGACGACGCTAGGGCAAGGGAAGGGGGGGGGGGTTCTGCTCACGCAGGAGGGGAAAACCGGGGGGTGTTAGGGTTTAATTTTGTTTCATTTTATTAACACAATAATAATAATAATAGTAATAATATAATAAAAATAATTATAGTTATAGAATAAGTAAATAAAAAATTCCTGATAATAATAATAAATCATTTTAAAGATAATAAAACTTTATAATAATAATAAAAAAAATATCGTAACTATAATAATAATAATAATTTAACAATAATAATTATAAAATAATAATAATAATATTTTTAACAATTTAATACTACTAATTATATTAATTGTGAACATAAAAAAAATTATTATTTAAACATCGGGTGAACACGCAGTCACCCGGGCCGAACGCACCGTCACCGCTAACAATGTGGTGACCGCGCACCGGTGCGAAACCCACCAACACAATTAAACTTAGAGAAATTCAAACCGGGAGCAAGAAAAGATTAAAAACAAGGGCATCCGTGGTTGGGGTGTGATAGTTCTTGATGGGGGGATATTCAGTTCATGTCATATATTATAATGTAATGATTCCATCCCCATTATCAATAAAAATTTCAAAATATACATGTTTCATAAACCAACAAGAATATTCATATTAAACCAATTATAATAACCAAAAACATGGGTAAAAATTACCTTCAAAATGAATCATAAAATATTAAAGAAAATATTGTTTTTTTAATGGACAAGAATGAGTAAGGATTTTCAACCGAGGAGAGGAAAATATATATATTTATTATAAAATAATTATTAAGTTATATTTAGTTATTAAAGAGTGTAAAATGAAATGAAAATATATATTACTAAAAAATAAATATATTATAAGAATGTTCATGGGACTGTTGAAAGATAATTCATAAAATTAAATCTTTTTGAAACATAATTATAAAAAATCATGATTAATAGTCATATTATGACACAATACCATTATCACATTAGTATTTTTTGATTCAAAACAACCATGAATGATACAAGATAATATAAAACAATAAATACCATGAATATAAAGAGATTCATGATGTAACATATTAATGTGGTATTAGCCACACTTATTAATAATTAAATTTTTTATAATACGAAATTTGAATCAATTGAGTTGAAATTGAGATGAAATATATTAATAATTTAATACAATTGAGGTGATAATTGACCAATGAATTTTTTATGTATATTAAATGTGAATAAAAATAATATAATTGAAAAAAATCACTAAATATTCAATAGGCTCACACATAATATTTTATCTTTTCAATGATAATGAATAAGTTATATAAACTGATGAAAATAAATTGATTTATGAATCCTCATACCATAGGTCAAAATAGATGATGTACGCTCATACAAAAAATTAATCATTTGTTAGTTATTTATCTTCTTATAATATTTTAAATATTTTTTATTAAATTTATTTTATTTAACATTATTATATATTTAAATTTATAATGAATTGAGTTCACATCAGATGTTATGATGATATATAGATTATGTGACCATTATTACATCGATATATTGGCTATGGTAAGATATTTTATTTTTCCATAATCTCTAGAATAATAATAATGAAATAATAAACTTTTTATAAATAATTTAAAATTTGTAATACAACCCCAAAATAATGGTAATGAAAAATGTACTACGTTTTAAGCATGGATATGGTAAGCTGTCTATATGCATGATTATTGTTTTAGTTTTTCAGTGATCAAAATTGAAAAACATATGTTTTCTTTTATCATTCATGAATGATCATTATAACATTAAAAAATAGTATTTACATCAATAAACATGTATTCAGATAATATGTTAAGTGGTTATCATAACCGAATCACATCACTTTCTAGAGGTGTTAATTTACACGTAAATAAGAACGTTGTTCGATACATAAATAAATAAAAAGTAATGAAATTATATTTCTATTATCGATAAATATTTATAACTAATCTCATATATATATTTATATATTATAAATCCATCATTAAATCCATCCATGATTGGCGGTTTTTCAAAATAAATTGCATCTCTTTGCATCAATGAAATCATTTGTAAGAACGAATGGAGGATTATTTTCTCCTTTAATGGATGAGGTGATTACTGTAGGATATTAAATTAATATAAATAATAACATTTTTATATGAATTTTAGTATATAATAATGGGTAGATAAAATTTTATTGGGATGGAAGATGAAATACAAAAATAAATCTCTCATAAAATGAAACATCATTTTTCAAAAAACTACTTTAGGATTATAATAAAATTCTTTCGATGAATTATATCATGTAAATAACACTCTAGAGAAACTATTAATGGAATTATTTAAGATATTTATGTTGATATCAGATCAAAAATGATCTATTAATGGGTTAATAAAGTAACATAGGACGTTCCCTTTTATATGTGGAGAGGGGTACTTTTGGAATCTCACTAAATATTAAATTAATAAATATTAAGTTTCATTGAAAGTGACTATAAAACGATATTATAAAATATTATGATTGTGGTTCGAAAAATAATCATATAATAAAATTTATGAAATTTAATATTTTTCCCCTTATCATTTTATTTAAACTCACATTAAACCTTTTTGATAACTATCATTGTGATAATGATCATAATATTAATGGTTCTTGATATTTATTAAAGAAGGATAATTTTACAGTAAATGGAACATGATTAGTTTTTTAACCATATCCCAATCAAAGAGATGATATTAAAATTTTTAAAATTTTTAAATAATTTAATTAAATATTATTTATTATGAAATATCATTAATTTCATTTTGGGAATGATTCATTATATTTGCCATTGAAAAAAACATTACATAAAATTGAATTTGAATATAATATATTAAAAAACATACAAAATTTTAAATGTATTTAAAAAATTATGTCACACAAAAATTATTTCAATTTATAATAATTTTTATATTTTTAACATCAATTATTTCATTTTTTGATTAATTATTTAAATACATTGTCCTTGTTGTAGAAGTATTTAATGTAGTTATATAATTATTATGAATTAGAAATAAAATACTAAGATAAAAAGGATTTTTTTTATCAAAATGACTAGATATAACATAAAAAAGTTTTTCCATATAACACAAAATTATAGTAATTTATATCAACAAAGTTAAATTACTGTCTTTGTCTTTTAATGAAATTATTTTAAAGGCCAATAAATTAGGTATAATTTTCTAAATCATATTAATTTATTACAATAAATCGACATTCAAGGGAATGTGATTCCAAGTCCTGGAGAGCCCAAAAAATAATTTTGTACTTATTTAATGTACGTTCAGTAAACGTGAGAGTCGTAATTTCGATCATTTGAAAATTCACTCAGATTGAAAATCCAAGGGCACCATTGAACTCGTAGCGCCAAGATTCTCTTAAGAAAAAAATAACATTGACCAGGAATGGTTGGACAGAAATGATAATTTTTGGACATTTGAGAAAAAATAATAACATAACTATAAAGTATTTTATTATTTTATTCTACTCATTAAGTGTCGGTTGGAAGAACAACAACATAACATAACACATTAAATAATGATCAATAAATGATTTTTACCAGGGTTGTGTGACTACAAATCTCATGTAATTAATTGGTTCATTAATTATATTTCATTAATGATCTAAATTAATGATCAATTCATTAAATTTATATTTCATTATTTTATCAATCCATAAGACGATCGATTTGGAAACCGTGGGGAGAGCTCTGATGAAACGCCGACGACATCAACCTCCAATAAATAACGGTGATCAATCAATGTCTGTTGGAGCATTCGAGCTGAAGGGTGAAAAATGGTAATAAAAATTAATGACTGTGGAATTCATTCCTTCATCTGTAGTAGATTCCACCAAATCCAGGAAGGGGATTTAATTTATTTTATGTGAATGATGATTCCTCATTCCCATTCTTGAAAAATAAAATGAACATGGATCAACCAAGTAAAGGGTTTATCTATGACTCATTCATTCATACAGGTGGTTAATTCAGGGTCTTAATTTGGAGTTTATTTAATCTGTATTATGATTGTTATCCCTCTCCCATGATAAAACGCTAACGTTGATGGTGCGAGTCGATACGAATAAGGCCTGGACCCTCCTCCGATCTTGGATGTTTTTCATTATTCATTGGTGATTGAGAAATGTGATGGGAGGGAAATTCCAAGGGTATCACAGTGCATATAATGACCCAAGTGGCTGGAAGACGTAGACAATAAGAAAAACGGGCCACTATAGGAATTGAGGTGGCCATGGAAGAAACTGCTAGCGTGACACTACCAGGCTAGTGGTGGCGGACGGCCCATGGAAGATTCATGAAGATGCATCCCCAAAATGCTCCATTATAGGTCGAAGAAGTTGAATTGGCATGTCACATGGGAGAGGAGCGGTCCACTGGGGCTACTCTGCTGGACACGCAATGGCCGGTAGAGCTACTCATTTCAAGAAGTGTGGCGGTCGCCCAGCTGGCGCTGCCCGTTGGGAGAACTAGACGTGCTACATTCGGTCTAGCGTAACCAAAAAACATGTGGGCTGGTTTTTTATGTCAGGAAAGTTTTTCTAGAGGGGACGAACCCGTGGTTCCAAAGGGCTAGCCAGACCAGACCCCTACGGGACCCAGACCTGACCGACCCTGTTTCACTAAGTTACGTAACATGCAAACCAGGAATCCGATTGATGCATTGTATACCGTGTAAGTACACTTGCAAAGAGACATTCTGTTCGGGATAATCCAGGTTAATATTGTAAAAAATATGGAGTATGGCTGGGTTGGATCATTCTCGAATACAACCAAGCCTGATTTAGATTTTTGTTTATATCTTACAGACATAGCGTTTGATTGACGAGCCGTCTATCACGTTGGCACCGTTATGATAAGAAATTCCATTGGGTTACATATTATGTGTACATAATGTAGATTTTTTTACAATCTATGGTTTGAGATGCAAAAACACTGAAACTCAAGTGCACCATATGAGGGAATCCTATGGCTGGATTTTAAGTGAAATGAGACCCTTTGTGGATCGACATGAGAGAGACCCTCCATGAATCAGTAATAGTATTCCCCTTCGGGTATCATAAATGGTTATACCCTCCTTGGATCAGCATGAGAGAGACCTTCCATGAATCAGAAATCATGTAACCCTATGTGGATTGGTTGTAGTGCAACACTATGAGGAATGGTAGTAACGCGGCCTGACGTCAGCTGGCCATTGAGAGACCCATTGAGGATTAGTGGTAGAGGAAACCTTTATGAATCAGAAGTAGAGAAACACTTATCAGATAAGTAGCTAATTCAGATAACAAAATAAAATGATCTAGCATAAGTCTATCCATCTTTATTCTTATTCTCTTATTTGAATACCTAGTGTGAGATATCTTTTTCACTAATCTTTATGATTGACATCATTCTTTGTGGTTTTTATATTATGGAATTCAGGGAGTCCTTTTGGGGTCTTGGATTCTCTACTGGGTATTTTTATAGGCACCCCTACAAGGGATTTTCCAGTCCCATGATGTGTCTTGTGTAGATGACAGACATCTTGACAAAAATCGGAGGAGCTAGGGAAAGATGGTCCTCGAAGGTGATTGAGGGACGTGGTGACCGGTAGTGATGGCAGAGGACAAGTTATACCTACCATTTAAGAATGATCGTTGATGGATGACCATCAAATATCACTTTTTCCTTTTTCTGTACATTCTTTTCAGTTGTCTTGTATAAATTCCTTTTTTATTTTTGAACGTACTTTTACCCTCACTGGTTGTTCTTAGTAGTGGTAGTACATTTCCTTTTTGGTTGTGTTTAACTTGTGCCCAAAGTGACCTATATATGGGTGTATAGGTTTAAATTCAATGCCTTCATTTTTTGGGTTTCTCATTTTCGGTGCTATTCACCTAGCCCTAGCCTATGTGTGGTGGGAATTGGGTAGTCGCGAAACGAGCCACATGGGATGGGTAATGATAAAGTTGTATCATAGGAAGTTAGGTTATACCACAAGAACTAAGAGTCTATATTCTTAGTGTAATAAGAGTGTTATGTGTCTTGAGTTCATATTACAGTTTAGGGAGACCAGTGTTGGTATGGCAGCGGTCAAATCCATACACCAAGACCCTTAATTATGATTTCCAACTAGGTACACAATAACACAATTTTCCTGTGTTCTGAATGTGTTTTTATTTTGATCTCATTTGATTCAGCTCACCAGGTATAGATTATTGACCATGTATCATATTTTTCTTCACTGGACTCCTCCACATAGAATGCCATTCAGGATTCTTGTGAGAGTTCATGATGATGGCCCACTGAGTGATTAGGAATTAGTGTAGGGATCTCCTACAGTGGTAGAAAGTTTGGGTGGTATACTAGAAGCACTACCACCCTTAGGGAATCCATTAACATTAGAAACACCATCCGACAGTGCACAATTACTGATCATGTTTCCCGAGTTCCATAGAAAGAGGACTTTAAGTTTTTGAGGTGATAAAGACCCACAGACAACAGAGTACTGTCATGAGGCTGTGGCCTGAGTTTTCTGCTTGGTTGAGAAACCAAAATACAATATGGTGCTCAAAGCTACATGTATCTTTTAGGGTACTATAGATAGATTGTTGATCCTGAAGCTGATGTCACACGAGCAGGAAAATCTCTCCTGGTTAGACTTTGAGAGCCTCATTAGGGTGAATTTTATACTAACTAATTTATGCTCAGGGAGTATTTAGTAGGTAATGCACATACAGTAGTGCAGCCTGAATATTCCTGAATACTCTGTGAGATTTACTGACCCCTCCTGCTACTCCACCAATATGGTACATAACCCATTATTCAGGGCCCAAACCATTGAGAAAGGTCTCCGAAAGGATATCAGAGCATCGATGATATCACTCAAAATTTTGACGCATAATATAATGATAGAGTGATAAAAATTGGCGGAGAGCATCCCAACTAAGCATGAAAATTTAGTGGGAGCCACCATCTAATGACAGTTATCCAAGTCATCTCAAATAAGAAGAAGTAAGATGACACAGAGGCCCATGTAGGTCTGAAATTCTACAGGATGGACCCCAGATGTAGGGTTTGACGAGCGGAGCTCACGAGGAAGCGGATGACATCAAGGGAGAATATTGTGCTACTCATGTGGTCAGTAGGGTCACATGACTCACGAGAACCTGACCTGCTATTCTGAAAATAAACAGATAGTCAACATACTAGAGAAATAGTGAAAGAGGTTCAAGAGAGGAGGTCTAAAGGGTGGCAGATGTGGAAGGGGAGTGGGTTGTGTAGCAGGAAGTAGACAACATTTTGAGTTACTACCTCCACCACCTCCACATGGTCCACCATGACATTAGGGTGCAGGTGGAAATGGACGATATCAGATTCCAGTGGTAGTGGCCTATGAAAAAGGTGTTCCGATTATTATTCAAATTATGATCAATATCTACTCCACCCTATCCAACGTTCATAAAGACACTGGTTCTAGAAACTCTTTTATTTCCATGACACTCGTTTAGAGCCCATAGATTCAGGTGGAGCTGTTGGCTTGATCTTTACGATTATTGACTCATACGGGATATAGTTAGAGGATTACACAATGGTTCTAGTGGTGTGATATAACTCTATGAGGTATGATCTTTGGATGGGATCTGCTAGTTGCAGTGTAGAGTCTTTATGACTACATATTATGTATGGACTGATTATCTAGGTTCTACGGTGAGATGGACTATTTTAGGCACAACATGTGTCGTTTCCATGATGATGGAACTATGTTTTCCTTCACTAGAGTGAAGGTAATCTTTTTGGCATAAGATTAATATTCCCGGAGGAGGTTATATCTGATCACTAATCATTTGTCTAGCCTCACCCTTACTGTAGAGAACTAGGGGAGTCTGATCTATACTATAGTGGTGGACCCGTTTAAATATGAAATTCCTGAGAATATTTCGAGACTTCCTCTTAACAAAGAGGTAGAATTATACATTAACTTGTACCTCGAGATGAGACTTTTATCTATACCAGTATATTGGATATCCCTTGTAGAGATTTGTTATTTGAGGGTATAGTTTGAGGACTTTCAAATGAAGTGGCTTGTAAGACTATTGTTTCTACATGGTCACCGAAAATATTGTCATCAAAGAATGCATATGGGAGTTGGGCCTTTATATGGACTATCAATGCTTGAACCAGGTGACTCTGATGAACATGTATACTATGCTAAGGATTGATTATATCGTCGATCAGCTGAAGGGAGGAAAGTGTATTTCAAAGATAGTACTCTGAAATGGCTATCAATAGCTTCAGTTGAGGGATGAGGACGTATCAGAGATAGTCTTCTGATGCCGGCCTGGCCACTATGAGTTCTTTGTGATTCCTTTCGACTTGACCAACACCCTTTTGAGTAAATAAGGTTTTCCTTATGACCTTTCCATTCCTTCTTGTTTTGAAAATCACAAACACCTTATACATAAGCAACTATAAATTTTACCTCTATAAAGAAAAATTTACTTCTTTAAGGAAATTTACCCTTACCTTGATTTTCTTATACATAGAAATATTTTTCTTAAGTACAAAAACTAGATTCATAACCAAAATACCAGAAGTCATATAATGTCATGATTTGGAGCATTCTTTTTTTAGGATCCACATTCTGGATGTGATCTGTTATGAAGTTCCAATCCGAATTCTGGACTCCGATCTTTTATGAAGTTTAACTATGAACTCTTACGAAGTTCGACTCCGAACTCTTACGGAGTTCGAATCCGAACATTCATGGGTTCGACTCTGAACTCTTATGAAGGTCAACTCCAAACTCTTATGGAGTTCGACTCCGTACATTCATGAGTTAGACTCTGAACTCTCATGAAGTTCGACTAAGAACATTCATGAATTCTACTCCAAACTCTTATGAAGTTCGACTCCGAACATTCATGAGTTTGACTTCGAACTCTTATGAAGTTCGACTCTTAAATTTCATGAGTTCGACTCCGAACTCTTATGAAGTTCGAATACGAACGTGTAATAGTTCGACTTCAAACTTTGTATGTTCATATTCTGAACTCTGGTAAAACCACACTCCAAATTCCTATAAAACATAATCCGAAAATCTTTTTATTATAGACTCCGAATTTCATTTTAGTTAGACTCCGAACTTATAATTTTCTTACACTCCAAATTTTTTGTATGGATTTTTATTATATATGCTTCATTACAAAACAATGTCCTGCATTCAGTTATACATGGTTTTTTATTAAACAATGTTGTCCATTCTGTTTCTAATTAATCATTGGTTGAGTTACACGTGTATAGGTCCCTCCAAATTTAATGAAAAATATGACCGTTGGAGAGGGTGCCGATCGAGCCTATAAATAGGAGATCATTTGGAATAGCTCAACAAGAAGATGATCGATCTAGAGACCACACGCTATTGAGGTGATTTCTAGAGAGAGAATCTTTTCAAGCATTGTGTTTAATGAACCTCTCATTCAGATTGCTTCGTGAGACTCTGAATGTTGGTGATTACATTCGAGGAATTCTTGGGATAGGAAGATAGAGGTGCTGACTACCTTACTGTTCGAGGGATTCCTTGCTGAGGAAGATAGAGATTCCAACTACCTTGAAGTTGAGGGCCTGTGAGTATAGCAAGATAGTGATTCCGATCTTCGTATCAAGGGATTACCCTGGTGTGGATAAGACAGACTTACTTGAAAGTATAAATCAAGCGACCTTTATCCAAGGTTGTTGGATACATTTATCGTCATTTTAAAAGACATATATCTTCTTACATATAGTTTTACTACTTGTTTTTCTTCTTCACTTTTGTATTGTATGGGAAATATAACCTTCTTATATTTCCTTACACTTGTACTCTGATTAGTTTAGATTCTATACATTTTAAGGTAGAATCTCATATTGTAAACTTTGGTTCTAATTCTACATTTGGTGATTAGAGGTGTTGTGAATTTTCTTAGTTTAAATTTGGTAAACATAGATTTTTCCTTGTCTAAGGAAATTTTTAAAGTGTAAAATTCACCCCCCATCTTGTATTTTGAGCATCTACATCATTATTTCTATCCAACAATTGGTATCAAATGAGGTCTCTAAAATACATATACTCACATATAAGTTTTTCTTGCCCACTTATTCATTGTTTTTCATCCTTGCTTCGAAATTTTTTATTCATTCCGTATTTTCATTCCGAACTTTGACATTCCGAATTATCATTATGAATTGTCATTCCGAACATTGTGGTTACAAACTTTTCCTACTAACAATTTCGGTTGCCAAAGATTTTTATTGAGAATTACAGGATTCAATGTTGGTTATATCGAAAATCTAAATCCTACAAGACCACCAATATTTCATGGTAATGACTATGAGTACTAGAGAGGTCAAATGAAGACTTTTGTTATCAATACTGGAGTGGATAATTTTGTTATCCTTACTGGTGATTATAATATTTCTGATAAAGAAGTTAGATCTTTCACTAACCCGGAAAAGCAAGAGGACCAACTCAATTATAAGGTATGCAATACTTTACTATGTTCAATGACTAGAAACATATATAGCCACATTTCTTCTTGTGAAGCTGCTAATTGTATCTGGAAGAAGATAGAGGTTACATACTTTGGAACTTCTAACGTGATTGAAACTAAGAGAGATATGATTAGAGATATATACCATGGATTCAATTTTCTGTATGGATAACCAATATGTAATGTTCAACAGAGATTTATGACTATAGTGAACAACTTACATTCTATGGGAGAAAAAGGGTTACATGATGAAGCCCTTGTGGATAAGATAATTGATATTATGCCTAATGAGTGGGAATCAATGAGAAAAACAATTGATGAGAACATGAAGGTCACTCAGATTTATCTGGATGAACTATTTGGAACTCTTCTCCAACATGAAACAAGAATGAAGAGATATGCTGACAATATCAAAAAGAAGAATGGAAATGGTACCGTTTCTTTTACAACAACATCAAATCATATGAAAGCTAAGATTCCTGAGAGAGTAACTAGATCCAAGTCTAAGAAGGTGGTTATTCAATCAGATTCTAGTGAGAGTGAAGTCTCAAGGAATGAATTAGAAAATCATTCTCGAAGGATGAACAAGATAGCTGGCTAGATAAATTTCCAATCCAAGTACAAGAAAAAAGAAAGGAAAGATAGAAAAGATGGAGAAGTTACTTGTTATGAATGCAAGAGAGCCAGACATATTAGACCAGATTGTCCTTTGCTCAAATATAATGAAAGAAAAGGACGGAATTATTGAAAGGAACAGAACTAAGTATTAAAAAACCAATGCTAAGAAAGTTCTGATAGCAAATGCACCTGGAGTGCCAGTGGTGGTGACTCTTCAGATGAATCTTCTGATTATGAATCTTCAGGACAGAAGAATCTTGGTCTAATAGCCAGATTACCTATTAACAATCATTGTTTTATGGATAAGGTATCAAATGTTGAATCATTGACCAATGTATCATTAAATTATAATGATAGTAAGTATTATAACTCTTTAGATGAAGAATCCTCTTATGATGAACAAAATACTTCACCTACCTTTGAAGAAGTTTCTAGGTTTGCTGAACATCTTGAGATTGAAAATTCTAAACACAATAAAAAACATGATAAGGCAATCTCTAGGAATTCTATTCTTACGAACAAAATATCAGATCTTCCTAAATATATTGATAGGAAAAATGCTGATTTTATAAATATTTCAAAAAATCTTGAGGAAGTATGTTCTGAGAAGAACAAACTTTCTAATGAGTTAGAACAAGTAATTTCTAAGAACAGTGTTTTCGAGCCTAGATCTAGTTCTAAATGTAATAATTTTGAAGATAAAAACATGGTTATAAAACTCAGGTCTGAATTTGTTTTCCTTAAATATGTTCTTATCAAACTTTACACATGGTAAAGAAAATTTTGATAAATTAAATACCACCTTTAAGAAATAACTCTGATTTTGTTATACCCATGAAAAAACAACTTTTAGTAACAACAACTTTGTTCCACAAAGTGCCCCATTTTGTACCAAGTGTCAATGTGGTGTTCACTGGGAAATGTAATGTTCTTTAAATAAAACCCAATCTCTAGGTTTTCATAAAGCTTATTTTTCTAAGAAGGTATGGGTACCCAGATTTTATTATCTGAATATCTCGGATCCAAACATGTTTGGATTCCAATTGTCAAATTCTTTTATTGTTTTCAGGATGATAAAGGAAGTACCAACAAAAATGAATGTTACATGGATAGTGGATGTTCCCGGCACAAGACTGGTAACAAAATCTATTTTGAAAAGATTATCAAAACGAAAGGAGGAAAGGTAACTTTTAGAGATAATGCTCAGGGAGAAATTTTTGGTATAGGTAATATTATTCTTCTTCGTAAAACATTGATTTCAAATGTTTTATTTGTTAAGGGTCTTAAGCACAACCTCATTAACATAAGTCAGTTATGTGATGAAGGGTACCTTGTGAATTTTAGGAATGATAAATACATATTTCAAAATTCCAAGGAAGAATTTATTCTCTCAGCCAATAGGCAAGAGAATGTTTACACTTTGAACTTATAAGACCTCAGAAGCCATGACCTACCTTGCCTTAGTGAAATGGAAGATCATTCCTGGTTATGGAATAGAGGAATAGGTCACTTTAACCTTAGAAACTTATGTAAACTTTCTAAAAAGAAACTAGTTAAGAATCTACCAGATCTTAGATTCGATTCTTCTAATGTTTGTGATCCTTGACCATATGGAAAGAAAAAAAATCTAGTTTTAAATCAGTCGGTGAAGTCTCAAAAACCGATGCATTACAGTTAGTACACATGGATCTTTTTATTCCAACACAAACTGGAAGTATTGGAGGCAAATACTATGTGTTTTATCTAGTTGATGATTACACCAGATTTACTTGGGTCTATTTTCTGGAAAAGAAGTCTAAATATTTTTCTTATTTCAAAAGTTTTAGAACACAAGTTAAAAATGAGTAAAATCTTACAATGAAAACTATTCATAGTGATCATGGAGGCGATTTTCAAAATTCTCATTTTGAAACTTTTTGTAGTTGAGAAGGTATTACTCACAATTTTTCAGCACCTAGAACTCCTCAAAAAAATGGTGTAGTTGAAAGAAGAAATAGAATTCTCCAAGAGATTACTAGAACCATGTTGAGTGAATATTCAATAGCTAGACATTTCTGGGCTGAAGCAGTAAGTACTGCTTGTTATACTATAAATCGAATTTTGATTAGACCTTTTCTTAATAAAACTCTTTATGAGTTATAGAACGGTAGAAAACCAAGACTTTCCTACTTCATGTTTTTTGGTTGCGAAGTATTCATTCTGAATACTAAAGATAATTTAAATAAATTCGCAGCAAAATTTGATGAAGGAATTTGATTACACTACTCCACAACTTCTACGTAATAAAGAGTATTCAATAAAAATACTTTTATTGTTGAAGAAATAGTGCATGTAAAATTTGATGAGTCTGATCCTTTTGTTTTAAAACCATCCGAACCAACATACTCAGATGTGTTTTAAAAAACTGATTTTCAACCTTTGATAGAAGATCCTTCTGATAAGGAAAATGTTCAGGAAGATACTTCTGAAACATATACCCCAAAAGAAATTCTACCCTATGTTGATGGACATGTTTTACAAAACCCAAACCAGTTTTTCCTTTAAAATCATCCCAGTGATGGTATCATTGGTGATGTAAATCAACTTGCATGGACTAGAAGTTCCTTAAGAAATTAAGTAGAACATCTAGAATTTCTTTCCCAGTTAGAACCAAAAAGCACTGATGATGTATTAGGTGATGATGATTGGATCAAAGACATGCAAGATGAACTAAATCAATTTGAAAAGAATAAAGACTGGACCTTGGTTGAAAGACCTAAAGAAACTTCTGTTATTGGAGTAAAATGGGTTTTCAGAAACAAATGTGATGAAAATGGAGTCATTGTATGAAATAAAGCTAGACTAGTTGCTAAAGGTTATAATCAGCAAGAGGGAATATACTATGGAGAAACCTATCTTCCAGTAGCCAGACTTGAATTTATTCGTAATATACTTGACTTTGCAGTATTCTTCAATTTTAAAATTTTTCAAATGGATGTGAAATGTGATTTTCTTAACGGTTATGTTCAAGAGGAAGTTTTTGTTGAACAACCTCCTAGCATTGAAGATACAAAACACCCTGATCATGTTTTTAGACTTACAAAAGCCTTGTATGGCCTTAAACAAGCCCCAGGAGCCTTGAATGATAGACTTACAAGATTTTTTCTTCAAAATAACCATGTTAAGGGAAATGAAGATCCAACACTTTTTAGAAAGAAAAATATGAAAAATGTTTTTATAGTTCAAATTTATGTTGATGACATTTTTTTTGGTTCAACTCAGAAATCATTAACTGATTCTTTTGCAAGTCTAATGAGATCTTAGTTTGAAATGTGTATGATGGGTGAGTTAAATTTTTTCCTTGTTTTTCAAATTTCTCAAAGACCTGAAGGAACCTCTACATCTCAACATAAGTATATTAAATATCTTCTAAAAAATTATGGTTATGACAACACTAAGAGTATAATTACTCCCATCGGTACCTCAAACTCCTTAGATCTTGAAGAATCTGGGAAACTAGTAGATCAAACATATTTTAGAGGTATGATAGGA
The DNA here is from genome assembly GCA_963277665.1 of Viscum album. Lineage (NCBI taxonomy): Eukaryota > Viridiplantae > Streptophyta > Magnoliopsida > Santalales > Viscaceae > Viscum > Viscum album. The sequence goes on from OY728159.1 coordinate 1,267,947,516, forward strand.
TTTCTAGTTTACCTAACAGCTAGTCGACCAGACATAATGTTCTCAGTATGCTTATGTGCAAGATAACAATCCAATCATAAAGAATCTCACTTAAAGCGGTAAAAAAAATTTCTACTTAAAGGGAACCATAGATCTAGGATTATTTTATATGTCTGGAAATGATTTTGTTTTAAAAATCTTCTCAGATGCTGACTTTGGTGGATGTAGAATAGATAGAACGAGTTCATCCAGAATCTTTTATTTCTTAGGATATTCATTAGATTCATGGTCCTTCAAGAAGCAACATTCTATAGCACTTTCTATTACTGAAGCTGAAAATGCAGCAGCATGAAGTTGTTGTGCTCAAGTGTTGTGGATGAAACACACACTCATAGATTATGGCCTTAGTTTTACTACGACTAAAATTTTGTGTGATAACACAAGTGCCATTGCCCACAGTAAGAATCCTACACATCACTCTCATGCAAAACACATAGTCATTAGGCATCACTTTCTTAGGGATCACACACTTAAAAGAGATATCATTCTTCAGTTTATCAGAACGCAAGATCAACTTACTGATATTTTCACAAAATCATTACCCTCTGATAGATTTGAATTTATTTATAAAAATTTAGGAATGATAACCATATGGTAATAATTCCTCATTAACTTCTTGATTGAACAATTCTCCTAATAGTAATAAAATCCTTTTTTTGGGGATTACATTTGATTGTTAGTGTACTAAAATTTTCATAATCTATTTTTTCAAACATAGTGTAACTAAAATTTTCGTAATCTGTTTTTCAAACATAGTGTACCTAAAATTTTCGTAAGCTGTTTTTCAAACTTAGTGTAACTAAAATTTTTGTAATCTATTTTTCAAACTTAGTGTGACTAAAATTTTTGTAATCTAATTTTCAAACATAGTGTAACTAAAATTTTCGTAATCTATTTTTTCATTTTTTTACTTAAATTTTCATATTTAGTTTTTCAAACATTTCGGAACTAAAATTTCTAGAACTGCAATTTCTGGAAAAAAAATTTTCGGAACAAAAATTTTCAGGATTGAAATTCTCGGAATAGAAACTTTCGAAATGGAGATATTCTTACGGAATATCATAATGAAACTTTCATAAAGATATTTTTTTTCTAGAACTTTCATAATGAGGTATCTTTTAAATTAATTATTTTAAGAAGAATATTACCAATTACGAACAATATTTCTAGCCAATCTGAATGGTATGATTTTCTTACATCAAGTTCTGTAAGTATATCTTGCTTGCTGGTATTTTCCTTAAATCCGAATGTTTTCCTTAAAACCTCAAAAGATCAGAGTTATGTTTTCCTTGCGGGAGTGTTCTCAACCATCAGATCAGATCAAAAAGTTTTCAACCATTAGATAGCTTTTGGAAGACCAAGTTTCATATCCATCTCCTATATAAAAAGGACCCCAATACTTGTCCCACTTCGGTTTTTCAAAGCTTTCATGTCTCGAAGCTCTGCTGCTCTTCTTAAGACCAGTTCCAATCTTTGCAAAGCTGTTCTGAATCCTTCAGATCTCTCTGTTCTGAATGTCTTTTGAAGAAACATCTCAAGATATGTCAACATCAAATCTAATCTCAAAGTGGTTAATCTTCAAGAAATTATGGTGCATTAAGATTTCTATTAGTTTGATTCCCTTATTTCTAAGAATATTAGACTGAATGGATAGGAGGATGTTTGCATAGAAATGTCAGATAAACTGGATCCGGTTTATACTGATTTGCTGATTGAGTTCTATGAGTATGTTTCCTTCCAGATGGAAGATGTCAGAGAATGGTTTTCTTTTAAGTCTTATGGGATGACTTACAAGTTATCTTACACCAATTCCATGAGCTTGGTTGGTTTATCCTACGAATGAGAAGGTGAGTTCTGTTCACAAAAACATCCGGATGAGCAAGGAAGTTTCAACAAGGAAAACGACACTGAAGTGTCTTGGACTTAAGGATGCTTCAACCATTAAGATTCCTCATCTCACTCCGAACAATAGAATTCATTAGATTTGGGTGCAAGTCTTTCTTGTTCCAAGAAGAGGTAACAAGGATAATTTGAAGAAAAGTGATATCTATGTCTTATATTTCTTTGTAAATCTATGAAAGATAAACATGATGAAGTATGTCTTGATTACGATCAATAACATCAAAGAAAGGAATTTGAGAGCTCAAATAATTATGTACCATACATTACTATCTAAGATAATAGTTTGGTGCTTAGATTCCTTCAAGGCTACATACAAATCAAAAGTCTGGAATTGAAATATTATGCTGGTAAGTGATGATACCTTGAAGAGGATGAAGACGAGGTTTTATAGTGAATCCAAATAATTATACTCCCTTTCTGTGGAAGAAGTTGAGGCACTTCAGAAAGGTACACATACTCGAGAACTATCCAAAAATCAAAGGAAGAAGAGGAAGCTTAAGGAAGTGGCTACTGATGAAGAAAATCTTAAATCTAAAGAAACCCAGTCTGCTCCCCCCAAACCAAAAAAACAGAAAACTTATCCTGATAAAGTTGCTGCCAGGTGGAGGGAAGACAAATGAAAAAGGAATGAAGAGGATCCACAATTCAGATTGGACCCCACAGAGGATAAGGCCTTAAAAGAAAGTGCTGCGGAAGAATTAGAGAAGAAGGAGAATGAGAAGAAAATGAAAAAGAAAGTTTCTGAAGCTGAAGTGGTGCAAGCCTGCTAAAAGCTACAGAGGTAGCTTCTGAGCTAATTCCGGTTCCAGAATCATTCCTTATAGAACCTTCTTTACCAGAAACTCTAGCTAATATGTATGTAACTCCGGAAAAATCCAACAGTAATGAATTAGTTGAAGAAGCTGAAAAAGATGCTGCTGAAGAAGTAGAGGAAGAGGTTAGAGAAGAAGAAGAAAAAAAAGAAGAGGTAAGTGATGCTTTAGATGCCTTGATCAAGAAAGTAGAGGTTTATAAAGATAACGCAGAATCCGCAATGATAGTAACTCCAGTAAAGGGAGGTGAGGAAGGTAGTAAGAATGATGTTAAGAAACAGCAAGAAGAAGAGAATGTTTTGTATGATGAGGAAGAATCCTATGAGAGGAATTTTCTTGAGGAAGGACAACAAAAATAGAAACCAGATGAAGACCAAATTATTCATGTTTCTGAATCTGAGGAATTATCTCCTAATTAGGAACCAATTATGAAGATTGATAATGGGAAGCAAGCTCTCATGGATACTCCAACAAAATAATTCTTCATGAAGAAAGAGGTTGGTGGTTCTTCTAAGAGGAAACTGGTGCAAATTGAAGAAGATCAATCTCCAGGAGAATTATCTGATTCGGAGTCAACAGCTCATGGGAATGATTTTGTGGTCGAATCTCTGATGATGTTGGTGGACACCATTCCGATTTTTCCATCTATAGATTCCAGATTCTAGATGCTGCAATAGAGTATGAATCAGAAATCATATTCTTTATCCTTGCTCATGGATATGTGTGTGAAGATCGAAGCTGAACAAAAAAGTTTTCTTATCTATTATGATATGGATAGAATGTCATGTAGTAAGGTAACTAAGTGGTCTAGAAGAGTTTATTAAGACTTAGTGTAGTTTGAAAATTTTCAGACTAAGAATCAAAATGCTTTTGACACCGAGGATAAAAAGATTAAAAATCTTCAAGCTGAGCTGATTGATGAGAAGAGTTCTCATAGTCAAAAAGTGAAGGAACTAAGTGACAAGGCTAATTCTCTGGCTCAAAATCTTTGAAGTGATAGAAATATCTGGATCGAGCTTGAGAAAAGACTCATATAGTAAGATGAATTGTTAATGATTCAGAATGAAGCTATCGTGGCTCAAGTAGAGGATTTGAAATCCCAAGAAGAAAAGACAAAATCCTTGGAGAGTCAAGTCAAGGATGACCAAAGAGACCTAAAGAAGCTCCAAATATTGTTACAGAAGCTGATTCCAAAGGAAAAGGAAGAAAAATAAACCCACTCCGATCTTTTGTTGTAGTTGTCTTTATTTCAAAAATTTTCCCAACACTAATGAAATGTTATTTGGTTGGTTGTATTTTGTCATATACTAATGTTTCAGGGACCATATTTTATTTTCCATTCCCTTCAATTAATTTTGAAAATCACAAAGGGGGAGAAGGAAAAATAACTACTCCTAAGGAGGAGAAAGCAAAATTTCTAAGTGAAATATCTTTAATGTAAGGGGGAGTTTCTCACTACGAAGGTTTTCATTCCTACAATAATGAAAACTCCACTCCGGAAATACAATCCTTAGTGTTTCAATGCCTAAGGGGGAGTTTGTTGTATTCACTTTCATCCATGAACAAAGAGAGATAAGATTTAATTTCAAAGTCTAATGAAAATTTTCAAAGTCCTTATATTATTTTTAGTAAGGATGATTGTGCTTTCCAAAAAGGGGGAGATTGTTGAGTCAATAAAGTTTTCTTTATGAATTATCCATTCCTTCTTGTTTTGAAAATCACAAACACCTTATACTTAAGCAAATTTAAATTTTACCTCCATATGGAAAATTTACTTCATTAAGGAAATTTACCCTATCCTAGATTCTCATATACATAGAAATATTTTTCTTAAATACCAAAATCGGATTCATACCCAAAATCCAAGAAGTCATATAATTTCATGATTTGGAACATTCTGTTTTTAGGATCCAAATTCTGGATGTGAATAGTAATGAAGTTCCAATCCAAATTCCGGAATCCGAACATTTATGAAGTTTGAATCAGAACTCTTATGAAGTTCGACTCCAAACTCTTATAGAGTTCGACTCCAAACTTTCATGAGTTCGAATCCAAATTCTGATGAAGTTTGACTCCGAACATTCATGAGTTCGACTCTGAACTCTTAATAATTTTGACTCCGAACATTCATTTGTTCGACTCTGAAATCTTATGAAGGTCGACTCCGAACTTTCATGAGTTCGACTCTAATCTCTTATGAAGTTCTCATCCAAACTTTTACAAGTTCATCATCAAACTCTATATGTTCAGATTCTGAACTCTAGTAAAACCAGACTCAAAATTCATATAAAACAGAATCCGAACATCTTTTTATTATAGACTCTGAATTTCATTTTGGTTAGATTATGAACTTATAATTTTCTTACACTCCGAAATTTTTTTATGGATTTTTATTACATATGCTTCATTAAAAATCAATATCGTGCATTCTGTTATATATGGTTTGTTATTAAATTATTTTTTCCATTCTGTTTCTAATTAACCGTTGGTTGAGTTACACGTGTATAGGTCCCTTCGAATTTCATGGAAAATATGACCGTTGGAGAGGGAGATGATCAAGCCTATAAATAGGAGCTCATTTGAAAGAGATCAACAAAAAGTTGATCGATCTAGAGAACACACGCTGTTAAGGTGATTTCTAGAGAGATAAGCTTTTCATGCATAGTGCGTACTGAACCGCTCGTTCAGATTGCTTCGTGCGACTCTAAATGTTGATGATTACATTCGACGACTTCTGGGGATATGAAGACAGAGGTGCTGACTACCTTGAAGTTCGAGGGCTTCCTTTCTGAGGAAGACAAAGGTTCCAACTACCTTGAAGTTGAGGGCTTGCGTGGATAGCAAGTCATTGATTCTGATCTTCATATCGAGAGCCTACCATGGTGTGGGTAAGACAAACTTTCTTGAATGAATAAATCAAGGGTCCTTTATCCAAGGATGTTAGATACCCTTTTCTTTGGGTTAAAAGGATTATATCTTGTTACTTGTAGTTTTAATACTTGTTTTTCCGCTGCACTTTTGTATTGTAAGGAAGTACAACCTTATGATATTTCCATACACATGTACTTTGATTAGTTTATATTCTATACTCATTAAGGTAGAATAAAATATTTTAATCTTTGGTTCTAAATCTATAGTTGTTGATTAGAGGTGTTGTGAATTTTCGTAGTTTAAATTTGTTAAACATAGATTTTTCCTTGTCTAATGAAATTTTTAAAGTGTACAATTCACCCTACTCTTGTATTTTGAGCATCTACATCATTATTTCGATCCTACACACCCCAGCAGTGTTCATGGGAATCAGTAAAAAGATCCTTCATCCTTACCTATATCACTTTTTTGTGGTTTTCATTGACGACATCTTGGTGTACTTGGAGGAGTAGGAGTATCACACCACAAATATATAGATATTACTTGATACACTCCAAGAGAATAATCTTTATAGATAGGTCTTGAAATACCTGTTCTTGATATGGGACCTCCACTTTTGGGGAAAGGTTATCTCAAAGTTTGGAGTTATAGTGGATATAATAATGATAGAGGAAATTCTTTCTTGGTACCACCCAATAGTGTGACAAAAGTTCATTGTTTCCAAGGTCATTATTGGTAATACCATAGATTTGTAACAAAAATTTATAGATTAACAACAACCTTTTCATTATTCTAAAATAAGGTAAAAAAAATTGTATGGATAGAGAGAAGCCGACAGATTTTCTTAGAGCTAAGGCGGTGACTGATGAGTGACACCATCTAGAGGCTTCCAGAAGACGGTGTTGGGTATGTAGTCTACCACGATTCATTAGTGACCATAATGTGGTGTGTGCAAATGCAAGAGAGAGCTGTGATCACCTAATACTCATGACAACTGAGGAAACAAGAAATGAATTATGTGACTCATAACATTATTTTAGAGGTAGTAGTCTTTTAGTTGAATATGTGGAGGCATGGAATGATTGGAGGATTATTTACTGTATACTCCGATCACAGTAGTCTCAAGAATATCATCTCACAAAATGACCTAAACTTGAGACAGTGAGGATGGATAGAGTTCTTCTAGTACATTGATTTTGAGATAGTCTACACTCATGTGAATTGAAACATAGTAGAAGACACACTCATCAAGAGGTCGAGTGTACATCTGTTGAGTGAGGTGAATGAGAAGCTAGCTACATTATATATACCCTTCATTGATCATGATTAATCAATGTATGTTTAGTCTATGAATGCCACGCCCATACTCCTACAAAATGTTTGAGATGTATAGATTAGAGATGTTGACTGTGAAGCCCGAAGTGCTCATTTTTTCTCAGGATAGGCTAATTATAAATTTTTTATAGGTGTGAGTATGTTATCCTTTTTACAAGATGCACCATGGTACCAATGACATTCCAGGAGGAGAAAGAGGTTACAAACATCCCCTTTGGATGTACATTATGGATTGGTGAGGATGTACACGGACCTCCGATGTCATTGCTGGTGGTCAAGGATGAAGAAATAAGTGGCATAGTTCCTTTCATGATGCCTAACTTGTCAGCAAGTGAAGGATGAGCACCTGGTTCTAGAAATCTTATCAAAAACCCCAGAGGTTCCATAATCGATCTGGGATGGTATATCCATGGTCTTTGTGACTGGGTTACCACACACATCCAGTGGCTATGACTCTATCTGGGTGATTGTTGATCAACTCACCATGTCGGCCCATTTCTACCCATATGAGAGCACAGATCAGTAGTAGACATGAGACAAATTTCTGTTCAGGAGATTTTAGGGCTTTAAAATATACCATCAATGATCATTTCATTTCATGATAATCATTTTAAATCACGGTTGTGGAAGGAATTGTAGTAGGCGTTCGGGACATAGCTAAACTTCAGCACCACCTTTCACCCTCAGACATAAGGTTAGATAGAGTAGACCATTTAGACACTTGTGGAAATGTTTTGTGTTAGCACCCTCGATTTATTTGTATTTGTGAGGACCACCTACCACCGGTGGACTTCTATAAAATAATACCAATAACTCAACCATCAGAATAATCTTTTTGAGGCCTTGTACGAATGACCATTTTGATCACCTCTACGTTAGACAGACCCAGGGGACTCATCCCTTTTGGGTCTGAAGTTGGTACGATATACCACTGAGAAGGTGAAAATCATCCAATAGAGGATGAAGACTACACAAATTAGTCATTAATATTATGCCTACAAGAGGCAATGACCCTTGGTGGTCAAGGAGGGAGACAATGTGTTCCATCGAGTCTCTCCCCGATGACGATTGGGGAGATTTTGCTCGTTCAAAAAGTTATCTTTGTGGTTAATAAGACCATTCTAGATCATAAAGAAGTTTTGTCAAGGTGGAATAATACATAGATATTCCCCAACAGATGCAACAGGTACATGATGTTTTCCATTTATTTCAGTTTCAGAGATACGTGCATGATCCATCACACGCCATTGACTGTGGAAATCATAACATTGATAATGAGGAAACACTTACATAGGTCCCGGTGGAGATAGTGGATTGACAGAAGTGGTTCCATCATGGATGGTCTATCCCTCTAGTTTTAGTTCGTTGGTAGCACAAGAACGTCTAATAGAGCACGAAGAAGTAAGAGACTCAGATCTGTGCAGTGTACCTCCATTTGTTTTCATATTTTTTTTTGATTTTGTCGTTGTAAGGAACTAAAGTGGGGAGAATATAATGACCTAGAAATAAAATATATATTTTTAAATATATTATATTACTGAGATACTGAGATATTTGACGGCACGTGATTCGGAGGCTTGGATAGCCCAGAACAAAATTTAAAATGTTTATTAATGTACATTCAGTAAACAGGTGAGTGGTAATTTCAATATATTGAGCCATTTCTGTTATTGAAAATATGAGGGAACCATTTAACTCACAGCGCTATGATTTTCTTAGGAAAAACATAACTATGATTGGAGAAGCTCAGACAAAAAAGTTATTTTTTGGAATTTCTGAAAAAAATAACAAAATAACTATAAGTTATTTAATTCTTTTTTTCAACCGGTTAAGCATCAGTTTGTAGAAGTGCTACATAATAAAAGGCATTAAATAAAGATAAATAACTGAACTATTAACTTTGATGTGTAACCACAATGCTTAGATGATTAATTGGTTCATTAATTAAGGTTAATTAATGAGTGACATTAATGAACCTATTGGTAACACTTTATTTCATTTATAATCAATATGTTGGTAGAAATATTTGGAAACCATGGGGAAAGCTCTGATGAAACCCCAATGAAATCAATCTTCAACGAAGAATGGTGATAAAATGATATTCTTTAGAGGATTCAATCTGGATGGTGGAGAATGGCGACATATGTCAATAAACTACATATTCCTTCTTTTATCCACTACGGATTCCATCGAATCATGGTAGGGAATTTAATTTATTCGAAGTGAATGATGATTCCACTTTACCATTGTTAAAAGATACAATGAACATGGATCAACTAACTAACGGGTTGATCAAAAACTCATTCATTCTTTTGGATGGTTATTGTGGGGTCATAATTTGAGGTTTTACTTAATCTAAATGATTATTTTTATCACTCCCCCATGATAAAATGCTTAGGGAGAGAGAACGGGCCAATACGAACACTGCCTGGACCCTCCGCTAATCATAGATGATATTCATTCTTCAAGGGATAGTGAGCAACATGATGTAAAGTTGAATAAAAGGTTCTTGTAGTGAAGCAGGTGACACGAGTGGCCAATATGAAAATATGGGAAGAAAAATGGACCATCAGAGCATCTATGGTGGCCCGCAGAAGCAGCTGCCTATGCGTCGGTGCCGGTGATAGGTGGCGGGGGCCGGCCTGTGCCTACCGCTTGGTGATGCGGTGCATGTAGGCACCGTGGTGGAAGGGTGAAGTGGCTGGATAGTAGTGGAATGTTGAAGAGATGGAGCTAACGTGCCACATGGGATATGACCGGCCCACTCTATTGGATGTGCAACACCCGGTAGAGCGGGTCGTTTCAAGTGGTGGGGCGTTGCCCTGCTGGCACCACTAGCTGGGAGAATTGGACATGCTGCATCTGGTCATGAGCATGCAGGATGGGTATTCCAGGAGGGTTTAACCTGCCAGTCGGGCCAGAGATACTGGTTGGGCCGGACGAACCGGACCCATACTAGACCCAGACCCAACCGACCCATTTTACCTAAAACTGACGTCACTCACCAACTGGGTGTCCGATTGACGCACCGTATACAACATGATGACCATTATGATAAGGAGGTCCTTTTAAGGTACTACACATGTGTTTTGGAAGAATATGGAGTACAACTGGGTTGAATCATATTGGAATCTTACTAGGCCCTATTTACGTTTTTTCTTATACCATAAAAAGCAATCATTTGATTGATGCACCATCTGTCACAATGGAACTCGTACGACAAGACGATCCATCGTGTTACTTATTCATTGGACTTAGCATGATTGAGGTAAGACTGATGGTATGAGAAGAAGAATATACAGATCTCATGCACACCAAGTGCGGGAATCCTATGACAGGATGTCAAGTGAAGAGCGACACTCCATGGATCTACATTAGAGCGTCCCTCCATGGATCGACAGGAGTGTGACTATCCATGGATTAACAATGGCATGACCCTTTGTGGATCGACATGATAGAGACCCTCTATTTATCATTACTATTGTTACGTTATTCGGATCGATAGTAGTGCGACCCTCTATGGATCAACAGTAGTGTGACCGAAATTGGTCCTACCATTGAGTGACCAATCGAGGATCAGTGGCAGAGTGACCCTCTATGGATCAGCATCATAGAAACCGTTATCAGATCAGTAGATAAGCCAATTAACATAATTAAATGATATAAATTAAGATTAATAATGTTTATTCCCATCATCTATGTTATATACATTGTGTGAGATTTCTTTTACATTATGATTTGTGATTATGATCATGATTTGTCGTTTTTCCATTATGGATATATGGGAGACCCTAAGGGATCTCAAGGTCCCTTCTTTGTATTTTTATACACACCCCTACATAGGTTATTCCCACAACATGTGGTGTCATTTAAAGATGATAAAAAATGACTGAGACTTGGGAGCCAGGAATATACGATGCTCAGAGGTGATTGATAGACATGTTGAGCGGCTGTGATGATAGGTGACAAGATATACCTACCCATATGGTTGGATCCTTGGTGGATGAACATTAGAGAATGTTTTTCCCTTTTTTATTTACATTTTTTCAGTGGACTTGTATACTGGACACTTTTACATTCAATAATTACTTGTAAACCAGACCCTTTTATCAGTGGTTATACTTTTACTTTTCCGTTGTGTTTAAATTTTGGGCAGTGTATCTGATATGTGTGAGTATATGTTAAAAGGAAATAACTTAACTTTTTGGGTGTCATCTTTCTAGTGAGAGTCACCATCCCCTGGCCTATGGAAGGATGTATTGGGGTCCTCACGACACAAGCCCTATGGGACGAGTAATGATAATTATATAATGATAAAAATCAATGAACTATCTCAAAAAGTGTAAATATAAAAGATAACATGATTTAAATGTAAAAAATACATTAAAAAAAGAAAAAATTCAAGGGTTAGTGTACTTTTTTTATTATCATATTATTTATAACAATAATTATTCGATTAACGCATAAAATAGTGATATCTATATATGAGGGATACAATTCTTAATTAATAAAAAATATCCAAATTTAAAAAATTTGGAACTCCTAATTTAAAACATTGAATCACTTTTTAATAATTTAATTTCAACAATAGTTAGAATTTAGTTTAAAATTAAACTCACAAATCACAAAAATGAATTATTCAAGAAAAAATGCATTTTTTATAGAAGAAATAATTTTATATTAATTTTATGACTCGTTATATTTTTCATGATATTTTAAATTCATATATCTATATATAATCTTTAAATATTATTTAAATAGTACATAATTAGGTGTCATGCCCAGATAATATAAAATATATTTCTTTAATAACTAATTCAATTTTTTTTCAATAGCCTACTATCTACACAACATAGAGTAAAATGAAACAAAATAATCTATCTAGATATTATTATTATTATAAATGAATATATAATCATAGATGTTAACATTTAAGATATTGAAATAACTGAAAAAAATTATGAATAATATATATATTACTCATGTCTATTCTGTTTTTATTTCTCCAAAATAAAAATAAATATCTTTTTAAAGAAAATGATTTCTTTTATGAGAACCAGTCTTTTTACATCCAACACAATTATGTTAAAAATATATTTTGAGAGTTGTAATTTTTTTTATAAAATTAACATTATTTTTTAAATCATAATATCAATATTATATTTAGTTGAATTTTGTTATTTATCTAAAATGTAAAATTATTCATGGAATATTGAATAATAATGTTTTTATCAAAAAATGCATTTTCATAAAATTAATTTACAATTTCAATTTTATTTCATAACTTTTTTAAATAAAAATTAGTTAAATTATATTATAATTATTCCAATATTGGTTATTTAATTTAATTATAAGTTCATTTTTGATATTTAAAATTTATATAATTTTAAATAATGTTCCCTTCGCAAAATAGTTTTTCATTATCTCAAGGATGTTTTTATTAATTTTTATACATTGAATTCTATGAGTTTAATTTGATAAAATGGATTAAAATTTTTAAATAATCATATATAATTTTATATAATAATGTTAAACTAATATTTTACCTTAATTAGTAGTAAATACATTAAGACATAATTAATAATTTTAGGGGTGAAAAATGATTACTAGAGTGTTAAACATTGATGATAATGGTTAAAAATAACTAAAACTTTTCCATATACTATTTTTTATTATATTTCAACCTTATATAATCTGTGACATCAGAAGATCCCTTTTTTATCCTTGATTATTTTGGAAAACTTGGGTTTAATTCATTCATTTTAAAAATTCAATGTATGTGATTTCCCCCACATAGAAAAGTAAACCCTATTCTCAATGATACATAATTTCAAATCAAATTTGGTATTATAAAAAAATTAATAATATATTAATTAATTACATACCATTATCCTGTAGGAATTTTTTTAATCATACATTCATTCTGGGAAGGATTTTGGTGAAAACATAAATTCGTTTTCTATAGAAGAGGTAACATTCTTAAATGGCCATTTTTAATTTTTATTTTGATACAAATTGTTTAAATATTAATAAATAATGATTATATAATAAAATAATAATCATCCACATTAAAATATGTAATTATTTTTAAGGGAAAATATATATCAATCTCCCCATATATAAAATGCTATGTGAAATAATTGATCATATGTGCGGAGGATAACCACTACATGATCTGATTAACTTGTTTTCCATTAACACATTTAATTATTGGATTTAATGGTTGATTGAAATTATATATATAATATTTTTGATTTAAATATACATATTTAATTATAATATCACACATAACTTCATAAATTTCATTCCTATTAAATTATGACAATGTCCCCCACGTGTTTGACGCCTCTCAATGAGATGTGATTCATTTTTCACGTATTCATTACATTAATTATTATTAGGATAATCATAATGAATATATGTTATATATAATCCATTATATTTATTCTAGAAAATTAATATCCCACCCACTACCTTACCAATTTACCCATTATGAAATGATATCATCATTTTGTGTGTATGTATGAATTAAGTTCTCTATAATGTGATGTGAATCATTTACTTTGTCCAACATTCAGAAATGGCGATACATATTTATAAATTTAAAAAATCATAAAAGTAATAAAATTATGATTATGATGAAATTATATCCTATGTACATTATTTGAAAGACATTCATGAATAATAAGGCAACAGAAAACAAGGAAATTAAACCCTAAATAATAGTGATCAAGAAATCATGATAACAATTGGTTGATAAGATATTATAAATAGTTGATATTTTACAATATAAATAATAGTATGGTTCTCATATATGTTATTATTTTTTTAAACTACCTTTTAGGATGTTGATGAGTTGTAAACTAATGTGTAATGAATGGTATGGAATTTTATCTCAATTTACAACTCATTGAGATATATTTGGTAATATAACACTATTCAATGGTAATTATTGTCAAATATCTCACATGATAAATCTATTCAATAAATAAAATGGTGTTTTACTAATGGGTTTAATTGTCCTATGAATGGTTTTTATAGAAGTGGTATGATGATCTTTGATATCAGGATGCCTAGTAATTAAGAATTCAGTTCATTTAGATTTTTTTTATTATTGATATTATATTAGATTTTTTCACATTGATATTATCACTATATGCATTTAAATTTAAATTTATTGATTAAAATGATTTTTTTAGTAATTTACATTTAAATATTTAGTAGTCCCTTTCTAATCATGATAGATAAATTATTGATTATATTTCTTGTTTTTTTAAGGATTTACCTTTAAATATTGAATATTCGTTAATTATTCATGATAGATTCCATTGTAAGTAACATTTATTATGAATTTAAGACTTCACATAATTAGTTTCCTTTCCCCTTGATAAGAATAATATTTTTTTGAATGAGTTCAAATATGCCATATTTTTTTCACTAATATTTTTTATTTTTTATTCCAAATTAAAAGTGAGTATCTTGTTTGTATTTGGTCATAAAAAAATATTAAACTGATCATTTTTTTTATTTTACACCATTATTCTAATCCAATGTAATAATGAGGAATGAAATAATAGGATATTAGATTCAGGCTAATTATAGTCGATACCTCAGAATGATTTGTAGAAACCATGAGTAATTGGTTAAGAGAACCATAAGTTATATAAAATAACCTTATTATGTACATTGATGATAAGTATAGAAGAAAATCCTAAAATTTTGGTGAGGTTGATATTATAGGAATTTTCCACATATATCACCTTATCTAGATACATTATATGGATTTGGTTCTATTATATTAATACCTATGGGTAATAATGCCGAAACAAGTGTGTAAAGGATGGCTAAAATTTGGAATGGTACACAGACATGGGCATAACTGTGCACCTGGTATGAGTAACATAATATATATTCAAATAATATTTAATATTTTATTTATAATTAATCATAAAGGATTGAAAATAATGATTTACATAATGAAAACTCCATTATGATTATGATATTTGAAATGAATAAATTATTAAATTATATTCTATATTTCTTGATATTTATAATTATAATTTATGATAAAAATATAATAATTTTCTAATAAAACCTTTTATAATCCATTTTATGGAAATGGATCATGGAATGAACAGTTTATCAATAATCCTGGCATATATAGATATTTCTCTAAAGAGAAATATAATACAACTGGTTGTGGAACTCAGTAGATTATTTATATATTGGGAAAGATTAATCAGGATGTGAAATATAAGAACTCCCGAATGGAGAAACATATTATTCTAGTGTGATTCAAAAATATTTTATTACATCATATGATAGAATCCCCCATGATTTTGGGAGACCACCAATCCAATATGAGTAATGTAAAAGATTCTGACCCTTTAGAATAATATTTTTGGACCAGGTATGTGATGAAATGGAAATGTTTACCATAACAATGTACATCCTTAAATGTGATACTATTTTATGGTGTTCAATGTCATAAGATACAATAGAGGATTTATAAAAAGAACACATGGAATAGAATGATTTTAAAGAGACATGATTCGATAGACATTTCCCATGTTAGAAAAAACTGAAATGATGAAATGTTCCTTATTAAAAACTAAAAGGAAGAAACATCTATTTTAAACAATGATACTTCCTTTAGAAGGCTATAAAACTACACTATAGAATATATATTCAATATAGAATAAACTATTAACCATTTAATTTAAGTAGAGAAGAAAATTCTATAATTGTTACTATCCCCCCAAAATATTTTATCATATGGGGAAATTGTTTTCAGTACCATAAACATGTAGAATAAATTATCAAGATAATGTATGTTCAAGTGAAATCATGGAATGTAGTGGTTAACTAATAACCCTAAAAAAGTGAATTCATTAAATAAGTTGATGATAGTGAACTAATTTCTATATTATGAAAACTATGGAAATATTCGACTATGAATAATCTTGAATGGAATGGGATATTTTTATATGTTTTGATATAGGGGTTATTATGAAAAATAATTCAAAGGTCAGAATGTAAATAATTTTATCAAATGCATCAAATTCAAATTAATGGGGGATTATTCAATCCAATTTCCCATATATCAAGGTAATCTACCATTAAAGAGTAAAATTGTAGACCGTAAAGCATTAAAATCACTATAACTAAGGGGGAAGTTCCCAATGATATGTTGGATGATAGTTTCATAATAGCATCAAACATATAGAATGTTTTATATTATTAAAAATATTTTCACTTTTATATCTTACATGATTTTAAATAAAACATTATTCTTCCCAATCTCCATAATGTGTATTTTTTCTCCTCAGTTTTAGTGTATATCTGTATATAACATGTGTGTGTCAATAAATCCCCATTATGGAACATAAGTGTGATCTATTTACATATATTATTATAATATGTGTCGTTTAAATTAATATAACACAAATAATTGATTGTATTTCAATATTTAATTCTTGAATATATTTCAAGGAAAATAATATTAAGAATAATTATAATGATATTGAATATTATAAATTTATTAATTAAACATCATCATAAAAGTCATGTCTAAATCTACCCCTATAAAACATTTGAATGATATTATTTGGGAAGATGATAAAAATTATATTGATGTATAAGGTAATATTACAGTTGAGGATGTACATAATCTACAATAATAAATTTATGTATATCCTATTAAATTACTATAAAATCCACTAGAGCATGAAGTTGGGTTTTCCACAGATTTAATCCCAAATATAAGAAAAATATTCAAGGATCCTTATATAATGAAAAATGTGGATGTAAAAAAATTTATGAAACAACTATAGGAGTTGGGTTGTGAAAAATTTTATATACTTTATGTTTCACCATGACTATCCCTTTTTGAATTAATTAATAATAATGATGGATATATCCAAGTGTGAAAATATTTTAGTAAAAACAGATATATTTTGATAAATAACAATTATCTACTTCATTGAATTGATGAATTATTTGATCAACATCAGAGAGATAAAAGTTATTTAAATATTAACCTTCATTTTGGGTATCCTAAATTATAATTACTGAAGGAAAAAATTCTTATCATATTATTCTGAATGACCTATAGAAAAAATGCCTTTATTGTAATGTCATTTGGATTGACTAATGCAACCTTTATTTTAAGGAATCTAATGAGTAATGTATGAAAGATATATTGTAATTATTATTTATTAAATTAATTTATTATATCATATTGTATTATATTATATATGAGGACCATGAAAAAACATTATGATTATTTAAGAGGAACTTAGATTGAAATAGTTATATGAAAATATAGAAATTTTTATTTTAGGCATCATGAATTTTAGTTTCGTAGCTATATCATCTCTAGGAATGGAATATTAAATGTTCATTTGAAGTAAAATGCAATCATATAATATATTACCAAGATAAAAATTACCAAGGAATGTAGTTTTTTTGGTTTTGTTGATTAATGCCTGTGATTTGAAATGAGTGTTTTCCTATTGAATACCCTATTAAAGAAACATACACATAATGTGGATAAGTTCACATTAAAAATGGAATATGAAGAATGTTTTGATGAATTGAAGAGGATATAGGTTAATTATTTTATTATTAATCTACCATTAAGAAGTAATTCCATTTTTATATATAGTGATAAATCAAAAAAGGATTATCTTGTGTCCTCAATCAAAATAATATTTATATTTCATATTAATCATTTTCATTAATAATTAATTAATATCACTATCCATCCCATGACCTTCTGTTGGAAGCATAATTTTTTTTATTTAGGACACACATATAATATCAATGTTATGAAATATGTGAAATACACATTGATCCTAAGATACAAAAATATATTTTTTTCGGTGAAAGAGATCAACATGAAGAAATTGAGATGTATTCATGTAGTGAATGATTAGGATTTCTCAATACATAACAACCTAAGGAATGATAACAATGTAGTAGAATAATTGGGCTGGAAAGATCATGAAGAAATGAACTAAACTACGATTATTGATTATCCCATTATCATTGACATAATAAATAGAGATATTTGAATTATTATAGAGTGGGAGACATCAATTCTTTTACAAATGACTCTAAAACCATCATTATTGAAAATGATAAAAATATATCAATATGATTATAATAAATTTAAGAAGTAAAATTTTCATAGAATAATTGGAAATAGGAACACATATTATTATAAATATTTATTTCTAAAATATGGAATTATATTATGTGTCTCATCTATTTTGGATCTATACATTTTACATATGAATAACTCTCTTAGCATGAATTTATCTATACACCATTGTTGAACCATGATGTATTTGGATCTAAGGGAATTTTTTTAGGGATAACATGAAGCATATAAATTCAAATTATGTGTTCAGATGTCTGGTTTGTCAACAATTAAACATTTATAGTCAATATACTATAAGAGTCATGTAACCTCTATATATTCCTATACAGAATGGGTTGATATTAATATGGTTTCTTATAATACATCCATAGTATCCAATAATGAATTAAACAATATGAATTATTATCAATCACCTTACAAACACAACACATTTTGTTTATATAAGTGGTAATGTACCATATGAGAACCTCAAATAGATCTATATTAATGAATTTGTTAGACTACATGGAACACCACTTTCAATTAATTCTGATCGTGTTCTTCATCACACATCAGTGTTCGTAAATAATATTTATGTGGATAATTATGTTGAGTTAATTAGAGAACTATCAATCATACACAAACTAATGTATATTCTAAAAGTAACTATCAAACACATGAATATATATTGAGGATATTCTAATAAGATATTATTGTTATTCAGGATAAATACTTACATTTTGTAGTGTTTTACTATAATAAAAGTGACTAATAATGTATAAAAATGGAAATCTATGAAGTAATATATTCAAGAGATTTATTACTACAACTTATTGGGATGATGTTTGTGAAGGTAAACATGTATTACCATAAGTCGGTGAAGAGACAACATCATTGGGGAAGACTATTCAGGAACATATTAAAGCATCCCAAATTTTGAAATAGAAGTTAAGATGACAATCTAAGGAAGGATTTGGAATTCCATGATAGAAATCATGTTTTTTAAAGTATCTTCATAGGAAGGTGTCATGAGGTAATTTAATATGGTGGATGAATTTCCTATCTACATCACACCCTTTAACATTTTTTAAATGAATGGAATTTTGGATTGTCAGTTGAAATTATACCAATAATCTCTATTGTATATTATGTTTTCCATATATCTATAAAATGGAAGTAAATTCAAGACCTTATATAAGTTTTCTCATATATATATATATATATAACTATATATATATTACTTTTAATAAACCCAATATATATTCCTGATACTATAGATATTTTTTTCAGAAATCAGATAACTCGGTCAATATATTTACTTTGGATAAATTATGAAATATAAGATACAAAGTGTGTATAAAAGGATTTTATGAAGAAGAACCACCCTCAGTTTTTGAATAAAATTATAATGAAATTTTTTAGATTTAAAATTTTCTAGAATGGTATAATGTTACTCCCTAATACATCATAACATCTTTTTAATAATACAATTAATTTCATTTACATATTTCCACATATGAAACATTGAGTTTAAATGAAATACAATAATCTATTAAAATTTTATTTTATAAATATGACAAATTTAATCTGCATTTTACGTTTTTGTTTATAAATTTTTATAACCATATTAATAAAAATAAATTTTTCACACATTTTCATTAAGTATATACAAGTCAAGAATAAAATTAAAAGTAATGTCAAAGTAAAAAATAAATATTTTATGAGAAATTGTTTTACCACACCTTGTGATCTTATGTAAATATTAATTTTTTCAACCATTATAACTTATTTATGATAAAAATATTTTTATTTTCGAATTCACCATATAAAAACTATCACAGGGTATTTTTTGTATTTTTCTTAAAGGTTTCAATTTGTACGGAATACTGGGAAATACATATATTTTATAAATGCATACTTTCCATTTATATTATTTTCAAGATCAATTTTTTTAAATATTTGATAAAAAAAATAAATTATTATATTATACTGTTTATATTATAAATTATGTTATTTGATTCAATCTACATTTCACTTTGATATAAATTTATTTTATACTTCTGAAAGAATTTCATTAAAAACCATTTTTTCTTTATTTATATAGGTTTTATTGGAAATAAAATTATGATACTTTTGTGAGTCTAATTTTATAAAAAATGTAAAAATTTTAATAATAGTAACTAATAATATCTAATAAGGTCAACATAAATTTAGAACATTTTGATTAGTGAAACTGAAAAAATTAATTATTATTGTTAATGTGAAAAATGGTTTACTAGGGTTTAAACAAAACTAATAAAGATTAAAAATTACCAAAAACAATTATTATTCACAATATATAAAAATTTATGATATTTATTTTTTATAATTATTTATAATAGAGATTTCTTTTCTATTTTATTGTGATAAACATGGGAAGAATTCACCAATTTCACAAAATCCTAATGTGTCATCTTCCCCTCTTATAAAAGGTTACCTAATCTGATATCCTATAAAAACATACAATTTCATTTGATTATGAAAATTATTATGATATCATATTCATTCATTAATTCCCAAAATCAATTATGACATGGTTTGATCATAAATCCATCCAAGGAAGGGTTTTCTGAAAAAACAATAGATGTCATTAGAAAAATGAAGAAATGATCATAAATGAATGCATTTATATTATTTCTTCATCAAAAGAATTTAAATATTATAAAATAATTTTTTTATAATAATAATACTATCTCATATATAATTATTTTTAGATTATTTTAATAGACTGGCGTACATCAATATCATCTTCTCTCAATTGGGGTCTGAACTCATTGATCACGTGTACAGAGGACTACCACCTAACGAATTGATGTAAAATATTTTCCATAAACACTTAAAATAGATTAATATAATTATGGATTGAATATATATATATATATATATTATATGATATAATTATACTAATTTAACTAAAATATCATTTATTACTTCTTACATTACATTCATTTAAAAATTTGATAATGTCGCTCATGTGTATAAACAATTACTGCATTGCAATACGATGTTATTCATTTTTCACAAAATAATTTTATAGAATGATATAAGGATAAATTGTATTCATATATGTGATATATATTCCATGATATTTATTTTTTAAAATAATCATATAAGTATCTTTCTTACCATTTCACTTATAAATAAATGATATTGTTTCATGTGCGGTCGTATGAATTTACATCTCCACAATGCCTTGTGATTCAATTTATAAGACCTATTTAAAATAATGTAACAAAATTTGTATGTAATTATGATAATAATATTTATAAATTTTATATATTTCCATTGATGTTGTAGCTATTTCCGATTTTCATGCTAAAAATTTTCACCACAAAACAAGCATGATAAACCTGGCAATTAACACCCAAATTAACTGTGAAAATAAATGATTATTAACGAACATGTGATAAGATGTGATAAAATAATAATCTATGATATAATAAATATTAAAATAGATCTTCTAAATTTAATTAATGTTATTTTAAATACAATAAATGAGTTTAATTATCCATCAACTAAAAGGAATATTTATGTAAGAGATTATATCTCAATATCTATTTCATTAAGACATATTTATTATTATAAACCAATTCGAAATAATGTGGTGTATATGTTTCAACTTGAATGTATCTAACATGAAATAATATTTTTTAATGTTTCTAAATTATTTAATACCAAATTAATTTTACAAGAATTTTAAATTTCAATTTTCTAAAGTGGTACCAATATATTTTACAATCTATCTATCTTTAGGGATTCCTTATATTCTTGTTGAAGGAATGTTA
The DNA here is from genome assembly GCA_963277665.1 of Viscum album. NCBI lineage: Eukaryota > Viridiplantae > Streptophyta > Magnoliopsida > Santalales > Viscaceae > Viscum > Viscum album. Next base: position 1,267,969,442 of record OY728159.1, read on the forward strand.
TCATTTATCATTTATAATACCATATAATTTCCCTTTTAAATTTGATATTTATGTATTTTCTATATTTCATATAATTATACCTATATTCGGTACATGGTTTATGTAAATAATTGTTTAAAATTTAAATCAAATTTATTTCCCTTTAAATATGGTATATTTTTCTTGTCCTTTTTTGTGTTTATTTTTTTAAGGATTAACATTTATTTAATATAACTATTTTTTTATGAAATTATATATTATCTATATCTTCAAGAAAGTGTTTGATATGTGACACACCAAAAATATAATGTAGGATCATTTTATTCTATAGGACGTATGAAAGACGACACCAAGCACATTCGAGAATATGATATTCTAAAATATTATAATATATGCGCAATTTTAGATAAATTTCATATATATTAAATGTTGATATAAACATGATACTAAATTGTCATGCAAGATACGTAATAATGAGTTTTTTCAGTGGACTGTGTTACACGTATGACAGTGTTTTATGCAAAAATAATATATTATTAATATATTATTATTTAATATAATAAGAGATAAACTATCCATTGTGAAAATTATGAAGGAGAGTAAGGAAATATGTGGCTTATAGATATATAATAAGAATTATAAAGATACAAATTATTTATAAATGAAAATAAGAGTCAATTGAAAAAAGTGGATTATATTATAAAAAACTATTATTAAGATAATAAAGTTATTTTACCAACATAAATTAAATTAATTACAATTATATACTGATTTGAAATAAATAATTCAATCGTTTGGACGATTTTCATTTAAAAACCCATATTCTCTTCTTGTATATAGGATGAATTTTTTGTTAATTTATGCCACTAATGTGATTAGTATTTTAAAAAAATTTATTCCATATTTTGAATAAAAACATATAATTTATAATCAGGTCAACAACATTTTTGAAAAAAACAATTTGGGAATGTAATTATAATAAATTATAATGATATAGTTAAAAATATGATTTATAAGGGACTAATAATTAATTTTCATGGCCCAAATGTCCTATAATCATGTCTAAGAGTTATTATATGGATTTTTTTTGAAACTATCCTTCATTATATTTAATATAATTCATTATTTGAGCCACTTGAATTCTACAAAACGTTTATGTAATTTCATTGTCAAAATATAACAAATTTGCCACTCCTCCTCTACTATTAATGGAATGAACTCAAACAACATACTTACACCTTTAAAGCCAGGTTTTCTAAACATATATCAACAAAAATTTATCCTATACATACCTAAACAAATCATTTAAGCTTCAACTTGGTTATAAATTCATCAATGATATCATTTTGGTAAAACCAAAAGATGTTGCCTAATTAAGATGTACGATTTTTTCCTTAAGATCGTAGGATTTATTTCGATTATATTTCCCATAAAATCATATTATTCTTTTATTTTTTAAGAAAAATGTAACCATAATATTCTAGGGTATTTTTTTTGTGTTCAACCAAGAATCACAAAAATTTATATCTAATTGGTAATGAACGTATTGTTTCTATATACGAAGAACTAATGCCTCATGAAATGAAGATTGTTCATTTATTGATTACCACCTCTCATGGTTCCCATTATAATAGACTCAATATATATATATATATATTATATGATATATATTATATATATAATATTCATTAATTTAGTTATAACACATACCCATATACATTTTGTTTCTCATAAATAAGAAAACATCATATGTGGATGTGTGGACTACCTTCTCTTAAAAGGGAATTGATTCGTTCATACGATACATAGAATGTATATAAAATGATTTTAATTTTAAAAAGTTGGCATAAAAACCATATATATTATATTCCATATATAATTACCATTCTATAAATATAATATATTTCATTGTCATTGTTACCCATTCAGAGACAGAAAATGTGATAACGTCATTCTTGGACATATGGACTAATGCCTCCTCAATATGATGTGATTACATTAACATGTCAAGAATTATATATATATATATGAATAAATAAAATGGTATTTATAATATAATGATCATTAGGGAATTATATGTTTTTACATAACTTCTTTTCAAAATTATCACAAAAAAATGGGATCATTACTCATGTGTATATATGACCTACCTTCTCCATGATTTTATCATTTATTAAATTTTTACAACCATATTTATTGATTTTTTTATAACTATAAATGATGTATAAATAACATAAATATGTTAGTATTATTATTATAAATATTTTATATAATAAAAACTTTGACCATAGTTGACAAATCGAAGTTGTTTTCAACACATTATCATAACATGGTCAAAATAGTTGATGCAACCATAATTGATTAAGTAGTTTAAAAAACCATAATAAAATTTGATATAAATTAAATGATAATGAAAAAAGGTTCTCAGTTATGTAAATAAGCAACATAATTTTTTATTTATGAATATAATTTACAAGAGACAAATCAGTCGTGAGGTAAGTATGTTTTTATCTCACTTTATACTTCTATGAGATACATTTCATGTTCAATACTGAAATATTTTTGATTGTGTATCTTCTAACCTTTTAAATATATTATATCATGAATTAATTTATCTTAATGTTATTCAAAACATTCATTTATTATTATTACTTTGTATGATTTATTATTTAAAAAAGATTCAATGTGGTATGGGACACCATGAAATGTATTAAGATTATATTTCTAAAAAATTACATTAATCATATTTTAATGGTATTTTCATTCATGGAAATTAAATGACATTTTTTCAATAAACCATTGAATTTTCCACTCCACTATTAATTCAGGAATTATTTCAATTTTTTGTAACATTTTTTACTCTTTGATACGAATTTATTTTTAGAAAATGTTTTTCATAAAACCCGCTTCATATCGCTCATTATATAGAGAAATAAAATTATTCAAAATAGAACTTTTTAGTAAAAAAATTGATTTAAATTTGTTTTTTAAAATATGTTTTATCATTTTGTTTATTTTACCAATGTTTTCAATGGAATCATCTTGTCTCTTTTTGAGAAATACATTTTTCTGATATTTTTACCATGTAAATTAAATTTATTTTCACCTTGTATGACATGTATGGATTTACTCAATATCATTCCTTTGAAACTTCATATTAATTTTTAAAAGGATAATTTTAAATGGCGTAGATTTAAAAATTTATTTTTAATGAAATATTTTAAAAAGATATTTTAAAAAAATTATAATTTCCTTAAAAATGATTATAAAAATAAATATTATAATTTTTACAATAATCAATGAAAAATATATTATTTTACTCCTTACGGGGTATTTTTTATTGAAATAAAAATTAATTTCCCTCTGAATGATTTATTATTTATTTTTACAATGATAATATTATCAATCACTTCCTTAATTCTTTTTTCCCCATGAAATATTCAATTTCCCGTGATCAATGAACATTGAAATTCCCCTATTTTACTATATCATTTATCATTGGAAATGTTCATTTCCTATTCTATATATAATATTATACGGTTTTCAAATTTAGTTTTATTCGGTTATTTGATGAAATATTGATAAATATATACCTCTTACTCTAAACAGATATTTGATAATGCGCATTGTTAAATCAATTATTTGGTATATGAGGATACTTTTAGATAGGTATGGCATGGTTAGGGCTAGTAATAGATATACCCATGATTCATCATTTGTCTGTTGGGATTCATTTTTTGGGTAGCCTCCTTATATGAGTTTTTAACATTTATGTAGTAAAACATACTATGAAAGGTAATGACGATAAAGGTACCATGTACCTAGGAAAAATGTCATCAAATAATCAAGCATTTCCCACATTTAGTTTTAGATATTATACAATTATGATATTTTAAAAGAACATAAATATATTCATATATATGAAAAAAATTTAATATTAAGTAGAATGTGTTTTTTTCTTACCTTTCCACATTAATTTTTTCTTATCTAGTTATTTGACTGGTATATGTTTAATGTTATTACATTTTAATATAGTTTATGAATTTATATCTTTTTTTATGACATGGTATGTGTGTTCTATTATTTAAAAATCCATGATTATTATTACCATTCTTTAATTGTTGTGTAATTTAAACTATACACTAAATGAGCATTAGATATCACCCTTATTAGGTCTCCATTCAATTGTAATCAATGAATTTTACTATGAATGATTAATTGAGATATACTATATGAAAAAATGATACCCTGGATGTTATAATCTTACAAGTTATTTATTTAGGAAAAAATAGATTGTAATTAGTGAATTAATTTTTAATATAAGTATCATGTATATCTGTAGATTACCATGACTACTAGACTCTCTTTCCTTCATGATTTTACATTTTGTTATCTTGCTAATTTAATTGATAGCATACATCATCTCTATGATTTCTGGGATCAAGTTTCTATAGTTGTTATTATGGGATGTTTATTAGAAACCACAAAAACTATTTTAACTAAAAACATTGATTAGATAAAGTATTAAATGTGTATAACTTGTATATAAGTATATAATAACATCCTAATGTTTCACATAGGTATATATTATGTAATTTTACTAGAAATATTAACATATCAAGATACTACTGGTGGATGTTGTTCTAGAATTAATGTACCCAGGATTAACAACTCCAACAATGGGTGAATATCTTAACTCGTTGTAACCTGGGACATGATGAAAGACCATATTGTGCATGTCGGTTAATACTCCCCATGGATATGATTATGATAATTCCAATTTTCATTACAATCCACTAATAATGATTTTCAGAACTAATAACCCTAGATAAACATAATGTGTTTTAGATTGAAGATAAGATTTCATGGTATAGAAATTTTAGAAATGATATTTTTGAAAAACATTAGACCAAGGAAAGAGCTGTGCTAAAATAAAACAAAAGAATTATTTATGTTTTATTGTCATATTGAAAACCACATTTAATATTCTATTAGTGATTAACCTAATTTCATGGATTTACATTATAATTATTTTATAAATAATATTAGTAAGGTTTTAGAAATGTAGAACATATAAACAAGGATACAACCTATCAAATCTAGAAGGATCGCTGGTCTTGAACCCATGACCGAAAGATGATAACATTTTCACGCCAACCACAGCCAATGCAACGTCCTAGGATAAATTTACGTTTTATTAGTTACAAATTTCAGGAATAAATTTTAAAGAAAAAAATCATGGTTTTTTTAGGTTTAGAGATTTAGGTCGTAGTTATATTATTTTTAAGAAATTATTAGAGATAAATAGTTTGACATTCCACCCTTTAATGGGCCATAAGACCCTTTAGAAATGTTTTTTCATTCTTGAGGTATAAATAATTAATTTTTTGAGGAATAAATACACTAATCAAAGAATATCCAATGTATTAAATTGTGTTTATTTAAATATATCATGCATGTAATTTCATTTTTAACCATTTCAATTAAATAAATTATCCCATATTTGAAAAATGCACTATATTTTTTCCAACGACATTAATTTTTTTAATTGATGGTTTCTAAATAATCAATGATTTATGTATTTGAGGCACTAAACCTTATATTGATCATTCACTTTTTCTTATGACATAAATCAATCCCTATAAATAATTATGTTTTTACTCTAAGTACACATATCGTCTTTCTAATAATATTATCCTACTTAGACACCTATTCAAATGAATATCCACATGACCTTTGTGCATCCCATTATAAATTTTCTATAAAATGTTTAAAAACCTTCTCATTATGTCATATTTTAGTCATATAAAATATCAAACAATATATCCCCATGAATGAGGTTAAATTGTGAGGAAAAGTTTTAATTAAGACATAGAGAATGTGACACCCTAATAATCTTAATTTGGAACATAGTATTCGATAGCTTGTATGACATTCAACAAGAATTTTATAAGTGAATATAAGACCAAAATAGTTTATAATATATAATATTAAAAAAATTGAATATATTCTAAAGATTTTAATTAACTTTATATAGATTTAGTTTAACACATACACAACTAAGAGTTTCTTTATCAGATTTTTTTTCCTGAAACACTGAGTTATACCAATCAATTATATATTATTAAAAATTTATTATTCATTTTAATAAGACATCAAATAGATGTTAAAAATAGTATTAACAAACTTATGAAAATTTCTTCCATTTAGAATTATAATTTGAATTCATTAGATAAATATTAGTTTGAAATGAATATAAATGCCAATTGAAATAATCTGAATATTCTATTGAAAAATATTTTTGTGATCTCAAATTTTTTTTACCCAAATAAATTAAATTAATATAAATTAGTGAGTGATATTAATATCATATATATATTTTTTATATTAACTATTAGGTTTTTTATATTAATACCAATGATTTTATAATCAAAATACAAGAGCAATACCAATATTTCACATAAAACATATATTTTTATTAAATCACTTTTACCGCCTCTTAATGGTAATGCTATTTTAAATCCAAAATTTGAAAATTTTACAGATAATACAATTATGAATTAGAAAAATATATTAAATTTAATCCAATAATTTATGTTATATTAAATTTTTCATATTTTCTAGGATGTTTAATTTTTAATGTATAGTGAAAATACTGAATTTTAATTCAATATGAATTTTTATCTGAATTATTTATAAGGATAAGCTGTATTTTCAATTTTATTTAATATTAAATTACAATATTTTTTTTAATTTATCCAATATAAATCATTGGAATAAATTTTACAAAGAAATTGATTATAAAATATGAAAACATTCGAATTTTTTTACTTTTTGAAACCACATTATCATCCAATCTGAAAGATTATATGTAAATTAATTTCTAAATATTATCTAATTGTAATATATAAATATTGATTCCATATTTTGAGTAAAAATAATATATATTTTTTATTTTGGTCATCTTATTTTTTTACCAAAAGGTTATGTGTATGTAATTATAATTAATTACAACGAATAAGTTCAAATATTTCTTAATAAGTGACTAAACCTTACTCATAAGGGGAAAAATGACCTATAAAGTTGACCAATATCAATTTAATAGAACTATCTAGAACATATAACACATTTTATCATCTTTGGTAAGTTATGAGATCCTCATTCAATGCAAAAACAGGCATTAAATTCAATTGTCAAAATATTAAAAGAGTGTCACTCCTCCTTGCCTCTAAAAGCCCTCCTGTCATCCCCTATCCTGAAACCTCTCAATCAAGTTTTCAATGAATTTTTTCCCAAATAACTCCCAAAAAGTCCTTTAATAATACTATATTCCTTTCATTATGCATAAATCTATACTAGGAACCCTTTTAAAAAAACCAAAATAAGTTACCCAATTTAGAGGCAAGATTTTCTTTAAGGTCATTAGTTTTATTTCTGATCTACACCCCACTCATCACTTATAATTACATGATTGAATAAAAATATTCCTATATAAAATAATTATTCTAATATTTTTTACACCTATACATTGACACACTTCTATCTAATGGATAACAATTATATTGTTTCTGTGTGTGGCGAATACTTCCTCACAAAGCGACCGTAGTTCATTTTTTCAATAACACCTCCCATGATGTACATTATGATGAAATATATTTATATCTATATTATATATGATAGATTTTATTTATTTATCTTTTTGTAATTAGTTTATAACACAATCTCATTTAGGTTCTATTTTGTGGAAATATGATAACATCGATTATGGAAGTGTGGACTACTGCCTCATCAATGTGATGACATTTTTTCACACTATACAAGGAATGTATAAATTATGGATTGGATGTAACACACATGAAAATATAAAACAAATATATATTATATTCATGGCCCTATTACCTTTCTAGAAATATAAAATATGACATTTTCTATATTTTTCTTTTACAGACATAGAATATGATATCCTTATTCGAGGAAGTGTGGACTATCATCTCTGAGACATTATTTGATTCCTTTTACATGAAAAATATTATATATAAAAATATATATGATTAAATGAAATATTATTTATTATTTAATTATCTTTTTTGAGTGATATGGGGTTTATTACCTTCTTTCTATAATGATCATTGAAAAATGGGAATGTTACTAACGCATACGAACGTCCTACCATCTCTATAATTTTAATGTTGATTACTGTAACATAATCAAATTTAAGTATTAGGTTTTATAGTATAAATGATTGGTAAATATGATCACTATTTATTTATTATTATTATGTATTTTTTATGTAACGAAAACTATGATCATAGTTTTCCTTGTAAGAGTGTATTTTAAATATGAACCAAATTTGGTCATGACACCCAACATAACAATAATTGTTTAGGTAGTTGTACACAATATAGTAAAAAGTAAAATAAAATTAATTATGAATAAGAAAAAGGTCATAAAAATAGTATTTAATTACTATAAATTTTTTACTCAGTAACATAATTTCACAGGAGAAAAATCAGATGCAAGGTAATAGATTTTTCATCTCATTTTTTTATTATCAAGAAAATTTTCAGGTTCAAAACATACTTATTTTGTGTATATTATAACCATTTTTTATAATATATCAGGAATTACATTATCCTAATATAATTTAATAATTTCATTTATTATTTTTCTTTAAATTCTTTTATTATTTAAAATGCTACAAATTGGAATGATACACAATGAAATGTTTAATAATTATTTTCCTCGACAATAACATTAATGATTTTCCAATGGTATTTTATATAGGATAAATTATTTGAACTTTGATCAATAAAACCTTTAATTTTACACTCATTTATAAATTCATGGCATTTGAAATTATTAGTACCAATTTTTCCCAATTTGGTACTCAGGTTGTTTTAGAAATATTTTTAAGGAAACACGACATCATTTCTATCTTTAGTCAGAGAACATGTTTTATTGAAAAAAACATGTATTTTTAAAATAAATTTATTATTTAAAATGATTTAATATAGACAGTTATACCCTTTTCATTAAAACATTGTTTCAATCAAATCATATTTTCTATATAAAAAGAATGACTTTTTCGATACATTTTACCATGAAAACTGTATGGTTTTTCTACCTTGTAGGTCATATACGAATTTAACAACTTTCATTTCATTGAAGCTTCCATTGCATGTATTAAAGGTTAATTATTAAATAAATAATATTTTAAACTTATTTTTAATGAGGGTTTATTCCTAAATAGAAATATATTTCCTCCAAGAATGTTTTTAGAATATATTTTTATAATATTCAAATAAATAAATGGTAACAAAAAATTATTTTAACCCACTTAGGGTGTGTCATATTTATATAATCTATAATCATCCTCTATATGGTTCATGATTGATTTGTAAAAGGATTATATTCAAACTCTCATCCTTGATTCATTTTCCTGTAGAATTATATAATCTCCAATAATAATTCGACAACAAATTTACCCTATTTTACCATTTCATTTATCATGGAAATGTTCATTTCATTTATATGATGTAATTTTATATATGGTTTTCACATTGAATGTTACTTGATTATTTTGGGTAAATATTGATAAATATTTATCTATTACTATATAAAAGTATTTTATAAGGCATGTTATTATATCAACTATTCAAAATTAGGTGCATCAATTTTGACTAGTATGACATGGGTGGGGAATATTAGTGATAGACCCTAAATAAAATTATTAATATTGTGGGATTAGACCATTGACAAGAAACAATAAATAGGGTTTTACAAGATATATTTTAAACCAACATCTGATATTTCTTAATGTTAAATGTATCATATATCTAAGAAACATGGAATCAAATAATCAACCATTTCCATTAGTTAGTATCAGATATTTTTCATCCCTGATTTTCACTAATTATTCATCAATGATATTTTGGATCTAGATAACTATGGATACAATCAATTTTTAGTGTCATGTGTTTTAGTTTCTTTCAATTACACATTTATTTTTCCCTATCAAATTGTTTGGGGGGCATTTGTTTCCTGTTATTACAATATTTTATTTTTTATGCATTTCATTATCAGTTTTTTTTAACATGGTTTGTGTGTTCAGTTATATATCATCCCAATATTATTATTCTCATTTATTCATGATAACATATGTTATAATTTATCATTATTGAGAATTTATTTTCATGATTATAATTTGTTTCCTAAAGAATCAAATAAGCATACTATCAAATATATTTAAGGTTATAGTTTATCGAATAATGTTACCCTTTATGTTATTATCCACAAATTTATACATTTTAAAAATAAAATTATGTTGTACATAGTTATTAATTTATAATGCAAGACTCAATTATGTATATGGTTTTCCAAGATGACTAAAATATAGATCATTGAGGATATGATTCCATTTAATCATGAAAATGTAATTAAGAGTAGCTAGAAATAGTACGATTTATTGGGATTGTTCGTTCCATGAAATGTATCTATCAACTATTTCTTAAGAGTGATAATTTTGAAAAAAAATTGAAAGTCTTTAATTAATACTATTATAACATATATCCATGTCACCATAATTATATTATGTAATATATATTTTTCAAATATTTTGTAAATGGAATTAAAAACACAATTTTTTAGGAAATATTATTTTTATATCTCAATTTTATACTAATTATTCTTTAAAAGGACCAAATTGTATTTAAAAAACATATAGTCTTGATTAAATGATGCTCACCAATCATTTCATGAGTAATTTTGTGATTTAATGTTTTCACATGATGAAATTACATTATTGTGATAATTTTTCTTTATACATTAAATTTATCAGGAATTTAAATAATATATTTATCAAAAATATGATTTTCTTCTAATCGATATACCATTTTAACATATATTTTTCACATAGAGTTTTATCTGTTTAACAGGGGAAAACAATAAATATGTATTCCTTATGGAATATAGATATTTTATTATATGAAATATTAATCATGAATTAGAGAGATTATTTTATATATTTGTAATGATTTTTACATACAAGGATGCATGTTTCCAAGAATAATCCTGTCATTTCATTGGGAGGTATCTTGAGAATAATTTGGTTGCCAAATTAAATGTGGTTTTAGCCTTTGTTTCAAAACTATCTTGTGACTAGACTTGAAAGTAGTTGAATATTAATCCATGATTTCATGATTTCCATTAACAAATAATCTCCATCATTTAGAATTCAGTTATTACTATTATCCATGATATTTTAACATTGGTATTATCATTTAATTCATATATTATTGATTAAATGTATTATATTTTAATTTATTCACGTCTCAATATTTATTATTAAATATCTAATCTTGAATAGTAATTTATTGATTTAATTGTAATATGTAATAAATCAGATATATGTATATATTGATTTGTCCTTATTTATTCCTGATATATTCATATACATGTAACAATTACAATGAACATGAGATCACCTTTATTTAATTTCATTTCACCAAGATATGCTAAATATTTCATTTAATGAGTTATAGGTGTCCTAATTTTTTGAATTACTATGTTTCTTGTTATTCCCAATGTAAATATTGTATCATTTATGTATCTAGTTATCAAATACCAATAAAATGGTTAGTTAAATGGGATTTTACCCATTGTAAAAATTAAAATGTATTAATGTATACTATAGTTCTATTTTATTGGGGTATCCATCATTAAAATTATAGTAATTTTAATTAGTTCATGTTGGAAATAATTATTCATTTAAAAAATCATATATATAGTTTTTTAAGCATAAACAATATTTATACTAAGATTTTGAAACGTTCATATTCAATTAAATGAAATTATATTTTTTATTAAATTTTATTATATATCACTTAATTACTAAATAAAAATTATAACTATACATTAAATGTTTTTATTTATAAAATATAAAACAATGATTTTCAAAAATTGATATTTTTCTGTATTTAATAAATAATCTATGTTTTCAAAAAAAAATATAAACATTTCACCCAACTCTCATTTTGATATATTAATATAAGAAATGAAATAATTTTTATAAAAAATCATTACTTATAGGGAAATAATATAATTATATTATAAGACCCTAAAAATAAATAAAAAGAATTTTTTATGAATATGAATTATTGATGTATAAATTGAATTTATTTGGAATTGTGTGATTATTTTTTAATAAATAATAAATTAATCGTTCTTTATAATAACAATAATATATATATATATATATATATATATTATAATATGATTAATGTTATTTTTGTATTCTGGGTCAGTGAATGTTTTATAATGGTAATATTTATATACTAATTTTCTTGTGTCCTTTAATATAGGTGTTATGTTTTATATATGAAATCCAGAATAATTTTATCCTTTTAAAATATCATGGTGTTAAAATTATTATAATAAATCCAGAATATTTTTCCCACATGTGGTGGCTTTGTGTGGTCCCTACAGAAGACGAAGATGTTCTTATTTTATGGGGAGGTGGCTTGGGTTGTTCATAGTTTATTCGAAGTGGAGATGTTTGTGGACACAATATTGAAGGAGATAAGTGGTTCTACGTGTGGTTTTAAGTGGGTTGATTCAGTGTTTGAATCCCAATTTTTTTGAGTTATTCAACATAGTTTCTTAATTTTTTTATCCTCATTGGCTATTGGGAATGTATCTTAACCCTCATTATTTATAGATTATTTTGTAGATTAATTTTGATATCATATAAGTTTTCTTATTATTTTGTTGTGTAAACATTATTTATTTTAATATATTTAGAGAATATTTTTGGTTATATTCTGAATTAGGAAAAATAGATTTTTTGGGGCTGATATCGGTTATGGCCTTTCATAATATGTGATTTTTCTGAAAAATCGGAAGACACTTTCTTATATATTTTTAGAGTAAGATTGGAGGCGGAAGTATTTAATTTCTAACGAAATATTTTGGGACCTAGTGAGATAACCACTATTACATTGGAAACAATTATGGATTATCATATAGATGGGGTTTGGGTTTTGGTATCACAATAGGATGGATAAGAATTTACAGTGACTATTTTAAGGAATATGGAGTTCTTATTTTTTGATATTGAATCCAATGAGGGTGATGAGGGTAATACATCAATTCTCTAGGATTCTAATCAAATTTTATTTAAATTTTTATAATGAGGTTCTAGTTTTGGAAATAATAACATTACATAAATTATATAAAAATAGTCAATTGATTTCTAAATTTTTGGTTCACCTCAAAATATTTTATTTTTTTACTAGGGAATATCCTGATAGTTATCAGTGTTCACCACAAAATAAAAAAATGAAAATTCCATTATGGTGTCATGGTGAACTAGTATATGTGATTAATACTCATTTTAATGACATTAAAAGGGTTAATAATTCCACTCATAGGTATAATACCTATTTTGGGATCTCATTTTAGGTGTTCCCAGATTTTTTATACCCTCAAATATTTTTTTTCTACCATAAAAAATCTGGTATACTTGATTATTAAGTTTGACCCTCATCTAAATTGTGTTAAATAATAGATAATGGGTTCTCCCATATGACTACTGGGTGGCATGAGGATTTTTTAATATTACTTGGTTTTCATACATTCATTCAATAGGGAATTTCATAACATATATACACTATGTGTAGGTAATTCCTAAATAGTTGTTGGTATATCATGGTGTGTTGGATGTGACTACCTATGGTCTATGTATTAGGTGTCTATTCTGAGGAAATAATCCTTACATGTTTAAATTGTCATGTTATTATATTTTTAAAATATTTTTATTATATTTATTCATGATCAATGGACAACGAAAAATAATTGGAGGAAGTGTTATTGAGATTATGTCATGTTTTCATTTTCCATTACAAATTCTAAATAGTTCCATGATGTTTTCAATTGTTGAGTATTCTTCTCAAGAATAAAAACTTACTATGGAGATACGACAGCTATTCACCTAAATATATTAAATGTTGTGCAATTAATGGAACAACAAGTTGATGATATATATGGGACCTGGTATCATTAGATTGGGGGCATCATCAGTAAATGAAATTAATTTGGTAGAAAATGTATGGAGAATTATTATTTTGGGATAGGTTATGCATGGATATTTTCCCCCATCCCCACCCATGTTTATTTCATTACAGGTGTGGAGTACTAATAATTAATGTTCTATGAAGTTTCACATAATGTGTGGATATGGTTAGGTGTCATTTTATATATTTTAAAATATGTTTCATGACCATTCCTTATTGAACCTCAAATTAGCTGGTGAGGGAATATATTGTTAACTCCACATCTACTGTTAAATATTGTTAGATTATAGTACATCCCATAACTAGTTCATTTTCATATATAGGATTTCTATTGATAGTGAACAATGTTAACTCACAAATTTCATGTGATTTGATTCAATCAATAATTGATAAAGAGGAATATAAAAAGGTAACTATAATTTCATGGTGGGGTGTACTTGTACCCACCCCATTTTGAAGAGGTTACCCAATTACTCTATCACATGGTGTGGACTATAGAATATTTTTATAGGTTTCATAATTATCTATTATTGAGGAATCATAAAATATTTTATAGAAAAAATATCCATCTTTAAAATTATTAGTGGCTATCAATAATATGGTTTTCATAGATGTGTGTGTGAAGTTAATCATCAATATATTATATATTTTTGAATGTTTATGATTGTTTTAATGGTTTCAAATGCTGACCCATGGATGAATCATGATTATATAACAATGTTATCATAAACATTCTGTTAATATATGTAATTTAGTTAACTTTTTATAGAAATAATTGAAACCCTTCTGGTGTTAAGGGTGATCTAGGAACAAATCCTCCCCTATGATATGACAAGAAATAACATTCTATGTGTACAAATAAATTTACCATGATTCTATATGATAGAGTACCCTGTGTAGAGACACTTCATCATGGGAGTTAAAGATTCATTGACTCGTGGGTTTGAGTTGTAAAACGTGTAATAGAAGTATCGGTGATATATTATATTTTAATATTATGGTAGTGGTGTGGTGTTTTATGCTTCAATGGTGGAATTAATTTCTATATGATAGATGTGGTTCCAAATCCAACAGTTTTAGGGGATTATTTTTGTGTTGATAGAGATAAATTTATGATAATTGGTTGGTTGGTGGGGGCCGCATGACCTTACATTGTGATTGAGGGTGTCATGATGAAGATGATGAATTAGTGGTCCTATGTAAGAATTCATTCCCCTGAAATAGTTTTGAATGGTTTTTATATGATAGTGGTTAGTTTATCTTATTCCAAAAAAGTTAGTGATTCTATATTTGTTGTTTTATTATGTTTTGGGATTGATATCTTATGTGGGGTACCGTTCTAGTAATCCATGACCCTTCATGTGTATATTTAGGATACATTTGTTGATATTCATGAATCATGGAAGCTGATACTATGATGATATATTATTATGAATTTTATTTAGGATTTATAAACAAGGACTTTGTGGACTCTATTGTAAGAGGTAGTTATAATATTTTTTCCCATGCATGTAATCTATATCATATAAATGAGCATGTCTCTAAAGTAGAATAGTTATTTCTAACTCCTAGGTAATCATTGTGAAATCATTTTATGTTCTATGTGACGTAGTGTGATTTGGATTTATTTATATATTATGTAAACCTAGAAATTATTTAAATTTTAAGAATGAAGTACTCCCCCCATAAAAAACATTTAAAATGTATCATTTTCTGTGTTGTGTTTTTGGATGGTTACTTTTCTTCATTATATGTGTTGGGACAACCTCGAGATAATGAATGGATGATGATATATAATCATGTCATAACTCTACTTTAGAAGAGGTATTTTCTCATAATTGTCTTTATTTAGGATTTGATCTAGGAAATAAAATTTTTAGATCTAAAAAATTATTAATTTTAAGGTCATATAATATCAAAAAATAAATGAAACCTAGAATCCATATGTGATGATTGTGTGTGTGTGTGTGTGGTAGCAGTTTTTACAACAAGATTATTTTTTGAGTTTCTTATCAAAGGATATCTTGTTAAATCATTTTCATGGTGAATATGGTTTGTATTTGGGGGGGGGGGGTTATAGTGACCAAGAATTTTCCAGATCAATAATTTTTTGAGTTTTAATTATTTTAGATTAAGGATTTTTATAATGTAATTATGTTAATTCACCAACCATATTTCTTTGGAAAATTATTTAATGGTAATATTAATTATGGGATGTTATTATAAACTTCTGGTTTTGACAATGTATGTATTGTATGAACAATGAGGTCTGTATAAAATTATATTATATATTATAATGTTATGTTTAATCTGGATGTTTCTATGTGGTGAAATTAATATATCATAAAAATATATAATAATTATTAAAACTAATATAAAGATTTTTTATATAGTATATTCTTTCCCTTGGAGTGGTGTTATATTAGTTAACATCATGTTTCTAGTTCCAGGATGTCATTAATGAGGTATATAATAAATTAATTAAATGATTGTAAATTAAATATTATATGTCCCTCCATTTGAAAAAATTTCTATTTACTCTTTATGGTTAAATGTTAATGGAGCCATTAATTTTTGATAGAGGTAGGGTTGATATATCATATTTTACATGAATTTTTCATAAATTGGAGTATTTGGTTTGAATTATCTATAAATATGATCATCACATTATATTATGATGATAAAGAAACCTAATTTATAGAATATTAATTTCTGTAAAAAATATTTTAAATTTATTTAAGGGTTTACCATCCACATTTTATTATTTTTTATTTTTTTATCAAATTAATGAATTATGTTTACATTATTTAAATATGAATATTTTAAATTTATTTACGGGTTTACCTTCAACATTTTATTATTTTTTAGTTTGTTATCAAATTAATGAATTATGATTACATTATTTAAATTTGATATATCAATGATTATAATTTATGATTATACTATTATTTATTATAGATATAATGGATAATGATGCGAACATATTCATTTAATAAAACCCCCATGTTACATGATATCATTAGTTATTATTTATAAAAACATAATCTAGCTTGATAGTGACGAATGAGTGTATGATGGATTGATGCCAAATGAGTCGGAATTACCTTATCCAACTCAATTTAATTTCTAAATCCAATAATTATTTTCCTTATCGCTTTACTCTCACTATTTAATAAATATATTATGTGGGTCATCATCCATAATAGATCCAATAGGTTTTAATGGAGGATGTTTTTTTTGAGATGCATGTCTTATGAGATATAGGCTTGGGTAAAATCATTAGTTATATTTGGAAGGTAACATAATATAAGGAAATGGTAAATCCCGTTGTGAGCCTTATATACACACAATAAGGATAAAATAAGGCACACATTTTGGTGAATAAAGGGTTTTTAGTAATTTTATGTGGAAAGGTTCATGGAATAATTCTAGATGTGAGGAAGTCAGATGTGCTATGACAAAAAAAATTCAGGATCTCATGGGATCAATAAAAAAGGAGTTTCTATAGAAAAAATCAGTATTGTTTCATTATATGTTAGATATATGTGCAGTCATAGATAACTATAATAGTAGAACCACTCAAAATGTGTAGTTTTGATTCATGATGACAGTGGAGGATACAATGACACGTGCATGTCCTTGTGTATAGAATGGGGGGGGGGATTACCATTCCTCTTACTCTACCACCCAATCCTAACATGGAATGGGATATAAAAATTATATCATGTGGTGGGTCAGTGGACCCAAAACAAGTGTTTATCACCACTAGAATATAATCACCTATAATCCAATTGGGCTAACTAGGATTGGACTAAAAAATAGTTTTCTCACAGAGAAGGATATGAGAAATATGAAAACCCATAACATTAAAATAACTTAATTTATAATTTTATTACATAAAGGAACACATTATACAATAACATAATCTCATCAATATTAATTTATTTATTAAATAATGTACATATCATAACATGATAAAATATAAATAAAACATTAATATTGAAAATTTCATTCACATTAACCTAAAACATCATCATTCTTTTAAATTTATACGGGATAACACCGGGAAATACGGAAGAAATTGTTGAGTTATTAATCCCATAATTTCAATAAATAATTAATATAATATGTTAATGAAATATGTGTGATCCAAGAGGTATATCTGGTTATCATAAAATAAGCGATAATCACAATCATGAACGATAAAGCATGATATAACATGATATCATAAAGATAATGCAGGAATGTTTAAGCCACATAAATCCGGACATAATAAATGTAAGTAAAGAATATCTAATTATATTATATTAAAAAGCTTTCATAGTAGAAAATCACTTTATCCATACAGGGAATATCATGATATTGGAATATTTCTCAATTCATTGTAGGGTTATATCATTCTAGGCCCCCTATCACATTCATGTCATTTAAATTCATAAGTGTGCCAAATAAGTTCTACTAAATGATTCTGAATTTAAACAATTTTAATCAACATATATATGATTTTGAGATACATAAATTCAATTTTCTATTATATTAGGGATCCGTACACCTAGGTGAATACCATATGTAGAAATAGTGATGAGTATTCACATCAAAATTCTCTAGAAAGACGTATTTTAGGATAATATAGACATTATAACCGTCGTACAGAAAGATTCATAGATGAAAATAATAATATTTAAATGGGTCTATAATATAATGTAAATAAAATGTAAATTAATATGTATTTCTAATAATATATTTTATCATGTCCAATCTAAAACTGAAAGGAATAATAAAAAGAATGATTTTTGAACAAGGAGTGAAGGAGACGATCCTTTATCATGATAGGATGCATCTAAAAGTATTGGGTAACATAAAATGATCTTGGGGATCCTTGGGAGGTCATTGTAGAGGGTTAGTTAAAGTATGATCATTATCTAAAGGTTTTTAGTGAAGAGTGATGCGATTTTGGGAGGGTTTATATAGAAAATGAAGGGATTATTTTTTATTAATTTCAAAAAATAGTTACCAGACACTATATGATAAAGTAATAAAAAAAATCTGACTACCATGGGTTTCTTAATTATATCTATAAAATATGATTGGATATAATTATATTCTTATTTTGAAAAGGAACACATTAAAAAAATTCATCTAGTTGTTTCTATGTGATGAATGGTTATAAATAATTGATTTTAAACCCGTAAAATATTATATAGGTTTTAGAGGATTCATTACAGGATTGATAAATTAATAGAATAAAATCAAAACACATTACATTAAAAGTAAAACATAATTTCGTTCATGGGTACACATTATTGTATTTATTAGATCAGTTCACATCTTTTATGATGTCATAATACAAGACATATATATATATATCATATTTAATTTTATACTAAAAATTCGAATATCATTGTAAATAATGAAAAATAAGTCATTGATAATTATGATGTGCTTTTTTAAAAATAATATTTATTTTATCAAAATAATTCTCAATCTCGGATAAATTACACATTAAAATAAAATATCCCCATATAGTGATTAATACTATATTTTTTGATGATTTCAATTTTTTTACCATTATAAAAAATTAATTTTGAAGTTGTCAAATAAAGTTAACATTTATGTTTAATAAATTTTATATAATAACAATTTTATATTTGAAAATATTTTATTTTCAAAATTCATGAATTTAACAAAATAGATCCATGATTTAAATGATACATATCATATATAGATAATTAGTTTTTTCATCATAGCTAATGAAATATTTCATTACACTCGTTATTAAATCATTTAAAGAATAATATAACAAGTTGATAATTTAAGTCCATGTTTTATTGAAAAATAGATAATAATACATTTATGATCTAGATACGAATACCTTTATTAAAAATCTGAATTACATAACAGTAAGGTGAGCGATGGTAATATTCTTATGGGTTAGTTCAGTGAACAAGGGTTGGGTTGTGATCCCAAAAAGCTTGAACTTATCCCATAAATGGTTTTTCCAATGCATTAGTTGTTGTATCTCATAGTTTTATTGAAAAAGGGAAAATAAATATGATGATATATCTTTTGTAATATCATATAAATTAGATTTTTCTATTATGATCCAACAAATCTAGGCTGAAACTTAATTTTTTTATACCAATTGGACATTATCATAATCTTATATATTTTAATCTTAACGGTCACTATAAAATAGTGACATTAAGAATGGGTATGATGATTATTTTTATTTTAAATATAATAGATTAAAAAATAAAATTGTTTATAATTCACAAAGTAGTGAATATATTTTATATATATACATTAATTAATAAAGATTTTATATATTTAAAATGGAATTTTCTTTATAAAATAATAGGTTAGTACATAGATGTATGATGTTGGGAAAACCCAACCCATGTTTAAATGTATTGTATATGACACCCTATGCATGAATTCTTATCAACAACATATCTTTTCTCATTAAAAATATGGGGCACATTACATGGAATTTTTTAGAACCAAGGGAGAATACATGGGGTGTTTATTCGAATATATTACACAAGGATTATAGTTTGGATAATTAAATTACCAATCTGGAGTACTATTCTATGTAGATTATAATGTTGTGATCCTTTGCCCATATAATATTTTTAAATGAATGAAAATTAAATTATGGATTTATAAATATGATACCCATGATAGGGTTGGGTTGTGATAATAGAATAATCAATGGTTTAATTGTGTCCATCCTCATATTTGGTGTATTGACCAATGAAGTTTGAGACCATGTATAACTGATATAATGAAATTCAAATTTCTTTTTAATTTTGGCCATGTTTTATGACACTCCAGGTGAAGGAACCTTATCTTTTTAGATATAAATTCCCCCACGAATATTATTGTTTTTAAATAATTCATGAGACTTCTACTTGGGTTGGTTACGTTCCATCTTGAATATTATGTTTCTCATTGAAAGGTGTGGGAAACTCACTAAAATTTAATAGTAGGTTGAATCATTGTGCACATAGAATGGATCAGTATTATATATAGGTCCAGTACTCCATTGTCTAGCAATTTTTCTTTTTTGTTTGTTCCCTAAAGTTTTATGTAATGATGATAGTATTAGTATGTCCAGAAAACATGATGAGGTACCTCATTACTAATGTTCATATATAGTATGTAAAATTCCCTGAATTTTTGTTTTTAGTAGATTTGTGAAACATATTCATTGAAGATCATATACATTGTGTCCTGGGACCAATCATAAACCCTTTTTTCCCTCATGATGTATTATTATATATTGTTATTAAAAATAGTCAATGTGGTCATTTTGGAACTCTAAGAATTATTATTGACGTGATAAATAAATTAGACAAACCTTCACTAATTAGATTTTAGAATATTTGGACCCCTCTATGCCCATATGTATTTTGATTATAATGATTATAATGATTATTTCATTATTATTTTCCAAATTACTTTATATTAATGTGTTATTTTATATTATATATTTCACCAAATTTCCACTGTGTTTTCAATAAAACATATTAATCATTTTTATACTCAACCCAATAAGAACAGTATTCCCACATTTCATGTGTTTGTGTACTTCATTTACAAGTTATAGAAGTTCATGGTCGATGAGGAGATGATATGCTTTGTTTATAGTTGAATCATGGTGTTGAAATTATTGGACATGCTTTTGGTGGGTCTTAGTGGTGTTGGGAGTAGTAACAAGATGGTAATGTTCATGATATGATATATCTTCTTATAGGGACTTCATCACATGTGTTTATATTTTGTATATTTGTGGATAATTTTTTATCTGGGATGGTTTTTTATATAGATCAGTTGTTTAAATATATAATATGTCTATTACTGTTAAATGTTTACATTGGATACATGTGTCTATTGCAGGTTGATATAGGATAAGGCCTTCTATAATGTGTGATTTTCCTACGGAGTTATAGTCACCATTTCTATGTATATTTAATTTCGGATTTGGGCCACATTCGACACACATTTGACCAATATAGGGCCTATGTGGTTTGGTTCATGTCATATAATCTATGATTTATTTCTATCATAATAACACGTGGTAAATATATAAATGTGATAAATTAAAAAATGTAAATTTTCATACTATTTTCTGAAAGAATAATTTTATATTCTTGGTTTTTATATATGACTTGGATTTTAGTGTTAAATAATTCGAAAACCATACAAATAAATGTAATAAAATTCAAGATGTAATTATTATCAAAATGATGCGTAGTTTATTTATAAAACTCACAAATGAATGATTGAACATTATACTAATGTTTAACCACAACCCTTGTTTATATTTATTGATTTGAGATTGTGAAACATGATTTGAAATAAAATAACTCCTATAAATTAAACGAACTTGCATTTAGTAATAATTTTAAATCTTCTATTATTGATGCATGGTTAATTCTAATCAGAAAAAATTGAATTATTTTTCAACATTATTGTGTTCTGTAAAATTAATAGCGTGTTTTCTGAATATTATTCTTGTGAAAAATATTTGGAACAAAAATTTCACTTTAGAAATAAAAAAATACACATTCCGAAATACCATAAAATAATATATCAAAATGATGTGTCGTTAATTTCTTTTTGTCATAAATGAATTTTAGATAATTTTCCTAAATTATCATGATAATTGATGTTTATTTTTAGGGTTTTATTAATTTGATTCTTGCTATAAACAGAAATTTCATATTTAAACTAACAAACAATGTCAATCAAAAAGGACAAACTATTAGTTATGATGAAATTTATTTATAGTAAACATGTTACAAAGGAATAATCGATCAATTATATAATGTATCTTCAAAATATGTGTCTCTTCTATTTTATGTGATCATTTTCTTTATGTATTTAACTAAAATATAATTTTTAAAATTTTCCAAAATTTTCAACACAGGGATCTAAAAAAATTAACCATTTATAAATAAATTTTCAATACTAAAAATAGGGATTAAAAAATATTAAAAACATAGACACTATTCTAGATAATACATAACAATTGAATAAATATCCATTTGAAAAATGACATCACTCAAAATATAATATCAATAGTACCGAAATAATTAAAAACAAAACAAATGGTAATATACCATATATATAAAGTGATTGTGGGGTCTCCAAACCAATCATGTTGGTATTAAATTGTAAATAACGAGCTAGTAGGTTTATTATACTTTATCCACTATACTAAGAAACATTAGTCAAATATTATAGACAATTTTTGGATCTTATTAGTTATCATTAATGATAATTAAAATGAAAATTAAATTTTTAAGTATAAAAAATAACTCAATTAACATTGACTGATAGTTTTAGTATACCAAACGAACTGTTAATTTGTTTTTAATCAAATAAATTCATGATTAGTGTGACATTTTAATAAAAATTATTATTATTTATTTATAAAGTCATTATTCTAAGCTATCTATCTTGATTTTAATTAAATATCACAAAACATCCAAAAATATTTATATATAATGATGTTACAAAAATAAAAAATAATTTATAGGTAAACAAAATCTTCATTATGTTCATTAAAAAACATTATATACATGATCATAAAACACGACTTTATAGTGTTCGAAAAATTTATAACATATTTCCAATTACCAATTAATTCCTACGAATGGAGATTTCAACATTTAAATATATTCTCTTTCAATTATACTAGTAGTTCTAGAAACATAGTGATATATAAATAGTTAAGAATTATTTTAAATTAAATTGTAAATCAACTAGGAAATATCATTTTATGGATGTTTTAATTGAGGTGATGTGATCTCCTTCACATATATTCATATCTAATAACAATAATTGATCTGATTATTTTGTTTTTTGTTCAATTAAAAAAATGATAAATATAATTTATTTTTTATTATATTTGTTTTTGATACTGTTATATTTTTATACACACAATAATATTATCCAAATATATAAATCCATTAGTATTTTAATTTTACTAAATTTCATCGTACCATATTTTTTTGGTAATATAAAGAGTACTTAGAAAAAAAATTAATATTGTAGAATGAAAAAAAAATATTTCGAATTTTTAAAAAACAATATTGTATATATACCATTAGAAATCATAAAGGATATTTGGGGAGGTTTATCTATAGGATATCGATGCATTGATAAAACATATATAAAAATAATTATAAAATATAATACAATTGGAATAATATTGAAAAAAATATAGGAAAAGTTAAAATAAATATTTTAATGAATGACAAATATAATTTGTACTATAATGAATACATTGTACATACAATGAATTCAATATATCTATTGATAATTCTTGATGAATGTTTCTACGACTATTTTAAGATTTCGGATACTCATTATCAATTTTCATCCACTAAGGAATTTTTTTTGATAATGATGTTTTTAATTATAAATTATTTTATCTATGATCCCTGTTAAATGAACTATTTTCCCATCACTATCATATAACCATATATTCGTCAAAATAAATGGAAGGTAAACCATAAATTTGGAAGAAAATGATTATACATTTTTATATTGAGCCAGACATCACTTAGTACAGTAATCTATGCTTTTCATAAAAAAATAATACATTTACTTATTTCAGTATTCAATACATTTCAAAAATAATCATATCATGATAATACGATTTTAGTTTCATTATTTATTATTTACATAGTATTATAATTTCATGAATTATTTTAAAAATATACCATTATGATTTTCCTAGTTAGCACGCTTTATAATTATACACTAATTACACCATTATTTAGTATGTGGATAAAGGATACATAAAAAAGGCTAATATCATTTTTTGAGTGAGGGTAAACATGGAATTTATCTTAAATGATTATATAAAATCATAAGACAACAGTAATAGTATGACATTATGAATATAACATTAAGAGTTCCTTCCAAATGATTCATGGATTGTAAGCATGTTCCATGGAATAAAAATCATAATTCAAAAACATATTAACCATAAGAGGGACACATCATCATAAATAAATCATGTACCATATTTTCGGGTCATATAAGTATGGAACGTTCACAACTACAGAAAACAATTTCTTTTATCATTGTTAACATGTGATACCATCCAAACATTGTAGATTTGGATTTAAAAATTATATCCCGTTTTTAACATATCAGGCATCATCACCTGTCTCTCATAGTGGATTAAGAACATCACCATGTTTTCTAAAAATGATCATGAAAATCAACATGATTACTATCATTATTTTTTGAGATATAAATCATTACCAAATGAATTCTAGGGAGATATAGGTCCCAGTAACCACTTAATACATACACTTCTATCCCAAAATATCATAAAATTGTCACCATATCATAACCCATGCAAAATAAAATAGGTTTTATTATCACTTAATTATAGAAAATAATATAAAAATTATATGATATTCATAATATATTTATCTATTCACTATATCATAACACATGATTAAGGAACATGTATCATAAACATCAATTTATCATAATTATAATCATAAATCATCCAATGATTTAATATGGGTGAAAATATTGTGGCATATCTCTAGTGAATCAAAATTATAAACGGCTAGTTATAAATAATGATGAATATAAATTCCACAAAATATCATTAAAAGAATATTTATGAAAATATCATTTTAAATTGAAATACATGTATTAAACTATAAAAATTTCCAAATTTTTAATGAATACATTTCCATTGATTATCCCATTAGAAATTATTAATTTTATATTCAAATAATAGAGTGGTCATGATGAAATATACATTATTTCCATTCCATATAATTTAAAACAATGATTCATTCCACATTTATTGTAAAAATATAATACTGCATCATTGGGAAAATAGAAAAAATATTTATTTTAAAAAATTTACATGTGTAAAAAATAGTTAAAAAACTTCTTCATATAATCATTATAGAATTTTAAAAAAATTAATATATTTTTAGATATCATAAAAAAGGAAAAAAAAATTAACCGAAGTGAGAAATATGATATTTTTTCATAAAAATCAATTTGGAAATTTTTTTACAGAAAGACTGTAAAATGAAATGAAAAAAGATTAATTTTTCTAAAATATATAATTGATAAGAATAATGATTAAATTTAAAATAGGAATGAAATACACCACATAAAATAATTGAATTTTGAATATATCAAAATTCCTCCTAAAATTATAAGACAAATTAGAAATCCTTCACACACTTAGTTACAAATTCAATCATAGGCCCCATAAAAGAATATAATTAGATGAAACACTAAATATAATGATATTCATGATATTCATGATACTAAATTAAAAATATGAGATATATAAACCTTATAAAATACTATATATTCATATAACAATAATTATCCCAAATACAATAATTTGATATGAAAAACCATACACACTTTGGTAAATTTTTAACCATAATACAAATAAATTAATTATATTAAATAAAATATTAAATATCATGAGTAAATAAATTCCTGATATAAAAATGAAAATGGATATTATATAAATCTCGTATAATAATACATGTTCATAATATAACATATGTTCCAAAGAAGACAATATGGGAAATTTTTTTTTATGATTTTGTACCTTTTGAATCATGTGCACCAAGAATGAATAACATTAAATTAATCATTAAATACCAATATAATAAATAATTTTTGGATATACCATGTAAAATTATTTTTATTCACATATACATAAATTTGATATTTTTTATCATAACACCTGCTCTAAAGAAGACAATTTTAGACAAAATACTGCAGCACAAATCTCTTCATCTTCCTAATAAATTGAAACATCCAATATAGTAAATATATTTCTATTATTAATATATTAAATAAAAATGATATATTATATAACATAAAATATAATTTTCATATATGATTATATTTACCATTTTTAGAAATTCCCTATTAGAATCACATTTCATGTAATAAGAAGTTCATTTTTCACGTACGTTTTGTTATGATATTTTTGGTCTATTTACATTAATTATAGTTCAATAATTTTAAAAAGAATATCAATGATATTAATATCATATATTATCATTATATAAATAACTATATTCCTCCATAAATGTATAGATTAAAAATTAATCACATCATTCATGGAGACTACAAGTCGTACAAACGCATGAACATTGATTCCATATTCTCAAAAGATAAAATAAAGAAAAAAACTAATAATTAAACATCATAATATTTTTATTATCTAATATATATGACATATAATATTTAAAATTATATTTAACACCCCTATGTAAGTATTAAGAGATGAATGAATCAAATCACATCAGAAGGCAGTAGTCCTCAGTATACAAGAGCAATGTTATCATAGTCTTCTAGAATTGAATTTCGGATGTTGTTTATATTCATATAATTAAAAAAGTATGCTAGTTTCATTATTACCATATTTATAAATTAAATCCACCACTATATCCAGACATTGAGGGATTATAGAAAAAATATCTCAGTTCACAAGGTAGTAGTCCATTGTACACATGATTGCATGATTTGTTTCCCATTTTATCAATGATGAAGTAAATATACGTTATTAAATTAAAATAATAATGTCTAAATATATGGGAAATATATTTTTACATTAACATAATAACGTAATATTTTATTTCGTACAAAGAAGAAATAATATTGTATCTCTCTATTGAGAATGATACTTCTTCTTCAGGTGAACTCCTCTAGTTTAATGTATATTACTTACTAGGAAGGGTTCATAATCAAAATAAGGCCAATGAAAATGATGAGGGGAGTAAGGGATGTTTTTTATTTATTTTTTTCTAAACGTAGTGGTTATATTAGTGTGAGGAAAAATATAGACACGGATCCCATTTCTAAATGTTGGAGAAGACAAAAATGTAAATTTTGAATGAATTAATTTGTAATAATGTCATTCAGATAAAAAATTATTCATAATGAATCATTCATAGAAAATAAAATAAATAATGTTGAAATATGGATGTACAGAGGGAGGCATTAAATTTTTTAGTTTATTTTACACTTTATATTTTTAGTTGAACCCCTGATTAACCCATATTTCCTTTAACAATAAGATTAATTTTTAATATTTATAAATTATATTTGAAAAAAAATCATTTTAAATAAATTATATAAAAACAAATATTTTTATTAAAAATTCAGAATCAATGATTACAAAATATATTAATATAATTTTTTAAATTTAATTGAAAATAAAACCCACATATTAGATGAAAATGTGGGTTTTCAACGAGAATATATATAGAAGTATATAATGATTAAATAAAAAAATCCAAATTGAATGAAATTAATATTTTTTAAATTGGTATAATAATAACATAATTAATGTAGTTTGACTTTTATTTTTTAAAAATATGTCTAATATTTGTGTATTATTCAAACTATAAAGTAGTTTTTAATATAAATCATAATATTTCAATGTTCCAAAAAAATTATTATTTTTAAAAGAAATTCAGAAATTAAACCTATGATAATTTTAAAATATTCATTTATAAAATGATTAATTTTTTTTCCAAATTTGTTATCATAATTTTAAAAAATTATTTTTGTTATTTATTCATAAAAATAACAAATCTAATGTTTTGTGACCTAAAAAATGTTTTTTTATGTTTATAAAGAAAACAAAAAATTATCTTGTTTATCAATATATTTGATATATCTATTACCATCATAATAAATTTTCAAAATAATTTTATGCCAATTAAAAAATCCTAATTTAATGGGTTAGTTATTAAGATCAATAATATTATTATTAATATATAGTTTTCTGTTAGAACATAGTTTTTCTTATAAGACAAGGTTTACAAAAAAATAAATTAATTAAAAAATTAATAAAATATCATGGTGTTACTTCTAACCCTATTAAAATGAAAATTTACCCCATAATTTTTCACCATAATAAATAATAGTGCCCCCACGACCAGCCTGGTGCCCTTCCGGCGCCCCCACGGCCAGCCCGGTGCCCTTCAGGCGCCCCCGCAGCCTGCACCTCCCCTACCGCGCCTTACCCGGCGCACCCGCGGCTAGCCCGACATCCAACCGGGCTGCCCGCACCCCGCACACTCTGCCCGTGGACAACCTGCGCCCCGTGCGGCCTGACCGTTGGCTTCCCAGCTCACCGGCCTCCCATGCCGAGTCGCCAGAGTTGCGCCCCTAACGGCACTGGCTGTACCAGCCCTGGTCTTCAGGCCGAGCCACCTACATGGTGACATCTGGGTCGAACTTCCCTCACAGTCCGTAGGGCCGGGACGAGCAGACTGGGCTGAAGTTAACCTGATGACCCGCCCAACAGGCTTGGTCAGACCCTGTATGTCTGACCGGATGACCCAGACTAGGTCGGCCCAAACTTGGCTGAGCTTAGTCGGTCTGACTGAATCGGACCGAACATGGTCTCATTACTGAACCTTTACCTTATTGGGCTATATCTTTGGCATCGTACGTTCGTTTGACAAACCGCCAGTGGCGCCAGTATTCATCGAGTGAAGCTCTCCCTTTGAGAATACCCCACTGGAGTTTGGGTATATTTGGGATACAGTCAGGATGGATTGTACATGAATCCAACCGGGCCCCTGAGACTAAAATGCTAATAAATAAACAATGGGTGTCCGACTGACACACCATATTTTGCGTTGAGACCCCTATGACATGGCAGACCTTTGAGATACTTCTTCATGGTACTTCATGATAGTTGGAGTATGGACTAGTAGCTCATGCAGTGGATCCATCCAGAGGCAAGTCAATAGAGTACAAAGTCCTAGTAGTTGGCTGAGACCTGACGACTGCTTGACCGATTCGACTCGGACTAACTTCACTTGCCCAATGGGGATTGCCACTATGTGATGTAGTAGACCCATGGTGGGGAGCACCTATGTGTGAGCGCTGTAGACCCACTGTACTCGACAGTAGGAGTACCTTAGCAGGCTACGAGGGGGAGCGCCTATATGTGAGCACGATAGACCCATGGTGGGGAGCGACTCTGTGTGACACAGAAGTCCCACGGTACTTGACAGGAGGAGTACCTCAGTAGTCCAAGATAGTGGTAAGTGCCTCTGTGTGACGCGGAAGGCCCTCGGTACTCGATAGAGGAGGAGTTCTCCAATAACCGATGGTTCAGATTAATAAAAATCCTAGTTTGAGTCAAGTCAATGACTTTTATGTTTTACTCATGATTGGTATTGGTTACTATATAACATAAGTATATGTATGGTCATATACCTAAGTAATGTTTATCTATTGATTTCATAGATTTTGGTTTATCCTTGTTGGTTTTAGTGAGACCTTCAGAGTCTCAAAGTCCCTACTGAGTATTGTTATACTCAAACCAGCATGGGCTATGCCTGCACCTCGTTGTGTAGGTTGTAGATGATGGACAATGTAGACTGAGGCAGAGAGTATCAGGAATAGATAGTACCCGGAGGTGGACCACTCTGTGTGACGGTACACGGAGGAGATGGATGGAAGAGAGTGCTGAGGAGCCCATCTGTACCTACCCTTCATGTAGGAACCCCAGAGGATGACCCAGTAGTTGCTTTACATTTCTTCAGTTGTACATTCTTTCAGTTGTACTTTTACTTTTCTGTCGGGCATATATTTCCAACCCCTCCTACTTTCCATCACTCCCTTTGAATACAGTTTTACTTAGTGTTTTCCTTCCATTTGTGTACTCGGATGTGGTTGTTTTCACTTATGAAGTAAATTCCTTCCTAGTTTATGTATTTATGACTTTGGTGTTAGTCTTTTGACCCTGGTCTATGGATGGCGTGCATGGGGTAGTCACCAAATGAACCCCGGGGAACGGGTTGTGGAAAATTGGTATTAGAAGTTTCAGTTATACTGTAGAACATAGGTATCTGATCATTATTTTCTGTGAAGAAATGTTGTTAAGGGTACTAAGTGTGGTTCTCAGTTTAGGGAGTCTAGTGTTGGGGCGGGCAGCTGAGGTATCCATACACCAAGACCCTGACATTTGAAATCTAACTCAGTGCACGAAAAAATTGATTGTGTGTGTGTTTACAAAAGATTTTCTTTAATTCATATAAACAAGTCATATCCCCAGGTATAATCTTTTGACCATGTTGCATATGTTACTTTCAGAATGCCAACCCACAGACGACCAGTTAGAGCCCCGAGAGTCGCACGTTCTGACCGCCCACCTGGAAACAAGGCCTCAGTGCAAGGTCATTTACAAGCGGAGGTACTAGCAGTACTACTTCCCGTTGGGCCACCGATTACACTAGCCACAGTAGCAGATGATGAATACCGCATGAGCGTGTTTCACAAGTTACAACACCAGAGGCCACCCTGGTTCATGGGAGAGACAAATCCACATGCGGTTATGGATTGGATGGAAGCTGTGCTAAGAGTCTTCAGGCTAGCAGGGACACCGTTAGACATCATGGTGATCCTTGTCACGAGTTTCCATTAGGTAGATATAGGCAGATGGTGGAGACAGATGCTTCAGGTACACGATGAGGTGAGGCTACTCTGGGCAGACTTCAATAGCATGTTTTGGGAAGATTTTTCCCTAGCCACTCTCCACGCATTGTTTATGCATGAGCTACTTCATCTGCAGTAGCGTAGCATGAAAGTATCATAGTACTCATCGTGGTTCACCAACCTCTCGTGCTACACCACTGATTTGGTACGGGACCCATTCTTCAGGGCCCAGACCTTTGTGCAGGGGAAAAAGCAAGATATCAAAGCTCCGATGATCTCACTTAGCATCCCGACGTAGACGGGGGTGCCAGCGAATTCCATCTTGGTGGAGATATACGTTGCTGAGCAGTCACCAACAGCGAGACCCACTTCTAGACAACATGTAGCGGAGTCTTCTACAGCTGTCACTAGACATATGTCGCAGATGTCCTAAAGGACTAGACCTACAGGTGGTCGACCGAATGACTCAGGATCGTTTGAGTGGGGCACATGGAGCAGAGACACACATGCCAGTAGCAGGCAGTGTTACTCATGTGGCGGGCATGGTCACATGGCTCGTGATTTTCCGAATCGCCATTCAGATGATCACCAGACAGTTGAGGGACCTCATATGCAGAGGCATTGGTTCTAATGAGGCGGTCCACAGTGAAGAGGTGGACATGGAATAGGAGGTGGATGTGTTGCTAGAAATGGACGACATTATTAGGTGTTACCACCACCACCACCACCAGGAGGTCCTCCCCGACCACTAGGAGCTGGTGGACATGTGAGAGATCGGCATCAGGCAGCTGAGGAATACGACCACGATGCTCTAGAGATGATTCGAGGTATGATCTATGTCTACTCCACCCTTGATAAAGTTCATATAGACACTGGTGCCAGTTACCTTTGTATGTCACTTCCCTCGTTCGGAGCTCCGAGATTCCGACGGAGCCATTGGCTCGATCAATATGGCTTGAGAATCCTATGAGAGCTAATTCAATGATTACACACTAGTTTTGGAAGTGCGAGCTTACTGTAGGAGGAGAGAGATTCAGTTGGTATCTCCTAGTAGTGGCGTCGAGGCCTTACGATGTCATCTTGGTTATAGACTTGTTATCTACAGTCCATGTTTAGATTGATTGTATTAGGAGAAAAGTGCAGTGTGTCCGTACAGATGGGACCAGGCATACCTTCACTGGTGAGAAGCGAACCTTTGCAGCATAAGACAGACATAAAAGGAAGAGGGTGCATCCAATCACTCATCAGTTGGCCTGCCTTAACCTCGGAGCAGCTGATGTGGAGAGTCAGAGAAATATTGTAGTGGTGGACAAGTACACGGATGATTTTTCTGAAAATGTTAAAGGAAAACCTCCTCACAGAGTGGTGGACTTCTATATTGACCTGTACCCCCAAGATGACACTGATATCTACTCCATCATATCAGATGGCTCCTCCTGAGCTTCGTGAGCTGCGGGTACAGCTGGAGGACTTGCAGGAGAAGGGAGTCATCCAGACCATTTTTTCTCCTTGGGTAGCCCCAATTCTATTTTCCAAGAAGGCGGATGAGAGCTTGAGGCTTTGTGTTGAATATTGTTTCCTGAAACAGGTGATTGTGAAGAACAAGTACCAACTCTCAATGATTGTAAACCTCTTTGATCAGCCGAAGGGAGAATGATGTTTCTCGATGGTATACCTCACATCAGGATATCACCAACTCAGAGTTCGAGACAAGGATGTGTAGAAGAAGACCTTTAGGTGTCATTATGGCCACTTCGAGTTCTTGGTTATGCCCTTCTAAATATCCAATGTTCTAGCAATGTTCATGAGTATCATGAACAAGATCTTACAGCCTTCCCTCAATCTCTTTGTCGTAATCTTTATCAACGACATATTGATCTACTCGACTACTGAGGAGGATAATTCCTACCATTTGCAGGTAGTACTGGACACACTCCTAGAGAACCAGATTTATGGTAAGGTCTCGAAGTGCCAATTTTGTATTTGAGAGGTTCACTTCATGGGACACGCCATCTCAGAGGCTGGAGTTGTAGTGGATCCAGTGAAGATCGAGGTGGTACTTGCTTGGCAGCCACCTAGGACTGTGATGGAGGTTCATAGTTTCCTGGGTTTGGCTGGATACTACCGGAGGATCGTACCAGACTTCTCCAGAGTTGCAGCACCACTATCATCCTTGAAGAAGATGGAGAAACCCTTCATGTGGTCAGAGAGATTCCATCATAGCTTTCTGGAGCTGAGGAAAAGGCTGACTAGTTCCCCCATTCTATGGATTCCAGAGGAGGGCGTAGGTT
The DNA here is from genome assembly GCA_963277665.1 of Viscum album. Taxonomy (NCBI): domain Eukaryota; kingdom Viridiplantae; phylum Streptophyta; class Magnoliopsida; order Santalales; family Viscaceae; genus Viscum; species Viscum album. Next base: position 1,268,003,262 of record OY728159.1, read on the forward strand.
ACATAGTTTACAGCGGCACATGAGGGACCGGACTTGTGTGTCCCTTGATGCAGGAGAGAGCAATGACTGCTTATGGTTCTAGGATGTTGAGACAGCATGAGAAAAAATATGCTACTCATGACCTAGAGATAGCAGCAGTGGCATTCACCTTGAAGATGTGGCGACACTATCATATGGTTGAGCGTTTTACCATGTACGCTGATCACAAGAGTCTTAGGTATATATTCTCTTAGGAGGAATTGAACTCGAGACAACAACGTTGGCTTGAGTTCCTCTAGGACAATGACATTGAGATATTCTATACTCATGGGAAGGGGGTCATTTTTGTAAATGCTCTCAGCAGGAGGACTGGTATATAGCTGGTAGGAGAGGCGACAGAGCAGTTGGCCTCTCTATAGATATCTTTTGTGGATATATAAGAAGCAGCCTTTCTACAGTCTCTTACAATCACTCCACCACTCCTTCAATGAGTCAAGTAAGCACATCATGGGGATGCTGACAGTAAGACACGATGTGCTCAAATATCTACAGGGCATGCACCTGAAGGATTTTTTGAGGGTGGGGAGCACATCATCCACTTTAGAAGACATACCTTGGTACTAGTGATCCTTTAGGAGGAATTTTTGAAGGAGTTCCACACATCCCCACTGGCGTTACATCCTGGAGTGGTGAAGATGTACCCGGACCTTCGACGACAGCCTTAGAGGCGATGTTTGAAGAAGTAAGTAGCGGAGTTTGTCACACGGTGCCTCACTTTTCAGTAAGTGAATGCAGAGCACCAGGTACCAGTAGGCTTGGTCCAACCTTTAGTGGTCCTAGAGTGGAAGTGGGATGGGATATCCATGGACTTCGTGACAGGTCTTCCACGTACATCTAGGGTTCACGACTCGATTTGGGTGATCGTTCACAGACTCACCATGTCGACCCAATTTCTACCAAACAGAGAGTAGGGTTTAGTATGGAGCTTGGGATGGACCTATGTGCAGGAGATTGTGCATTTACATGGAGTAACTTATTTTATTGACTCTGACTGTGACACACAATATACTTTCCTACAATGGAAGAGATTGTAGTAGGCTTTTGGGACACACCTTCACTTGAGCAGTGCCTTCCATCCTCAGACAGATGGTCAGACTGGGCGGACCATTCAGACCCTCGAGGACATGCTACGTGCATATATCATTGACTTTGGTTTTATATGGGAGGATCACTTGTCTTTGATGGATTTTGTGTATAATAATAGCTATCACTCCACCATATGGATGGAATATTTTGAGGAGTTGTACTAGAGACTTTGCAGATCACCCTTGTGTTGGACTGACCCTAGGGACTCCGCACTAGTGGGACCAGAGATGGTCTGAGATACCACGAAGAAGGTGGTGATCATCCTGGAGTGGATGAAGACTGCACATAGTTGCCCGAAGTCGTATGATAACAAGAGATGGAAACCTATGGAGTTCAAGGATGGTGACTACATCTTTCTACGGGTCTCACCTTGATGATGTCTACGGAGATTTGGCCGAGGCGGAAAGTTGTCTCCCTGATTAATTGGACCTTTCTAGGTCCTCATCAGAGTAGGTGAGGTGTCTTACCACTTATCTCTTCCACCATAGTTGCATTAGGTGCATGACGTCTTCCACGTGTCCCAGTTGAGCAGATATGTGCACGACCCTTCCAACATCATCGACGATGGAGAGCTAGACCTCGAAGATGGGGAGACTTCCACAGAGCTTCTTGTGGAGAATGAGGATCGACAGAAGTGGGTCCTACGTGGACGGTCGATACCTCTGGTGGACGTTCACTACCAACATGGGAACCTCCAGGAGAGAACATAGGAGAGGGATGCTCATATGTGTGCTCAGTAACCTCATCTGTTCCCGTTAGTTCGAGTTGTAGCTTACAGGGATGTAAATTTCTTAGGTGGGGAGAATGTAAAGACCCATAATTTCTGTGGAATTTGTTTTCATAAATACATGACAATTTTACGATTCTGTGAAAGTTTACAGTGCTTGATTCTGTGGCCCGGTGTGCCCAGAATCAATTTCTGATGATTTTATTGGGTAGGTTCAGTAAACGTACGAGTGAGATTTTAGAACTTTTCAACCAGTCCTCGGAACTGAAATCTTAGGAAACTGTTGAGCTCGCTGCACCGGTATTCAGTTAAGAAGACATTCACTTCAACAGCAGTGGGTCGAGATTGAAATATAGTATTTGGGTTTTATAAAGAAAATAATAAAATAAAGTGACCCAACACTTTATTTTATTTTGAGAAACTATTTGGTGTGTGGAGGTTAAAACCTCTCCATGGAGGTTGTAGGTGGGGCCATCACACCTTAACCTCCCCTGAAAGGTTATAGTGGTGGGGCCCACCCAATCCTATCCTCCCATGAGAGGTTACGATGTGGGGACCACCCAAGACTGAACCCCGCCCCAATATATGGTGCCACAACCTCCCTCTTTAGTGAGCCAACTCCTCTTATTTATTATGCCAATTCCACCTATTTAATTGTTGAGACAACACATTTAATTAAATGTGACAACTAAAATAATTAATTTACTGGATCTTTCTCATTTATTTCTCCATTTTGATATTACTGTGCCATGATAATAATAGACAACCTATTATTTCGTTTTTGTAGGAATCATTCAATTTTTGGTTCTTGGGAGAAGAGATAACTCTCTCCAACAAAGACCTATGTTCAACGAAGAACACCCTTCCAGTTAAGAATGCTCTCCCAAAGAAGAACGCTAACGAGGGATGCCATCAACTATGAATAATTTCCCTCTCTGACCTTCTTCATCTTAATCCTTCAACGTGGGATTTGTTCATCTACCACAGATCGACCACCATATTTCTGCGACATCAACGAACGACGACAGATGAATCAAAAGGTAGGGGGATTCTTTTATGTTGAAGCTTTCCTAGAATCTTCTTGTTCTGTTGGAATGGATTCATTGTTGGTGAGTTTTTGTTTAACTTTAATACAGTCTTGATGAACCGCATGCTTCTACTCAATATGCGGCGGGTGCCGGCCAAGCCACCATGGCCCGACCCCCCTCCGGTGTTATTGTTCTTGGTGGACTTCGATAAGGCGAAGAAGGCGGTGACGTCAAAGTTCGTGCTACCCACGGCCTCCATGGACCGTGTAGCCCCAGTGGCGCACCGGTGTTTCTGGACGAACACCGCCGTCCATGCCACACCACCAGCCAGCCCTGCCGCCACCCGACCGCAGTCGTGCCTTCCCATGGAATGCCTGCGCGCTGCCCGTGTGGCCTACTCGCGCCCTGCCCGAGCGCACGCGGCCTGACCTCCCGCTGCCTACGTGCCATGAGGCCTTCCCGGTCGCTGTCGCGCATTGCGTGGCCGACCCTTGTGCTGCCAGCGCACCCCGTGGCCTACCCGGCCTCTACCGCACCCTACCTGGCACCCCGGCGCCCTCTCCGGCACCCCCTACGTCATGCCTAGTTGTGGCTGTGCCATGCCCTGCCCTGTGCCCCCGCGCCCTGATGGCTCCCCCACAGCCCGCATGGCTCCCTTATGTTGCCCCTGCCGCCTGCCCGGTCCCTTCAGCGCCCTACCAGGCGCACCCACAACCTTCCCAGCGTCCAGCCAGCCTACCGGCACCCCGTGCGCTCTGCCAACGGCCAGCATGCACTGCGCGTGGCCTGCCCGCTGGAATCCCTGTCGACCAACCTCCAGGGCCGAGTCGCCCAAGCCGTTCCCCTCGCGGTGCCGGCCAGAACGGCCCCAGCCATCGGTTCGAGCTGCCTCCGTGGTGACATCCGGGCCGAACCGCCCTCACCATCTGCTTGGTCGGGCCCCGTGTAGCAGGCCGAACTTAACGGGCTGACCCACCAAACTGGCTAGGTCATACACAGTAGGTCGGACAGGGTTGACCCAGACTGGGTCATCCCATACTGGGTTGGGACGAGTCGGTCCGACCGGGTAGGACTGGACCCGGGCCCATTACTGAACCATTGCATTCATGCACCATATCTTTGGTATCAGACGTCTGTTTAATGAACCATCAGAGGTTCCCATATACTTGGGGCCAAGCCGTCCCTTTGAGAATACCCCTCTGGAGTTCGGGGTATATTTGAGATATGGTTAGGTTAGATTTTAAATGAATCCAACCAGCCCCCTATACTAAAAGGCTAATAACTATGGGACTGGTCATCTGATTGACGCATTGTCTGTTGCATTGAGACCCCTATGATGTGGCGAGTCACTGAGATACTTCTTCATGGAACATCGTGATAGTTGAAGTATCGACTAGAAGCTCATGGAGCTGATCATTCCAGATGTGATCGGATATAGTCCGGAGACCTAGTAGCTTGCTGAGACCTGATGACTATTTGACCAATATGACTCAGAGTGACTCGACTAGCCCATTGGGGAGAACCTTTGTGTGACGCGGCAGACCCACGGTGGGGTATGCCTATATGTGAGCACAATAGTCCCAGGGTACTCGATCTGAGGAGTACCTCAGTAGGATACGAGGGGGAGAACCTCTGTGTGAGAAAGAAAAATCCACTCTGGGGAGCACCTTTGTGTGATGCGGTAGACCCACAGTACTCGACGGGAGGAGTACCTCAGTAGGCTACGAGGGGGAGAACCTCTGTGTGAGAACGACAAAGACAAGGTGGGGAGTACCTCTGTGTGATGTGGTAGACCCACATTACTCGACATGAGGAGTAACTCAGTAGTCCATGTTAGTGGGAAGTGCTTCTGTGTGATGTGGAAGGCCCATTGAACTCGATGGAGGACGATTTCTTCAGCAGCCGAAGGTTCAGATTAATAAAAATCCTAGTTTGAGCTAAATCAATGACTTTTGTGTTTTCCTCGTGATTGATATGGGATACTGTATAACTGAGGAAAATGTATGGGAATATACCTATGTAATGGTTATACGTTTTTTTCATACATTGAGGTTTATACTTTTTGGATTTATTAAGACCTTAAGGGTCTCGGGGTCCCAACCGAGTATCGTTATACTCACCCCTGCACGGGCTATGCCAGCACCTCGTTGTGTTGGTTGAAGACAACAGAAATTACTGACTGAGGTGGAGAGTAGTAGGATTGGATGGTTCTCGGAGGTGGACCACTCAGTGTGATGGTACATGGAGGAGATGGACAGATGGAAGTGCTGAGGAGGCCATCTATACCTACCCTTCTAGTAGGAACCCCTGAGGATGACCCAGTAACTGATTTACTTTTCTTCAGTTGTACTTACTTTCAGTTGTACTTGTACTTTATTATTGGTCTTTTATTTCTGACACCTCCTACATTCCATAACATCTTTTGTATACATTTTTACATAGTGTTTTTCTTACTGTTGTGTACTCTGATGTATTTTTTTCAGTTATAAAGGCAATGCCTTCCCAGTTTACATATTTATGCCTTTGGTGCTTGTCGACTGCCACTGGTCTATGGAAGGCGGTCTTGGGGTAGTTACGATTTGGGCCATAGGCGACGATTTCGGGACAAGAACTGCTAAAGGTATATGAAAAATCTCAATAATGATCAAGAATAATGTAAGGCTCAGATCAACACACAGCCTGTAGTGCAGTGTTACAACGGCAAGGAGCTTGGGAAATATGCCAACAATTTCCCTTAGCTGAGGGTTGTCGAAGGCAATTAGCAATAACCTACAAGGCAACAAAGAAGGGCATATGTTATCACTACTACTGAGGTGGATCTGGAAAACAATGTGGTGACATGTAAGCTTGTTATTCATTCAAGAATAGTGAACATTCTATTTGATATTGGTTCTACACATTCTTTCATATTTTTCCAATTTAGTCGAACTATTCAAACACCTCCTCAAAATTTGGCAGAAAATTTATTTGTGATAACTATGAAGGAGGCAATTATTACATCCATGGTTTATAACTCTTTCCCAGTTAACGTTTGTGGACTGAATCTCCCATCAAATCTTGTCACACTTCATTTAGTGGAGTTTAACTCTATATTGTGAATGGATTTGATATCATTGTACATGGCCAAAATCAATTGTCTAGAAAGGGATATCACTTTTCACATCTCAAAGCATCCTTTGATTCCTTACAAGTGTATGGAGGAAGATGAGTCACCTTTAGAATCATTGTCTAAATTTTAGATACAGCTTCCTTGTGAGAAATCACGTATAGCTCAAATGATTGGGACAAAAGATATAATCATTCTTGAAGACATTCCCATCACGAGGGATTACACTGATGTATTCCCGGAAGAGTTTCATAGTCTTCCTCTTAACCGAGTGGTAGAGTTTTCTATTGATCTTATCCCTGGAGTGTTGGAAATCTCCAAGACAACTTACAACAAAAACATCTTAGAGCTAAAAGATCTGAAAAAGTGGTTGGAGTAGAATATGGATAAGGGTTTTATATGCCCGAGTGCTTCAATATGGGTTGCACCGGTCCTCATTGCCAAGAAGAATGATGAATCAATGCGCCTCTGCATTGATTATCATGATCTCAATAAAATCAAGATAAAGAAAAAAATATCCCCTTCCACTGATAGATGACTTGTTCAATCAGCTTCATGGGCCCAGTTATTTATCTAAGGTGGACCTTCGGTCGGAATATCACCAACTAAAGGTGAGGTAAGACGATATTCCCAAGACTGCCTTTAGAACGAGTTATGGACAATATGATTTCATACTGATTCCCTTCAGACACACTAATGCTCCATAAATTTTCATGGATTTAATGAATAGATTCTATAGAGATTACCTCGACAAATTTGTGGTGGTCTTTATTAATGATATTATGATATACTCCATGTGCATGGAGGATCATGAAGATCATTTGAAAATTTTGTTAAAGACATTGGGAAGGGAGAAGTTGTATGTAATGTATTTTAAATGTGAGTTATAGGTGGAGGAAGTATCATTCTTGTGGAATGTTATCACCAGGAAAGGGATATCTTTGGACCCTTCCAAGACGAAGGCAATTGAAGAGTGGACAAGGCCAACATCTGTAATAGATATCCTCTGCTTTTTGGGTCTATCTAGGTATTATCGACGATTTGTGTACAAATTTTAATGATTGTCAAACCCAATGACTAAGTAGACATGGAATGGATAAATGTTTTTTTGGACACATGAATGTGAATACTGTTTCAAGGAGTTGAAAAAGAGACTTATCATTGTGCCAGTACTCACACTCCCTTCATGTGGAGAACTCTTTGTGGTCTATAGTGATGCTTCTAAGAAAGTCTTAGGCTGTGTGCTAATTGAAAATAATAAGGTGATATCCTATGCATCAAGGTAGCTTAAAATCCATGAGAAAAACTATCCTACGCATGATCTGGAGTTGGAGGCTATGATCTTTGCATTGAAAATTTGGTGGCATTATATCTATGAGAAAAAAATGTGAGATATATACTGACCATAAGAGTCTCAAATATATATTCCCACATGAAAGGGATTAATATGCACCATCGAAGATGGATAGAGCTCATCAAGTAGTATGACTTCTTAATCCACTACAATCCCATTATGGAATACGAGGTGGAAGATGCTCTAAGTGGAAAGGATTCTACATCATTATCAATGATAAGAATTGAAAATGATCTGATCTTTTAAGATTTGGAATGGATGGATATGGGATTCATTAAGGGAGGAATATCATCAATCGCTTCAAAAATGATTTCTCAACCATCCCTCTTGGGGAAAATAATGGATTCTTAATGAAAGGATGTGGGAATTCAGAAAAGGGTGGATGCTGTTAAAAATGAGAAACTCTCCGATTTCAAAATTGACGAGGAAGGAGTTGTATGATTTGGGACACGATTATGTGTACCATCTGATGCAGAGATAAAGAAGGATATATTGAATGATGCACTTTTCTCTACCTTCTCTATCTACCAAGGGAGTATGAAGATGTATCGAGATCTCCGACAAAACTTTTGGTGGGAAAATATGGAAAGGAAGATTGCCAAATATACATCCAAGTGCCTCGTATGTCAGCATAGGATGGTTGAGAGACAAAATTCTAAGGGGGTGATGAAACTACTACCCATACCAGCATGGAAGTGGGAGAATATTAGCATTGACTTTGTTACTAGAAATCCAAACTCTTCTAGAGAAAACAATGATATATGGGTCATTGTGGATCATCTTAAGACAACTCACTTTTTTGTGATTTGAGGGGACTTATCATTGGGTCAACTTGCATGGATATACATCAATGAAGTGGTATGGTTGCATGGAGTCCCACTATCTATTGTATCCGATCATGATCTGAGGTTCACCTCGAAGTTCTGGAAAAGTATCCAACTTTCTCTAAGCACTAAACTAAACATCAGTGTGGCCTATCATCCTCAAAGTGATTGCCAATATGAGTGAAATATTCAGACATTGGACGACATGTTGAGATCATGTTCAATGGAATTCAATGGAGGATGAGACCAACATCTTCCACTGTTTGAATTCTCCTACAACAATAGTTTCCACTCCAGAATCTGAATGGCACCAAATGAAGCCCAATACGGGAAACAGTGCAGAACAACGACGTGTTGGGATGAAGTCGGTGACTCTAAGCTTCTAGGACCTAAAATGGTTAATAAAATTGTGAATAAGTTGAAAACCATGCAGCATCATATCAAGGAAACCCAAAGTCTATAGAAGAGTTATGCAGATAATTTATGATGAGACCTCAAGTTTAAAGTTAGAGACATTGTATTTATACACATATCCCGATGGAATAAGGTCATGAGTTTTGGGTAGAAAGGGAATTTAAGTCCCAGGTACATCGGTCCCTTTGAGATCCTTAACCGAGACGGAGCTGTGGAATATCGACAGGCACTTCCACCTACCATGTTGAAAGTACATTATTTCTTTCAAGTATCCCTCTTAAGGAAGTATAGACCAGAGCCTTCACATGTCCTCTCTTCACAGGTGGTATAATTGGAGGATGATCTCCCTTACGAGGAGCATCCAGTGAAGATCTTGGATCGTAGAGAAAATGTTCAATGCAACAGGATCACTCATCTGGTCAATTTACTATGGAGAAACCATAAGTAAGAAGGGGGAACATGGGAATGGGAGGAATCAATGAAGGAAAAGTACCCACACATGTTTTTTTCTGAGAATGTGAAACAAAATTTTGAGGGTGAAATTACATAAGGGGGGAAGAATATAACGAACCAAAGGTTTTCATTGGAAATTAAATTCTAATAATAATGTAATAGAATCAGATGAAAAAAACATAATGAACTACTATGTAAAATTTGATTTTTATATATATGTTTGACACTTCTATGTTTTAAATTTCGAAAATCATTCCTAAACGGTTGTAATCAGTAAGTTATTTGGAGTTCGATAAGGGAAAAATATTTTTTTCTGAATAGTAACTTACCCTAATGAATAGTAGCATACCCTTATGAATAGTGATATAACCTAATGAATAATAACCACACCAATGATAGTATAAAAAATATTCATTTTGGAAGTACGATATACCAATATTTTAGAATAAGTTAATGAATGTTTTAAAACTGGTTTTGATAATAAATTATTATTTTAATTAAACATTAGAATAATCATATTTAAAAAATTATATTTAAAAAATGGACTTCATTTTTTGATTCTAAACATTGAAAAATGGTTAGGGTGAATGTTTTGGAATTTATCTGAAATACATGATTTTGTTTATGAATAGTAGAATCAGATAATTCCCAATTAATGCTAAATAATGGATTAATTGAGTAATCGATGATGTTCTATTGATGTAAGACCATTTGGTTCCGGATCGCTTGATAAAATCAATATTCATGGTCATGTAATACTCATTATTCCATGTATTGTAAAAAAATAACAAATTAATGATTATAATATTATGAAATCCCTCCTCTCCAACACTATAATAACCCCCTTCACTTTTTCTTCTCTTCACTCATCTCAAGCCTTGTGCCTTTCAATTATTCTTCTAAAATCACTCCCCAAGGTCCTCCCCCACGTCCAGAAGCTCTCAGTATCATCAAAATACCAAAACCTCTCCCCTTTAGAGGTTCTCAAATGAGGAAGTCTCAAAAAGTAGATTCCTCTTTTTAATTTCATCATTTCATTTAAGTTTTCATTCATTTTGTTTCTTTTTTCACCTCCCTTTACAATAATTGTTTGATAAATCTAGTAACATACCTGTACTTGAATGTTTTCATGCTAATGGTATATTCTATTATCTTCTCTCTTTTCCCCACCCTTTTATTTGAACAAAATGAATGCTCCATTTTAGATGTGCTAATTTAGCACATTCAAGGATAATATTTTATCAATTTCAATTATCTTTAATCGTGGTCATGAAAAAATTTGTGTTATGGTTGAACTAGATTATTATATATGTAATATATCCTATATTTAGTTCTATAATCCTTTTGAACAAATGGAATTATGTTATAAAGAAAAACATGTTCTTTGTAATCAAATCCACCGATTAACAAAACTGTTTATCCCAATTGTTATATATATAATAATTTGACTTCAATCTAAGTAACCTAATTAAAATTAAAACCATGTAATCTCATAGATTTGAAATAATGAATATTACTTCAATTATGGACAACCACATTCATCTTTCATATAATTAAAACTTGAATATAAGTGAACCGATCTTTTAAAGCCAAGTAAACAAACGATCCCGAACAATGAAATTGAACCTTGTAAATAATCAAAAAGTTCTTGTATGAACTAAAAGGGTTATAATAAATCAATAAAATATAGAAGTGGTTTTGGAATTTTTAATTAATAAGCCTCATTTGATTATTCGGGACTTCAATAACAAGTGGATAACAAAAACAAATTTAAGGTAAGGGATCATCTTTTTTTCACTCTTAATCAAGATTATTCTCTATGCTATGCCATTTTTGAGTAATACCATGTGATGGGGTAAATTTTTTCACCTCCACCATACCTCCCTAATGTTTTATAATTTATGAGAAACTCCTTTATCACTCTCATCAATCACTCTTAGATACACCCAATACCATGCTGAAAAACCGTAATGGATTCTACCCGAACTTCCTTTATTCCTTCGGGTTACTCTATCTTTATTTTTTACCAAAATATATTTGAATTTTATTTTTATGTAAAACTTATAAATACTATTTATATGTTCCCTAATCATGTTCCAAGATCCATATATCATTATATTTTGGGTATATACATTCTTTTATGTGAATCCCTCCTCGATACTTCTCAATAAGCACACTGTTTTAAAGGAACTTCCCAAACTTTTACCTAATATCATGTTCACTCTATCATCTATTTTAAGACACCATTTTATTTATAAACAAAATATTTTTATCATTAATACCTTCTTGGTTCAGTTATGGTATTATATAATTGAGAGTTCACTATTCTATTTGAAATTCTCTATAGTATTTTTCATAAACCACAGAAAAAATGTTTTAATGCTAATACTTTGAAAATGCATTTCTCATATGTTTTCACTTATGTTTGACACCACTTAGCATGTTATATGCCTATTATACACTGTGAATGTACATTTAGTTTCTAATTCTTTCCTTACATGGATACATTCATGATACTCCCAATGGTTATCATTAATTTCATGATTGTGGAACCCAATTCTTTCCATGGGTAACCTTATGTTTATGTATGGTTGATTATGATTGATTGTATATGTGTTAAAAATATTTATGTGTAAAGAATATTCATGAAAATGTTGAGATTATTGTGCCCATATAGTACTCCAATACATTGGGTAAGGTTAAGTCTCATGATATGAGATGTGAAACGGGATTGTCAGTTAGCCTTGACCTGTAATAAAATGGGAAATGGGATTGGCAGTTAGCCTTGACCCATAGTAACGAAATGTGTTATGATTCTTCCAAATTTATATGATTCAATGTTTATATGATCCCATGATTATATGATATTATTTCATATGTTCCATGTTTTGGATATCAATATTTCATTCCTCATAACTCATGTGCTTATGATGTATCCTTATGTACATCCCTTACTGGGCTTTTCAGCTCATCCTGTTGTTCATGTGTTCCCCAGGGTAACCTATGTAGATTTAAGGGCTCAAAGGAAGTTAGAATATCTTTATGGAGATTAAATGAAGATTTTTTAGCCCCATGTTTTATGTTATATGTACCTCTTCTTCCAAGACACTAGACTTAACGATCCTTGGTGTGTACTATGATGATTAATTATGCTTAAAATCGAGAAATGTTATATGTAAAAGGCTCGGGTCGCTATACACCCATCCATGGTTTTTCACCAAACAACAAATTATTGGTTTATCAAATAACTATCCATTTTTGTTTTATCATTTAACATCCCATAAAATTTCCAAGTACCAACATATAATATTAACACATATAATATAAAAACTACCCACATTTCACTCATAATTTTTTTTTTCAATCACAACCAATCATTTCAAGATATCGAAATAGTCATTCATCTTTCAAAACAACTTTCAATAACATAATACTCAAAAAGGTAATAAGGGACTAATTTTTATTTAAAATATAGTAAGACCTGTAGATGAAGACAAATATCAATTATTGGTCACAGGAGTGTAGAAGTCGTTGTCGCCACACATGTTAAAAAACATTCCTTTTGTCATTTTATAAGAATGTAAAAGGCATCATATAATAAGATTCCTTTTGAAATTTTTTGAAGAAAAATATAATTAAAATGGATTAGTTATACACCATATAATATACGGTGGACTATAACATAAAATTATGCATAAATGAAAGAATAATTACAGGATATACCTTACAATAAAATCATTTCTTCATGTATGGTCCTTGTTCTTCATCTTCATTGTTTGATCACCATTTAAGAACACCTTACCACCTCTAAGGTAGATGCTATGTAAAAAATAAGACCTCAATAATATTGGTGGGTATCTAAGAAAGGGTTTGGGTGGAGCATGGATGAACTATTGTTTTCATCGTTGAGTAACATAGAGGAAAAGGTGCCTTTTTTATAATAGAATAGAGGGGAACCCTTGGAAATATTTAAAGTAATAAATTAATATAAAGTAATTTTTGATTAAAAATGTCCCCAATGTTATTTATTGAGAATATAGGATGAGTATAAGTCTAAATATTATCATCAAATCTTATTTAGACAAGTTAGGGATATTTTTTAATTCTTATCATTGTGATTTAATGCATTTTAACTCTAAATTTTATCCAGTAATTTTCAATTTGAGAGTTATAAAATTTCTAAATCATTCCAGATGACTTATTAATAATTAATTAATGAAATTATAATAGTTATATAATCTTTTTGGTCAAATATTGGATTTTTGTAACTTTTATATCATTTAATTTTTTATTTTTTATTTTGTATTTTGAATTATTGTAATTTTGACAATATTCATTACTTGTTTTTTTCAAACATGTAAAACATTGATTCCTTAGAGAAAAATTACATTAACATAATACTGACATTTCACAGTCATCATGATAATTCACGGATGGAATTAAATAGTTAAAATTATATTTATTTTAATATTATTATTATCATTTATTTGATTATTCATTAAATAAATATATCATTGCATCATCGTTGGGTCATAATTAACATTAATTATCTTATGTATAAAAAATATTAAAAAAATAATACGATGTATAATTTTTTAAGATTTATAATTAATATTTTTTTAATTATATCACTAATATAACTCCATATGAAATTTTTAGTAATAAGGAAATTTTATGACATATTTTTCATCACATTAAATTAAATGTTATAAATGAAATAATCACATCGAACTGGCATCTAAATGCTTGATTATTGAATCAAGGATTGTATTGGTCCACCATAACTCATCCAATAATGTTAATATAATTTTATTGGCAGATTTATATTATTATGATATTATTTTTACAATTAATTACTCTGTTTATCTTTAACCATGGTGAATAAAAATAATTACTAATGTTTCTAATCATAAATTAAAGAAAGGCTCATATTTACATAATTTCAAATTTCTGATTCAAAATGAGGAATCCATTTATCAAAATTATAAAACATTAAATTCTTTAAAATTAATTATAAATTAACCTCATTGAAGGAATATGTAAAAGTGTTTTTATGTAATGCATTCAAAAGTACACAATGTTGTTATATTCAATTTCAATAAAAAATTATTACAATGACCAAAATTGCATTAATTGGTAAATAAAAATTTTAATTATATATTAAAATTAATTAAAAGGATAATCAAAAAATATAAAAAAAATTATTAAAATATGTTTTGAATAAAAATGAACTAGTTTTCATTATTTATTAAAAAAACTTTTCTAAAAAATATAAAAAATTTATCCAAATTTTTTTTAATGTCCTGCATCCAACTAAAAAACTCATTTTTTAAAGTAGAACATGAAAAATTGAAAAAAACACTATATTTAAAAAGGGATCTCCATCAAAAGTCATTAAAACTAATTTTAAAAAATATTAGACTTTTTAGCTAAAAAATTGGATTTATTAGCATATTATGACTGTAGAATTTATTAGAAGAAAGTAAAAAATATTTAATAGGTACATATAAATATAATGTTGTCACTTATGATCATCCCCATAAATACAACTTCTAGGTACTATATTTCATTTAAAATAATAATATTATTTATGTATTATTTTTTATATAACTCAGTCTTGTGTGAAACATATGATTTCAATGAACCCCATTATTCCATGTGTGGTACGATGTCAGAAAAATGAACCCTTTAAATAAAAATTAATAGCTTTTTCATAAATATTAATATATATGAAATTTCATAATTTTATTATTACTTGGGATATCCCAATCAATCCACAAATAGATATCATATATATATATATAATATGTAAAAATATAAAAAAACCAGAAAACAAAAAGAACAACTAAAAATAGATTCGACACAAAAATATATATATGTGTTTATACAAAAATATATTGATATATATATATTTATTAATTTATTTATAAATTTAGATTAGAAGGTAGACTATATTAAGGCCTAGTGAGGTTGAATATATATGTAAATGTTTAATGTATTTTAAAATAGAAATATAAAAAACTATAAAAAATATCATAATCGATGGAGATATAAATAAAAACATGTATTAAATTGAATAAAATTCCCTTATGAAGTCTATTCATCCGATATGAACTATGGGGATCTATTGGGGTCCTTCTTATATGTGATAAAACAATTATTCGCTCTTTCAACATAGTGGTTATGATACTTTTAAAATTATTCTATGCAATTATAAACACTTGTGAAAAAATGTCAAAAGATGAATTTATCAATCCAAAAAAAGTACAACATTGTAATATATTATTTCATTAGTGTGACTTTTATGTAGAAAATGTTTGGATTTTCTTGTGTTAAATTCAGTAATTACATTGGTACCTTTAACAATAAAGATAAAAACTATTAAAAAAATGATTAATTATATGTCTCTATAAAATATTAATTATATTTTATATACAATATATAAAAAAGTGTAAATATATATAAACATATATATATATATATATATGTATTAATATTTTGAACTATGTTAAAATATATATCCATATTTTACTATTTTATATGTAAATTGTAAAATATGAATATATTTTAAGAAATAAATAAAAATATAAAAATATCAACAATTATTTTTGACAATAATAATTCTCATAATTTTTTTGACATTTAAAATATATTTAAAAAATAAAAAATTATATATCAAAATATTGTTGTATGGGTTATTATAATTCATGACTATATATATTTACTCCAAAATAAATTTTTTTTATTAGATTGAAATAAAATTTATTATATAGAATTTGATATGTATCAAATTAATATTAAAATTTATCAAATATAAAACAATTTATATAAATTTATTGAGATCATATTATCAATTAATTTTATTAAATTATTATTATTAATATCAATGAAGTATAATTTTATAAATTGACATAAATAGAAAAATATAATTCGAAAAATATTTATATTTATTAAAATAAATAATATTTTATTAAAATAAGAAATATTATTTCATTAATTATTTATAACTCTTAAATTTATAATCACAAAAAAAAATTTAATTATTTAATAAATATTTTTTAAAATATATCTTTTATAAATTTAAATAATTTTTTATTATGTATATTAAAATAAATGATTCTATAAATACCTAACATTATATATATAATCATTCTAATTATTCATTTTAATAACCTTAATTTTGTTTAAATAATTTGATATACATTATATATTATTATTATTTGTTATCATTAATGAATAATTCTACAGAAATATTTTTTATGAATTTTTTTTATTAATTAATATAGAATGAATTTATATATTTTGTTATAATATATAAATTTATATTGATATTATATATAAATACTATTATGATATTATATAATATATATATATATCTATTATTCATGTATAGGGGAGTATTATTATAGAGAACAATTGAGTTTGAGTTTGTATTCATACACTATTATGATGTATGTAAATGTGAAAAAACGCCTTATTTGTGGGTGTATATATTTATATATTTATTTGTGTTTGTGTCTGTGTATATATATATTAAAATTTAATCATTACTGTAATATTTCATAATATTAATATTTTATTAGTGAAACATTTATCAAAATTAATCATAAAATTTTTATCTTTGGTAAAACTAGAACTAATAAAGCTATTTTTATAACAATGAAAAAAAATATGAAAACTATTCACATTTATGATTTCATTATATTAGAGATATATATATATATATATATGTCAATTGTTATTAAAAGAGCATAGAAACTCATGTGATCTTGTCAGCTATTCTGTTGTAATGAATAGAGGCATAACATTATATTAAATATCTCACAATATGTGGGGAGACCAAATAAAAAGTAAAAAAAATTATTGGGAAGTGATATATATTGGGGATATTTGGATTTGGGAATTCCTTCAATGTATCAATTTGTTTTACATGATAACTTGTTTAATATGAATTTTTTTGGAATGTGGGACTACACAGTAGTTAATAAAAAAGACATTGATGGAATGTGGTAATGATATAACACAACATCATGTTATCTTATACAATAGGGAAATATATATGGGAAAAGGATATAAATATATGTTTAATAGGAACTATTACCACATGGGCTAGCTTTTGGGGTGAGAAGGCCTAAAATAACCTAACATTGGTATCAAGGATTGCATTGTGAAAACAACATCAAAAATTAAACTTTATAGTAATCAAATGCCTCAATTAATGTTTTTTTGTGTAGATATCAAGTTATATAAAATGGAAATTTGGATGTAAAATGATTTTTATGTGAGGTAAATCCTTAACACATCAATTTACTTTTGTGGTGTGAATGCTCATTATCCCCTAACACTTCATTAATGAATAAATGTTAATGTAATTTTTATTGAAACCAATATGAGGAGATGATTATGAGTGGAATATATAAACATTTAGTGGTATATTTAACTTCACATGCTTGGTGGACAAAATGAATAAACATACATAAAAGTAAAAATTATTGATAAAAATTATTTTAATCAACTATATGTTCTCTACTTGATGAAGATTAGTGACATTAATGAAGTTTGATAATATGAATTGAATATGGATATTAAATTAGTATTAAATAAGTTATATTGAATATGGTGATAAATATTACCTTAAAATTCGATTAAAAAACTTGAAAGAAATTATTTATTGAAAATAAAAATGAAAATTTATGGGCTCTGAAAAAATTAATATGTTTGATAGATGATTAAATACGGTTTCAATTAAACAGTTTCACTCACCACAACATAATTTTTTTCAAAATGATATTAATGTAATTTTACTTTTTAATTAAATACATATCAAGAATAGAATAGATCTATTGTGTTTATTCAAACTAAAAAAACAATGAGATTAATAAATTCAATGAATATCAATATGGGCATGTTACTAGAAATGTTAATTATTGAACTATAATAAATATCTAACTGGTTAATTCATTGAAAAAAAATCATGTCAAATTATAATAAATACTAAAATTTGGTGATTGACATAAGCTAAAAAGGTTTTATTAGGTAATTATTGAACTAATAATTAAACCATTCCAAATATGACAACAATTGGTATAGAATAAATTTTCACAGTAGAATCCACCATTACCCCTGGTTATTTTTAGCATTGATACATTAATTTTGTGGCACACGAGCCTCATCATTGTTATTGTGGACACCTTATATGCATCCATGAGACCAAAGTTCGAAACCAATGGAGACATATTTCTTGTTACTGTAGCAGTACTATAGGAGGCACACTAGCAGTACTTTGTGGGTACGGTAGGAGGTACTATAGAAGGTATTGAAATATGTATTGTTTGGTACTATAAAAGACATAACTTTTCTCCTTGGGCTACCGGTTTGGGATTGGAGTCCTTATGGCCTTCGGGCCACTCAACCCTTCAGGTTATTCAGGAATTTGGGCCACCTTTGAAGCCTTCAGTAAACCTCTTGGCCTTCAGGCAACATGATTTGTACAGTAACCCCATACATACTCTAAAAATAATGAGAAACCCTAGAGGAAGATTCATAGAATGTGCAATCACCAGAGTAGAACCAAATGAATTTTTATGAATGGGAGGGTACAGAAACACCATCGGGAGTAGCCTGTGCTTGAATGGGAAGCCTATCTAGATGACTATGCAAGGGTGGAGAGCTACCCTCACGATGTAGAAGATATGGAGGGGAAGTTCCTTGTAGTTATAAGTTGATGGAATTCCATAAGACCATTTTGTCATTTAATCTCTTAAGCCTATTGACCATGTAATCTATAATACTACATGCCATTTAATGGCTCCCCCTCATCCCTTGAAAGGGGTTATCAAAAATCAATAAAAACGAAGGCTTTCAAGCAATTCATTTATAAACTAATATGTGTCGTTATTATAGAATTTTAGGATAATAATATAAATGATACATAATTATTTATTATAGGGATTTAACTAGCTAAAAACTAGTAACAAGTAAATCGAATGAACATTATTATTATAATCTTAAATATTAATGTAAATTAACATGTTGCATACAGAAAAAAATTCATACCATATTTGATGTTTTTTAAATTTTACATGGTATCTGAGAATAATATTAGTTCATCAATTTGAGTTAGTGAATCATCACATGTGGATTCTACTAATGATCTCATGGGTAAATAGAACACCGATATAAGATAATTAAGTAGTATTTTTGGCAAAAAAGCAGATAAAATATGAGTACCAAGGCCTGATTTATATGAAAAGAAAATAGATGTAATGTGTTAAATGTTAGATTATATCATGTTTTATGGAATTTTATGTTGATTATTTAAATTATATAAATGTGTTTTAACATATAGCTACCAACAGTGGTGGTAACTTTAATTAGAAATAGTATATATAGTTTCAATTAGCTCATGAGTAAATAGGTATCTTTAAAAAACAATTTAAAAAATAGTAACATATATCTAGAATTTTTAGAGAACTATGAAATTTAGATTCTATGTGATAGTTAAAAAGGAGAGTAATGTGTCATCGTAAAATTTTGGAACACAGAGCATCCATAATTTTTTATAGAAATGGTTATATATTAAGAAATAAATCATGGTTCCACAGAATTGAGTAATCATTACTCTGTGATATTTTTTTTAATTAGAAGTTATTTGGATAAAAAAATCAGTAAACTGTGACATTTTCCATCCATTAATTTATTTATAAATTATTATGATTTTTTCCGACACCCGTTAATTTTACAAATTTAGCACATTTTACCCTTAGTAAGGTGTATAAATTTTATAATGATAACTTGTTTGTATGGTTAATAATTAAATTTACCTTACTAACTAAATTGATAATTTTTAATAAATAATTAAAAATAATTATACAATATTCATTTTGTATAATTGTTTAAAATTTCTTTTAATAAACGTACACATATTACAATGAAAAAAGTTTCTGAAAAATAAATTTATTATGAATAAAAATAAATTTTCACAAAAATAAAATTTATTATTAATTTATATAGTGTATCATTGTTTAATATTAAATATATATGATTTTATGACATACAAATTATGAAAAAACATAATGTTTCATTTCGAAAACATAATTGAGGAAAACGAGTAAATCATTTTTCCTACAATAAAAAACACTGTAGGTTCCAAAATGGAAAAAAGATTGGAAATTAAAAAAACTTAATTAGATAATATATTTCCACCTTAAATACATATGTTGTTGATCTAATGGGTTAATAAATTTATAATTCATATTTATATGGTCATGATTTAAAAAACATTACAGTATTTATAAAAAGTATTTTTTCTACTCTCATAAAAATAATCCAATAAAATTTTAATAAAATCATTCTAATATAAGTATATCACTATAAATTAAAAAGTGAATATAATTTTATCATATTATAATTATAAAATATAAATTTTTAATAGTGAAGAACGTCAATATAATACAGTTGTAATGATAACATATAGAATCTATTTTTTGTTCAAATAAAAAACTACATCATTGTTTCATAACCTGATATAATTATTGTTCAAAATAAAAAATATAAAAATTTATTTTTAGAAAATATTTGAATATTTATTTATAACATTTAAAAATTAAATAATTTTCTTAATAGATGAAAATAATAAATTTATTTAATGAAATTCCCTAACCACTTACATAAAAAATCTTTTATGAGATGATGTCAAAAAATGAATATCATATATATTAGGAGTATCTAATTTATTATATAATTAATATTGAGACATGATATAAATTTATATATGTTTTAAATAATGTATATAAATTACTAATATTTTATTTTAGTGAACCATAATTGTGTTGTAAGGTTAAAAATCCCAAATATATGTATTTATCACCATTAATGAAATATAAATACAATAATTTTATCACGATTCCAATGATAATGTGATAATGATATTTAAAAATTACTTACATTTAATTGAAAGAATATTTCAAATGTTTAATGTTAATATTAAAACCCATAATTTTCAATTAATTGCATAAATAAAAAACAAAAAAAATTAAATGTAATGTAAGATAATATGGTGTGAAAAATAAAATTAATATAAATAATTGAAAATAAATAGCTTTTATATTTTTCATTTTGAATGATTAATAAGTAAATAGGAACTAAAAATTAAAATAAAAAATTTTCTTATAAAGGGACATGATGTGGAATTTAAATAATTAAATATGCAATAAAATGTTTTCATCAAAAATAAGAAAATATATGTGGTTATAAATAACATGGTCATAAGTGATAAAAATAGTTCATATATATAAGGTATATTATTCTTAACAACATCATAGAATTCCATCAAGAAAAAGAACATTTCATTAATCATTAATTTACCTTGATAGATAATGGAAAATACCATTTGAGAATGATATTGGTAGAATATTTATATAATTGATGAAAATGGTTAATGGGGATTTATTATGATTCATGAAAAAGATATAGAGTCAAAAAAATTCATTTTAAACAATTTTGTCATTGAAATATAAATCCATAATAGAAGAAAGAGACAATATATTATTTATAAGTAAAAGTAACGTATTCCTTCTAAATAATTTATTTGAGTAAAATAATTGACAACTAGAATATATATTTATAAATTTCATTTAAATTTTTGGACTAGGATACTTATAATACATATTATTTTAAAACAATGTTTGTATATTTATAGGACCCATATATCTGAATGTTTGTATAATGAAAAACTTGATAGTTTGTAAATTTTTTCCATAAAAGAAATAATGTAATTAAAATCACTTAGAAGGTGTTTTGGGAACTACTCCACCATATAGATAATTAATATGAGAAAATATAAATAATTTTTTTTTCAAAATAAACCAGAAAATTACTCTCCTTTATTTCTATTTTCGTTGTTTTTTCAAAATATGATAAACTAAAATAATAAATGATGAATATATATGAAAATTTATTAATACATGTATCATTAAATGGGACACTTTATTTATCAAGGGAACCATAAATTAATAATGGTACATATCGTAAGAATTATAGTTATAAAACATTCCTCCTTAAATTTCTTACTATTTAAAAAAACAAAAAAAAACTAACTTGATTAAATATAATTGACATATAAAGACATATCAAATAATTCCTGGAGTATTTTCATTGTTTTAATTAAATATTATCCTCATTTACTAGGTTTATTCCAAAAAAAACTCCTTTTAAGGTAATTAAAAATTTAATTACAATATATATTATAACATGTGTTTTAATTTGTTTTTTTAATTTTATGTTTCTAGGATAAATCCAAAACATAATCATGAATGTTTTGATAAATTATTCATGTGGAATATATTATTCTAGAGAAATCAAATGATGTATTATAATAATGGATTTATATAATTATTTCATGTTCACTACTTGAAAGTGAAAATTGGGGAATTGAATATGTCTTCTCCGATTTTCAATGACGTCCATGGTCATTTAATATGAATTTTTAAATATACAATTAGTTTGGATTGAATTTTTTTTACATTACTAATTTTTGCAACTTCAATGGCCATTTCATATGAAAAAAAGTCTTTTATCTATCATTTAATAGACCTGTCAAATATTCCATTCCAAGAGAACTGTATGAGGATCAACCATAATTCAATAATTTCCCAGATCTACAATATGTTCATTCTAATTGATCACACATGGAACCTAACTTAGGATTTTTATTCCATGTGTGTTCACTATATGAATATATATATATTTTTTGGATACATTTTATTAAGTAATATTCATGTTTTATTGGGTAATGAACTATATTTTGGTTTGCTTTTATATGAATTGTAATTTTTTTACTTGAATGAATAAATGTTACGTGTTCCAAAAATAGTCAGTACACATCATGTTCAAAATTCATGATTGGGTTTATCCATTCACAGCACGCCTTAAGAACCACAGACCAACCCATTAATACTTTAAATTATGAAAATTGCATACACAATGTGTACATACATTATACTTCATGAAAATTTTAGAATCAAAAGACCACTAAGTGATAATAAAATACATGATGTGCATATTTTACATGATTTGAAAATTTCATGATCTATCAATGTTCTTAAAGAGTAGAAATTTTATAGAGGAAATTATGAATATGAAAATTAGGACATTAAATATGATTTGAAGACATGATGATGTCGTGGAAGTACCCCTCAATCTAGTACATGATGTGAATTCTATCATCATCATGTACTTTTCCTCTACTTTATATTTTTAATGAATCACCCTGAATAGATATCACCACAAACAAATGTTTATTTTCATTCATATATCTCTATTATCATCAGTTTCCTTCAAACATAGTTTCAATATATTGTTACAATTTTTCTTTCAATTCCATTATAGTTGTTAATAATTCTTCATTCCTTCTACATACGTTGTTCTTGAATAATAATTTATATGATCTTTATCTATAACAAATCTATGTTCTCCATCGACTATTATTGTGCATTATTTATTCTGCCTTGCAAGTAGTTATTTGATTGTATTTTCATTTAATTATATTTTTTAATATTGATTCATTATTATTCTCAAATGTGGATTTCATATATTATAATTATTTGACGATTGTAGTTAACATGTTTTATATTCTATTTATAATTATAATTCATGTAATGTTTGAAAAATCTTTTTAGGGTTATGAGTCAAAAATATGTGTGTTTCTAAAACTAATGATTCAATAAGAGAGAAATTTTTGACACAATTTCTAGTATATAGGTAAAAAATTAATTCCAATCACATTCTATTTCTCATCTTTTACAATGGTAGGAGAAATTTAATAATACTAACCTATTTAGAGATGAAAAACATATAAAAATTATTTGTTCCAATTTCTATAGTGAATCAATGAATAATACACTGATGCTATTATATGAATCTAAACCAAAGGATAATTGCAGCATATGTAGACATAATTGGTCTGACAAAAACAAAAAAAGACCCTTTATCCACATTGAAACCTAGGATATTGGATGATTCCAAGCTATATTTAGGACTATCTTTAATAAATATCCCTAAAATTGTACCAAAACAATTCCTAGAAATCATATAAAAATTTTAATTACCATGATTTTAAAAACATCAATCCTAATGAGTAGATGTGAGGATTCCTATCAAGGGGGTATGTTCAAATGATATATTTACTACCATTTCTACTTGTGGGTTTGACCCCATATAACCACGTAATATTCCTTAATATAAAATGATGTTTGTGTGCATAAATTTGTAATCTGATCAACACCCATGTTAATTAAATGATTTTTAGAGGTGCATTAATTTTTGTACTATTTTCAACATTTTTTTGTGGTTTAGTACCCTTGTGATCAAAATTTAGAATACCTAAACAAACCCATTTTGTAATGTCCTTGAATTTTTGTAGATTTTTTTTCTTAAATACAGTAGAATTTTACAAGTCCACGAAAACTGAAAGAGCATGATTTCAAGGCCCGGTGTGCTCGGAATCAATTTCTGATATTTTCATCAGGTATGTCCGGTAAATGTATGAGTGGGTTATTTTATCATTAGAACCGGTGCTCGGAATTGAAATCCGGGGGAACCATTGAACTCATAGTGCCGATATTCTCTTATGAAGACTCTCACCTCGACGGCAGTTGGTCGAGAATGAAAGATTGTTTTTGGGTTTTAATGAATAAATTAAATAAAAATAAATTTGTAGCTTTATTTTTATTTTTAGTTGATAAATACCTCGAGATGGAGGTTGGAGGTGGGGACCGCCACACCATAACCTCTTAAGAGAGGATATGGAGGTGGGGTCCTCCTGAACTGAACCTCCATATCATGTTTAATGTGTTGGGGTCCACATGAGGTTAAAACCTATTGAACTCCCCATTAAGTAGGGAGAAACCTCTTGATATCCCCACTTTATGGTGCCAAATCCACTCCATTAATTAAATGAGCATCAATTAATTAATTTTAATCTTTTCGAAATTTGGGCCAACAACTAAATAATAGATAAATCTATTAACTTTTTGGGGAACTCACTTTATTTTTTATGGAGCATGGGAGAGGGTAGAACTTGGGAGAAACTAATTCTTTCTAAAGAAGAACTCTCCTCGCAACGAAGAACAACCATAGAATAATAAAGACCACTTCATCCGCCAACAACGAACATCTTTTTCCTTGATCTTTAACTGGAATAATGGTGGAAGCGCCATCCTTGAAGAACGTTGACGTCGTCGTCCACGACATCTTCATCTTATCTCCCGATGACAACGAATTGACATTCTCTTTTAGAGACATAATCAATGATCAATGAAGAAAGGTAGGGGTTAATGATTTTTTAATTTTTGTTTGTTCTATACTTTCTTTCGAGGATAATAATTAGAATCTTCTTGATATCACCCTAACGCGGAGGGTGTGGGCCGAATAAACAAGGCCCAACCCCTTCGCCTTCTATGTGGAATTTTATGCTAAACGCGATATGATTTCTGTATGAAAGTTACTCTTCAAAAATGGTTTCAGATCGATGGCGACGTCCCGAGAAGTGCATGGCTACTTCCGGAACGAGAATCGGGCCACCAGAACTCATCCTGTGACCCGTGTAATGTTTGCCGATGGATGGAATGACAAACATCTCCACGTGACGGAGGCGGCACAACCCCGCGGCCAAAGGATTAACCTGTGGCCTATGGACTTCGGTGGTGAAGTGGTGGTGGTGGAAGCCAGCCGCGAAGAAAACCAGTGGCCCGATCCATTGGGTTGCCAGAGAAGGCACGACGTAACTGCGCCGTGCGGTGGAGAAAAATGGGGTCGTGACGGTACACTGACAGCCGGTGCAAGGCCAAACGCGAGGAAGACCGGTGGCCCGAGACATCCGGTCGCCAGATGGGGCACAGTGCAACAGGACCACGTGAGAGGCTGCTAGACACTCGGCTAGCTGGGATCAATAGGACCCCTCGCTGGGTCCCGCGAGACGTGGACCCATGCCACGTGGTGCCGATTGACTTCCACACGAATGGCTATGCCATTCGGGTTTTCCAGGGGCACAACCTTGCCCCTAAACGCCTCTAGGGCAGACCTCACGGGCTGCCCGCATGGTTCGGTCCTCCCCCACAAACCAATACGGACCTACGGACGAGGTTGGACACAAAGACTGGGTCGAATCCCAATCCGGACCCGGGTCGGGCTGGACCGGGCCCGGACCCCTTTGATCTGCTACAACTATTCTACCCGTCACATGAGCTACATGCATCTGATTGACGAACCGTCTATGTAAATGGAATCCTTGGAAGGAGGCTATTCTTTTGGTATACCCCACTCAAGGTTTGGACACAGTTAGGGTATGGCTGGATTGGATCGAAAGTAAATCAAACCGGGCCCTCAGAACAGAAATGTCAACAACTCTTAGACCGTGCGTCCTATTGACGAACCATCTATCACGTTAGGTTTCTAATGAAAAGAATGATCTTTTGGATACATCAACTTGGGGCTACATTGTAGTTGATGTATCGACACATTTCCTGGGTAGTGGACCCTCTTGTAATTAAGCATTCTTTGTGTGGATCCCTATATATTGTTATGCACAGAAGACTGTTCTTGGATCATGTGCGTGTTCGACAGCACTGACGACTGTTCCTGGATCCTATGTTGGTTCTACATCACTGATGACTATTCCAGGATCCTTTGTGTGTTTGACAGCTTCGACGACTATTCCTGGATCATGTGTGTGTTCGACAGCTCTGTTTACTATTTTTGGATCCTCTGTTGGTTCGGCAGTTCTGATTTCTGTTCCTGGATCCTGTGTGGGATCAATAGAATAGATGATTCAGTGGCTATATATGATCATCTTTATCTCTCTACATAAGTTGTATACCTGTGGAGATGAGTCGTTAACATTCTTTTTTCCTCACAATTTGAGATGGATTACATGATAACATAGGTATATGTAGGGGCATATACCTTAGTGGGGTTTTCTGTCGATTTTATACATGTGGTTTATCCTTTATGGATTTTGTGAGACCTTCAGGGTCTCGAGGTCCCTAATGAGTATCATCATACTCACCCCTGCACGGGTTATGCCCGCACCATGTTGTCTTGGATGCATAAGATGGACATATTTGACCGAGGATGAGTGTACAAGGACTGGACTATGCCCATAGGTGTACCTTATGATGATTTGGTACCCGTAAAGGACTGACAAACGTGGATTACTGAGAAGGCTATCAGAACCTACCCTTCAGGTAGGATCTGTAGTGGAAAATCTAGGAGGTATATTTCTCCTTTCAGTTGTTTTGTCCCTTTTTATTTGTACTTATACTTTACAGTTGGGCTTGTATTTTGAGCCCCTTTAATTTTTAGCACTTTCTTTTTATATAGTTTTTCATAGTGTTTTTGTATCTAGTTTTGTGCTCTTTTGTGTGTGTTTATAGTTATAAAGGCAATGCCATCCATGATTTAGGTAATTATGCCTATGGTGATAGTTTCCAGCTGATGCCCTATGGAAGTCGGTCTTGGGGTTGTTACGACACGAGCCTCGAGGAATGGGTCGTGAAAAATTTGTATCAGAGGATTCAGTTCTACCATAGATCTTAGCACTCTGATATTTTCAGTGAAGCAATAGTGTTAAGTGTAGTGAGTGTGGTTTACAGTTAAAGGAGTCTTGTGTTGGTACGACGGCCGATGTATCCATACACTAGGACCCTGAATTATGATTTCCAACTTAGTGCATGAAAACAATGATTGCGTGTGTGTTTTGAAGACTCATCATTGGGATATCTTTTGAGTCATCTCACTAGGTATAACTTATTGACCATGGTGCACCTATTTTGTTATAGGATTCCTCCACGTAGATAGCCATCTAGGGTTCCAGGATTTGTATGGGATGGAATCCCACCGAGTGACGAGGCCTCGGTGTAGGTCCCTATCACAGTAGAGGAACCAGCAGTACAACTACCCATTGTGCCACCGAAGCCGCCAGCCCCAACAGCAGACATTGCACTCCACCTGAGCATGTTGCACAAGTTCCTACGCCAGAGGCCACCCAGGTACAGGGGCGAGACTGACCCGCATGCAGCTGTGAATGGCTGGAGGCTGTGGTGAGAGTCTTCAGAATGGTAGGGACACCAACAGACCTTATGGTGATCTTTACCGCGAGTCTCCTTCAGGAAGAAGCAGGCAGATGGTGGAGATTGATGCTCCAGATCCATGACAAGGAGACACATCTCTAGGAAGAATTCGAGAGCCTATTTTGGGTGAATTTTTTCCCAGATACCCTATGCTCCTTGTAGATACAGGATCTACTGCATCTATAACAGGGTATCATGATGGTAGCTCAGTACTCAGCGAGGTTCATCAACCACTCTTCCTACTCCATAGATATGGTAAAATACCCAATTTTCAGGGCCCGTACCTTTGACTAGGGGATCATGCAAGAGATCAGGGCTCTCATGATCTCCTTCAGCATCTCAACACAGGAAAGGGAGTCAGAGTGAGCCCTCATAGTGGAGCTTTTCCTTGGTGAGCAGTCACTAGCAGCGAGACCCACCATCGGGCCTCATGTAGAGGAGAATTCTATAGCAGGTAGCAGACAGATGTCACAGAGGTCCAAGCGGACCAGACCATCCAGTTGATGAACTCAAGACACAGGTTCAGTTTTGCGAGAAACAAGAGATAGATCCAATCATTTGAGGAACAGACAGTATTTCACATGTGGAAGGTAGGGTCACACAGCTCATGATTGTCTGAACCGACCTTGGGATGATCAGCAGACAGTTGAGGGACCTCCCAGGAAGAGGTGTAGGTTCGATTGAGGTGATCCACATGGCACAGGTGGATGTGATAGAGGATCTAGTCATGCAGCTGGCGGAGGACGACGTTACGATGTGTTACCACCACCACCACCAGGAGGTCCACCCTAACCATAGGGAGCAGCTGGACATGGGATAGCTCAGCTCCAGGAAGATGAGGCATACAATCATGGATTTCCAGAGATGATTAGAGGTACGGTCTGTGTCTACTCAACCATAGCTGCATTTCTTATAGACACATGTCCCAGTCCCTCTTTCATTTCCACTACCCTCGTTCAGAGAAAAGAGATTCCTACAGAGCTGTTGGCTCATTCCTAGCATCTAGAGTCACCTACAAGTGTAGACTCAACAATCACACACTAGTTCCGATAGTGTGAGATCACACTAAGATGCGAGATATTCGGATGGTAACTCCTCTTTGCAGTATCGAAAACTTACGACGTAATCTTGGTTATAGACTAGTTATCTATAATCCATGCTCAGATCGACTGTATTAATTCCAAAGTGCAGTTTTCCTGCACGGATGGAACCCTTTTCACCTTCACCGGTGAGAAGGGAGCCTTTGTAGCATAGGAAGAACTCACTCAGAGTAGGGTGCGGTCGATAACTCATCAGTTGTCTGGCCTTACCCTCAGAGCAGTTGATGTGGAGAGTATGAGCTGTCCTATAGTGGTGGACCAGTACACAGATGTTTTCCCCAATGATGACTCATGTCTACCTCCACGCTGCGAGGTATACTTTTACATTGACATGTACCCTGGGATGGCACCGATATCTTCTCCAGCATTTCTAATGGCTCCCACTGAGCTTCGTGAGCTGCGGGTACAACTGGAGGACTTGTAGGAGAAGGGACTCATCCGGCCCAGTGTTTCTCACTAGGCAGCCCCGATTATGTTCGACAAGAAGGAGGATGGGAGCTTGAGGATTTGTGTCGACTACCATCACCTAAACTAGGTGACCCTGAAGAACAAGTACTCACTCCCATGGATTGATGACCTCTTTAATAAACTGAAGGGATAACGATGGTTCTCAAAGATTTACCTCAGATCAGGCTATCACCATCATAGAGTTCATTATGAGGATGTATAAAAGACAACCTTTAGATGTTGGTACGACCACTACATGTTCTTGGATATGCCTTTCGGCATAACCAACTCTCCAATAGTGTTCACGGGACTCATGAACAAGATCTTCCAGCCATGCCTTAATCGCTTTGTCTTAGTTTTCATTGACGACATTCTGATCAACTCGACTACTAAGGAGGATCATGCCTACCATTATCAAGTAGTAAATGACACACATCGAGAGCCCCAAATTTATCGTAAGCTCTTGAAGTGACAGTTTTGGACCTTAGAGGTTCACTTCTTGGGACACGTCTTCTCAGAGGCTGGAGTTGCAGCAGATCCAGTGAAGATTGAGGCGGTAATTTCCTGGAAGCCACCCAAGTGGGTGAAAAAGGTATGGTGATTCCTGTGTTTGGATGGAAATTGCAGAAGGTTTTTACCTGACTTCCCTAGAGTTTCATCACCACTATCAGACTTGAAAAATAAGGGGCCACCCATTGTGTGCTCAAAGATATTACAGCAGTGCTTTCATGAGATGAGGCAGAGGCTGACTAGTGCCCCCATCTTGAGGCTTCCAGAGGAGGGAATAGGGTACATATTCTACTGCGACGCATCAGGGACTAGACACGGGTGTGTCTTGACATAGGAGAGAGCAGTGATCACTTATGTTTCTCGACAGCTGAGACAACATGAGAAAAACTACACTACCTAGGACCTGGAGTTAGAAGCAATGTTCCTCACCTTGGAGATGTGTTGAAACTATCTGATGGGCGAGCCTTTCACAGTCTACTCTGAACACAAGACTCTCTGTCATATCTTCTCTCAGAAGGACGTGAACCTAAGACAATGACATTGGCTTGTGTTCCTCTAAGACTGTGACGTCAATATATTCTATAATTCAAGGAGGGGGGACGCTGTAGAAGATGCACTCAGTAGTAGATCTAGTATAAAACTGCTAAGAGAGGAGAGGGAGCAGCTGGATGCTTTATAAAAATATTTGTGGACCGAGATGGAGCAGTTTTCTTTCAGTCTCTTACATTCACTCCTCTACTTCAGGAGTGAGTAAGGGAGGCACAGAGTGGAGATGTGGACTGCGACACATGACGTGATCAGATATCCAAAGGGAAGACACCTGATGGATTTTATGAAGGTGGGGAGCACGTAATTCTCTTCAGAAGACGTACTATTGTGCTAGTGTCACATTAGGAGGAACTGTTGAAGGAGTTTCACACATCCCCTCTAGCAGTAAATCTAGGAGTGGCAAAGATGTACAAGGACCTTCAAAGACAGCACTGGTGGCCGGGTATGAAGAAGGCAGTTTCAGAGTTTGTCTCTCAATGCCTCACATGTCTGCATGTGAAGGCAGATCATCACGTACCGGTAGGCTTGGTTTAGCCTTTAGAGGTCCCAGAGTTGATGTGGGATGGGATATTCATAGACTTAATAATAGGACATCCACGTACATCCATGGGTCACAAATCGATTTGGGTGATCATTGATCGACTCTAAAAAGTCGGCCCACTTCCTACTGATTAGAGATCAGGGTTCTGTAGACAGCTTGGGACACCTCTACGTGCAGATGATTGTGAGGCTACATGCAGTAGACACGATAATTTTCTTTGATCGTGACCCACAGTTAACTTCCCTACTATGGAAGGGGTTGCAGGAGGCTTTCGGGACGGAGCTTCGTCTGAGCACTGTCTTCCATCCTCAGATAGATGGTCAGACTGAGCGGTCCCTTCAGACCCTCCAATTCATTTTGCGTGTTTGTGTCTTCGACTTCA
This sequence comes from Viscum album, assembly GCA_963277665.1. Classification (NCBI taxonomy): domain Eukaryota; kingdom Viridiplantae; phylum Streptophyta; class Magnoliopsida; order Santalales; family Viscaceae; genus Viscum; species Viscum album. The sequence goes on from OY728159.1 coordinate 1,268,034,949, forward strand.
ATGGCAACTGGGAGGATCAATAACCTTTGGTGGAGTTTTCATACAACAACATATATCATTCAACCATAGGGATGACACCTAATGAGGGGTTATACTGGAGACCTTGCAAATCAACCTTGTGTTGGCCTGACACGGGAGAGTCAACACTAGTGGGACCATAGATGGTACGAGCTACCATGGAAAAGATGCAGACCATCCAGCAATAGATGAAGACTACATATAGTAGACGAAAGTCGTATGCTGACAGGAGACTAAGACCTCTAGTTTTCGAGGATAGAGACCACGTCTTTCTATGGGTCTCATCTTGACAAAGATTACAGATATTTTTCCAAGGTGGAACGTTATCTCTGCATTTCATTGGACCTTTTCAGTTCCCCGACAGAGTTAGAGAGGTGGCATAATGCTTTGCTTTTCCTCCTCAATTTCACATGGTGCATGAAGTCTTCTACGTATCCCAGATGAGGAGATACGTGCATGACCATTCTCAGATCATCGATGATGGGGAGTTGGACATCAACGATTGGGAGACTTTTACGGAGGTTCTAGTGGAGATTGATGATCGTCAAAAGTGGATCCTTCATGGACGGTCGATACATCTGGTGCCCGTTTTTTGGTAGCACGGGAACCTCTTGGAGAGCACATGGGATCAGGTGGCTCAGATGTGTGCTCACTACCCCCATTTGTTCCCATAAATAAAGTTGTAACTTTCTGGGACGTAATTCCATGTGTAGTTGAGAATGTAAAGAATAGGAATTTCTATGGAATTTTTTTTCATAAATACATTAGAATTTTAAGAGTCCGCAAAAACTGACTGCGCATAATTCTGAGGCTCGGTGTGCCTGTAATCAATTTCTAAAAAAAAAATTCATTTACGTTTAGTAAACATACAAGCAGGTTTTTATAACATTTTAACTGGTACCCAAAATTGAAATCTGAGGGAACCGTTTATCTCGCAGCGCCGGTATTCTCTTAAGAAAACTTTTACCTTGATAGAAGCTGGTCTAGAATGATAGTTAGTTTTTGGGTTTTAATGAATAAATTAAATAAAAATAAAGTTATAGCTTTGTTTTTATTTTTAGTTTGTTAAAACCTCCATGTGGAGGTTGGAGGTGGGGACTACCACACTTTAACCTCAGAAGTGAGGTTATGGATATGGGGCCCACCCGAACCTAACCTCCTCATCATGTTTTAATGTGGCGGGGACCACCGGAATATAAAACATCTTGACCTCCCCATTATGTGGGGAGAAACCTCTTGAGATTAAAATATTATGGTGCCAAATATACTCCATTAATTAATTTAGCATTGATTAATTAATTTGAAACTTTTTGAAATTTGTGCCAACGAATAAATAATAGATAAATATATTATTTTTTTGGGGAACTCACTTTATTTTTGGTGGAGCCTGTGAGAGGGGAGAACAAGGGAGAAACTTATTCTCTCCAACAATGAAGACTCCTTCCAACGAAGAATGAACATTGAAGAATAAATAACACTTCATCCACTAATGACAGACATTTTCTTATTTTATCTTTAACCGGAACAAGGGAGGAAGTACCATCCTTGAGGAACACTGATGAAACTGTTCTCGACTTTTTCATATTCTTTACTGATGACAACGAATCATCATTCACATTCCATGACTTCTTTAAAGTTCAACGAACAAAGGCAGGTGTTCAAATATGTTAATTGTTGCATGTTATACATTTTCCACCGAGGATTATAATTCGAAACCGATTGATATCTCCCTAATGTGTAGGGCGCGGGCTGAACAAACATGGCCCGACCCCTCCACCTTCTTTGTGGAATTTGATGGTAAACACGACATGATTCCCAGATGAGAGTTAGTTGTAATCAATGGTTGTAGATCGAAGGCTACGTCCCGAGCAGTGTGCGGCTTCTTTTGGAATGAGAATCGGCCCCTCGCATCTCTTTTGATGACCCACAGAATGTTCAGCAATGGATAGAATGACGAACGTCTCCGCATGACGGCGGTGGCCCAACCGCACTGCCGGAGGATTAACCCACTGACGACGGGCAGCAATGGTACAACGTCGGCGGTTTAAGCTGGCCACGAAGAAAACCGGAAGCTTGAGCCACCTGGTTGCTGGAGAATGCAAGATGCAACCACACCACGTGGTGGAGAAAAAGGGGGACAGGGCCCCTGGCCACGACGGTGAAGCGGTGGCCGACACAAGGCTGGCTATGAGGAATACCAGCACTAAGATACACCGGGTAGCTAGAGGGTGTGTGGCACAACAGCACTATGTGGGAGGCGGATGGCCACTCGTCCAGCTGGGAAGAGTGGGATCCCTCACTGGGTCCCACATGACGTAGACCGGTGCCACGTGGCGCCAGTTGACTTCCACCCGAACGGCTAAGACGTTCGGGTTTGCCAGGGGGCGTGGGCTTCCCACTGGATGTGGCTAGGGTGGACCCCATGGGCCTGCCCCATGAACCAAGTCAGACCTACGGGCCGGGACAGACCCGCAGACCGGGTCGGATCCCTGTACGGACCCGGGTCGAGCTGGACCAGACCTAGACCCGTTTTCTCTATTTACACACTTTTTCTCGTAATATGAGCTACATGTGTCCGATTGATGAATCGTCTATGGAGACAGAAACCTCGGAAGTAAATGGTTCTTTTGATATACCACACTTGAGGTTTGGACACAGTTGGTGTATGGCTGGGTTGGATCGAACGTAAATCGAACTTGGCCCTCAGAACCGAAATGCTAATAACTCTCAGACCGGGCGTCTGATTGACACACCGTCTGTCGCGTTGGGTTTATTATGGAATGAATGATCTTTTGTATTCATAAATTTCGGAAATTGTGTAAAGTAATGTATATACACTTTGCTTGAGGAGAAAAACCTCCCAGAATCAAGCATGCTTTGTGTGGAACCCAGTGGTTGGCTGTGCACTAACGACTATTCCTAGATCCTATTTCGGTTCGACTGCACTGACGACTGTTCCTGGATCCTGTGTTGGTTTGACAGCTTCCACGACTATTCAAGGATCCTGTATGGGTTCGATAGATCTATTTACTATTTCTGGATCCTGTGTGGGTTCGACAGTTCTATTTTCTTTTCCTAGATCCTGTGAAGGTTCGTCAAAATATATGATTCAGTGGAAACATCTGATCGTCTCTATCACTCTACATATGTGGTATACATGTGTGTGCTGATTTATTAACTTGGTGTTTTCCTCATGATTTGAGATGATTTATTTGATAACTTAGGTATATGTATGGGAATATACCTATGTGGGGTTATATGTTGATTTCATACTTGTGGTTTATCCTTGTTGGATATTGTGAGACCTTTAGGGTCTCAGGGTCCCTTCTAAGTATCATTATACTAAACCTTGCATGGGCCATGCCCACACCTCATTGTGTTCGATGTAGATGATGGGAAACATTGATCATGATTGAGTGTATTAGGACTGGATGGTGCCAAGAGGTGGACCTCACGACGAGTCGGTACCAGGAGGAGACAGACAGACATGGAGTGGTGAGAAGGCTATCAGTACCTACCCTTCAGGTAGGATCCGTAGTGGACAATACAAGAGCTTCTTTTCATCTTTCAGCTAATTTGTCACCTTTTAGATATACTTGTACTTTACAGTTGGGATTTTATTCCTGACCCCTTTACTTTTTATCACTCTCTTGTTATAAAATTTTCCATAGTGTTTTTGTATCCATCTGTGTGCTATGTTGTGTGTGTTTATATTTATAAAGACAATGCCTTCCCGGATTTAGGGAATTATGCCTTTTGTGCTAGTCGCTAGCCCCTGGACTATGGATGTTGGGATTCGGGTAGTCACAGGATGGGCCCTGTGGGTTGGGTCATGACACATTGTCTCTTTAATCCTTCCAATTTTCCGTTATATTCATATCATTCGACTGCACATGTATCCTCTCCCTTTTTTCCTCGCATGTGCATGAACCAGCGGATCATGACTCCCTCAAGGATACAAGGAACACATTGAATACATCTTTTATATATTTTCATTGATAGAAAAATTACTACATAATGTATATTCAAAATGGAAGATTGTAGAACCATTATTCCACCACACATTGAAGTCCTCAAATATTCACTACTTAATGTCATGTGTGACAATCTACTACAATAGAAGTTCATCATAATGGAATAATGTTTTCCATACATTATAGTTTATTCCCCATGAATTTTGTTACATTTTAAATAGGAACATAATTTTTAAATAAAACATGGACTCATCCATATTAAAAAAAATCATGGGTCAATTTTATGTACATCAAAGAGAATAACACCCAATTCAACATTTACAAAATTTTATAATTTTATGATAGCATTAAAAATAAATTTTTTTCATCAGACATTATAAGAATTTGAATTTTCCAAAAAATCCTTTTGTGTCTATGACATAGATTGGCGAAAAATTCAATATATCAAGTCAATAATGACTTGGGATGATATAGACATGTATATTATTGAAGAATATTTTCCACCTATAGTAATGGGAATGTGTGAAAATTAAATATAAAACATTACTCAGGTGGAAAGAGAATCATCATAGCAGTTATGGTATAAATTTATGAATATTACTATAAAATTTATACATAATGTTCTAGATGTATTGATACAATTTAAAATATTAAAAAAAGGAATTGAAATAGATGTATTAATTGTAGTACACACCACTACCAAGAGAGGAAGAATTCTTATAACACCATAATATTTCAAATTTATTATTGAAAATGTTTACAATAAATATAATATGTTGAATAGATATTGAGGACCTACCAGGAACGTAATCTACTATATAGAATAAACTACCCACCTCACAACATTTGTAAAAGCCTTGCTAAACAAGATTGAGTCTTTTAAATTACCAACATCCAGACCACATCTAATTTAATTAATAATAGTGATTAAATCATTTTAAATGGCTGGAGTACCACACCAATACAATGGCTAAAGGGAATGTATAGAGCATACCTAATTTTAAGATTGTAAATATGTCAATTACAATAAAAAATAGGCCATTAAAACATATCAAGGAAAAAATATAAAAAATACCATGTAATGAATATCCACAACAATGCTACCATTATAATTATCTAATGTGGAGTTGATGTGTGTCACCATGTAATCATAGAACACATGGTAATCCACCAAAATTTATAGATATGAGATTACATCAACAATTTCAACAATATTTTTCTAAATAGAAGTATTTTTCACTACATAAGTAGTAGATTTATTGTCAATATTGACTAGGAAAACTAATTAAATCCCAAAAAAAAATCAATCATCAAAAAAATGTTCATAAACTTCTTTTAGAATATATTTAAATAGAATTATACAATAAAAATTTGAATTTAAAAACCATATGGATGCAATACACATCCTAGAGCATCAAATTGGGATGATCTATAAGAATTCATATAATCATCTATCATGGATTTTTTTTTAATTCCTAGGGTCATAAAAGGGTGAAGGATAAATATATAGTTGTTATATGTTAAATAATTCTAAAAATTGAACCTCCAAAGAAATATGAAAAAAATATAATCAGAAGAATCTGATAAAGATTATCAATGAATAAATTAAAGTATAACCAAATATAAAATATCCCAATGAAAAGGACCCTTAAAATGAAAATTAATATATGGTATATCCATGATATAATCTACATCACCCAATCATATAGAATAAGAGACACACCAAAATGTGTGGAATAAAAAAATTCATGATTCTCTATATAATTATCCATCATAAGTTTCATTCAATAATATGAATCCTTAGATGATTCTTAATTCCATTCACTATTGGGAAATGTAATTTTGAAATATACATATGATATATTATAAAAATTTACAATATCAATCACATGAGTGATTTAAATACATGGGGATCACATAACTAAGTAAATCAAATGTGGAACTCAAACCTGCGAGCAAGATAGTTAGGAATCACCAAGGATGACTTGTGGAAATCAAATTAAAATTTGTAAATTTAATTTTCCTTTATGTATTACTAATCCAATAAATATAAGAATTAAGAGACATTACACATGTTTTGGAGGAAAAATTCTCACAACATTAAAGTTATTTATTAGTGTTAACCAATTGAGATTAATTTATAGAGTTGGTGATGAACATGTTGTTCTTTATTTACTCATGCTATGTAATAAAGCTGATGTCTCATTTAATTTTATATCAATCTCACATAATGATATGAATGATGGTCACAAGATCATTATAGATATATATAATAAACTAAATCATCTTGAAATTGGATATATTTCACACATGATCATGAAGGGAGTTAGGCCTATAAAAGGTATGGTCATCCCACATTTCATCTTCTCTGCTTTCATGAATTTTTCTGAAAGAGGTATCTCTTCACGGTTGAAGACATATTAATAGAAACTATTCTATATATAAAAATAAATAAATAAATTACTAGTTGGAAAGCAAGTATAGGTTTTATATGTTAGAATATTTTCATATTGCATGTATGATATTTTTTTACTGATGGTATATTATTAAGAGGACCTAGCTCGAAATGGCTATAAAAGTTCAAATATGATCCATGTAACCCTTGATATATATATATATATATATGTGGTTAGTTAAAAGTAATATATTTTTCAATACACGCCTTTAAAATTTCAACACCATTAATATACTGTGAAGCGTAGGTTCATGGATCACACCGTCATTGAAATTATTCTCCTGTGTGCGAGACATCCCCACCAATAAACCTACTCTAATCCAACCATCTACTATCCCAGGTCCTATATCAATGTATTTGGTCAATTAGCACCCTAGAAATATCTCTTCATCATCAAATGCACATCTGTTCCAACCATCCAGCATGGCTCAACCTAAAAAACACCACACCTCACCCGCCAAATGTACACCTTAGCAAGATGAGATTCCACATTAATAGAAGATGTTGATGAATGTGCCTTGCCCACCACCCAAATAAACGTTTTTATGACCTCCACCCCCTATTACTCATATAAATTATTTTTTCAGGGGTTACAATCATCTTCACAATGATCATATGGTGCTTCCCTCACACCCCTCCACCCTTGAAACTACTTCTCTTTATCAAGGAACCAGTTTTGGTATGACCTCCTACAAGAGAATTATGTAATGAACATGAAGTCACAAGAACCCGTTATTCTTGAGTATATTAAAATCCACTAGAGGGTACATGACATTATAGGTGGACTACACATTTTCCATCACCCACATGCATGAGGAGTCTATTAAGTAGTTTCTCCTTGAATTCCTAGATTGAATTTATCTAGACATTAAATTTGGTTGATTTAGATTCTGAGGATGGCATTGGTAGTTCACACATGTTGATTTTACTATTAAGATCACCATTAAATCCACCCACATTTTTTGCATCCAATGTCTTCTGAACATTATTTCTTGATCATAACAATTGTGACACTTCACTAAAATTGGTCTGCATCAATAGTGATCCTTGGAGCCCATTTGATCCTCGCACGACGAAGGGATCCAGCTATGTGGTGATTCCATGAGAATTATACCCCAAACATTGCATCTTGAATGGATATATAATGTTTTTTCTCACTAGAGTGTGATTAATATCATGTTCATCATTCATTCTTCTACCAATGTTGGACCACTCATTTACATGGATTGGAATTTGGGTGAGTTCTTCTATACATAGTCATGTAGGACTATAGATTCGTTGATTGTAGGGTCTCTTATTATAGATATGGCAAGGAATATCTATTCCTTTGTTGATTTCCAAAATATCACCTCATTTAAATGAATGGAAATTTTTTCCTTCCACTCCTCTAAAATATGACGCTTCTTAAAATGATCTACACTACTTACTAGTGGGTGCGAGGATATCATGAGGATGATAATGATGATCTTATATAACATTATGGTAACACCACCTCACCTACCCATGATTTATACTCAACTGCTACCATCCCTTTACTACAACCTCTCCCTATATTATTTCCAAAACCCCATCTACTATATTCCATATCTCTATTATTACAATGACTGTTAGTGGAACTATATCATTTTCTTCTACCCCACCATATCCATATAACCCTTTTCCTTTAATCCAGTTTTTTCTAGTGAACCATAAATAAATTTTCATTCATCTAAGATTTACATTTTGTTCATAAACATATTTCACCATACCTACTACACCATCAATCAAAGGGTGCACTCATCCACTACCCTCTGCACGCCCCACTCCATCATCCATTAACACACCAACTCAATCCCTGGTTGTCGTACCTACTGAGGTGAAAAATCATACTACCCAATAAAAGAATATAGTCAATCATGCCTATTAGATAAAGTACCCCCTCCATGACATCTCAACTCTTGGTTCCCTTGAATAATCAAACATCTAGATATTGTTACTCTATAAAGATCAACTCTTTACCTCCTCCATCGACGAATGTATATATTGAAAGAACCATGACACCTGATATGGAGGTAAGTGCACCCACCACTTCCACAAACAATGAAAATGATAAGGAAGTATACCTACATGTACCGAATTTTTAAGAGGGGAAATTTGATCTGGATCCCCACAACATTGATTTTTCTATTAAGTATCATCTTGCTCATCGCACCTATTACGTATTCAGTTTCGGTGACATTTTTTACTACCTATATTCAATTTTACCCTTTTTATCGTTAAATATATATTCACGAGATTCAATTTTTTACACTTCAAAAATAGAAATTTTATCTTAATTATTGTGATGCATTAAATTATAAATGTTTGGATCTTCTTCCTCTTCATTGGGTTTTGACATGCCTTTCCTTACACCCTTTCCCCACATAAAATAGATTTCTCATCATCTGGATTAAATAATTATTTTCAGTTATTTAGGGGAGGTAACCTATATTTTTTTTCTTTTATTTCATTTTTAGGATTAGTATTGTATTTCGATTTTTCTGTAATTTATTTATTGAGTCTCAAACATCACATTACTCAATTTCATTCGTTTATCAGATATATAATCTCATGTTGTTGACTATGTGGTAATACCCAATTAAATAATTCAATAATTTTAAAACCATCATTAAAATCTGCATCTAATGAAGGAATTTTATTCTCAATTTTTGTGTGTGTAAGCCAAATTTCAAATCACCTTCAAAAATGTTTCCCCTTGGAATGAACATTACAATATGAATGTATTGATTTCCAAATTTCAATTTAAATTTTCAATTTAATCGTTCAATATGTGATACATTCTACATAACTCAGGTTGCTTTACAGAATATTATGGAACCTATATAATACTTTGAATGTGGAGTCATTTTTGAGCTATATTGTTAATACAATAGGATTTTTTCATTTATTCACATATCTACGGGATATAATTCATTGAAATAATTCGTTAAACGTAATAACTCATTAAAACCTTTTAAATAAAAATAAAATTATTTTTAGAGATTAATGTAATTAATTGTTAATCTTGTCTTGATCTTTCATCATGACTGGTTAGTTTAATAATGTTCTTTAAATTCCTGGTTAATGAAATTTATTTTGATTAACTTTTTAGTAGGTTTTATTCATAGAGTGATTTCTAGTTGTTTCTATACAATGACATTATGAGAATATTATAGAACCATTATTTTATATCATTATCAATGTATAGTTCATGATATACACCTATGGAATGCAAGCCTATTAGAAAATTTATTGAGATCTTATGGATTCTTTTGGTGAACAAATACTCTTTCTAAATGATTGAGGAAAGAATTGTGGGACACTTTTTCATGAGTACCAACAATAAATCATTCCTTTATAAAACTATTATACATATGAATAACCATGTTAGTATGAATATATTTTAATCATATTATCCATTCATACCATGCTATTATTATAAAGAATAATTATCTGTTAAATATGTTTTTGGGAATTTTCATTATTGATGGAAACATGATTTTCATATTGAAGAAACATATTGTGGAAGTTTACCATATTAATTATATGTCATCCATGGTTGCATTTTTAATTTTCTATATATCACAAGATATATTGAAAATAATGTAGAAGTTAAAAAACATGAAATATTTGGTTTTGTATTGTGAATTGAAGAATTCCCCATTACTATCCAAATTAATAAAAATTTATTTGTGTCCATATTAGGGATCATAGTTTATTATAACCATAAATCTACATTTAAATATTACAATGTTTTTGGTTGAAAAGTGGTGCAAGGATCACCAAATATTTTTAGTCAATCTCGTAAGATATAACATTGCTACAAAAATCCATTGGTCTGGGTATAACAAACACCTAGGTACAGTAATTATAGATTCTATGATGAATGCAGTAGTTGGTAATGGTCTTAAAATTATCAACTAAAACAAGGCCATGTTCAGTCAAATGGACCTACCATGGTACTGGTTGTGTAATAGAATGTTATGAACAATTAGTATTTACCCAATTAATATATGTATTGTTACCATGGTCTGTCAGGTGGATTCAATTTTTTTTTGTAACAACCATACTCTCAACACCTCACCCTAAGTGATACAAGAATGCATGAAACAAATGATAAAAATGGAAGGAATGCTAGGCACACTAAAAATTATCAGAAAAAAATTCATAAATTGTTAATCCCAAATTGATAATAATAAAAAATGTAAATTAAAAAATCAAGAGAAAAGTATGTCCAATAAAATACTTGCTCACAATGCATATGTAATGATGAAACATTAACTATCAATGGTAATTGGTTTTCTATTATTAAAAGAGAGTATTCAAATGAAATAAGAAGAAAACAATATATATATATATATATAATTTCAAATGATTAATAACTCAAATGGAAGTCTAAAAAATTATAGGAAGGAATTAACCCTGAGTTGTGAGGAAAACATAAGGAAAAAGAGATATATGAATTTATTAAAAAAATATGAATAAAAGGTTATATATGTGTGTAAGAACTGAAAAAAAAATAAGAAGAAATTAGAATGACATGTGATGAATTGATATCATATAATGGATTGAGTGGCCAATGTACCAAAAAATATATGCCGTGGAATCCTGATTCATGTCAGGTATTTGAGATCTAATATTTTCACTAGAAAATTGTACTCTATCATTTCCTATGTTGAATGTAAAACATTTAATATTAGTTATATTATATATATCAAGTATTTGGTTCACATTCAAGAAGATTATAATTTTAAAAATACATTTTTTGAAATATATGTAGATGATGTGAATGAGAATCGCATCATGTAATATCTTCATGGATTGGTTTATGGACCCGCATGCATGTCATGAGTGAGGAATACATATCATGTATGTTTTTAAATGACATTTAAATGATTTTTTTTCACTTATCAACATTTATTTATTTATGTCTAATATTCATAATTCCCTTGAAAAAAAAACTAAATACAAATGATTTAATGACTAAAGAATGAAACATATACAGTTAAATGTATCCCATATGTATATATAAATTCCTCTAATACGGGATCATTTTCTAATAAGTGTTCTATTGTTGTACATAAACCTCCTCAATAATCCATTGACTTGAACCTATTTGTAAATAAATGATTTTTAATTAAATCAATATTTGAATGATTTAAAGATGGAATCAATGGATATTTCCAGACATCTATTCAATGAATGGGGAACCATGTGAGTATATACATTATAAAAATAAAGATGAAACAAGATAAATTTATTCCATATATGTTTATGATAATAAATAAAGTAATAAGATCATTTTTATGAGAATCATGTCATGAGGGAGGTATTAAAACCGTGATTTTAATGAATACTACAACGAAATGTGGATTATTATTTTTATGAAATAGGATCACATTGATTTTACTGATTAAAATTAATGGAGGGGAAATATCTATAAGAACAATAAGAGACTTTATGAAAAGGATTATTTGGATGGGGATTTTTTTCATTAATGTCTATAGAATCTAATGGTATTTTATCTTTATATTATATATACATTAGTTTTTGTAAAAAACATTATTGTTTTTATCCTTTTTTGGAATCCATTTGATTATAATTGTAATTACTGTGTGATTAGGGGAGGGAATTTTCTACAATAAATTTTTTTATTAGTTCTTTAATAAATAGAATATTTTTCATATTAATTGATTTCATTTTTTTAAATATTTGATACATTAAATGAAATTGTGTTTAAGAATTCAAACATTTTCACTTTTATTGGTAAAGTTGATAATCAATAGTTTTATTCATCCTAGGGAATATTTCATTCAATGGTTATGTTGTATTTTGTGGTGCATGTTTGGAAATAATTTCCATGTATCATAGGGTAGTAAGTTTCTCTTGTATTTCCTAGGAACATCAACACTGAAATGAATAATTTTATGGTAATTTATTTGTGAATTCCTAACCATTATCACACACAACTAGAGAGGGTGATCCAATATTTAAACTATTATATTATTATCCACACTATGATTTGTCCTGAATATTTTTCATAGATATATAATGGAATCGATCGCTTATCAATTATAAATTACAGAAGTTAAGTCATTTTCAATAAAATGACATAATTAATTGTGGATACATGGCACTGATACAATTTCCTATATCGACTCACTATTTTCAGCCCTTTCTTATTATTTTGTTTTTTGTTTTTTTCAATATCAAAAACCCAAAATGATAAACTATTCTGAACGAATATAAATGCTTGAAAATAATTTTTTTCACTCATCTCAGCAACACATCCTTGGTTACAACAATAAATATATTTAAAATAAGATATTAATTTATTTTCTCACAAACAATGAAAGGTGTGCATAAAAACAAAAAAAAATATTATTGGCGTGGAGTTAGATATTTTTTTAAATAATAAAACCATCAATTTCCAAGAGTGGGCCATAAAAAGATAGAACTATATCTATTTACCATGATATATAGATAATATTTCTAACAAGACACAAAAATTTAAGCATAGTATTTGGATTATATTACTTTTCTTTGATGCACTCAAGTGATACTCCTAATTATCAGTTAGTGTCTAATATAATGTATTATAATAAAATTATAATTTTTGAGATCTATGTACAATAAAGTTCATTAATGAAAACATTAATTATGTCTGGATACAGTATAAAATGTGTTTTAACTCCAAATTAGAATTCTTCTATTTCAATAAATATTCCATCCACATTTAAGTGAACATCTAAATATTAATTTCAATGAATTTACTTTAGTGAAATCATCTTCCAACCCTATTGGAATAGATTAGGTACAAGTCAAGGGTGTGAATTCCCATTTCCTCTTGGAGGATTAGTAAAATAATAGTTGTATTACCCATATAGAGGAGCGATCCAAGATTGGAATGATTTGAAATTAAGATTATATAAAATAATTTTCACACCTCTTGGATTAAATTGGCATGGAAGAATCTATATTCAATACGTTAATCATCAGGGGAACTCTCATAGAGTATTATGATATATTTATAAAAAAAATTCTATATATTCAAATCACAAAACAGGGTAACACTATTTCCTGATCCTTTTACATAAATTTCCACAATACTATGATAATAAATAGCCAGATTCATCTTCTATAGTGTCTTTTGATTTATCAATCACAATAAAAACATAAGGAATTTATTAAAAATATCACTAAATACACATAATAGTCCTTCACAATGGGTATATGAACCATTAGAATACCTAAGGTAATAACATCTAAATCATTGTAACTATATGAATCAATAATCCACAGGTTAAATAGTTTAGGGAGATATAAAAATTCAAATAAAAATATAAAAAACATGAACTATCCAAGGTTTCTAGTAAATTTTCATTCCCTCATCAATTTTTAATATATATTTATGATGTAAAATCAATTTGAGAGTTATGAAATAACATTTAGTTATAAAAATTTGAGAAATATTGATAGAGGATAAGCCCCTAATACCATACAATATTTTCAAATAAATGATGGAAAATCAGTGTATTATGTCAATATTAATACCTATAAGAAACCCTATTTGTATATAAATACAATTCATAACCAAATATAACACCTTATAAAAAATTATTCAATAGGTCCAATAGTGAACAAATCTACGAAAGCACCTCACTTATCTAAAAGATATATTATGAATATCCTTCGAAAAGAGTGAAATTTACAATTAAATTGTATGGATATATATTTTAGGACACTATAAATTTGGACAATGTATTGACAAATAGAATTTAGAGCCTTGCAGACACCTTTTAAAATAATTTAGAATGTTACTTGACCAAAAATTACCCAATATAAATGAAAATTTGAGTGGAATTGAAATATTAAATGTTATGTAAATTCTCCCCATAAAAACCCCTAGGACAGAATAGAATGAAACAAATATTTTAATAGAAGGAGATGAAAAATTTAATCCATAACAAGAACATAAAAATATACATGAGAATAATGTTGATGAAGATAAAATTGACTAAAAATAAAATGTTTCTAAATAATAATGGTTATTTTTAGATCATCTCTAGGAATATTAATATAAGGAACAGTTTTATGAAAAATTAACAGACTATAAAAACAAAATAAAATATAGAAATAGTAGAAAAATGGTACCCCACATCCATTCCCATTAACATTGATTTAATATATTCTTATTTAAAAGGAATGAATTCAATTTTATAATTTGGAATTTTTTTTGATTCTTATGGTTAAGAAATCCATTCCAGAAGCACTATTGAAATTAAAAATATCGTCTAAGTTGATTAATTAACTATGCACTAATAAAATGCGAGTTATGGAGAATGAGAGAATAAAATTATGAATAAGTGATTCATCCCATATCTTAACCCAATTTTTACAATTATTTCATCATTTAGGACCATTTTATATCCCTTGATTCATTGAACCCTAAATTTTATTATTCTTTGTGTGATTTTGGGATTAATATAAACTTTATACTATATATGGTGTTTATATCATCAAATTTGGGAACCATCAATAACCCAATTATGGTTTTCAATTATATAAACCAATAAATTTTCTCTAGAATTTGTGTAGTAAGATGTCTTAGTGGGAGTAAGAAATTTTATTTTTTAGTATACTTATATTCACCAAATATAGAGGTATATAGGTCACTATGAAATCCACCTATAACTTTGGGGAGACCCATATAGAAAACATCCTGGATAATCCCAAACATAAAGGATGAAAAACACACTATGTATTTTCGAATTAACATAGTTCCCTTCAACATCTTTGAAACCATAAAGAACCTATCACATGACCATTAAATTCTTACATATTACCTATTTTAAGTGTCTTGACCCATTGAATACTTATGTACATTAAATGATTGTTTTAGTCTTATTATACCAATTAATGACTGAATATTACATGGATAATTCACATATCAATAATTATAAGGAATCTTTCTTCAGTTTTAAAGAATAGTTAACCACATAATAACTCAATGTATTTTGTTTCTTATTTAATGACGATGATTACTAAATTTAACCCACTATTAATGAAATACAAACACTATATGGGATAAAAATTAATTTCAACTTTTTGAAGTCCATAGTTCTATAATTGAATCAACTACACACTGAATTTAAATATGTATACCTCATGTAAGTGAAGAATAAAAAATTAATTATTAATAATTACTAGACCATTTATAGAAAATAAATATTATTTTACTTTTGAGAGTTAATTTGAAATACAAATATTATAGATTAATTTATAACCTATTCATTAATCCATATTAATTCTAACATAAAATATTACCAAAATACAATTATAAAGCTATTAGTAAACCTAAAAAGATGATATATCGACCCATTCATGCAATCACAACGGTTCAACTAAATCCATTATATTCCTAAGAAAACATGTGTATCAATTACAATGATTAAAAGAAATTTTTAAAGATTGATAAGAATTAAAAATAGTGGGAGAGTTTGTGTATATATTAGAATATTTACCAGGTAACTAGAAATTATCACCTACCTATCCCATTCATTAATCATATGTTAGAATGATTGGTATGGAATGAACATTGTTTTTTCTTCGTTGGGAAGTCATAATTTTGTAATGCTCTCATTTTTTAAGAGTACCAATATCTAAAAAATATAATTTTTGTGAACCATTTCTATAAATAGATTCTATTTAAATATATAATTACTTAAAAACTTTTATATGCGTATGATAAGTACATTTTTTAGTGATATTGTAAAAGTTCCATATTAATTTTTAAATGATTTTAATATATTTGGGAACTAATTTAATTACTATTCAACATGGATTGGTAAATTTTTTGAAACAAGAATTGAAATTAACATGGATTCGAATTTTTGAAATATTATATTTGATAATGAATGAAATAGTATTAGGAAATTTTAGTTTAAAATATTCATCGAGTTAGGAAAATAAAAAATTAAAGAGATATATTATTTCCCTTATATAAATTTTGTGAAATATATTAGTGGATTTTACTAACATGTTGTATTTTACCAGGGATTTATAGAGGAACATAGTAAAGTATCTCTCTTAATATCATGATTACTTTTGAAGGATGTTGATATAGATTGTAACAAACATTAATTGGTAGATTTTGTTTGAAAAAATAAAATAATTGTTAACCCACAAGTGAAATAGCTGGATATTTGGTAAAATAATTATTAGTTATATTCTTATGCTTCTAACCGTGATATTTTAGAATTTATTTCCTAGATTTGATCATACAGACCACAACTCATTTTTATTCTTAAAGAGTAATATATGTCACGAAACTAAAATAAAAAATCATTTAAAATTATTTTCATAATGTGCTTCTTATTATATAAATAAATTAAATACATTCAAATAATTAAAATCACTATAATTTCGAAACATGTTTCCATGATATAAATAATAAAGATAGTGGGTTCCATGACTGTGTTTTTCAATGTAATTATTTGTTACTAAATTTCAACATAGAGACTATAATTAAGAGAGAATTTGAGAAAAATGTGAATGATTACATGATATGGCTTTTCTATACCATTTAAGCATAATGTCCTGACACAAATACACATGAAGATTATCTTAAGGGAGGGAATATGGACTTGATAGAATTATAAATACCATATTATTTAGACATATTAAATTATTTAGTAAATTAAGAGGTACCATCTCATCTAAGACAATATTAATTCTTATTAATTAATGTAAATATACGTATAATTTTTGGGAAGATCCAAATATGTTGAAATTTTTTAAATATCTTATTGATAAGTATATTTTTTTCTACAAGTGAAAATAAATATTTTTTTTCTGTTTTGGAAAACAATAGATTATACAACTCATTTGGAACGTAAATAAAAACCATTATAGTATTTATATATAAAATTATTTTCACTCATTGTTTAAATATTTACAAGAACTCTATATGAAGTATTTAGCATATATTGTTGGTGTAAATATTTTAATGAGATATGAAATTATTCAGACCCGCAAAATATTTTCTAAAAATTTTGGGCTTAAGGAATATATTTTAAATCCTTTTCCTATTTTGTTATTTTATTTATAAATATTTATTATTATAGATTATGTTATAAAATATGTAGATTATATACCCATAAAATCTAATAATTCAAAAGTTTGGTGTTCTTTTATCACATGTAACATCATTTTATTTTTTGGATTTCCTATAGTCATCAACAAGGAACAAAGTAATTAGTTTTGAAATAAGATAATGTTAGATTTGTACATGACATATAAATAATTTCACTAAACATCCACTCCCAACAATCAAAAAACAAAAGGAGGAGATTAAATTATAATATTAGAAATAAAGGTAATTTCAAAAAATAATTGGAAACAAAATACGATATATTGGATCCACATATTAGAATACAAATTATTGTCTTAATGCATAGCCTAAAAGGAACCCATATAAATGAACTCATAGAAATTTAATTACTAAATAAAATTTCATATACCTAGAGAATTACAATATAGAACATATTAAAAAATTATATAAATGAATTAGGACATTTATAAATTTGGACAATATTCAAACATACAGTCATAAGTGTTATATGGTATGAGGAGTTAATTATTTAAGAATTAAAAAATATACATTGAAATATTTTGAGTGGATCATGATAGTAACATTCAATAAAAAAACTAATATATATATGAGAAAAGTGTTTTTATACAATTAAAGACTAATGTTGATTCCAAATAATATTTTTTCCATATGGGAAATGATAAATGTCATTACTCAAGTGTACCCTTTTTTTATTTTATAGGTTGTGAAAGAAAGTTACAATAATAAATTTTCTAAAAATGGTAATAAGATAAAATTGAACCCTGGGAAAATACCCCAAGTGAAAATGAAGGAGATATCAATCTTTAATATTTTTTATCAATGAGATCTATCAGATAGTAATTCTACCTATCAAATTTTTAATACTGCGATTTTATTTCAAATAAAACTAAATGATAAATCTATTTGTACTCATTGAGTAAATTTCATCATTTATGTGAATGTGGGGTAAAAATTTATTTTACAAGCATTTACGATGATTTTTTAGAGTATTTATTTTCATTTTTCAATTTTTTTTCCTATTTCAATGTTTTAGTGTGTTTCATTATCATTTTTAGTATCTTTTTGAAACCAATGAGAAAAAATTGAGCTACCTTGAATAAATTGAACCTATTCAAATTTTAACAATATAATTTAACCCATATTCCAATTTTAGATGAATTTTAAAGTGAAATTGATTTCCAACACTTTGTGTTGTAAATTCATCTAATAACAACCGATTATTAATCAGATATAGTTATATTTTGTTCATTATATTTAATTACATATCTTTGGTTTTCCAAAACAAAATTCTAACATTATTTATAATAACTTATTTTATAAGTGAACTAATTTATCATAATATAATCACAATTCGGAGAGTAATCTATCCAAAATATTGGAACATTCATTGATGCTTCAAAATAAAAAGTTGATAATTTATTTAATTTTAATTCCCATTTTCAATCAACATAATTTCCATTACTATATTTTCATTAAATGTTTTTATCCCATAAAACTATTTAATGATGTTGTTATAAAAATAAATTAAAAACCAAATACCAATATCTACCTTTAAGTGAATTATTTTATATTATTTAGGTCTACATTAGTTTTGTGGATTGTAAAACATGATCTGGATCAATTGTTTGATACAATCTATTTGAATTAAAATATGAATTTATTATAATTATTGTGATCCAAATATGTTTGAAAAGGTATTCTAGTAAGTAATTCATTAGGTTCTAGTTTTTCTCTAAATATGGGCCTTGAAGTCTAACAATATATTAATCTAAATTATATGAATATCTACAAACCAGAATACTTGTTTCTACATTTGAATTAATGAATACTATTTATTGAATTTTATATGAATAAAAATATAATATAATTATAAAAATGATGTATGGAGTTATGAACTACATATTCTAAGATAATATTATCTTTTCTGATCTATCCACGTATCTAAAATATCATCTATAGGGAAACAAGTGTGTCATTAAAGTTGAAGTCATCAATGAAATATATTATTTATGTGTTATCTAGGAGGAACTGGTTGAGACGATGTTATGAAGAAGTAATATAAGGGCCCTAGAGGACATCATAATAATATAATATATTTACATACATATTTAACTACATATCTCACTACCTTTCAAATAAAATTTGGAGCCCCTCTATTCATTCAAGAATAGAACAAAAATCTAACACCGTACTAATGAAAATTGATAAAAAGGAATCTTATTACTACAGAAATGAATAAGGGATGGGGTTTTTAATCAAAACACTATAATTTTAGCTTAATAATTTTAAAAGGACGTGATATTTGAATTCATTATCGAAGAAAACTAAACATCATACATAGTACTTCAATATAGTAGTAATACAATTAAGTATATATAAGAATATTTTTATGATAAGGATAATAACCTTTATTAAAAAACATAGAATAATACTTAATATTATGAAATGATAAATCCATTTCTATGATTATATGAATATATATATCAATCCAATGTGGAAAATTTCATATATTTGAAATAAATTAAATTTAAAAGAATATTATGTCAGTATTTTTGTGTGAAATATTAATAATATGTAATGTATAATTATTTTTGATAGGATAAAAAAATTTAACTTTTTAATTATGATTTATAAAATAAATCAGAAAAATGAAAATTTTGGAGACACCATATCTAATGTTTTATGGCATGAAAAAATGGAATCATATTACAGAAGTATCTTAGTTTTTCATTTTAAAATTTTGACAAGGGTACTTGTGTGGGGGTCAATGGTCATATTTTTGTTATTTACAATGCCTACACATTTAAAATAGTTACTTGAATAATTTTGTGGTTTTAATTCCTTACTACTATAATTTACTTAGTAACTATCCCAAATTAACATTTATGGGTATTTTTGATGAATTATTAGTATGGATTGAGATATAGTATCAAATTCTTTTATTTCTACATTAGAATTACTAGAACTAATCATACCCTTAGTTATGAATTATTTGAAAATTGATTTAATGTGATGAGTTTAATATGATGAAATAAAATAAAATTTATGTAGTCTACGTATTATTGAACTACTCCATGTTCACTACATGAAAATTTATTGGTGGGGGTATTTCATATGAACTGTCACATTTTTAATGAATTGTATTCCCTTTTCATATGAATTTGGAATCATTTGAAGGATTATTTATGTTTTTATGACATTCCAAATTTAAAATAAATCTTGGGGCCAATTTGTTTGACATCATCATCACATGTGTTCGATGTTCCTAATACATTGAATATTCCTTTCCTAGAAAGATTGAGTGTGTATCGGATTCATGAAGATATCTGAATAACTATTTTATGATTGAAAACAAATATATATCCATTTCTCATTCCATTCATTTATTATCCAGGATTTTAAATTCTATAAATTCATTAATTGATCACATATTCATTCCAATATAAAAATAAATAAATTAATAATTATTTTATCTTCCCTGTGAACGACATTCATCCATGTGGTCCGACCATTTACTCAATCCTTATGGTAAATCCATTGAGTATAACCACATACCCAGTCTAAGATGCATTGAAATAAATAACATTATATATGATTAGGAGTCAGATATGAAGAATTTTTTCAACACATTAATCTATGTAATTGGGTATTATCTCAGACTACAAGTGATTCATAATGTGATACTACATATATATGAAAGTGCATAATATTTTTACCAAAACCAAATAATGAAAATAAGTATTTTTAGAGGATTCATATCGCGTGGGACATTTTAAAATGGTTGTTTTATTGAAATACCATGATGAAAAAGGGGAAAGTATATATTTCTAAGGAAATAATATTTTGTAGGGTTTTATTTATGAAGATGAAGAAAGATAATACTCTATAAAAATATAATAGACCATGATAAAAGGGATCATTGAATGTGGTTTTACAAGGTTTAGAAACTAAAATCGGCTGTTATTTTTATTTTCAATCTATTAAATTTTTTATTTTAATCCCATATTTTTTCACATCCATGTGATAATCCCTTTTAATGGAAGGGAAATTATTATTATATTATGTAAATAAAGTTTAGCTTTTATAATTTATGAGTCCTTATACATTAATGACCGATTTTGTTATATACTATTTCCATTTCTATGAGACTATTTTAATCTTTGAATAAAATTCTTTTTTGGGGTTTGAAATTGTTTACTATTATCACTAATGTTTAATTTTTTTAATTCCCCTCATATTGGTACAACTAATCTCTATATTGTATATTGTCTTAGGTGGGGAATGTCATGAAATATATTCCACGTGTTTGATTGATATATGTTACTCTATGATTTACTAGGATCACTAACACATGATTGGTTTTTACCTTAGTTGTTTAGTTATAAATCCTTAACCTTATACAGACATGTGAAAGGTTAATGTTCAAATACTGACAACTTTTATATTAGATTCCAAAGGAAATCATAAACCATTGCTGGTTTTAAATTTCAGTCAATGAATTTATCATGTATAATATAAAAATACAAAAAATGAAATTATTTTTAAACAATGAGATAATTGTAAGGGAAAACTATACCCTGAAATAATCACCCTTGTCACCTCACTATTTTACAATCCATTTTTATTACATTGGTTTTTATTTTTGTCTTCAAAATCATAATTAAAAATAATAACCATTTTACTTAACATATAAATAAGTGAGGAACAATTGTCAATCCACTACTCTCTAGGAAACATTCTAACATATCACTACAAATATATTTTTTTTAGGAAGTTAATTTTTTTACACACCACATTATACGTTTTTTTCAATAATACCTAAAAAGGTATTATGAATCCATAATATAAATAATAAATATTTTAATTACTTAATATTTAAAAAAAACTAAACTAGAAGTTTAACATAGAACATTCCATAAATCACTATACCCGAAAACTATTCAACTATTGTTTGACTATATTGAAAAAGAATAAATAAGAAAAAATTAATAATGTATTTTTCTACAAAATAAATATAAAATTTATCCCTAGATAATATAATTTAACTCATAATGTGTAAAACCAAACATGTATAATCTCAAAAAACATGCTAACAAAAAATATTGAAATATTTTCCAAAAATAAATAATCCCAATTATCAAAATTAACATGATTTCATCAATAGAAATTCACATTTAAAACCAATGGGTTTTCTAAACCTAAAAAATATATTCTTCATAATAAAGAATAGAAATATATCAAATTGTTATTAATTTCATAATGGTGGTATCTGAAATGGTATATAAATTCATTTGAACATATAAATATATAAAAATATAATTATATAATGGAATATATCACTTAAAAATTATCCAAATTTGATACCTTCATGATCCAAAATTTTTCTAAACTCTTTATCTAAAACCATATGAGATGCTCAAGAACTGTACACCAAAATCTGATGATAAAAAAATATTTCATACATAGTAGCTTTGATATAAAAAATTGTAATCCCTGATTATCCTCATTTAATTTGAATATCAATAATGAAAAAGTATTCTTATACATACACAAAATTATTTAGGTAAATGGTTTTTTGAATTAAGAAAAGCCTATAAATAATAAATCTCATATCATTCTAACATATGAAATTTTTACCCACAATACAGAGAATTTTTTATTCCCCAAGAAGACATAAATATCTTCCCATAAAATCTATAAAAATGATACATATATTGAAAAATAATACATTATGATCCTCATAATATCCTTGGGAAATGGAAACATAAGATGGATGTTATCGCACACATAATAAGAAAAAATATAACTAACATCAATCAATGATAATGAGGGGAATAAGAAAAATTATTCTAAAAGATATCATCATAATGGTATATGAATGTTCTATAAAAAAATCATACCCAATAAAACACTAATAACAAATCATGTATTTTATATTATTCATGGTTTAAGAGATTAATTAATGAATTTTAAAATCACTAGTAAATAATACTAATACATGAAAGCCAATCATTGATATGTTTCAAATTTTTATTTCCAGAATGAAATATGAAATTATATAAAAATAATTAAAAAAATATTCATGAAATTTACTTGTGACAAAATATTCATAATAATATATTCAATTACTAATATAATGTAATGACCCACTAATTAAAATTAAAACCTATATTTTCTATATACTAAATCATTTATTAATGGAGTAGAGGCATAATCTATACCCTCTAATTATCATATATAATTTCAAATAACGGTATTCGGGATACAACACCTAAAATAATTTGATATATCACTTCATGAAAAGAATCACACATTATAACCCATTATCATAATAATAATTTTTTGACCTAATAAAGACCTATAAACCATAAAAATTAATTTACTAATTCGTTATTGTGTCGAAAATAATATATGAACACTAAATGAAAGAGAAATTCACCAAAAATAAATGATAAAGATAATATGGGAAGTCATTAGAAATATAGATATTAATAAATTCAAAAAAAAAATTTATGTAATGGATTAAATGAAATCCCATTATATCTTTAATAAATAATATTTTCAAATCAAAATTAATACAACATTTTGAGTATGTTTCACAACCCATCCAAATGGTTCCCAAATAGTGACTACCCCATCTCATCCTCCAATAACCACAGGTTTGGCATCTACTATTGAATTGAAATTTCACATATATAAGAGGAATTATCCCAATATAAAAATACACAAACACACACATCTCTAATCTCAACGAATGATTAAATGTAAAACAACTGATAATAATGAATACATACATCTATGATCCCAAAATCATAATATGATATTAAATAATAGATAAATAGAGTTCAAAATACAATCACTAAAAAAATAAAAGATAGTAAAACTATCTAAATGGGTAGGGACTATGATATAAAAACCCATAAAAGCCTCATGGTCTTTCAAGGTCAAGCTATGATCCCCAAGTCCTTGTTCTCTTTATATACCATCAAATTCATAATCATTAATACAAGATATGCATTGTGTCGGCATGGCCTATGCGTGGGAGAGTATAAAATAAATATAAGGACGCCTAAAAAATAAAAAAAAATGATGTATCAACCATAGTCATATAATAACAATGATATAACAGTTAATATTTTAAAATACCCAGATATATATAGGAAGGACAATAATCCTATTGGGGGCCATAACCAAACTACCTGCCACCATGTTATTAAGGGAGAAATAATCATTTTAGTAGAATCCACTCCATGAGTCATGTTATCCTTAGAGATAGACATCCAAGATTTCATGATCATTGGGAAGTAATAAATTAATTTCACTAGTTTCAGAAGAACTCAATAATCAGATATGGGATCACACATAAGATAGTTATGGGACATCAACAAAACTAATTTGGATCAATTACCTATGCATGGAGGTCACGATGGTTCCATAAAAACCACATACATTATGAAAATGATAGAGGATGACACTCCAATCTCATATAGGGACACCATAAACTCTATCATAGACACATAATCGATATGGGATCACAATCTTGAGATGTCGATACAATTCCATACAATATTATTACAATGATGGATCAAGGAAATATAATCAAATGATAATTTTTTAGACTGATGATATGAATAGCAGTAAACACCGCGAAAGGGCGTACCACATGTTTATTATAGATACCCAGTGTGTCCAACCATTCTTAATTATGCTAGGGTGGTGTTGCCTTACAAGACATTTAAATATCTATATTCATAGTGTGTATGGAATTGTACAATACATGTTGTGATTTCTTATCACATTTCCCATACCGTCTATCCATGCTAGTGTACTATTACTCATTTTAGTATATGAAACCATCTACATGTGGTCATGCCGGAATACAAATTTCAGGTCTGTGTCTATTTACTATAACCATACCAAGCCTATTTATTATTTGAGTTACATGATGATCCATCAAATGTAATCCAAACGATGTGTGATTTTTAAAGGTTTGGAGAAACCCTAACTCTGAATCCATTGGGGTCCCACATAGTATGTCATCTTATATTCCACACACTATAACCTGAGATTTTTTAAATCAATTAGAATCCTTTACTCACTATCTTGTTCATATTTTGAGCAACCGTACTCATTATATATGGTATATATGGTTCCAGTTAACACCCCTATCATTTGATATTGGGATTTTGGGAATCAAATATGTTCGGGAAACCTCAACACATGAAATTTGTAGCCTCACCTTCAATGCATGGATAAATGACATCCACCAATACATTCTCATCATCACTGGTTCATGAATTGATGTCGTCAAACCCTAATCTCACCCATGATCATGGAAGATACCCACTATATTATTTTGTTTCACTAGTTAATGTTCATGAAATGGTCTAATACTGGTACTGATCAAACCACGAAACAAATCAAATACCATGATGAATTTATGAATATATATTGGTAGAAATCCATAATCCACAAGATATATGGAATGATAATATATATGTTTTCATATATAACTAATTTATTGTTGATATTTTAGATGAATGAATATGGGTAATGATCAATGAACAAAATAAATCCATTAATTAAATATATTTCTGATGCACTAAACAATTATCACTCATAGAATTTACAATCATTCTACTGGGGTAATATAATGCGATGAAATTCAAAAAATCCAACATCCTATCTAGAAAATTTATTAATCTCTAAAAATTAATGGTCATGTATTGATATCATTGGATTGATCGACTAAATCTTCTCGTGTACAGTCCCTGGTCAGATCCGATCTGAATTTTTCTACAAATGATCCCACAATGGTTTGTATACAACAATACCTCTCAATCATAGGATAAATGGATAAATAAATGTTTGAGGTATAACCATGATTAAATAGATTTTCTCAGAAACTCCATCATAACCATATAATTAAATTATTTAATATCATTTATTTTATTAAATCAATCCTTAGAAAAAACTAACAAATTACCAACATCGAAAATGTTTAAATTGTGATTAAAATAAAACCCAAATTATGAGATAAATTGTTTTTTAGATATATAACATGTTCTATATTCAATATTCATATATATTATTTATGAAAACATCTTTAGTGTGATATTAATATATTAAAAAAATTCGATTTTTTTTAAAATCCGGCCTCCGAATGTCATTTCATGTCAACAGCTAAATCTAATAATAACCCATATAATATTCTAATATTACACATGGAAGAATTAGAGACATTTAATTTCCCCCACTTTATGTATTATCATCATAAAAATACAAAAAACTACCTAATATATGATGGTATTATGCTCACATATTGGGTGCATGCTCCCTCGTGCTCTCTGGATGATTTGTTGGCTGACATCAATCATGAAGAATAATAATACATCACTAAAAAGGGTTATATCTCACTAAAACCTAGTATCATTATTGTACTCAATAAAGGTAGCAGAATCCTCTATGTCGTGATTTACCAAGTTTCTAAACTGTGTCTGGTCATTCTTATACCTCCTCAGTTGTGACATGTGGAAGACATCAGGTACATGATCTAACTACAGTGGTAGATCTGTGAAGAATTCCACATCACCAATTCTATAAAGTATCTAAAATGTGACAATGAATCTTAGAGATAACATTCCACCTCATCCAAATATAAAAAATCCACGTATTATAGATACCCGTTAGAAAAATCATCCAAATCCATGAACATTAGAGTTCTCCTAAAAAAATACACAGGATACATTAGATAGCTCTATGTAGTCCTCATCAGATACTAGATTTCATTTACCCACTACGTCATTTCTCATAAAATCACTAATCCCATGAGTGGTCACACCCTTGTAAAAGTAAAAAAAATTGGGTCTTTTGGGGTGTACAATAAAATGGCCAAATTGGATCTATTCTAATAGAATAATGGTATTGTTGTTGTATATAATCTACACCAAGGGAAGATGACCCTCACAAATATATCCAAAATAAAACATGAAAAATTGTAGCCTGTCCTCCAAGAAATAGATTATAATTTTTTGGCCATTAGTCTGGAGGTGGAAAAAACTGTTACAAAATGAAACAACTTCCAAAAGTGAAACCAAAAATACACTACATAATAACAACATGATGTGAGCATCATTGAATGAAATGATCATCACAGTAACTTTGTTGTAGAAGACTGTCTCTTACATGTATAAGATTTACAATCCCTCTACTGGATTATAGTATAGAGTATCTATGTCGTGGGGAATCTTAGTGAGTCTATCTAGGTCAGCCATATGGTATCATATACCCTAAATTTATGCCATTACCACTTCACAATGTCCTATGATATCCCATTTAAATTTCTCTCTAGAACCACAAGGTGTTCCCCTAATCCTACTAGATCCTACCACTTAACCATATCTTAATAACATGTTATGCATATAGAGACAAACTCATCAATAAAAGTATTCATACATGGCTACCAAAACTATTTTTGGAGGTCTCAGTATCCTTTCAACAATTATATATACATCCAATGGGGATGTATGAAATTGCAACATCACCACCTCTAAAAAAATCAATGATACTATAATTTGTCCTCTAAAAATGATATCATACTCCCAACATTAGAATCTCTATATGGTGCACATCCAGTTGATATCTATGCATATGAGGTCTCAAATTCAATATATCATATATTATAATCCAAGAAAATTGTGAAAGTGTTGCTGTAACACCCATTTAATTAATATCATAAGAAACATCATTATATATTATGGTCTACTGGAATGAGGATAACTTCTCCAATAAATTAGAAAAAAATAGTAACTAGATCTCCAGATGAGATAATCTTCCATTGAATTCTCATTACCAGGTGTATAATGATTCTAGAAGTCATATTATTGTTGGAAATAAATCCATCACCTCTATCTCTAGTAAATATATTTCTATGAGAAGATATAATTGATATTAATGTTTTTATATTATAGAATATGTCTCTGGCCCAACAGGTATATACACGACATATACAGTGTGAAGACTACCACTCTTAAATGATGATCATTGGTTAAATGTTTCTTATTAGATGGTCTTAACTGATGTGATCCATTGGAAATCACCACCATCTTCTTCTTGAAAACAGAACCAATACATTTCAATGATACATCAATGAACACTATGTACATGACCAAATCTTATAGAAATACCATTATGAGAGTGCTAGTTAACATCATCCTCATGTCCTCAAAGTTCGAAAGGCGCCATTCAGTCAACATGAAATGGTTTCCCTTATAGGGAAATATTTTTTATGATGATTCCACAAAATAGATATTAGGTACAAACCCTCTATTTTACTCATCCAATCTATGGAATATAAGCACCTTGGTAACACTCTTGGTTATCTCCTAAACTAGAAATACCACATCTGTTAGGGGTTTCACTACCACTATTTCCATTAAGATGACATGTCCTAGGTAGTGGACCTCCTAAATTAAAAAATAATACATTGGCAGATTCCCATAAATCAGTTTCACTTAAAATAAATATAATACTACCCTCATGCATGTCACATGCTCATACTTTTATTTTGAGAACACGTTGATATCATTGATGTGTAAAACCTTGAATCAGTCTATTAAAGGAGGAAATATCTAGTTAATTTGACCCAAGAACACTACTGGGGTGTTATTGAGGTTCATGTGCATAACTGAGTAATCATATTGACTATGGAAACAATAGAATGTTTCCTTTGTTATATCATAATTGCATACTCACATATTGTGATAGACTAACATGAGGTCAGTGTTCGAGAACCATTCATACCCGTATCAAATAGTTGAATAGTTTAGTGATATGTTGTTGTTGATACTTTTTTTCGTGGTCACCATGTTCATGTTATTGTAATCAAAACATAATCTCATTCTCTCATACACCATAAAGGAGAACAAGACAATGATTCCATGGGTGAAACACTCGGTCTCAAAAAACCATTTTCTTAGAATTATTAAAACTAAATATTTAGCTCATAAGTCAACGTGGGATCCATATAGTATTTTTTTTGGATATATCAGGTCCATATTGAGGTCTATGTCACATATAGAGTGTCGTTTCCTCATAGTTTATCACAGACACAGAATTTTTTCATGTTTCAATGTTATGGAAGAATGTTCCAAATTCATCCAATGTTATCAAACTCGATGTATGTTAGTGGAAAAAGAATTATTATTATATGTATTATATTATTCAAATTCATAAAAATATTTATATTTTTTTATAAATACCCTGATTCACCATGTATAGGATTTATGGGTAAATTATATAGACAAAGAAACATGTGAATATAAAAATTCTATAAGTGAAATATATATCTATTAGTTTAATAAATGAATAAAATTTTGAGGATTCAATTTCAATAATTATTTAATAACGTTACAAATCAATGTAATCATAGAATAAATAATTTTCCTTTTTATTTATCTGAATTACATTGTTATATTCATTATAATGAAATCACATAATTTTTAATTCAAAATGGAAATTGTATTGATGAATATATTTTAATTAAATGTATTTATATATGTGATTAATTTTTAAATTATTGTATTTAAATTTAATAATATAATATAAATTTTAAAAACATAATATATAAATTGTTTTTTGGGGAAAATGTTTTGTTTTTGAAAAAAATATATTTATTTCTTACTAAATAATTACAAATACAAATTTATATGAAAGTCTCATTTTTGGTAGAATAAATATATTAATATAAAAAATCATTATATGTGGGATATTATTTCAGGTAAATTATGATTTATTTATTTATATTTCATTTTATTAACTACTTTTAAATCCTCTTTATATTCTGTTTTAGTATATCTTTATTTTTTGGTTGAAAAACATGTTTGTCTTTATACTGTTTTAAATTTTATAATGTCAATCAATAATAATTAACTATAAAGTCCTATATTTTGTAATTGTTTTAATGAAATTTAGATAATATATATATATATAAATATTAACTTAAATACATATAATGAGTATTACTAGTAACATAGGTAACATAAGATAATTAATTTTTTTAGAAAATACACCTCTTGAAAATACCATTTTCATCCCATATATGGGTGTAATTTGAAATTTTATTCCACCACATATATAAATTTAATATCGTAAACTGGATTAAAATATATTAATAAGAATTATTTTTATTATCTTATATGTACTATTATTTTCAAAATGAATATTGAAAATATTAAAAATATTTGGTCATCGTTAAGGTAAAAAAAATTTACTAGGGGTCAATGAAATATTATAAGGGATATAATGAACTAAAATTTACCCAAATTATATTATAAATATTTTTTTATATTTTATTATGTATATGATTCAATAATATTTAATTTTTGAGAATTCTGCAATCATGACATCATGGTTATAACATTTTGCATCCAAAAATTACGTTTGTGCCACTCACCTTCAGTTTAAAAAGATGGCCTGTCTCCATTGCACCTAAAACCTTCACATAAATTTTTATCAACCAAGACCTAATATAAATCATCATAAATTTACTACCAAAGGCCATTATACTCAGTTTATATTATAAATCCATTCTAAAAGTATGTTTCTGATAACCTGGGGATTTCTTTCTGAAAAAGAGAAATCAGATTTAACTGATCATTTTAATATTGATTCTTCATCCATATCATTAAAATATTATTAAATTATTATAATATAATAAATTCAGTATCATAATATATATATATATATATATTATTTTAAATAAATAACCAAAATCCATATTCTATTCCATCATATAGAAAATAAAATCATCATGTGTGTGTATTGAATATGACCTCATCGTGAACTAATGCCATGATTTTTTCAGCATCACCTCCCATAAATTATTATAAAAAAAGATTTAATATACATTAATAAATCTGTTATACTTATCAACGTTAAATATATATAATTTCACATCACATATACATTTTTAATTTTCATTATGTGTGGTATACGATAATGTTATAACATGTACATTATCTTACCACCACATGAAGGGATATGATTCATTTTTCATTAATAATTAATATTGAATGTAATAAAGATAATTTTAATGAATATATGAGTATTAAAAGAAATAATAATGAAATTTTTAGACTATTTTTTTTTATTTTAAGATAATATTATATTTTCATTCATACCATTCCACTAAGTAATAAATATTAATGTTACTCATATTTTTTTGAACTACCCCCTGCACAAACAATTATGTTTCCATTTTGTCAAAAAGTAGTATAATGTATAAAATTATTTATAATGAAATAATATTAAATTTATGACATTATTATGAAAAGTTTATGATAAAATATTTTTTACATTCTTTTTAAAATAAATTTTGAAATATGGGGTTGTTACAAATGTGTTTATATGTCCTACATTCTACATGATGGAATAATATTTCATTTTTAATAACTATATTAAAATAATTGTTCGAAAAATATAATTTATTAACAAATTTGATAATTATTTAATTATTATTCATCTATATATGTCTATGAGATGACCTTTTTCCCCATAGTTATCTTACAAAAGTATTTTATGTAAAATATTATTTTAATTGTTTTAAAACATTTGATGTTAACATTTATGTGTTACTAATTATGTATATAATGGAAAGAGTTAACATAAAAAGAAAATTAAACTATGAAAATTCACAAAACAAATTAATTTATTAAAAGTAATTAATTATTCATGAAGATAATGAATATATGTGAACAGTTAGACACATATTAAATGAATTCTTATCATTTTTGTTTCATTGAGGATTATTTTCATGTAAAACATATATTTTATTTTATGAGATGTAGATATATCCCATTTTTTAATTTAAATAATGAATATATAAAATATAATGAATTTTAAATCCTTGTTTTTTTTATTCTTTCATGAGGCTTATGATTCAAATGATTCAAAAGTTATAAGAGACTTTTTTTCAAAATAATATTCAATTAATGATTTATTATTCAATTATTTTCCTCTAATGGAGTTAATTTTTTAATAAAATAAATTGGTGTTTTTATATTTTTATATAATTTTTATAATAGAAATTTTATATTTATTTTTAGATTATTTTTAAAATTATTGAAAAGAAAACATTTATGTTTTTTTAATGGAGTATTTTGAAAAATAAAATAAAAATGGAATATTTTATTTTAAAATATAAAATATATTTTTCCCACCACCATAACCATTAAATTTTTTTTGTATTAAATTAAATTATTTTTTTTCTTAATGAAATAAAAACCATAGTTTAAATTTTAGTGTGATTTTATTATTAAAAAATAAATTTTTATTGGAATGATATTTCAATACCATCAACTGTTTTCTCAGTGTTGTGAATAATATATTTTTAGCATAATGATGAAAATTAAAATTTTTGTATCATGTTATAGTTCATGGAAATTATTTATGATGATGTGTTGTTCTATTATAAACAAAATATGGGTAGTTAATTGATAAACTAATTAT
Source organism: Viscum album (assembly GCA_963277665.1). Taxonomy (NCBI): domain Eukaryota; kingdom Viridiplantae; phylum Streptophyta; class Magnoliopsida; order Santalales; family Viscaceae; genus Viscum; species Viscum album. The sequence goes on from OY728159.1 coordinate 1,268,068,055, forward strand.
GTGTGGTTGTGTTATGAACAGATGATGGCTTGTCATATTTTTAACCATTGACTAGTGGGTCTATGATATCCATCGACTATATTAGGAATGGAAATTAACCGAATGGTAAATTAAATTTTTTGAAAGATATAAAAAATAACGACCTAGATAGGGTTATGTTTTATAATTGTTATCTGGTAGTTTGTGTGGGAATATTATCATTAAAAGGGCTTATTAATTTTCATATTTTTTAATAAAATATTGACTACATCTTAATGGCTAAGAGTATATCATAATAAAATATGTTTCATTAGTTTTTTATGTTATCTAAAAATGAATTTTGATTTGTACATTATATTTGTATTATTAATTTTTTTTAAAATATTTACACAAATAAAAATATATATTTGGAAGGAAAGGTTTTTTTGTGGTTGAATATTACATTAATAAAAATAATTTATATAAGTAATCATGGAATAACAAGATTCATCCTTTTAAATTACATATATTTTTATATTTTTATGTTCATATGAAATTTTTAAATTGTTGTTCTAGGTATTTATGGTTTGGTAAGAACACTGAGTAATTCAGGTTTAAATTTGTGATTACTTTTCAGGATAAGAAATATGGTTTTATATTAAATGTTTTATATTGTGAAGTATTCATATTGATTAAATGTTTTCATATAATATATATATATATATATGATTTTTATATAATATATAAGACATATCACTCTAAAAATATAAAATTGTATGATTAGTCGGAATATAATAAATTTAATTTTTATTTAAATAGACTATATTATGAAGTGTTTATAGCTGATTGCGTTAACCATTCCCCATCGTTTTAGGCCTGTTACTGGATCTTAAAAGATTCATCTATGGTCCTCAAAGATGAACATATGAAAACTATATATTACCAATGAATACAATTAACTTGTATATTGTATTAAATTCAATAAATTGAATTTAATACTAATACTAAATCATTATTAGATTTAAAATTTATAATTATATGTGATTATTTGTGATCCTGAAAACACTATGAGATAGAGAGAGATAGAGGTATAATAATATCCTAATTTTGATGAAACAAACAAAACATGGAATTATAAATTATTAACTAAAGAAAATAATAAATTCGAGAGATTAATAATATATTTAATGTTATTAAGAAACCATCTTATAAATTATTCATTAACATCTAAAACAAAAAACTTTTTAGATTTTAAAATCACCCCTTTTATAATTAAATTTAAACATGAGATGAGGTAAATGAATACCGAATTCAATTAAATTTACACCATCAAATAATATTAACTCCACCATTTAGTAAAATATAATTTTATTGTAATTTCTACCACATTATTATACTAAAATTATGATAAACAACACAAATAAATACATAAGCATGAATTTTAGAAACCAAAATTTCTTTTTAAAGAAACTTTGGAATGATAAAAATATTCTAAGACACATTTTAGATATCCATTACACACCAAATTATGTAATAATTTTTAGTAGATAGAGGAAATAAAAAAAATGATAAAAATTAATGAAGGATATTTTTGAATTACACTTTATAACTACTAACACACCTCAAATAATATGATCATCAAATATGTAATGTTGATAGTAAAAATAATAATAATATTTTTCAAAAATAACCTTCTTAACTCCCAAACATCACAAATAATATTATTATTATAGACGTCTAGATGAAAAAATAATCCATAAGGAATGAATGTATAAAAAAAATTAAATGATAAAAATATAATGAACATTAAGAATCTAAATGAACAAATTAGCGATAGACATAAAAAAATAGTACATAAATTTTCCATGAAAAAAATTATTTAATAAATGGATTCACTATCTTCGATATATGTATTCATTTAAATTTTTTATAAACTAGATTCTATTCGGTGAAATATTTTTTTAAAATAATGCTCTGATTATGAATTTTGTCAGTGTGAACTCAATAGAAATATATGAGACCAGAATAAAAGAATTATTTTTACTGATCATTAATCTTATACAAGGGATATAAAAAATACGTATTTTATTAACTAAATAAATTAGTTTTAAAAAAATTCAACAGAATTGGTTTTTAATAAAATAGTTTTAGATATTAATATTTGATATCAATCATAATTTTTTCAAATACTAATAACAAAATAAAATATTACTTAGAATGGAATATATTGATTTTAAATTGTGAGTGAATGATAAAATTGTTTGGAAGTTAATATTTAATTAATAAATAATAATAAATCCATTCCATATAAGAAATATAATTATTCATATATATGGAACCGCATAAAAAAGATAACATAAAAATGATTGGGAGATCACATATATTAATATAGGTCCTTTTTATATGTAATCTCTATGTAAATGTTGAAGAATATTAATTTTTTTTGTGGAAGAGTTTTAAAAAGGATTTCTAGACATATAGAAGGAACTGGTTTAATCAAACATTATATGGATATGGATAAATTCACATACAATGTTCCAAAGAGTTTTTTGTATCCTTATGATATTGGTGTAATAACTCTCAATAACTATGAGTTTTGGTTTGACTATAAAATATGAAAATGAAATAAACTTCGTGATACCCCATGAGAACAAGAATTTTACAAGAATATATAATCTATCATTAGTAGATTTATTTTCTAATTTCAATACACTATAATTAGAATAAAAAAATAAGCAAATTAAAATTATTTAAATGTTTTACAAAACACACAATTATTTCTCAATACTTATCAATTATGAAATATTACTTTGATTGGATTGAAATGGGATTAATTTTGGATTTTGTTGAGAATTTGTTCAATGGAAAATAATTATCATGATATTAGGATGGGTCATAGAATGGTATACTAGAATAACAATCACATTTTCAAATAGTTTTTATGATTAATCCTTCATTAACATAAATTTTTTGTTATCAGAGGTTTAATTTTATATTTTTTAACTATTAAAAGTTTATTAGAGTTCGTTGGTTTATTTTATATGGTTTTTAAATATCACGTCTTATTTTTTTATATTTGAAAAATGAAAAATAATTTATTTTTTGGTGTAAATCAAACCAAAAATTCAATTTTATTTATTTAACAAAACAATTAAAATTATTTCATTTTAGGAGATGAAAATCACAATGTCTTCCTAAATATAAATAATTAAAAATTCATTTGAGATGTATTTGATAACACATTGATTTATATTTTCCTATATTAGAAAAAATAGAAATATGATAAATTTAAATATTCTAAAACCAATCTTGAGGGTTCAATTTTAATTCTTAAGGATCATTTGTATGTTTTAAAATATAATTCGAAAAACTTGGATTTTCCAAACAATGTGCTTATATAATAAATTTTTATCAAATAAAACAATTTATAAAATGTACTATTAGAATCCATTGGATAGAGTATGAATATTATATGATATGTGATTGCATAAAAAATTATTATATATACTTAATGATTCACATGAGAATAGGTTTCAACCTAGTCAATTTAATCATCATGTTTCTAACAATTAGAAACATAATGAAATTTTTTATTGATATTACTATATAATCATAGTTTATTCCAAAACCCCCTTTTATTTCCAACAAATTGATCATCTTTTTGACTTTACAATAGATTCAAAATGTCATTTATAATGCCTTTATTATGTTACCCTTCCATTTAAAGATACAATGTTTCATTGTGTTGAAAATTTATATGGTTTTACTATTGAAGTTGAGATAAAATGTATAGGTGTTCAACCACATTTACAATAGACTAATTTGTATATGTTCTTGGTAAATAATTTATTACACATAAAATGGGATGGTATTTTGATATATTGAAAACATTTTGCAATCAATAGGAAGGAAAAAATTTTTGTTTAATTTTTCTATGTTTTAAATGGTTTATTTAAAATATAATTTTCCACAACATTTTGTGAATGTTGTTTCGGTAAATATTTATAAAAGAACACATATTAAATTTTTAACCATTTAATTATTTTATTAATAACATATTATGATATTCATGAGTTATAGTTACAATGAAAGACACACTAATTGGATGAAGAATCAAATTTCCAAAATATTTCATCATTTTTTCAAAATGAATCATTCTATGTTTTTTAAAAAATATTAACATTGTGTTTTAAATTTAAAAATTATTCATAAGGGGTTTAATTAAAGGTGTAATGAGGATGTTATTAATTAAATAAACTTTATTATTCATTGCATCACCCATAATATATTTCAAATGATAAAATTCATTTAATAGAGTTTGAGTGTTTTCGTGGATTGTTCAAAATTGCTTATTTACTACCAAATTTTGTGGAGGGGATTGAGGAGTGGGAAAACGATTATTATATCGTGTAATATAACATAATAATTATGTTCATTTTAATCAAAATATTCAAAATATTCAATATTATTTTAAATAATGTTGATTTATTTTTATATTTTCAAATCTTTTAAAAAATTAAGACAGCTTTGAATGATTAACAATATTATTTAACAAAGAAACCCATGTGAATCTTTTAATGACATCGATAATACCTTTTTGATATGTTTCCCACACTATAAATGGAATTTAATGATGAAAATAATATCATTATTGATTATATTTAGGTAATTTGATGAGAAAATAACTTTTTTTATTTAAAATTATATTTATGTTTCAGGAAAAAAATTATGCTTAACCAAAAATTTCAATATTTAAATAAAATTTGTGAATATTTTATAATAGACTAAATTTATTGAGTTTAAAAAGTATTGAGTGTTTTGATTAGTATGGAATATATTAAAAATCCTTGAATCATTATATTATTTATTAAAAAAATTAGACTTTGTATAAAAATAAATTCTATACTCATTGTATAATATTTTTTAAATCAAGAAGTTGTCAATGATTTTTTGACATGTGAGTCAAAAATAATTAATGCATTAATTTTTTAAATATATTTTAAAAAATTCATATAATTGACTAATACCTAGTAAAGACTATTTTCAGATGAAAAAAAGGTTTTTAATAAAAAAAGGATCTATAAAAATTAATGTTACCATCAATTATTATATTTCCCAAAGAGTTATCAATGAATATGAAAAATATAATTCATCTTTATAGATTCTATTGAATTTAAAATGGTCTCAAAATATGGGCATCATGAATCCAGTATTGAGGTATAATATTTTTTCATGCGCTATTCTCTAAAGAAAATTTTCATCGATGATTTCATCAAAATTCTCTATAAATCATGATATTATTAGTAAATATGATTTTTATGAGTAAGGGTAATCCCAATAATAATACCATGCACTCCGTATTAGGAATTCAAAACCCTATTTACCTTTATTTGGTTCCATGTGGTCTTTTTATATGGGGTAATCCTTTTTGATTAAGCCTTTATTTTTTACTTTTATAAGTCCTCACGACCAATTTAAACTTTTGAACTATCTTTTTCGGTCACTTATTGATGTTCTTCATATGAAATTGACTGAACATGATCATAGTGATAATAGTACATTCTATTACTTCACCTAGAAGATTTACATTGTTAATTTTTTTAATGGAGTAGGTTTTCAAGAATTCATTGGTCTAATTGTCCTCTTTCTGCATTCAAATAATCACTGTGATTTCATGTCTTAAATATGATCATGAGTTCAATAACTTCTATAATTTTCAAATTATTAGCTTATTGGGTTTGATTCACATTAAGAGATAAATATATGTAAAACTAATAAGTTTTTCATTACAATAATATATATATAATATAATTCATTTAAGAACAATAAAACATTACAAATGTTTGTAAATATAAAAAAATATCAAATACATTCCTCATAATTCATTCGATGACATTCAAAATCATGATAAAGCATATAAAATCATTAATTCATAACCTTATAAGTATCTTCATAAGTAACAAGTAAAAGTTTAATATTTTGATAAATTAGTTTCCATATAAAAATTTTACAGAACCCGTTTTTATCCTGCCCAAAATTTATTACACTAATAGATTTCATATTTGTTTCAAAATTATTAATACAATTAAGGGTGCATTTTTATTTGTTCTTTAGTTTTAATATGATCATTCATTAATATTTTGGAAAAGGATATGAAGTACTAGTAATTAAAATAAGACATTTTATAATTAGAATTGGTGTATTAGTTTCTATAAAAAAGAACATGTGAAATGGAGTTAGATTCCATTAGAAAATATTACATTGAAATAAATTAATCATTTTTAAAATTAAAATTTATTGATAATTTTGATGAAAAAAATATTTTTACATAAATACATATTCAAATATAATAATAATTTATTGTAATAAAATATAAAAATACGGGAAAGGGGGTTGAAATTACAGATCATAATACTTAAAGAACCAAAAAATAATTAACATATCGAAAGAAAATAGTCAATAATTTTTATTCTGGATTACATGAAAAGAATTTTGATATTGAAAATGATCAAAATTAATTTATGGAAGTATGTGAAATGATTTTAAATTATATATCTTGTAATATTAAATAAAAAATATACTAAATAGATAATCATTTCAGATAAATATTAATATAAGCCATTATATCCACACCTATAATCTCAGGTTATATATTATATATTTATTTTAGCCTGAATAGTGACCAATAACCTATCCCTCAAAATTCAGGCTTGTGAGGTACCTCTTGAGGTTATTTGAAATCCAAGAGATTCATACGACTCTATTTTAGAGTGTGAACCATTAGTTAAGGAGGATAAGGAAAGACATGTTTGTTTTACCATTACAAGCTTCCCAGAACTATCTTTTGATGAAAAAATGTTTAATGTGGGATGGAGAAATTATTAGGATGGCTAGATATCCTTTGAATGATATTTAACATTATGGTTCATGAAAATATTATCGCTTCATCATTTATTGGAATATTATAGAATTTTGTTGAGGAATGTTTCATAAGGTGAGTCATTTAGGAGCCAGTATCGGGTTTTTATATGCTCCAAAGGGATTAATAAATGTTTTTAATTTTCATGGTGGAATGAAACATGAAGGGGAAATTTTTATATTCTAATGAGAGTAATAGATACATCCTCAATGGATAAATAATGTGACACTATTATATGATATTATATATTTTGTATAAATTAAATTTTGGCAATAACATGGAATACACAAAAACCAATGATTAAGTGAACTGTAATATTTTATATGATATTAACATTATAAAAAATGTGGGGGTATGAATAATAATATTAGAATTTAACAAAATTAATGGTTTTTGATAGATAAAATATGTTGATAAATAAGTACTCAATTTCTAATAAAAGAATTATATTTATTAAAAACGAATTATTCTTCAGAAATGAGATTTATAGATTTTTGTAGGTAAATAATATAAGTTATTTCTACACTTTTAGACAATTGATTTTAAAATTTTAATTTTACAGGTTAATATTTCATAATTGGTTAGTTTACATTTTAGATAATTTTTTAAAAAGATTACATGTTTTTAAATAGTGGGTATTAATTATTTTTTTTCAATTTTCATTTTTTATAAAGAATATAAAAATATATATTATGTCTTATTTTTGGTATTATTTGTATAATAAGTTCATTTACATTAATAATAATCCATTTATTTTCATATTAATAATATTATTTTTATTTTGATATTAAAAAATAGTACGAAATAGAAAACATTTTTCATTGATAACCATTTTTGATCTTGTATTGTGAGTTTATTTGAAAAGATATTTTTTAAGAATACAAAGATTAAATTTGATATAATGGATTATATGTTCCTAATTATAATATATATAATTTTTAATTCATCACTCTTTGATATTTTATAATGATTAATATTAAAAATAGTAAAAAATATTACGTTATAAAGGTAAAAATTGGTTTACCGGGGTGGTTATTCCCAAACATAAATACTATCAGTTAGACATATTTAGGGAAATTGATATCGCTAAATTAAATTTATTTCAATTTTTATTCATATAATTTTATATTAATTTGTTATGTTTTATTATTTTATATAATTCTATGGGTGTCCTCTCCCCCACTTATAAAGGACACCCCTCAGTTATAGTCTTTAAACCTTATTGATATGTCATGTTCTACCCAAACAATAAAATTAATCCTCTAATTTTTTTACATGATGTAGTGGTTAATTTCTTCTTAAACGACCAGTTCAAGGGACCTTAAGAAATGATCTAACCGAGGCCAACCAAAGGAGAGTTAATCGGCCTACCTGACCTCATTTAGTTTATTCATTCTTCTGCATACTCTATATGTGTCTAATTCATTTTAAATAATATTGTCATTATACACAATATAATGATATGTCATATTGATCCTAAAACAACCATTATCTATCCTATATCTAAATTAATTGGAAAAATGTATTTCTCATGCCAATGTATGGACTACTGCATCTTAGTAGGGATACAATTCATCTTCCATCACCATATTTCATGGATGGATATTATGATGTGTTCAACAAATATATATAATATATTATGATATAATTATTCATGTTGAATTATAATAATATATATACATTATTACCACCCATTCTATTGGAATACTATGACCTTGTTCATGTGCACATGTGTACAACCACCTCTATATAGAATTGTGGCCCATTTTTCATATATAATTTACATGGATTGTAATAAAGAAAAATTTAGTTAATATATTTTATTTATATTAAATATTTATTATTTCATTCATGTGACTCATTTTTCAATACCATTCATTTATTCTAATAAATATCTAAAACAATGCTCACACATTTGTGCATCTTAATATCACTATTAATGGTGTAATTGATTAGTATATCTCTACCTTATATGGAGTAATATAAATATGTTGATAATTAATATATATAATATTTTAATTGTGAATAACATTTTGTATATGATGTAACCATGATTAATTTAAAAGGATCATAACTAACAAATAAAAATCTTAATGGGAAAACATATAACCATTAAAAACTATAAACAAATATTTTAATGAGGAATAATTAATAACTAGGTGTTGGAATTTTATAAATTTATCATATATGATATAATAAATATTTAAATTATACTATTATATAAGTATAATAAATTAAAATTTATTATAAACTATGTTAATTATCTTTCGAAGAATTTAGACATTGTGGAAAGAAATTTATATTATAAATCTCATTATTTATCCAAATTATTTATTATCAAGTTGAAGAGTATGAACATTTATGAACTATATCCAATGAATCAAATTGATTTTATTCTCATATGGTAATTTTTATATTTTATATTCATTGTTTTTATATTCTTAACATCATAAAATTAGAAAAATTAAATATTAAATTTCATTATGTAAGATGAATTTATTTAGACCCACAATCAAATATTGTTTTTCTTCTCTATCCATATTTTTAAAAATTGTTTTCAAAAATGATAATACTGTTAACTTATTACTGATTAATCTAAATTATCAACCTAATATAATTTTTAAAAAATGGTTTAAAATGAATATTATTTCCATTTTCCAAACATGATTATTGTCAAATTTTAACAACATTGTGAAGGAAATCATAATATTAATGTACAAGAAAATAATCACATTTCCCACTGTCTTGATTGCTTTGTGTTTTCAAATATCTTTTATATGGTTAAGTGGTTATGTTTAAATAAAATATTATCTGTAATTTTTTTTTTTTTTAAAGTAAATAATTTAATTTCAATAATAAAATGGTATTTTATTGAAGAAATAATACAATTAATCATTGATTCACAATTTTGTTAAATATGACATCCATTGAAATTATGATTTCATTGGGATATGATTCAAGGGTACCATCATGATTCTTACTCATGAAGGTATATCATTGTGATGATACAATATTTTTGAAAAACTTTTATCTTCTATGATTTATATAATGATTAAATATTTACAACATAATTTAACAAATTACCATTCCATGAGTTATGGTATATGATCAGAGATTTATGATCATGTGGCACACAATTTAATGGATTATGATTATATTAATGGTGGAAAATTAAATATTAATAATTCCAATACATTGGGAAAAGATGGATTTTTTATGTGATAATGGGAACAATAATGGGAGTGATCCCAGTTCAGTAAGTGACTATGTCCACTATGATACTCTTTCTCGTGAACCTTGAGTAAGGATATGATGAAATTTGGATTAAACCTAATAAACTATAATATTCATTGACGTTTTTATTGACCAAGGAAATGATTTTTCATTATTATATTCTATAAACATATTTATTATGAGAATATTATGAATTATTCCCTCATGTTATTTTATTATAATATAATTATTTTCTTATGTACATCACTGATTTTATCCATGACATGTGACTATGATATATGATATGCATGTTATGGATTTTAAATGTTAGGATCATGTTATCTTAAACATAGTATATTGTTTGGTTTATGTGATCATTTTTACTCCCTTTTAACCCCCTTCCAATCTTCAAATATCATATATTATTATTTTTAATTTCACCACGTTGTTAAGAAAATATATATGTGTAATATTGTTTTTATGTGTCTTAGCTTTAATGACGTTTTTGCAATAAGTCGTAGATCTCTTATGTACAAGTTTCTTATGTATTGAATTTCATAAATACACTAATAAAACATGATTATGACATGGATAATTTTGTTTTATTTTTCATATTAATCTAATAGATGAAATAATATCATAGGAAATATTTAGATTACTATAAAAATATATTGAACATGTTACTCATTAGAATTTACTATGTATATAGAGGTAATCCTTTATATTTTCTCGATAATGGAACTTGAACCTGTATGATGGTACACCTATATGAGATAGTACTGAACAAATGTGAATTTTTTATGTATCCTCCACAAATATTTGGATGTTGTTACTCCACCTCCTTAACAGTGGGTCTTCTCGATAAAATCTACATCAGGACACAAAGAAATTACTAGCTGGTGCAGAATGAAATTACCCATGAAAATTATTTTTATAACATGTTCTTAACCCTTTTGGAGGAAAAATGATGACGATTAAGCAATATATAGTATAAAAAAATAAAATATTTTGGAATAAAAATATACATTACACCAATACATTACCCAATGTTAATAGAATAATATCATTTCTTATTGAACATCATATATTATGATTTTTATAATATGTGGTGCCTATAGAATATAGAGTGATGATTAAATAAAAAATACAATATAGTACTAACATTATCAAAATCCATCTATTGAAATAATATTGATGGTTAGAAATGAACATATTTTAAGAATTGAGATATATTTTTATATGGGTTTATGTGAATGGAATGTATATCCTAAAAAAGAAATAATTGAACGTGATAAAAATATTTGAAAAATTTACCATGAATATTAAAAATAATTCTAATAGAATGATAATATATCAATAAATGAATGTTTAGATACAAAAAACCATTACTATGATGGAAAAAAATAATTCAATTCAAACATGAATAAAAAATCATGATTTTCCTACTAAATTCCAAGGAATATATGATGACTGAAAATAATATATCCTTGAGTAGTGAAACCACTATACAGTGGGATTACAGATCATAAAAAATAATATTGGAAATAATATGAAATGATAATATGAAAAACCATTCAGATATTGTAACATGTCAATCAAAACCCATTGATTGATTTTTCATTACATTATTCATGATGTTCCTTATATAAATAAATTTCAGGATATATCATTTGAAATAGGCAGTATATATACGACATTAATGAAATTTGGTTTATAATAAAAAAAATGTGTCTCAAATAGGGAAATTTGAGAAGGAATCACCTTTCAAGAATGTAAAATTTTTATTCAACACAACTTGAATTTCACTGATGAAAAATGAGAATACAATTACATAAAACTATAGTTCATATTATGATACACGAAATAGGTATTAAACCCACATAAGTAAAATTAGGTGTATAATACCAAAACTATATTTAAGATATGAAATTAGACATAAACACTTACAAACATTGGATCATTTAAACCAAAATGTAATGAAAATTTTAGCATGAAATAAATTTAATATCATGAAATATAATATAAAGTGGAAGGAAATAATATAAATGTGTGTAATTTACAACATAAAAAAACATTGTGTATAACATAAAAATGTCCCAATAAAACGAAATTGATACCAAAACCCTTGCCCATTGTCTATAATTTCATTATTATAATTCATACTCTCCTATAAAAAACATTGATATATTAATTAATTTACTAAAAAACTTTCTTATATATATTTTATATTTTAGTCATGATATATAACCATTCTCTATATGAATTATTATAATATTTCACATATTTAGTTTATAATTTTGATAATTTATACTTGTTTAATTACAATTATTTATATATTCAATATTAATTCATTATAAAAAATAGTGGGTTAATAAGTTTAATTTTATGGATTCTCTATATTATTTTATGATGTCTACATATCCTTTAATGAGTTTTTAGTATTTTTCATTAAATATTAAATTGATAAGAATCATGTTTTATTGGTTTTTCATGAAACATGTGTGTTTTCATATTTTATGAATTAAATAATGATATGAAATAATTAAAATAAAAACATCATATTTATATATAGTTTATATAGTTTAACTAAATATGTTATCATAGTCATCAATTACAACAATGTAATGTTTTGTTCATGTAGGTGGTTAACCCAATACAAACAGGAAGTGACCGTGATTAGTGGGAGATTTTGAGATTGATTAGTTATAGTACTGTTATACCGGGAGAAGAATTATCAAATTTAATATTTAATATTATTATATAAAATAATTATATTGATATAAATTAAGAATCAATGTTTTTTAAATTATTAATGGATTTGATGTAATCGTTATCCTCTTAGTTTGCTTATTTTAAATGGTTGTATAATAATGATCATTGGATTAACATATCATTAATTGGATATATAATTTTTTATAAAATATTCTTAATGATAACATTAAATTATATTTATCCTTTAATTACTTGATTTGATACATCCTTGTAATGTGATGAAGGAAAAAAATGTTACATCATTTTAGAGGTCATATGCACATCTCAAGGACAATAGTTTTAATTTTTATAATTTATAGGATATATGAATTAAAATTTAAAACAAACATAATATAGTAATATTAAATTATATAACATATAATAAATTCACCATATAATTTTTTCAAGATAAAAGTTGAAATAATATACTTTAGAAGTAAACTGTGTATGTGATAACATTCATGTTGTGGAATAGAATTTTTATTTGATATCACATTGATTTTGAGGATAATAGGATATATATGAATAACCAAGATAATATGTCAGCAGAATATTTTTTATCATGATTAAAATATAATATTTACAAAGAATAATTTTATGTTGAGGTGTATTCATGTGTGGTAAAATTTTTATGATTTTATAAATTAATGTATTGTCACTTTTGGAAACACCTTTACATTTTTCAATAACGAGAAGTGAATTACAAGGTAAAAAAGATTAATAAATTGAAAATTTATATGGTATAAATGTATAATTATATAAAAATATCAAACATTAAATTTGAGGAACAATGTTTAAATGTTTGAGGACCTTTACATTATCTTAAACTGAATATAAACATTTTTGTGATAAATATTTTTTCAACATAGTAATAAAAATTATATAGTAAATCAAAATGGATAATATTAAACTGTTTTAATCATGTCATTTAAATTTTCAAAAAAAATAGAAAAAATTCTACGGTATTAAATGTCAATTTTACATTAAAAACAGTTCATCGTGTTAAATATTTTATCTGAAAAATATGTTTTTATAATTTTAAAATTATATATATGAAAAAATTATCATGTTTTATAATTTTAAGGATATGAATAGATTTATTCTTAATTTAAAAAACATTATGAGGATTACAAGGAATCCCAAAAATAAACCACATTATAAAAATACATGATTTAAAAAGAAAACTAATAGAATATTTTAACATTGATACATTTTACTGTTGTTTTAAAAAATACATACATAAGATTTATAAAAAAGAAAATTAATATTTAAAAATGAAAAATATTACTATATAATTTAATATTTTATAAAATTTATTGTTTTAATATTTTCTTGGTTATATTTACATTACAATAATTTCATTTAAAATATACCTTACATAAATCTGATAATTATCATCTAAAAATCCACCTTTATATAAAATGATTGAAAAAAATTATATATAAATTTTGATATGTTTAGATAAAAAATTAAATTAATATTAATGAATAAAAATTAAAATTTTTTATAATATGATTTATTTAAAAAGTATATAGTATAACGTAAAACTATATTCATTGGATATTTACATTTTAAATATAAACTAATTTTATTTTTATTTATTATCATTTTCCAAAACAATATGTCTAATAAAATTGTTAATAATAAACATGAATTATTACCAATAATCATATGTCACATGAAAAATAAATTAATATAGGATAATTGAATTTTTTTACAAATATAGTTTGTAAACAAAAAATGATCTTCTTATTCATTTAATGTAAAATAATTTAATTTTTTTCATATTAAAACTATTATTTATATGAATTATACATATATTTTATAAATCAGTTTCTTCGATTCATTTTAAAAAATTTCCTTGGGTAGGTTATAATTGTTATACTTATATATATATTATATCTAAATATATCAGTATTTAATTTATATTTCCCTCATTGGTGGAGAATGATATCAAAAGATTAATTTTAATCATATAATATGGTATTGGTACTTTACATTAACCCCCTTCAAAAAAATAATTTCCTTTCAAATTGACTCGTAATATTTTCAGTAAGGAACTTATAATTAACCATAAACTATGAGGTGATAGTTTCCTTAATTGTGATGTAGAGTAAAATATATATATTTGGAAAATGATTAAATGAGGATTATGAGAAGATATAACTCATTCATAATATAACAATGAATTATACAAATTGAATGAGTTATACATCGATATAGAATAATATGTATCAGAAATGAAAATGATTTATATGATAATCATACCACTCAATAAATTGTAATTAGTTAAAAGACACATGAAATAAATCACAAGATAATATAGATAAAAACTAACTATATAATAAATCATAAGTAGTGTTGTAGCATCTTTCTTTATTTTCATGGTTGTTGGTGACTATCTCACTTGTGAGATGATACATTGGAATATTTTGATGAATGGTTTCCTATAAAAATCAATTGAAGAAATAGAAATTTTCAGATCATCTCTTTCTTGTATAGTGGAATGTTTGATAATATTTTATATTTCATCATTCCCAAGATTCCATATTTATCATCCCTAGTGTGTTCGGGTCTTTTAATATATTTAAATTCTAAAAAATATATCAAGAGAGCTATTTTATCATAAGAAAAAAATTCCACTCTCCATCTCCATTACACTATTATTATTGATGTAATATCTTGATTATCCCTCCCAACCAGGGTTATTTCTAGTAACAGTTTCTACTAAAACCAATAAAGGTGACATGATGAAAAATACATGTTCAATATGTGAATTATCATAACAAATAATTGAAAATGGAATCATAATTAAACCCATTTAAACATATCATCACCATATCATGTAATTCCATTAGTCCAACCTAAATCAATCATAGATTACCCAATATCATTTTAGGTTCAACCTAGGTTACATTGAGTTTGGTTCTCTTATAAATATTACCATGAACATCAAAACATGATCCCTAATTATAATTAATTTTTATTAAAATACAATACACCCAAAAATCATTGAAATAGATTCTCTCAAAACCCATCGTATCTTTCCACAAATACTATTATTCATAATGTACCCAAGTATAGATAAACCATGATCATATATTTCAAATAAAATACCTTTACGATATCTTTTCTGAATATATAAAAAAATTGAACTACCAAAATATTAAATATTTCTAAAAAAGATAACACTATCATTTGTGGTAATGTGGTAGTAACCAATAGTTCATAATGTAACACACTAGTCAGAAAAAAAATAATAAAAAAATTGAGATGAAATTAAAAAAAATCATAAATAAATTATAAATATTATGGATTTTGATATCACATAAAAGAAATTTTGAAAATAAACCATATATTTATTTTCTTAGCATAAAACATCAATTAAACCAAACACTTATCTATCCCTAAATCATGTGTTATTCAATATTTATCCCAAAAAAGTATCTTAATTTAATAACAAAAATTCTCAAGGTTATTTATAACATTTAACATATTTAATTAAACCTTTGATGACAAACTATAAACGAATAATACTGGTATGCTTCAAATAATATTACGAAGACATGGATCACTAAATAATTAAGATTTATGAAAATATCATAAATTAATTTCTATTATTATATCACACTCAAAAACTTTTGTAAGACTATAAAAATCACATTTTTGATCATAATATTAAGATAATATGACTATAAACCATATATTAATGCACTCGTGTTCTGTTATAATAAAAGTTATTCTTTATAGATGTACCTTTCTCAATTTCACATTTATGATCGAACATAAATAAAATATGACTTTGTTAATATTCAAAATATTAATATGAAAACATAAATATATATATTTCATCCCTTATGAATTATTTTTTAACATATAATTCTATATAATCAATACGTTACTCCTATATAAAATATATCATTATCCAAGGTCATTTTTCTAAAAGGTTATCTACCTATATTAGTTTCCATTATTCTTAATCATTCATAATTTATCACCATGTAAATTTGAAAAACCAAAATATATACCTAGATAGAGTCTTTTTAGGTGTTCTATCTTAGGCCCACTCACTATAAATCAGGGTTATTATTGAGTTAATTATGAACTAACCATTTAAATTGATTAAACCCAGTTGAATCTATCCATAAACACATACACTCACTAATATCAATATATATAATTATTTATAGAAAAATCAATATATTCTCTATTTTACTAAAATATCCGGATTTTATTCTATACGTTAAACTAATCTTTTTCTTTTAAATTTTTTTTCTCTTAATTATTAAATAAATTGTTCATTATTACCTAATAATTATATCATATTCTCTTAGAATGTGTAATCCATAACTACATATTTTATATCAACCTTAAAATAATCATCCTTTCATTATCCTAAAAAATTCATAATATTAAAATTTATCTAAAAAATTCCCTTAAGAGAAACTGTAGAATCAATGACCACACTCCCAGATTTGGTTCCATAAACCAATATATTAAATAAATTCTTATATATCCAAAAACCAATTATAGGCCTAAAAATACATAATAATAAAAAATAAAAAAATTTAATCCATTATATCAAAAGTATATTTTCAGGTTTACATGATTATAGAATTAGGACACAACATAAACTATTAAATCTCATTCTATTAGAATTAAATAGATAATTTTACTATAATATATTAAAATAATTAATTATTTAATATCCTTACAAATATTCAACTATTTATTTTACAAATTATATCCTTCTAATGTGTCACAATTACTAATTATCATTATAACTTAGGGAAATGGAAACAAAAGAATTTGAGAGCTCAAATGCTCAAAAATGGAATATTGTAATTATGGTAATCATGAATTATTCAATGAATAAATATTATGGATATAATAGGTAAAACAATATTAATCCATAATCAACTCAAAACTAAGATCAGGGTATATCTATGTTGAATATGGAAGAAATAAATCAAATACTAAAAAATGCTCTGTCTCATGGGACCATTTGATGCATTGAGGGGCTGTATTATTCTAGACCCCAACCTTAAATAGATAATTTATAAATAATTCAACATATTATTAATCAGTATCATTCATCCAATTTTCAATGGAAATTAATAATCAATAACATATGGATATCCAAATAAATATAAATGAAAAAAATAAAATATATAATAAAATGACAGTATTAGTAAATAATCATCAATAATACCAGTAATTTTACATGTGCAAATAAAAGGGATATCCTGATCATATCTTATCTAGAGTAAGAAGGTGGATAGTTAATAAATACATAGTAAACATCTCTATAATAATAAATTTGAAATAAAAATTAAAAAATGATAATACATTACATGTTGCAATAAAATTATTAACACAATCACGAGCCATTTATAGAAAGAGGGTGGGTGGTTAAAAAAACACATTCAAAATGAAAATAATCATCAATATTAGGATAAAATACATACAGAACAATAATAATTTTACTGATTTTTATATAATAACAATATTTATAGGATTTAGTCATCCATTATATGTTATATAATATTTTATATTGAGACCTTATAGTGAGATGAGTATAAAGCTATTTCAATATCGAATTAACATGATTATAATTCATATATAGAACTATATTTGATTTTTACAATAATGGAATATAAAGAAAAAGGAATAAAATTTACAAATATTTTATTTAGTATGAATTTCTATACCATAAAACTATTATACAATAAAAAATAATTCAGTCAATTTTCATTATGTCCATGAATTTTACAAAAATAACTTCAATTGAATGATCACAAATCTATAAATGAATGTTTAGTTATAAAATATAATTACTAGTAGGGAAATGAATGATAAAAGATCTAATTGATTAATGGGTAATAAATATTCTAGAAAATTACATTGTATTCATGGATTATTATAAAAACATTTCCATTTGAAACTAATACAACATACAATGTAATCATGGTAAAAAATGTACAATGACTCAATGAATAAGAATTGTTACTAAGAAAACACTTGCTACTTGATTATCACTTTAATTGTATTACCTCATAAGAGTGATCTTAAATTATATCATAAAAACATATAATAAGTAAATTTAAGGATATAAAATTGTAAAAATGTACTATATAAAAACACAATGGAAATTAGGTGATTAATACAAATATATTCTCCAAGAGAGAAAATTGAGATAGAAAAGCACGTTGAAATTATTAAAAATCAAATAAATAACAATTGAATGATATGGATTATAAATAATCCTCAAATAAAATTATAAAAAAATTATTATTATTATATCTCAAATAGGCATTAAATGCATGAAAAAAGTAATTAGGTGCAAAATTCAAATTATATATGTGACATGGGAATTTGATATAGAAACCCTTAACACCATAAGTAAATTAGAAATAAAATCTCATGATAAAGATAACATGAAATGGGACATTAAATATCTTTAATTATAATATAATCCTGATAAATGTATTAAATTTTTGTGGAAATAACCACATAAAAAAATAACATGTATTAAAACATAGTCATTTCTCAATGAAATGAAATTGAGTATAAAACACATTCTGATTATACTGAATTCCATAAAAATAATTTAAAATCATATATCAGACACATTTATATTATATTAACAAAATATATAACATTATTAATATCTATTTTTATTCATAATGTTCATAAATAGTCATTTTATATATTTTATTTCATCATATTTTCTTCATTGGGGTTTTATAATATTGATATTTTTTACATGTTTCGTAATAGTGGTGTTCATAAATATTATTCATCACATATTAGCCATTAATATGTCAATAATTTTACTATCTTATAAAATTTATAATAATTTTTTATGTTTATAAATTATTTTCATGTGAGTTTTAGACATTTTCATTGATTTTGAAATCGATAATAATCATTAGTTACAAGTTTTTTGAGTAATTGATGGTGTTTTATTTTTTGATTAAATAATTTTTCATGAAAAAAGATATGAATAAATAAAAAGACAATAATTTAATATTCAGATCATATTTTAATTTTAAATATGCTCTAATAATCATCAATGATTTAAATTTGGGGGATTGTACAACTAGGAAAAAACATTGAACCAATCATGGACCTAACAAGAATATTGTATGATTATTAGATTTTTTGTTTTTTACTTAATTATAACAGGAGAATATTGATTATTATTTTTTTAATTATGGAATATTATAATTTAATGTAATTATATGAATAACTAATGAATATAAAAATATTTCCCAATTTGAATAAATTGTAAGTCACTTAGTACACTAATTTAAAATCATTATGTTTCCAATGGTTGATTTTTAATCACACAATGAATTGGTTCCATAACTTATCAAAAAACTAATAATTTCATAAATATAAAATTTTTCTTTTAATACCTTCTTTACTTCCATCCTTGGAATTCAAAAAAAAATTAAACATGTTACAACATTGTGGCGGAAGTCCGCATAACCCACAAAAAACATTTTTATTATTTAATGGATATAGGAAATAAATAAATAAGGATATTCAATTTAATATTGTAATAATAAAATGTCAAAATGAAAATAATATATTTTAATTAGTTTATATAAAATAAATTTTAATTATTATTGTAATGAAGAAAACTATTAACAAGATCATACTAATGTTGGGGATATGAATTTTCTTGGGAAGTCTCCTTAAATTTGAGAATCATACGCTATATATGATTATATATTAGATAATATTAGTGAAATTGGGATATATTTGTTGAAAACTAGAGGAATTTTCTTTTTTAAATATTATAATAAGTGCATATTTATTTGGTATAAGTGGTATGATTTTATATGTTATTGTAAGGGAATGATCCAGAACCCCATTACAGTTTTCATTAATATAATGTACATTTTATTGTACCATAATATAAAATTGTATAAAAGTATAGGGGAAACATATATTGGTTGAAAAAAATATAACCTTCAATTCAAGAAAAAATATTATTTTTTTGATCTTTTACTTTATAATAAAGAAAATTTAACCATTTTATATTTAATGAAGAAATTATTTTTTATCATTAGTAATTATTTTTAAGGAAACAAATCCCATTTTACACAATAACATAATTTATATTTTCAAATTCAATGAAAAATACCTTTTTATTATATAAAATATATATATGTATGAAAATTTATTTTCAAAATAAAATCAATTAAATATTTAGACATGTTTTTATTAAAAAAATTATTATACATTTCAATTTATATATATGATAACATTCTCATTGATAGAAATGTTAATGGAAAAGCAATTAACTTATATGAATTTAAAAAATGTTACAAGTCTTACATGGAATAAAAAAAATAAACTAAACTTGAAAATAATTGATTTTAAGTGAATTAAAAAAATTATTTCAATGTATAATTATACATTTGTTTTAAAAGTTTTTTTATATGTTTTGAATGTTCAATATTTTTCAAAAAATATTTTGTTAATAATTAAATTCATTTTTGATTATATTGAGGGTTCTTTGTAAGAAACATACCATTATTGTGGTGAATCTTTCCTAGTATCGTGTAAACATTTTCCATTGGTTTGGTATACCTTGTATGGGTTTTTTATGGTTGTTTTGGGTAAATATTTTGAATTTTGGAAGAAAGTGGGATAGTGAAAATTTGGTTCATAGATTGAAAAAACAATCTTCCCACCATTATAAACTATTAAATCTTAAAAAGTAGGTATTTTCATGGGTGGTGAATGATTTTTAAAAGAACTATACATATTATTAGTAATTGTTTGTCCCCTAGAAGTTTTACGTAGTTAGATAACATGAATGGGAAAACTATGCAACCCATCCCATGAAACTTTGTGCTGAGTTTTTATTCTCCAAAAAGAATTAATTAAAAATTCTGAGACACTTTTATTTCATGAACATTCTCCCCCTCTCAACCTATGATTTCTTCATTTTATTTTTTGGGCCCTAGAGAATATTCATATGTTCTACAAACTCTATCTATAAGGAACCAAATATCAAATCGAATGATCTACACGTCTCTCAGTAACGAAATTGTTCAAATGTGTTATCCAAGATCTCTCACATCTATTTCTGATTGAGGAATACTTTATTATTTCTCTATTGAATGGGTTTAGATATATGTTATGATATATATATATATATATATGTGTGTGTGTGTGTTTGTGTTTGACATTCGATCAAGAATTTGGGTCAAGATCTCCCTCTTTGTTGTGGAATGCAATGTTCTACTTCAATTTGTGGAGTTTCTATTTTAAAAAAATTTCCAATGATATTGAGGTAAGATTGATAAATTTAAAATAATATAATCATGATATTAATTATCTATATGAAATTGTTAATTATTAAATTCAACATTTGTAAATTTCATCTTTAATTGTATTAATTTATTAGTGAATTAATTAATTGAATAATTTGAATATGGAATTCATGGGATATTGGGATAAAGAAATTTTCCAATTAATCGGATCATGGAATTAGTTAATTGATGGGATAAGGAATTTATTGTGAATGAGAATCATGGGATTGGTTGATTTACCTTAAATAGGTTATGTTTTGAATTATTAAATTCTGAAAAATTATTTAATGATTAATTTTTCATATTACTCCATGTGATTAATGTGATGAACCACATTCAACATGATAATTAAAATGTGACACATTGATGAAATGATTTTATAAAAATGTTTATTATTCAAAACAATTATTAATTTTATATTGTGATATATAAGAGATTGTCAAAAATATGCTAATGTTATGTATGTAATATATATGTGTGGTACCTGGAATGATGCTTCAAAAGTGCATATTTGATTAATGAATAATCATGTGTGGGGTGTGTATTGATGCTTAAAAAAGAATAGTTGATAATGAGATGGTATGAGATGGGGAAAGAAACTATAAAATAAATTGGGTCTCTATATATGCAATTGTATACATAAAATGATGGAATTGGACTATGGATCTACGTTTTATGAAATTAAACTGGAATTAATTAATAAATAGAAATCCATGATTTATGTGATATGTCATATCCCTTTTGGACTGTTCATAGACCCACACATCTTGATGCTCGTATTGATTTTTTGAGAGTCTTGAGAACTTGGGATATTTATGTGGTTATGTAAAGTACAATTGAATTGTTAAACTTGCTATTTTATCACATATAATTAATTATTTATACAATAGTATATAATTTTCTTACTAGATATTGTCTTATACAACTTTTTTGTGGCATATTGTGTCATAGTTACACATTAATCAGGTTTCCGGATTCATACATGAATTGAATTCATATTTTAATGATATGATAAAGGACTGATACCTATGTAATATGGATGATTATGGATGGATCAAGGCTATGGAAGTAGGAAAAGATGTCAGGAACTTTTTGGGAGATGTTTGGTGTATTTTTTATGTTTTCATATTGAAACATGTCACATATATCACATGCCACATCTACAAATTTATATTCAAATGTTGTGTGCCTACTTTGTGAATCACATGATAACATTTTTATTCTGGTTATGATTATCAATATTTGGTTATTTCATATCTATTTAATTTATTTTATAGTTTCATGAAGAATTAATATTGTCCATATGTTAAATATTTCACCCTTGAATCTATTTGGATGAATTCCATGTATGAAGAGGAATCATTGAGAACATATATTCAACCATCAAAGGGAATTAGTATCTATAACTCAAGTCTGGATAATAAAAAGTATTATTAGTGGAATATTTTATTTCTTTTCGTTTAACATACTACGTTATAAAGGTAAATAAGATAATAGAATAAGTCAGCCCTAAATCAAGATATTTTACATTGGAGTAACTGGCCCATTTTGGTGGAAAACCACGGTGCCTCGTGGTTGATTATTAATATTGATGTTCTTTGTTATAGTTTGGTGTTATTTTTCCATGGTTGTTTAAATTTTTGTGTGATGTTATTATGTTTTAAATTTTATGATAATTTACTCTTGGCCCAATATGGAAACAGTGTTGAGAATACATGAATCATTCTTTGAATTCATAAATTATGTTGTCATGCATCATTTTAGACAGACACAGAAAATATGTTTTTGGGGTGAACTATTTATATGAATAGTGATTTTTGAGTTTATGCAATTTAAATAAAAATTATTCCTAATATGAAATAATAAATTGGGATCAATGAAAATGAGTCAATATGAAATTGATAAACGATTTCATAATGAGAAACATGAACTATTAATGTGTTTACCCTTTTTATTAACCATTATATAGATGAGTGATGGATGATGGTAGTGATGGATCCTCAATATTGACAATGTGGTGGGGTCTAGGGGAATGAATTATTATGGATTAATTTGAAAAACTATAATTTAAAATTGTTAATTCTAAGATATGTGTTCTAAGTTGTGGATTTTATAGTTTAGAGATATCCACGAAAATTATTCTTTTTGATATGGATACAAGTTGACATGAATAGAAATATGCGTCCTTTAGTGAAACCTGAGGCCCCAATAGATCTTAATGTGGAAGGTGGAGAGATTATTCGAGTGAAAATTGATATGTTTATGATTTTCATAGAAGGGGACCCAGTGTGGGATGTGAAAAGTATGTCCAACTTTACATGAGTGATGTAGTTGTACAACCCTCTAAGATTTAAAGGAGATGGTGGACCAAATGAATAAGACTTCTTGATTGGGTCTATTTAGATGATACCTGAAGAGATAAATAAATCTTCTAAGAAGAGATTTCAACTTGTTGTTCTCATAGTATATGGTCACGATTTTAAATGATGGTACTTCCAAACATGGAATGAAATGATTATGAACATTTAGTGGAAGGGCATTCTGTAGATGTTCATTGAGAACTTTTACCCTGAGACTCTCATGTTAGAGTGGATGGTTGAGTTCATGAGTATGACCCATGATATTATTTTTGGGTTGTGGTATACCAAACACATCACATATTTGAAGCACTATTTTCAATATTTTTAGGGTTTGGATTCTAGATCAGAAATATGTTTTTAGGGTTGAATAAATTTTTGATTATGTAATTGGTTATCATTTTCTAAGATGAAAATGTATTCTAAGGTAGCGAATCAGGCTGTCATATATGATCCAAACCTCCAGGAGGTTTCCTTTGGAACCATTGGATGTATCACCTAGACTACCTGAAGGTACATATTCTGAGTGTATGAAATGTCACAATGAAAATTATAACCATAGTAGTGGAATGTAATGTGGATTAGAGGGAAGTGAATGTTACTAATGACCCTTCGTGCATGATCTACCAACTGTGTGGTAGGCCTAGTCAAATTTATATAATGTTTCCCCAACCACATTATAGTTTCGAGACAATTGCATGATGGGGAATCTATAATGGTTCTATAGAAACTAACAACAAATAGATAGTGATCGATTTGCCAATGGGTAAGGGATCTTCTACCACATATAATGGTAGAATTATTAGTTCTACTGAACAAGGTGGTCGATGCAGAAAATATTGTACTTCCACAAAAGTGATCTCATATAAGTAGAGTTTTTTATCATAGGTGGATTATAATGAATTAAAAGAATGAGGTGAAGGACTATTACTTTCATTTCATCCTAGACTTGTGGATAATATGGTTAGCCCATAATATTAATATGTACTATTCATATATATTCTATTATTTCTACATCCTTATTTGATATTTGTACCTATCATTATTTAATAACTACACACATTCTAAATGGGTTGAACCTGGAGGTGGTGATTTGATGTGGGATTATATCAATCAATTATCTTTTTGGTATGGTCTAGAGACATATTCGTGTATAGGTTATGTTCTTTCAATTATTTGGAGTACGTTTTGTTATTAGAAATATTCATTTTTACTATTTCTTTCTATGAATAGATTTTTTTGTATGTAACTGTTCACATCATATTGGGGCCACATTTTTTGATACCACAGTGGTCCTTCCTTTATCTGTCATGAGGGTGATAATTATATTAATCATAGGGAGTGTGATAGCATGGAGGGTAGTTTAGGGGAGATTTATCATAATATAAGAACCTCACGGCCCATGGTGCAAGTATCATGTTGGATGTTGGGGATGTGAATACTGATTTTATTCTACCCATCTTGTACAGGATCGATGATGTGTTTTTAGAGGCCCTCTTAGGTCTTCCACCTAAGTGATATGTGAAATTCAATATTGAGATCATTTATAAAGAAGATTCATTTTCCAATTAAAAATAAAAAATGGTACCAACATAGATTTGGGTGGTTAAGACTCAACTATAAGAGTGGTTGGATAAAGAGTTTATTCATATGAGTATTTCACCTTGGGTCGTTTAGTTTTTCTTAAAATGAAGGCAGATAGAATGTTAAATTATTGTGTTGAAAATCAGAATATGAATTTTAAAATTGTGAAGAAACTATATCGTCTTCTATGTATAATTGATATATTTAAATGTTTATGTAGATATTATGGGTTCATTAAAATATAATTGAGAGTATGTTATCATATGTTGAGAGTTAGACCATTTCATATAAAACAGACTGCCGTCAGATGATTGTATGAGCATTATGAGTATGCTGTGATTTTATATAGGATGAATAATATTATAATAAATTTAATGGCCTTTAGGAACCAAGTATTTCATTTATAACTATATCATTTTTTCATTGTTTTTTTATATGAATAAATTGTTTAATCCAAGATACTTGCTGATCATGCCGAATATCTTAACCTAATGTTGACTACTTAGATTGAGAATCAGCTATACTATGTTATCATTATGACAATTCTATATTGATGAGGTATATTTCTAGGGTCACATCATCTCAGAAGATGTTGTTTTAATGGAAAAAAATTTATAGGTTTTTTTGGGATCGTCCCATGAAATCATTTGATATGTACAGTTTTATGTTTCTATCATTCTATTATTAGAGGTTTATCTACTAATTTTCTTTCTCTGAGGAACCATATTTGTTATTTTCTAATAAGGATGTGAAATTTTATTGGTCTAGAGCATGTGTGAAATCATTCCAATAATAGAAGAATCCATTTACAACCACTCTGATCCTACACCAACTTGAGTCATGTGAGATGTATATAATTTTTATTATGTATATAGTAATATGATTGGAATAGGTTTGATATAGTGGGGGGGATCATGTTGTGGTGTACGGTTCATGGAAGATGACGCAACAAGAAAAAAATTAACCAAAAAACACCATTGATTTTGCTACACTTTTGTATAGTTTGATGTGTTGGCCACAATATTTGTTGGATGGAAATATAACATAGTATACTGATAAAAATGAATAATGAATATCATTTAAAAATGAGAATTTAGTATCATACAAATAGAGATTTGTTGAGTATATATACTATTTTCATTTTGAGATATTAGATACAACCATTAAGGGAAAAAGTGTTACGTATGCTTTGAGTAATAAAACTCACACTCAGTCATTTCAGGAGTCTAATGATTAGTTGACTATAATGGCGATCATTTCATAGATAAATGTTTTGGTCCAGGTGAAGCCGATGTACATGACACTCGTAAATGTGACAGTTGTATCAACAATTTTTTCCTGGGTCAAAGAAAGGAATTATGTTGATCATGATAGTTTGGAGTTGAAGGAAAACCATAAATGTGTGGAGTCACATTTACACTCAACCATAGATAAGGATGAGCTCATATTTATTCAGGTTGTGGTGCTTGTGTCTAATTGTATGTGGGTTTCTCTAATTCATGAATACCATTCTGTGAAGGGTCTCATGTCTCCATGTTTTACACAAATTTGACTTTACCAACATAGACAATACTGGTGGTCTGGTACGAAAAATGATATTATAGTGTTCGTGAAATAATATTACACCTATCAATTAGTGAATTTCATGCATCAATGACCTAGTTGTATACCTGAACCATCCCCATTCACGAATGGATGTTGGATGACGTTTCCATGGACATTATAATGGATTTTCTAGGTCTCCTCATAATAGTGATTTTATTTAGGTGATACTGTGTCAATGGATGAAAGTAGAACATTTCATGGGGATATATATTACATTCTCAATGGATCTATTGGGAGACTTGTATGTTTTAATTTTATTATATTTTCTTAGGCAGACATACCGTTAGATTTATACAATATCTAATGTTCCACATTGCAAATTAATAATGGACTCTCGAAAGATCATTGTAAAAAAAAGTATTAATGATTATTAATTTACACCCATTTAATGATATATAGTTGAAACCACCATATTGACATTTAATTATCTACTACAACCATGTTTTCTAGTCTTTGGTCACTCTTGGCAGAAGCATGTAGTGCTAGTTGAGTTTTAATATAACCATATTTATCTAGAGACCAATCTGATGCATTCATATTAAACTATTTATATTAGTCCATGGAAATATCTTATTTGATGGGTGGAGGTTGGTGAGTAAGAGATATTGGGACCATGTCTCATACATGAGACAATGGATAAGTTTTATCCGATCTGTAATTTCTTATCTACAACTCAAAGTAGGTCTAATATGTACTCTGACATACGTCGATGAACCATTGAGTTTTTAGTGGTTTGTCCTGAGTTCCATAGGGTGTCACCTAGATTAAGAAATCAAAGGCTTCAACGATAGGGAAGGATGGCACCCAGGCTTGCTACCCGTTATAATATTGTTGGGATTATCGATCTAATGGTGTACTGAATGACCCTTCCAAATGGGTATAGTTATTTGAAAGATATTTTTCATGTTTCATCGATTCTATGATACCATCCTTACCACTCTCATCTTTTTAATGTTGATGATTTTTAGCTTGATACTAATGCATACAATGAAAAGAATATGATAGGGTTTGTGGATCATAGTGATAATGTGTTTTGGGGGAATGACCATGTAGATAGATGACATATTATGGAATCATGGTCATGTTTCGGGGGGGGGTGTGGTAGAGTGAATTGGATTTCTTGGCACATTAGACCAATATTATTATCTCATATTTAATGATGTTTGGTAGTACAGTTTTTGGTAAATATTTTTTAAGGTGATGAGATTTTAATATTCTAACCATTTTTGATATGTCTCAATCTTGTCTTCTAGTACTATTTTACTTTTTTTTGTAAAATAGGTTGGCATTTTTTCCTCATGATTGTTTTGGGTTTTAATTAAGAAACTTTTAAGGAATATGGGTATCATACAATTGACATAAGGTTTATTAACATTTTGATCCCACCCATACAATACCATGATAAACAAGGTAGATGTGATTTGAATGGCTGGCACATGGTTTTGGAAATCATGATCCCTCATAGTAGTAAATGTGTGTACCCTAGAAGATGTGCATGGTTAGGGATAATAGTATGAAAATTTCTATTCCATTGAAAAGGAAAACATGCATGCATTTTTCAATCCCCAAAAAAAGTGTAAATTAACATCCATAGGTACAAACAAATTTAAAGTCATTCTCCCTTTCTCATCCTTTGGTTTCCTCATTCTAATTTGGAGTTCCTTAGGAAGTTTCACAGGCTCAATCAATTATAATTTAGACTAATAGAATATTCTATTGAATGTTATGCACCTATCCTATAATAGTATCACAACTATTGTGGATCCCACCACCCATATCCCTTTCTAGTTCACGAGGACCCCTTTATTATTTATTGGCATGGCTCTATATCTAGTGTTTCATAGATATAACTCTCTTGAGTAATGGATATAGGGTTTGGTTCAAGATCACTCCCTTTATTGTGAAATTGTATATCCTATTATAATTTTTAGAGTTTCCATTAGGGATATTCTCACACATGATCTTGACATAGGTGGTATAAATATTAAATCCCATAGTCTAGATATTAATTGTGTTTATGAGATTTTGAAATTATAAAATCCATGTATTTAAATAACATCTTGTTTTGGAAAAAAAATTTGGTTAATTAATTCATGGAATAATGTTGGCCTGAAATTGATGGGATATTGGGACTATTAAAATAGATAATTTATAATATTAAATAATTTTTTATTTTATGGGATAAAGAATTGATTGATTATACGAATTATGAGATGCTATAATTATCATAAATGTGGTTATTTTTTGTATGTTTTAAGAATGGAAACTACTTTTATAGTGAAATATTCATCATGATCCATGGGGAAAAGTAAAAAACCATTTGTTAATTTGATAATTGGAATGGGAAAAACGATGAGAATAGATTTAATGAATATTAATTATGGTTAACCATAAAAAAAGTGAAATTTTGATTTATGTAATGTTTTAAATAATGTGATATTGGGATATTTTTTAGATTCATGTGCAGGATGTGGATAGATACTTCAAAACAATTTATCTGATTCACTTAAATTCATGCATGGGATATAGAAGGATTCATTAAAATCCCATATTTGATAAAAATGGTTTGTAGGATTGGGAATGTTGCTTCAAAATAACACATGAATCTAGTATTGATATTATAAGGACAAAATGTTAGCCTTTGACTATTATTCCAAGAAGACATGATTTCAAATTGAAATAAATAGATAAATGGAAACCCATATGTTATGTGATATGATACATACCATGGGGGTACTTCTCACTCTGATAAGGAAAGAACAATGTGTTTTTTAGGTGTCATCATGGACCCAATATATTTATGTTGTTAATTAATTGATAATTGAATTTGGTAAACTACTAATTGTTTTTTGATTTCAATATATTCATTAAAAATACACAAACAATTTTTCCTTGATATTCTTTAGTACACCATTATCGGTGACTTATTGGGCTGTAGTCACACCCTACCTAGAAAATCTGATTTTTCCGTGAATGGAATTCATGATAGAAAGATAGGATAAAGGAAATATCACTACGATGGATGGTTAATTTGAGATGGAGTATAGATTTGGGAACCACGAAAAATATCTTGAATCATTTGGGAGTTTACAATTTGAATTCATTTTTTGTTAACCATATCAACACTTGACATATATACGACCTAACATATATAATATTTTAGTTTTGGATATTTTATTCTTAATTCTAACAAATGTGATACTATTATTATTATGGTTATTCTTTTTATAATTTTTTAATTTCATATTTATTTTTTTGGTCGTCCTACATTGAAAAGTATGGTATAATTATCCAATGTTATATGTCAGATTCTCATTAATTGTATGTAGACTCTGGAATACAGAGAGGCATGCTTATTGTAATGTAACCAACCTCAACAAGGCACTGATATGTGTAACATAGCCAGAATTTTACATATTTTAAATATTTTAGGTCAAACATACATCGTGATAAACTCATTGAATTTATAATTTTCTTAAATACCATAATTTTAGAAAACATTATTTTAGAAAATTGACAAAATTTCATTCTTTGAAAATTTTTATATGTGGATTTCAAAAATTAAGTTCATTTTTATGCATTTAAATTAAAAAAATTATTAATTTTTTTTAATAAATCATAAAATATAAAATAAAATTATTTTCATTGGAAAACATCATATTTAATGAAATATATTATTAATATTTCTTTTCAACTACTATGTAAATTATTTATATATACTATCTAGTATCGAATAGAATTTATAATTATTAATTTTAATACTTTACGATTTTAAAATGACATTATGTTTGCTAGTATATAAAACATAAAACTACGAGATTAAATGAATTATGAAATATTTTTATTTAAATACAAACATTACTTTCTATTTATAGAATTGGATGGTATGAATACAATTATCAATATTATGAAATATATATATAACATAATAAATAAAAATTTAATGATTATTGTTTAAGAAACAACAACTTGTTTTTAATAAAGACAATTTATTCATTAAGTTATTTTTTCATAAAATCTGAATTTTCTAAATTTTGTGGTAAAATAATATTATTTGAATTTTCCAAATTTGGAAAATTTTATTTTTTTTAAATAATAATTATTTACTTCATTATATAAGAATTAACATAATAGGAAATTTTGGTATTTTTCCGAAATGAATGACTTTTCATTAAATAGTGATATGTTTTGAATTTTTAATTTACATCGTTAGAAAAAGATATTTAAAAAATACATTATATTATTTAATGATATTGAAGTAAAACATTATCCATTTAATTTATAATAATCTAATTAATTCCATTTGAATAAGAAATTATCAAAATTTTTATTGAAGTTATGTTTATGCTTAACTGTAAATTTATTCCCGGGTATTTTTTCATTGAATTTTCTGAATTCTGTGACTTCCCAGTTTCGGAAGCCACCCAAAGGTGCCCCGTACCCAGTTGGTCACATGGACCCAAGCGCATTTCCCCAAACGCCATAGGCTGTCGACTAGCATTGAGGGCCTTGGGTGTGATAGTGGGGAAACTAGTCCCTCATTGGAAGAGTACAAAGCGGAAGAAAAATAAACATGCAATAGAGGAAGAAGTAATAACCAACAATATAAATAGCAGAAGACTAAATCAAAAAACTGTAACCCATATGTATATATGAAATGATGCATGATACATAACAATGAAAGCATCCAAACAATTCACAGTGCTAGAAAACACTATAGTACCAAAACAAGTACAAAAGAAAAGTAAACAGCTCCTCAGCATCGCATGCCAATGCTCGGTCCCATGCTCTCCTACTCCAAGCAATCATGTTCTAGAAGACGAAGGGTGCTTTCCCTTGTCTATACCTGCATCAACATAGTCTTCTTGGGCCTAGAAGCATGGGGAAAAAAGGATGTGAGATAAAATCATAGTTGGAAACCACCAAAAGATCATTCCCTAATAGTCAGTGAGTATATGGCAGGTAAATGTACAGTAAGCAGTAAACAGCAAATGAAAAATGGCAGGCAGTAACAGTAAGTAGCAAATCAGGATGATACACAATAGTAATCAATCCACAACCAACAAAAATAGTTAAACAAACTGCTATCAAGAAGAAAATCCTCAGTGAAGTACTCACATTCATCCCCTCTGGTCCTATCCAATAAGTACCTCAACCCTCTGAGCAGTGCACTCAGCCTAACTCCTCTGGCATGGTCATACAAATTTATGAGACTCTTTAGGGAAGTTCACTCGGTCAATTCCCCTTATAGTCTAGGGTAGTCAATGACTCTCTTGAGGAAGATCACATGGTCTAACTCTATCAGACCCATGGTCTAGACACTCTCTGAGGAAGATATCTCAGTCAATTCCTCATATAGCCTCAGGTATACCACAGACTCTCTAAGGTAGCACACTCATTTAATTCCTCCTCTATCCTTGGAAGGTTCTTAAAGAGGTACAGATAAGGTAAGACTCTCTGAGGAAGCAAACTCGGTCTACCCACATGTAGTCTAAAATATCCAAGACTTGTTGGGAGTTCACTCGGTCCATCCCCTGTAGTCTATAATATATAAGACTCTCTGGGAAGCTCACTCGGTCTATCCGTTATAGTCTATAGCACCAGGTTCTGTCATCCTTGTGCCGGAAAGTGCATAATAATCCTATAAGGATATGGTATACCTATAGAGGTACTTGGATAACCAATGTACACCTATAGAGGTACTAGGTATACAGTCTATAAGGCAACAAGAATATCATGATTTTCACATCAACCTATAAACGCAAGGCATGGAAACAGGTGTAACAGTGAAAGGAAACGATACCCAATGTTCGTAAACAGAACAAACCAATGGAAAAAACATCTATTCACAACACATTATCCTCTAAAAAGGTCAAATTACCTCTAAAAAAGCATAAAATCAATGTATGAAAACAACGAAGGCAAAAAGGTAAACACACAATACGCCATTCATGGGTATCAATGGAAATTCACACATAAAACTCAGAGACTTTAACGGTAAGGAACAAACCACCTACCTCGGTACTAGGAGATCGATATATTTGAACAATAATGGTTGTTTCTCCCCCGAATTTCGTAGATCTGAGAAAAAGTCCAAAACACTCAACTGACGATAACTTGAGAAAGAGAATGAATTGGAAAACAAGGCACAAGTAGAAGGGAGAACTCACTGATGTGCTCCAATGCAATCGACAGAGTTTTAATTGGAGAATGGATAGAGGCTCATGAATCTAGAGAATTTTTGCGGCCGTACGTCATCTCTTGGTTGAACTAGACCTAGAAGTAGACGATTATGGTGATGAGGCGTGACCCCGGTCAATTTAGGGAAAAAAATAAAAGTACACGAAATATATTTTTAATGTACAATACCTGTCTTGGGTTTTTTGGTATGCCACCAAAATCGGCCTCCATGTCACCCCAACAAACCATTTGTGTGGTCCGGACAATGCTAGCACACAATTTTGAGCGGGAAAAGTGTACACTACGTGTACTCAGAAAGTACCCGACGTGTACTTCAAAAATTTCCAGAAACTCCAAAAAAGGAAAGACATGCATGAGAAAAATATCTGGGTCCATACCAACTTCCCCCCTTAAAGAAATTCATCCCCGAATTTCCCTAAATGGTAATGGAAGATGAAACATTGAACAGCTCTGGCCACTGTGATCGAACCTCAGACTCCCATTCCCAAGTCTCATCATGTACTTGCCCATGCTGCCATAGCACTCCTACGAGAGGAACAACCCAGCCTCGGAGAACCTTTGTACTGTGACCGACAATCCTCTTCAAACGACGCATCTGCTTCAAGCTCAAGCTCCTCGGGCTGAAAGACATGACATGGGTCTAAAAAGTAACGTCGGAGCTGAGAGACATGGGAGACATCGTGAATAGCCCGGTACCTTTGAGGTAGTCGCAACCGATAGGAAACCATCTCAACACTCTCCAATACCTCAAACGGCATGAAGTACCGCGGTGAAAGCATACCCTGTCTCTGAATCCTATTCTGTCCCAACCTTGGTGCGACACGCAGGAAAAACTGATCACCAACCTCGAAATCCAAAGGTCGTCTCTGCTGATCAGCATAAGACTTCTGTCTAGACTGTGCTATATCCATCCTCTTCCAAATCAACTATATCTACTATGAGGTCTACAAAATAAGTTGAGGTCCTAGCAAAGTTGTCTCTCCTGCCTCCAGCCAGCAAAAGGGTTATCGACATGGCCTACCGTATAGAACCTCGAATGAAGCCATCTGAATGGTCGCCTGAAAACTATTGTTGTAGGTGAACTCCAAAAGAGGTATATTCTTCTCCCAAGAACCGTCGAAGTATATAATGCAATCTTGATTCATATCCTCAAGCACCTGGATTGTGCGCTCGAACTGGCCATCAGTCTGGGGATGGTATGATGTACTCAAAAGTACCTGTGTACACAAGGCCTTCTGATGTCCTTGCCAGAACCGAGAGGTAAAGCACGCATCCCTGTATGAAACAATGGAGTGTGGAACTCCATGAAGACGTACAATCTATAGGATGTACAGTAATCCCAGATCATCAAAACTGAAGGTTTCCTTGATCGGAAAGAAGTGTGCTACCTCCGTAAGCATGTCAACAACAACTCAAACAACATCACTTCCCCGAGGTGACCTTGGTAACCCAGTCACGAAGACCATCACGACATCATTCCATTTCCACTCTAGAATTGGTAACTACTGTAAATTCCATGTTGGTCGCTGATTTTCTACTTTCACCTGCTGACAAGTAGAACATTTCATGAAAAACCCCGCAATAGCTCTCTTCATACCTATCCACTAGTACTGGAAAGGAAGATCCCAATACATCTTTGTGACGCTAGGATGAAAATCCCAAACCGAGAACTGAAAATCCCACATCAGCTCCTCGCATATGTCTGATGGCACCAATATGTGTCCCTGGAAATGTAAGTTCTCATCCTCGCCCACTGTCTACCCAGGAAGAGGGTCCCCTCCTGACACACTCTCCCATAGGACTAAGGCCTCCGAATCTGATAGCTGCCTCATTCTTACCCGATCAAGAATTGTAGAGGTAACGAGTACAGAAGAAAGGAATGTTTGTCCCTACCTGTCATACACCTCTAGATTCATCTTGGAGAACATAGCTATAGTCTTCCACTCACTGTTGGCCTCCTTAACTGCCTGAATATGAGTTCTCCTGCTCAAAGCATTCGCCACTGCGTTGCACATTCCTGTCTTATAGGTGAGATCAAAGTCAAAGGACTGAAGATACTCGACCCACCTACGCTGTCTCAGATTCAGATCACACTGAGTGAAGATATACTTGAGACTCTTGTGGTCTGTGAAAACCACACAATTCTCTCCTAGAAGGTAGTGTCTCCAATAGCGTAAGGGAGGAACAACTACTGCCAACTCCAGATCGTGTGTCAAGTAGTTTCCCTCGTGTGGCCTCAACCGCCTAGACCCCTATGCAACGACCACATCTCCCTACATAAACAAAACTCCTAGCCCGATACCCTAATCATTACATTAAATAGTATAGCCCTTGCCCGGCTCTGACAAGACTAGTTTCGGTGCTGACGTCAACCTCCCCTTCAGCTCCTGAAATGCTGACTCACAAGAATCTAATCATAATAACTTCTCCCCCATCTTGGTCAGACCTATTAATGGTGCTGATAGGCATGAGAAGGCACGAAGGAAGCGTCTGTAATACCGATCCAACCCTATAAAACTCTTCACCTCAAAAATGTTTTCTGGCTGCTCCCAGGAAACTACAACTCTCACTTTCTCTGGGTCCACAGATACTTCAGCCTTTGAGATGACGTGACCCAAGAAGTGAATCTTATCCATCCAAAATTGGCACTTCAAGAGTATAGCATATAGCTGATTCTCTCTCATTGTACTCAGAACGATCTCATGATGTGTGGCATGGTCGTGATGAGTGTGAGAGTACACCAAGATATCGTCCACGAAGACCACGACAAAAGAGTCTGAGTACAGATGGAACACTAGGTTCATTAGTGCCATGAAGTCTTTCGGTGCATTCATGAGACCAAATGGCATGGCAGTATACTAAAAAAACAATACCTACTCTTGAATGCTGTCAGAGGTATATCTAATGGTCTAACGCGCAATTGATGATAACCAGACCTCAATTCGATCTTTGAGAACACCCGGGCACCTTGAAGCTGGTCATGGAGGTCGTCGATCCTTGGTAACGGATATCGGTTCGTGACCATCAACAGGTTCATATTATGATAATCCACTCAATGCTGAAGGGTACCTTCTACCTACTTCGCGAACAGGACAGGCGAACCCCAAGGAGAAGTATTGGGTTGGATGAAATCATTTTCCTGCAACTCCTCCAACTGCTTCTTGAGCTATTACAATTCAGGTGTAGCCATCCTATAAGGAAGAATGGACACCGATGCCTCTCCTGGAACGAGCTCAATCGATAAGTCTACCTCACACTCCAGAGGAAAACCTGAAAAGTCCTCTAGAAAGAAATCCCTGAAACGATCCATCAAGGGGGGAAGTTTAAGTGTGAAGTCCCCAGGTCATCCAGATAAAGACTGGAAATCAGGGCTGTAACTTCCCCTAGACCATGATGCTTTGGTCTAGCTCTACCTGCCGGGACATCCCACTCACCTCTATGAAGGAAAGATCTGCCCTCTGGTGATATGAATCTCACCCTGTGGTGATAGAAATCAATGACTGCCTGGAAGGGAACCATCCAGTCCATCTCAAGAATAACGTCATAGCCCGTCATCTCTAGGACATAGATGTCCCAGAAGAAATGACACCCCGCAACCTCAAGAGGTCACTCTTTACACTGTCGTACGCTAGATGTCCTCATTCCCAAAGGTGTGTCAAGAGTCAACAAGTCGGCAGATGAAAAGATACAGAGCCCCAGGCTCTCCACAACCGCAACAGAGATAAAGCTATAGGAAGCACCCATATTAAAAATAGTTGAAGATACAATTTAGGCTACTAGGATCATACCTCGAACTGTAAAAGGGAAGGGATCTGGCTCCTGATAGAACTGCTCCACGGTGAAAGACTGGCTTGCACCGTGGCCCTGCACCCCTAGCAGACCGCTCTGAGCTGATCCACTCTGCTGTCGCTGATGACCAGGTGACTGACCACCACGGCTGTGACCTCCCCCTCATCCTGAATGGCCGGAAGAACTCCAGTTCCCGAACTAGTGGTAAAATGGTGAAGCATCTCCAGAACGCGGGGTCATTGAGGAACCCCTACCAATAGCTAAAGGTGAGAAGATGTGACAGAAACACTGAAGATGGCCCATCTTTCCGCAAGACCTCCACTCCATCAGATCCCTATGGCATTGAGGCCTAGTATTCCCACTCCTACGGCACTGGTATCATACAACCTGGCTTCCAGAAGAAGCATCCCACGAACCCTGATCTGATCGAGAAGACTCTATGCGACGCTTCCTACTGTCCATATGAGGAACACCATCTCTGGATATCGAACCACCCTGGATCACTGCTCTAGAATCTCTCAGATTGCACTCAGGGATCAGCGCTTGGTGGATGATGGAAGATATAGAAGTCAACTGGAAGATATTCACCTGGGAAAAGATATTCTACCTGAGATTGTCCTCAATCTTCTTTGCAAGAAACAACTCATCACCTTCTAGGATCGTTGTGAAACGCTGCAGCTCAGTGAAGCAAGACGAGTACTCTATATAAAGAGAGTACCTTACTTTAGACTCATAAAATCCTGAGCTTCATCGGCCTTTAAGGACTTCGGATAAAAGTAATCATAGAAGGTGTGTCGAAACTCGTTCCAATACATATCCTGATAAAGCCCTGACCATGAGATCACCTCCCACCACCTCTTGGCCATGTCCCGGAGCTTATTAGTATCCAACATTACCGTTTTTTCTTAAAGGATATTTTGGTTCTTAGAGATGGTTAGTGTGGCCTCTATCCACGACTCTGCAGCCTATGGTCCTCCATCCCCTAAAAAAGTAGGAGGATGCTGCTACTGGAAAACCTGTGTCAACTCACCAATCGACGGTGAAGGAGGCGATGCTCCCTGGATGATCTAAATCATCCTAAAAAAGCCTTCACTGAACTGAACATCATCACCTGCAACTGGTATGATATCCAGTGCCAATGCTGGCCCTACTAGAGGGTCGACAGGAAGTCCCTGATCAGCTATATCTGGCGTCTGATCACTGCCTGACAACAGACGTACAACTGGAGGACCTCTCTGAGGCATAGCTCTGAAAGATCGAAAGCACACCTTATATAAGGATTAAAAAGGAATGAAAATAGAGGAGTACAAAACATGAATAGGTAGAAGAAACTATCATGTTTTACAAAACACAACTACACAACGTGTATGAAAACTACACAGCATGTCTTCTTTTGCAATTAACATGGGCATGTACCCCCTGCTCGACAGGTCTTGTAATACCCCAAACTACACGGCGTGTTGTTCCCACACACGGTGTGTACATGTACTCTAAACCCCTTCTAGAGTTTCCTTACATGGCTAACCCACACGTTTCAAACTAACCTCAGTCTACACAACAAGTTCCATAGGGGCACAACGTGTACTAGACACTATCTCAGCGGCCCATGTTGTTAGTGACACAGTCGTCTACATGGTTGGCCCTTACACGGCGTGTTGAACAAACATGGCATGTATAGAAGATGGTGAAACCATCTTGTGTTGTTCAGGACACGGTCGGGAACCTGGGAAAGACTACACGGCATGTTCCGAAAGCAACACGGCGTGTCTTAGAGAAGTTCACGTCGACCCGTGTTGTTCGTGACATGGCCGGGTACCTGGACAGAACTACCCGACAAGTTCCTTTACAACACAGTGTGTTCTACTCGAGCTTCCCCGACCCGTGTTGTTAGTTACATGGCCGGTTACAAGGTTCTACTCTACATGGGGTGTACATACTGTACACGGAGTGTTCTTGAGGATTTTTTCGCAACACCGTGTTCCTGCACACACAGTCAGTATCACGGCCTAAAAACAACATGGTGTGTAACCAGAATGTACACGCCATGTATTCTGGGTTGTTCTGGGCAGTAGCTCAGAAACTACACAGATGCCCAGAAACACAGAAAAACAAGGCAAATAGGTACCAACTTCCGATCTTTGATGGCCCATACTCCCCACGAATCAAAGCTTGGAATCCCCTACATTCATGTACAACAAAAAATAAGATCTTGATCCACAAATTTCCAATTCAAGAGGGCCCATAACACCTCATGAATCAAAAATTGTCTTTCATTTAAACAATGTAAAATACAAAAAATTCTCTAACAAGCACGAGAGATTCTATCAAGCATCTATCACAACAGCAAGCAATCACTAATGCACTCTAAATGGCATGGCAAGAATGCATGGCATGTGATTTCTACAAGTGCCTAAATGATGCATGAGATGGCATACCCTCATGTCATTGGGTTGAGACAAAAACAGAACCAGAATATCAAAACAATAACAGTGAAAACATGTTAATTACTCTAGGTGAAATCGTTTCAACCATAAAATCTCAAAACCCGAAAACTGCAATAAACGAGGTAGTATGGATTTTCCCGATACACAGGTTAGCTACTCCCGAGAACAAATTATTACCAAGTACCGAATCCGTCCTATCCCTGGGTAATGTCTCCAATTAGTAAAGCAAGAGAACAGAAAATCCTCTGATACCACTTTGCAACATCCTGGTTCTGGAAGCCACCCAGAGGCACCCCGCACCCGGTTGGTCACATGGCCTCAAGAGCATTTCCCCAAATTCCAGAGGCTAGTGACTAGCAGTGAGGGACTTTGGTATGATATTGGGGAAACTATGCCCTCATTGGCAGAGTACACAATGGAAGAAAAATAAACATGAAATAGCGGAAGTAGTAATAACCAACGATATAAATAGCGGAACACTAAATCAACAAACTAGAACACATATGTATAAATGAAATGATGCATGATACATAACAAGGACAACATCCAAACAAGTCACAAAGCTGGAAAACACTACAGTACCAAAACAAGTACAAATGAAATGTAATAATCTCCTCAGCATCGTGAGCCAATTCTCGGTCCCATGCTCTCCTCCTCCAAGAAATCATGTGTTAGAAGTCAAAGGGTGTTTGACCTTGTCTATACCTGCAACAACATAGTTTTCTTGGGACCAAAAGCATGTCCCAAACAGGGTGTGAGATAAAATCCTTGTAGGCAACCACTGGAATATTTACTCCTAATAGTTAGTGAGTATATGGCAGGTAAAAGTACAGTAAGTAGTAAACAACAAAATCAAAACGGGAGGCAGTAACAGTAAGAAGCAAAGTAAGATGATACACAATATCAATAAATTCACAACCGACAACAACAGTGAATCAAACAGCTAACAATCAGAAAACCCTCTGGGAAGGACTCACATCCATCCCCTCTAGTCCTATACAAGATGTACCATAACCCTCTCGGCAGTGAACTCGGCCTAATCCCCATGGCTTGGTCATACGAATTTATGAGACTCTCTAGGGAAGCTCCCTCGGCCAGTTCACCATATAGTTTAGGTTAGTCAAGGACCCTTTTGAAGAAGATCAGGCAGTCTAACTAACTTAGCCCCAAGGTCTAGAGACTCTCTAAAGAAGCTATCTTGGTCAATTCCTCCTATAGCCTCAGGTATAGCACAGACTCTCTGAGGAAGCTCACTCTGTCCATTCCTCTCCTAGCCTCGGATGGTTCATAAAGAGAAACAAACAAGGTAAGACACTCTGTGGAAGCACACTCGGTATACCCTCCTGTAGTTTATAATATCCAAGACTCGATGGTTGCTTACTCGGTCTATCCCCTATAGTCTATAATATCTAAGACTCTCTGGGAAGCTCACTCGGTCTATCCCTTATAGTCTATAGCACAAGGTACTCTCAGCCCCATGCCGGTCAGTGCATAATAATGCTATAATGATAAAGTACACCTATAGAGCTACTTGGCTAACCAAAGTAAACCTATAGATCTACTTATCCAAACAGTCTATAAGGCAACAAGCATGTCATGATTTTCACTTCAACCTATAACCGCAAGGCATGGAAGCAGGTGTAATAGCCAAAGGAAATGAGATACGAAGGTTGTAAACAGAACAAAGAAAGGGAAAAAACATCCAAGAACAACAAATTATCCTCTAACATGGTCAAATTACCTATACATAATCATTAATGAATGGCAGGAAAACAAAGAAGCCAAAAAGGTAAACACGCAATACCCAGTTCATGGGTATCAGTGGAAATTCGCATATAAAACTCATAGATGTTGAACGGTATGGAACAAACCACCTACCATGATCCTAGGAGATCGATATACTTGAACCATGATGTTTGATTCTCCCCCAAACGTCATAGATCTGAGAAAACGTCCAAAACACTCAACCTACGATAACGTGAGAAATAAGAAGAATTGGAAAACAAGGCTCAAGCACAAGGGAGAACTCACCGCTACGCTTCCAACGAAATCGACAGAGCTCGAATCGGAGAAGGGATGGAGGATCGGGGATCTGAAGAAGTTTCGCGGCCGTACGACGTCTCTCAGTTGAACCAAAACTAGAAGAAGAAGATTATGGCGAGGAGGCGCGACCCCGGTCAGTTTAGTGAAAAAAAGGATAAGTACACGATGTGTATTTTTAATGTACACGACGTGTAGTGGGTTTTTCTATACTCCGCCAAAATCGGCCTCCACATCACCCCTATACACCATGTGTGAGGTCTGGACACAACCATCACACGGTTTCGACCGGGAAAGGAGTACACGGCGTGTAGTTCACAAATTTACAGAAACTCCAAAAAAGGAAAGACATACCTGAAACGAAGATCCGGGTTCTTACCAATTTATATTAATAGTGATTTATAGAACCTATATATATTTAATAATTTTAAATGGTGAAAAAAATTTATTTTATGACTTTCATAGTTGGTAAATAATTTTTTTGTATTTAGGCATTATGAATAACAACTGTTGCAAAATTAATCACATTGATTAAGGATAGATCAAGTAACTAATGTTAAATGTGAGGTCATAACTAATTAATAATTGTTACAAAAAATTAATTTAATACATTGGATGTGATCATATAAAACATAATCATCCAAAATTAAAAAATATGAACTTTTTTAATATTTTGAATAAATTTTGACATTTATAGTATTTTAGTAAATGATAATTTACAAAATATAAATCTATTTATTTTAATACTTATTATATTTTAACTCAGGGATAAGAAAATAATTTTTTATAAATTGTAATTTGAAATATAATTATGACTTTATTATCATGTTAATTTTGTTTTATTTTTTATTAGAAAAATATTTACATTAAATGAATATGAAATCCCAATGAAACATTTATTAAATTAATAAAAAATAATAAATGATTTATAAACACTAAATGTTATCAAATTTTTATGAATTATTTTATTACATGAATTTAATAAATATATATAATATATTATTAATGGGTTAATGGATTATATTTTAATTCATTCACTATATTAATGTTTTTAATGTAAAAATAAATAAATATTTTAAAATTTTTCATTAATGTTTTTATGATAATATTTTATTATATAATTTAGAAATAATTAAAAATTTTAAAAAGGATAATGGGAATAATATATGGTCTTAAATTTAATATCATGGACATTTATGGATGAATTTCCCATTTATGGTAAATTTTGTGGCCCATATAGTGTGAAAAATATTCTTGTCATTGAAAATAGGAAATGGTTTAAACATAGGATAATCCAAATTAAATATGGAATAAAATCACCTAAAATTAAATTTTTTATGTTATTAGAGGATTAAGAATCGTATAAATATTATTAATTAATAATATCAATTTAGATACATTTTAACATGAAAAATAATTTATATTTATTTAATACGTTAAAATACTCTAATAAATCACATCCCCTTACTTATAAATGGACACCACTTCTATTTTCTATACAACACATTTATCATAAATTCTAGAAAAACCATAAAATTTTTATATTAAAACATCCCTGTACATTTTATGTATTTTTCATCCCAATATTCGAACTATGTTTCCCCTATGAAGAGCTCTGAAAGAGTGTTCCCTTAATAAATGTAATCATCCTAACCATGCTCTTTCTTGATTTAATATTTCTTTTTACAAAAATTAATAGCATGCCTCAAATT
Organism: Viscum album; assembly: GCA_963277665.1. Taxonomy (NCBI): domain Eukaryota; kingdom Viridiplantae; phylum Streptophyta; class Magnoliopsida; order Santalales; family Viscaceae; genus Viscum; species Viscum album. Next base: position 1,268,111,960 of record OY728159.1, read on the forward strand.
ACAGCATAATAAAACTATTATATTAGATATAATGGCATTTTATTAGTTTTACTGAATAATATTTATCCATCTCATTTGTTATCTAATGGGAATCAAATCTATCACTTCTGTGTAAGGTGGATTACCACATTGAAAACCTGTGTAATTTTGTTCAATTATATTACCCCAGGGGTTTTAAATATATTATAAATATAAAATATTATATTTATTAGATAATAATGATTTAAAAACTATAATACCAAATATAACTACTTAGAATCTAATCCATAGAATAAAAATTGCATCAGGTGTGCATGTTAGGGGAAGACCACCTTTACGAAAGGATGTGATACATTTTTCCTCCCAACATTATATGAATGGTAATCAATATATATTTAATGAACTTTTTAAAATACAAAAATTAAAATTTACCATATATATAAGGATTATTATTAAATAATTATTTATTCCAACCGTAAAATTGTGAATGGATCGTTCGCGTGTACTTATATCATGTTATCTCCATAAACAATGTTATTTATTTTTGTATGTCTAAATTTTTTGGATGAATCCTAATATATATATATATATATATTTAATATATTTAATATTTATATATTTAATAATATTGTGGGCATGATTAGACTATATTTAATATTAAAGAAATGATATTTTTGAATCATGACCTACATGACTGTCAAATCTATCACTTAAAAAAACTAATAATAATTTTACAAATGCTAAAAAAGAGCTGATAAAATGTTATAAGTGGATCATGTATGATACTAGAGGTTGATATATGGATATTTAATGTATATATATTTAATATAAATTTATCATATATGATGTTTGAAAAATTTATGAGTAAAGTCAATCATGATGCATGGGGTTTCTTATCACAATTTCTATTCATTAGGTTGTACATATACATCCTTGAATATGTTATTCCTATATTTTGTGTGACAAGAAAAAGGATATGATTATAATTTAATTAAATCTTTTTTGTGGATTTATATTTATTACACATAATCATTTCATTGATTATAAATATTTTCAATGATACAATCATTATAACGGAATTTCTATCAAATTTCACTTAATTAGGATACATTTTATTTTATGAATATTTTCACATTTATATTTTGTATATTTTTTATTTAAAATTTAAAAAATTATTCATTATGGAGAAATATTAAATTAACGATTAATATTACAAGGGTTTTTAAATTAAATGTTACCAAATATGTGCTGATCTATTTTTATAATATCATTTTTTGGCGCTCCAATATTTTCATTTAATGAATATTATAATATAACATTAAAGAAATTCATCTTGTTTCATATTATTTGGATATCAGTGGATTTTATATGTTTTCATTCAACTGTACCTCTCTTGGGAACCTCAATGATGAAAGAAAATGTTGAAATGAAATTTAAATAATAGTTCCCGTTCATTTGGATATATTTTTCTTGTTTTTGTATTTTTTTAAAAATTATTCCAAAAAAATTATTTTTTATGGAAATTATTTATTTAAAAAATGTTTTATTACACATGAATTTAACAAGGTTTTATAGGGTTCATTATACTGTTTTCCCATAAGGTAATTTTTATCATTCTTTAAACAAAATTGAAATTAATTTATTTTTAATGTATACAGCGTGAACATATATATTTTTCTATATAATTTTTTACAATATTTATCTTCTACTAAAAATATTCATTGATTATAAAAATAAGTAAATTTATTAAAAAATATAATGATTTTTTCCCTGAGTCCATCTTTTCATTAAAATATATAATTTTCCAATAATATCCTCTTTTTAGAGGAATTGATAGTCAACTTTTATAGCTTAATAATTTTGTAGAAATTATCATCTTAATGAAATATTATCTTTAGTGTGATTATTAGATATTAATTTTTTTCAATATACATATTCTTTATTAATGATTATGAATATTTACTAATTTTTTCCACTGTGTCATATGGAGTTTTAATAATAAATTATTATCATTGTTTTGAGGAAATATTAATATTTTGATTTCCAAGATCAATATATATATATTTATTGATAAGGAATATTGGTTTTAATTTTAATTATTCAATAAATATACAAGGGATTAATTAGTCATGATGTGATCAATGGGGCCTGAAATTATATAGACTCTCTATTATTAACAGTTCTTTTGTGAAAAAAGTAGTTATATGGCCTTAATAAATTTGTTTTTGGAGTATACCAAATTACTGTTTCAATTTTCATAGTGAATGTTCTGGGTGGTATTGATAACAGGATTCATGATATCTAGATATTCAAAATTAGGTAGTTACAATATTTATATGAATAATATTTTTATTATGCATGATATTATTATATTTTATATTATACATGTATGTATTTTGTCCTCAAGTTAATCATTAAATGACACATGTTTTAATATATTTACCTTTCCTTATTAAATATTCCATATTTATAAAAATATATTCCATTGTGCACAACCCATATGTATCATTTCACATCACTCATATGTTCAATCCTTTTCATAGGATTTGAAGATGATATCATTGAATTATTTTCATGGACTACAAAAATATGTTTTTGGTTCTTTAGTTAAAAATGATATAATTAGAATCATGTATATATCTGGTTCTTCAAGAATACTAAATTGGATGGTCCATCATTATATGATGAAGTAAATGTTATTAAAATTTATGAAATTACACAATAGATTTGGGTTAATCTAGTTGAAGATAATATAGTTTTTATGAGTAGATGTTTAATATAATCATTGAGAACTAGATTTAAGAAAATTTTGATTAGGGAACATAATGATAAGATTGAATTTTTGGTTAAGTATAAGTAATGTATAACATTATAATGTAATTGTAATATATATATATATTAAATTTTTTCAATTGGAATATTTTTTATTAATCTATGTTTATTACAATTATTAAATGGCTAGAACTAATAGGATTCATGAAAAATGATCTATGTATTGAATAATGGAATGATTTTCCTCTTGTTAAACTAGATGAAAAAGTTTCTGAAATCAAAATTTGTGACTTGGTATAATCAATAATCTTATTATTTGTGTATCAATTTCAACATGGGTGGATTTACTGACACACAATATAAATGGAAAATGGTGTTTAGAGAAGTTTATGTGGGAATGAACATCAAAATTTCGATATGTCTAGTATGATTGATGAAGAAATAATAAAAATATATTATAGGAATGAGAATATGTTATAAATGTGGGATATAAGGGAATAAAATGTGTAATTATTAATAAAAATTAAATTTGGATTGGGGTAAGTATTATTCATCCTATGGTATAAATTATAGCGATATTCAATAAATTTTATGAATTTATTTATTATATAAACCAATCCCTTTATCCTATAGTAAAATAAAGTTTCATTGATGGATATTTTCTATCTCAATAAATTAATAAAATATATTGAATATATTATCTATTGGGAAATGAAAATTATGTTACATATGTGTAATATCATTAATATAATTTTAATGAGAATCATGAAACATGTATAGATTTTCTGACATATGTTTTCTTTAAGGATATAAAAACATTAATGGAATGATACCAATTACTATGAAAAGTGATTTAATTCTAGGGTGATATTTTTGGAGAACACAAAATGATGGGATATATACCCCGTAATATTTATTTGATGTTGAGTTAATAATGTTTAGTTTGTATAATAAGTCATTTTAAATTGATGAAGTTTATGGTATAATATTGGTTACCTTGAAATATGTTACAGATTTTTTAATAACATGATTAAAACATATTTGATGGGGTGTATTGGTTATTTATATTTTTGGAACATATTCAACAGGATATGATTTTATTTGATGAAGATTAATATGTTTATTTTTTGAATCATATATATTTTCATTGACTCCATCAGGGGCTTATAATTTAATTTTGATGACATATCAAATGTATATATAACCACTTTTATGTTTTAAGTGATGAGATTTTTAGGTAAATTGAAAATTTGACTAGTTTAATGAAGAATATTTTATTATGGTTCAATTAAACCTTTGGGTTATTATATTATTTAATGTTAACATAAATACCGACCTTGGGATAGTTGGATATAGATAAACATTATTGGGAAGAGGTTATTCATAAAAAATGGTATGTTTTAATCGATATTTTTTTCATGTTAAGTATTACCTTCCATGATAGTATATAAATATTAATGTTGATATTATGGTGTGATGTTCAATATATTATAATATTATATAGTGATTTATCGTAAGTATCAATGATACCATTGGGAGGCTTTATTGGGATAATGTATATTTAACAATAAGGTTAAATATATGATTTAATAAGATTGATTTTATTGGAAGAATATAATTAAATATTTAGGATGTACGTTAAATTTAATGGGACCACTATTAGGGATAAAAACTATTTAATTCTATGGTTATAGTGTTTAATTGGGATACATGGTTACTTATTTGTGTAATAATCCATATTGAGGCTTTGGAGTTATTATGGAAATTATGAAGTAAAATTTATTATTTCAATATATAATGTTTTATAAGACTAGGATATTAACATTACATGTTCTAACCATTTCAATATTGGATAAAATTTAAGGATATTATTAAAAAAAATTATCATTTTTTTATTATATGAACGACTTGAAGTTGATTTCAGTTCTTCATGCATGAACTATTCATCTGGACTAAACATCATTTAGAGAAAGAGTATATATTATGGTGGAAATTGATTAATCAATGAAATTATACTTGTAATCTAATTATATTTTCTAAACTTTCCAATATAGATGGATAAATAATACCTAAACATTTGGTTCGTGATCTTGAAAACTAATTATCTATTTACCTTTACATCTGAAAATTGTATAGTCTTTTAACCCCTCATAAATATTGGCTTGTTTAGTAACTAATTTTATCATGGCTATGTTCAATATCATGATATTTTAGTCCATAAATTTTATTCTCCTCCTCTAGGTCTATATTTTATTATCCCCCCAATGTTATCCATGTCTTAGAGCATGAAAACATGATATTTTATGATTTTTAAATGTTTCCCTCTTTCCATTATCGCAATAAGATATATTATCCCCTTATAAGATGTTTTTTTTAACATTAAAACATTCAAGGCAATGATAAAATTATGATGGAAAAACGAAAATATAGTGACAACATGGTATTTTAAAATAATTTTATGTATGAAAATTCATAGAACATGAAACACCAAAATTAATGTAATGAATAAATATTATTATGTAAGTATGACATTTATAATCTAGTCATTGAATTTGTGGGTATGAATGTTATCAAATGAATTATAAGGCATATATGTATATATTTAGTACATACTTAATAATATTTAATTGATTAATGTTTTTGAAAAAATAACACATTTTAATATCAGTGAAATTTTATTCTCCAAAAAAATTCATTAATAATTTAAATTAATGTTTTATATTATATGGTTCCCACCTCCTATTATAGTCCTCAAAAAGTGACTCACTTCATTTAATTATTATAGATCATCTAGTTTAGTTCCCTAGATAGACTTGATATTAAATTTTATGGTGGAAATCATTCTTTTTCATAAATCCAACACTTGAATAAAAGAATTAGGTCTAACCGTTTCATGGTGTTTTTTCTTTGTCTTTGATTCACCAATCTCATTCATAGTGAAATTTCTTTAGATATCTCTCTAAATGAGTTCATTCATGTATGCTTTTATTTTGGATGATCTATCTCATTGTGTTTATTTTATTATATTTTTATTTGGTTTGATATTATTGGAAATAATTATCTAATTAATCTATTAGGATGTCTTGTTTCATTGGGTTATGGGACATCGTTATTGTTCATTTATCCTGGTGTATTTTCATCTTTTAGGGGTGACTGTTTTTATCTATTCAGAATGGGAACCATTTGGCTATTTCATGTGGTTTGAAATGGATTAGGAATGGCCTTTATTCAAGTTGGTCCCTACTTGAAATTTTTTGGATGCATAATGATATGTATTATATGGGTGATTTTCTATGTTATCCTCTTGACATGAATTTATTATTCGATGTTTATGTTGTCCATTAGAGTTCCAATTGTGATTGTTTCCCTAGTTTTGGAATTTTTATAATGTTATTTTTTTAAATTCATAGTAGGATTGATATTGGAATTATGGTTTCTCTATATATTCTATGTAGGCATGTTATTCCCATTAATTTTTCCTTGATATAAAATGTTCCATTGACATACAATGTTAGATGATGTATAAATGGTGGGAACAACGTAAAAGGTATCAATGTTATTTAGATATTTTTCTCGGTTTGTGAGTTGAGTTACACTAATATGTTTCATGTTTATAATGAGGATCCGTCTCATTGATGTGAAGAGTACTCGTGCTTTATCATTACTATTCACATATATCATTTTTTCCTTTTCAGAAACATACAAAATATTGGTTTATTTTTTTTTGGAATCTTGATGTATTTCCTCTTTTCATTTTCTAATGGATTACAAGGTGTAGAAATGGTTTGGCTGGGGATAAATATAAATCCATAATATTCAATTTAACTAATTTTAATATTTATTTAATTTTATATTCATTTTACATGATTTTCTATGTTAATATTCTTTTAAATTACAAGAATTATTAAATTATCATATATTATAATTTTGGTGTGCATGGTTTATAAGAATTATATGATGACATAATGTATGGGATTTTTCATTTGATTTTTATTAAAATACTTTATTGCATAGAGAGTGTTTTATTGTTTAAATAATTTTTATGCTCAAAGTAAAAAAAATTAGTCTTTTTATCTATAAAAACAAATAGAGTTGTTAGATGGTTACAATTAATCATGAATTTAAAATTGTGGTCATGGTATGCAGTTTTTTATGGTTCATGGTTAAAAAACACTGTTTGAAATTTATGTGCATGGTTCGTAACCATGGTCGTGGTGTGCATGTGACATATTTTTTTTATGTGGTTGTGTCATTCATTGTTTGAACATGTTATACTTAATCATGAATTTGAAATTGTGTAGTGGATCTCATGTGGTGGGAACATGTTTTAGAAAAGTATACAGTAAAAGTGTACATTATAAATAGGTTTAAAATAACTATAAATACCTAAATTTATCCTTCTATATTAAAAACCCTTATGATTATAATATCTTTCCCCATGGTACATAACTCGCCCACCTGTCCTCTTTTAATGCATTTTCCCGTTTTGTTTCATCAATTTTTGTGTCTTGTTCATAATGGTAAGACAATTTGTGTCTCTTCGCTTTCCATTCCCATCCATATTTCATAGTTTTTCTTAGTTTGGCCATCTCACAAAAACATTAAAAGACATTTTGGCTGATTATATTGTTTGTGATTTACCTTTTTATACGATTATTGTAATGGTATACTATATAAGTGACATTATTTTGGAATTCTATATCACATGAGACATGTTACACTATCATTATCATGGATATTTCTATGTAATTAATTCAAATAAAATCTATTATAATATTTATATACTAAAAATTAATTTTATATAATGTTATTATTATATATGAATACTATTAAGGGTTTCATATAGTTTTCATTATTTTTCATAAGTTATATCTTATAAATTTATTTGGAAATTTTGGTTCTAATTTTTTAATCATGGTCTACGTGTGCCATGTTCGGGATTAAATGTACTAATTTGTTTCAAAAATAAATTAGATGATATAAAACTAATGGTTTAAATTTATATGGTGTTTGGTTTTTTCAAAATCTCTTTGCCATTAGAAAAGTATATTAATAATTATATAATAAGTATTTGAAATTAGAATGGTTTCTAAAAGAGTAATTAATATAAAAATAATTTTAAAGTTAATTTAGACATTGGATGTAAGGATACACATCAAATTTTAAATATTAAATCATGGTATCCTAAGCCAACACATATGGTATTAGTTGAAATTTTTTTATCTGAGAAAAAATTTTAATTTTGTTTTACCCTCAAAATATACCCTCTTTCTTGGAATGGATTTGTTATTTTCCTCTATTATTTGGGTTATTTATTTTTTTGGTAAATAATTAAAAATTATGCATGTTATATATGATTTATTATAAAATATTTTCCTAATGGTAGGATATTATATGCGTGATTATATAAACTATTTATTATTTATTGATATTATTCGATGAGTCAGGATGCATGTGTTGTTGTAGGATGGGACATATGTCTAATACTGATCCAATGTTCTACAATGTCTCTAAAAATCATTCATTTAGAATTGGTGAGTAGTGAATTATATATTATCATCATTGGTGATATTTTCGTAGATTTTACCATTATATGTTCTTTATAAACCCTTTCATGATTGATTTTTTGGATGATATTTACTCTAACATTACATTGATCTTTGATAAGGAATTTATTATAATTTAGTTCTAATTTATTTTTTACATTTCAATAATTTATGTTCAAAATGGGATGTTTAAAAAGAATATTATGATAATGGTTTTTATAATTGTAAATTTATAGTTTTAAATAAAAATATTTACCCAACACACTTGTATGGTATCCAGTTGATTCCATTTTAAAATGATCCTCACATAAGATTTTAAACAAGTCTTAGTTTTAATATTGGATGTTTAATAGAACGTGATATGAATGGTTTTTATTTTTCACTTCTAATAAAAATCTAATTTTATAAATTTATATTAAAATATTATTTTTAGAAATGTTTTGAATGATTTATATAGATTTCATAGTGATATCCCAATAAGTGTGTTTAGTTAAAACCCTATATTATCTTCTTTGTGTATAGATCTCATAAGTATTGTATTAGATACACATTCTAGACTCTGTTTGTTTTGGGATATTGTTATATTGGGGTTCTATTTCTATATAAGGTGTGTGGTCACAGTCCATGTGGAGTAGTTGTTTCTATTGTTTATTTTCTTTTGTGTCATATCATCAACCTCGACCAGCTATTTTTTTATTTAATTCAGTTTATCTTGTATTTATATTCTTATTGAGAACTATTTCTATTTTAAATTTATAAATGTGTGTTTTAGATTATTATTTTAGTTATATTTATTTATATATTATTATCATCATTAGAATAGATGTCTATGTAATGAAAATCCAATTTAAAATTTACAAAAAAGTCTTTATTGTAAGTATATTTATATATAAATATATAAACATTCCCAAGTGTGTTTCATTTAATGATCCACAACTAGTTTCCTAGAAATGGCGATTAATATCTTCATTTAATTGTAATAAAATATTTGTTTGAGTGTGATTTCATTCATCACATTCGGGTTTATTCAACTCCACGGTGTGGGTATATGTTCAAGAGGGTCACATAATAATTGTATCCAAAGGGAATACTAATACAAATGAACCAAATATTAAGGGGATGATTTCCATTATTATGTAGTCTATAGATAATCTGTTTTTGAATTATTATATAAATGAAAAAACTATTATAAGATACTTATATCCATAAAAATGTGAATTTATTTGTTAATCCTAACATGTTAAGAAAAAGTTTATGTTCAAAAAAGTAAATATTAGACAAATAATTTAATAACATCATTTCTGGTTTGTTAATTGTATTATCGTGTATGAAAATAAGGTTCATAGTTTTAATATTATTGTTTCACATATATGAGTTTTGTTTATAATTTATGATATTTATACAACACATATAATATGATAAATGAAATAGAAAAGATAAAGTGGTTCAGTTATATTGGGTAACATTATTTAAGGACTAAATAGAATATAAAAAAATTATTAAAGGAATTGAAACTATTTTCTTGTCCTTAAAAATATGTTGATAGAAACATTCATGTCTTTTGGATAATATGATACTCTCTCCATCAACATTTATAGTGAGAAAGATGGGAGAAAAACCTATTGTTATTAATCCCTTGTTTAGGAATTACATTCATATTTATTTTGTTATATTACAAACATTGAAAAAAACTCTATTCATATTTGATTGAACAAGAAGGATATAGATTGATAAAATGGATTAAATGGGTTCACATGGTGGTTATTCTTAAGTATTATTACTTTTTCATTTTGTTTATATCATTAATAAATCTATGAAGATCACCACTATCATATTTAAAATTCCATTATCATTACATTAATTTTTTTTATAATTTCTTTTACCAAGGATATAATATAAATGTTCTTGAAAAAAATATAAAATATAAATTATATTATTATAACAAATACTTGTATAGTAAATTTTTTATAAAATTACAATAACAATTGATTCCATTATACCTACTTTCTTTTAGTTTGTATCAATTTTTTATAATCAAATTATATTAATAATTTTAGGTAAATATTACATTATTTAAATTTGTAGGACTGATAAAATAAAAAATGTAATGAAGGATTTAAAATTTATTTCTAGGTGGATGATATTTGACTAAATAAATAAGTTTTTACACCCTTAGACATGAACATATTCAACCTTATATATCCATGTCCACATAACTAATTTGATAAAAATAATTGACATAATTTATGTCTTATTAGGTAAATAATACATAATTAAATTTTCCTGAATTGATAACCTAAAAAATTTAATGAAGGAATGTCAATTGATTTCTAATAGATGATATTTGACTAAATAAATATGTAATTACACACTTATACCTGATCATATTTTACATTTTATAAAAAAAAGTCTACATAACTCATTTGATAAATACCATTGACCATGTTTATGAACTGTTTTTATAGGTCACACCAGACACTTCTAACCCATGAACACCCCAAACATCATATAAATCCCTCCAACATCCTTTAATCACTAAAATTTCATTCATTAAAAAATGAAAATCCAAAACTATTAAGATATATAGATAATATAATAATGATGTATCGATGATGGATAGTGAAAATTATTTATCTAAAATATCATTTCATTAAAATTTATATATTCAAATATAATATTATTCAAAATGTATAACATAATATTACTATATATGGATATATTTTGAGATGAGATAATAATTTATATACTGTTTCTATTCGTTATTGTATTTAATTATTTTCATTATAGTTTTTTAATATTTGAATTTCAATTTTATAGTTTTTCTAACAACTGAATCACCATTATATCATTAAATTTTTTTATTTTTTATATTTTCATCTTTAGATTATAAATTTAATTCATACTATATATGTACCCTTAAACTATTTGATTGTGTTGAAATTAAAATACGTATTTATTAATTATGTGGTAGTTGAGGAATTAATTAACATAATTTATAAGAAATGGATATACTCTAAATGATATTGATGTATCCACTTGATAAATATCAATGATCAAGGAGTTATCGGATAATCATGAACTATTTATATTATCCTTGAAAACCCATATTTATGTTTAAATATAATGATGAATTCATCATTAATTTTTTACATTATTTTATTATTTTTTGTCTTTTTGTACTTGTGGATGAGTCACTATCATATAAGAAAATTAATATTCATGAATGGATTAAAAAATATTATAAGATTTTCATGATTTTGTATTTACTCATTCATATTTTTTGTATAACAGAACTAATTGATTTATATTAAGAATTATGATATCAAAATTTTCATTCTAGAAAAGGAACAATGTAATTCTATTTAATTAATATAAATTCATAAATACTTTACAACATCTTAGTTAGTAAAAAACTACAGAATAGAGAGATATTTACCATATGAAGGGGTGATTTTATCTATGGGACTATTTGAAGTAAAATTGGTGGTTTTAACTAAAGAATATTGTTATAACAGAATTACACTCTATTGGAATGGTAGAATTATAGTGGAACCACCTAAGTCAATCAATAATTAGTATTTTTAGGACATGGTAATGAAATAATTATATCAAAAAGACCCAGGCTAATTGAGTTTTTCACTCAAAAGACTTTCTCAAAAGGTTAATGTAGTGATAGATCCCATGGTTGGACTATTGTGAAACATTTTTAAATGAATTTAATTTGATTCACCAAAATAAAATACGCAAACATATTTAATTAAAATAACTAATGAACACATTCCATGTGATTATTTAGGATGTGAAATTTGTATTAAGTGATCATAAATCATAATTTATGGCGTTTCAACCAATTGGAATGATTTAATGACATTTTTGTGTTTACTTAATGAATATTGTCATCATGGATGTATCCACTATTACTATTGTGTTATTTTGGAGGAAAGTAATGTGTAAATCCATTATCAGAATTTTTAGGACATCAGAATCAAATCAATATATCATAGAGTATAATGATTACATATTTTACTGTTAAAAAGACTACCTTAAACATTGAATGTAGTGTCTTGGAAATTTGATGATGTATTAATCTATATTTTAAGTTAAATTCTTCATATCATATTCATGTTACTAAATATTGCAAATCTAATAGTTTAGGGATGTTGGGTTATTAGAAGAATCACATAGACATTAAAAAATAAATAAATAAAAATTAACAAATAATTAGTATTCAATATATATGAATTAATTTATTATGTTTTACAAATTTAATACATATTAAATTTATTCCATATATTTTCTATCATAATTATTTATCATGAAAATTTTCTTAGAAAATGATATTTCATCATGTTATATAGGTTATTTATCATTGTATTAAAGTTTTTTGATGAAAGTTTATGTCATAGAGTCCCCTATAACTAGAGATAATCCTTCAAAAGAATTTGATTTTTAGATGTGGCATCTATAAACAAAACACCATTTGTAATTTTTATTAGTAGTTCATTCTATGACCTGAATATTAATTAATATCATATAACATGACAATTTTCCTTTATATAATATACATTTGGAGATTTAAATATATTATATTTTAAATGGAATGATTGTATATGTTCACTACTATGATGAGAACTTTGATGTGCTATCACATTATTCTAAAACATAGGACTTATGGTCTAGATGAAATATTCTAAGAGGAAATAAATGGTTTTTTGAATAGCACCTATCGCATGGTTGTATGAATATGGGGATACATCAAATGTTGTTTTGAATTTGGTAAATTCAAATAATAGTGGTTATGATGATAGACTCCCCTATGAAAACTGAACATATTATGGTCATCATTGATTATTCATATTTTTTGAAATGTTAATTGGTCCTTAGAAGTGGAAGATTATTAATTTATATCATGAATCAAATACATTAATATATTTTCAGATATATATTGAGAATATGAAAATTTTGATATTGGATATGTGGTCTATTTATAAATATGTACTAAATTAATTGATTTAATAAATTATGAATTTTTCCCTTCTATGATCGAATGATTATATCTCAGACCCTTTTGGTAAAATAGTATAATATGATTAATTCCATGGCCAATTAAGTTTATGGAAATGATCCATTTAGGTATTTAAAGAATTATATTTCATTCATATTGGTTTTTAAAAAATGTAAAAGACCTGCTAGATAAAATAATGTTACAAATAGATTATATTACACGATATTAATCCATAATAGCATGTTTTTGTGATATTTTCTTCATTCTCCATGAAAAAATTTATGCTTTTCTATATATTAATCATATACATCATGATTTCTCACCAAATCTCTACATATAAAGAGACATTCAGTTTATCAGACAAAGTGAATCGAAAATATTAGTTATATTCAATTAGAATTTCCTATTAAAATAAATATTAATTAAAATAATAAAGAATTATATTTATTCATGTTATGTTTTATTTTCCAAGAAATCATTCAATAGTTATTTTTTCCTCGAATATATGTGATTAAAATATTATAAAATATTTATTCCCCTTTAAGTGAATATAATATTTATTTACTTATTCTTAGATTACTATAATAATTTTTATTTATTTAAATAATTTTTTTTTCATATTTTCAATAATTCCTATGAGTATGTCCACTTTACTAGTATAAGTGATATATTTTTGTTAATATAATTTAAATAAAAATGATTAATTTATTTTATGGTAGATATTTAAATTTCCATGATTTGGATCATATTATTGAATATAATAATAATAATAGTATTATATGCATGTTTATATCGAATATGTTAATTAGTTCAGGGATATTATTAAATACTCAATTATGTACCCCTAATAATATACCATTCTTATAACATTTTAAGGGTTATGTTCATTGTTCTGTGCACCATACTCTCTAACAGAATTTCTAAAATCTAAAAAAACACTCCCAAGTACTCTATGAAGAATGAGATAAAATTCTCCTCATCGACAATTTCCATACTGACAAAAAATGTATAATTAATCATGGTTGGATGAATTTTTATTGATGTTAAGAAAAAAATATAAATATGAACTATAACACAGTTATAGAATCAATGTTTTGTTGGTGACTATCCATGAATTATATAGATTGTGAGGATATATATAGAGTACTAATTATTCAAATTCTTCAATAGATGAAAATTATTATTATATGGTTATCTGAATCATCAATGATGAATGAATTACTATTATTGGTAATTTTTTTTCCTAAATAATTTATAAATGAAAATTTAAAATGATATAATAATTTAATATTATGGTATTAATATAATCTATTTATATGAAATTATCCATGAAGCTGATGAAAATAAATAATATGAAAGATCCCAATCTCTTCTGTGACAACATGGAGCCTTTATTTTATTTGAATATTGGTGGGAAATTAATTTATATTTTTTTATATTTTTTTATATTTTTATGAATTTGATTTATAATTTTTTATTCTTTTTTTCATTCATGAATCCAAATCATTATATATTATGATCATTCTCTTTCATTTGAAAATGAACAATATAAAAAATGGTTAATACATATTTACTATCCCATATAAAGTTGATGAGGATTATTTATAAATGACAAGAATATATTAAATTTGATATAAATGTACATGGTTTTCATCTTTGCTCAACCATAGCAGGATGAGATGAAAAAAATAAACACATATTTTGTAGTGGTTTCGTACATTGTTTTATTACATATCATCTATTGATCACCAGTAGGATCATTGAACTTCTGAGGAATACTACTAGTAGCATGGGTACTTTTCTTTTAACTCTAAAATATTTTTCCAACAAGAATAACAGAAACCACTTGGTAAATGCTTTAAAAAGATAATTAAATAATCTATAGAAAAACATTATTTAATACATTCCATTCAATAACGTGTATTCAAGAAAAAAAATTATGTGAAGTACATTACTTGTATTATCATGTACATGCCCGTGTGGAATATGGGTCTAGTAACTAGTTGTGTACCACTAGTGTCTAGTAATATAACACATTTCGTGTTGCTGGTTGTTAACAACATATTATTCTGTCCAATTTACAAAAGTAACATGATGAGATGACGATTTCTTATGGTTATATGAGAAAAGTGATTTGTTTTTCTAAATGGAATACATGATAAGTGATTTCAGTAGGTTGGGAAGAATATTAAATTTGTTATTTTATATATTCCACATTATCCAAAAAATAAATGACGTTTAGCATAATTGTACACAGTATGAACATCATTGTAATATTCAGTGGTATATATCATGTAAATTAAAGGTGTTTTTTTTATTAATAAAAACAACGATGACTGGGGGACCTGACTTGGGGAACCAAAAAATATATTTACACATACATTCCTCATATGTATACATTTTTTCAAGTAGAATATACATGATATGGACCATACATTGACTTATTAACATTTACTTTCATTTTATGTCATAATACAGGTAATATTTATTCTCCAATATTAATTTTAAATTGAATCAAACAGGTACATTCATTTCATCCTCTAGAAAATGTTGTGTATTTTACTAATATTAAATTATTTTAAATAATTTAAAAATTAAATTGATGTAAACATGAATGATTTTTTGGATTCTTAATTATGATAATTTCATTAAGTAACTAATAAAATAAATAATTCATAAATATAAAAATATATCTAAATTAATAAAATAATTTAATAAAATCATTGACAGTTTAAATGAAAATTCATTGAATATTTCTATGACCATGCTCTTGACCAACCTATTTATGTGTTGGGAATATATTTAAACTAATAATCAATGGACTAATATTTTTTTAATATTTAATTATTATATTAAATGTAATGATCTATGTATCTGCTCTTCATATTTCTTATTGAAAACACTGCATGTTCACAATTCCTTTTATCTAGCCACAAAATATTAGTTCCCTATAGAAATTTTTAATTGATGAATTGAAATTAGTAAATCTGTTAGGCATGAGTAAGTCCCTCAATTTTTTATAAGTTCAAACTAAAATATGAGATAGTCATGTTACATGTGGAATGTGGAAAATCGATCCTAGTTTAGATCACATAGTTATTGGATTGATAGTTTATCATCCTATTGATAAACCAAAAAGTGGTAAAATAACATGATAATACCACATGTGTATTTTTTAAATCAATATTATGGATCATTTTAATGTGAATCTTGTTTATTTAATTTTTAAAATCGATAAAATAATGTAAAAAATAATAATTATTCGATAGAATAAAAGTAGTGGATTATTTATACATTATTTTATCAAGATGTGGTGATTTAATTATTTAAAACAATTATATTATTAAAAAGATTGTAAAAGAAGAAAATAATTAATATTTATTCATGAGATAAGAAAATCAATAAAGTATATATTATGTAAAGAGATACCTCAATTATAAAATAATTAATGAATTCATAGATTATTGTATTGGTTCATAAATTGACATTTTCTTTACACTCCATAGGAAGGTAAAATGATTATTAAAAAGAACTTTGGATATTTCAATGTATCAATGAATGTTAATGGAAGTGAAGTAATATAGTTTAAGGGAGATACAAAGAAACATACCCATCATGATGCATGTGCATATTGCACCCATGCAGCATAATGTGTAGCCCATCTACGCTAAAGACTTATTCTGAAGTCCTATGATGAAGACCTATGGGTTGATAGAATTTTGGCACCCCTTTACTGGGAGACTACACACAATAGCTATGCCGAAGATCTACCTAAAAAAACTGATTTCGACCATCCCCACTCATTTCCTATAAATAGGATCTTTGAGGTCCCCATTTCCTAAATAAAAAATTATGAGAACACTCAAATATCTTATCTCATAGCTCTTTTACCTTGGTCCCCCAAATTTTCATTGGTAGATCTATAAAACACGAGAGTATAGAGAATTAGATGGGAAAATAATGTTAAAATACCTTTCACATTTTTATGTAAAGAACAAATAATTAAGGACCTTCCTTATAGAAGAGGAATTCATATATGCAAGTTCTTTTCCTTTGGAAAAGCCCAACATGGGATGCTTCCATAGACATCAAGGGACACCCGAGGTGCTTATAATAAACCCACACCATAGTTTTGTAGTTCTTATTCCATTTAACAAGGAAGATCATGATCTCATAGGCTTATACATCCATTTGTTATATTTTTATTCAATTCCTCCTAAGACATCTGTGTAACACATTTGTGGTACACCTATGTGACATTCCTACAAAGATGACAGATGCACACCACATATATTATACATAATTGATGGTCAATACTAATCTAACTATGGAGGAGGGAACTATCATTCATTAGTTCCATTTATTCAAAAGGTACGAATTTGAAACCTCACTAAAACCACCTGACATTCCAAACCATTGCGAAATACACATCTATTTGTCTCCTATTTGGGTTTTTATTTCGATGTTTAGAGGATTCCAAAAATTATATTATAAGGGCTTCAGGATCCATGGGATGTCTATATTTTATTTTATCAACAGTCATAAGGACCCAAACCACATAAAAATTATTGGTAAGTTATCATTTTGGATGATTATTGTTCAGGGGAGGTTCCCCCATGTCATATTTAATACTATGAACCTCAATTCCTTGGTAGGGAATGTATGGTCCCATGATTGTTTTCTTTTCAAAAATGGAATGGTCTTCCTCTTATAGATGGTTCTATTTTATGTCATACCACCTCGATTAATCACATATCATATATGTCAGGACCTAATGACCTTCCCTTTCATTTAATATTTACGGGTTCACTACTCCATTCCCTCTTCTATTCTCGCCTCAGGTTCATTCGCCATAGGCCAAAAATGTTCCATCAGTGGAGGATAATGTGTGTGGTTTGCTGAATATTTCACATCCTCTAGATTCTCACACCAAGAATGACTCAAATGGGCTAAGAGATTTGTGATTATTATAACATTTACACAATCTATCTCACATATTGAATAATGATAACTTTGATTCAGCCTGTAATTTGGATACGTGGGATGCCTTCCCCTAGGGCCTAAACTCACTAGATTTCTTATTCGTGAATTCAACCCTAATTCACTTAATATTGGAATTATCATTAAGAGTAAGCCATGAATTAAGACCCCCCCTCACCACTCTAATACTCCATAAGTTGAAACATCTCTCATGGAACTTTTTATAAGAGCCACCTCCTTTAGATTAAGACCCTATATTTTTCTATCACAGGGACATATTCCCCTACGAGACATACCGATCTACATGGTAATTGATTCCCATCTAAGTTGGATACATAGAAATCCACCTT
Source organism: Viscum album (assembly GCA_963277665.1). Taxonomy (NCBI): domain Eukaryota; kingdom Viridiplantae; phylum Streptophyta; class Magnoliopsida; order Santalales; family Viscaceae; genus Viscum; species Viscum album. The sequence goes on from OY728159.1 coordinate 1,268,130,592, forward strand.
GAGGTTCAATCTCATTACTCTAAATAAACCCTTTTATTTTTGGGAAATATTCCCAACATGGTCTAACCAAATTTGGAAACTCATATACATTCTATCTTATTTGGGCTACAATGGAATTACACCCAAAATAAGAATATACTAATCACCTTCCTCTTATATGTCCTTATAATATAAATATAAACTCTATGGTTATGTTCTTATAACATGTTCACAATAGTTATGATGTTTCCCATTAATCAGAATAGAACTACGATTGTTTTGATTTATTTAATGAGGATATGTAGGTATCTAATATATGGGAATGATCCCAACATTAAAGAAATTGTTCTCTAACTAGATGACAATATATTCAATATGTTTCCCACTGAGTGGCATAAAACCCAGAATCATCATAAAAATAGATGAATGATTCTCAATGTAGCATATAAGAGGACACCATTGATGGAGAACATCGAATACATATAGATATCTATATTAAAAAAGATCATAGAATACATGCAGATGATTCTAAATTTAACAAGTGCTAATAATTGATTTCAATCTTCCATGGAAACCTATATTATATTTAGAATATAAATAAAGATTCCTGAACATATCTTTAATATATATAAGAGTTCTAGATTAGGATGTAATTCCCAGAAAAAGTGTGTGATGAGCCTAACCTCCCGTCCTCCCATCCAATGTGAGTTTTTAAATATCGTAGGCCCAATCCTAATGAATGCCAGTGTTTGGAAAGCATGTAACAATTGATACATAAACATTGGATGTTACTGGTTTCATTAATAAACAAAATAGAAACATTCTAAAAGTATTGATTCTTAATCAGAACACACATTCTTGGGTGGAAAACTGGTCAAACCTACGTGAATCCTTAACCAAGATGATAGTGTTGCCCATCAGTTAGGTCCCTATCCATTGATAAAATAGGGCCATACAATGGAATAAATCAGACATGTGTTCATGCATAAAAATGTTTCATTATAATATTTCATTGTTTTTATTTGTCATATATAGATAAAATTTTATTCTATGAACACCCTTCCATCCAATTGGCTACCTTCGATTTTTTATCCCCTTAATGCCCTACTTGCTGCTAAAGCTGGATCATCATCCCCTCATTGGACTTCATCACCAACTCAATGTCATCATTGTTAGCTCTCCAATTCATTGATATGATAATACCATAAAAATATTACTATCCTGATCTTAAAGGCTCCCTGTTAGGCCCTCTAAATACAGAATGACCCTCTATGGAGGTCGACCAATAGTACATTTGTGGCCTCATCTGGAAGAGATTGGGGTCCCTTATGAGGGCTCCTTGTAACAATCACTACAGCAAGCAAAGCACAATAGAAAACCCTCATTATGATGATGGTGTTATAATATGATATCTGAACCATGTTAATAAGACACTCTCATGGAAGAAAAAACACTAGGGACAAGAAACCACAAATCTCAAAGAAGTTCCTACATTTTCCCCCTCCATATAGTTACATCAACAAAGCCTATTAGAAAATAGTAAACATGCATATACACCCATCCTCCATAATTCATTCAAAATTACTCATCTGGAGGAAACCAGTAGACCCCACTATTCAAATATGGTGGAGTACTATATTCAATAATGTAGACATGTCTATAATCACCAATCCTTCAAGTAGTCTAATTTTTAGCATTCATAGAAGTTAATTTGAATACTCTGAAGACAAATTCAGGGCAGACCCAATTCTCTACCCCAATGATCATGTAATATTAATGTCCACTAATAGGAAAGGGAGGAAATGGGATGGTACATACACCTAATTCAAATAAAAATTGATGTATATTCCCATTAAGGCCTCTGAACATACCAAAACATATTAATTATGGTGAAAGTGCATAAAAAATTTCTACTCATATACATGATGCATTCCAGAATATCATAATGAAATCATCTATAGTACCAGAGGGAGATACACATATTTCTTGTACCCAAACATGGTATGAATCACCAGAATTCCATACTTGTGTAGATACATACCATTTTTTCAATCAAGGATGGTTAAAGGGGAACACTACCCCATATCAAACAGACAGTCGGATCAGGTACAAACACCCATTCTAATTCGAGATATTTTTACTTTTATAACAGCCACATAAAATGTGGAACATACACCTTTCCATGATAACCACTTTTCCTGAAATGTGGCCCCAAATACAAGTAAGAGAGTAAATATGAAGAAATATTACTAAATATATTTGTAGAATAATGATTCAATCATTAATCTGGCTCATCTTAAAGATAATTTTCTTTAATCCCTCAGACATTTATATGTTCCATCTCAAGATAATACCCTCCCATTACGAAATAATGGTGGTAGTAGTAGTAGTAATTATGATGTTACTAATCAAATAGATCATATTAATGTTGGATTCATGATAATTTGATCAATTTAGAGAACCTATCTCTGGATGAGAGCCATGAAAACCCTATATGCAGACAAAAGGCCATGGAGCAAGAGGGTTTATCCCCTATAGAAAACTACACATTCGGTTCTTCCCCTTGATGAAAATTGCTGTGAATGTCCTCTCTATAGTAGTGTTTCACTTTTCCATGAAAACTCTCCAAACTGAAAATGTATTGATGAGAAATCCCTCAAATCATAAAGAACTTGAAAACGTAAGGCCATCCATGTCTGATTTGGTGTTACTGGTAGGTGAAATAATTTCTCATACAGGACAAAACCCAATACGACGACCATTCTATGAGCCTCCTTTGGGTCATTTGTCTCCTAATATAGCATAGGAATCAAAAATAGATCCCATTATTGTAATACAAAAATTGAGAATCATCCAATTTCATCAGACCAAGTTGAGAAAACTCTAGAAAAAGATGATGAAGATATTTTGAATTTATAAAACATCTAGATAAGGGTGAAATATAATACATGTTTTGGAATTGGGAAACCTCTTAATAAAATTATCCAAAAATGATGGTTGATGATTTCGTTAATGATATTTTCCCAATCCTATAGAAAGATCTTATTTATCTAAAAAATCAATGTATTACTATATAATGAATATCAATGTCATATTAATGTAATAAAAGGGCTGCATCACAAAATTTTCATGTCTTCTCCCGAGTTTTCTCAACATCCAAAGATCAAGGTGTAGGAGGTGGTCATTCAATGTGCATGCATCAATGAATTAAAGGGTTTGAAACAATTAATCATTAAAACCCCATATATTTTACATAATTGAGAATGGGGTGCTCATGGAGTATTTCATTTCATTATGCTCTATAGTTAACAATTCCGGCCAAATGTTATTTCATTATATGTTATATCTCCAGGATGGTTACAATAGAAAAATTATGCTCATGACCAAGGAAATGATAAGCTTGAACATACCATGATTTGTTTTCACCAATGTTAGTCCAAAATAGAGAAAGCATTGAGATGAATTTATATCAATCATCCAGAAACATCAAACAAGCTCCCATCTTAGAAGATTTCAACCACCGGATCATAAAATTGTCTGAAATAGTACAATGGTTTTCCAAAAAACTTGATTTTAGTGATTTTCAGCTAATGCACCAATCCGATGATTGTACTAGAATTCATAAAATTTGAAGAGAAGTAGCACTGATATCATCCATAGTAGTTCATGAACAACCCGAGCCCCTAGGGATGAGGATTTTTATTAACCTAACCATTATGATCAACAAGTATCTCCCAAAGTGTTATTGAATGAAAATAGGAACAACCCGAGTCTATATGTCTAGGGTAGTTTTCACCACGACAACCCTTCCTTGATGGATATTATTTTTCTCCAGAACAGTGAATAATTCACAATATAAACTAACAACTAAACTATACATGGAATCTCTATAGATTATTGACCATCACAATGTCACCAGGAAACCGAAATGTGAGGGAAATGTCTCATGGTGGATCAAGAAGAAGGATGTCTTTCCAAAATATTGATATAATTCCATTAATGAATTATGTTTCACTAAATGTGATTAATGACATTATGGAAGAACCTCATGAAAATGAGTCCAATTAAAGGATTTTATATGATGATGTTCTTATTTACTATGTGGGATTCACCAATGAAAATGTAAGAAGCCTTCCTACCCAAAATATAATGATTACCTAGAATTTAGGTATTCACTTGAATAATCAACTTCCACCTTTTATAAACGAACCTAACAAGGGGATAGGTAAAGGTTTGATCATGTATCAAATTTCAACTAGATTAGGTCGATATCTTTCTCTTGAAGAATGATTTTCCAAGAAAGAGAAATAGTTGAAATATTTAAAAAGACATAAAGCAGTGTTACTCTGAAGCAGTATTCTTATCAGACATGCTCTGCATGAAGATCCTTTTCTTACGCTTCTAGTAGAGCCTTGTCAGGAAAAGATGTATTGTTTCATCTAATGTGGTGGATAATTAATTTCCTCTATTAGTTTCACAACTAAAAAATGGTCAAGAACATCCATATAGTCCTGTCTCATTTTTTACCTATGAAAAATACTAGTAAGAGTAACATAACTGGACTTTAATGTTTCTTCACTAGATCATGATCTAGCTAATGTACCTATATATTTCCCATCTCAGCCATATATTCCTCAAATTCTTATGAATTGTATTGAGTCAATAAAAACACTAACAGAAGCTATGGAAGGATGAGGTGAACTGATACATCCATAATAGAAGGCTTACTGTGAATAGGTATATCTGATCCCTCCCCCACTAATCATTTTGAAAACCACATTTCTATTATTTAATATTTAGGAGATCCGGTGCAGAACAAAATACATTTTGATTCCCATTGTAATCTCATTATGGGGACTCCTCAACAATAATAATCTTTAAAGATCAAATGTTTTGGGCAATCACATCGGGGGTTGGACATTTTCTAGAAATCAAGTATGATTTCTCAATCATTTATATGGGGGAAAACCAACTTCAGGAATTACATTTCCAATTCAGCACAATGCTACAGATGAAAATAAGCATTGATCATAGAATCTTCAAAAAATGTTGTAATGAAAGAGTTTCATATTACAGTGGTCAATGGAAATGACTAACATATTCCTTAAACGTATCAGTCCTTCAATAAGTGTTAAATCCAATTATGTAGAAAATATTTTTGATGAGTTTCACACCCTACTAATCCCTATAAAATACACAATAGGGTTTTAGAATCCTGATGAAATCACCAAAAAAGTTGATAATTATATTGAAAAAACTAAAGAAAATTATCATGTAATCCTATCAGATCCGATAAGGAGAACCAAAAAATAAGAGGCTACCATAGTTACACTCAAGAAATAACCTACACTTGCATCTACTTGAAATATCCCATTACAATATGTATTCTCCTCCCATGCATCCGCAACAAACACCACATCATTATGATAATAAAAATGATTAGAGGTGAAGATTGTTTGAGGAGTTAAAGAACAAATTATAGTATTTTCAGAATAACTAGGATCCCTATTACTGTGTTTCAGCATTGAAAAACAACTTATTCAAGATACCACGACCCAACTAACCGAACAAATAAAGAGACAAAAATCTCCCACACTGTATTTTCTTCCATTAAATGTCGAGACACCCCATTTAAGTGTTTTTGTTTCCAATTATCTAGAGAAAACGATGGTGGAATCTGGTCAAGTGGAACTAATATGTTTATCAGCCCAGGTACTATGTGTTACTTTTACCAATATAGAGGAGAAAGGTTAATGTAATAATGTAAAAAGCTAGAATATGTATTTTTTTATGATAGGATGATTATAAAAATTATTAATCAAAATCATGATATTCTATGAACACAATTTATACATCCTATTGTGCCAAATACAACATTATATACATCCAATACATCATCATCAATTGATAAGTCGACTAAAATCTAATCCCCCCTAAAGATACATGGTAAGAAGGAAAAAATATCAGTTGAGCAAATATGAGTTGTCTAAAGGATGAAAATGTTCATGAAAAAGGAATATTTCGAATCAACTATCTCATAAGAATATGAACCCCCCCCCCCCACAAACAACATAACAAGAAGTGGCATGTTAGGAAGAATCTTCATTAGATGAGGAGTTGATCATAACATCCATTAACCATATCTACAAAACATCCCCCAATGAAAATGATGATTCTGGTTATTAACATGAATTCCCCAAACTTAAATGGGGAACTAGGGGAAGAAGGAAAGACCATGGATACAGGGGAATACATGGGTATTCTAGAAGCCACTATTATAATTACACCCCTACCTGAACTATTTATTCAACAGAAACTCATTGGAGATCCCATCAGTGGGCTCAACAAGAATAAGGGAACTCTCCCACTCTGGGCTGGATCAGCCCCAACATGATCAACATGGAAGACTGATTACAGTCTGTACCATCAAATTATCATCTAGCAGGAAGGCCCATTTATCCTAACCCACCATGAGAAGATGTATTTATATCCTCTTCCCTAACACATTTTATTTCTACCTCTGTATAATCAACCTTAAAAACCCTAGAAAACCACATATCCATGTTGTAAAATGATTGTATTTCTACTATTTTTTTATCTTATGAATATACTATCCTACGTAATAGTCATGTTATAAATCTAGGATGATCTGAATCTATAATAATACATTAGGGGAGCACTTATTTAGGATTTTTCAAGTCCTCAAGGGTTTCAAAATGTGGTTTCTACTACTATGGTCAATTGTATAGAAAATGATCCTAAAAAATTTCATGCAGTTATATCATTCATGGATTATGATGATGATGATTTTGTACATGGAACCTAATTCCCTTGCACTTATCTTGTGTGGATAATGATACAAATATATAATGAACCTTCATTGATAATAGCTCACGAGTCAACCTCATTCCAAACCATACACTACATCGATTTTGTGTCACTGAATCTAACGTTCTCCATCTACATTGATGTTGCAAGGTTAAATTTTTTTTTTAACATGAAATACGAGGCCAAAATTACACTAAGAACTAATTTCCAGGATCATCCATCCAATTATTATTTCCTGGTTTTCTGATAGGGCCCAACTTTAGACATTCATCTTGGAAGGCCATGGCTACATCAACATGTGGTCATTCCTTCTTCATATAACCAATGTAATTTGTAGTGCTACAATGGTCAATTTGGTACATTTCATTTTGAGAAGGACCCATTAAAAATATTCTAGTTTCCATATATTGAGGTAGAGTTCTACCAAAAAAATAGAACATGGTCTATAGAAAATGATATAATAAGATTCAATGCCCTTAACGGTCTGTAAAAAAATCATTGATAAACCATTAAAGCATCTCATTTGAGATTATGTGTTTTTTATTAATCAAAATGAAATGGTAGACCCAAGTCCATTCCTTCATGTAGTTCCTTCCACATTGACTATTATATGAATTGAAACTAACAACATAGATTAATATGTTCATTTAATAGAAAATAATGAAAACATAAATGGTGATGTATTCATTTCATCCACTGAACATATACAGTGTATACAACATTAGTTAGTGTTGAATAATTTTTTTGTATTAATATAGAAAGAGGAGGATGATGATTCCCAACCCATTACATTCCCTTCAATACTCCCTGAATACCCGTCATCATAATTAGTGTACTAAATGGTTGATTCTTCTTCAGGGTGTCCAAATACTATCTCATCTTCATGCTCTCGGTGTATTGCTTCATCACCTATCCTTCAAGAAGAAATAGAAGAAGTTACGTGTGAGGAAGAAGAATTAGAGTAACATCATAGGGACACACCTCCAGAATTTGAGGAAGGAATCTCAACCACTATGGATGAACTCAGAGATATAAATTTATGTACAATGGAAGATCCACTCACCACCCTAATTAGTGAAGCCAAGGCTTTTGAAGAGTAAGATAAGTATACTAAATTTCATAGGAAATAATGATATGTATTTCTTGGAAATATATATAAATGAATGGAATTGAACCAAACATGGACACTCATCATTTGAGTCTTCCATAAGATAATTAGGAATATAATTCGACAGTAAGAAGAACACACCCAACCCATGCCACCAAAATTGAGGCTAAAGTAGACAATCTTATGAAATATAACATTACCAAGGATGTGAAATATCCAAAATTGATGGGATACATTTTCCTAGTGAAATAAAATAATGGGAACATCATAGATTACATTTATTTTAGAGATTATAACAAACATTTCCTCATATTCGAATTTCTATTTCCAATCATTGAACTTTTGATTGATGCAACAGTTTTTTACAAATATATCTATTTCATAGATGGATATACTAGGTATATGTAAATTCTAATTTCCCTATAAGATGTGGAATATAAATATTTTAGATCCCCTCATGGTATATTTATTTAGTAGGAAATTCCATTTGGCTTGATGAATGCAAATGAGACATATCAACGTTGAATGCACCATATTTAGAAACGATTCATGGTGAGATTCATTGAATTAATTTTGTATGACCCAGTAGATAAATAAAGACAACGTTTCAATCAAATGGTTCATTTAGAGACCATGTAAAGCATGATTTAGCAACATAATTTGATAATAAACCCATTGAAATGTTCTTTTAGGGGGGACATTATGGTAATTTCCTGGTTTTTTTGTATGCCATCGCAGCATTGAAGATGACCATGAGAAAAAAATGATATCTTTTCCACGTCACATCCTCAAAACATGTAATATTTGAGAGGAAATGAAGGATATATTGAATATATCAGGTGCTTCATATACAATTTGGCAGGAATGTGTTTTACCTTCCCTAAATTGATGAAGAAAGGGGTCATATATTAGTGTAATAATGACTACCAAGAAACATTTGATATCCTCAATAAATACCTGTTGATCTAACCTATATTTATGAAACCTATTAATGGGATTCCACACATTATTTATGTGATTGGATTGGAATGATCCCTGAGAACATTCCTTGCTCAATAGAACATCGATGAGAATGAAAACAACCATTACTATCTCAGTCGAACTATGCTCGATGAAAAGAGATGTTATTATGATATTGAAAAATTCTAACTATAATTAAACTTTGCAGTTCAGAAATTGAGAAATTATTTACAACCTCATGAGGACCACATGATATCTCCCAATTACCTGCTCAATGTTATCCTTTGTCATTCCATTTTTACTAGATGTTTGGAATGGTGTACGGTAATCCTGCAATAATTTGATATATATTTTGTACCTCATAAAGAAATAAAATGTTATGATTTATCTGATTTACAATATGAGAACCCATTTTAGAAGAGATATTATTGAATAAAGAATTACCATAGAATTTATCTTCTCAATACAAGATATCCAATGAATATGGGAAATGTACATTGATGGTGAATCTAGATGTCTAATAGGGAATGGAATAGTAAACCCTAAACATAACATTGTTGGGTTATGAATTTTTCATATATACCCAAAAAGGCGGTGTTTCTATATTCATTTTTATTATCAGAAGGTGGTACCAGTAATGAGGTAGAATATCAAGCTCTCATTACAGGTCTAGAATTAGCACTACAAGTACTAGGTAATTACCTGGAGGTGAAAGGAGATTCAAAATTTGTAATCATCCAAACCAATGTGAATAAAACCATTAGGAAAGAAGAACTTATTATTATCTATAATAATGTTTGATGTTTAAAGGTATAATTCTCATTAGAGGTAGAATTTTCTTATGTCCCGTGATCAGAATATTCCCAAGATGATGCATTGGAAAATGATTCCATAGCCTTGGAAGATCTAAACCGGGATGAACAAATCATTAGCATTGCTCATTGCCATGTGGTTTAACAATATAATCAAATTATAATAGAAGAAATCAATGAAATCAATCCCATTTATATGATATATGGTCATACCATAGGATGGGTGATGCCAATCATGGAATATTTCCAAAATGGGGGACCTCCACTAGACATCATTAAAAGAGAATAGATTTGTTGATGATCAGTTAATATAACTCATTATGATAGCCTTGATCATCGATATATTCATTATAGGTGAGGATTGGAGAAAATTATTCTCAAATGGAATGATGGGGAAATAATTATGGATATCATTAAAGAAGTACATGTATGGGAATGTGGTACCCAACTATCTAGGAATAGGATTTCAGATCAAATCTGAAGGCTTGGATACTTTTTTTCTTCGATCAAAAAAGATTTCACATATTTCACTAAGAAATGTAATCCTTTCCAAATGCATTCCAAATTTGTTGATTAACCCCCATAGTTGCAACAAACTACAAAATACACCTTGGCATTTATATATGGGTAATGGATGTGGCAGGACTCTATCCTAAAGCTATGGCCTGGAATTAAAACTATATTCTTACTTTTAAGGATTTCATTTTCAAATAGGGTTGGGGAATACCTGTAAAGGAAGTCAGGAAAACACATTGATATATTTTAAAAATCATATATCATTACTATATTTGGGGTCCATCATATTATATTGATGAAAAATAGTACCAATTTATGTTCTACTAAGTTATAAAATTTATCAGGAGCACAATATCATATCCAACCATTCATCTCACTACAATTCATCGACCAATGTAATACTACTATATTTAAAAAATACCATAGAGAATATACTCTAAAATATGGAGGATGAAAATTAAAATTTATGGATTGATAATCACATCCATGTTTTTTGGAAATATCAGATTAATACATGTATTACAAAACGATCAACACTTTATTTGTTGGTCTATGGGACAGTAGCAGTTCGACCTATTGAAATTCAATTGCCTTCCATCCAAGATTCCATCTGTGATCAGTTATCTATAGGTAAACTAACGGAGATGTGATTTGGTGAACTGGAACTATTAGACAAAAAGAGATATCATAATTTGCATCATTTTGAAGTATATTAGAATAGAATATCACAAGCTTTTAAAAATCTAGTCTTATTTCACTCAATTACTCATGGAGGATCGGTATTATTTTTTATAAATCGGATGATTCCTGTAAAAATTTCTCTAAATATTGAGCCATATTGGGAATGACCTTATTCAATACATAATTTATATTCTACTAGAGCTTATTCCCAAATCTAAATGGATGGAGAACATATTACAAGTCCAACAAAATGCAATATTATTAAAAATGCACTTTGTGTAATAAAAAAGACTAATGTTATAGTTGCAAGACCTTAAAAATTGTAACCACCATGTGTGTCCTTGCAACACAACATTACAATGTGTATCATCACTATCCTTAACTCATGACATTATGTTGCATGACATTATTTGTCCAAGCTATACGTCCTTAAAATGTATGATTAATAGATAATTACATTAATATAATGAAATACTTCAAGATACCATAAATTATAATATCATTTGGATCATTAAAAAATGAGTAGCTTCTCTCCACTATAATTACATTCAACATTGCAACTCCTTAGTGGCACATGAAACCCATTTCTCCATATGTTCGAATCAAACCCTCTTAAAGACCCATTTTCATGAACTACGTATAGATTGATTCTATTTCCATTGACATAAGTTGATTCTCTGAGATCATCATTATTGGTCCAATCTGCATCAAAAAAGTCATCATTATTCCTTGTGTGTATGAAACAAACATGAATAGGGATTGTTTCATGAACTACATGTGGCAAGATTCCCACTCCAATGAGATATATAGAGATGTCAGGATCTCCAATCATGGGCCCAGCCACAACCTAAAACCCCCATTTATTCTTTATGTGTATGAATCAATATTATGTAAATAATGAATCAATAACTTTGTGTGTATTGTTTCTTATCCATATGTGATACACAGTGACTCCAAAATCTCCAATAATGGGGACAAGAACAATTTCACGAATGAAAAACCTATTTATTTTACATATGCACAAATCAAATTTCCACAGGGATTTATTCTAGGATTTGAATGTTAATTACCATTTATGTTGCATACTTCATGAGGTGGATAATTTCTTCATTAGGTCCACCACTTATTCCGGAAATTATATGAAATATATATTCCCTATGTTATAGCTTTATTGATATGGGGAGAAATCTCACGAACAATATGTGGAATGAATCTTGAATTAGAAAGCTACAATGAGATTCATGGGGTCCTATAAAATGGTTCAAAAACCATATAATTTCTATACTCTAATCCTTTACTTGTTATAACTTTGTGTCTCAAATGATACCATTTACCACAAATTTTTATCATACCCATCACATATCATGTGGGACTATGAATTTTTTAAAGAAAATAACTACATAAATAAGGTATTTTAATTCTTACATTGGGTTATACTTATTCATGGCATGATAAAAACACTATGATATCCTCTAAATATCTGTGTGTGATCTGATTCTATTTTTTAGTGAGATATGTATTCATTTCACGTCATTTCACCTACCCCCTCATCACAATACATTATACTACATGGGAATTATCATGATTCACATTTATTTAAGATACATAGTGACGTCTAAATTATCAATCATGGGACTAGATACAACATTATGTAAAATTCCTCTTCTCTCCCGTGTACAAGATAGATCTACATAAAGAAATTCAAATTATATTAATATCAAAGCCCCTAATTTCCATGCCACATGACTCTAAAACAACATTGTACCTAAAGAATTATTTATGGAATTATTTTGAACCTATTGAAATATGTATTCAAATCTGGGACATATATTTTAGTTCCAACTATGAGTTAAAAGAGAATTCTTAATATCCTAAATAAAATTCAAAATTAATGTAGTAGGCCTTTGTTTTATGTCCTCTCCTGAGAGACCCAACAAATGAAACAAAAGATATTCACATTATACAGATGAGTCAAATCAATGTAAGTGATGCTAAACTCATCATTAATATTAATTAAAATATTTCTCCTATGCGCTAAACATAATTCCTTTCGCATTTCACAATATTGATATTGAATAATTTTAGTTCTTCATAGTCTTTCTTCAGTTTGTGGCTGACATGATACTAATACTTGCGAACTAGTTTTACTCACTATGCAGTATGTTCCCCTAGGTGGCTATAAATAAAATCAGCCGACATAAAGATATATTTAGCCTAATGATTCAACTGTTTGGAAATGCAGCACATGCCTAGATTGCCCAACATAATATAGAAACCAAAACATGATTTTCAAATAGTAGTAACATTTTTTTGGTATAATCATCTTCTATCTCTTTCAAAAATTAATGATGATATGCACGAACCCATATTTTAAAGTTGTACTATATTGTATATTTTTTTTCATGTGATTTTTCTAAACCTAAATTCTTCTAATACAATGGTTTACAAATTTTCCATATCCTTGTGTTCAAATCATTTAGAAATTCACTTAAATAATGACTGGAAATATCCCATATATATTCCAGTATATTTCCTCTATAAACAAATCTATGGGATTTGGAAAAAAATAATATGAAAAAATATTCATAGGACTTTAGAAATAGAATGTCTGATACCTTATAACTCTTTTTTCTAACAATGTAGTATGTTCCCCTTAGTGGCCTTGCTTGCGTAACCCATGTATTGGTCCTATTACAGAATGATGTCACCTTTGGACAATGCATCACATGCCTGTATTGGCCCTATTTAATACATCCCACATAATATGTTTTCAAATAATTGTAACGTCATTCTTGAAATTGACTTCTTCTAAATCCATTATTCATTTCCCATATATATTTTTATATTAAAAAATCTCTAAATCACAAATTATAATTCGTCCATTCCATAACTACGTATGGTAATTTGTTTTTATATAAATTACCAAAAAATTGGAGATTATTAAACCTATGTTCAAAGATAATGACCTCATAATAATTCCCCATAATGTTCTTGTTGCATTAATTTAAAATTCGTAACCTAATGTTCGTGTTGGATGGCATAAAACTACACAACCTAATGTCTTTGAAACATCAGATAAAATTGCACAACCTAATGTTTTTAAAACATGTCTTGAAACAACACATCCTAATGTCCTTTCTATCTAACAAAAAATTCCATAGCCTTATATCCTTATTTCTTAATATAAAACAGCAAAGCAAAATATCAGAAACCCCCTTTATAAAAAATATTCCTTCTTCCATACACCGAATTTTAGTTGGATATGTTCATCATTAATGGTTTATCTCAAAAAAGATGACCACTTTTATTCTCAAATACCATTTCATAGATAATCCACTGATAGTGGTCTAGAGACATCCTAATGATAAAACCCTTTATTTATTATTATTAAAATATCATAATTTATGATATCATATTTTATTGACACTTCAATATGTAACCCTAGGGGACCATGCATGAGTCTCCTACATAATAGGCTTATCATTCCAAATATACCACTCTTTCGATTTGCAGCACATGCCCACTATTAAATTTCATTATACAGACTACATAATGGGTTTCTCAAATAGCGGAAACATTATTTTGAGTGAGATATCCACTATTAAAATACAAATAATATTAGACATGGTAAAAATATTTCAAATCTTGTCTCAAGATTCCAATTAGAAAAATATAAAAAATATCTAGATATTCGTAGCCATAATGATTTTTTAAAATTTTAATCTCAAAATTAATAGTCCAAGTTATTCAAATGAAAACATTAGCATTATTATTTTTAGATTCATGTCATTAAATTTTATAAAAAAAGGGACATGATACTCCCCAGATTAGAAAATTGAAATAGAAATTCTAGATAAAATTCAAGTCTCAGCTCTCTATATCTATAGTCTAAATGGTAGGGGATATATTGAGAAATAAAATAACCAAAAAGGAATAATGTTTGTTGGGTTGTCCATATTACCCTAGAAACAATCAAATTTTTCATACTATGTTTCCTGGATTAGGTAATTGGTAAAGGGCCCACATCACTTTTAGTGTAAATATGATTATTTAACATGAATATGTCCTGCTAATAAAATATTCATTGATATTGTTATTAAAAACTGAAATAATGTTTGAAGATATATACATATAATTGGACACAAAATATTTACTATTTTATGGAAACAATTGGAGGAACATCCAGAGAATGGAGTCTCTTTATCAAATATTAGAAAAATAATTCAATATGACTACTTAATTTTTTTATTAGTCTCCTAGGCCATATCAACCGCTTGATTAAGATCATTCATCTGAGAAGCTTCAGCCTCCTCGGTCATAAAAAGTGCATCATTGGTGGTTGAAATGTAATTTACCCTTTCTAATTGGGCTTATACCAAATATTGGTTCAGTTTCTAAAGCATGTTCTGAACATAATTAATTTTTTTAAAGATGTAACATTTCATTCATTTTATCCATAATGTGATGATTGATTTATATTAATATTTTTACTATGTTTGGCTACAGGCTCGAATACTACGACTTAATAACACTCAATGATGGTGGCCAGTTTGTCCTTTGAAATAACATTCTGTGTTTTTTATTCTAGCTCCCACTGGAAAACGATTTCTTTCTTAGCATTGTAAACTGGACGATAATAAAATCCACAAAATCACAATATGCTAAAATGATCTATAAGTTGACAAAAATATGAAGGCATCTCATCCAAAGCATTCTTAGATATTTTATCCCAAATAGTTCTCTCTATTTTATTCAATTTAATATAGAGAGAAAAGTAATTATCTATGTCTGAATAAAAATCACTACCATGAGGTTGAACATATTCTAGAATCAGATCACTCAAGGTGGAGATTGGTTCTGAACCTTTCGATGTAGCAGGTGCTCTATCTTCCATTGATTGTTTAGAAATCACAGAAGCTTCACCATAAGACTAAAAAATTGTTTTTGATTACCCTAAATGGTGGATTATAATTACTATTAGCTCCAAAAGAAAATAAATAACAAATCATTATAAAGAAATTAAATTAAATTTACCCTGTATTAAGTTGAATTCTTTAGAATATTTCCCCTCAAAATTTCTAGCTTCAGTAGATTGAGCAAGTAATTCACGAGGAAGAGCATTTTCATGTGTTTTACTAGTCATCATACCAGGACACTCTAATGCATCCCCCAATTCTGAATTCTCAAATGGTCCATATCAGACATCAATGTATGAAGGATGATGTGGGATTCCACATTGTTTTAGGGCCTCTGGAAAATTCTCTTCCAATTAAACTGTATAAATATGTAATTAACATGAAATTTGATATAAAAGAACAATTATGTATGGAAATGTAATATTGAGTACTTACATCCTTTCATATCATCAATGAAATCCTCAAAAACCATGATCGAACCGAAAATATCAATGTCCAGATTAAGATCCTCCATTACATCAGTGTATACGGCTGTGTATATTATTTTAACCTCGTTATTTAAGGTATCCAAAAACTGTTGATCGATGCCCAAATTGGCTTCACTGACATTTCCATATGTTATCACCTCAACTGGTTCATGGTTATCGTACTTTGTGGAATCCAGATCCGAACTAGTACATACCATAGGATTTAGAGGATCATTTCTAAATCCTTCTAGAGAAATATCATAATCAGCATTTCTTATCACATAGTCATCCGACACATGTAATGGATTTTAAATATTATTACTAATACAATGTTTGAAACAATCAATGAAACCCAGAAAAAGTTCATATTAAATTACCTAATGTTTTTTCCTTCTCTAAAGAAACAAGAGTTGGTGTAGCCACATCCCATGACACCTCTTTTATTATGGTAAATTTTTTATAAAAATTAATGTTTACATCTTCAAGGGTTTGATTCATAGTTATAGAAGATATATTTTGTAGTATATTAATAGGAAAAGGGGATAAAAATCCTATGAATATATTTACATGGTCTCCATGTTGTATAAAGAAAATAACAATACAAGAGGATAGTGGAAATACTCACTTTTTTGACTGAAACTTTGCATCAAACTCAATTCTCCCATGAATTTAATTTCATAATAAGTGGAGTGATTTGAATACTCCTATAAAAAATAGAGACCTGAGGTAGTGGCTGAGGATTTTCTATCACCATTACCTCCATCACGGTATTTCCTAATAGAAATTGTCTTGGAGACCTACGGGTTTCATCAAATCTGTTGATGGGGGTGCTTTTGGGTGCATATATTGATGACCCAATAACTTTTCCTAAGGGGCCTTTTCTAATTTTATGCTAAAAAAGTCGAATCTCTTAGATATTAATGAAGGTGGATGATAGAGCAGAATTTAAATAGTATAAAAGGGAAATTATTTCTCATTAATAACATAAATGTCCCATTCTGTTTCAGTGTGAAAAATTACCCCTTCATGTATCCCTCAATCCATCATATTAGATACTTGTTTTGAGGTCGGGACATGGTCATCAGTATAATATATAATGGTCTATATCTCCATGATATGATCCAACAATTTAGTTAGATTACTATCCTAATGTTAATCATAATGTGATGTAATATCACCCACATTCATTAATCACTGGACTAATTGGAGAATTTCACATGCATATTTGAGATCACGAGTCATTTTCTCCCTATATTGAATTACTAAAGGTGACACATAATTCAGCATTGATATGTTTGTTTGGAGAGAAAACTAAACAACCTCTGATTGGATGTCCTCTTGAAGACAACCTTCTTCTTCAATAGAATCAGTAGATGTGATGGTAACCTATTACTGACAATAGAGACTACATCCCATTGGTGTAGGTGGTGTTGTTTCCCTATACTTAGACATTATGGTAGAATTTTTGTGATGGTTTTTTGAGTGTTCTGAAGCTTTTGAATCCACTGCATTAACTTTTTCTTTAATCATTGGAAAGATATTTATAGGATCAATTTTTTTCATGGACTCTACTCGATATGTTACTTTAGTTAGATCTTTTAGAGGGAATGAGGAATCCCATAGTTTAGAATATCCATCATCTAATATAATTGATGCATCTGATATAGGTAGAATAATAGAAATTTCTAAGGTATCTAAGTCTATCAAAATCAATAATTGTTGGGCTTCCATTGGGTGCTTCTATTTTTATAAATAGGTGGGAGGAAAGGTTATTGATTGTTAAATGCATATAAATTGGTGAGAAAACATGTGAGGGGTGTAAGAATCATAGATAATTTCACCATCAATCATGGTTTATAATACACTATCCCTAAATTCCATTATGTAACCCCCATCTCAAAATTATCCTTTTTAACCATCATCATCAAATGTTACAGTTGTTGGGTTTTCCAAAATGAATGAAGCTAAATTATCTTGATGCATTCAGTTCCCTCAGCACTTCATTAGGCTTCATGTTCAAGGGTTGAATCCCCGAAACAATGTGAAAATATGGATTAAATTGACCATTGGGAACTGTAATCGAATTAAATAATTAATATTAAAAAATGTGTTAAAATCCAGCCCTATAATATTTGAAATGGTCTTACAAGTCTAAAGGGAGGCCCATCATTACACAAATGCCACAGAAAATAATAGATTCGTGATAATATGGGGGTATGAAGCCAAATATATTTATTCATTACCAACATGGATACAATAACAAAATTAACTGGTATTACACTGCTTTTGGACTCATGTACAGGAATAAAATAAATTCTTATTCACATGTCAAGGATTCTAGCTATGAATACCTTTGAATCAATCACAGTCATAACTTTTTAACCCAAATGCTTGTAATCACCTCTCTCCATTTTCGGCCAAAACGTGCCAATAACACCCTAAATAACCGTTCTTATTAAAATGGAAGGTTTTCTGCATGTTGGACCCTTATCTTTTGTTGGTTTTTAAAAGGCATACATCCAATTTCGTTCATTAATATAAACCCAAGTGTGAAGAACAATTTTTTTTGATATCCTCATTGCTAATTTGAAGAGTTCAGCGGCAAACGGTGACATTCACTAATGATCTCCCTATTTTTCAATTGGTGTAATGAATTAATCATACATATCTCTGAGAATAGGAAACCCGGAAATTTTTAATATATCCCACAAACTAATTCCAACCTCTTTATGTGATAAATTGAGATAATTTGCTGGAGGACTTTATCAGCTCAGTAATTTAAAAATGAATTAATTTTTTTAACATAACATTGTAATATCTTGACAAATTCATAAATATGAACATCCATAATATGTTTCTTGAACTCAACACTAGTCCAGCATTACCCAAACACCCACATAGACTCATGCTTGACTCCTCTCCCATAACGAAGGTCCCAATCATCCATCCTGCCATTTGATTGATCAATTTTTAAATCATGAATG
Source organism: Viscum album (assembly GCA_963277665.1). Lineage (NCBI taxonomy): Eukaryota > Viridiplantae > Streptophyta > Magnoliopsida > Santalales > Viscaceae > Viscum > Viscum album. The sequence continues at coordinate 1,268,149,843 of OY728159.1, forward strand.
GTTGAATCATAGTAATGCGGCCTTTGGCTCAACAACATGATATCTCATATCAGGATTACAATCATTGTGATGTAGAATTCATCCAATAGGGACTATTCCCCGATGAATAGGGATTCCCTTTGTAGTAATAATCATGATATGAAAGTTAAAGTGTTGGAAAACAAGAAATTTTGAAAAAATATATTATAAGACAAAATGAGGGTATCTTACCAACATTCATTCCTGTACATAGGCTGATAGTGGATTTGTGGATATTCATTCATGTATGGAGTCATTCTTTGTTGCAAAACCTTAAGTGTATTCTAAAAAATGTTGTAATAGTCTGGTCTAATAAATTTAGTCAGTTTTCATTGATGATCATTAGCTCCCTTAGTTTTGGTAATCAAGTGATCCATTTCCTACAATAGTAAGTACCAAATTTTCGTTATTATGTTGTAATATTGAAATAAGAATGTTCAAATTTTATCATAAAAGGAATTAAATAAAATATTTAAAAATAAAAAGTTACATGCAACTTCTTCAATGAGGTCACCCATGTAGGCCCATTTTCATTATACCTAGTGTAGCTCCTTAGACACCATTCCCAGTGTGGTTGAATTGAAAAATTATATCCGTGTAACTAATTTTATTTATTAATTATTCATAGATATATCTCTTTTACTTTTATACGTTGATAATTTTTCAATGGACATATGCGAGGGAACACCATGGGTGAGATATATGAATAATATATGCAACGAGAGAAGAAATCTGACAAGACAACTGAAGAAACTGATTATGGAATGGGGGTATTTATAGGAGGTACTGAACAACACTCTAATCCTATACGACATAGATACATGGAAGATCAACACTGTAGATCTACACCGTCTAGAACATAACAATACATAATTTTTCCTCAGGGCCAGATCCTCTTTCAAATCAAATCCATTCCTAAGGGGGTGTTTCATTGAAACTCCTTACGAAGGTAAAACGATTATGAAGATGCACATTGGATATTTCAATGAATTGAGTAATTTTAATGGATGTGAAAAAATATAGTATACGAGAGCTATGCAGCACACCTAAGCATCAGGAAGCTAACACTAGTTGTACCCATGTAGAACAATGTGTTGCCAATCTATGCCTTGGACCTATGCAGAAGAGATCCTATTGGGACCTACATGATAGTAGAATTTGTGCACCATTTCATGGGGAGAAAATGCTCTCGGGCTACACTGAATACGTACATGAACGAAGTCATTTTTTCCAATCCCCCTCCTTGACTATTAATAGGACCATTGGGAACCCCATTTGGTAACTGAAAAAGTTGGGTGAATTATTGAAGCTCCAATTGCATAGCTCATTCTCCTAGGACCCCCAAATTTTCAGAGTTTTCCATCTAAAACATTATAAAATAGAGAATTTGATGGGATAAACACGATTAATGTCCTTTCATATTGTTATGTAAAAAACATATAATTAATATACCACATTATATAAGGAGAAGTAATCTATGTAATATCATTTTCACAAGAAAAGAACTTTTAGGGATGCTTCCAAGGACATTAATGTACACCAATTTTGCTTAAGATAAAACCTCACCAAATTTTTGTTGTCCCTAGTCCAATTCCCAAGGAATATCAGGGTCTCACATGCTTATAAATCTAGACAAAATTATTTTTTTCACCCCTCCTATGACCTTAATTGTACACATATGATGTACACCTACATAGCATACTAATGTGTTATCCCTGCATGAACCAACAATGTGAGCCATCTCTGAATCCCACATCTAATACACCTTTGGAGGAGGGACCACTCATTCCATGGATCCCTGTATGAATGGGACCATGTTGAAACATCCAACAAAACATGAATACATACCAAACCATTGGGAATGAACAATCACCTAGTATCCCATTTGGGTTTTCATTTCTACACTCATAGGTTATCGAAATATGTCTTAAAAGGGAATCATGATCCGTGGGGAGTCTGTAGGTTTTAATATTTATAGTCACATGGAACATTAACCTAGATAAAATAAAGGGTAGTTCCTAGTTTGGAATACTTTGGATTGGTCCATGTTTACCCCTTCCTGTCTCTAAAACTCAGAAACTCAGTTACCTTGTAGGAATGTTCTGGTTCAAACCAACTTTTATTTTGAATAAATGAAAGGTCTCCCTCTTATACCTTGATATGTTTTAGTTAATACATCTTACCGTAAGCTATGAGACTTTCGGTTCATACCCAATGGAATTAATATTCATTTCACATTGAAGTGTTCATTGTTCCACTCCCACTCTAACCGCCACCTTAGTATCTTTCGTTGTTGGCCCAACCTCTTCCATCAGTGGTTGAGAAAGTGTATGGTTTGCTGAATCATTCACATCCTCTTGTTTCTCAAACCGAGATTAATTCACGTGGGCTTAGAGATTTTTTATGGGTATAAAATCCACACAATCCATCTCACTTCATTAACTATGAGATCTATAATTCCCACAATAATAGGGATACACTAGAACCCTTCACCTAGGGACCAAGCACACTATACATCCTATTCCAGAATCCAAACCTAATTTCCATTATTTGGGAATCCTCCTTAAGAGTATGCTTCAAATTATTCCCCCTAAATATCTATGAGTTAAAACATCTCTCACAAACCCTATTACAAGGTCATCCTATTTAGGTATAAGACAGAACCTATTTCTACCAAATGGAAAATTTCCTTTACAAGACTTACCAAACTATGTGGGTTTTGATTCCCATCCGTATGGGATACATAATAAGACCCTTTAAGGATCAGACCTGATACACTAAATCATTAATGTTATTCCTAGTCCATATTCTAAATAGGGTCTAATCCAACATGGATACTCATATCTATTCCAGGTTCCTTGGGTTTCTTAGGAATAATTCCTACACCAAGCATTGACTATGAACCTTATACTTATGTGTCCTTATCACATGACATTAAGTTTTACAGTAAAGTATATATCACATGGACATAAAATGTGTGATGAGTCCCATTAAAAGGAATTAAACTATGAGTTTTCTGATTCATTTCATGATGAAACATTTGTATCCCATTTATTAGTACGATCCCAACATCAAAAAAACTACTTTCTAATTGGATGACCATAAATTCTTCAGTTCCCCACTGAGTGGATTAAATCTGGAATCAATAAAGAAAAGGATAAAAGATTCTATATGTAGTGTATGATAGGATTCCATTGATGGAGAAACTTGAATACTTACAGATTTATCCATTAATGAAGAATCTCTTATGCATATGGATGATTCTAAATTCCATGCATCTTAATAATTGATTGTAAATTACAATTGAAACTGATATTATACATAATAAATTAATAAGGATTCATGCAAGTATGTTAAAAATATAAGAGTGTATTGGAGTAGTCTATAATTACCCCCAATAGGGATTGATGATCCTAACCTCCCATCCCCTTGACCAATGTGAGTTCTTCAGTATTGTTGGTCACTACCTAATGAATTATTCACTTATGAATGCAGGTCTATTTGTATACAAAACTATTTGATGTTTATAGTTTCATAAATAAACCCAATGGAAACCAATCAGAAGTAGTGATTCTTAATCAGAACACTTGTTCATGGGGAAACAGTATTACATTAATTTATTTTTTATTTCTAATTTCTATAATCACTTATGTTCATAAATATTAAATCAATAGTAGTTTCCCATTCATTATTTATTGTATTCCAGGGGATTGTGATGAAAAAATATTTGACCATGAATTTATGAAAATGGAGTACACTCAACACATCATCAAACTTCTAGTTAATTATCATCCATACAACCTACCAATATACAATTTAGTAATTTGACCAGGACAATTCATGTGATAGGAGAATGGAAAAATGGATCCTTTCCTCTAACATTTCCACCTAAATGAAATTATAAATAAATTCCTAATGGATATTCATCCTTTAAAAAATTTATTCAAGTGTAATCAAACTAAATTTATTATGTCACACTATTGTTATTCAATTATTCTAAAATATACTTCTATTTTTTATTTAAGAGTAAAATTCATAAAACCTAAAAATTTTCACTATTATTGATATTGTAGAAATATTCTATCCTCAAGGATTATAACATCTAAGATTTCAACAATAACATTCCAATCATATAGCACCAAACATGGATTTTTTATATGGTGGAGTCCATAGTTTTGAATAATCCTTTTAAGGATCAAAATGAGGTTGCAAAAACAATATTTCTGAAACATGTGGATATGTACCAGATTTTTATTGCCTTATTCAATCATCCTAGACTATTGTGATCCATAAACTCCACTATAACATACTTGACCCAAGTGCCACTAAATCGGGGCCCCAACATGGGTCGAAACATGACCTCATCAACTCCTCCACATACACAAGATGTTGCTGACTAACATCGAGGGACTTATAGGTCATGTGGGGATAATATACACTCATTACCCAAATAATCTATAGTAATAAATATTATTAATAGTGGAAACTATTTCAAACATGTAACAACCCCAGCATCCATTAATGGAAACTATTCTTGATCTAATTAAATGTATTATTATTGTTATATAAATGGTGAACTTCAATGGTTTTATGTTTCTGAATTTTAAAATAACGTAAATAATTATGACCATTTCTAATGTAGTTATTGAAGAGTGGTTACATGATTAGTATTAACATAGGGATTTAACAAATCCAATTTACTCATACAAAGGATGTGATGGCCTCGTCCTATAGACATTCCCTATAATAGACATATTTGTTAGAGCTCGGAAAGGAGGTGGCGTCATTGGGCATCATTCATGACCATGCCCAAGATGTGCTTGAACACATTAATCTTGAGCGGAATTGACTGCAGGAGAAGTGGAAGTTAATAGATATTACCTCTCGAGCGATAATATCGAAGCCACCCCAAGAGTCAGTTACCATCTCACATCATACCCTTTGGTCTGATGTGGGTGTTATAAGAGATTATGTAACGAGACCCTAGCACTATGACTATGTACAATATTTTTTATAATAAATGTGCATTCATTTTATTTACTGTTACATTGTAAATAGTTTTTAATGTGCCAACAGTATTTATAGTTCATATTCAACTAAGAAATCTATTTTCTTGAAATAATATATTTTTTAATTAAATAATATTTTAATTAAATATTATTATTATTAATATTAAATTAGTTTTAATTAAATTTAAATTATCATATAATATTATGAATGCAAATGTAATTTTTATTACGGCCTGAAAGTTATTTTTTAAAAAACCATGAATTTTTTATAAATGAAAATTTTATTTTAAATGTAAAAATCCTAATATTTAGAAAATTAATTAATAAAATGAATATTATTATTTTTAATCAGGATATTGATATTATACAAACGTGAATTCTCCTTAATTTTCTGAGACAATTGAATTTTTGGGTAAAAATTAAATACTATTTAAATATTTAATGTGTTTAATGACATCATAATGCCCCAATAATGATGTAATTATTTTCTATAACTAATATGTTCGGCCAATATATGTTTTACCATTAAAATAATTTGATTTTTTTATTTAATTTACCAATCATTAGTGGGCCCTTCAAGGATTGTAAAACATTTTGTCTTATTAAAATGTTTTCCTTGAGAGTGTGACTCACCTCCACATAAGCAACACTACTATTTTAAGAATTTAGTCCATTTTCCTTATAAAACATTTTTTTACACACCAATTTGGAAAAATCCATGTGCTGGTTTGTGGTTTTGATTAGTTTAATATGAGGTGTCCCAAACCTCAATATAAATGAATTCTCTCTCTTTTACAATATAAACCCACCAATGCTCCCACTTCCTATTCACTCAAAGCCTTCAGAGTTCAACAAATAACGTCCCTCCTCTCACTATAACCCTACCAAGGTTCCCAAAGCTCACATGATGCCTCTATAAAGCCTCTTTCAACCCTTTGGGATCACACTTCCAAGTAAGGGATTTCATCCCATTACATTTTTTCCATTTTACTTTAAGTTGGTATGCCCTTTAATCAATTAAAAATGTTAGGGTATAATTTCACACCTCCCCCGTACTAAAATATATATAATTCGATGATGGGAGACCCAATTGTCTCTCATTAATTCCTCCCATGTACACCCTTTACCATGTCAAAATCATGTTAGAGACTTCACTCCCCTCTTTAAAATTTATGCAATTATTTTGAATTATTCATCTAAATTACATTATGTTTGTTGTGACATTTATCAATATGACCACCTTACTATCCATTTCATGAATATACATTGAGACACCCCTTTATCTCTAATCAACCATTTTTATGAGTTCTTATTTCATGATGTTTTTATGCCGAAATTGCACTATGAATTTCCAAACCAATGTCATTGTGTAGTGAATACCATGCCTATATCTCTATCAAGGGAATATACAATTATAAAAATCTACTTATTGATTATGAAGCTTCATGTATTTATTCCACATCCTTTTTTCAACTAATAAATGTGATGATTGATTCAATGTTGTATGATCCATGTGGCACACTTATGCATGAAATTAAATGTTTAAGAAGGGTACGCCCTAATAGTGCTCCAATGCATTGAGTAAAGTACAGTAACACGATAAATCATGTGAAATGGGTGATGAAACATGCTAATTAAAGTGCAACTATGGTTTACTCGTGCATCATGTGCAATGAGGATTTACTCACGCTCCATGTGCAATGAGACTTGGCTCATACTAAATTCCATGGTAAGTGTTGTTGCCACATTTCCATATTATGATTATCATGCTTTATCATGCCTTTATGTTCATGTTTATCTTCTGCTAAATTGATTTGAATATTGTCTAACATGTATTCTATTACTCATGTTATTCCATGTTTATTCCATTATTGGGCTTTATAGCTCACCCTTTTCTTATGCATGTCCTCTGGTTATCCCATGCAATGCTATGTACAAGGGAATATAGTGGTCATGTAAAAGATGTTTTCAATAAGGACATTGTATTTCATGTTTTAAATTATTATGTACTGATCCTATTCCCCAATGAAAGTAGACCTCTTGATCTTCCATGTTGTATCCAGTGAAGAGTTTATATAATAAAACATGATTATGTTTGTAATAAAGAGCAGGGTTGTTATAGTAGGTATAAGAGGATATGTTTAGTACTTTTTGGGATTAGGATTAGAAAAACCTATTGAAGACATAGATACAAGAATAAGTATAAAAAAATTCCTATGTATTGGTGAGTTTTGAGTAAGATGTTTATCAATCAAATACATCACTATCTTGATATGACCAGGTTGAGATGGCTCTGGGACAAATGATTTCAATCTGTATATCCTGAAAACACCACTTTTAGATAGACTTCAATGTAAACTGGTGCACGACAATGGGCCTTGGTGCACTATTGGTTACGACACTCCTAGGGTATATGCTATGGTAAATTAACAAGCACTGTTTGAACCCTTATTATGGGAATTAAAAAACCCCCTAAGAATATTTGTTAGAAAGTAGATTATAGATAACAAAGTTTGAATACTATAGATTAATAAGTTATGAAAATAAAAGTTATTTATAAGTCAGAATTTTTTTCCATGGATTACCCTTTATGAATTACCCCTAACTTTCATTTTATTCCAGCCAATGGCCGGTAATAGGAGGACTCAGGCTAACAACTGATGTGAAGATCAATGTGATGATTGTGCTTATGAAATTCCCAATCTGATGGGAGCGAGAATCACAATATTTTTCAAGCTTCTCTCCTAGTTAACTCAAGATTTTAATAATATCATGGGTAAAGAGTAATTTTCACCCACCCCCCTATGAAAGAAAAAGTCACAATCGAGAGCATCATGAGACAAGGTCCTCATACCTTTAATGGATCGTTTTATCCCTCAATTATAAAACAATGGATCAACTCCATTGAAAAGATCTTCTCAATCCATAATTGTTCTGAAAAATGTAGCTCCTTCAAGATGCTTATCGTATGGAGGGTGAAGCTGATCAATGGTTGACATTTAAGAAAAATACGAATCCTGATGTGGAGATCGAGGTGTTGGGATATAAGGTTTTTTGAAAGATGTTTTTTGATAAATATTTTTCGTGAACCCTCCGACTTAAGATTGAATGGGACATTCATGACCTAAATCCAAAAGATGACGAATCTATTAGAGCGTATGAGGAAAATATCACAAGGCTTGCATGATATTCCTCCAGCTTTGTTGTTACCCCCGAATTTAATGATGACCAATTCTTTGGTGGGATTAAACCTAGCATGTGGAAAGCGCTGGTGATGCGTGACTTCAACAGCTTTGATGAAATTGTCTGATTTTCCCTCTTTGTGGAAATTGGGATTGTAGAATCTTAGGGGTATCATGGGGAAAAAAAGCGTATGGTGGAATACAATGAAGGAGGACTGATGGATAAATCCAATGGTGCTAAGAATATCCAGCACCACACTAGCCAAAGGTGGAGAAAGAAGCACCCCAGAAATTGCCTAAAAGGGATGAGGAAATGATTTAGGTGTGGAAGGGAAAGGTAAGCAACCTATTAACTACCGACAAGAAAAACCTGCGGCTAAAAAGGAGGAGAGGAATTCTTTGTTCGAAATTAAACACATTGTTTATTGGTACAACTACAAAGAACTAGGACATCATGCAAATCAGTGCCCTAATCCAAGGGTTTTCTATAAAGCCCCAGCCTTAAACCTCACTAAATCTTGAATTATTACAAGATTAAACATTAAGGATATTTTCAGGTTTAGATTTTTAGAGAATTATATCATAAAACGTGCATTACATTCCACATTTAAACAATGTGGTTACATAAAAGATAGTATTCATTTATCCCATCAACGGAAACATATATAAAATAAAACATGGATTATTTCTTGACATTTACTTGACACTATCATCATATCATGTACCATTCCCCTGACCTGTGAAAAACATTTCAAAAACTTGGGATGAGCATAAAAATCTCAGTAAGGGTTATAAAAAGTATGCAAAGGAAACATGAGTACATATATACATAAGAATGAAATCATACTTTACCCATAAAACATAAGCACTTTAACATACCTCATAAAATCATTAATAAACCCTAGAAATAATAAGACATAAAGGTAACATGAGTAATTCATAACATTCTTACGTAGGGATTAACCCTCTTGGTTATGTTTGGAATACCCATCACGGTATATTCCCTAAATCACTTCGGAGAAAGCTTAATGTTTAACTCCTTCGCGTTACCCAATTCAATGGAGAGCTATATCAGGCTCACCCTCCCGTAGTTTATCACGGAACCATCAGTCATCAAAACAATTCCCAAGAACCATAACATAATCATAGCACATTACATAAGCATAAAGGAAAGATAACATTCCCACATTGCAATAACAATATAACATTTTAAGATATTGTAATAATGAATCCATCCTAAATACAATTTTCAAAAACATTTAAAAGATTTAATAAAAAGATTTTTAAATCAATGTGTCCCTTAACACAGTAAAGATTTAAACATTTTAAACCATTAATATCCATATAAATAAATCCTTAAAACCATTTTTAAAACATGGATATTAATGAGAAATATTTATAAGAATAAATCATTAAAACATTTAAAATGATATTTTAATTAAAGTGTTTTTAACAAAATGAGAGACACTTGAATACAATAATTGAGGAAATAATTTAATCAAAACATTATAATATCATGAGAATAAAGGGATTCATGATATTATATTCCAAACGACAGTATATACACCATGTAAGAGTGAATTGGTGCATAACAACAATGAAGTCTTAATGGAGATGTAAATTGAGATGAAATCCATTATAAAGATGGTATCCTTAAATTAAGGATAAATCAATCTCATAATTATGTGTGACAAATATCAATACACCCAATATAAGTTAATATTAAGTGTAAAATAATCAAATGTCATTCAAACATATTCAAAGGATGACATATTCAATAACTACATGTTGAACCCAAAGAAATCAAAATTGGGTTAAGAAGTTCCCTTGACAGCCTAACAGCGTCACATCAAATTTTAGAAACAGAGTTGATGAGGGAGTTAATGGGTATCTCATCACTTGGACATAAAATTTATGGCTATAAGGATATATAAGAACATATTCCCACATAATAAGATGAAAATTAAAAACCATAACAAAAGAAGTCTTTTATGAAGAGGAGGGTGAAAGCTTCCCTTACCGATTTGGGTAACTTTCGAAACGTACACCACATGAAAGAAGGACTATACTACATTGATGTAAATACTCATAAACGAAAGTATGTTACATAGTAGTATAATAATGAACAGTACATACACCACTAAAAAGAAAATATTGGCAAATGTTGCATGAATCTCTCGAAAACACAAAGTGAGATAAAAATCCCCTTACGAAATTTCGGCCGCCTAACGACCCCAATTAAAACATACAAAATTGATTGATGAGAGAAAATAGGGTCTCCCATCATATTAAGATAAAAATTATAGTAAGAGTAAAATAAAAGAACATCCCAATCATAATAACGATGAGCTTAAAAGGAATGACATAAAAGAGTGTACTTAAAAAGAAAGAGAGGGGTAGGTTCCCTTACCTCGGGTCCGACTTGACTCGATGGTTCTTTAACCTCCTGAATAATAAACTAGAGTTAATTTATAATTGCATAATAACATTTTTCAAGTTCATTAATCCTTTTATATCACTTACTACCATTCTATGAACACTATGTAATTATTTAAGTTAATAATGGTCATTTTGTAGATCATTGCTACTTGGGTAAAAAAATAAACTCTTTATAATTACAAATTGTTCATGTGGTAAAATATATATTATATCCAGAATTATATTAATTATTTAGATATCATATATATCATATATATCCATTATATACATGCATTTATAATATTACATAACATTTAGAGGAAAGAAATGAAATGCACCGTTCATGGAGACGGTAAGCCGTACAAACGCATGAATGCTACTTCCATTTATATTTATTATTAAATGGAATTAAAACATATTGATACATAATAGTATTATAATTCTAGTATGGTATTATATATAAGATAATTAAATCTATCCTTTATACGTTCCACATATGGTATTAACGAATCAAATCACTTTGAGGGGGCGGTAGTCGGCACTTCCTAAAATGAAGATATCACGTTTAACCATAATGGTGACCATAAAGGTATGTCATAAATGAAAAATACAGAAGATTAAGTAAAACATAAACATATTATATATCATATATAAATATAGTGAAATATTAATGGCCACCATTGAGGGTGCTAAAATAATATTGAACAATCATCGTTTCGTGAGGCAGAAATTCACCATCCACAGAAACAATATGTTCTTTAACCATTAGATGTAGGTGTGTGTAAGTGTATCTCGAATAATTATTATAACAACATCCTAGTATATTAAAGATACTGGAGTTGTTACAAAATAAATGAATAAAAATATTTTATGGGGTTGGATAAGCAAAATAAAACCAAAAACACGAGTGAAGGCATTACCTTAAAATCGGGCATCTCTCTTTGTTTTGAGCTCAAGGGCTTCCTTGGGAAGACTTCTGCCCAATGTTAGTCTTATAGGAGTAAGCGAGGGATGTGGAGCAACAAAATGTGCAGGGTTTGGACGAGCCAATGGCTTGAGATGTGTGGGTAAGGTGGTAGAGGTGGGGGCCTTTTATAAGAGGAGAGGAGGGGAATTCTTGGAATGTTACAAAATGTTACTTTATTTTCAAATGAGTTTAGGATATTAAAGGTCACACATTGATGTATTTCTTGGATAAGGTGGTAAGGGTTCGATATATACTCATAATATAGGTCTTTGGAAAGTGTAAGTTCTAGTTTTGACTTTATCTTTTCATTTTTTAAATCCTTTATTAATGAAGTAATCGATGCATCATCATGATGACATAAATAATTTATTTTATAAAATGTCGAAAAATTATAAAAAAAATTATCATGATTTACTAAATCTTATTAGCTTTCTAATTAATATTTATATTAAAAAATATTACTTGTATAACCCCATTTAAATTTTTTTTAGTAAAACAACTCATGTTTGTGACATTTTTATTTTATCTTTAAATAAAAAGTTATTTATGTCATTTTCCAACCAAATTGGCTCTATGGGGTCCCCTAGTTGACACATGGATTGTCTTGGTCGGCCATGACACATCCAATGAGGGTAGGACATGTGTATAGGTAATTTCATATTATTAAAACATTATTTTTACCTTAAATTACACTAATTACCTCTAATCTTGATTAAAAACTTAAAGGTTAGTATTCACCAAAAAATTATTTTTATCCCATTGAAAAACATTTTACTTCTTAATGAAAACCATGTATGTTGGATTTTTTAAATTCAAAACACAGAGGTGGTAAAATTTTATTAAAACAAAAAAGCAGTTTTTTGAAGTACCACTTAGTGGTTTCACTATTCATCAAAAATTGATGTTTTTCAGAAAAATATCAAACTTCACCCTGAGCTATATTTTATATTCCTAATTAAAAAATTATTTCTATTTTACAAAATTGAAAACATATAAGTTACATTAATCAATTTAATAATTAATTACCACTATCATAACAAATAGCGTGTTTTTAAGAAACAATATTTATTAAAAGATTGACACTAGTTTAAGTCAAATTTCAAAGTGAAATTAATTTCAATGACCACTATTGGATTAAAAGGTAAAAATATATTCTAATTTCAATTTAAAAACAATTCAAAAGATAATCTAATCATATAAATAAATTAGATTAAACAGAGGTTTTGAATTAAAATACATCATTTTTCACTATTCATTAAAAAATGAACTTTATCGGAAAAATACAAAAATTTACTCAAAGAAAATTTGGATGTCCCGATTCTAAAGAAGAGTTTTATTTTGTCAAATATAACACATAAAATTTTCAAAAACTGGATTTAAAAGAGGTTTTCCATCAAAAGGCAGTTAATCGACCTTTTAAAGAATATTAGAATGTTTACGCTTAAAATTGGATTCATTCGCATTTTTAATCCTCTAACATTTATTGTAAAATGTAAAAATATTTGACAAACATATATAATAATTTTGTAGTTAGTTCTGTTCATTCCCTCCATTACAACGGCTAGGCATTAACTACAATTTAAAATAATATTATTTTGTTATTAGAGTGCTACATAAGATTCCCAAGAAACTCGTTGATGCGTATTGGGTACGCCATCGAGCATAGCATCCCCTTTAAAGTAATATTAATATTTTTTTCACAAATATGGATAAATATGAAAATGTAAAATTTTTTATTTACCTGTGGAGTTACATCCTCCCCCCCTTTTGGGAACTGTGTCCTCACAATTTTAAAATTGGGCTTGGAAGCTTCATTGAAAATCTCACATCGGAACAACAGTCAATAAAACTATCACTTTAATAGAATGGGAGAGAAGTACAAATGTCACCCGAGTTAACCCATACTAGGATTCCAAGTATGAAAATATGGATATGGAGGAAAAAACAAAGGTTCATGTTTTGATGGAGAGTGATAGTAAACATGTATAGGATAAATATAACAATAAGAAAATCACAAACTTGTGATGGGTTAAACGGTATTTGATTCCCCAGTAAGAAAAATTAATATACAACATTTGTGTTTTAAGTAACTTTTCATTGAGGAATTTATTTATGAGCTTAACTAAAACATTAGGAAGCATACTAAATTGTCATGTTGACTTTCAACTTTTACGATATTTCTTACACGAACTCGTATTTTCTCCAAAAGACGAGTATTTAGGATGACTTGTTCACATTAAGAGAGATATAATCAAATTCTAGAGAATCACCTAATCCACAAAAGAGAACTATATACTTCCCATGTCTTTAGAACTTAACCAAAACTAAAACCAAAAAGGTTAGTATGAGATCAGATAATACCCAAAAATGATAATCATTTATAAAAAAAATTTATTCTTAATCTCCAAAATTTGTCAAACCAAAACCAAAGTTCAACATAGAACATTCAATAAAAATCTATCCATAAAATTCTACAAATTTATCCAAACTAAGATTGAAACCCAATTCTCTGATGGATTTTATCACATAGTCTCCTAAGATAAATTTTATCATTTTTCTCCAAAATAACATCAGTTACTCTTATAGTCTCATACTGAAAAGTAATTAACCTAATCACATATCCTCCATGATAGGCTAATCATTTCCATTGATAACCAAAATTGAACTTACTCATAATTCATAAAATCATCTAACTAAAAAGAATCATTCAAACTAACCAGGGACTTCACGTAGTCTAGTGGTAGGCGATAAATACCAGTTGCACTTTGGTTGTGGGTTTGATTCCAGCAGCTTCGTCCGACACGACGGGTTGTCACACAGTCTGCGTGTTGTCCCTTTTAAAAAACTATATAATTTTATAACATTCCTCAAAAAGAGATAAATTCATCAAAAATAACCATAACATATTTTAACCTCAAAGGTTATCCGATAACTTCCATTTTTCAACCCAAAATGTATTAACCAGTAATTGCCTCAATTTTAAGCATCATATAAACCCAAATGGTTCTTTAAAACTATATCCACAAAATAAAGGATAATTATTCCATGAATAAAATATTCCTATATCAAACATAAGGGTTACTATAAAAATTATTCTAATGTATCCCCATCATCAAAAGAGACTTAATACATCTAAAAATTTCACCATCCTAAAATCTACCATAACTATTGAATCCCTTATATGATGACTTCTTACTCATTCAACATTCTTCATGATCCATTATCCATTCCTTTTCAACATATTCTGAAATACTTCTTTCCTACAAACAAAATCATGAATCTTATCCTAAGATTCCAATAATAGGAAAACATATGTTAAGAAATAATCCATACCATTCATTCTTCATTTGTAGTTTCTTCATCCTCAATCGGAATGGCATTAGGTATTGGTAATAAATATTTGTACGATCTTGGTGACCCCATTCCCGAAACTTCATCGTAGGACATGTGTTTGCATAATGACCATTCACACCACATTTAAAACATTCAATTGATCCTTCAGAAAGAACTTCTTTCCCTTTCTTAGAGTCATCTGGATGCTACCTTTTTCCATGGTAGGTTCTTGCTTTATGACCTTCATTTCCACATCTATATCATCTTTCTGTCCCTTTGATACATTTTCCTATTTGTTTCTTTCCACATATTTGACACATAAGTTTTTGAACATACATACCTTTATGATTCTTACCTAAACTTCCGTAGGGATTTGTTTCTCGCATATAAGATGCCTTATAAAAATCACTAAGGTTCAGGTGCTCAATCATGACTCCAAATAGTTGGTTGAGGATAACCACAAGAGTTCTCATTGCAGCTCCCATATCATTCAGTTGTTCTTTCATAAAACTGTCACAGTTTTCTTCAAATCCACAATTACTTTGGTGCCTACTAGATCCAACCATTTACTAAAACCAAAAAGGTCAGCATGAGTTTATCAGTAAAATCGTCAAATAAAAAAGAGGAAGATAAAGTCCAAGATATAGTTATCCAAGTTATCTCAAACTCATTATAAAATTCAAAAAACCGATGACCCCATTTAATATGCTAACAGTTATGGTTATACACAACTTGTCACTTTTTCTTAAACAACACTCTAACCACTAAAGTTATCTAAACCATCCGTTGATACCAACTATAAGGCCCCAGCCTCAAACCTTACTTAATCTTGAGTTATTACAAGATTACACATTGAGGATCCTTTCAGGATTAGAGTTTTAGAGAATTAGATCATAAAACTGTCATTACATTCCACATTTAAACAATGTGGTTACATAAAATATAGTAATCATTTATCCCATCAACGGAAACATATTTAAAATAAAACCCGGATTCTTTCTTCACACTTCCTTGACACTATCATCATATCATGTACCATTCCCTCGATCTGTGAAAAACATTTCAAAAACTTGGAATGAGCATAAACAGCTCAGTAAGGGTTATAAAAAGTACGGAAAAGAAGCATGAGTACATATATACATAAGAATTAAATCATACTTTTCCAATAAAACATAAGCACTTTAACATACCTCATAAAATCATGAATAAAATCTAGAAATCATAATACATAAAGGTAACTTGAGGAATTCATAACAGTCTTACGTAGTGAGTAACCCTCTTGGTTACATTTGGAATACCCATCACAGTATATTCCCTAAATATCTTTAGAGAAACCATAACGTTTGATTCCTTCGCGTTACCCAATTCATTGGAGAGCTATATCGGGCTCACCCGCCCTTAGATTATCACAGAACCACCCATCTTCATAACAATGCCCAAGAACCATAACATAGTCATAGAACATAACTTAAGAATAAAGGAAAGATAATATTCCCACATTGCAATAACAATATAACATTTTAAGATATTGAAATAATGAATCCATTCTAAAAACCATTTTCAAATCCATTTAAAACATTTAATAAAGATATTTTTAAATCAAAGTGTCCCATACCACATTGAAGCATTTAAAATTTTAAACCATTAAAATCCATATAAATAAATCCTTTAAACGATTTTGAAGACATGGATATTAATGGGAAATAATTATAATAATAAATCATTAAAACATTTAAAACGATATTTTAGTTAAATGGGTTTTATCAAAATGAGAGACACTTGAATACAATAATTAAGGAATAACATTTAATCAAAACTTTATAATATCAAGAGAATAAAGTGATTCATGATATTATATTCCAAAGGGAACTATATACAACATGTAAGAGTGAATTGGTGCATAACAACAAAGAAGTCTCAATGGAAATGTAAATTGAGATGAAATCCATTATAAAGATGGTATCCTTAAATTAAGGATAAATAAATCTCATAATTATGTTTGAAAAATATAAATAAACCCAATATAAGTGGATATTATGTGTAAAATAATTAAAGGTCATTCACACATATTTAAAGGATTACATATTCAATAACTACATATTGAACCCAAAGAAATCGAAATTGGGTTAAGAAGTTCCCTTGACAGCCTAACAGCGTCACATCAAATTTTTGAAAAAGAGTTGATGAGAGTGTTAAAGGGTATATCATCACATGGACATAAAATTTATGGCAATAATGATATATAATAACATATCCCCACATAATAAGATGAAAATTAAAAGCCATAACAAATGAAGTCTTTTAAAAAGAGGAGTGTGAAAGGTTCCCTTACCGATTTGGGTAACTTTCCAAACGTACACCCCATGAAAGAAGAACTATAAAACATTGATATAATTACACATAAACGAAGGTATGTTACACATGAGTATAATAATGGACAGTACATACACCAGTAAAAAGGAAATATTGGCAAATGTAGCATGAATCTCATGAAAACACAAAGTGAGATAAAAAGCCACTTACAAAATTTTGGCAGCCTAACGGCGCCAATTAAAACATCCAAAATGGATTGATGAGAGAAAATATGGTATCTAATCATATGAACATAAAAAGTAGAGTAAGATTAATATAAAAGAATATCCCAATAATAAGAAATATTATCTTAAAAGGAATGACATAAAAGAGTTTACATAAAAAGAAATAGAGGGGTAGGTTCCCTTACCTCGGATCTGACTTGAATCGATCATTCATTAGCCTCCAGAATAATAATATAGAGTTAATTTAAACTTGCTTAAGAACATTTTTCAATTTCATTATTCCTTTTATATCACTTACTACCATTCTATAAACACTATGTAATTATTTATGTTAATAATGGTTGTTTTATAGATCATTGCTACTTGAGGTAAAAAATAAACTCTTTATAATTACAAGTTGTTCATGTGGAAAAATATATATTATATCCAGAATTATATTCATTATTTAGATATCATATATATCATATATATCCATTATATACATGCATTTATAATATTAAATAACATTTAGAGGTAAGAAATGAAATGCACCGTTCATGGAGACGGTAAACCGTACGTACGCATGAACGCTACTTCCATTTCTATTTCTTATTTAATGGAATTAAAATATAGTGATACATAAGAGTATTATAATTCCTGTATGTTAGTATATATAATATCATTAAATCTATCATTTATATATACAACATATGGTATTAACGAATCAAATCACTTTGAGGGGGCAGTAGTCCGAACTTCCTAAAATGAAGATATAGCGTTTAACCATAATGGAAACCATAAAGGTATATCATAAATGAAAAATACATAAGCATAAGTAAAACATAAAAATATTATATATCATATATAAATATAGTTAAATCATAATGGCCACCTTTGAGGGTGTTAGAAGAATATTGAACAATCATCATTTCGTGAGGCAGAAATTCACCATCCACAGAAACAGTATGTTCCTTAACCATTTGATGTAGTTGTGTGTATTTGTAGCTCGAATAATTGTTATAAAAACATCCTAGTATATTAATTATACTGTATTTTTTACAAAAGAAACGAATAAAAAGAGTTTATGTGGTTGGAGAAGCAAAATAAAACAAAGAACACGAGTGAAGGCATTACCTTAAAATCGGGTATCACTCTTTCATTTGAGCTCTAAGGCTTCCTTGGATAGACTTCTGCCCAAAGTGAGGATTCTAGGAGTAACAGAGGGATGTGGAGAGACAAAATGTGTAGGGGTTGGCCGAGCCAATGGCTTGAGAGGTGTGGGTACGGTGGTTGAGGTGTGGGCCTTTTATAAGAGGAGAGGAGGGGCACTCTTGGAAAGTTACAAAATGTTACTTTATTTTCAAATGAGTTTCGGATTTTAAAGGTCCCACATTGATGTATTTCGAGGATAACGTGGTAAGGGTCCGAAATATACTCATCCCATGGGTCTTTGACAAGTGTTTGTTATAGTTATAACATTATCATTTCATTTTATTTGAATCCTTTATTAATGAAGTAATCGCTGCATTATCACGATGTCATAAATAATTTAATTTATATAATGTCTAAAAATTATAAAAAAATGTCATGATGAAGAAAATCTATTTAGATTTCTAATGAATATTTATAGTCAAAAATATAACATTTTATAAACCCATTTAAAAATTGTTTTAGTAAAACAACTCATGCTTGTGGCATTTTTATTTTAACTTTAAATAAAAAGTTATTTATGTCATTTTCCAAACAAATTGGCTCCATGGGGTCCCAAAGTCGACACATGGATTTTCTTGGTCGGCCATGACACATCCAATGAGGTTAGTACATGTTTCTAGGTCATTTCATATTATTAAAACATTATTTTTAACTTAAATTACACTAATTACCTCTAATCGTGATTAAAAACTTAAAGGTTAGTATTCACCAAAAAATTATTTTAATCCCATTGAACCACATTTTACTTCTTAATGACAACCATTTATGTTGGATTTTTTAAATTCAAAACACAAATGTGGTAAAATTTCATTAAAAAATCAGTTTTTTAAGTACCAATTAGTGGTTTCACTATTCATCAAAAATTGAAGTTTTTCAGAAAAATACCAAAACTTCACCCTAATCTATATTTGATATTCTGAATTAAAAAATGATGTCTATTTTTCAAAATTGAAAACAAATAAGTTACATTAATTAATTTAATAATTAATTACCGCTGTCATAACAAATAGCGTGTTTTTAAGAAACAATATTTATTAAATGATTGATACTAGTTTAAGTCCAATTTCAAAGTGAAATTAATTCCAATGACCACTATTGGATTAAAAGTTAAAAATATATTCTAATTTCACTTTAAAAAAAATCAAAAGATAATCTAATCATATAAATAAATTAGATTAATAAGAGGTTTTGAATTAAAATACATTATTTTTCACTATTCATAAAAAATGAACATTATCGGAAAAATACCAAAAATTTTCACAAAGTAAATTTGGATGTCCCGATTCTAAAGAATAATTTTATTTTATCAAATATAACACATAAAATTGTCAAAAAGTGGATTTAAAAGAGGTTTTCCATCAAAAGGCAGTTAATCGACCTTTTAAAGAATATTATAATGTTTACGCTTAAAATTGGATTCATTCGCATTTTTAATCCTATAACATTTATTGTAAAATGTAAAAATATTTGACAAACATATATAATCATTTTGTAGTTAGTTCTGTTCATTCCCACCATTACAACGGCTAGGCGTTAACTACAATTTAAAATAATATTATTTTGTTATTAGAGCGCAACATAAAATTTCCAAGAAACTCGTTGATGCGTATTGGGTACTCCATCAAGCATAGCGTCCCATTTAAAGAAATATTAATATTTTATTCAAAAATATTGATAAATATGAAAATTTCATATTCTTTATTTACCTGGGGAGTTACATCCTTCCCCCCTTTTGGGAACGGCATCCTCCCAATTTTAAAATTGGGCTTGGAAGATTCCTTGAAAATCTCACATCGGAACAAGAGTCAATAAAACTATCACTTTAATAGAATCGGAGATAAGTACAAATGTCACCCGAGTTAACCCATACTAGGATTCCAAGTATGAAAATATGGATATGGAGGAATAAACAAAGGGTCTTGTTTTGATGGAGGGTGATAGTAAACATGTCTAGGATAAATTTAACAATAAGAAAATCACAAACTTGTGATGGGTTAAACGGTATTTTATTCCCCAGTAGGAAACATTAATATACAACATTTGTGTTTTAAGTTACTTTTCATTGAGGAATTTATTTATGAGCTTAACTAAAACATTAAGAAGCATACTAAATTGTCATGTTGACTTTCAACTTTTATGAGATTTCATACACGAACTCGTATTTTCTCCAAAAGACGAGTATTTAGGATGACTTGTTCACATTAAGAGATCTATAATCAAATTCTAGAGAATCACCAAATCCACAAAAGAGAACTATATACTTCCCATGTATTTAGAACTTAACCAAAACTAAAACCAAAAAGGATAGTATGAGATCAGAAAGTACCCAAAAAGGATAATCATTTATAAAAAAAATCAATTCTTAATCTCCAAAATGTGTGAAACCAATCCCAAAGTTCAACATAGAACATTCAATAAACATCTATCCATAAAATTCTTCAATGTAAACCAAAATAAGATTGAAACCCAATTCTCTGATGGATTTTATCACATAGTCTCCTATGATAAATTTTAACATTTTTCTCCAAAATAACATCAGTTAATCTTATAGTCCCATACTGAAAAGTATTTAACCTAATCACATATCCTCCATGATAGGCTAATCATTTCCATTGATAACAAAAAATGTTCTTACTCTTAATTCATAAAATCATCTAACTAAAAAGAATCATTCAAACTAACCAGGGACTTCACGTAGTCCAGTGGTAGGCGATAAATACCAGTTGCACTTTGGTTGTGGGTTCAATTCCAGCAGCTTCGTCCGACGCGGCGGGTTGTCACACAGTCTGCGTGTTGTCCCTTTTCAAAAACTATATAATTTTATAACATTCCTCAAAAAGAGATAAATTCATCAAAAATAACCATAACATATTTTAACCACAAAGGTTATCCGATAACTTCCATTTTTCAACCCAAAATGTATTAACCAGTAATTGCCTCAAATTTAAGGATCATATAAACCAAAATGGTTATTTAAAACTATATCCACAAAAAAAGGATAATTACTCCTTGAATAAAATTTTCCTATATCAAACATAAGGGTTACTATAAAAATTCTTCTAATGTATCCCCATCATCAAAAGAGACTTAATACATCTAAGAATTTCACCATCCTAAAATCTACCATAACTATTGAATCCCTTATATGATGACTTCTTACTCATTCAACATTCTTCATGATCCATTATCCATTCCTTTTCAACTTATTCCTAAATACATATTTACTACAAACAAAGTCATGAATCTTATCCTAAGATTCCAATAATAGGAAAACATATGTTAAGAAATAATCCATACCATTCATTCTTAATTTTCAGTTTCATCATCCTCAATCGGAATGGCATTAGGTATTGGTAATGAATATTTGTACGATCGTGGTGACCCCATTCCCGAATCTTCTTCGTAGGACATGTGTTTGCATAATGATCATTCACACCACATTTAAAACATTCAATTGACCCTTCAGAAAGAAATTCTTTCCCTTTCTTAGAGTCAGCTAGATGCTACCTTTTTCCATGGTAGGTTCTTGCTTTATGACCTTCATTTCCACATCTATATCATCTTTCTGTCCCTTTGAAGAATTTTCCTATGTGTTTCTTTCCACATATTTGACACATTGGTTTTTGAACATACTTACCTTTATGATTATTACCTAAACTTTCGTAGGGATTTGTTTCTCACATATAAGTTTCCTTATAAAAATCACTAAGGTTCAGGTGCTCAATCATGACTCCAGATAGTTGGTTGAGGATAAACAAAAGAGTTCTAATTGCAGCTCCCATATCATTCAGTTGTTCTTTCATAAAACCGTCACAATTTTCTTCAAATCCACAATTACTTTGGTTCCACCAAGATCTAAACATTTACTAAAACCAAAAAGGGCAGCATGAGTATATCAGTAAAATCGTCAAATAAAAAAGAGGAAGATAAAGACCAAGATATACTTATCCAAGTTATCTCAAACTCATTATAACTTTCAAAAAAAACGACGACTCCATCTAATATGCTAACAATTATGGTTATACACAACTTGTCACTTTTTCTTAAATAACACTCTAACCTCTAAAGATATCTAAACCATCCTTTGATACCAACTATAAGGCCCCAGCCTCAAACCTTACTTAATCTTGAGTTATTACAAGATTACACATTGAGGATCTTTTCAGGATTAGAGTTTTAGATAATTAGATCATAAAACATGCATTACATTACACATTTAAACAATGTGGTTACATAAAAGATAGTAATCATTTATCCCATCAACGAAAACATATTTAAAATAAAACCCGGATTCATTCTTCACACTTCCATGACACTATCATTATATCATGTACCATTCCCTCGACCTGTGTAAAACATCTCAAAAACATGGGATGAGAATAAAAAGCTCATTAAGGGTTATAAAAATTATGGAAAGGAAACATGAGTACATATATACATAAGAATTAAATCATAATATACCCATAAAACATAAACACGTTAACATAACTCATAAAATCACGAATAAACCCTAGAAATCATAAGACATAAATGTATCTTGAGGTATTCATAACATTATTACGTAGTGAGTAACCCTCTTGGTTACGTTTGGAATACCCATCATAGTATATTCCCTAAAACTCTTCAGAGAAACCTTAACATTTGACTTCTTCACGTTACCCAATTCATTGGAGAGCTATATCGGGTCACCCGCCCTTAGTTTATCACAGAACCACCCATCTTCATAACAATGCCCAAGAACCATAACATAGTCATAGCACATAACTTAAGAATAAAGGAAAGATATCATTCCCACATTTAAACAACAATATAACATTTTAAGATATTGAAATAATGAATCCATTCTAAAAACCACTTTCAAAACCTTTTAAAACATTTAATAAAGATATTTTTAAATCAAAGTGTCCCATACCACATTGAAGAATTTAAAATTTTAAACCATTAATATCCATATAAATAAATCCATAAAACGATTTTGAAAACATGGATATTAATGTGAAATAATTATAAGAATAAATCATTAAAACATTTAAAACGATATTTTAGTTAAATGGTTTTGAACAAAATGAGAGACACTTGAATACAATAATTGAGGGTTAACATTTAATGAAAACTTTATAATATCAAGAGAATAAATTGATTCATGATATTATATTCCAAAGGACACTATATACACCATGTATGAGTGAATTTGTGCATAACAACAATGAAGTCTCAATGGAAATGTAAATTGAAATGAAATCCATTATAAAGATTGTATCTTAAATTAAGGATAAATAAATCTCATAATTATGTGTGACAAATATCAATAAACCCAATATAAGGGGATATTAAGTGTAAAATAATTAAAGGTCATTCACACATATTTAAAGGATGACATATTCAATAACTACATGTTGAACCCAAAGAAATCAAAATTGGGTTAAGAAGTTCCCTTGAAAGCCTAACGGCGTCACATCAAATTTTAGAAAAATAGTTGATGAGAGAGTTAATGGGTGTCTCATCACATGGACTTAAAATTTACGGCAATAGGGATATATAATAACATATCCCCACATAATACGATGAAAATTAAAATCCATAACAAAAGAAGTCTTTTAAAAAGAGGAGGGTGAAAGGTTCCCTTACCGATTTGGGTATCTTTCGAAACGTACACCCCATGAATGAAGAACTATAAAACATTGATATAAATACTCATAATAGAAGGTATTTTACACAAGAGTATAATAATGGACAGTACATACACCACTAAAAAGGAAATATTGCAAAATGTAGCATGAATCTCATGAAAACACAAAGTGAGATAAAAAGCCACTTACGAAATTTTGGCAGCCTAACGGCGCCAATTAAATCATCCAAAATGGATTGATGTGAGAAATTATGGTATCTCATCATATGAACATAAAAATTAGAGTGAACGTAATATAAAATAATATCCCAATCATAAGAAAGATGATCTTAAAAGGAATGACATAAAAGATTATACTTAAAAAGAAATAGAGGGGTAGGTTCCCTTACCTCGGGTCCGACTTGACTCGATCATTTTTTAGCCTCCTGAATAATAATCTAGAGTTAATTTCAACTTGAATAAGAACCTTTTTTATGTTCATTATTCCTTTTATATCACTTACTACCATTCTTTGAACACTGTGTAATTATTTATGTTAATAATGGTCGTTTTATAGATCATTGCTACTGGAGTTAAAAAATAAACTCTTTATAATTACAAGTTGTTCACATGGAAAAATATATATTATATCCATAATTATATTCATTATGTAGATATCATATATATCATATATATCCATTATATACATGCATTTATAATATTACATAACATTTAGAGGTAAGAAATGAAATGCACCATTCATGGAGACGGTAAGCCGTACATACGCATGAACGCTACTTCCATTTCTATTTCCTATTTAATGGAATTAAAATATTGCGATACATAAGAGTATTATAATTCCAGTATTTTATTATATATAATATCATTAAATCTATCCTTTATATGTACCACATATGGTATTAACGAATCAAATCACTATGAGGGGGCTGTAGTCCGAACTTCCTAAAATGAAGATATAGTGTTTAACCATAATGGATACCATAAAGGTATGTCATAAATGAAAAATACAGAAGCTTAAGTAAAACATAAAAATATTATATATCATATATAAATATAGTTAAATCTTAATGGCCACCATTGATGGTGTTAGAATAATATTGAACAATCATCATTTCGTGTGGCAGAAATTCACCATCCACAAAAACAGTATGTTCCTTAACCATTAGATGTAGGTGTGTGTATGTTTAGCTCGAATAGTTGTTATAAAAACACCCTAGTATATTAATTATACTGTATTTGTTACAAAAGAAACGAATAAAAAGAGTTTATGGGGTTGTAGAAGGTAAATCAAACAAAGAACACAAGTGAAGGCATTACATTAAAATCGGGTATCTCTCTTTGATTTGATCTCAAAGGATTCCTTGGGAAGACTTCTGCCCAAAGTGAGGCTTCTAGGAGTAATAGAGGGATGTGGAGAGACAATATGAGTAGGGGTTGGCCGATCCAATGGCTTGAGAGGTGTGGGTATGGTGGTTGAGGTGTGTGCCTTTTATAAGAGGAGCGGAGTGGCACTCTTGGAAAGTTACAAAATGTTACATTATTTTCAAATGAGTTTCGGATTTTAAAGGTACCACATTGATTTATTTCGAGGATAAGGTGGTAAGGGTTCTAAATATACTCATCTCATAGGTCTTTTACATGTGTATGTTATATTTTTAACATTATCTTTTCATTTTATTTGAATCGTTTATTAATGAAGTAATCGATGCATTATCATGATTTCATAAATAATTTAATTTATTTAATGTCTAAAAATTATAAAAAAAATGTCATGATGTAGGAAATCTTTTTATATTTCTAATTAATATTTATAGTAAAAAATATAACATTGTATAAACCCATTTAAAAATTGGTTTAATAAAACAACTCATGCTTGTGGCATTTTTATTTTAACTTTAAATAAAAAGTTATTTATGTCATTTTCCAACCAAAGTGGCTCCATGGGGTCCCCAAGTTAACCCATGTTTTTTATTGGTCGTCCATGACACATCCAATGAGGTTAGGACATGTTTCTAGGTCATTTCATATTATTAAAACATTATTTTTACCTTAAATTACACTAATTACCTATAATCGCGATTAAAAACTTAAAAGTTACTATTCACCAAAAAATTATTTTAATCCCATTAAACCACATTTTACTTCTTAATGTCAACCATGTATGTCGAATTTTTTAAATTAAAAACACAGAGGTGGTAAAATTTCATATAAACGAAAAATCAGTTTTTTTATGTACCACTTAGTGGTTTCACTATTCATCAAAAATTGAGGTTTTTCAGAAAAATACAAAAACTTCACCCTAAGATATATTTTATATTCTGAATTCAAAAATGATTTCTATTTTACAAAATTCAAAACATATAAGTTACATTAATTAATTTAATAATTAATTACCGCTGTCAAAACAAATAGCGTGTTTTTAAGAAACAATATTTATTATAAGATTGACACTAGTTTAAGTCCATTTTCAAAGTGAAATTAATTTCAATGACCACTATTGAATTAAATGGTAAAAATATATTTTAATTTCACTTTAAAAACAATTGAAAATATAATCTAATCCTATAAATATATTAGATTAAAAAAGAGGTTTTGAATTAAAATACAACATTTTTCACTATTCATTAAAAAATGAACTTTATCGGAAAAATACCAAAAATTTACACAAAGTAAACTTTGATGTCCCGATTCTAAAGAAGAATTTTATTTTGTCAAATATAACACATAAAATTTTCAAAAAGTTGATTTAAAAAAGGTTTTCCATCAAAAGGCAGTTAATCGACCGTTTAAAGAATATTAGAATATTTACGCTTAAAATTGGATTCATTCGCATTTTTAATCCTCTAACATTTATTGTAAAATGTAAAAATATTTGACAAACATATATAATAATTTTGTAGTTAGTTCTGTTCATTCCCACCATTACAACGACTAAAAGTTAACTAAAATTTAAAATAATATTATTTTGTTATTAGAGTGCAACATAAAATTCCCAAGAATCTCGTTGATGCGTATTGGGTACACCATCAAGAATAGAGTCCCCTTTAAAGTAATATTAATATTTTATTAACAAATATGGATAAATATGAAAATTTCATATTCTTTATTTACCTAGGGAGTTATATCATTCCCCCCTTTTGGGAATTGCGTCCTCGCAATTTTAAAATTGGGCTTGGAAGCTTCATTGAAAATCTCACATCGGAACAAGAGTCAATAAAACTATCACTTTAATAGAATGTGAGAGAAGTACAAATGTCACCCGAGTTAACCCATACTAGGATTCCAAGTATGAAAATATGGATATGGAGGAAAAAACAAAGGGTCATGTCTTGATGGAGAGTGATAATAAACATGTCTAGGATAAATTATCAATAAGAAAATCACAGACTTGTGATGGGTTAAACAGAATTTGATTCCCCAGTAGGAAAAATTAATATACAACATTTGTGTTTTAAGTTACTTTTCATTGAAGAATTTATTTATGAGCTTAACTAAAACATTAGGAAGCATACTAAATTGTCATGTTGACTTTCAACTTTTACGAGATTTCTTACACGAACTTGTATTTTCTCCAAAAGACGATTATTTAGGATGACTTGTTCACATTAAGAGAGCTATAATCAAATTCTAGAGAATCACCTAATCCACAAAAGAGAACTATATACTTCCCATGTCTTTAGAACTTAACCAAAACTAAAACCAAATTGGTTAGTATGAGATCAGATAATACCCAAAAGGATAATCATTTATAAAAAATATCTATTCTTAATCTCCAAAATTTATCAAACCAAACCCAAAGTTCAACATAGAACATTCAATAAAAATCTATCCATAAAATTCTACAAAGTAAACCAAAATAAGATTGAAACCCAATTCTCTGATGGATTTTATCACATAGTCTCCTAAGATAAATTTTAACATTTTTCTCCAAAATAACATCAGTTACTCCTATAGTCCCATACTGAAAAGTAATTAACCTAATCACATATCGTCCAGGATAGGCTAATCATTTCCATTGATAACCAAAAATGATCTTACTCTTAATTCATAAAATCATTTAACTAAAAGAATCATTCAAACTAACCAGGGACTTCACGTAGTCCTGTTGTAGGCGATAAATACCAGTTGCACTTTGGTTGTGGGTTCAATTCCAGAAGCTTCGTCTGATGCGACGGGTTGTCACACAATCTGCGTGTTGTCCCTTTTCAAAAACTATATAATTTTATAACATTCGTCAAAAAGAGATAAATTCATCAAAAATAACCATAACATATTTTAACCACAAAGGTTATCTGATACCTTCCATTTCTCAACCCAAAATGTGTTAACCAGTAATTGCCTCAAATTTAAGGAGCATATAAACGCAAATGGTTCTTTAAAACTATATCCAAGAAAGAAAGGATAATTATTCCATGAATAAAATTTTCCTATATCAAACATAAGGGTTACTATAAAAATTCTTCTAATGTATCCCCATTATCAAAAGAGACTTAATACATCTAAGAATTTCACCATCCTAAAATCTATCATAACTATTGAATCCCTTATATGATGACATCTTACTCATTCAACATTCTTCATGATCTATTATCCATTACTTTTCAACTTATTCTGAAATACATCTTTCCTACAAACAAAATCATGAATCTTATCCTAAGATTCCAATAATAGGAAAACATATGTTAAGAAATAATCCATACCATTCATTCGTCATTTTCAGTTTCTTCATCCTCAATCGGAATGGAATTTGGTATTGGTAATGAATATTTGTACGATCGTGGTGACCCCATTCCCGAAACTTCTTCGTAGGACATGTGTTTTCATAATGACCATTCACACCACATTTAAAACATTTAATAGATCCTTCAGAATGAAATTCTTTCCCTTTCATAGAGTCAGCTGGATGCTACCTTTTTCCATGGTAGGTTCTTGCTTTATGACCTTCATTTCCACATCTATATCATCTTTCGGTCCCTTTGAAACATTTTCCTATGTGTTTCTTTCCACATATTTGACACATAGGTTTTTGAACATACTTACCTTTATGATTATTACCTAAACTTCCGTAGGGATTTTTTTCTCGCATATAAGATTCCTTATAAAAATCACTAAGGTTCAGTTGCTCAATCATGACTCCAGATAGTTGGTTGAGGATAACCACAAGAGTTCTCATTGCAGCTCTCATATCATTCAGTTGTTCTTTCATAAAACCGTCAGAGTTTTCTTCAAATCCACAATTACTTTGGTGCTAGCTAGATCCAACCATTTATTAAAACCAAAAAGGGCAGCATGAGTATATCAGTTAAATCGTCAAATAAAAAAGAGGAAGATAAAGACCAAGATATACTTATCCAATTTATCTCAAACTCATTATAACTTTCAAAAAAACTATGACTCCATCTAATATGATAACAATTATGGTTATACAAAACTTTTCACTTTTTCTTAAATAACACTCTAACCTCTAAAGTTATCTAAACCATCCTTTGATACCAACTATAAGGCCCCAGCCTCAAAACTTACTTAATATTGAGTTATTACAAGATTACACATTGAGGATATTTTCAGGATTAGAGTTTTAGATAATTAGATCATAAAACATGCATTACATTCCACATTTAAACAAAGTGGTTACATAAAAGATAGTAATCATTTATCCCATCAACGGAAACATATTTAAAAAAAAACCCGGATTCTTTCTTCACACTTCATTGACACTATCATCATATCATGTACCATTCCCTCGACCTGTGAAAAACATTTCAAAAACATGGGATGAGCATAAAAAGCCTAGTATGGGTTATAAAAAGTATGGAAAGGAAACATGAGTACATATATACATAAGAATTAAATCATACTATACCCATAAAACATAAGCACATTAACATACCTCATAAAATCATGAATAAACCCTAGAAATCATAAGACATAAAGGTAACTTGAGGCATTCATAACATTCTTACGTAGTGATTAACCCTCTTGGTTACGTTTGGAATACCCATCATAGTATATTCCCTAAAACTCTTCACAGAAACCTTAACATTTGACTCCTTCACGTTACCCAATTCATTGGAGAGTTATATCGGGCTCACCCGCCCTTCGTTTATCACAGAACCTCCCGTCTTCATAACAATGCCCAAGATCCATAACATAGTCATAGCACATAACTTAAGAATAAAGGAAAGATATCATTCCCAAATTGCAATAAAAATATAACATTTTAGGATATTGAAATAATGAATCCATTCTAAAAACCAATTTCAAAACCTTTTAAAACATTTAATAGAGATATTTTTAAATCAAAGTGTCCCATACCACATTGAAGCATTTAAAATTTTAAACCATTAAAATCCATATAAGTAAATCCTTAAAACGATTTTGAAAACATTGATATTAATGGGAAATAATTATAAGAATAAATCATTAAAATATTTAAAACGATATTTTAGTTAAATGGTTTTTAACAAAATGAGAGACACTTGAATAAAATAATTGAGGAATAACATTTAATGAAAACTTTATAATATCAATAGAATAAAGTGATTCATGATATTATATTCCAAAGGACACTATATACACCATGTAAGAGTGAATTGGTGCATAACAATAATGAAGTCTCAATGGAAATGTAAATTGAGATGAAATCCATTATAAAGATTGTATCTTAAATTAAGGATAAATAAATCTCATAATTATGTGTGACAAATATCAATAAACCCAATATAAGTGGATATTAAGTGTAAAATATTTAAAGGTCATTCACACATATTTAAAGGATGACATATTCAATAACTACATGTTAAACCCAAAGAAATTGAAATTGGGTTAAGAAGTTCCCTTGACATCCTAACGACATGACATCAAATTTTAGAAAAAGAGTTGATAAGAGAGTTAATGGGTGTCTCATCACATGGACATAAAATTTACGGATATGGAGGAAAAAACAAAGGGTCATGTTCTGATGGAGAGTGATAGTAAACATGTCATGGATAATGTTAACAATAAGAAAATCACAAACTTATGATGGGTTAAACGGTATTTGATTCCCCAGTAGAAAAAATTAATAGACAACATTTTTTTAAGATAATTTTAATTGAGGAATTTGTTTATGATCTTAACTAAAACATTAGGAAGCATACTTAATTGTCTTTTTGACTTTCAACTTTTACTAGATTTCGTACACAAAATCATATTTTCTCCAAAAGACTAGTATTTAGGATGACTTGTTCACATTAAGATAGCTATAATCAACTTCTAGAGAATCACCTAATCCACAAAAGAGAACTATATACTTCCCATGTCTTTATACCTTAATCAAAACCAAAACCAAAAAGGTTAGTATGAGATCAGATTAATACCCAAAAAGTATAATCCTTTATAAAACAAATGTATTCTTAATCTCAAAAATTTTTCAAACAAAACCCTGAGTTCAACAAAGACAATTCAATAAACAACTATCCATAAAATTCTACAAAGTAATCCAAACTAATATTGAAACCCAATTCTCTGATGGATTTAATCACATTGTCTCCTAAGATAAATTTTAACATTTTTCTCTAAAATAACATAAGTTACTCTTACAGTCTCATACTGAAAAGTAATTAACCTAATCACATATCCTCCATGATAGGATAATAATTTCCATTGATAACCAAAAATCAACGTACTCATAATTCATAAAATCATCTAACTAAAAAGAATCTTTCAAACTAACCAGGGACTTCAAGTAGTCTAGTGGTAGGCGATAAATATCAGTTGCACTTTGGGTGTGGGTTCTATTCCCGCATCTTCGTCCGACACGACGGGTTGTCACACGGTCTGCGTGTTGTCCCTTTTCAAAAACTATATTATTTAATAACATTCTTCAAAAAGAGATAAATTCAACAAAAATAACCATAACATATTTTAACCAAAAGGTTATCCGATAACTTCCATTTTGCAACCGAAAATGTATTAACCAGCAATTTCCTGAAAATCAAGGATCATATAAACCCAAATGGTTCTTTATAACTATATCTACAAAAGAAAGGATAATTATTCCTTGAATAAAATTTTCGTATATCAAACATCATGTTTACTATAAAAAGTCTTCTAATATAACCCAATCATCAAAAGAGACTTAATACATCTAAGAATTTCACCATCCTAAAATCTACCATAACTCTTGAATCCCTTATATGATGAATTCTTACTCATTCAATATTCTTCATGATCCATTAGCCATTCATTTCCATCTTATTTTGAAATACTTCTTTCCTACAAACAAAATCCTGAATCATATCCTAAGATTCCAATAATAGGAAAACTTATGTTAAGAAATAATCCATACCTTTCATTCATCATTATCAGTTTCTTCATCCTCAATAGGAATGGAAATAGGTATTGGTAAATGAATATTTATACGATCTTGGTGACCCCATTCCTGAAACATCTTCGTAGGACATGTGTTTTCATAATGACCATGAACACCACATTTAAAACATTCAATTGATCCTTCAGAAATAACTTCTTTCCATTTCCTAGAGTCAACTAGATGCTTCCTTTTTCCATGGAAATTTCTTGCTTTATGTCCTTCATTTATCCATCAATAGCATCTTTCTGTCCCTTCGAAACATTTTCCTATGTGTTTCTTTCCACATATTTTACACATAGGTTTTTAAACATACATACCTTTATGATTATTACCTGAACTTCTGTAGGGATTTGTTTCTCTCATATATGATGCCTTATAAAAATCACTAAGGTTTAGGTGGTCAATCGTGACTCCAGATAGATGGTTGAAGATAACCACAAGAGTTCTCATTGCAGCTCCCATATCATTCAGTTGTTCTTTCATAAAACCATCACAGTTTTATCAAATCTACTATTACTTTGGTGCCTGCTAGATCCATCCATTTACTAAAACCAAAAAGGTTAGCGTGAGTATATCTGTAAAATCATCAAATAAAAATGAAGAAGATCAAGACCAATATATACTGATCCAAGTTATCCCAAACTCATTCTAACTTTAAAAAAATGATGACTCCATCTAATATGATAATCATTGTGGTTATACACAACTTGTCACTTTTTCTTAAATAACACTCTAACCTATAAAGTTATCTAAACCGACCTTTGATAAAAACTATAAGGCCCCAGCATTAAACCTTAATTTATCATGAGTTATTATAAGATTACACATTGAAATTATTTTCAGGTTTAGAGTTTTATATAATTAGATCATAAAACTTGCATTACATTCCACATTTAAACAAGGTGGTTACATAAAAGATTGTATTCATTTATCCCATCAACGGAAACATATTTAAAATAAAACACGGATTCTTTCTCGACACTTCTTTGACACTATCACCATATCATGTACCATTCCCTTGACCTGTGAAAAACATTTCAAAAACATGGCATGAGCATAAAAAGATCAGTAAGGGTTATAAAAAGTATGGAAATGAAACATGAGTACATATATGCATAAGAATGAAATCATACTTTACCCATAAAAAATAAGCACTTTAAAAAACCTCATAAAATTATAAATGAACCCTAGAAATCATAAGACATAAAGGTAACTTGAGGTATTCATAACATTCTTATGTAGGGAGTAACCCTCTTGGTTACGTTTGGATTACCCATCACAGTATATTCCTCAAATCTCTTCGGAGAATCCTTAATTTTTTAACTCCTTCGCGTTACCCAATGCATTGGAGAGCTATATCGAGTTCACCCGCCCTTAGTTTATCTCGGAACCACCCGTCTTCATAAAAATGCCCAAGAACCATAACATAATCATAGCACATAACTTAAGCATAAAGGAAAGATAACATTCCCACATTGCAATAACAATATAACATTTTGAGATATTGTAATAATGAATCCATTCTAAAAACCATTTTCAAAACCATTTAAAACATTTAATAAAGAGATTTTTAAATCAAAGTGTTCCATACCACATGGAAGCTTTTAAAATTTTAAACCATTAATATACATATAAATAAATCCATAAAACCATTTTGGAAACATTGATATTAATGAGAAATTTTAATAAGAATAAATCATTAAAACATTTAAAATGATATTTTAGTTAAAGGGTTTTTAACAAAAAGAGAGACACTTGAATACAATAATTGATGAATAACATTTAATAAAAACGTTATAATATCATGAGAATAAAGGGATTCATGATATCATATTCCAAAGGATTGTATATACACCATGTTAGAGTTAATTGGTGCATAACAACAATGAGGTCTCAATGGAAATGTAAATTGAAATGAAATCCATTATAAAGATGGTATCCTTAAATTAAGGATAAATCAATCTCATAATTATGTGTGAAAAATATAAATACACCCAATACAAGTGGATATTATGTGAAAAATAATCAAAGGTCTTTTATACATATTCAAAGGATGACATATTCAATAACTACATGTTGAAGCCAAAGAAATCAAAATTGGGTTAAGAAGTGCCCTTGACAGCCTAACGGCGTCACATAAAATTTTAGAAAAAGAGTTGATGAGAGAGTTAAAGGGTATCTCATCACTGGGAAATAAAATTTACGGAAATAAGGATATATAAGAACATATCCCCACATAATAAGATGAAAAATTAAAAGCCATAACAAAAGAAGTCTTTTAAAAAGAGGAGGGTGAAAGGTTCCTTTACCGATTTCGGTAACTTTCGAAATGTACACCCCATGAAAGAAGGACTATAAAACATTGATGTAAATACCTATAAACGAAAGTATTTTACACATGAGTATAATAATGGACAGTACATAAACCACTCAAAAGTAAATATTGGAAAATGTATCATGAATATCACCAAAATACAAAGTGAGATAAAAGGCCCCTTATGAAATTTGGGCAGCCTAACAGTGCCAATTTAAACATCCAAAATAGATTGATGAGAGAAAATATGGTCTCTCATCATATGAACATAAAAATTAAAGTAAGAGTTATATAAAAGAACATCCCAATCCTAAAAAATATGAGCTTAAAAGGAATGACATAAAAGAGTGTACATAAAAAGAAAGAGAGGGGTAGGTTCCCTTACCTCAGGCCCGACTTGACTCGATCATTTTTTAACCTCCTGAATAATAAACTAGAGTTAATTTATACTTTCTTAAGAACCTTTTTCATTTCATTATTCCTTTTATATCACTTACTACCATTCTATTAATACTATGTAATTATTTAAGTTAATAATGGTCGTTTTGTAGATCATTGCTACTTGAGTAAAAAAATAAACTCTTTATAATTACAAGTTGTTCATGTGGTAAAATATATATTATAACCAGAATTATAGTAATTATGTATATATAATATATATCATATATATACATTATATAAATGCATTTATAATATTACATAACATTTAGAGGTAAGAAATGAAATTCACCGTTCATGGAGACGGTAAGTCGTACGTACGCATGAACGCTACTTCCATTTCTATTTCTTATTTAATGGAATTAAAACATAGTGATACATAATAGTATTATAGTTCCAGTATGTTATTATATATAAAAACCTTAAATCAATCCTTTATACGTACCACATATGGTATTAATGAATCAAATCACTTTGTGGGGGCGGTAGTCCGCACTTCCTAAAATGAAGATATCGCATTTAACCATAATGGAAACCATAAAGGTATGTCATAAATGAAAAATACAGAAGCTTAAATTAAACATAAACATATTATATATCATATATAAATATAGTGACATATTAATGGCCACCTTTGATGGTGTTAAAAGAATATTGAACAATCATCGTTTCGTGAGGCAGAAATACACCATCCACAGAAACAATATGTTATTTAACCATTAGATGTAGGTGTGTGTAAGTGTATCTCAAATAATTCCTATAAAAAAATACTAGTATATTAATGATACTGAATCTATTACAAAAGAAACGAATAAAAAGAGTTTAGGGGGTTGGATAAGAAAAATAAAACAAAGAACCCAAGTGAAGGCATTACCTTAAAATCGGGTATCTCTCTTTGATTTGAGATCAAAGGTTTCCTTGAGAAGACTTCTGCCCAAAGTGAGGCTTCTAGGACTAATAGAGGGATGTGGAGAGACAAAATGAGCAGGGTTTGGCCGAGCCAATGGATTTAGTGGTGTGGGTAAGGTGGTAGTGGTGTGGGCCTTTTATAAGAGGAGAGGAGGGTCACTCTTGGAAAGTTACAAAATGTTACTTTATTTTCAAATGAGTTTATGATTTTAAAGGTCCCACATTGATGAATTTCGAGGATAAGGTGGTAAGGGTTCAAAATATACTCATCCAATAGGTCTTTGACATGTATATGTTATAGTTTTAACATTATCTTTTCATTTTATTTAAATCCTTTATTAATGAAGTAATCACTGCATCATCATGATGTCATAAATAATTTAATTTATTTATTGTCTAAAAATTATAAAAAATATTAATGATGTAGGAAATATTTTTAGATTTCAAATGAATATTTATTGTAAAAAATATGACTTTGTATATCCCCATTTAAAAATTGTTTTAGTAAAACAACTCATGCTTGTGGCATTTTTATTTTAACATTAAATAAAAATTTATTTATGTCATTTTACAACCAAAGTGGCTCCATGGGGTACCCAAGTTGACCCATGGATTGTCTTGGTCGGCCATGACACATCAAATGAGGGTAGGACATGTTTCTAGGTCATTTCATATTATTAAAACATTATTTTTACCTTAAATTACATTAATTACCTCTAATCGTGATTAAAAATATAAAAGTTACTATTCACCAAAAAATTATTCTAATCCCATTGAAACACATTTTACTTCATAATGAAAACCAAGTATGTTGGATTTTGTAAATTCAAAACACAGAGGTGGTAAAATTTCTTTTAAACGAAAAATCAGTTTTTTAAGTACAACTTAGTGGTTTCACTATTCATCAAAAATTGATGTTTTTCAGAAAAAACCAAAACGTCACCCTAAGCTATATTTGATATTTCCAATTAAAAAATGATTTTTATTTTAAAAAATAAAAAACATTAAAGTTACATTAATTTATTTAATAATTAATTCCCGCTGTCAAAATAAATAGCGTGTTTTTAAGAAACAATATCTATTAAAACATTGACACTAGTTTAAGTCCAATTTCAAAGTGAAATTAATTCCAATGACCACTATTGGATTAAATGGTAAAAATATTTTCTAATTTAATTTTAAAAACAATTGAAAACGTAATCTAATCATATAAATAAATTAGATTAAAAAGAGGTTTTGAATTAAAATACAACATTTTACACTATTCATTAAAAAATGTACTTTATCGGAAAAATACCAAAAATTTACACAAAGTAAATTTTGATGTCCCGATTCTAAAGAAAAATTTTATTTTATCAAATATAACACATAAAACTTTCCAAAAGTGGATTTAAAAGAGGTTTTCAAGCAAAAGGCGGTTAATCGACCTTATAATGAATATTAG
Source organism: Viscum album (assembly GCA_963277665.1). Taxonomy (NCBI): domain Eukaryota; kingdom Viridiplantae; phylum Streptophyta; class Magnoliopsida; order Santalales; family Viscaceae; genus Viscum; species Viscum album. The sequence goes on from OY728159.1 coordinate 1,268,187,585, forward strand.
AATGTTTACGCTTAAAATTGGATTCATTTGCATTTTAAATCCTCTAACATTTATTTTAAAAAGTAAAAATATTTGAAAAACATATATAATAATTTTGTAGTTAGTTCTGTTCATTCCCGCCATTACAATAGCTAGGCGTTAACTACCATTTAAAATAATATCATTTTGTTATTAGAGTGAAACGTAAGATTCCCAAAAAACTCGTTGTTGCGTATTGGGTATGCCATCGAGCATAGCATCCCATTTAAAGTAATATTAATATTTTATTCACAAATATGGATAAATATGAAAATGTCATATTCTTTATTTACCTGGGGTGTTACATCTTCAGAGGCAACAACAATCTCCAAGAAAGCAATAGAGCGCTTTTCCCCCACTACTACCAATGTGAATGCCGACAACGAAGTGGTGACATGTATCCTATTTATTTAATCATGAATAGCATATGTACGTTTTGATTCAGGATCTATGCATTCTTTTATATCAATAATGATTAGTAGAAAAATCATAACACCACTACAAATCATGAATGAAAAGATGACATTGTGTATGAAAAATGGGTAAATCATTGCATCCCATGAATATAACTCCTACATTGTCATTATTTGTGAATTTAATTACCCGAAAAACCTCATCATACACCCATTAGTGGAATTTGATACAATTCTTGGAATGGATTGGATTTCCTAATATAGATCCATCATAAATTTCCGTGAGAGGTAAATCAATCTCTATATGGAGAATTGGCCCCTAATTATATACAGGTGAAAGGATGAAGATGAATCTTCCATAGCTCCATCATCTCAAGCATGGATATTACTGCCCTACGAGCACGCGTATCTGGCTTAGAGGATTGAGTCTAAGGAGGCAACTATCCTTGATGATATTCCTATAGTGAGGTTATTTACAGAAGTATTACCCAAGGAATTGAATGGTCTTCCTCAGAGAAGAGATATTGAATTCTCAATTGATCTTATACCTGGGGCCTTGCTGATATCCAAGAATCGATATAGAATTGATGTTGTAGAGATTGAGGAGCTGAAGAAACAGCTACAGGATAATATTGATAAAGGGTTTATATGCCCAATTGATTCACCATGGGGTGCACAAATCCACTTCATCAACAAGAAAGATGGGTAAATGCACCTTTGCATAGATTATCGCGAGTTTAACAAAATCACGATAAAGAAAAAGTACCTTCTCCAATGAATCAATGAATTTTTCGATCAGCTGCGTGGATCACAATACTTCCCCAAGGTGAGTTTTTGGTTGGTATATTATCATGTATGGGTGAACAACGATGATATCCCCAAGACAACCTTTTGTACAAGATACGGACACTATCAATTCATAGTAATTCCATTTAGACTCACTAATGCTCCAACAATATTCATGGACATGGTGAATAGAGTACTTAGGGATTACCTCGAAAAATTGGTGGTTTTCTTTAGAGAAGATATTCTGATATACTCTAATCCGGGGTAATATCACAAGGAGCATCTAAAAACTGTACTAGAGACCTTGTAGAAGGAGAAGCTCTATGAAAAGTATAGAATGTGTGAGTTCTGGTTGAAGGAGGTCTCATTCATAGGCCATATCTTCACAAGCAGTGGGATATCCATGGATCCCTCTAAAACAGATACAATTTAGGGATGGATAAGGCCATCATCAGTAATAGAAATCTATAGATTATTCGGATATGCTTGATATTAACGACGATTTGTGAGAAATTTCTCATGATTATCCAACCCTATTACCGAGCTAACTCAGATGGGAGTAATGATTTCTTGGAGTGATAAATGTTAAGAATGATTCATGGAGTTCAAAAGGATTCTTATCACTGTGCCCATGCTAACATTACCCAGATGGGGTAAATGTTTTGTGGTATTCATTGATGATTCAAATAAGGGCCTGAGACGTGTGTTGATGCAAAATGACAAATTCATTGCCTATTCAACAATGAAATTGAATGTTCAAGAGCAGAATTATCCAACACATGATCTACTATTGGATGTGGGGATCTTCACATTAAAAATTTGTTTCCATTATCTTTTTGGGGAGAAGTGTGAAATATATACAGACCACAAAAGCCTCAATTATATATTCCAAAAGAAAGGCGTGAACATATTCCAACGAAGATGGTTAGAGCTGATCATAGACTATTACTGCTCAAACCATTACCACCCTGGGAAAGCATATAAGTTGGAAGATTCTTTATATAGAATGGACCAAGTGATTTTATCACTAATGATAATTGAGAAGGATCCAATCTTCTTATATTTTTTGAATATTGACATGGGAGGCATAAAGAAGGGAACAGAATCAATCCATTCACAAATGATTTCTCAACCGCCTCTTTTGGAAAGGATAAATGATGCTCAAAATAATGATGAGGGAATTGAAAACAAAGTTGATGATATCAGAAAAGGGAAATCTTTGGTGTTCAATGTTAATGAATAAGGAATAGTTAGATTTCGGAAACGACTATGTGTTCCGTGAAGTTCAGAGATGATGAAGGAACATTTGGATGATGCACACAGTACAAATTTCTCTATTCCCCCATGAAACTCCAAGATGTATTGAGATCTCATAGGGCTTTATTTGTGTAATAATTTGATGAAGGAGATCATTGAGTATACATAAAAGTTTTTGGTGTGTCAGCTTGTGAAGGCAGAGATTCATATGTATAAGGGGCTGATACAACCATTTCCCATACCAGCATGAAAATGGAAGAACATCCCCATGGACTTTGTCAACAGACTTCCTTAAACATCCAAAGGAAACAATGCAATATATGTTGTCGTTGATCATCATACAAAGGCTAAACAATTTATTTCAATTCAGGTGGATTTCTTATTAAATAACCTCGTATGGATATATTTCAATGAAGTGGTAAGGATTCATGTAGTACCACTCTCTATTGTGTCTGATCGAGATCTAGGATTCACCTCTATGTTTTGGAAGAATATTCAACATTCTCTTGATACTAAACAGAACTTCAGTATGACCTATCATCCCCAAATAGAAGGCCACTCTAAGGAAACTATTCATACAGTGGAAGATTTGTTAAGATAATGTTCTATGGACATCAAAGGAGGGTTTGGCCAACATATTCTTCTCGTTGAATTCTCCTAGAATATCAATTTACACTCAAGCATCCGAATGGAACCTATGAATCCATATATGGGAAGCGGTGTATAACAATGACATGTTGGGATGATGATGGTGAGCATAAGCTGCTAGGACCAGAAATGGTCGATGAAATGATGGAGAAGGTGAAATCCATTCAGTAGCATGTCAAGGTAGACCAGAGTCAACAATAGAGTTATATAGATAACAGCTAGTGGTACCTTGAGATTAAAGTTGGATACACGGTATTTCTACAAATATCTCTATAAAATGATGTCATGATGCTTAGAATGGAAGGGATGTTAAGTCCTAGGTACATTGACCACTTTGAGATTCTTGATCATGTTGGGGTTGTGGCCTATCGAATAGCACTTTTACCTACCATGGAAAAAGTACATATATTTCCTGTATACCTCATAAAAAGTACATACTAGACCCATCACATTTATTCTATTCATAGGTAGTACAACTAGTGGATGATATTTTTTATGAAGAGCAACTAGCGATGATCATAGATCGTAGAGAAAAAGTTATACAAAAGAAGACAATACCCCTCGTCAAGGTGTTGTGGAGACACCACAAGTTTAAAGAATCGATATGGGAATCAAAGGAAATGATGAAGTAGATTTACCCACATTTTTTAGTGTGGGAAAAGAAAATTTCAAGGGTGAGATTTCATAAGGGGGAAGATTGTAATGAACCAAACATTCATTAATGTAAATTTATCTTGATCTAATTAAATGGCTTATTATGGTTCTATAAAATGTGAAATTCATTAGTTTTATGTTTCAGGAATTTAAAATTCCATTATGAATTGTTATGGATGATAATATAGCTATTGAACAATGATCACATGATTTTTACAAATATTGGGCTTTAACAAATCCAATTTACCCAGACAAAGGAAGTGATGGCCTCATCATGTAGACATTCCCCATAAAAAGCCATTTTGTTAGATATTGTAATGGAGGTATCATCATTGGGTTTTCTTCTTGACCAATCCCATGTCATGCATGAACACACTATGCTTGAGCAGAACTGACTACGACCGAAGTAGAAGTTAATAGAGACTACCACCTGAGAAATGTTATCTGAGCCACCCCAATTATTTGTCACCATCGCACACCTTATCCATCAGTCTTTTGAGGGTATTATATGGGTTTATGTAGCGCGACCATAAAACTATAACTATGTACATTATTTGTTTAAAAAGAATGTGCATTCATATTATTATTGTTACTTTGTAAATAGTTTTAATGTGCAAATAGTATTTATTGTTAATATTCGACAAAAAAACTATTTTTATTAATTAATATATTTTTGAATGAAATAATATTTTAATAAAAAATTATTATTTTTATGAAATTACATTTTATTATATATAAATTGTCATATAATTTAATGAATGAAATTTAAATTTTATTATGGTTTGAAAGCTGTTTTTGTCAAAATCCAAGAATTTTAAATAAATGACAGTTTTTATTTTTAAAGTAAATAATTTAAATAATTTGAAAATTATTTTGATAAAATGAATATAATTTTTGGAATCAGGTTTTCGAAATTATCCAATGGTGAATTTTTCATAATTTTCCGTGTTAGTTGAATTTTTGATAAAAATTAAATACGGTTTAAATTTATTATGTGTTTCATAACATCATAATGACCCAATAGTGATTTAATAAAATACAATAAATTATACATTCGTACAATATATGTCTTACCATTAAAATAATTTGATTTTTGGTTTGTTTGATTTACTTGAAAATGATTTAGTGGACTGTTCATGGCTTATAAAACATTTTGTCTTTTTAAATTGTTTTCCTTGAGCGTGTGACTCAACTCAACATAAGCATCCCTATTATTTTAAGAAGTTCGGCCATTAGACTTATAATTTCTTTTCCCACTACACTTTGGAAGAAACCATAGTCAAAAAACATGGGCTGGATTGTGGTCTTAATTAGTTTAATGTGAGATCTCCGAAACCTAAATAGTAAAGAATTCATTCTCCTTTCATATATATATTTCACCCAATATCCCACTTACCATTCACTCAAAGCCTTTGGAGTTTGACCAGCCCATTCCCTCCCCTCTCTATGATCTTCCCAAGGTTCCCAAACCTCCCAATAATCCTCTCTCAAGCCTCTCCCAATTGTTAGAATAATAGAAACACATTTCCCTTTCCTAACACGTGCATTTACGGTGGAGTTTAGAGCCTCATTCTTCACTCGACCCTTGGGAGTAGGTCCTCATGTCATATCCCACTCTACGAAGGCATGTGTGCATGCTTATATATAAGAAACCATCAACCATCAAGACCATTTCCCTACAAAAAACACTGTTCACAATACCCCACATGGTAATTCCACATCATGCCTTAACCCATTAACACATTAACCCTTAAACATCATTTAACCATTCACCCTATTCCCATGTTTTATTCCTAACTCCCTAATCATTTATCACTAAACCCATAACCCATCCCGTTATGGTCTTTAATCAATTTACACATTAACCCTTTCAACCCGTTCACCATTTCCATGATTCAACCATTCATCCCATTCCTATTAACCATATGGCTATTTCCAAGTCTATGCGCATCATCTAACTTCTATTCCAAGTTCAACCAATCATGCCAACATATTCATTGACGTCTCCACCCTTAATTACAACAGGGTCACTTGTTCAAATACAATCCATATGCCCGAGAGAATCTGGCACATCCCATGGATGGCCCCAATTATGTCAAGTCAATCCCAAGACATCCCATAAGGATCGTGAGGGTTCCCATTTTCCATTTTAAACACCATTAATTCCAAACATGCCAAGGTTATCTAAAACATATACAAAGGAAAACAATAACATAACCCAACATGCTCAATTTACTCAAATAACTAGGGGATATAACTTGTAGACCACCTACCTCGTAACCACAGTTGAACACACCCTCAATCGAGTCCTTAGACTTCGATCCACCCAACTTTTAGAGCATCTACCAAAAACTCACCCAAAATATAGGGTTAAGGGCTTCTTAAAGAGGGGGAGAAAAGATACAAACTCTAAACCAAGAAAAGAAACAATGATGGGATTAGCCTTACCCGGAGCTTCGATCCGCAACCAACGGCACCAAAAACACCACAGAATTGAAAGAGTTTTATTTCTTGAAGTCTTTATGTGGTTTGGTTCATGCCTAATGTGAAGGGAGAAGGATGAGAGGAAAATCCCGAGTGGGGTTTAAAAAGCCCAGAGTGGAAATTTTGTAAATTTTCTCAACATTAAGTGGCCGCAGGGTTTGTCCGCACTGTTTGGGAAACCGTGTGCAAACCGTGCACATGCCACAGCCTGGAGGAGGAGGTGTCACACGGTTTAGCCGCACGGTTTGGAAAACCGTGCGCTCACTTCTGTCCAGAGGAGGGAGGGTCGCATGGTTTCTTCTAGGCATGCCGCACGGTATGGCTGACCGTGCGTAGGTCGTGCGCCTTGGTCTGCATTTCCCAGGCTTTCCTTATTCCGTGCCCTGAGCCCCCGGAACACCCCCAAGGCCTCTCATAGTTTCAAGAAACCTTTTAAATCGCCCAAAACACAGGGTTCAACTAAAAAAACAACAAAACATACCTTTCCAGAAACCGAGATCTTATATCAATGATATTATTTACATTGTTTAAGTTTTTTAAATTTTTATAAATTATAAATATTCCTTAAATTCTTCTGCCATGCTAATAGAGTATTTATATATAAAAATTGATAATTTATTTTATTAGAATTGGTTTTTATATTTTTGGGATGATATCATTAATCAATTAAATTATATAAATCTAAAATATATATTATATATGTGTGAAATAATTCATTTATAATATCAACTGATTATTTAGTATTTAATGTCAAATTAAATAAATAGTATCAAATTTGAAAATAATGAAATTTTATTTATTAAATGTATTATAAAATTATAAATATTAAAAAACTTTAAATAAAAATATATGGGATAAGATATGGTCTAAATTTTTTCCCAATTAATTTATAGTCCATTTGTAATCTTTTCTCTCTATAATATCCTTTTATTATTCTAATATATTTAGGATTTTCAAAAGTCCACTTCACCTCAACATTAAAAGGGAACCTCATATTTTACTTTTTACACCATATTGAGCCATATATCTATAAAAATAACATTCTAATTTAATTATAATGTTCCATTGTTATGTTCTAATTGTTCGGGTTCATCTAAAGTATAAAACTAAGATCCCATAGAATAATATTATGAATGTTCACAAAAAAGGAGGTAATTATATTTATCGACTATTTGAATTTTTTTTAACATCTATTTCCATTTTATTTTTGTATATATACATCCCCCATAATAAAATATCATGAATATATTAATATTCATAGTATTTAATAGTTCATTTGATGTTATGGGGTATATGAGTCAACTGGTTACAATGTGGAAATGGTTTATTTCACAATCTCATCATTTTTGTGGGATTTATTTTGATCAAGTATCTAGATGGGAATAATACATTTTCATGTCTATGTCATCCAAAAATGATTCCAAAATGCTTTAAGTATTCTCTTATAACTGGTTAATATTATTTTACCCACAATTTTATTTTCTCAATTTTTTTAAAGGAATCTACAATTCATATTCAAAATAATGCTAGTTTGGATTTTATTAAGATGGTGAAAGTAATTTTAACATATACATTGTGAACATAATATACAACATTATTGAAATCCCAAAATCATAAAATAAGTATTTCTGTATTAAAATTTTTATTTTCAATGAAATATATTTTCAAATTTTTTTGTATAATAATATTTTATAAAATTGAATTTCAATGTGGAACATGATATTTCTTTCAAGAATAAATTTTAAATATATTTTTTCATTAACAATTTCAATTAATTATTGTACTTAGGATCCATTATGGATATGTTTTATTAATATCATACTTATTCAATCATTAAATGTTTTATAACCAGTTTTACTATGGATTCTCTATTTTGTATCATTATCCTAATTACATTGAATGCTTTATGGTTATGTATATTTTTTTAAAATATATTAAAATATTTTCGTCTAGTTTTTTCCTTATCAATTTTTATGTTTATTATGTTTCAACCATTTCATATGAGAAATTAATTATACATTTTATGTGATGGGAAGATCCTTCTATAGAACCTTGATGCATCATTAGTTCCCATGGGTCAAATTACACATGGTTTTGGTTGAGGCTGTTTTCATTTCTATAAAATAAATGGGCGAGGAATCGATAATATGATTGGGAAATATGGAATTATCCATTTAATAATTATGATTTTAGTTACTAATATTTCATGTAATTATTTAACTACTAGAATATCTACCATTACATATCAATCTCATTTGAATATTTATAATGATTTTTATATCGTATTTAATTACTATAATATTATGATCGAATATTTGATTCAATGTAATTTTTTCCATTTAATTACAATTCTATAAACATTTATACATATTCATGATAGATTCTTCCTAATGTAAACCCTTTCTGATCATATGATATCACCCCTTTATTATGTTTTATTTTTTCCCAAGATTCCAATAGGTTTATTATGAATGATATTTGGGGTTAATCTAGTTGACTATAAGTTTTATTAATAAAAACACTTATTATATCTAAAATTTACTTTTAATTTAAAATCCTTATGTAGTTTCCCAAGACAATTAAAAATTACATATTTTTGGGATCCGATTCATTATATATCATGCCACATTAATAAAGTATATAATTCTCTCAATGATACTGGTTTGAGGTGATTAAAATTGATATCAGATAAAATTTTGTGGGATATTAGGTATCTATAGTAAGGAAACATAATTAAAAAAAACGAAATCCTAAGACATAATTTGGAAATATATCCAAATAAAATAAACTAAATATTCATGTATTCTTTATAACTAAATTTTCAATTTAGGTTTTTTTATTATATATTTATGAGAATATATGATATATTGCATTATTTTATGCCCTAATATATTGAATTCCATTTTATAGAAATGTAACCATTTTGAAGTAACCGAAACCCTATCATTACATATATGGATTTCCTCCTAGGAATGATAATAAAGCTGGAGATGCAGAAAAAAAATGTAGATGAAAAAAATACAACCCTTTTGGGACAATTGACTTATATTATGAGAAATAAAAACTCTTGTGTGGTGTATCAAACTATTACACAACAATGTTTAGCAATTATATAATTATTTATGAATTAAAAAATCCATCCATGAGTGGAAATATGAATCCATCTGTAGTCATTAAATGGATATGTTTTATAGAAATTATGTTTCACTTTTGGAGATATAATGAATGATATACGTTTATCATGTATGTTTATCATATATCTACGTATTCATATCAGGTGTTGAATTTTATTTTCAAAACAAAGGATTCAATAGAAAAAAAATTTATATAATGGATGTGTGTTAAGTATTTTTTCATGGAAAAATATTTTCCTCGGTAACAACTAGTGAATAATGAGTTAAAATTATTGAGTCATATAAAAAGGAAGGATGCGAATGTTTCTATGTAATATGTCAATACTAAAATGTTAAAAAGTGTTTCAACACACTATGTACATAATCTAGTGATCCAGATTTATTGTTTCATCATTGGGATTAAGAAAATTATTTGAAGGGTGTTAGTCTGCAAAACAAAATCATCATATGAGTACATAAGATCATGTTCAATAAATATAAAGACATCATTATCAATGTATTATGAGGTAAAAAATGATACAAGATAAAAATAGGACAACATGGAAAAATACTGATAAATTTATAATGGTGTATAAATAATTTAAAATATTTAAAAATTTTGGACGAAAACACCATGGTACATGGTTGAAGGGATTCATGTTTTCTACAAGTGTGGAGAAAAAGGAAACTATGTTCAAGATTGAAAATGAATGAATGAATTAATCTAAAGAGTAATATGTATGGAGTTGCGTAACTTTGAAAATGATTTTCTTAAATGTCAAGTTAATATATTATAGAAAAAAATTTAGATCAACTACAATAATATGTTATAACTAACGATTAAGTTGAATAATGTACATTTATTTTGAATTCTATAATTATATTTTAATTTTTTTTAATGATTCTATAGTTATAATAATCATTATATTTATTTGAATTTATATTATTACATATTCACAACGAATTTTGAATCATTAATGTATTCATTAAGTTTTAAATATGATCTAGGTATTCATATATTTGTTACATTTAAATAAGGTCTAGATTATTTTATTTCATGAAATTATGATTTTAGGTAGGCATTGAATATTTACTGAACATTTATCAAAATCAGTAATATCTGAATTTGGATTTATATATTTTGGATGATTCTAATGATTACCTTATTAAGGAACAATTATTATAAAAGTTTGATATTAATATTCGATGAAAATATTGGCTAACAATTATGGTTTACCTAAAAATATAATAGTTGAAGGAATGATGGGTGAATGTTATGATTAATATAACTTCATTAGGAATAATAATTCATCATATAAATTCATTTCGTGACATAATAGATGGATTTATGGTATATTAAAACACAAGAATATGATGAGAATAAGATCATGAAATTGAATGAAATATCGTATTTTTGTAATCTCATGTTCTTATTTGGATATTAAAAGAATACCCCAAATCTAAAAAATATATTTTATAAATGAAAAAATAACATATTTACATTTATTATATAATAATCAATTCCCTTTTAACTCATAATAAAATTATATATTTTGATGGTTAATCATTTATAGTCTGTTTTCTCTACCACCATATATTAGAAACTGATAGTCATTTTTTTCTTCTTTATTTCAACATTCTACTTATTATCTCCTATTAAAAAAAAATCTTACCATATGAATATTTATTTACTTCTTATTAAGAGAATGTTATATTAAACCTGCTTATGATTTGGGATTCCCAAAAAAATTCATCAAATATCAACAATTATTTTTCGATGTGAAATTAAAAAATATGGGAATGAAATCTATCGAAGGATGGGAGAATGTAGTTTAACTTTATTAAAGGGAATACATTGTTTGATAGAATAAATTATAATAAATATATATCTCTCTATATATATATATTATAATGTTATCCTTATAACACATCCCTTAGAATAGATGGTATGAACAAGATTAACTAAATTACAAAAATATGGTTTATTGATTTATATGTATATTAATGAAATAAAAATATATAATATTTAATAAAATATTTAACAAACATTAAAATTTTTTATATTAATGATAAAAAATAAAACATCTTTTACGCATTAAAATTTTTATTTTCTAATGGTTTCTTTGCTTCCTTTTGATTTGGAACATCGTTTAATATAATGTTTTTAAACATTTATAATTTATATCTTACCAAAAAATTTAATTTTAAAATAATAATTTAAATAACTTCCTGGGATAAATGTTTGATATTTTTTTGATAGGTTTTATTTTTTTATTACTAGTGAAAAATACTTCTTGTAAATTGAATGTTAAAATTTCATATGAGTAATTTATATTAATAAATGAAAATTTAAATTGTTTTTAAATTAATATTTTGAAGATTATAAATATTATAATCAAAATATTAACATTTGAATATTTTTCTATATTGAATTTGGATATTAAATCATTATAATACTATGAACATTTACACATTAAAAAAATGGTATCACACACTCACTATGGGATTAATATTCAAATAATTTTGTCCACAAAAAAGTTTTTTATTTTTTATAATGGTTTCAATATTTTATCACCATAATAATAAAATGACTTATTATGGTACCTAATATGGAAATTTGGATGAGAATATAATAATTATAATATTTTATTCAATGATTATTGAAACTTATTATACTTTTTTATCAATTAATATATATAAATAAGCATCTAATTAGGTGATAAATTCAACTAAAAACACTAATTGGAAATCTAAAATATCATCTTCATCATGTGAATTTATTTTTAACATTTAGGGATGAAATAATTACATTCAACCCTTACAAAATTATGGTGTAGTAATGGTTTGAATAATTGAAATATCAAATAAATTATATTTAATAAACTAATACAAATATAATTTGAGATAATTAAGGTCATATAAAAATTTTAAAGATGAATATAAAACTTTTAGGATTTATTAATTTAGTTGGTACAAATATATATGATTTTATTGAAATTTTTTAAATGTAAATGTAATGTACAATTTCAAAGTAGGCAATAATTTCATGTTAAAATAAAAAATATTTTATTATATGATATAAAATTCATAAAATGTAAAATTATTCAAAAACATTAGTGAATGATTTTTAAATCCATAAATGATCCATTTCTGGAGTTTTCAAATTTTATAGTAACTATGATAGCCCTCAATTATTAAAAATTTAGGTTTTTTATTGCTCGAGTTAAAGTGGTTATATAAGGATTAAAACCATCTTATAAGGGTATAACTATGACCTAAAAATTTACCAAATATATTGGCAGAATAATATTATAGAATTAAAACCATTGGTCTAATTTTTGTCATTTTAATTCACATGTACCTAAAATTATATTATATATTATTTAAATAAATCATAATTTCAAAATGTCACACTGTTTGTATTTAATATCTTTTATGTGTCCACATAAAAACAAAATCCATTAATGAAAAAATAAAATTTATATATTTATTTTATATTTATATTTTATATTTTTATAAATTATATAATTACATTAAATACATTTTCAATTATAATACGAAATTTATTTAATTGATAGAATATAAAATTATTGATTTAAAAGTATTAATTTTGATAAATTTGTGATTATTTAAGATGTATACCATATTTTATATATTTATAAGATATATTATATATTTTTGAGTGAATTATATCAAATTATCATTTTTTCATGTTTTATTTGAAGTAAAATTAAATGAATAGTACCAAATTTGACAATATTGATATTTTATTGAATTATTTTTATCAATTTATTTAAAAAATAATAAAAAAATAATAAATGATAAGTTATAATCTAAAATATGTTATAAAATTCACTTAAAGGACATTTGCTTTTTCCTTGGTTCTATAATTGCCTTATAATATTTATGTATTTCGATGATTTCAGAAAGTGTCTCTCACCTCAATAATAAAAGGTTACATTCTCCCTATATTAAGTACACCAAATTATGCCATAAATACCAACCAATATCTAAAAATTTATCATCTTTGAATCCTTAATATGTTTTAGAGGATTTGTTACATCCAATATATCAAACCTTGATCCCTGAATTAGATATTAAGAATATTTGCTGACGAAGAGGTAAATGTTTTTATAGACATTTTCAAATTTATGATTTATTTTACATCCTCTTCATGATTTTTTCCTATTAATATTTAATAATTATAGTATGGAATATATTATAATTTTTAATTATTATTATGGGATAAATATATTCTTTTTTTATCCATCCTATGAGAAAATAAATCCCTTTATGTGCGTACATAAGACTTATCATCTATATATCATGGTGTAATATGTTTTCATCACCAATTTGTATGGATGGGTATTATGATGAAAAGTATTCACATATTGGACAATGATTAAAATAAAATAAATGTTAAAAATTAACAGAATATATACCTATTTACCCTTTCCCATTAATGAAATTATATCACCGCTCATTCATATATTTGGTCTACCATCTCCACGATGTGATGAAATTAATTTACTATGTTTACCATTAAATAATTATTATAAAATCTATATAATGAATACATATTATATTGATTAACATAATATAATTTTTATATGAAAAAACAACATCATATGAAAAACAACCAAGACATTCATGAAAAAATACTCATATGAAAGTATAGTGGTAAAAACCAGAATCAAGTTTAATAAAAAAATATTACTAACCAATGGGTGATAAGATTATATAAGAATATAATTAATGATATCATAAATATAGATATTTATTAATAATAAACTTTATACAAATAAAAAGGATATTAAATCATGTTTAACAAAATCATAATGCAAGGTTAATGATTTTTAACTCAATTTAATTTCTAGGGGCTACATGCCATTTTCCAAACTTATTTATTGTTTATGGTTTATAAAATACACCATTAATATAATGTAATAAATATTACTATATTCAAGTTATTTAAATTTTATTTTTAATTTATATGTCATATTACTCAACGAATTAAATGTTGGTATGTTTTTATTTCAAAATCTCATCATTTTTTTGTGGTAGTTCATTTTTAAGTATCCATTGAGGAATATTTCATTTACATTTTTATGTCATAAAAAATGTTTTAAAGTGTATTTTAATATTCTAAAACAATTATTTATTTTTATTTTAATCATTATTTAATTATTAAGAAATTTGTTTTGAAATGAATATTCATGTCATATTCAAAACATGTCCCATTTAACATTTAATAATAATGATAGTGGAAACATATTTAAACATGCAAGGAATTACTGGAATTTAAAAACCTCATGAATAATAAACCATTTTAAATTATATTATATTTATTAAAAAGATAATAATCAATGAAATGTATTTTCAAAAATATTTCTAATATTTTTTTAAACGTGAATTTTAATTTCAAAAATAATTATTTTCTCAATAATGATATATTATGATGTTTACATTCACAAATGACATAAAATATTTATTTTATTTATGTTCCAATAGTGATATGTATAATAAATATGATGATTATTCTCAATTAGGATGAATTGTGATTAATTTTACATTGGATGTGCTATTTTTATACGATTCACCGTTTTTTGGATATTTAAATTAATTGGTGAATCTATTAACATCTCATACTCTAGTTTTTCAATAATTATTTTTTATTTTTATAATTTTTCTTATTTTATATAAGGAAGGAATTAGACTTAATATGTAATTGGATGGAACATCTATAGCCCCTCTATACATTAGTAGGTCTCATGAGACAAACAATTATCTTTTTTGGAAGTGGTTCTCCACATTTATGTATAATTCATAGACGAGGACATAAGAATATGTTTTAAACATCTAGTATTAATCATTAAATAATTATGATAAGAGTTATTTGTAATCCATGTGATTATTACACTATTAGAATATCCATTATTACGTTACATTATCATGTGAAAATTTATTTGGGATTATTTGATACTCATTAACTTTTTCTATATTATGTTCGTCTGATTGATGAAAAGGATTGTGATTCTTTTAAATAAATTTCCATAATAATATATGATTATATAGGATATCTTTTATTTTATTTATACCCATACTGAGAATCTGAGTGGACCTCATTTCGTATGTTTTAGTATTCCTCAGTATTCTACGAAGTTTATTATTACTGATATATATGGTTAAGCATTGAGAATAACGGTGTTTTCAATGGAAAAATTTATTTAAAAATTTCTTTGAATATCAACTATGCATCTACATTACTGTGACTTCTAAAATATTTGGCCTTTTAGGATAATATTAATTGTATTTTATTCTAATGTAATCAAATAGGACATTGAATCCATTCTAATGGGGTCTGTGACTTTATGAAAATCTCGTACCTAAATCCATAATCACAGCCTATATCCCCTGGTGGGATTATAAAACCATCCTATGAAAGATATTAATATTAACATATTATAGTTTTCTAAAATATAGGTATAGTTTCAAACATGAAATTTTAGTTTTTTTAATAATATACCACCTTTAAATATACTTCATTCATGCTAATGTAATAAAATAATTATATTAAATATTATTTGACCTAATTATTTTAATAACACAATTTATATATAAATCTCATCATCCATAAATTTGGATACACAACCATCATTCATGAGTATGGATCACTACCACCTCAGAAACAAATGAAAATTATTTCCCCACATCACCTCTGAATAGTATTTATAATTATTTATTTAATATATATATATATATATGATATTGATTAAATATTTTTAACTATAAAAAATTTATATATCAACTTTTTTCTTATCATTCAATTAAATGGAAATTGATATTCTTATTCAGGTGTACATTTCAATTTCCACACCCTAAAGAGATACTATTCAGTTTTCATCATTATATATCTTGGATGGTATATATAATTATATATGAGTCAATAATATAGTATTTTATTATTTTAATTAAAATTATATAATGATAATATAATACACAACTTCTTTATATCATTATTGTTCAAAAAATGAAACGTTAATATTGCATACATACGACTAACCAACTCAATGATTGAAGCATAGTTAATTTTTCTTAGCTATCATTCGTGATTTTTTAATGTATAGTTTTATTATTAAAATGAAAATAATAATATTATTAGTATTCATGATTTGTTAAAATAGTGATGTCATAGCCATAGTATTCATACAAATTTCATTTTGGACACATGAGTTGAATATCATTGAAACATATATTGTGAATTTAATTGATTAATAAATTTTATATAATTTAGTAAAAAATAATATAACTATAATTATATTTTTTTAATATTTTATTAGTTATTGAATAATTTAGTATGATAAATGACACATGATGAATTTTGGATAGATCGTATGGGACATATTACATTAACAGCCATGTTTTGAATGTATTATAAATTTATTTTCAAAATATTATACATCCATGAGCATATTCAAAAGAATAGTTTTTGAATATATTTATATAGATATGAATTATTTATAAAGGAATTTTTTTATTTACATAAATTATATTTAAATGTAAAAAATTTAGAAATGTATCGAAATTATTTACACAAGAACAAATGAATGTTCTATTTTAACAAAAACACAACTACGGACTCCTCCCATTACCGATACCGTTTTATAATGTTTTACAAAATTTGATATCATAATTTTTTTCTGTAAATAAATAATATTATTTCCAATTTTCAAGGTATCTTAGATTATATAATGGTTTATTAAAATGATTGGGATTTTCCATTTCTAAAATTAATTATCATTGGGTTTTGGAATTGGATTTCCAAGGATTATGATGAAAAGGTGAATGTATAAAAAATTTCATTACTAATTTCTTTAATTGACATTGTTTTTTATTAATTATCATAAAAATATATCTCATTATGAATAGTTATCCTCATATATCTTATGACAATGTGTTATCCCTATATTGAACACTAATGCATCAGGTATTGATTATGTCCATGAGAAGATTATATTTGATATCAACCACATGGTTTTTAAAAATGTAACATTACCTATAAAGGTCATATATAGATGATTTAATAAGAAACCTATATAAAAATTTTATTCCTGGTAATTATTTTTCATGCGAATCATTTCATCTCAAAAGTTATGGTAATGATATTTTGTTTTAAGGGATTGATATTCCTTTTCTATGTAATAATAATTTATTTTAATAAAATGATTCTCATGGTTTGTTTTAATTTTTAAGAAACCATAATTATTTTTTTTATTTTTGGGTTTAATATAATGATTTTATTAAAACTATTTGATGATATTATGAATTCATGTTTAAGTGAATGATTTTTGGAGCTAAACATTACTATGATAAAGAAAAAAGTTTAATTTATGTTGTCATGGTTTTAAAACGAACGAATCGATTTATTTCTCCTTTTTATTATATTTTTGTGCTAGTTTTTCCTGTATTTTTTTCTAAAAATAATTATAAGGGTTTTGATATGGTTATGAAAAATGAAGAATTGATATTTAATATATTAATGAATTTTCATAACATGCAGACATGTATTGTTTTAAATGTTTTAAATTTTCAGAAAAATGAATATTGAAAAAATTTCCCACTTATTAATATATGTGTTTGTGATATAATAATAATGACACCTCCATTAAAGTATATAAATAATAAAAATCCTAATTTTTCAGTACAAAATAATGAATATGTCATTTTTTATAGTTAGGTCTATATAGTTCCGAATAAAGGTTGGTTTGTGTAATTTTTGAGGTTAGTAAAATACAATAAATAATATTAAGAGATTATAAATTATGGATATCATAAAATTTAATGATTTTCAAATTTAATCATCTAAAAAATTTTATTCTGAATTATTATCAGTTAAGAAAACACGTAAGTAAAAGTAAGAATTCGCTAAGAGGATGATATCCATAAAAAAAAATCCAATAATTGTTCTAATCTATACAATGTATTTAATTGAAAGTATTTACGTATTTATATTGGATATAAATTGGGGTAGGATACATGAGTGATTATAATGACTTTCAATTCAATGGAACTTTCCTATAGATAATAATTTCATTAAAAACCACCCCCATTCATTCGTGAATATTTTTATCCACTACTAACATAGAGATTGATTAAATCCATGGAAAAAATATTCTATTTCAATGATTTTTATCATAATCAAAATTTAATTATTTATTATAACTACTTTCACAGTGAGGTTGAAAAATACTCGTCAATGGTAAAAAATATTAAATATTGGGAAGAGATCAATGCCTTCAAATATGATGAATTTAAGAATATTATCCTTTCAGAAATATTTTCCTAACATTATTATACATAGGAGAACAATTATTCTATTCAGAATAGAGGGAAGATGATTCTGTGGACATTTGTGAACAAAATATCATACTATTTTTATTGTACATAAAATATTTTATCATGTATCATAGTAGTAAAATTAATTGTTTTTCATCAGCATTAAAACAATGATATCAAACGACAAATAGATTTCTAAGAATTCAAAAGTAATAAGAAACATGTTCCATATTACAATAATGATTAAATGGATTATAAAAATGATAATTTATTATATGATAGAAAATAAATTAAATAGTTGAAATGAAATGTAAGGGGCACAGTTCCATCATTGGATTTAAGAGTTTGAAAAAATCTATCTATCTAGTGATAAGTTTGGTAAAAAGTGCCCTGGATAATGTATTGTGATATCATGGAATTTCCATTGATGATGATCGTTTATGTAACACTGATAAAATATTCAATACATTTCTATTTAAATATTTTATATTTCTTTGATAGATTGTATTACATGAAACACAGAGTTTTAAGGAACTACAATAAAAAATTAAAATATTATGAAGGGATGGTTATCACCAAGTTGGTGGATTGGATGATATGAATACGAATAAATAAATTGTGAAAAAAATATCCTCCTAACATGTATAAAATGAATTCATTGGTTAATTGTATATTTTAATTAAAAATAAAATAACCATTTTAAATTAAATGAGAATAATTTTTTGTAATACATCATTTATGTGTGGTTTTTGTTTTAATTTAATAAATTTAAATAATTATAAATTATAAATTATTTAAATTAAATATATATAGTATATACTAAATAAATTTTTACCACATTAATTTAATATTGTTTATATGAATGGGTTATGAAATAAAATTATTACTAAATTTTTAATTCTCAAAACATTTATTTTCATCATGGTATCCCCAAATATTATAAATTTACATTTATGAAAATTATTTAAATTAAATATTGAAAAATTAATTCTATATTTGAAATTTCGTTGACAACATTTTTTAAATTGATATCTTTTATTTTTTTCAATATGAAGAGTATCCATAATATTTTTATTCACACATGTAAGGGTAAAACATGTGAAGTAGGGAGAAACCATTTTTATAAGTCTTTAAACATTATCTAAAACATATATATATCATATTAAATATGTGAAATTTATTTACATAAATTAAAATATCTATTATATGGGCATATGGTTCCATATCACATTGATTTTGAATATATGTTAATAAAAGAAAATAATAAATAGAAAATTTCATTGTCATTACTATAATATATGATAAATTATATACATTAGAAGAAAAAGAATAAGATTGGTTGTAAAATTTTTAATTAAAATAAATATTATATAATTTAATATAGTAATTTTTTTATAATATTTTTTAATTTACTTATTACAATAATTTCCAACACGTGTCTTACAAAATGATTATTAATATAAGAGAAAAATTGAACAAATGATTTTGAAAATATTAAAATGAATAAAATTTATTTTAATTATTGCGTTTGACGGTATTATTAGATATATTTTAAATAATAGAGATTTTGATATGTATTATATTTCAGTTACATAATTTTAACAATGAAATTAATTAAATAGTTTTTACTACAATTATTGAATTTTTTTTTTCAATATATGGGTTAATAAAAAAGAGTGTTAAAAATGACCCAGAAACCAATCTGAACATAATTGATTGATTTCTTAATAAACAATAATACCATTCCCAATATTCATAGAATCATGGAATTATTTTTATGAATAATTAAGTTATTATAATTTAATAATCCCAAAATTATGAGTGTATCCTCTCCCCCACATATAAAATGATTTTCCCCCTTTAATTCTTTACACCATGTTAAGCCGTATAACTCTACCAAAACATGAACATGACTATTAGAATCTTTCATATAGACATTATATTGATTTTTTATTCCTAAAATACTATACATAATCTATTTAATAGGAGATTTAAATTATTTTATTCAAGAAATTTTTAATCACCATAATTGATCACATTATGTTTTTAAATCATATTTTATCTCATCTAAATATATTTTAGTTAGAATAAAATAATTATAGGAGAATTTTAAAAATAATAAAAAGTTATTATGATTTTGTAACCACCAATATTAACCACCTAATTTATGAAATTAAAATTGAATGTATCACTTCTATGTATGTGTCGAATACTATCTTCATATACCAATTGAATTCAGTTTCCATAACCAACATTAATTGATTCTTATTATGATGTGTTTAATTATTATAAATGATATCTATGAAATAATTATAATATCATATATAATTTTTTACATTCCAATCAATTGTAAAATGATAACGTCACTAGTGCATATAAGTTGACAACACGATCCATGATGATATGTGAATAGTTTATTTCATTATTATTTGAAAAGGATTGTTATATGGATTGATAAAAGTAATATATTTGATATATATGAGACAATAATTACATTTAGAATGTTATTTATTATTTAATTATTTTTTCAGTTAATAAAACAATTGAATCAACTTACTTGTCCTCATATATCTTATTGTGTCCTTCAACAATGAGATTTTTTTCTATCACAAACTTTATAGTGAAAACATATATATTAATAATCTGTACATATGATATTAATATCATGGTAATCATTATATAGATTATGTATGAATAATAACTCTAAAAAGATAGATACAACAAAATAATAACATGCCTGAAAAAAATAATTTTTTAACAGGATTAATTATTTTAACAAATAAATATTGAAAAATATGTGATAAGTTATTATAAAGACAATAATATATTATATTATAGGTATGTAGATGAAAATTTAATACATTTATAATAAATTAAAATTTTTTATATTAGTGGTTATAGTGAATTTAAATATTGTGTAATTCATGTTAACTGATTTATGTTCTAATTGTACTTCAATTGGATTTTTTATTCTTGAATTTCCATTGCAGAAATTATAATGTCTATATATGATAAGTACTTGTCATTTTGTTCATTTTTTATTACATTTCTTTTTCATTTATATTTATTTAAATATTTAATAGACAATTTTTTTTTGTAAAATTGAATTTATTTATCTCTATAGTCAAAATATTATTTCTTCCATGTCATTATTATTTTTTAATTTTTGAAAAAAAAGTTTAATATTAACCAATTATTATTTTCAAGATATTTCCCACTTTTTAATATCTATAAAAAATAAAAATCCAATATTTATGGTATCTTCCTAATGAGTTACTTTTTAAATTTTTATGAATGATTGAAAAAGATGATTTCATTATACTTATATGGTTTGAATATAGTTACATGTTGTTATAACCACTAAAATGATTCAATATTATTTTACAATCAATCATGTACATTCACAAAGAATAGAGTTTCCTTATCTTTTGAGAATTGTTTATATTATAAATTAGTGATTTAAAATTGAAATGGGTATTTTATTATGTATCTATTCCTGGGATTATTTTGATGAAATTTTAATATATGATTACATCTTATGAAGTTAATTATGTTTTTTTGTGGTTACAATACAATGAGACCACCATAATTCTATCTATAAATGTTCTATAATTCTCAAGATGATATATGTATGAAATCCCTTTTTTACATAGGTAATGTTATCCTAAAAAAATATTATATTACGATCTTATGACATTTATATGAATGAATAATGATTTTGTGCTCATCATGTCCATTATATCATTCAAATACATTGGTTGAAGTTATATTAATATCTACTGATATGATGATGATAATAATGGTCATGAATTCTAATATATTTTTTCACAAATTGATGGATTATTATAATTTACTTCTATCTATAGTCATAAGAAAAATCCATGGATGTGGTCAAAAATAGAAATATTCACATTTTGATGTTTGAATATGGTAACATTATAACAAATCTCAAATGATTTTGCATGGGAATGACTACATATAGCTATGTTCTCAATATTATGATTTACATGGATTAATATTCACACATTCTTATATTAAAACATAAGAATGTGGAATATTATGTTGAAAAAAATATTACTTTTTTTTCTATATATGAGTTGACGTTGATGTTAAAAATAATTTTTAGAATATATGAATGTTAAATAATTGGTAAATGGGCTTTAATATGTCTTCATTCCCTTATGAGCATCATATCAACTAATTATTGATATCACCCAAGATTATACTTACTAATTATCTGATATCACTATTTAAAATGTTTCCTTTCCACAATATATATAGAATTATTCTCAATAGGGAATTTATATAAAGACTAGTATGTGAGAATATCATTTTTGGTGATGTTAAAGATAATCAATGAAATAATAATATCATTTATATTGTCTTCAATTAAAATGATCCTTCATAGTAATTGGGAATTTAGTATAGTAAAATATAATGAATATTAATATATGATGTTTCATTATTTAGAGAGAGTGTACATAGTATAAGATGATATGTTTAGTTTTATTTTGAGATTAGTGTCAATAATATTTATAAATAACAACGAGGATAAGAATATGTATTGTGAAACATCTTATAGTTTATTGTAATAACCATGTATAACCTGGGTTAAAACTATAGTTATAATTATTTAAAATTATGCTTCGTGACTTATAAATATTATGAATGATATTTCACTATTATATGATCGATCAATCTGATTTTAATAGCGTCACACTTACAATATATTTATATTTTATCAAATTTCCGGATCAACAAAATATCATATGAAAAATGATGGCGATTACCAATGAAACAAAATTCATGATGATGATCCATGTATATTTAGAGTGATGATAAAATTTAATGTTTCTATTATAACTCTTCTATTTCAAGATATGTGTTGTAACTTGGATCATGTGGATCTTTTGAATTCAACATGATGGGCGAAAAAATAAGTTGAGTATTTTGTGAGACAAGGATCTCCTTCCTTCTATGGTTATTTATGTTAGCTATTAGTTAGGAAATGATATATTATGATGGAGAAGATATTTTCCATTAATTAGTTGTCAAACAATGAGACATATTTCATTGATTTCACTTGCATGGAATTAAAAACTACTCAATGAGATAACCATCTTAAAAACATTTCAAGAAGAAGAAATAAACTCCATAAAATTAACAAAGACTAATATTTTCATTATATATAAATATATTCCTTAAAACCTTCATAACTTTATGAAATGTATATTTTTTCAACTGAATTAGAGGGATGATGAATCCAATTTTACCAATAGTACAAACATTAAAATATCATAATTGTATAATTCTAGATTTATAATTGTCCAAGAATGAATAATTGGATGAATTTATAATGGCATGATACCATTTTTTTGAAGAGACATAACCTCATAATAATTAAAAACTATTTAAAAAAATATATTCAACATGCCCTAAATTAAAAAATGGAGAGTTATATTTCCAATTATAATTTTATTTCTAAAATATAGAAAAAATGGATGTTTCATATAAAATAAAATTTAAAATCTCAGGGAGAAATTTAAGTCCAACCTCTTATATTTGAAACACTTTTGTGGGATCCATTCAATACATTATTTGAATGGAATTAGTAAAGTATTTAATTGTGGAGAGGTTGGCCATCTTTCAAGCAATAATCCACAGGGGATGAAATGTTCTTCAAATAAACAAATCTAAAAAATATTTAATAAATGAATACCATATCATCTTAAAATTGGAAAATTTATATTATACTAATAAATTTCCTAATCCTAGAGATTTTTATATTGGTGGCCCCAAAACCCTTTAAGAAAACAAGACAATTTAAATACCTTCTTTATCACAACTAAAGAGGTTTGTGATATGGATGTGGTTAAAGGTATACTATCCATGCACTCTAGGAATTATAAAGTCATTCTAAAATCTATATTTTCACACTCTATAAAATATGAATAATTTAAAAAAGCTAACATGTCACCACCTCAACGATGAAATATTGAGTGAGCAGTAAAAACATCAAGTGGCATGATTATCACATTGTTCAAGCCAAAATTATTATGTCCTGGGAGAGTAAATGGAATAAACAATCAGTTTGATAAAAATTTAGGCAAAAAAAAATTAAAATTCACCATAAGGGGATGGATTGGAAATGGCATAAACCTTTGCATATGTTGAAAAATCATTTATTTTCATTCTTGTGTGATGATTGGTGTGGTAACCTTCCTATAGTGCACATCTAGTTCACAAAAATTAATTTCCTAAAATTCAATAGCCATATGAAGCTTTAGGATGTACCCATCTGGTTGGGTAACATCTGTTTTCATAATAACCTCATCTTGTGAGGATCATATTATTTTATAAAAACATACACATTAGATTAAACAGATGCCCTTTACTCTATTGAACCTATAAATTCCCCATATTTTTGAGTTTTAAGGGGACACCACCATTTAGATTCTATGAAAATCATTGAATTCATGATTCTCAGACGCTTCAACAGCAATTAATGGGATATATTTCCAATGGTATACATATTTTATTAAACCTAAAAAAGTGATTTGATACCCTAATCCAATAGTCGATATTATTTTAAAAAATGACATTGTCCTTCACAAAAAAAAAATTTACTTATTTTTTCATGGTGTTTCATGACTTAATAATCATTAATGATACAAACAACATGGGAACCATGTCCATATAGTGAGTTTGGTTTACCTTGTTTCATGAAAAAAAAAATTTATTTCATGAGACCCATGAAAATACTGAAATGAAGCACCTAAATTTCTCAAATCCCAACTTTCATGAAACTAAAGCTAAAAGACTCCCTAGAGTTCCTCCATTATCTGACACCATTTTGTAAAATATTAATGTCCTTGACATCAAGACTAATATAGAACTATTTCAACCACACCACATATTTCCATTCGGCTAGTAACACCACCCCTCGGGTCCCCCCACATTACATCATTTTCATTTTTGGCCATTACTCTACATTTTTCTTTTATGAATTTGTTCATAAATTCAACTTTCTCTCAAGAATAGACACTATATAATAGGGTTTTTCCTATTCAGTCATCCATAATAGTTTCTATTCTATTCTCCACCCAAATAAAAAATCTTAGTGGATACATAATCCCAATATAAAAAATCGCCAAGGTAAATTAATTACCAATAATGGTTGATTGCCTATTTTAACAACCTATTATCACCATGAAACACCCAAAACATGTGATCCCCATCCGTATACCTGATGCATGATGTTTGTCTTCACATCTCAACATCCCAGTCATCTTATGTTAAACTATAAGACAATTTACATAGCACATTATGATAAATTATAGCCATACCTTCTATATTGAACATTGGATCCCCACGTAAGATCATTATAGAATGCCTTCTCGTCCCCCACCATGTGATGAAACTCCCATACATTAAAGCCTCTATATGAAATCTAAACAACCTCATCCACTACAATGGGATGATAAGTCAACATCGTGTGGCCTATATGCATATTCCACACACCAACACACATTGATTCTACTTTCATGATAAGAGAGTCCCTGCCACATGATGTAAAATTGAATGGATAGTTCATATCACATGAACATTAATCATGACATCAAAATACATGGAATTTAATCAATGTCACATAAACAAGATATGTAGGACACATCCTTGTGATTCAATCCCAATTCCAGCACCATCCAAGTGTTATATATACCTCACTTGGGACATAGTTACCCAAATCCCACATGTGAAATACCCCAAATGGTAAATAATTAGCTGAACCCTGAGGGTGATTTATTCATCCATATGGAAACAATCCACCACATCTCAGATGTGATATCTACCACTTTAGTGAAACATTCAACCAAATACATTGTTTAAAATATTTACCAAAGGGGACACACATAATAACCTTCCATGTGTGAAATATTGTGCATTTGGACACACCCACCTAGATCTAGATATTGATGTCTTTCCCACATGGGGACATAGTCTACAACAAAAATAATCGAAATAAAAATTAAAAAAATGATCATTTTCTATCCTAAATATGTTAATCCTATGACCAACATGTCCTTGGATGTTGTATAACCTGTGGCTAAATGTTCTCCACAATAAAAAAAAATTGCGATCCATTCATGTCCACAAGATGTTAAACATGTGACCAGATCGAAAATTCCTACCCCATAGAGTACTAATGGAATACATAAGGAAAAAAGCCTCACAGTACATAAACCCCTAAAATCATCCACCCCCTCACTGATAAATAATAACTTGGATTTTTTCTTAGTATAACTCACATTAAATTCCCATAATTTATTTGGTGACGATTTTATTGATGCATGACAAAGCCAACCATCGTGAATTCCTAGATATTTTAAATTTTATTATCTATTTTGACCGAAGGATACAAACCAAGGAGTAAAAAGTAGCATAATTAACAACTTTACAACTTGATAAGAACATGGAATGTGTTTCATGAATAAGAATTATATCTGTGATGAATAAATGTACTAGAGAAGAGCTCCATGTAAGAAACCATAAATGGTCGAACAGACACCACACATACATGTTTTGATCCATGATTTGAAACCACTGATTAATGTGATGAATACCGCTAGCCATTGGAATGTGGGACTGTGTGTAAATATTAAAATGCATGCGACCTAAATAGAAAGATTAGAAATAAAAACATTTGTAAACCTATGTGAAAATATTATCCTTCATTTATGTGGACTATAAATGTTTGGGACCTATAAAATTTATATTTTAATGGATTAGGATATCTGGATCATGTTACCACTAGGAACATGGTGTGACCAACTTGAAACTCACCTATGAATTCGGTAAGATAATGTTTTTTGTCCATTTTCTATGAAATTGATAGCATTGAATACTTTTTTACTTCATAAATAATTAATGAAATTGTTAAAATAGTCATAACCTTTATCATATCTATACTAACAGCTATTTTAATGAAATTTAATATAAAAAAGCTATTGGAAAATGGGGAACTAAATCAAATAGGCATAGAAGAAGGGGAAATGTATTCACATCAATCCCACATGAAAATAATCTCTCCACCATAGTTCTCACACACTAGCCTATTGGGTTCTCGTTCCCCATATCACCATATAATTTAATCATGAAGATGGTTATTTATATCATTGATCATTGATACATGATAGAATTGTTGATTCTGAAAAATAACATGAATAACAATGATATCTAGGAATTAGTCCCCCACTCACACCATAACACCATTGGTCTACGCAATGGGAACCCACATATTATTCTAATGGAAAACAGATTCAGGATCTTATCCCCAGAGTGATAATCCATATCTCCATCTTATGTGTTGGAGGTAAGGGATATTACGGAATTTTCCACCATGGGACCCCTTTGGAAACTACATTTTATTACTATCATCAACAAATGTGAGTGATTAAATTGGTTGGTTACACTTTTAATTATGTGTGTTGACTCCAACCACACTTCATTGACCCCTATCTAGAACATTTTATAGTATTTATATTGTAACCCCAAAAATATTTCCCAATTGGAGGCATCATTATTACCATTAGGGGACTCTACCAACCCATATATATTTAATCTTCAACTAGTAATAGGTGAAAGGGGACCAATTTCCACATGTTTAGTATAGAAACCCCAACCATCTCTTAGGTAGATTGTGATGAATCTCATATTCACTAATGCCACCAAAAATCATTAGAGTACATCCCATGATTAGGAAATCCAGTTTCAATGTTATCCTCACACAATCATCAACCTTAGAGGATGTCCTCCCATAGCCACCATCAATGGCAACAGTGGTATTACCCACATATCCATAAACATATGTGGAGGTCCTCTCCATGGTGGAAACAACAATAACACTTATCATACATCCTATTTAAGGTGTTTAAGAACCCATCATTAGAGGAGACACGTCTATAACATAAGACATGCCACATATGGGAAGAATCCATGTGACCCTTAAAAACATGAACTTGGAGAGTTCCTAGACCGTGAGAGGTGGGAACGTAGGATGTTGTTTGTTAGTGTCGACCACTAATACATTGATTTTACATGTGAATCGATGAGGTAACCATCCCCCACATCCATATTTTGGGAAATAATATTTTAAATAGATGATTAATGATATGGATGAAAAATTACAAGTTATCCTTAGATGCATTTATATGTACCTTTATGTTGGGATGTCCTGGCCTCATTATATGGACTCATAGTGAAACTGTCTCCATCATAATCAATTTATATTATCTCATCCACTAAAATAAATATTTATGATATTTTAGGATCAATATTAACACCCTCATATGATGGTAAGATCTTCAATGGGAGTCAAATGGATGTTTTCACTATCACACGCAAGGAGGTATTAAAAATGATGTCCATTATGGGTAGGATCTTAAAGACCTCTCCCCTCAAATAGTCATTAAAAAATTGTACTGATAATTTACTCATGTGGTGTCCCCCTCCAAAATTATTAAGAATAAATGAAGGACTAATTTTGTTCCCCAACCCTTATCATGCCATATACCAATTACATCTTAGGACAACCACATATAGAAACCTACCGTTCTTGTGAAATAGAGGATTTTTGAGAAATAATACCCCCACCAAAATATTGATAACGTTTTTCCACAATCATGAAATGATTTTGACATCCCAGTGTCCCACATTGTGTACTTTGTAGTTTATTCAGTAGACTTTCTAGTGGATATTACACTACCTTTAGGGCCATCAGGTAACCTACCGAAACACCTAAAATGACATCTAGTTCATCAACCAATTGTGAATGAATGATATGATCTCAAAATCCATAGTAGTATGATTTCCTAAATATTATATCAACCACTATAATTTCCAACAAAAAATCTTCATGAGACTATTATGATACACTGGGACATGAAATTGGAATATCCACATGTGTACATCCTATGGAAAGGGTAGTATATTCCTATATATTTCATCACTATCTTATAAAAACATCATGACCATAAATATTTTCCATACACCGACAATTTTATCAACCAAATGTCCTCCAATATGGTATATTTTTTCACTAATATAACTATAATGTATCAAAGAAATTGTTCCACCATAAAATAGTGTGATAAGGAAAACCAGTCTAAATGGGTAACATAACAAAACAGACCACACAAAAAGAGTTCTTACTCATCAATAGAGACAAGCACTATGTATTATGTGTCCCCCTAAGGAGACATTACATAAAATACACACATATTTTTAAAATGTAAATTGACATATTGATCACACAAATCCATCTAGGATTACAAAAAAAATTTGTGTTAGATAATAGGATACCTACATTTTTTAAGAGATTAAATACTATAAAAGGATCATTATTGAAATTATTTATGAACTGCTCTCAAACCATGACAATGTTAGGTGGAACCAAACCTCTATTATAGTTGGAAACCCTATACACCTTAATAAAAGAACCCTATTTTAACCTGGTGTCCTCGTGACACCAATCCTAGGAGAGGCGGAGCGATATGGAAATGATAGACTTAGCATTAACCCATCCTACATAATCATCTTGATTATCCTCTTCCATGATAAGGATTTTCTTCTCCCTTAGAAGGTAATTTTATCAACCCATTGGTTCTCAAAAAACATATCCATGAGGATGTAATTGACAATCTATTTGGCTGTCTTGATGATCTATAAATACTATAGGTGAAAATTATTCCTAAAGGAAATCCATACCCACACGGGTGTAAAATGTTCATGCACTCTAAGAATTTTTTTTTCATAGATTCACCAAATTTAATGGGTTTGTGGATCTAGAAAAATATTTTCCCCAGATTTTTTCATGGTGTGGTCAAAAATTGGGGACCATAGATTTGTATTAAGCCTTCATGGTGTGATTATTTGACCAACCTCTTGAAGGGACAACATTAATCTGGTATAGTCAGCTACACATGGTGTTCATGTCGATATTATCGGTTCTTATAGACTATTTCTGACAAAATTTTGATCTACCATTCACAGGAAAACAATCAATGACCTCTTCATCCCTATACATATCCCTGATTTGTGATCCAAAAACATCCTCACTCGACTAAAGGTACATACATATTCTATCAAAATGACACCTTATGACTAAATGCTTATGATGTGCGTGTATTACATCATAGATATGAAATTACCTACCCTGATGTCCCTAAATTACCAAGGATAATTTCATTATTTCAATGAAAAATATAATTATATATAATATTTTTTGATGTGGATGAGATAATTGTTTTCCAATTTCCCCTTCCATCTCTTTTGAGGATACCCATATACATGGAGATAATGTTGGATTTCATATAAAAGCTATTAATCCAATATAATGACTTCTCCCATTATCAAATGAGACTTACCGAGGCCGACCTTAACCAGTGAAACCCCTACATGTTTTTTTCTCAGCAAGGACATCTAAATTTTCAAGATACTATAACCCCAACCACCCAATCGATCCCCATTATAACCTAGTTCATTGGGTTTCATTTATACAAAAGGTTTACAAGAAATTTTCCACCAATGATGAAGTTTTTCCTACATATTTCTTATACAACAAGAAAAAGTTTATCCTAATTTTTATAAAATTTACGATACCTCATTGATGTTGAGATCAATGGACTTGATAATAATATACAATATCATATTCCCCCCTTATAAATGTATGATGTTCTACAGAACCATGTGGGAATACATAAATTTGATTCGATTCTCAAGGCACACTGACATTCAAAAAAATTGAATGAGAATATTTTATAATCCATGAAAATTAAAATTAATTTCAAGGATAATTTTAATTTTACTGAGGATTACTAAAATAAAGAGTTTGAAAAAGGGGAATGTCAAGTAATTATATCATTTTCTAGATATGAAAAAGTTGTCACCATTCATGGAAACATATGTATTTTCAATATTATATGAGTGTAATGTGGAATGGAAATCAACCACTCAATAGAGGGTAAAAACTCCTTGATCAATCTCATCTGAACAATGATTTTTCATAACGTAAGACTTCTAGAAGAATATAAGACTCCATATAACCCAACAATTCCGTGTATGATTAGAGTGATAATATTATGAGTAGAAAAAAAAATATTTAAAGTATAAAATTGGATACCAACATTCAATCATTAAATTTATTTTATTCTTGTATGTTATATAAAAAAATTCACTATTAGAATGTCCATACCATCGTTTTCAAGAATGTGTACCCTCTTTATATGAATAATATCACTAATACTCCTTAGATGATTGAGTTGGGTTACATGAAATTGATGTGTAGGCATTTGACTTCTGTGATACTAACTATATAGGTGTTGGGTATAATAAAATGGTTGTAGAGAAGGTCTACGATAACATGGTGGACTGAATAAATTATCCTAACCATCTAACAACCACAACCACTAATTAGTTGGAATATGTAACATATATAATTTTTTTACTAATTTATCTATTAGATCTCATGACACAATACATGGGGAATTATTTCAAAATCTCCAATAAAAATGTTTTCCCATATATTACTTCAAACTCATACAGCATAGATGCCCAACTAATGTTGAAATACAATAATAATATGAATAAATGAGAGTATATATACAGGTAAACAGATCCATGATATTCCATTATGAGCCACAAAAATATGTATAATTCCACAATGGTCAACTCATTAATATTTAATTAATACAAATAGTGGACCACACGATCCATAAATGAATGGAACTATCTCATCAAATTCTCTTTCAATAGTAATTATAAAATGGGAATGCCTCTTTGATGAATCTATACCCACCAGAGAGGACATTAGTTCTCCCACTGGGATAGGTATCCTAGAAGATCCACCAACACCCTATGATTCCAAAATAACATATAATTAACGGGACATCGAAGATACCGCTATGTAATTTGAAGAGGGTTTCGCCACTACAATTTAGTTATTAACCCAGTTGAAACATGTAATATAGAAGATATGAGGCTGAGACTAAAAAATCAAGCAATGTCACTTAAGGAGATGAAGTCAAAAGAGGCTTCCTATAATTGTACAAGGAAATATTTACCACAAGCTATTATGTGTTTCCAGGTCTAGAACCTCAGGTCATTATTTATCTCCATGGACTCCTATGGTGATATCACATGTTCAAACAACATAAAATATAGTTAAAACCATCATAAGGAGTTGTGGTGAAGGATGAGGTTAAAAATAATATTAAATCCAACAATTATTGATAAGTCAAGAACCCCTAATGCATAGAAAAAAATTTCCATGTCCATATGGGTAATGGAAAAATCATAATCTATATTTACTTTAATATCCTCAGCCACTATTGTCTAATGGATTTCGTTACCCATTGTGTGGTAGAGTTATTAATTTATTTTAGGCATATATTCTAGGAACTAATTTTCATGCTTGAACAATATAGTTATAATCATATCCGAATGGACCCTAAGGGTGATAATTTCCAAAAAATTTAAAAACAGAAAGAAACATATGTTGACATGGGATGCATTTCAAATTTAATAATGTTAGTTCCAATTAAAGGCTAACTATGCACCACATCATAAATAATATTATCTTGTTTTTTGTGGAGTGTAGTGTGAATAATATTTTCATTATATCACACTAGTGTTAGGACCATATCAAGGGTCCTCTTAAATTATTCTTATTCCTATTCTCCAAAAACCTAAAGATGAACCCCCTAAACATATCATTTAAGGTGAACTATATGAAATTCTACAGATTTCTCCTAAGATACTGAGGAGTAAATTTTTACCTAGATAAGATCTTGCATATCGATCACATTACCACCTAAAATATAATGGATTTGAGAGTCATTTAATCCCACATAGTCTACATAAGTCAATTTATTGAAAATATTTATAAAAAATGTAAGACATTATTGAGGCTCATGAAAAATGTTTTAGTTTACCAGTGGGATGAGGACTACAATACATCCATTGAAAATATTAATAAATAACTACTATGACATATATTTATGAGGAAACCCATATTAGGGATGTATTTCATCCATTACATGACTTCTCTAGAATTGTTCCCTGATTTTTTATTCAACAAAATTAAAAAGGTCCTAGTGAAGAGTCTATGTTATCTTATTGGAATTCACCTTATAATGAAAAATATAAAATTCTATTTCAAGAAGTGACTCTTCATAATTTTATATTCACCATAGATGGTTGGACATTATTTAAAACAACATGGGATATAGTTACTTTCTTGAGTAGACATACTAATGTATATCTTAAATCACCCCATGAAAAAAGTAGAATCATATTGCTCTAAGGTAATCTTATAATAGCTATTTATTTTGTTTTCCTAAAAACCCCATCAATATTGTGGCCTTGAAAGACCAATTGGTTAAAAATCCATCCCCTAATGAACATCCCCAATACATGTTTTTACAGATTAATCTATTATCTCAATGTAATAGGTTGTAATGTGATGGTCGATTCACTTTCATGGATCCTCTCAAAGACTATCCAGTATAAGGATTAATTAGCCCAAATAGAATACGTTCATCCAATGGACTTTCATTATTAATTTTCAATATACCACATTTCAATAATAATTCGTATTGTCATAAGGATACCTCAACAATGTTGTAGTGTACAAGGCCTTTATGAATAGTGTCAAGTTGGCCCAATAGATTAATATCCTTAGTTTATATGGGACAGGAAACACTGATATTTTCAACAATCATATGAAGGGTTACAACATCATTAGAATGCATTAGTTATTTCCCCTTATAGAATGCTTCATTTATATAATGGCTTGTTACCTTCCCGACTAAAGGTGACTAATGTTTCTCATCCATAGTATGGTCAACCTTTTGCTTTGGAATATTTATTTATGTTCTTTTGGTATCCCAAGAAGGATTAAATATTAATAAATATTTCACTTTGGAGGGTTATAAACCTACCACTTTGGAATACGTCAATAGATAGGTATATCATCATCATTCCAATACTTTTTTATTTGTCCCTCAACTACCCCCATTGGAATGGGAATTCCATCTTGTATGAATCTGTCTATTGAGTAAATTTTGTATGGAATTCTACTATTAGAATATGTTGAGTGTGATAGAGTGATCTTGTGTGATGTACAATTTATCTTATATTGTTTCTAATCCTATATACACTACACAAGGGACATAGTAAAACAAATATTGAGTATGAAATCTACCCCTTTGGTACACACTCCACCAGCACCGATGTGTTGTAAATTCCCCCTTAGGACACACTACACTTAATCCAATGTGTGAAATATTCCTCACCAGAGACACACGTAACCCTCTTCCTTGTCTAAAATCATCTTAAGAAGGAAACACTCACATAAATCCTGAGTGTAATCTATTCCTCCCCAGGACATACTCTACCTCCCAAACTATAATCGCTTGACATCAAATCATGTACAAATAATTTTCCCACCATATGATTACCCTGTGAAAATACTATCCCAACATCATGATGAAACTACAACCAACCTATGCCCATAATATTATAAATTATTACTCATACATCTTGATGTGATGTTAATCATGTAACATCATCCAAAATTTGAACCCCATAAAATAAACATGGTATTTCTAATGAAATATTTCCAATAATACATTTTCTCCTATTGTTTCCAATTACGTGACAAACATGGGATGCCTTAGGTTATGTTCTTAATATGCCTAACATTATATGTACCCATCTTCAAACATGGAAGATTTTAAAGATTCCCAGACAACCAAACGTCTCAAAATTATAGCACATGCCCAATGATATATTTTACTCCAACTGAATGTTATTATCCTATATATTAGTAAGTATCTTAATTAATCAAAACCCCCTTGAGATAACAATAAAAACATGTTTCGAAAACATTACTTCAATCGTTGAGGGAGAAAAGAACTATCTAATGAGATATAAAGAGGAATCAATGGAAGGGAGAATTGACATCTCATCAATCCATTCTTGTAAAGTAGCAGAAATTTATTATTATTTTAGTGAATTTTACTCACATTTTGAAAGATATAATGTCATAAAAAAGTTTCACAATGGAAGACACATGTGAAACTTCTCATAAAAACAAATATATAGTTTATATCTCCTCTCTTATTGAGAATTATTTGTATTGTGCTTCCTTAAAATATTGTTATTCTATATCTTGTGTAATTTGATATTGATTTTGACAATGTATTTTAGTTCTATATACATCTCATATCAATTCTCAAGAAAGGGACATCACAATTTATATTGAAAATGAATATATGATTATTTACCAGTGTGAGCATGAATTTGAACATCCAATAGAAACTACATCTATATTATAGGTTGTAATTCTTATATAATAAAGATAAATATCATAATAAGATTTGGGGTAAATTCCAAAATAAATATTTTCTTATTATAAGATATATTATAAATTTATTTATGAAATATATTACTAGTTTTTCTATGAATTTTGATGTTGGGGATCAATTAAATCATACATGAAGGGAATATTGTTTTAATGAATTCTAATAGAATAGAGATAAGAGAGTTGAAGGAAATGAATAACCCACTACATGGTAATCATGCTAAGGGATTCATATGAACTGGTTCATCACCATATTATGAATCAATTATAACTTTTTGGTATAACGGAAAATAAATGAAAATCTACATTGAATATAAATAAAATAACAAGATCATTGTCCAAATTAGGATTCATCTACACTATGTTGATTACTTGTTTGATAAATTACACGGATATAAATACATTTTCTAATAATTCTCTCATTGAGTACATCATTGTTTGAGAGTTATGAATGAGGAAATAACAAATATAACATTCTTTATAAGGTATGGACACTATGAATTTAGTTTAATTCCATTTAGCATAACTAATTCCCATATAGTATTCATTGATTTAACTAATTGATTCTATTTAGAAGATTGTGATTAGTTTGTGGCCATAATTATATATTTTATTTTAATTTTTCAATGATAATGATTGTAAAGATCACTAGATAATTTTACTGATGACTCTAAGGTGTGATATTTTGTATGAAAAGATTAAAAAGTGTATATTTTTTTCAAAAAAAATGTTTCATTTTTCAGTTATATGTTCTCTACAGATGTTATATCGGTGGATCAATCAAATATGGGAGTTACGTAAAATTTTCCTCGACCAACAATTGGGACTAAGATACATAGTATTCTTATATTGGATTGATATTATTAATTATTTTTTGGAGAATTTCAAACAAAAATATAATCTAGTCAGAATTTTAACTCAATAGGGATTCATATTATTTTAGAAATCATAATAGGAGTTTTGTTTCTATGATATGGTGAAAATGTTTGTCAGTGAACATGTTTATTACTTTTTACATATAGTAGAGATGTTTTTTTCAACTACAGTGAAATATGAATGATGGGATATGGATGTATCTTTATGTAGAATGATATATTTTAAAAATATTCCTCACAATAATTTATGGACCATGAGAAAAATATCCCCACAAAATATTTACAGAATATTGTATTAATTTTAAATAAACATATTATAGAATTATATTTTTATTGAAAATATTGATATATATTTTCATCACAATAGATTAAAGTATATATTCACATAAAAATATATTAATATCTTCCAAAATATTTGGTTAGAGCTTATTAATGATTGTGATTGCTAAATACATTACCATGCTAAAAAGGTGAATTAGTTGGATAATTTTACGAGTCGAAATGATTATTCTAGCTTATCTATGATATAGATTATAAATGACAGAATATTTATGGTTATTTAATAGATCAATATGGAAATCGTTATGTAAGGAAAGAAATATTATTTTTCATTAATGGGTGTTCAAAAATATATCAATATTGGAATTCAATAGACACAAAAGGGAGATGGAGAACTACATAAGAAAGATATAAATGTTCATGAGTTTTACCATGATGGGAAAGGAACTACCAAATACATTCATCATTTATTTCTTCCATCCCAACTAGATTTTAAGAATGAACTGTTGGATGAGGTTCATAGTTCGTAATTTTCTATTCATCATATAATTATGAAGATATATTGTGATCAAAGATAGTATTTATAGTGAGTCTATAGTAAAATTTATATTATTTATTATGTTTCACATTACATGGTAGGTATGGAGGTTAATATTGGGAGATATTAGTCCAAGGGAATCATACAATTATTACCAATATGAGAATGGAAATTAGAATACAAAACCATGTATATATTAATAGGAATCCACAAAATTATACAGTATTTATGTCATTTTTTATTATAAGTAACCATAAAAAGTAAATACACTTCACTAATAATATAGGAAATTTATTACGTGATCAGATTTATAGAATGTAAGTTAAGGAAATTGTATGGTATCATGGAGTACCACATTCTATTGTACATAATGGGGATCATATTTTTACCATTCCATTCTCAATAAGTATTCAGCAAGATCTTGAGAGAGAGTTGATTATCATTAGAACCTTTAATCCTCAGATACATGGTCAATATGTGAGAACCTTTAAAATCCAATATTATATACTGATATCACATTATATTCATTTCATTGGTTGTTGGGATCAATGTTATCCTATATTGGAGTTTTCATAAAAAATCTCCCACTCTATTGTTCAGATATTTCCTTATGAGTATCTCAATATAAATAAGGGTAGAACTCCAATGTGATAGGATATTGTTACATAATGAATCATATTGGCCCTTAAACATGTAGTGTAAGGGTTAGAAAATATTATAGATATTTATTATCACCTTAATGTAATATTGGGTTGATAGAAAAGTTATTAAAAAAATTCCATTATGAAATCTTTAATTTAATATTAATGAAAATGTAATTCTATTAATTTCTCCATGGAAAAAGGATATTAGATTTTAAGATGAGGTATATTTGGGAACCAACTATATTTTCTACATATATATTCTTTATCATTTAGGGATTGTATATTATCGTTTTGTGATTCCACCAAAAATTTCACTAGTTCCTGATCTAATATATATTTCTCTCTTTGGGGAGGTACAAACCTAATCTTTTACATGTAGTGATCATATTGGTAAAACCATTAGATAATGAAAATTAATTGGATAAAAAATTGGTATAAATATTTTCTCATATAGATATAGTGCTACGGAGCAATGATAGTAAATTTTATAGTGATCCATAGTGGAATTGGAATCTCAAAAAATCAGTATGGTAACCCATGGAAGTGATGAAAAAAATATATCAAAATATGATTATATTATACTGTTGTAAATTCATGGAAAAAATTAATTTTAAGGGGTGAATAATGTATCAAAAAAATAGTTTAGAATATATTTCTATTTAATGTAATTTTATTTCATTGAAATATAATGTGAAATACAAAACCATATTTAAACTATCATTGGAAATCTATTTATTTATTATTATGTTACATTTATCACATGACCATTATAGTAGATAATATAAATATGACTACCTAAATTATGATAAATTTATATTTTATATATTTTTTTAGTGAAAGAATCGGTAATCAATTGATTGCGAATAAAAATAAAAAAGTTATTTGATTGTAAAATAGATTTTTTTATGAACATTAATATCTTAAAAAAATGGGATTTTATAATATTAAAATAAATTACCCACTATTTGTGAATGATTCTAATTTAATTTCTATATTTTTTACAGAATAAGTTCCGTTACACTTCATTTACTTTTTTTTAGGAGTGCGATATGCTAAATTTATGTTTCAGTCTAAAAATTTTATTTTTCATAAAATGTGGGGTTGGTCCTGTTTTAGATTATTATATTAAAAATGAATTTTTAAAACTTATAGAAATTGCATATTGAAATATATATTCCCTAATTTTTATTTGGGGGATAATATTTTGTGACAAGGACCATTTTATTTGTTTGGACCATATTAATATTTAACTTATTATGTTTTTATCACCCTAGTATTGGTAAAACATGTAAAATTAGGATAAAACATAGGGAAAAGTCGTTAATATATATATAACACCTATAATTATCAATCTTGGTGAGTGGATTTGTAAATTTCTATCCAATTCCTAAATATATGGTAACTTATTTTTATATTTTGATGATTCTTACCTCTATATTAAATTTTAGACATGAATAAAATCAAAATCTCACTCTCATGACTTTAATATATGTATATTTTTACATAAGGATAAATAGATAATAATTTAGTCTCTAAATGTTTATTTAAAATATTGATAATTTTTTTTAGTAATTTATTTATATTTGATCTTGAAACCTTTAATGTTTAACAATTACAATAATTGAAATTATTTATAGAAAAATAAAATAAATGATCTAAAAAAATTGAAGTAAAAAAATAAATTTCATTTATTATTTTTCATGAATAATTTATTTAATTATTAAATATATGTAATATTTTATTTTATTTGATTTAAATTCCAACTATTTATATATATCTTAAATGTTAAATTAATATAATAGTTCAAAAATATTAATTAATTATATAACCTAATAAATAATATTTTATCAAATTGATTAACATAAATAAAATTATCATATACGAAGTGAATTAAATCAGGTTGAAAATTTCAAATATTTTCTATTTATGTTTCACGATTCAATTATTTGTAAATTTCTTATCCCTTAATGATCGAAATAGTCTCTACCTTGGTGTAGGTAAAAAATGGACGACAAAGGTGTGAAAATGATATGAGTTTAAATGAATCTAAAACAAATATGATATTAATTGGATGATTTTATTTCAACCATATAAATTATTGATACAAATTCATGTCCATCTGAAATCATTTATCATACAAATTAATTTATTTTATATTAATCTTTTATGAAATAAGTGTTTCCTCTCCCCCACATATAAGAGGACACCCCTCTATTATTATCGTTTCACCATATTGATCCTTAATGATTAACTTACCACAACCAAATTATATTATCTATTTACATATATACATTATAGATGTGTTTTTCTCTACCTAATACAATCCTAAAGGTCCTATAGTGGAGATATAACATAATTATTTTAGAGGATAGGAAATCGCCTAAAGAAATTACTTTATTTTTAGTTATAATTTTATTATGTAAGATCCCTATATTTTTGGATTTATCTAAATCTTGAATTCATGTAATTTTTATCTTTATTTAGTTATTGTTATTTTGTGTAATGACTTAGGGTGTGTTTGTGTATATTTTTTTCAAAAATATTAGAAAAAGGATGTGTACCATGGACCCATATTGGGTAACCATATGAACCTAGGAATAACGTTTTTAATGCCTAGTACATGGTTTGTAAAACTGTGCACCCAATCCTAGGTAACCGTGTGACCCTAGATAGTGTTTTCCCCTTGGTTGGCACATAGTTTCCCTATCTGTGCACCACTAGCCCAAAATATAGTCATATAGCTTGAAAAACTGTTCACCCAAACCTCGATAACAATGCGACCCTTGACAGTGTGGTCCACATGGTTGGCACATTGTTTTCCTAGCCGTGCACCCATTCCTAGAAAAATGTTCACATGGTATTTAATTAACCAAACAATTACTTTATAATCCTTTGAAACACCTCTATATTGTCCTTGGATCTGGAAAAAAGTTTTTTGGGAAATTCATGAACATTTTGGAGGGGTTCCATGGATATACGACACACGTTCTTTAAGATTCAAATCTGGAAATGATGATCTTTTCTGGACATAGTATGCCGATCTCTTATTGATTTGTATCACATTAATTTTTATCTATTTATTGATCTTATGGTGGAGTTTATCATTTATTTATTTCTATATTATTTTTTGTGATATGTTGATCTTGTATTATTGATTGAAATAAATAATGTAATGATATTGATATCATTTATCTGGATTTGTGTGTTTAGATCTAGAACCCAGATCTAAGTCATTGTGTGTCTAGGATTTAGGAAATTTCTATTAAATGAATGCTCATTAATGAATTGAGGTAGATGTTGTAAAATCTAATTCCTATATTTGGGGATTTTATATGTATTTTCAATATTGTAAAATTGCTAGAATCCTTTTGTAATTTAGTTTCTCAATTGTTTATATGAATGATTAGTTGATGATTTAATCATGATATCAATGGTATTTTCTGTTAGATATTTGTTTCGGAAATTGAATTTGATATTTAGGTATTGTAATTTCGATAGTTAATCATGGGCTTGATTATAAGATATCTAATTGGTTATGTTGAGATAATTAATTTGTGAAGTTATTATATTATTTTAGATCATGCTAATGAAAATTAACTATGGTATTAATTTTGAAGAGTTGATATTTATAATGATATAATTAATTTTTTAAAATAAATCATGGGTTTAGAATTGTGATAATGGTTAATTAATTATTGAATTAATTAATGGGATTAAGTCCTATAGATAATTTTGGTGTTAAATAATTGATTTGGTGCATTTAAATAATTTCTTGATTAGTAATGAAATTGATGTGGATAATTAATTATGAATTAATTTTAGGTGATGTATTTTTATAAAGGAAATTTTATATTGAGGATTACACGTTGTAATATAGTAATTATACATGTGAGTAAAGAGAATGGGAACATGGTCATTCTATTGGGGAGTAAGCATGGTAAACGGTGACATTATTAAGGGTAAAGAGAATGGAAACATGGTCATTCTATTAAGAACTAATCACAATATCAAGGTCGTGTTACAAATTTTTATGATATAGGTAACTTTTGAAATTTTGACTATAAATGCCAAATTAATGAATGAAATATTATGGTACTATAATTCATGGCCTCCCATGAAAATATTTTTATGTCTTAAATGTGCCTAATCGAGTACTGAGATATCATATCATCTTTGAATAAGTCATTCTCCAAAAATAAGAAGGTATGATGATATATTATTAGGGAACACTTCAGGATCTAGTATGAGATAATGATAGTATTGAGGTATGGCTTTCCTCAATTTTTTTAATGGATAAGGCTTAAGCCTCATTTATTTTTAAATCAATGCAAAGACCTCTTTAATTGGGTAGAGGGAGACCCATTACATAGCCCGAAGGCCCATTGGGAATTTAGCCCATTACATGGCCCATAGGCCCATTTTTTGGCCCAAGGCCCATTCTGCGAATTTTAAGGCTACAGTACCCACACTACTATAGTGCCTCACAGTACCGGCAACTGCTGTAGTACCCTGCCGCCTCTAGAGTGACCTGCCCCCGCTACAGTGGCACCATGGGTATCCTTGATATCCTTGTAGTTAATATGAATAAGTAAATAATATATTATAATGTGATATCTTTTTACTTATGTTTTGTCTTATATTTTTATATAACATCATACAGTATCTTTTGAATGGATTTTTTTTGACATCATTTGTGGTGGCCTACTGACTTTTACTCAGAACCTACTTGGGCTACCAAATCGGTACCTGAATAGATTGTATTTTTATATGACTGGATAATGAAAGATCCCCTTGGAATGCTTGTAGATTTAGGATGGAGCTCAGATGAGGGGACCGAACATGGTTTGAAACATGTATGGGGAGTCATAGTGTATTCACTTTTAATTTCAATATGGACACTTGGAACATGTATTAGCATATCATGTTTTCAATTTCAGTTGAATATTATACTTTCTTTTTTGGTTATCCTTTGAAATGAATACTATTTATTATTAACATATTATTCTACTATATTTTATCTATTTCCAAGGGAGTTTTACTCTCATGAATGTGGGTATTGTCTCCCTATAGATGACATACCAGACCCTCACTGGTAGTCAGCAAACACCCGCAAATGAGGAGGCTTAATTGGGGTCATATTACTGACTGGATTGGGGAACTATTGTGTGGAACCCCATTCTATATGTTACAACATTTTATAAGTGGAGTTTTCATTATTTTTTTAATATTTGGGGAAAGGTATAAATTTCACTAGGAAGATTTGGGTCTTAGTAATGAGCTCGTGAATGGTATTATCAAACCCATGTAAGAGGGAATACACGAGTACACATGGAGGTATTGTTGTAATTGTTTTTTGTTGTTATTGTTGAATATTATTTCAACTTGGGTGACACCCTTGTGGTGTGATGTTTGAATTTTTTTGAAATAAGTTCTGTGTATTAATTAATAGAAATGAATGGAATGAGATTTTAGTTTTCATGAATCATTCAAGTCTCTCACTTATATTGCGACATGAATCCTTTTAGGCACGCACGTGAAAAAAGTTTATGGGTTTGTCTCTGATCATGATCTATTTTCCATGTTATTAATATTAAAATGAAAAAATGATCCTAACATCTATTTATAAATGATTTTTTAATGATGTGGAAGGTTAATAATTGGGTTTATAAATGAGAAAAACGATTATTATTGTGTGTTTACCCTTGTTTTAAAAAACCATGGTGTATTATGGTTAACAATTTTGAAAGCACCTCTGTGTGACCGTGTGGGGAGAGGTGGGGAAAATACATGTTGTGGAATATTGTGATTAATTCTATTATTAAATAGTTATAAAGTTGTGTTATGATACCTAATAAATTTGATTGTAATTGTACATAGTATACTTCCATGACGTTTTTTAGGGGATGGTGGAGAGGCAAGGCTCAGAATGGTCATATATCCAGGGAACTTGTGGTATCAATGCTTCTATATATTAATAAAGTTGAAAATTTTAGGGGAACATTTTTCATTTCATGTTAATCATGAAATGTGACCCAAGGTGTGATGGGAAAAGCATGATAGAGTTAACGAGGGAGTTCCAGTTGAAACACCCTCCATATTTTACTGGAGAGGGTGGGTATGAGAGAGATTAACTCTGGGATGAGTCCATTGAGAAAATAAATGGTAATTTTGAAACTTCTGGTGGGAG
The DNA here is from genome assembly GCA_963277665.1 of Viscum album. NCBI lineage: Eukaryota > Viridiplantae > Streptophyta > Magnoliopsida > Santalales > Viscaceae > Viscum > Viscum album. The sequence continues at coordinate 1,268,232,236 of OY728159.1, forward strand.
GAGGATAAAAATGTATACTTATATGCAATGGGGATTAGCAATGTGCTGGTGGTACATTTAAGAGTGAACTAGAAATACTAACTATTTTTTATGGAATGGATTCATGGAGAGGTTCATAGAGAAATACAATAAATACCCATTGAGACAAGAGACAACTACTGAGTTCTTGAATCTGAAATGGGGGTGAATTTCTATGATGGATTATGTTTGGTTCTATACTAATCTACAACTCTTTTATCCAGAGTTAGAAAGTATAAGGATCCGGCCGTAATACATTACATAATCATGGATTAAACAAATAATTCACATTTAGGATCTTTTCAGGTTTAGAGTTTTAAAGAATTAGGAAATAACTGTTACATTTTATTTCAAATAAAAAGTAGACACTTCTACACAATTTCCATTTTTTAATAAAATATAAAATCTTGAAAAATATATTCATGTCTAGTTCCATTTTTAAGAAGGCTTGACATTTCCATGATCCGATCCATGACCCTATTCCAAATTATGTCTTGTGAAACACATTTCAAAAACATGGGATGGGCATAAAAAGCTTAGTAAGGGATACAAAAAGAAAGAAAACTGTTAGTTTTTCAAAACAACAGTTAAACCATAAATAGATTATCATAAGTAATAATTTTCATCTTTATGGAGTAGTAAATACTCTTCACTGAATAAAAGATCATTACTTACATTTTTTTAACCAATAGATTACCATAAAACCCATATAAAGAACACATAACATAGAAATATAACATGGGACATAATCATACTTAAATGGAATAACCATACGGTCGACTTCCACACATATAACTAAATGGAAAAGCCATACGGCCGACCTCCATCCCCAATGCATTGGAGGTTATAACGTAACCACCCGTCCGGGTAGACAATGCACCACCCGTCATTTGTTTTATCACATAACCACCCATCAAATGTCCATATACCATTACAAAATCATAAGATATAAAACAAATATAAAGGAAAGAAAACATTTCCACATTTCAATTAAAATATATCACTTAAATATATTGACATATCAAATCCATTATCAAATCCATTATCAATAAAAAAATACATAAAAAATTATATGGTATTTATTTTCATTTTTTAAAAAAATCAGCTTGTTGAGGAAGCCAAAGATCCAATAATACTCACGGCGGCGGAAATAGTTGTTTTCACTGCTTACATTAAAAGGATCATTCTTTTTTGTCAATTAGTATAATGATTTGTAGAAAAAAATATTCCTTTTTAATAAAAGTAAATTTCAAAGGGGTTTATACCCCGTATAAAATAATGTTTTGTATAAATGAAAATATGCCTCAATGAAAGGATATTGAGATGATGTCTCTTACAAAGATCATTTTATAAATAAAATAGCTCGTTTATGTGTATTCAATATAATAACACCTAAATCAAGTATAAATACATGATAAGATATAAATATTCATTTCTCACAAAATCAATGAATAACATAAATAAGAAAGATAAGTTCAACCCAATGAATGAGAATTGGGTTAAGAAGTTCTCTTACCGATTTGGTAACATACGAAACATATGCCACATGAAAGAAGGATCATAATGAAGATGTAAATACTCATAAATGAATGTATATTTCACAAACAGAACAATCATGGGAAGTATATATACCACACAAAAGGAAATAGTTTCAAATATAGCATGAATCTCACGAGAATAAAAAGTGATATGAAACCATTTACCACATTGTAATCACCTGATTCGTATGACCAAAAGTTAATAAACACCAAATAAATCATAGAATACCATGAATATAATGAGAATAATGATACTATACATCAAATGGAAGTACAAAATACACCACAAGAAATGAATAAGTGGAGAAAAATGGAAATATCATGGCATTAAATGTGAGATAAGATATCACTTACGAAAAATCGATAGCCTAACAGCGCCACTTAAAACTTTAAAAAATGGATTGATGAGATCAAATAGGCTATCTAATCATATGAACATAAAAAGTACAGTAAGAGGAATATTAAATTACATCCCCAACATAATAAATAGGATCTTAAAATAAGTGACTTAAAATATAGTACTTAAAAATAAAGGGAGAGGTAGGATCACTTACCTCGTGTCCAACATGACTTGATCGTTCTTTAATCTACTGAATAAATAACTAAATTTAATTTCTAGTTTCATAAGAACCTTTTTTGAGTTTATTATTCCTTTTATATCACTTATTACCATGTTATAAACATTGTATAATCATTTAAGTTAATAATGTTCATTTTGTTGATATTTGGTATTTAAGTCAAAAATGGACTTCTTGTAATTACATGGTGTTCATACGGTCAATGGTTAATTATATCCAGAATTATATTCATGATTTTTATAACATATATACCATATATATCCAGCATATATATGTATTTATTATAGTACATAACATTTAGAGTTATGAAATGAAATGCACCATTCATGGAGACGGTAAGACGTACTTACGCATGAACGCTACTTTCATTTATATTTATTATTTTAATAGAATTTAAACATAATGATACATATGTATACTATAATTACAGTATAATATCATATATAATATCATTTAATCTATCCTTTATACATCCCACATAAGGCATTAACGAGTCACATCACTTTGAGGGGGTTGTAGTTTGCACTTCCTCAAATTAGATTATCGTATTTACCCGCTATGGAAACCATAAAGGAATGCTAAAAATGGAAATTACATACGAATAATTAAAAAATAAACATAATATATATCACATATAAATACAGTGCCATCATAATGGCCACCATCAGAGGCTGTAAGAGGTAATGGAAGAATCATGGTTTCGTGAGGCATTTGTTTCCCATCCACAGAAACAATATTTTCTTCACCCATTAGATGGAGGTGTGTGTAACACCCCATGATTCCATGGTATTCTCCTCTTTGAATAATACAGTAGCTTGTGTTGTACGCAACTTCGAGTTCTAACACACACCACAATCAATCAAAGTAGTTGTAATGAATAGTAATACACACTTTTTGAAATTTTATACATTTTATCTTTCACAATTTACCTCATTTTTGGATTCGGAATATCGAAATTATCATAGGGTGAATTTTTGGTACTTTTCTGATAAATTTTATATTTTGATGAATAGTGAAAATTACTAAATATTAATTAAAAACAACTTTTTTAATAGAAATAATTAATAGTGATAAATTATGAATTTCAGTGATTTTAGAGAAAAATTAGATTATATTTTTACAATTTAATCCAATGTTGGCCATTGGTCATAATTTCACATTTAAACTAGAAATAAGCAAGTGTCAATCTTTTGATAGTTATTATCTCTTAAAAACACGTTTTTTGTTTTAACAACGAGAATAAATTTTAAATTAATTTCTGCCACTTCTGTGTTATGAATTTCGAAAAATGGATTCCATTTTTATAATCAGGAACTAAATTTTTTTAAATATGTAAATTTATTTTTAGACATTTTGATTAATTACATCAGCAAATATTTTATTTACCATGGTAAAAGGGTAAATCCGGTAAATAAGGGTAACAAATAATATAATAATAATAATAAATTATCATAAAACGTGTCTTATCCATATTGGTTTATACATGTCCGACCATGGAAATCTTTGGGTCGATTTTGGGACCCCATGGAGCCACTTGTATGTGATAATGACACATAATATTAATTAAGTTAATGTAAATACAAAAATAACATATGGATATATCTTTCACCAAATCAATTTTTACATAGTTTTATATATGTTATATATTACACTAATAATATTCATTAGAAATATAAATAAATTTCTTACATAATTGTATTTCATTTATAATTTTTAAACATTTAATAATTAAATTTATTTATGACACAATAATAATGCAATATTTTCATTATTAATGATTGATTCCAATAATTGGTAGTATAAAAGTTAAAATAAATATAATATGAATGTTTTAATGACATCCACGTATTTTATTTGTTAATATTACCTTTTAGGATTGATTAAATGAATTTGTTTTGAATTAAAAAAAGTTGTTAAGAGTTTAACAAAAATCAATTATTAAATAGTGTCAAAATTGACATAAAGAAGTTTTTAAAACAAATATTATATTATTAATTGATATTATATTAATAAAAATCTATGTATTATCCAAAGGACTTATATAATGATATTCATAGAATTAATTTACCACTTGGCGGTCTCTTGTAAGTATATAGTAGGTTTATTGACTATAGAATATAAAAATACAAAGGGACATGGTAAATGTCAAACTATTTAAATAAGAGTAAAATAAAAATGAAAAAGTTAATATAGTGACACAAACCTGTCTAAAACCTATTGGTTGAGTGGTTTTGGACCTATCCCCACCTTAACCTATAAATAATCTACTTTGGAGCCTTTAGAAACCTAATATGAATTTATTATAAAATAATATTTCTAGCTTTTCCTAAGGTACCCCTTACCCCTCTTATAAAAGGGCACAACAACTTCCCTCTACTTGACACCATCAAACCCTTTTGGATCGGCCAAACCCAGCCCAAATATTCTCTAAACTTCCCTCAAATCATCCTAGATTCCTTCCTTTAGTCAGAATGTCAACCTATTGATCCATTTTCATCAAATAAAAAGAAAGAACCCGAATAAGAGGTAATGTTTTCACCCCCCTCTTCCATGTTCCTTTCATCTTCAACTTCTTCTTTCATTTTTATTTACATTAAAAATAATAACTCAAGTATCTTCTATATACTATAATGTTATTATAAATATGTTACAACTTTATTCAGTATTCTATCCATCCTTATAATGACATGTCACCATACGTGCGTACGTACAACTTACCGTCTCCACGTCGTGGTGTAATTGTTATTCAAATCATTATTATTTGTATGGGTATGATAATGATGTGAAATTGATGTAAATAATAAATATAACATGATAATGATTGTTTATATATGATATAACCTCTAATTATATATTATATTAATATCAAAAGAATGATATTGTCGCTCGTGCGTACGTACGGACTACCGTCTCCACGAACATGATGAGATTCATTCCCCATCGTATCCATGAAAGTTTAATTATCATTTGATGATTAAAAATAATGTTTAAGGAACTGATATCATTCTGGATATGAATAAGATACAACCTATGGATAAAAAAACATGGCCTATGTTATAAATCATATAAAAGAAAACGAGTAAGTGAACACTCGAAATGACGATAATACTAAAATATTATTAACAAAGCAATATTAAAAGACCATATATGATGTCATATTTATGTATATGATTCTTTTATTGTTTAATAACAATTATTTAACTATTATACAGGGGGTTAACCTACCCCAGACCAAGGAAAAGTACAATGTAAGGGTTTATTTCACAATCTCTTCTTTATCCAAGGTTGTTTATACGTAATTATCTATTGGGACCTCTTTATCATCCACATCCATGTTTCTAAAAAATGTATTTCAAATTATTCTTACTATTTTACATACTATGGTTAAAAGTCATTTATACCCTTTTTGACTTTTTATAAGATGTTTATAATGGAATCTTTCCATCGTTTTCCAAACAAGGTCATTTTTAACCTTTTCGACAGAATTAAGTTCAGAATGTCTTTTTTAACTTATACTATGGGTGCGACTATATTTCCCCATTATAAAATCATAAAAGATTCCCTTACAGGCTAATATGGATATTTTGAAGGTAAATGTTTCATTTTATAATTATGTGAATTTTATATGATTTCAATAAAAGAGGTATTTCTCTCATATAGTTTTTATTTCATCTATGTCAACATCCTTTGATGGATTTTAAGCTTATTTGAAGTTGATTTATTATGATACAAAACATCCATATTTTATTTATGGTTTTGTGATATTTTTTACTGTGGATGTGTTATTTTTATAGAATTCATGGTTTACATAGAATATATTGACATTTAGTAAGCTAGTTTTCATACGAATGTTTATGTTATGTTTAAACCTGTTCATATGAGGAATGAATTGGACTTAATAAGTGACGGGTGGGGCCCGCTATAGCTCTTCAATGCTTCGGTAGGTATAATGAGACAAACTAGTGTCTTCAAACAAGGCCTTGAGAAAATCCTATTTGTAGTCTTGGCCCAAGGCCTTGACTATGTGGTTATGATAGTCTGGCATTATGTATTCCATCATTATGAAAGTGGTTATTGATATTTCATGTGATTGTTCGACTAGTAGAATAACAATGTGAATATGTAAATGGAATTATTTAATTGTATTTTTTCCATATTATGCTGATGTTTTATATTAAAAGGCTTTTGTTTTAGTTATACATTGACTTTAATGAATATGCATATTTATGAATGTTTCCGCTATATTGTTGTCCTTACTGAGCATCTGAGATCTCCCCTTTCTATGTTTTATTTTTTACCAAGATGTGAAGAAGTATTTTATGAATGAACTGTAGGAATAGTATAAGGGGATAAGAGTATGGAGGCAAGATGTTGTTGTAGTTTTCACTTTATTTTGTAATATAAATTCTATGAATTTATCTAGTGATTCCAAGGCTACTAAACTAATCGGTCTTTCATGACTTGATTTTTTTAGATCATTACAATGTTATATAATAATGCACCGACTCTGGGTAACTGGGGTTAGTGAATTATAGTTGGTATCAATGGAAGTTTAGTACAATCCTTAGAAACTAGATTTAGATAAACTCTGATTAGAGCACATATCCATAAGTGTGATTTTGCAGATTAGTATAGTAGAACTTCCTAGAATTTTGGTATTATAGAGATTTTGCGAGTTTTTTGAGAAATACATCCATGTATGGATACAAGTAGGTAGAGGCGGCTCTGGAAAAGATGTACCTAGGGGTAAAACCCAAAAACACAGTTTTGAGAAAGACTTAATGGGGAACCGGTGCACTACAACGGGCATTGATGCACTCCTGGTTACGACACTCCTGGGGGATATGATTAGGATAATTCTCATTTTCTTTACAAACCATTAAGAAGGGTTTATGAGTATATACATCCTCAATGAAAACATTTTTATTATTATAGATTATATCCATAAACTGTTCAATTTATGTAAAGTGTTTTACATGTTTGGATTTATGTATTGGGATTCATATATTAATCTAGTGTATGCCATTTTTTAGAAATGGCGCCTAGTGGATGAAATGGAAACTGTAGCAATACACAAACTCCATGTAGGGATTTCAATAATGCTCAAGATAATTATTGTGGAGCTAGTGATGCAACTGGCGTTGATCACCTAATCACCATACTGGGACAACTCACTCAGGTTATGAATAATAACCTTACCCATATAGAGCATCCAGATCCACAGTGCAGAGGATCAATGTTAGATCACTTCAAGAGGAAACAACCACCAAAATTCAATGGTAGTTCAAATCCACTAGTAGCTGATCCATGGATAAATTCCTTAGATAAAATATTACATGCCTTGGAGAGTAGTGAAAGAGAAAAAGTTATCATGGCAGTTTATTGCCTCACTGGAGATGCTGATCAATGGTGGTCATTGATTCAAAACACGAAGGAAGATGATGAAGTATCAAATATGGAATGAAAGGAGTTCAAAGAGTTGATCTTAGAAAAATAATTTCCTCGTGACCATCGAGCAGATATGGAACGACTATTTCTAATTCTGAGTCAAAAGGAGGATGAGAATGTCGCAAAGTATGAGTCCAACATTACAAGGTTAGTGAGGTATGATTCATATTATATACATAACCCAAGAAGTAAGATTGATCATTTCTTTGATGGGTTAAACCCATTTCTCCATCAAGCATTAGTCTCACAAACCATCTCGTTGTACTAAGATATTGTCTAATGCACTCTCAGGATAGAAAATGAATTCTCTATGTCTTACGAATGTAAATAAAAGAAAGAGAAGAAGAGATATAATGATCAAACCAGAAATGGAAATAAGGGGAAGAAGGGAAAAATTGAATATATATCATGTAGTAAATTTGGGAAGAAATAATCATTTACTTTCTTGAAAGGAATATGAGTCTGTAACAAGTGTGGTGAAAGAGGCCACCAAGCATGCGATTGTAAGGGGAAGAAAGAAGCTACCGATGTTCAATGCTACAACTGCAGGGATATAGGACATTATGCAAATGAATTTTCTAAGAATCAGGGAAACATACCTCAGAAAAGGCCAAGGGATCAAGGCCAAGCTTATGCTATAACTACTGTTGAGGTAGAAGCTCTGAAAGACATGGTGGCAGGTAATTTAATGGTTTCCTCATGTTTAGAAAATGCATTATTTGATTATGGATCAGAACATTGTTTCATATCATCCCAGTTTGATAATAAAATTAGATATTTCTAGTTTGATCTAACAAGGGAGTTGTTAGTTAAAACACCTAAGGTATGTATCATTGCAAAAAAAAATTGTGAATCAGTCACCATTAGAGCACATAAATTTTCATTATCTACTGATCTCATCATCATACTTATGATTCAATTTTATGTAATCCTCGTTATGGATTGTTTTTAGGATCATGATGTGATGATTTATTATAAGAAGAATGATGTTATGATTTTGGATTATGATGATAAAGAACAATTTATCTTTAGAGAATAATCGTCACCACCGGGTTCTTATCTTGATCCACCTCTAGTTGCTCAACTAAATTCAATTATTGTGGAAGAAGAGAATGAAATAACTGTGGGTGAGGAAAGAAATGTTCAAATATGGGATGTACATATTTTAAAAGAATATGTAGATTTGTTTCTAGAAGATTTTAATGGACATCCTCCTGAATGATAAATTATGTTTTCCATTAATTTAATTCATGGTTCAAGGCCTATATCGAAGACCCCTTATAGTATGGACACTGTGGAATTAGTTTAACTAAATAAATAACTAGAGGAATTGAGTAATAAGGGATTTATTTGCCCAAGTGTTTCTCCATGGGGATCCCCTGTCCTTTTTGTTAAGATGAATGATGGATCAATGAGGTTATGTATCGACTAAAGGGAAATCAATGATAAAACAATAAAGAAAAATTATCCCCTACCTAACATTGATGATTTATTTTACCATCTGTATGGGGCTCAATTCTTTTCAAAGATTGACCTTTGATCTGGATACCATCAGTTATGTGTGTAGAAGGAATTCATTCTAATGACTACACATTGAACCAGGTACGAGCATTACGAGTTTACAGTAATGCCTTTTGGATTGACTAATGCACCCTATGTATTAATGTATCCAATGAATAGAGTTTAAAAGGAATATCACAATGATTTTGTGGTGGTATTTATTAATGATATCTTGATATATTCCAAAATCTATGAAGCTTATAAAAATCACTTGTGCATTATCTAGAAGACTCTGAGAAGACATGAATTATATGGGATGGTTAAAAAGTGTGAATTCTGGCTTCAAGAGATTTCTTTTCTTGGCCATATTGTATCTAAAGATGGAATCTCTATTGATCCTTCTAAAACTTGGTCAATCCAAGAATGGCCAGACCCAATGGGTATAACTGAGGTACACAGTTTTATTGGTTTAGCTGGTTATTATCGACGTTTCATCCAGAATTTTACTCGATTGGATAACCCATTAACAAATCTCACAAGTAAAGGAGTTAATTTTTTTTGGACAAAAGAGTGTGAAGAATGTTTTGAAGAACTAAATAGATAATTAGTAGATGCTCCTATTTTGACTCTACCATCGGGAAATGATGGATTCATTATTTATAGTGATGCATCAAAGGAAGGACTTGTTTTTGTCCTTATGCAAAATGATAGAGTTATTGCCTATGCATCATGACAACTGAAAATTCATGATCAAAACTATACTACTCATGATCTTGAGTTAGCTGTTGTAATCTTTTCTTTGAATATATGGAGACATTATCTCTATGGTGAAAAATTTGATATATATATTGATCACAAGAGTATGAAGTATATTTTCTCATAGAAAAAACTCAACATGAGGAAAAGGAGATTGCTAGAATTACTCAAGGATTATGATTGCACGATACACTACCACACATGGAAGGTAAATATGGTGGCAGATGCTTTGAGTAGAAAGGATCATGGAGTTTTTAACAAGATTGGAATTGAATAGGATCCTATATATATGGATCTAGTAAAGTTGGATATGAGAATAACCATGGAAGGTGAAACATAAATTCTTTTTCAAATGGTTTCCAAACCATCCTTACTAGAAAGGATAAAGAGTTCTCAGACCGGTGATGAAGAGTTTTAAAAGAAGATTAATGCTGTGAATGATGGGAGATTGAGTGACTTTGTGCATGAAGATGGAATTTTGAAATTTGGGAGGAGACTTTGTGTTCCTAATATACCTGATATAAATATGGAATTAATGGATAATTATCATACTTCCAATTTCTCAATACATCCTCGGAGAACCATAATTTATAGATATTTGAAGGAATATTTTTAGTAGGACTACATGAAGAGGGAGATTGCTGATTCTGTGTCAAGATGTTTGGTTTTTCAACAAGTGAAAGCTGAAAAGCAATAACCTAGTGGAGTATTGAAACCTCTTCCCAAACCTGAGAGGAAATGGGATAATATCACGATGGACATTGTCATGGTATACCATAGACTCCAAGAAGGAACGATGGAATATGAGTCATTGTTGATCATCCTACCAAGTCAGTAAATTGTCTTTTAATAAGAGATTATTTACCACTATAACGTCTTGCAAGAATATATGTTAATGAAGTTGTGAGACTTCATGGAGTACCCCAATCAATTGATTCAGATCATGATCCTTGTTTTACATCATGATTCTGGAAAATTATTCAGAAATCCCTGGATAATGAAATTCATTTGAGCACTTCTTACCACCCCCAAACTGATGGACAATCAAAACCGACTATTCAAACCATAGAACACATGTTGAGATCAATCTCACAGGACTTTTAGGGTATGTGGGATCAATATATATCTCTGATAGAATTTTCCTATAACAATAGCTTCCATTCGAGAATTCAGATGGAACCATATGAAGCATTCTACAGAAAGAGATGGTGCACACAAACCTGTTGGGATGATGTTGGTAATAGAAAACTCTTAGGCCCCGAACAGGTGGAGGAAACGATGGAAAAGGTGAAGGTAATTCAAAACCACATCAAAGTATCTCAATGTAGGCAGAAGAGCTATGTCGTTAACCGAAGGAATGATTTGGAATTTCATGTAGGAGATCATGTTTTCTTGAAGGTATCTCCATTGAAGGGTGTTATACTTTTCGGTAAGAAGGGAAAATTGAGTCCCAAGTACATCGGACCATTCGAAATTCTAGAATGAATTGGGGCTGTAACATACCTTATGGCAATGCCGCCAAGTCTCTCCAAAGATCACGATGTGTTCCATGTATCACTGTTGAGAAAATAAATGTTTGACCCAATTCATGTACTCACTTATGAGGAATTAAAACTAGATACTGATCTATCTTATTGCGAAGAGCCTGTAATGATTATTGATACGATAGAATATGTGCTGATTCACAGGACGACTCATCTTGTTAAGGTTCTATGGAGAAACCATAAGATGGAAGAGGCAACATGGGTACCCGAGGAACTTATGATGAGGAACCACCCGAGTCTTTTTATGCAGTAGTATTCTAGGAATTTCAACGAAAATATTAATTGAAGGAGGGGATAATGTAACACCCCAAGCTTCCATGGTATGCTTCTTAATGAATAATACAATAGTGTGTGTTGTGCACAACTTCGAGTTCTAACACAAACCCCAACCAATCAAACTAGCCATTATGAATAGCAGTACCCACATATTGAAATTTCATACATTTTATCATTCAAAATTGTCTTCATTTTTGGATTTTTAATATCGATATTATCTTAGGGTGAATTTTTGGTACTTTTCTGATAACTTCCATATTTTGCTGAATAGTGAAATTTACTAAATTTTAATTAAAAACAACATTTTTAATCGAAATAAATAATTGTGATAAATTATGAATTTGAGTGATTTTAGAGTACAATTAGATTATATGGTTACCATTTAATCCAATTTTGGTCATTGGACATAATTTCACATGTAAACTGGACATAAGCAAGTGTCACTCTTTTGATAGTTATTATCTCTTAAAAACACGCTTTTTGTTTTAACAAAGGGAATTAATTTTAAATTAATTTCATCCACTTATGTGTTCTGAATTTAGAAAAATGGATTCCATATTTAGAATAATGAGGACCAACTTGTTTAAATAGTTAACTTTTATTTTTAGTCATTTTGAATAATAACTTCGGTAAATATTTTATTTACCGTAGTTAAAGGGTAAATAATGTAGATAAGGGTAAAAAATAATATTATAATAATAAAAAAATAGAATAGAATGTGTCCTAAAAATATTTATTTATACATGTCCGACCATGGGAATATTTGGGTCGATTTTGGGACCCCATGGATCCACTTGTAGGTGATAATGACACATTATATTAATTATGTTAAAGTAAATACAAAAATGACAAAAGCATATATCTTTCAGAAAAAACAATATTTACATAGGGTTATATATGTTATATTTTCGACTAAAAAAATTAATTAGACAGATAAAAATATTTCATACATAATGGAAATTTATATATAATTTTTAGACATTTAATAATTAAATTTATTTATGACACAATAATAATGCAGTATTTTCTTTATTAATGAAAGATTCAAATAATTTGTATTATAAAAGTCAAAATAAAAATAATTTTAATGTTTCGATGACATCCACGATTTAAATATGTTAATATTACATGTTGGGTATGATTAAATTAATATTTTTTGAATTAATAAAGTTTTTATGACTAACAAAAATCAATTATTAAATAGTGTCAAAATTGACATAAAGGAGTTTTTAAAACAAATATTATATTATTAATTGATATTCTATTAATAAAAATATAAAGTCCGACCAAAGGACTTATATAAAAATATTTGTATTATTAATGGACCCCTTGGAGGTCTCTTGAAAGTATATAGTATTATTATTGACTATATAATATAAAAATTCAAAGAGACATGGTAAATGTCAAACTATTTAACTAAGAGTTAAATCCAAAAGATAAAGATAATATAGTAACACAAACCTGTCTAAAACCTATTGGATGAGAGATTTTAGACCTATCCCCACCTTAAACTTTAAATAATCCACTTTTAATCCATTAGAAACTGAATATGAATTTATTATAAAATAATATTTCTAGCTTTTCATAAGGTGCCCCTTACCCCTCTTATAAAAGGGCACTTCCCTTTCCCTGTAATTCACACCTTCAAAGCCTATTCGCCCACCCAACCTCGGCCCAAATAATCTCTAAACATCCCTATATTCATTTTTAGGCCTTCATTTAGTCATAAAGCCAAACTAAGGAACCCTTTTTATCAAATCAAAAGGAAGAAACCGAAGATGAGGTAATGTTTTCACCTCCCTCTTTCAGGTTCAGTTCATCTTAAACATCTTATTTCATTTTTATTTACATTATAAAATAATAACTCCAGTATATTCTACATACTATTATGTTATTATAAATACGGTACAACCATATTCAATATTCTATCCATCCTTTTAATGACATGTCACTATACGTGCGTACGTACGACTTACCGTCTCCATGTCGTTGTGTAATTGTTATTCAAAACATTATTATTTGGATCAGTATGTTAATGATGTGTAATTGATGTAAATAATAAATATAACATGATAATTATTTTTTATATATGACATACCATCCAATTATATATTATTTTAATATCAGAAAAATGATATTGTCGCTCGTGTTTACGTACAGACTACTAGCTCCACGAACGTGATGAGATTCATTTCGCATCATATCCATGCAAGTCTAATTCTCATTTGATGATTAAATATAATGTTTAAGGAATTTATATAATTTTGTATATGAATAAAATACAACCTATGGATAACAAACATGACTTATGTAACAAAACATATAAAAGAAAATGAGTAAATGAACACCCGAAATGGTGACAATACGAAAATATTATTAACAACGCAATATTAAAAGATCATATTTATGTATATGATTCTTGTATAATTTAATAACCATGATTTAACTATTATACAGGTGTTTAACCAACCCTCGACCAAGGAAAAGTACAAGGTAAGGGTTTATTTCACAATCTCTTCATTATTCGAGGTTGTTTCTATGTAATTATCTACTAGGACCTATTTATCATTCACATCAATGATTCTTAAAAATGTATTTCAAATAATTCATACTATTTTACAGACTATGGGTTAAAGTAATTTATACCCTTTTTTGACATTATGTAATAATTTTATAAAGGAATCATTCCGTCATTTTCAAAAACTATATCCTTTTAACATTTTCGACAGACTTACGGTAAGAATGTCTTTTTTAACTTATATGGAGGGTGCGGAACTTTTATGATATTATAAAATTTTCGATGCTTTCCTTAAAAGATAACAAGGATATTTTCAAAGTAAATGTTTTATTTTATAGTTAAGTGACTTTTAAATGATTTTAGAAAAAATATATTTCTGTCATATAGTTTTTATTTCATCTAAGTCAATATCCTTTAATGGATTTTATGCTTATTTGAAGTTGATTTATTATGATACAAATCTACCACATTGTATTGATGATTTTGTGATATGTTTGACTGTGGATGTGTTATTTTTATATCATTCATGGTTTACGAAGAATGTATTGAAATTTCGTAATCTAGTTTTAATATGAATGTTTATGTTATGTTTAAACTTGTTCATATGAGAAATGCAATGGACATAATAAATATCGGGTGGAGCCTGCTATAGTTCCTCGATGCATCGGTACGTCTAATTAGACAAAATAGTGTCTTGGAATAAGGCCTTGACAAAATCTTTTTTGTATTCTTGGCACAAGGCCTTGACTATGTGGTTATGATAGTCCTGCATTATGCATTCTGGCATTATGCATTCCTTCATTATGAAAGTGGTTATTGATAATGTATGTGATTATTCGACTAGTATAATATTCATTGAATAAGAAAATGGAATTATTCAATTTTATTTTTTCCATATTATGCTAAAGTTCATGTTTAAAAGGATATTTTATAGTTATACATTGCTTTTTATGTTTATGCTTATTTATAAAAGTTTCTGCTATATTGTTATCCTTACTGAGCTTTTGAGCTCACCCCTTTCTCTGTTTTATTTTTTACATGGATGTGAAGAAGTATTTTATGAATGAAATGTAGGAATATTATAAGGGGATATGAGTTTAGAGAGAATATGTTGTTTTATTTTTCACTTTATGATTTAACGTAAACATTATGATTGTATCTAGTGATTCCAAAGCTACTAAAATAATCTGTATTTTGAGGATTGAATCAGATTCTCAAACTGTGGTGCAAGCCTTGAAAACAAGAACATGAGATGTGCCATAGGGAATTCTACCTCACGGGATTGCGTGTCTCAACAAGGTCAATGAGATTAATCTGGCAATCTCACATGCCTATTGGGATGCTAACCAATTTGCAGATGCTCTGGCAATGAATGCAATAATGGAGAAGAATATGATGTGGTCCATCACGGCACCAGGATACTGCGCTCCACTAGTGGAGGCAGACGTGTTTGGTGTAATGTACCCTTGTTTCTATAATAGTCCCCTGTATGCTTGACATATATCTCCTTTAAAAAAATTTATTTCTGCCTTGAAACAGATCCTGGACTTTTTGGTTAATCGGTCTTTTGTGACTTGATCTTTTGTGATAATGCCAATGTTATGTAATAATGCACCGACTCTGGATAACTGGGGTCGGGGGGTTAAAGTTTGTGTAAGTGTAGTTATAATTGTTCTCATAAAAACATCCTAGTATATCGAGGATACTAGTGTTGTTACAAAGTAAAGGAATAAAAAGATTTTAGGGGTTGGAGAAGTAAAATAAATGAAAACAATTTAAGAGAAACTGTTACCTTTAAGTTGGGTAACTCCCTTTGGTTTGAACCAAAGGAATTCTTAAAGTTTATTCTACCTAAAGTAAGGCTTCTAGGAGGAGGATAGAGGTGTAGAAAGGTTAATTGGGAGGAGGTTGGAAGACCCATATGTCTTGAGAGGTGTGAGGAATTGGTTTGAAGTGGTCTCCTTTTATAAGGGGAAGGTGTGGCTCCTTAGGAAAGTGTGAAAAATATTATTTCATTAATTAACGATATTCAGTATCAAAAGGTCCAAAAATCATTATAGTTGGAGGTATGATAACTAATAATATATATAAAATCATCCAATCATAATTAGACATGTTTTGGATAATATTTTAATAATTATAATCTTAATTACTTATATCATTTATTAAATAGGTAAATACTGCATCATTATTGTGTTATAAATAATTTAATTTATTTGAGGTCTAAAAATTATAAAAAAAATACCATGATTTAGGAAATATTTTTATATTTGCAATGAATATTTATATTCAAAAAGATAATTTTAATAACCCCTTGCAAAAATTAACTTACTAAAAGATATATGATTTTTTTTCATTTTTGGCATTACTTTATGTTAATTAATTTAAATTTTCCTTATCACTCCAAAGTGGATCAATGGGGTCCCAAAATCGACCCAACGATGCCCGTAGTAGATAAGGACTCAAACAATAAGGTTTTGAAAAGTGTTAAGGTAATTTTGATTTATTATAATATTCATTTTACCTTAAATTACCATATTTACCATTAACCATGTTAAATAAAAGTCAAAAGTTACTATTCACCAAAAATAATTTTCAACTTATTGAACCACATTTTACTTCTTGATAACAAAACCTTATGTCAGATTTTAGAAATTCAATTCACAGAAGTGGTAAGATTTTTATTTAAATCAAAATATCTGCTTTTTAACTACTACTAAGTGGTTTCACTATTCATCAAAAATTGAAGTTTTTCAGAAAAATACCAAAACATCATCCTAAGATATATTTAATATTATGAATTCAAAAATGATTTCAATTTATTCAAATTAAAAACATAGAAGTTCCATTTATAAATTTTAAAATTAATTCTTGTTATCAAAACAAATAGCATGTTTTTAAAAAACAATAACTATCAAAAGATTGATACTTGTTTACGTACAATTTCAAAGTGAAGTTAATTCCTATGACCAATTTTGGATTAAATGATAAAAATATAATCTAATTACACATTAAACCAAATTAGGAATATAATCTAACCATATAAAGAAATTATATTAAAAGGAATTTATGAATTAAAATACAATATTTATCACTATTCATTAAAAAATGAACTTTATCAGAAAACACCAAAAAATTACCCAAAGTAAAATTTGATGTCCCAAATATAAATAAGAATTATATTTTGTCAAATATAACATATAAAAATTACCAAAACTAGATTTAATGGTTGTTTTCCATTAAAAGGTGGTAAATCGACCTTTTAATGTAAAATATGCTTAAAATTAGATTCATTCAAAATTTAAGCCTCTAACTTTTATTAGATAAAAGTAAATACATCTAACAATCATGTATAATCACATTTTAGTTGTTTTTTTCATTCCCACCAATAAAACTTCTAGGAGTTAACATCCATTTAAAATAATAATATTTTATTATTAGTGTGCAACATGGGATTTTAAAGAAACACGTTGAGGTACACTATCGAACATATCAACTCATTTAAAGTAAAATTAATATTTAATTCAAAAATATTAATAATTATGAAATATGTCTTATTCTGTATTTACCTGGGATATTACATCCTTCCCCCATTTTGGGAATTGCGTCCTCGCAATTAAAAAAATGGTTTCGGAAACATCATTGAAAGTCCCACATCTGAAAAAGAGTCAGTAAAACTATCACTTTAAAAGAATGAAATAGATGAACAAAGGACACCCTAGATAACCCATACTAGGATTCCATATAGGAAAACATAGATATGGAAGAGAAAAAATAGTCATGTTTTGATGGAGAGTTACAGAAAACATGTTTAAAAGAAGGTTAACCATCAGAAAATCACAAACATGTGATGGGATAAACGATCTTTGATTACATATTAGGAAAAGTAAACCAACAACGTTTTTGTTTTACATTCCTTTTCATAAATGGGTGGAATTCATTTACTACATAGAATAAGAACATAAGGAAACATACTTACTTTCAAGTAGTGTTTCATCCTTTAATAAGTTTCTACCAAAAACTAATCTTTTATCCTAACAAAGAGAATTAAAAAAGACATGGTCACATCAAAAGAACAAGAATCATCTTTTTTAGAATCACATAATCCACAAAAAAGAACTCCATATTTCCGTTTTCTTTAGACATCAACTAAAACAAAAATTGTATGTTTGAGATCAGATAATACCCAAAAATGATAAACTTTTAGAAGAAGAAAAACTACTATTAATCTGTAAAATTTGCCAATCAAAACCAAAAGACCAAAAAAGACCATTCAATAAACAATTTTCCCGAAAATTCTTCAAAAGTAATCAAAACTAATATTGAATCCCAAATCTCATAAGGATTTAATTAAATAGTATTCAAAGATAAATCTTTCCATTTATCACCAAATAAAAATAGTTACTCATAAAATCTCATATTTAAAAGTAATTAACCTAATCACATATTCTCCATTATAGGATAATCAATTTCATAAATAAACAAAATCACCATATGTTCACAATAAAAACAAAAATTCTTATAAACTAAAATTTCAACCATTAATCCGCAATTTAATTCCTATATTATTCTATCTTCCATAGGCTTATAGTGTTTCCTCAAAAGAGAAAACATCTTCCACAACAACCATTGTAACATAATCACTAAATCTTTTTTCTGTAATACGTATATCCACATGATAAAACATAAGTTCCAAAAATTATCTTATTCTTATTCCATAAAAACATTTTACTAAAATAATAAGTCCTACTAACTAGGGACTTCACGTAGGCTAGTGGTTGGTGATTCACCCTTTTCGCCCTTTGGTTATGGGTTCGATTCCTGTGGCCTTACCAGATGCGATGGGTTGTCACCCATCCTACGGGTTTTCCTTTTTATAAAACTCAAAAATAACCCTAACAAGATTTAACCTAAATGGTTTCTGTATTCCTCTCATTTTATTCAAAATTCATTATGATCTCAACATCTTAATACTTAAAGTCTTATTTCACCAACATATGATAAAATAAAATGATCCCCAAAATGAAGGACATCATACCTTGATCATTGTGTCCATTTGGTTTCATCTTTATCTTGTTCACATAGGTAGAAGGTCCATGTATCGAAATAATGATTTAGAGATCCGTCAAAATAATTTTATTCCTCCATCCTAATACACCTTGTACAACAAGGGTCATATGGGTGTTCACAGAAAAATTGTTTCCAAAAATAATCATGTATGACATATAATTTCAAAACATATGATATAACATGATTTCTATAAAATAGTCGGACCATATTTGAGTTGAAGCTTTCAATTAATGGTCCTTTTAAAATACCATAGGTATGTCATGAGAGACTATATTTTAAAAGAAAATATAAATAGGTTTTTCAAGGGTCTCCTTCTTCAGCACCATTTTTAATATCATGATATGCTTCAAAATCATGTGATAAGGTAAAATATTTGAAAATACCTTGATAATATTTACCTTTCTTGAAAATATGAGAATATTGTGAAAATAGGATTTGTCTAAATACAAACCATGATCCACGATGATAATGAGGTATAGTGGAGGTGTTTGATATCTTAAATTACAACTTTCAAGTGAGTTGTATGCTAAAAAAGTTTCACAATCATCCGAACATGACTTTGAAATAATTATTTCAAGCATGTCATCAGGAAGAGATAGAAATGTCATTTGAGATCCTCCTCTTTCGATTTATAACTAACTTTACTTGATCTAAAAAGGTTATAAAACATGGATTTAACTGAAATAATAGACAAAGGGACTAACCATGTGTCTAATGAAAATTCTTAATCCCTAAAGTTGTCTAAACCGACCTATGATACCAACTATAAGGACCATTCCTTAAAACATTACATAATCTTGAATTAAATGAATAATTTAAATTGAGGATCTTTTCAGGTTTAGATTTTTTGAGAATTAGATCATAACTATTACATTTCATTTCAAATACAAATTAGACACATCTACACAATTTCCATTTATTCATAAAATATATATTCTTGAAAAAAAGATTCATGTCTAGTTCCATGTTTAAGACAGAGTGAATTTTCCTTGATCCCATATTTGAACCAATTCCACATTATGTCTTCTGAAAAACATTTCAAAAACCTGGGATGAGCATAAAAAGCTGAGTAAGGGATACATAAAGAAGGAAAACTGCTAGTTTTTCAAAACAACAGGTAAACCATGAATACTTTATCATAAGTAATACATTTCACTTTTATAAAGTAGTAAATACACTTCACTGAATAAAATATCATTACATACCCTTTTGTAACCAAATGATTACCATAAATCTCATATGAGGAACACATAACATATAAAGATAATTTGGGACATAAACATACTCAAATGGAATAACTATTTGGTCGAATTCCACACACTTCACTAAATGGAATACCCATATGGCCGACTTCCAGACACAATGCATTGGAGTTTATAATGTACCCACCTTTCTGGGTATTCACGGCACCACCCGACTTTTGGTTCATCACGTTACCACCCATAAAATGTCCAAGTACCATTATAAAATCATAAGAAATAAAACAAATATAAAGGAAATAAACATTTCCACATTTCAATCAAAATATTTCACTTAAATATATTGACCTAACAAATCCATTATCAAAACCATTTTCAAGACAATAATAAATAAAAGAGTTTATGGTATTTATTTTCTTTTTAAAAACATTACGACATGTTGAAGAAGCCAAAGATCAAATAATACTTTTGGCGGCGGAAAAAGTGGTTGTCACCACTTACGTTAAAAGGAACATTATTTTTTTGTTTAGTAAAATGATTTGTAGGAAAAAATATTCCTTTTGAATAAAAGTAAATGTCAAAGGGGTTTATAAAACATATAAATGAACGTTGTGTATAAATGAAAATAAGCCTCAATGAAAGGAGATTAAGACGAAGTCCCTTACAAAGATCATCTTATTATTAAAATAGTCTGATTATGTGTATTCAATATAAGCACAAAAAAATCTATTATAAATACATGATAATATATAAATATTCATTTCTCACTTAATCAATTAATGACATAAATAAGAAAGATATGTTCAACCCAAATAATTGGAATTGGGTTAAGAAGTTCCCCTAACGATTTGGTAAATTACAAAACATATGACACGTGAAAGAAGGAACATAATGAAATTTTAAATACTCATAAATGAATTTATATTACCCAAAGAGAACAATCATGGGCAGTACATACACCACACAAAAGGATATAGTGGCAAATATATCTTAAATCTCACAGGAATAAAAAGTGAGATGAAACCCTTTACCACATTGTAATCAACTGAGTCGTATGACCAGAAGTTAATAACCACAAAATGAATCACATAATACCATGAATATAATAATAATAATGACAATATATATCAAATTTTAGTACAAAATACACCACATTCAATGAATATGTGGAGAAAATTGAAATCTCACAGAATTAAAAGTGAGATAATAAATCCCTTACGATAATTCGGCAGCCTAACATCCCCCCTTAAAACATCCAAAAATGGATTAATGATATCAAGTAGGGTATCTCATCATATTAAAATAAAAATTAAATTAATAGGAATATAAAAGAACATCCCCCAACATAAGAAATATGAGCTTAAAATAAGTGACATAAAATTGAGTACTTAAAAAGAAAGAGAGAGGTAAGATCCCTTACTGCGTGTCCGACTTGACTCGATCGTTCTTTAATATCCTGAATAATAAATCAAAGATAATTTCTAGTTGATAGAGAACATTTTTCAAGTTTATTATTCCTATTATATCACTTATTACCATGTTATAAACATTATTTAATCATTTAAGTTAATAATGTTCGTTTTGTCGATATTTGGTACTTGAGTCAAAAATGACTTCTTATAATTACATGTTGTTCATGTGGTCATAGGTTCATTATATCCAGAATTATATTCATGATTTAGATATCATATATATCATATATATCCCTCATATACATTTATTTATAATAGTATATAACATTTAGAGGTATGAAATGAAATGCACCATTCATGGAGACGTTAAGCCGTATGTACGCATGAATGCTATTTTCGTTTATATTTCTTATTTTAATGAAATTTAAACATAAATATACACAATTATATTATAATTAAATTATAATATCATATATAATATCATTAACTATATCCTTTATACATCGCACATAAGGCATTAACGAGTCACATCACTTTGAGGGGGCAGAAGTCTGCACTTCCTCAAATGAGATTATCGTATTTACCCTCTATGAAAACCAAAAAGGCGTGATATAAATTGAAATTAAAAGGAATAAATAACACATTAACATAATATAAATCATATATAAATACAGATCCATAATAATTTCCACCATGAGAGGTCGTAAGAGGAAATTAAACAATCATCGTTTCGTGAGGCGATAGTTTTCCATCCACAGAAACATTATGTACTTCACCCATTAGATGGATGTGTGTGTAAGTTTGTTTCGAATAATTATCCTTACCAAATCCTAGTATATTTAGGATACTAGTTTTTTACAAAATAAAGTAATAAAAATTGTTTAGGGGTTGGAGAATAAAATAAAAGAAAACAATTTATGAGAATCTTTAACCTTTAATTTGGGTAACTCCCTTTGGTTTAAACCAAAGGACTTCTTGAAGTTCCTTCTGCCTAATGTAAGGCTTAAAGGACGAGGAGAGGGATGTAGGGAGATTAATTGGGCAGATTTTGGACAAACCAAATGGCTTGAGAGGTTTGAGGAATTGGATAGAAGTGGTTTCTTTTTATAAGGGGGAGGAGGGGCTCTTTAGGAAAGTGTAAAAATATTATTTTATTATATAATGATAATCAGTTTCAAAATGTCTAAAAATAATTATTGTAGAAGATAAGATGAATCATATTCGTGATAAAATAATCCATTCAGAATTGGACACAGTTTGTAATATATTTTAATAATTATAATCTTAATTATTTAAATCATTTATTAATGAGTTAAATACTGCATCATAATGGTGTCATAAATAATTTAATTACTTTTATGTCTAAAAATTATAAACAAAATACCATGATATAGAAAATTTTTATATATTTCCAATGAATATTTATAGTAGAAATTATAATTTATATTACCCCTTGTAAAAAATAATTTACTAAAAGATATTTGATTTTGTTATTTTTTCTTTTACTTTAAGTTAATTAATCTAAATTGTCATCATCACTCCCAAGTGGCTCAATGGGTCCCAAAATACACCCAAATATACCCATGGTCGTTAAGAACTCAACCAATAATTTTTGGTCAAGTGTTAAGGTAATTTTTAATTATTATAATATTCTTTTTACCTTGAATTACCTGATTTACCCTTAACCGTGATAAATAAAAGTCAAAAGTTACTATTCACAAAAAAATCACCTTATTGAACAAAATTTTACTTCTTCATAACAACTATGTATGTCATATATTTGAAATTTAATTCAAAAAAGCAGTAAAAGTTTATTTAAATCAAAAAGTCAACTTTTTAACTACTATTAAGTGGTTTCACTATTCATAAAAAATTGATGTTTTTCCAGAAAACTACCAAAAATTCATACTAAGCTATATTTGATATTCTGAATTCAAAAATGATGTCTTTTTTAAAAATTCAAAACATATAATTTGAATTAATAAATTTTAAAATTAATTCCCGTTATCAAAATAAATAGCGTGTTTTTAAGAAACAATAACTATCAAAAGATTGATATTTTTTTATGTACAATTTCAAAGTGAAGTTAATTCCAATGACCAATATTGGATTAAATGGTAAACATATAATCTAATTACACATTAAAACCAATTAAAAAGGTATTATAACCATATAATTAAATTAGATTAAAAAGGACTTTTGAATTAAAATACAATATTTTAAACTATTCATTAAAAAATGATATTTATCAGAAAAATACCAAAAAACTACCCAAAGTAAAATTTGATGTCCCAAATCTATAAAATAATTTTATTTGGTCAAATAAAACAAATAAAAATAACTAAAACTATATTTAATGAGGGTTTACCATTAAATGGTGGTAAATCGACCTTTTAATGTAAATTTTGCTTAAAATTAGATTCATTCACAATTTAAGCCACTAACTTTTATTGGATAAAAGTGTATACATCTAAAAATCATTTATAATCACATTTTAGTTGGTTTTTTCATTCCCTCCAATTAAACGGCTTGGAGTGAAGATCCATTTAAAATAATAATATTTTATTATTAGTGTGCAACGTAAGATTTTAAAGAAACCTATGGTTGCGTATCAGGTACGCTATCGAACATAACAACTCCTTTAAAGTAAAATTAATATTTAATTCAAAAATATTAATAAATATGAAATATGTCTTATTCTTTATTTACCTGGGATGTTACATCCTTCCCCCATTTTGGGAATTACGTCCTCACAATTTAAAAAAATTGGCTCGGAAACATCATTGAATGTCCCACTTTAGAAAAAGAGTCAGTAAAACTATCACTTTAAAAGAAAGAAAGTGAAGAAAAAAGGTCACCCTAGATAAACCATACTAGGATTCAATGTATGAAAACATAGATATGGATGAGAAAAAATGTTCATGTTCTGATGGAGAGTGATAAAAAAAATGTTTAGGACAATTTTAACCATCAGAAAATCACAAAAATGTGACGGGTTAAATGGTCTTTGACTACCTAGAATGAAAATAAAACCAACAACGTTTTTGTTTTGCATTCCTTTACATAAATGGGTGGAATTCATTTAATACATAGAATAAGAACATAAGGAAATATACTTACTTTAAAGTAGAGTTTCATCTTTTAAGATGTATCTACCAAAAAATAATCTTTTCTCCAAAAAAAGAGCATTCCATAAGACATGGTAACATCAAAATCACAAGAATCATCTTCTTGAGAATCACATAATCCAATAAAAAGAACTCTATATTTCCCTTTTCTTTAGACATCAAATAAAACCAAAATTGTTAGTTATAGATCAGATAATAACCAAAAAGGATTATCTTTTATAAGAATAAAAACTACTATTAATCTATAAAATTTGTCAAACAACACCCAAAGACCAACAAAGACCATTCAATAAATAAATGTACCTAAAATTATTGAAAAGTAATCCAAACTAATATTGAAACCCAAATCTCATATGGATTTAATTAAATAGTCTTCCAAGATAAATATTTTCATTTATCACCAAATAAAATTAGTTACTCATAAAATATCATATTTAAAAGTAATTAACCTAATCACATATTCTCCATTATAGGTAAATTAGTTTCATAAATAAACAAAATCACCATATGTTCATAATAAAAAAATATATTCTTATAAACTTAAATTTAAACCATTATTCTGCAACTTAAATCCCATAGTATTCTATCTTCCATAGGATTATAGTGTTTCCTCAAAAGAGAGAACATCTTCTACAACAACCTTTATCACATAATCACTAAATCATTTTTCTATTCTAAGTATATCCATTTGATAAAACATAAGTTCCAAAAATCAACTTATTCTGGTTCCATAAAAACATTTTACTAAAATAATAAGTCATACTAACTAGGGACTTCACATATACTAGTGGTGGGTGATTCACCCTTGTCGCCCTCTGGTTGTGGGTTCGATTCCTGCGGCCTTACCAGATGCGACGAGTTGTCACCCATCCTACGGGATTTCCTTTTTATAAAACTCAAAAATTACCCTAACAAGATTTAACCTAAATGGTTTCCTTATACCACTCATTTTATTCAAAATTCATTATGATCTCAACATCATAATACTTGATGTCTTATTTCACCATCACATGATAAAATAAAATGATCCCCAAAATGAAGGACATCATACCTTGATCATTTTGTCCATTTGGTTTCATCGTCATCCTGTTCACATAGGTAGAAGGTCCATGTATATCAATAATGAATTATAGATCATTCAAAATCATTTTGTTCCTCCATCCTAATACACCTTGTACAATAAGGGTCATATGGGTGTTCACAGAAAAATATTTTTTGAAAATAATCATGTATGACATATAATTTCAAAACTTCTGATAAAACATTATTTCTATAAAATAGTCAGACCAAATTTGAGTTGAAGCTTTCAATTAATGGTCCTTTTAAAATACCATAGGTATGTGCGTTGAGAATATATTTTATAAGAAAATATAAATAGGTTGTGCAAGGGTCTCCTTCTTCAGCACCATTTTTAAAATCATAATATGCTTCAAAATCTTGTGATAAGGTAAAATATTTGAATATACCATGATAATATTTACCTTTCTTGAAAATATAAGAATATTGTGAAAATAATATTTGTCTAAATACAACCCATGATCCATGATGGTAACTAGGTATAGTGGAGTTGTTTGATATCTCAAACTACTACTTTCAAGTGAGTTGTATGGTAAAAAAACTTTCACAATCATCTGAACATGACTTTGCAATAATTATTTCAAGAATGTCATGAGGAAGATATAGAAATTTCATTTGACATCCTCCTCCTTCCATTTGTTACAAAATTTCCTTTAACTGAAAAAGTTATAAAATAAGGATTTAACTGAAATAATAGACAAAGGGACTAACCATGTGTCTAACAAAAACTCCGAATCCCAAAAGTTTTCTAAACCGAACTATGATACCAACTACAAGGACCATTACTTAAAACATTACATAATATTTAACTAAATAAATACTTTACATTGAGTATCTTTTCAGGTTTAGAGTTTTTGTGATTTAGGACATAACTACTAAATTTCATTTCTAATACAAATTGACACTTCTACACAATTTCCATTTTTTCATAAAATATAAAATCATGAAAAAAAAGATTCACGTTTAGTTCCATGTTTTAGACGGCATGACATTTCCATGATCCCATCCGTGACCCTATTCGAAATTATGTCTTGTGAAAAACATTTCAAAAACATGGGATGGGCATAAAAAGCTCAGTAAGGGATACACAAAGAAGGAAAGCTATTAGTTTTTCAAAACAACAGGTAAACCATGAATACATTTTCATAAGTAATACATTTCACCTTTATAAAGTAGTAAATACTCTTCACTGAATAAAATATCATTACTTACCCTTGTGTAACCAAAATATTACCATAAATCCCATATAAAGAAAACATAACATATAATGGTAATTTGGGACATAAACATACTAAAATGGAATAACTATATGGTCGAATTCCACACACATCAGTAAATGGAATATCCATATGGAAGACTTCCAGACTCAATGAATTGGAGGTTATAACGTAACCACCTATATGGGTATTCACGGCACCACCCGTCATTTGGTTCATCACATAACCACCCGTAAAATGTCCAAGTACCATTATAAAATCATAAGACATAAAACAAATATAAAGTAAAGAAAACATTTCCACATATCAATCACAATATATCACTTATATATATTGTCATATAAAATCCATTATCAAAACCATTTTCAATTCCAAAATACATAAAAGATATTATGGTATTTATTTTCTTTTTAAAAACATTACGACTTGTTGAGGAAGCCAAATATAAAATAATACTCGTGGTGGCAGAAAAAGTTTTTTTCACCACATAACTTAAAAGGAACATTATTTTTTCGTTTAGTAAAACAATTTTTAGAAAAAAACATTCCTTATGAATAAAAGTAAAAGTCAAAGGGGTTTATACAACGTATAAAAGAAAGTTGTGTATAAATGAAAATAAGCCTCAATGAAAGGAGATTGAGACGAAGTCCCTTACAAAGATCATTTTATAATTAGAATAGTCTGATTATGTGTATTCAATATAAGCACACAATAATCTAGTAAAAATACATGATAAGATATAAATATTCATTTCTCACTTAATCAAATAACGACATAAATAAGAAAGATAAGTTCAACCCAAAGAATTGGAATTAGGTTAAGAAGTTCCCCTAACGATGTGGTAAATTAAAAAACATACTCCATGTTAAAGAAGGATCATAATGAAGATGTAAATACTCATAAATAAATGTATATTACACAAATAGAACAATCATGGGAAGTACATACAGCACACAAAACGAAATAGTGGAAAATATAGCTTGAATCTCATGAGAATAAAAAGTGAGATGAAACCCTTTACCACGTTGTAATCAACTGAGTCGTATGACTAAAAGTTAATAAACACGAATTGAATCACATAATACCATGAATATAATGTGAATAATGATAATATACATAAAATTTCAGTACACAATACACCACATGCAGTGAATAAGTGGAAAAAATAGAAATCTCAAGGAATTAAAAGTGAGATAAGAAATCGCTTACTATAATTCGACAGCCTAACGACACCCCTTAAAAAAAAATCCAAAAATGGATTAATGAGATCAAATAGGGTATCTAATCATATTAAAATAAAAATTATAGTAATATTAATAGAAAATAACAACCCCCAACATAATAAATAGGAGCTTAAAATAAGTGACATAAAATAGAGTACTTAAAATAAAGAGAGAGGTAGGATCCCTTACCTCGTGTCCGACTTGACTCGATCGTTCTTTAATATCCTGAATAATAAACCAATGATAATTTCTAATTTCTAAAGAACCTTTTTCAAGTCCATTATTCCTATTATATCACTTATTACCATGTTATAAACATTATGTAACCATTTAAGTTAATAATGTTCATTTTGTCGATATTTGGTACTTGAGTCAAAAATGAATTCTTATAATTACATGTTGTTCATGTGGTCAAAGGATCATTATATCCAGAATTATATTCATGATTTGGATATCATATATATCATATATATCCAGCATATACATGTATTTATAATAGTACATAACATTTAGAGATAAGAAATGAAATGCACTGTTAATGGAGATGTTAAGCCGTATGTATGCATGAACGCTACGTTCATTTATATTTCTTATTTTAATGGAATTTAAACATATTGATACAAAATTATATTATAATTAATGTATTATATAATATATTATATCATTAACTATATCTTTTATACATCCCACATAAGGCATTAACGAGTCACATCACTTTGAGTGGGAAAATGTCCGCACTTCCTCAAATGAGATTATCGTATTTACCGACTATGGAAACCATAAAGACGTGCTATAAATTGAAATTAAAAAGCATAAGGAAAACATAAACATTATATATATCATATATAAATACAGTCCCATCATAATTTCCACCAATAGAGGTCGTAAGATGTAATTGAGAAATCATCGTTTCGTGAGCCGTTAGTTTGCCATCCACGGAAGCATTATGTTCTTCACCCATTATATGGAGGTGTGTGTAAGTGTAGTTCGAATAATTCTTATAAAAAAATCCTAGTATATTTAGGATACTAGTTTTTTTTACAAAATAATGGAATAAAATGATTTTAGGGTTGGGGAATAAAATAAAAGAAAACAATTTATGAGAATATTCTGCTTTTAATTTGGTTAGCTCTCATTGGTTTAAACGAAGGGACTTCTTGAAGTTCCTTCTGCCATAGGTAAGGATTCTAGGAGGTGTATAGGGATGTAGAGAGATTAATTGGGCAGAGGTTGGACAATCCAAAAGGCACGAGAGGTTTGAGTAATTCGATAGAAGTGGTTTCTTTTTATAAGGGGGAGGAGGGTCTCTTTAGGAAAGTGTGAAAATATTATTTTATTATAAAATGATATTCGGTTTCAAAATGTCCAAAAATAATTATACTTGAAGATAAAATGAATCATGTTCGAAATAAAATCATCCAATCTTAATTTGACATGTTTTGTGAAATATTTTAATCATTATAATCTTAATTATTTAAATCATTTATTAATGAGTTAAATACTGCATTATAATTGTGTCATAAATAATTTAATTGAATCCATGTCTAAAAATTATAAAAAAATACAATGATATAAGAAATATTTTTATATTTCCAATGAATATTTATAGTAGAAATTATAATTTATATAACCCCTTGTAAAAAATAATTTACTAAAAGATATTTGATTTTGTTATTTTTGCCTTTACTTTAAGTTAATTAATCTAAATTGTCATTATCACTCTGAAGTTGCTCAATGGGTCCCAAAATAGACCGAAATATGACCATGTTCGTTATAGACTCAACCAATAAGGCTTGTTCAAGTGGTAAGGTAATTTTTAATTATTATAATATTCTTTTTACCTTGAATTACTTTATTTACCCTTAACTACGATAAATAAAAGTCAAAAGTTACTATTTACCAAAAAAAATTCACCTTATTGAACAAAAGATTACATCTTGATAAAAACTATGTGTGTAGGATATTTGAAATTTAATTCATAGAAGTGGTAAATTTCATTTAAATAAAAAAGTCAATTTTTTAACTACTACTAAGTTGTTTGACTATTCATCAAAAATTGATGTTTTTCTGAAAACTACCAAAAATTCATCCTAAGCTATATTTGATAATCTGAATTAAAAAATGATGTCTTTTTTTCCAAATTGAAAACATTGAATTGGAATTAATAAATTTTAAAATTAATTCCATTTATCAAAATAAATATCATGTTTTTAAGAAACAATAACTATCAAAAGATTGATATCTGTTTATATACAATTTCAATGTGAGGTTAATTCCAATGACCTATATTGGATTAAATGGTTAAAATATATTCTAATTACACATTAAACCCAATTAAAAAGGTAATCTATCTATATAAATTAATTATATTAAAAAGGACATTTGAATTAAAATATAATATTTTTCGATACTCATTAAAAAATGAACATTATCAGAAAAATACCAAAAAGTTACCCAAAGTAAAATTGATGTCCCAAATCTATAAAAGAATTTTATTGGGTCAAATAAAGCAAATAAAAATGACCAAAACTAGATTTAATAAGGGTTCACTATTAAAAGGTGGTAAATCGAGCAATTAATTTAATTATGTTTAAAATTAGACTCATTCAAAAATTAAGACTCTAACTTTTATTGGATAAAAGTAAATACATATAACAGGCATGTATAATCACATTGTAATTGGTTTTCTTTATTCTTGAAAATACAACGGCTATGAGTTAACTTAAAATTTAAATATTATTATTTTATTATTAGTGTGCAACATAATATTTTAAAGAAAGTTGTTGTTGTGTATTCGGTACGCTATCGAACATAAAAACCCCTTTATAGTAAAATTAATATTTAATTCAATATTATTAATAAATATGAAATATCTATTATTCATTATTTACCTAGGATGTTACAAAAAGAGATGGGGATGCTGCAATTAAATGATTTCAAGATTGACTGATGTGTGAGATTAAGATCTATGTGAATATCTTCTTGTTAAAGACGCTTCTGGAATTTGAGGATCAGTCTCTCATAGTTGAAGGGAACCTGGGTGAGACATCTAGTGTTGTATTGGTTGTTGTAACTGGATGATAATGAAATATTACTTCTGAGAGTAGGAAGCGCCATTACAACATCTTTATCCAAGGTAACAAAAAAAGACTATGAAGAAAATTGGTTCTATTTGATAAGAGATTACTAGGGAAATATGCAATCAGTTTTGCAGGCATAGACACTAACATCAACATTTTCCCCACCCAATAGTATATTTAGAGTCTTGCAGGGAGATGGGACACGTACCTATGTTCTGTAGGTCGCAACAACATGCTTTTGTTGAGGGAGGAGTTTGGTAAAGACAGACTGTGGAAAGGGGGTCTTTTATAACATAGATTTCAGGAAGATGGAGTTCTAATGACAATGTAATAAGAGGTAGTGGATGTGGATATATATTTCTAGGGATCCCGTAGTAGTAGAGTATTTCCACTCAGAGGTGTCCAACAACATCACTGAAAATATAGGAAGGATAGTTACATGCATTGCAGCCAACACTTATGGAGTGAAAGGTTGGTCCATCAATTGTGAGAAGAACTATTATAGTAGCTTCTACATTAGATTTTTCATTATTTAATATTAATGTCACTCATTCATTTATATCTTTGGAACTGTTTACGAGTTTGAGAATGAAAGTGGTGTTTTTGAGGGGGACAATAATAGATACAATTTTGGGTGTACAATTTGGAGACATCTATTTGTCCAGAGTATGTTATCTCAAGATCCGAGAGTATTATTTTCTATGGGATATATATATTATTAATATGACAAGCATCGACCTAATTATATGTATGGGATGGATATTCACATACCATTCCCACATCGATTGTTACTATAGGAGAGTTACATTTACTTATCCTAAGTGACACCGATACATTCACCTTGGAGACTGGATATTCAAGTTGGCCATGTAGGGTCAATTAATTAGCAATTTGGAGTGCTCACATCCCATGCATCTAGTCTATTGCTGGATGATGGGTGTGTTATGAAATATGTCCTTACTTATTAGTACATTTGACTTTGGATGTCTTTCTTAACTACTTCTCAAGGCTACCACCTAATATTGATGTGGAATTCACTATTATCCACATTTCAAAGGCTCAGACAAAATCTATTACACAATAAAAATGGCCCCAACTGTGCTTCATGTGTTCTAGCCTCAGTTGAAGGATTTAAGGATAATGGATTAATATATCCATATTTGTCCCCTTGGGGATCAATATTTATTTTCACAATGAATGATAACATGAGTTTACATTTGTGTGTTGATTACCGAAAGTTGAATTAAATGACTATAAGGATCTGATAACCTCTTACCATTGTGGAAACACGTTCTGATTAGTTAATGATGGATTGCATGTTTTTAGTGATTTTCATGAGATTGAGGTATAATCATTTGAGATATCAGACTTCGATATAGTGATGACTTTTTTTATGATTACGTTTCACTTTTATGAGTTAGTAATAATGCCTTTTAGGGTAAAAAATGCTCTAGTAGTGTTTATTGCTTTGATGAACATGATATTTCACCAATTCCAAGATCCGTTTGTGTTAATATTTATTTATGATGTGCTGGCGTACTCCATTAATCATGAAAATCATTCTCAACATCTTAACGATGTCCCGAGTACATTAAGAGAGTATTTTTTATACACTAACATATCTAAGGGTCTGTTTTGGATTTATCCTATACACTTCATGGGGATTATCATCTTAGATAAAGGTGTGTTGGTGGAACCAGTAAATGTTCATGATGCAGTTTCATCAGAGAGTCTATAGAATGTTTTCAATATCTATAGATTTTTGGGGCTATATGGATGTTACATGAGATTCAACTATGAATTTCCCCATTTGGTTGATCCAAATTTTGGCTTTACCAAAAATGAAATAATGTTTGAACAATTAGAGGGTTGTGAGAGATCTTTTCGGGATATTATAATTCCATTAACACCCAGACCAATTTCGATCCAACCTGAGTCAGGTGAGGAGTATATAGTTTATTGTGATGCTTCTGGGATTGGACATGGATTCATACTGGCATATTTAGATAATGTAATGGAATATCAGTGTTTTTAGTTGATACTATGTGAAAAAAACTACCATATGCATAACCTCTACACAATAGTAGTGGTTTATGATCTAATGCGTTTTAGAAAAATCCATTTGGGAGAAAATATTAATTTTTATACAGATCATAAGGTCTTGAGGTGTTTCTATTCCAAGTGCGATTTGAATATTTCATAGTCGAGATGGGTAAAGATTATAATGTCATTTTTTGACTAGAACATAAACCTAGGAATGGAAATAGTGTGTTTGATTCCTTTAGAATGAAAATATAAACTCAGATGTTTTAGGGTGCCAGTACATAGAGAAAGATTCAGACATTTCTTATTGAAATTCATGTTGTGGTTCAAGTGAGTCAGGAGAATAGGACTCTAGATTACATTGTATATGAGTATATCCTTCTGAGACGGATTGAGTATAAAGAGTATGGGAATACATAGTTCTTATCCATTATTTAAATTTTTTAAAGTGTGAAATCTTCTTCGAACTAGTTGATAGATGTGGAACATATCATATATGTGAAGAATTGTGTTATTGTACCTATGAGTATACAAGATAAGACCATGAGGGAATTTTACTCCCTGAAATGGAGAGTGCTTCCAGATGTTAGAAAAAATTACTATAAACTACGACATCAGTTTTGGTGGACATCAAAAAAATTGAATAATAATGTTTGTGACAGGATGATTTACATATTAATAATTTAATGAATTTTGTCAATCTCATAGAGGATTACTGCAGTTGTCTCATATTCTCTAATGGAATTTGAATGATGTAAAAATAGAATTTTTGGTGGGTATTCCAAACACACTACAAAAGAATGTTTCTATTTTTTTCATTGTGGATCGACTAGAAATGATAGAACAGTTATTTCCTATAATTGAAACCTTCACAACAATGTAGCTAGGAGATTACTATATTATGTAAATAGGTTTTCTGAAAGTAGTTCCACAAAATATAGTTTAATAAAATGAATCACAAAATACATCAGGCTTTTGGAAGAGATTGCAGATAGCACATGGTACACAGGTCTTATTGAGTACTGCATTCCAACCACAGAGAGATGGGAATTTTAAATTTACTATATTGGTGCATCTGGATATGATGCAACCACATGTTCTGGAATTTGGTTGGTATTTGGATGACAACATGCCTTTATGGGACTTATCCTCTAAAAACTGTTATTATGAACTATATTGATAGAAAAAGATAAGGCTCATTATGGTAGACCATACAGATTATAAATATGTTGGTTGGATGTTGGTGATTCATATTTGTTGGGATCGAGTCTCATGCAAGAGTCATCAGAGAAGGAGCAGTTGATAAAAAAATTTATTGATACCTATCAGAGTTTGAAGACGGGATATACTGAAGAAAAAAGGCATCATTTTGTGCTTATTAAGTTTGATAGTGAGTTCATACTAGTTTCACCTAGATTGATTCACCTTAGGATACATAGGCATAAAAAGTTGGTGACCTGGTTAGTTTGACCATTTGAGGTATTAGAGAAAATCGTTCTAGTGGTATACTAATTGGATCATACAAAAATGTTCATCACCATGTCTGATATCTTCCATGTGTCACAACATCAATGGTATCACCATGTCCCTCATCATGGGATCGATGTTGATTAGGATAACATTGAGATAGATGCATCATTTAAGGAGCATCTGATTCATTTCATAGATCATAATGAAAAGGTGTTTTTGGGAATGATCATGACTATAGTTCAGGTTTTATAAAAACATTGAGGAGTGCAATACGAATCATCAGATACAGAGGTAGATATGAGGTCTCCATGGCCTGATCTTATTTGTTCAGAATCATATAAATTCTTGTAAGTGCACTAGCGGGAGAGTTCTTAAAATGGGGAGATTATAATATATCGACCTTTTCGTGGGTTATCTTGGGTATGAATTCCCTTAATTATCATGATTATTTGAGTAATTTATTTTTTATTTATTACTTGGGATGGGTTTGGGTTGTGTTATTCAGAAATTTTGACAAAATGGATCTGTGCACAATTAGTTCATGGTTAGGGTAGACCATACACCCAATCCAACTATATGTGTGATCACAGGAAGAATGGTTTTCATGTATGGTGAATGGTTTGACAATGAATGCACCGAATCCTATGTAACTATGTAACCCAATAATGTGAGGTCATAATGGTTGATACATTTTTTCCTTAACATGATTCCCATCCCAGAAAACTATGATCATGGTTTTTAATTACCAGAAAAATAATTTTAAAAACCCTTAAACCCACAAAAAAACTCCATTTATAACTTGGATCAGCAATTAATTTTTTTGGGTAATTCTTAATCTTTCTAGAGGGTTACATGACTGCTTGAACTCCGTTATTACTGATTTAAAGATGTAATTTACGATTCACTCTTTTCCTGGTATATGGACACTACCTTTATGTATATCTAATTCATTATTTGGTTTAACATGACATACTGGTGGATTTTATACTTTACTTCTCTATATTTAATCCTTTTTTGTGATATCAAGATCTAGGATTATTACTCTATATCTTGAATGATAAGATCTTGATATCCTTCATCTTGATTTAGGGATTTAGATCCAGAACATAGATCTATTACATTGTCCTGAATGGGTTTTGGGAGTTTTTATTTAATGATCATATATCAATGAGTTGGATTACATGGTCTAAAATCAAATTCCCATAATTGTGGATTTGATTTATATATGAGAAATTTTAGAGTTTATAGAATTCATCAGCATTTTATTTTCTTAAATTTCATTAATTCTGTTGACCAATTGATTTGTCAAAGAATTTTTGAGTTAAATTATTATTTGATGAATTAATTATTAGAATAAAGGTATCCCCTATTATAAAATTAATATGGGAAATTGGTTTTGATATTTATGTACTATATTTTAAAAAATTTATCACATGATTTATAATGGGATATCCAATGAGTTATATTGACATAATTTAATTTGTATTTATTATGTGCATGCAGATTATGATACAGATAAATAATTTCTATCTTAATTATTATGTGCGGATATTTAAAATGATATAATTAAACATGGAAAATTAATTATGGGATATTAATTTTGATATTGTTTAATTGATTAGTTAATAAATTAACGGGATTGAGGAGTTCAGCTAATTGTTGTGTTAAATTTTGAATTTGATGTGTTTAACTAATTGTTGGATTAGTAAGGTGATTGATGTGGATAATTAATTATGGATTAATTATGTGTTAATGAATGAGAACATGGTGACTCTATATTTAAGAGTATATATAGTAACATGGTAAGTATACATATGAGTAAATATAATGGGAACATTGTCATTATATTGGGGAGTAAGAAAAGTAACATGGTCATCATACTTGAGTGTAATGGAAATGGTAACCTGGTCATTCTAATAAAGAGTAATCATGATAACATGTCTATATTACATTTTTTTGTGATATTGGTATTTTTGCAATATCGATTATAAATGAGAAATTAAATAAGGGAAAATAATGTCTCTCTGAGTTATGGGCTAAAACTATATTATCTGAAAATCTAACATGTGTCAAATCAGGTAATGATATATCCTAGAAACATGAATACATTATTCTTTGAAAAGAATAATGTCTTATGTTATGATATTTCCTGGGGAAAAATTTATGATCCTCAATGAGATGATGTTAGTATTGAGGTATGGATTTCTTGATGATCCATATAGTTAGAAGGACTAAATAATGAATAAATGATAATGTGATAAATATTTATTTATGAATTGTATTATATTCATTGTATTCTCCCAAAAACTAACTTCCTAGAACCTCACTTATATTCAGAAGCCTCTACCGTATGTGGATGCAAGCATTAGTTCATGTGACCGACCGACTCAGAAACAGTTGCATGGATCCCAGGTCGGGACATTAGAAACTCCTATAATAAAATTGTATTAATCATAAAATTATATAGTTAGTATCCCACAAAAACTAAAATGTTTTTATGAATATGTAACCACCATTATACCTCAACTATTTATTCAAATGGGATATGAACGTATCACTCATGTGTAAGTGTGGACTCCCACCTCAATGTAGTGATAAAATTAATTCTCCATTAGCATATTTCATGGATGTTTATTATGATAGTTCTGATAAAATATTTATAATATAACATATAATTATACCTTTTGAATTAAAATTTGAAATCTATATTCTTACCTTTATAACTATTGGAGAATGATAATGTTACTCATGCGTACATCATAACAACAACCCCCATGAAGCTATATGATTGATTTTTTATCCTGTTTTACATGGAAAGTAATACGGAAATATTTAATAAATATATATAATTTATATGAAATTATAATAATTATATATATGTTAATTTTTATTTACCCTTATTTAATTTGATCCATCAAAAAATGGAATCTATATCCATTCATATGATTGTGTTACAGTCACCATGACCATTGTGATTCATTTATATATATATATTCTTTTTATGGATAAAACATAAATTATATAATTACTATATACTATATTAATATCATGTGTTACAATATTTTGATGTTGGAACCATGATCAATTTATAAACATTGAGGTAGTCATGAAAATACTTGCACGAAAAATGAATCAATTATCAACCCAAATAGTTATTTGAATTAAAAATAATTAACAAATGATAAATAATATGTTATCAAAAAATATTATATGATTTTATAAGTATGTAAATTTACATCAAATCGAATTATAATAAATAAAATTTTATTATATAATAATTTAGAGTAAATTATAAGAACATAGAGCACGACGTATGGTTTTTAGGTTTCAATCATATTTTATTACAGTTTTTATTCTTGAATTTATTATAGGAAAATTATAGGATCATTTTCTAATAAATACCATTATTCATTATTTTCATATAGTAATTTTTTAGATTACATGTTTTTATCTCACATTCCTCTATTTAAAAACGAAAAAATTTTAATGATCTTTTAATTCAAAAATACATTATTTCTCTCTTTAGTGGAAATACTTATTTTTTGATGTCGATGTTTTCCTTAATTATTTTTCAAAAAGGATTTACTTATCGAATATTATTATATAAAAGAAAATTTACATGTTTCTTAATATATATATATATATATAATTTCAAATGAATATTCTTTTAATTTTCCTAATGAGGTTCTTTTTGGCTTCTTAGAATAGTGTGAAAAGAAAAAATTATTTTAAACCATTAGAAATGAACTAAATTAACCACAATAATGAATTATCATTAATTTGATGATTAATTTACTATTTCTATGTACCATTTCAATTTAAATGGTTTCCATAATATTTGTTAATTTTTTATAATTTCATAATGTGATTTCAATATGAAGAGTGTATTTTCATCAGAAAATATTCTGGAATTCCTTTTAAATGAACTACCATATATGAAAACATCATTTCATGTTAATTATATTTTTATAGGTTTATTATCCATGTAACACATCCATAATATTTCTCGAGATAATATATAGG
Source organism: Viscum album (assembly GCA_963277665.1). Taxonomy (NCBI): domain Eukaryota; kingdom Viridiplantae; phylum Streptophyta; class Magnoliopsida; order Santalales; family Viscaceae; genus Viscum; species Viscum album. The sequence continues at coordinate 1,268,271,354 of OY728159.1, forward strand.
TATGAGGATGAGATATTTATAAAATATGACTATTTTCCGTAGATAATACTATGATGACATGAAGAATGTTTTATGATATTGTGACAATTATAAGATTGAATTATCAATCTATGATGGATAGGTAAATTATTTCAATCCTATGTGTTGGGGAAAGTGATATTGATATCTCATAAGATGATTATGATATTAATGACCAAGATTGAGAAAATTATTGTTAACATATTGGCATGTGAGTATGATTACAATGGATATATGATCACAGCCAAATACATGGACATGTCTGTGAATAAATTTTTACATTTTAAATCATGACTTTTATGGATTCCTATCTATTTTAATAAAACAATTCCTAAAAACATTGAATTTAGGTATTTTCATCAGAAAATAATTTCTTATGCCGAGGATTCTACATGCCTTTATTATTTATATTAAAAATAAATGAATATTTTGATTCTATTATATTAATGAATCTAGATATGAATTAATAGAAAGAATATGATATAAATTTTCAATGGCTATGGATACATTATGTTGTGTATAAGGACATGAATATTTAATCATGCCCTTATAATCATATTTTTCTCTAGTGGGTGATATATCACATAATTAATATTAGTGATTATATAAGATCACGCTTTCAAAAGATTCTATCTCTAGTTTATGAATACTGTTTTTTGTTTTTCCTGATAGGAGTACTAGGTGGAAATATCATTTTTCGACATGTTGAATTTGTTTTAGGAAATAAAATTATTATACATATAGTCTCTAAAAACACCAAACATTTATAGTATATACATATGTATTATTTTAAAATGTATGTAATAATCATATAAAATGATGAAATATTTAGACATATTATCCCCTGGTCACCATATTTTTGAACTGTGGAATGTCATTGCGAAGAAAAATATCAGAAAAATAATGAAATGATGATGGTAAAAATCATTAATTTAAATATTTTGGGTTATTATATGAGTAATTATTGAAAGATATGTATGAATGATGGAAGACATTTAGATCATAAAAAATTTAATGGACAAATCCCATTAAACTACACTAGTTGAGGATATATCATCCAATTATATGGTGTTAGGTACATTATTTTATTTTTATAAATTTTCTAATATCTATTTTGACTAGGGTATCCAAAATATTACATTTCCTAGAGATGTTGTGATAAATTAGAAAATTAAAGTCAATAAATGAATATATATCTTTTTATAAATACAGATGGGGAACATATTATAGAAATATAAATTATAGGAATATCCACTTTGTATATTTTTTAAAGGATATACCGATAAACATTTTATTAATACCCCATGTAGATTTTATTATTATTATGTGAACGTATTGTCTTGCTATTAACCATTATAGGATAAAATATAGATCTATATATGTTTTTTAAATGAGTATTTTTGTATAGAAAACTAATTCATAAATTTTAAAACATATAATGAATGTAAGAAACTATTAAAATTAATAAATGAATGTCATCTTGCAAAAGTTTTTTATAGAAGGTAAATTTTAAGATTAGTGATGTCTTATTAATGAATGAATTTATTGATGTAATTAATGATGGTGTTTATGGTGTTATTTCTTTTCCAAGGATAATCTTACTGTTGAATTATTTCTAAATTCTAAGACTATTGACTAACCACCATGTAAAATGAAATAATTAGATCATTTGGAATAAAAAATAGATAATAGTTTTTCATTATAATTTATCCATTAATCCAAGCATGTAACTATAGAGTGCTCATATTTTATGAATTAGAATGAAATATGGTTCTATAAGACTATGAACTGATTATATAACCTTGAAAACATATCTATTTAAAACAATTAATTTGTTTTTAATTTCTATGTTTTTTTAATATCTCCAGGGTGCAGATTATTTCATGAAGACTGATCTCTAGTCAGGGTACCCTTAGATGATGGTGGAGCAAGTTATTCCAAAGAATATTTTGTAGAATGGATATAGGAATAATTAGCGTGTGGTTATTCCATTTGGATTATCAAAGTGAACAATATATATTAATATATTTTCTATATAAAGTTTTCCTTTATAAAATTTTATATTAATGGATTTTCTTTTAATGACATATTTTAAATTTTCTAAAATACACGAGGATTAGGAATGCCTTTTAATGATGATTTTTAAATTCTTTATAGAGAATAATATATGGGTAAATTTTAGTTTGTAAACATTTTGGTTGAATAATTTTATTACCATGTGAATATTATTTTTAAATATGGAATAATTATTGATCGTATTAAAACCAATGTACTTGATTAATATAAAATACATCATGATACTAATCAAAATTTATAGTTTTTTAGATTATAAATAAATTACAAATGGTTTGTTCAAATATTTTCCCAATTGTCTATCGTTCTAAATAAGGTAACTAAATAAGAATTAAGATTCATCTATACAAAAAATAATGATTATTTATAAGAATCTAATAGAATATTGGGGAATTCTCATTTTTGGACCATCCATAAAAAATTGTCTACTTTTTCATCTAAATTAATCCTTTATTGGAATGAGGTGTTTTAATTATGATTCTAAAAGATTAAGTAATTTCTTGTGAATTTTTTTAGATGAAATATCTCATGTTAAATGATACTACATTGGATAAGTTAGTTCAAGATGTTTTTAGAAAATTTAGAGGAATCATTTATTTAGAGTAAAGAGTGAAATAAATCATGATACAAAAAATTCATGTTTATATCCACATAAAAAAATTAACATGAGAAAAATATGATTGATGGAGATGAATAAAAATTAAGAATATACATATCATTAACATCCTGGAAAATATAACAATGTATCCCATACATTGGAATGAGTTGATAATTTATCATCAACTATGATACAGTAGATGAAAGATCCTTTGGTAAATAATTTGATTAATTGTTGACTATAAATTATGTATAAGTTAAGTTAATCTATTTTTTTTTTGTTCAATAAAAACATATCTATCAAATATTATGTAGAATGATTAGAATTAAGATAATTTTTTATATGAAAAAGTTAGAATATCTAACAAATGGTATGTTTCTAGTTATTAATGTAAATGAATAATGAGATAACATATTTGGAAAAATAATTTTTCTTCCTTGTGATTCCCAATTTAATATAGAATTTTTTTTGAATCTCATATTTCATTATTTTCTATTTCTCATGTTCTTAAAAATATGTATCAAAGTTATTGAGAACATTTTTTGTGGGATTTATTGAAAATAGTATTTATTGACTTTTCTATAATTTTTTTTAACTTTAAAAATGTTTTCTAAAGAATGATAATTATTGTAGGAGATTATTTATCCTTTTCTACTACCAGAGTAGAAAAGGGAAAATGATTTTTATTAATTTAATGGAGGTACTACAATTTAAATATCAAAGAAATAAATTGATTTATGTTATCATTGATTAATAAACATACTAAATGAATTTCATTCCCATTTGAGATACCATGACTTTATAGTAAATTTTTTAATTTTACATCATGGAGATATTTACGTTATATGGAGTTCCTCTCTCAATTGTATCATATTATATCCCTTTTTTTCTTCTTAATTTTAGAAATTAATTGAATATGCATTGAATAATAAATTTTAATATAATTATAACTTCTCAATATCAATATGGTTGATAGTATGATCAAATGATTCAAACTATTGAAGATGAGTTTCATCTTTCTATAATGGATGACATGATATATTAGGATCAATATATTTAATTAGTTAAATATTATATAATAACATTTTTCATTCCCCTATGGGGGAAGAACATTTTGATACATTATATACAAAGTAGTCTAAAACACTACCGTATTACGTTGAAGTAAGATAAATGATGTTAATGAGAACAAAATTAAATGAAAAAAAAATTTTGAAGAAAAATATTAGTCTGAAATATATTTGGATAGTTTAAATTAGATAGAAATGTTACATATATATAGGAAACAGAATTATATTTTTTTCATATTGGGTGATTATGTGTTTCCAAATGTATTACCATAGAAAATTTTATTCATTTTTGGTAACTGTGAATATACTTTATTTTTTCATTAAATTATATGAAATCATCTATAAATTTGGATCAGTTTCTTATATAGTGTATTATCCTGAGATCTTATATCATATATATGTTTTATTTTGTGATTCAATATTAAATAAATACATCAGATACATATTTTGTTTTATTAGATGAAGTATTTTAATTAGAAGAAAACCATTCATTTGTGGATCAATTTAGATTCACAGCCAGAAATAGTTGATGATATAGTATTATGTCATTATCTAGGTAAATCTTTTGGAAAAAATAATATTGTTAGAGAAAACACATGGAAATCTGAAAAGGCTATTATGGAAGGATATCCCCACCTATTTAAATAATGAATAAAATTACTAAGACATAATTTTAAAAATTGGGGAAGAAGTTATCCTCCAAATAAAAGTTATTTCAAATTAATATTATGGTTAGTTTTATTCTTGATTTAGTTAACATATAGTTATATTCATTTTAAAAATAAAATGTAATTTTTCAATAAAAATAGAAATTGTTTTCTTAAATTTTTGTATTATTAATAATTTATATAAAACCTAAATTTTTAAATTTTAAAATTTTAAATTGAAAAAATATACTTTTCTTTAATTAAAATCTTATTAAATTCCAAATGATGTACGATTTTGGGGTTTTTATAATAATATTAATTTTTTAGTTAATAGAAAAAATTATCAATTTTTGTAAAACTCCAATATATATTAATGTAATTTAAAGGTTCCTTAATTTTTTATTTAATATATATATATATAATATGTTGTATTTAGTTATTTATAATCATATTATTTACATTTTAATTTTTTATATTTCTACTTTTGGTATAAGTATATATTTAGGCTTAAATACAATTTTGTTTAAAATATTATTTCATTGTGTTTTTCTTTTTAATCAAATAAAATCACTACCACTTCATGATATTGAATAAAAAAAAAATTATTCTTTATTTATAATAATTTGGACCATTTTTTTTACTAATTTAACTTTTACTTAATTTCATTATGAATATTAATTGTATTATAGATTTTACACCCAAGTTAGGGTAAAATAGGCAATTAGGTTTAAAAATAATTTAATAAGGCCAAACAAACTCTCTAACATATGTATTTTTATTTTTTGACATGTTTGTTTCAAATATTAATATTTAATTTTGATAATAACAAAAACATTTTTCTAATTTAAATTTATTATAACATTTATATTAGTCTAAGTAAATATAATGTTATAAATTTCACTCTCTGAATTTGAATATCTGTAATATAATGCGATAGGAATACCAAATTATTTTTCATCAAAAATTTCTATTTGAAATATAAATTAAATAGTTATCATAGTAATTTATTTATCAATTTTATAGATGATATACCATTCTTGAATTCTTACATAATGTTGATACAATATTTTTTCAATAAGTATGGAAATCATGTAAAAAGTTTATAAAAACTATAAAGTAATATTACTGATTAAGTTTTAATTGAAAAAAAAATAATAGGTAAAAATTAAATACTAGGAATGTTAAACTGTGTCAGATTATCGTTTCATTAATTCATTTATTTTATTAAGGAAAATTTAAATGGATTGGTCAGAAAAATGACATAAATGATATTTTTATAGTAAATAATAGTTTATCAAATGATTTAAAATTCATTAAAATAAAATATTTGAAAAAGTTAATGGGATATGGCTGAAAATATCAAACATTTTACATTTCTGTGAATATTTGCATTTCATATTATCTTTCATGACTTCTTAATATAAATCACATTAATACTATGGTTATACAGAATAGTGTTAATGACGATTAAAACAGAAAGATTAGCATGAAAAATCTAAAAATCATGTCTATATTTTATTTAATGATAAGATTCATAATCATAATCATCTTATATTCTAATTAAATTTGTTTGGGTAAATTTTTTCAAAATAATTAATTTATATTAATTGAATATATTTAAGAAATTCCAAGAGTTCCCCTTCCCTCACATAGAAGATACAACATCATCTCCTCTATTTCTCTTACATTTTGAGCATTGTAGCTCAACAAATACAATCCCATGTCACATAATTACATACAAAAAAATTTCAAGAATCCTATATGTGATTAGAATCACATACTAAGAAAATTTTATGGGAAAAAATTAAGTGGTTGTCTAAAGAATTTGTATAGTTTTTAATCAAATATTTTTTAATTTTTTCATCTTATATATCTGTTAAATATCCTTCATCCACGATGATATTATATTATAGAAATATTTAATATAAATATATGGTATTTCTTTAATGTAATAACCTATATCAATTCAAATTACATAAAATGGAAAATGAACCAATTACTGATGCATTAGAATGATCAATGCCTCACAAACTGATGTAATTTTTTTCATCGACACTATAATGAATAATTATAATGATGGATTTAATGTATAAATATGATATTAATTAAATATTAATCATTATTAAATATTAATATATTATCTTCTTTAGACATATAAATTATTTGAAAAATGATTGCATCCTCCATGCAAACATGTTGATTTTTTCCTCTTACAAGCCACATGATTTTTTCTTCACAAAATCACATGGATAATATATATAACTATATTTGACAAATAAAAATGATTTTAATGATTTAATTATAGTTATAATTTTTTAAATATAAAATTAAAATATCCTTTATTCTATCATGATCATTGAAGAATTTAATTGTTACTCACATATATGTATGAAATGTCGTCCCTATGGCTGCACCATTGTTCATTTTCATCTCAATATTTCATAGATTTATTAAAAAATTATATTTTATGAAAAAAATTATAAATATTTAATAATTATAATTTTCGTGATTATGAAATTATATTCTCAATAACCATATTAAACTTCCTATTTGTTTTTCAATTTATGAGTTCAATATAGTAAAATAAATGATATGAATTTAATTAGTCATTTTAATTTTTATAACATAGTAAAAAATAAAAAAATGAATTATAAGTATGAAAAATGTTCCAATAAAATTTTGTAATTAATGAAGATATAGAATATACATGATGAGTTAGACTTATAGTAATGAACACAAACCTTTAAAATTATTGTTTTAAATGTTTTAATGTTTTAATTTTTAATTAATCTCTTCCATGTCCAGAATCAGAAATCATTTATAAATATATATATATAAGATATTTAAAAAATTGTGAAATTTTTTTAATTTTTCATTCGTCTTGCATTCATTGATTTCCAAAAAAATATTTTATATAATGTTTAGACTTAAATTATAAAATGTAAAAGGACGGTTTTATTTTAATGACTACGGTGCCAATAATTTTTCCCACCACTGCAATTGTCAATTAACGTTTCTAATAATTTAAAATAATATATGTTTTCATAAAATAAAATTCATCCTTTAGTTTATTTTTTATATAATTTTTATATTATTTATTTAAATGTTATTTTTATATCTGATAGTGTTTTTCATTAGAGGTTAATGGTTTTTTAATAGTAGATTTTGTATGAAAATGTTGATGCATTGTTTTTTTTAATGATATGGTCCATGTAAACTATTTATTATTATAGTTGAGATTGATATAACTAAGGATGATGGGTGGGTTAGATATAACTTATGATATGGGTTTTCCCGATATAGCTCTCTAATTTATTCCATGATGATTATGTTCTACATAGAATTATGTAGGCTAAACACTATATGATTATTCCAATATTAATCAGTATTGTAATGTTTCTATGATGCTAATATCACTATGAAGCTAAATGAATTTTTTATTTTATATACTGAGTTATTTTGGATAACATTTTATTATAATTTCATGGTAATTATATTTTATAAAAGAATGATTCTTAATTTTTGTGTAAAAATTAATATTTTCCTTAAAATTATATTTGTTATTTCTCATGTTCTCAATGAAACTAGAATCATTATTATTTCCCCGATATGATTTCTTATAAAATGTTTTATGAAAAAATATTACCTATTAATGCCAATTTCTTATGTTTATAAATGTTTATTTGATCCCATGTTTTTTATGAGAAATGTAAACTCTCTTTTATGATCATAAGGGTTTTAAATAGAAAAATATGTTTTCCTCTTCTTTTTATAACCCTTATTAAATTTTTTTAAAAAAAGAATGTTTTAAATTTCATACATATGGATTAATTAAGGGTAATAATAAAGAAGTATTCAAGATAATAATCATGAAAATTCTTTATAAATAATACATGTATCATTTTAAATTCATTATAATGTGTGAATAATCGATTCTAAATCAATTTTTATACATTGAAATATATGGGGATTCTATGTAAGAGTTATCACCTAGATATCAAAAATCTAAACTGTGAGGATACATGAAATGCTTGAGAATGGACTATTTAATAAAAATACATCAACATTTTATTTTTTTATCTTTGTCCATATATTTTAAATTACAAATAAAATATATTGTAAAATTAATTATTCCCTATCGTTGTAACACATTCATAGATTTCATATCCATATCTATGTAAAATGAATTAAAAATAAATGCAAATTAAAATTGCCTCTAATTGTTACAAATAGTGGAAGATATCATGATTAAATAAGGTATAATCAATATAGAAAGTTAATTAATTAAAAAGATAATAGATTTAATGATTAATTTTAGAACAAAAGTAATACATATATAAAATATATTTAAAAGTCTCACGGAAAATTATAATTTTATTTTGAATTAATGAAATTTATAATTTCACATTCAATGATTAAGGACCATATGAAAAAAATTTGAAAATATCTCATAGTATAAAAAACTAATTTAATAAGGCTTTAGAATTGGTTTGTATGCAGAGAAATTTTGATGCATTGAGGGGAAATGTAATTATGGTCCCCTATAATTAGTTAATTTCTCAATAATTACCCATATATTTAATGAAATATTTAATTCATAATCATTATAACATATCAAAAATAAAAATATTGAGTAAGTAATAATTATTATCAATATTTACCAAGTTATTCAAAAAAATGTAGAGTAAAACACAGAATATAGAAATAGTATAGGGGTTAAGAAAAAATAATTTAAATGATATGAATAATATTAAAATTTATGAAGAAATATGATTTTTTAAAGTTATTATTTATTGAGAATGTTCATAACCAACAAATTAATGAAGAGATTAGTGATAATCATAAATTTATTAGAAATGTTTATTTCATAGTAATATAATTAATTATTTATAATAAAATAAAATTGAAGTGAAATATTTTAAAATAATTTTCATTAAATTATTTTCAATATAATATATATTATAACATAAATAATAAAATAAATATTATAAAATAATTATGTCAAGGTTGAAATCCATTAACAAAGTACACGTTTACAGGTAACATTCCTTTTGAATTTTTATTAATAAATTAAAAAAAATATCTATAATAAATTTTCCAAATAATACCATAAAATAAAAATCAAAATATTATTATAATATAATATTAACTTATTATATAATTTGAGTAAATGAAAAGGTATTTTGAAAATAAAAATATAACAATATGTTGATGGAAGAAAAATCTGGCCGAATAAAAAGTGAAATTGGGTGAGATTTTTTTTAATAATTTAATCTTTATTCTTGTTAGAAATATTAGAAAATATTGAAGAAACTATTATCTATCACATAATAAAATTTATTGTGTTTTTGAAAGATACATATTCGTACATAATAAAATAAAAATATTGGTAGTCATAACAATATGAGATTCTAAATAAATTATTACCTCATTAAAAACATTAAATTTTAACTCCTACAAATTGAATACATTGATTGATTAATTAATCACTGTGAATAATTATATATTCAATTAAATTCATAAAAATGTAATTATATGCACCATATAAAAGATAGTTGTAGAATAGTAATAAGGTCTAAACATAGTTGAGATGAATATGAAATCCATTACCTCAAACTTAAACATTGTTTAATATGTTTAATACTCGTATATAGTGAAATTATATTAAATTTAATTTCATTGGATAATGATATACATATCTATAACTTCATTTATGATCCACGTATAACATCTTATCGCTTATTTTAAAAAAAATCATTATTATCGTCATTTTTCGGGTTAACTACATCATTTATCTAATAACATTTGATTTGGATATTGTGGTAATTTTTTTGATATATGTTATATAATATTTATATTTTTAATATTTATATATGTAAAATAAATTTTATTTATATATTTATATGTAATAATTTATTAAAAGAATAAATCAAAAATGAATCACATCACTTCGTATTAGTGGATGTTTATATGTACATATGTGTATTGTTAAAGTTTTTAAATTGTATAAGTATAATGATTTTGAAGATATTTTAAATGTATTTATTAAATAAAATTTTATATGTACCAAATTATTTATTAGTTTAATATTTATGATTTCCCATGTGAAGTAGTTATGGAAAACAAATTGCCACCTATTGCGAGTTAGTACTCCACAGTACACACAAGTGTTGATTTGGATTCTGGTTTGATGGAGAAGGAGATCGAAAAACATTATAACATCAATATAATTACATATATGTTTATGGGAGATAAGAGTGTTGATATATTATAATTACTAGGATATAATTATACTTGATAATATATGAAGTTAAATGAAAGTGTTCAGTTAAGATGACTAGATCCTCTTTGATAAAACTCATTTAGTTATCCTCTTAAGTTTACTAGGGTATGTATTTTTACAAAACCTAGTCCTATATAAAATGTATATTTATAATGGGTGGATCATTTGGGATGTTTTTATTGGATAAATGGATATAGAGGTTAAAATAATTGAGATGAAGATGTCCCCTTTTTTAAGTTAGGCATGAAAAACACTTTTAATGTTTAATGTTTTAAAATGTTATTAATTGACCCTCTTATCACAGTATCATAAAAATTAGTATTTTGAAATTTTTATATAATATATGGTTGAAATATAATCATCAAATAATATTTTAATATTTTTATGTCCATTTTAACTATTATAACTTTATTTTAACCCCTCGTATGTCTCTTTCAACATTATCTATTATAACTAATTTTTAATGATTTTATTATTAATAATGACCAAAAATGAAAATTTCAAAAGTATAAATATTATAATTTATAATAAAATATTTTAAACCATTTTATTAAATTATATTAATTTAGGTGGAAAAAATTAATTTAAAAATCAACCTTTAGAAAGTGATGAAAACTTTGTCATGTGAAATAACATTTTTATGCATAATATGATATTACATCAACTCGATGACTAGTAATAATCATTATAGCATTTGTTATTCTTATATTAAGATATATAATCCCTTAATTTTTTTATAAAATTCATTAATAAAGAATATTTTAATTAAATAAATTATAAATACATTTTTCAAAGAAAAATAGAATAATGAAAAATATCCATTTTTTACATTCAAATTCTATTGTCTTTTTAACATAAATTAAAAATTAAAAAACATATTAACTACCCAAAAAAAGTATTATATATAAAATTATTAATGGTCAAATATTACATATTCTATTATTTTTAATTGAATAATTCTAATTAGAAACAATAAATAATTATTCTATTTTTTTGGAGTTTTTATTCTAAATATATATTCAATTTAAAAAAATATAATTTTTATTCTATGAAATATAAAAATATTAATTCGACATTGATTCAATGAAAATAAAATATTAACAAAATATATTGTAATCATGTGTTTGACTAAAGGTTTATCCCATCATTATATATTATATGACCACCTTGAGAAGGAAAACATGAAGAGTGATATATTGTGAATAAAAGATCGTAGAGTCCAATCAATTATATAGTTATATAATAATTCATTATTCATCGAACTGGAAAATATTATTTCGGTATTTTTAGAAAAGTGGAATAATAATTTATTTTATAATTGATTTCCCAATAATCATTAATATAAAATATAAATATTACAAACTACTTTAGAATGGTAAATAAAATAATATCAAATACAAGGAAATGGTGGATATAAGTAATTAATCAATAGTAGAATATTTTTTATGTTTGGAATGAGTCTCTATGTTATAATAGGACCAAACATAAATTGATAATTTATATATGATTCACATTGGTATATTTTATACTCAATCCCATGTTTCACATGTATGTATAATTAATTAAAATAATTTTTCAGGTGGGAAAACATGATGTGTGATATTAACAAATAAGGATCAATATGCTTCCTATTGTAATAATATGATTCCACAAAAATACTCCCAAATGGATTCATTCAACCTATCCATATAAAAATATGGATCTCGGAAAATATTACTATCTATGTTATTACATTACATTGTATGATATCTTTGAAATATTATATAATACGTGTTATTATTGATCTCCTTATAATGTATTATATTTTAATATAGAAACTAATTGGCGATCCACTAAATGTCTTACATGGATCCAAATTAATGATGATTTGAGTATTCGTAGAGAACTTTTATCTATTATATCTAATCATTTCTCATGTCTTATAATAATCTTTTTTTGTTTTCAGAAGTCATTATATAATTAGATATATATGGATAACATAAATAATCATCAATATGATTGTTAGTCTTAATAAATAATCCAAAAATTACATGACATGTCAATATCGTGTTCGCTTTTCTTATGTGTAACATTAGACCTGTACCCAATTTTTTAATAATTTTCATATCGTCATATTTTTTTGATGAATTGAAATATAAACATACAAAGCATTATAAAAGAAAATATTATATACTCTAACATTTTGGGATGATGTATGATAATGAAAACAGGCCTACCTAGAAAACATTGTTTTGAAAATACAGAAATTTCAATTTATTGAAAATCATATAAATATGGATGAAAGTAGGAAGAAGGGTTTCACTCAAAATTATAGGAAGTATTTTAAAATCTATTTTGAGGAATGTATATTTTTGAAATCATTACCATGTAATGGGGTTTAAAGTGTTGATAGGAATGCGAGGCTATGTATATGTAATATTAGATATTTTCAATCATTTAAAAGAATTGGAGATATGGACTACCATGTAGATATATCCCCAATCATCTATAAAGTGTATGAATTATTCAATGTTTCACTATTAAGGGAAATCATACCAAACATAAAATATGTAAATAGAGATGAATCTATACTTATATTATAATGATGTCTCCAGCTTTTTTCTTTAATAAAAATAGAATATATTTCAAAATATAATAAATATGCTCTTGAAATTACATTAGATATAGAAAATTTTAGAAAAAGATACATATGATCCTAAGGAAGTAAGGATGAGAAATTCCCCAAATATATTTATGCACTAACATAAAAAAAATTCTATGAAATTATTATTTATGGTTATAAAAATGCATGAAATTAAATTCTACAATAAGAAATATAACTTTTCTCAAACAATAATTTCATTGAGAATATTCTGTTATTTCACTATAGTAGAAGAATATAATATTGTACCACCCAAAATCATAAAATGATATTCACAATAGAGACTAAAACTATTTCTTTGGAAAAAATACATATATCTTCATTGACCATAGGCTTGTACACTAGATAATGATTCACAAAAAATAATATAAAACATATAAGACCCATTTCTATTATAGAGAAATCATTAATAAATACAAAAGACATTCTATCGTAACTAAGAGAAGGTTATTAGTGATTTCATAATTTATAATGAATTATATATACAAGTACCTATATAAATATTAGAGGTGAATATGACCATTGTAATATAACCAATTTGAATTACAATATTGTAATAAAAATGTAATTTTAATATATACATATATTTATTAATAAAACGTAAATCATATGGTAATTATATAACAAAAAATGAATATTTATTACGAAATAATAAATAAAATTTCCACACATTTGATTGATTGAAAATAATTTTCATTAAAAAATATATCCGCATATTTCATTTTGAATTCATGTGTTTATAATAAACTCGATGATTTATTTAAAAACTAATTTCTTTATACCTAGGAAATTATAATTATAAAAAGACATCAAATATTTAGTCACAACACCCAAATTATCCAACTATGAATTTTATATAATTTTTGTACATATTAATTTTTGGGTTATTAGTAAAATATAGTATGATTATATGATAGAATTATTATATTATAGCGACATAAATGATGTGAAAAATAATATAATGTTTTTATTTACAAAAAATATTTCTATTAAATAAATTTATATATTTTAAAATATTATAACAAAATTTCCAAATATATAATAATTTCTTCAAATCATAATGTATATTATATGTTTTTAAAAAGATAAATTTAATAATAAAATGGTTTTCCATGTGGAAAATATTATAATTTATTTTATTTTAGTTCGTCATCAAATTAAAGTAAAATAACATTGTTAAATTAAAAATAATAATTTTCAAAATAATTAAAAATCTATGGACATCTAATTTAATCAAATCCTCATGATTAAGCCATATTTTATGAAAAGAACAACGACCATATTTGCAGTAAATAGACACCAATCCATGGTTTGATTTCTACATCAAAACCATTTCCACACTTTTTATCTTATTTTACCTTTGTTGGATCATTGTTATGATACATAGGTAGATAAAATGTTATAACTCCTTGTCTATATCTCCTTGAAATCATATACTAGTATTTTATCTTAGGATTCTAAGTGGGGTATCGCTTCCAAAACCATTATGATCATTTATATTTTGAGACGCCCCAGGCATAGAATGATATAAAGGGGATAATTTAAATGATTTTGAGATTAAATTATTATGTAATGGGATTCCATATATTATTTTCTTTATTATTAATAATTGAAATTGAATTTCTTTGAACATTATTATATATTGATGTTTGTTTCATTTTTAAAAATCCATAACTACATTGTAAACATATTTTTCATGTTATTATTATACCATAATAATCCATTATAATGATAAAATGTGTTTATATATTAATATTAAAGAATGGATTTTGATTTAATTTCATTTATCAATACATATTAAATTTATTTAAATTGATAATAATAACTCTCTTGTATAGTTAATGTATTTTTCTCTATTTAACTATCCTTATTGATAATTTCCATCACATTATGAAACATAGAAAATTAAATATATATTTATTGATATTTACCCTGATATGAATTTAAATAAATCATCTAAAAAAATGTTACCAATGTCAAATCATATAACTTATATATAGATAAGTGTTGAATATTATTACATAAATATGTTAATGGTTCCTTTTAACATTATAATCAATGTTTCTTCCCAAACACTTTTATATGACCGATAGATTAATAGTTTAATGTAATGGGTGTGGAACAGAATTAAATATCCCCCTGATTTATTTGTAGTTATCATGTGACAAATCCGTTTACTATATTTAGAATATACATACACAATTATATATGTTATCTAGATATATTTGTTGGAATTTTTAAATATGATATGATGGATGGGGAATTCTTGATGTGTTTAAGATACCCAATATTAGGCATTCCATTAATATAAATTCATATTTTATAATAAATTAAATTATATTTTTTCCTTTATTACATATTGAATTGATATATTTTCCACATTTTGATTAAATTTTGTAGTTATTTTGTCAATATCGTTTTTATAATTTCATGATAGATTTCAATTTACATTACAACTTTCTAAGAATATGAGCCCAATTTTTTAATTGTTTAGATTTTCCCCCATAATCTAATAAAGGAAATGTGCATGATCATTTGATAATAAAATAGTAATAATTAAATTTAATTGTAATTTTATATTATATTATGATATTTAGACTTAAATATAAGGGTCATGACTTTATTATTTTCTACTAAAAACTCGAATGATTAGATCATGTGTAATGTGATCACTTTTATTCAAAATGATTTTTTTAAATAACAACAACATTAATGCAAATGGATTCTAGGTTTTCATTGTATATTATATTGAATAGTATCAACGGTAACTTCCATACCCATGTGTTATATTCACAATAGAGAATATAGAAAATAAAAATATCATTCTTGAAACAATTGGGTGTGATTTAAGTTATAATTCCATTGATAAATAACTCTATAAATATCATTAAATATAAAGAGAAACCATATAATACTAATTAATATTGTCGTAAATGAGAAAACATATTATATTATTAACACAACTTATCTCATTGAGTAATATTATCATTTTTAATCACACCTCCAATGTTTGGACATTTTTATGTGATATATTACCCAGGTGTCATCTCTATTCAATAAGATGCTAATCATTTAGTTATGGGTTTATATAAAATTGAAATCTCATTAAATTACAAAAAACATAGTATAGTTCTCTAGTTTTTCCTTTCCCACTAACAACATCATTTCACACAATATGATAGCTATATCATTTATGTACCAATGATGTAGAAACAAAAATTATTGTACGAAAATAATTTCTTCCATGAAAAGATCATAGATTATTTTACTTAGAAACACTTCAATTCATGTATGGGTGTCTGCCTATGACTTAAAAACATCACCATTATTCTATTTTTCATATTATTATTATAATGTTAAATATTAAATTGATGGCCATATTCATAGTTCCAATATTTTTTTGTTTTAACTTTTTCTATATAGATAATAATATCAAAGTCAATGTTCCATTTTTTGGATGGTGTAATCTAAAAATAGAAATTAGATTTTGTTAATTATTTCAATATATTTATCTTGTCCCATCACACATCCCTATAAATATATAATGTACCCATTATCAGATAATTCCACTATAAAATGTGGAAAATGAGGTTGAAGGGCACTAGGAGGAAAGCCAAAAACCCATGAATTGATATATAATCAACAAGGATGGATTATGTGTGTGTAAAACAATTTAAGATTGTGGTATTGTCCATTACTCTATGGGAACAACCCATGTGGACTTTAGTGTTTTATATAGTGATGTGTTCCAACACTTAGTGAGGTCAAGGGTGATTATCATTAGGATTACACTATATATAGAAATGAATATTCATTTGTTAATCATCGAAATAGACTATGAACTATATTTTTTATTTCCATTAAATAAATGACCCTCTATTATATTATTTATATAATATGGGGGTTTCAGAGGCTTATGTAAAATTTGACTAGAATCCCATATAACTTTAATGATGGAAATATGGTAAATAATCTGATAGCCTTATATAGTGTCATGGATGATGATTTTAAATTAATTTCAATTATAAGAACCCTCTAATAGGATTGTAAAAGAATACATTATTGATATTCTCTCAGATTATATTCATCTTGTTCATAGTGATAAAATCTATATCTCGAGGATTGTTTTTTGTAGTATGAACTTATTATTGAATGCTAAATGGATATTCATCATTTCATTCAATAATTATACTTTCACTTCATTTGTATTGTATATAATTTATATCATATACATTTATATTCTAATATAATAATTACTTATTAATATAACTGTTATAATTAATAAAGTAAAATATTACTTACTATTGGATGATGGATTGGTCATTAGTTATGAATGATATTATGCGACAATTTTTTTTAAATCATAAAATTATTCTTAATTTTAAAAAATATTGGAGGTTATTTAGTGTTAGAAAATTTTTTTTTCAAAAGAAAAAATAGGTTAAGATATAATTTAAATAAATAATATTGTATATATACATGGTTCACAAAAAACCATTTTATGTATTCAATATTGATTATAACATATTGTAAACAATATTTTACAATGATGTTGTAATATATGATATGGTAAATAAAAAAACAAGATAAAATTCCAAAAATACTCCTATAATGGTTTTAATATTTATAAAATAAAATAAATTATTAATGATTTATAATCTTTTCTTATAAGATATAATAACCAATAAACCTTTTAGATCATGGTGAAAGAACAAAAATGAATGTAGAATTATTTCAAAAAGTTGTTTGTTAACCAAATGCATTAAAATCTAGAATTATATTTTTATACAATATGATTTTTGATAATTTCTTCATTTTATATATCCTTGAAAAAATGATGTTTCAAAATTGATATAAATTTAAGATGCTTATTTAATTTATAAGAGAATTAAAGAAAATAATTTGTAATAATTTAATATGAACTCACTCAAAATGGGATAGTTATTATCATCACAAATATATTATTGATCCTTTATGTAAGATATGAAATTATTCCATAACTCACTATGCAATATACATACTACTGAAAATAGTTTCATTAAGTTGAAAAATTATCACTTTATGAATTAGGCGAGATAAAAAATAAGCCATTTGTGTCTATTAATGTCTGTTAGGGAAATGATTTATAGATACCAATAGATAAAAATATTTGAGTGATAATTAAAATGAAAAAATAAAAAAATAAAATATTTAATATAAAATAAAACCTCTATGTAAATAAATATATTATAAATATGTGAAATGGTTTCTAAGATTAAATTAAAAAAAATGATTGAAAAATATTTACAGACTATATATTTGAATCATTTCATAAAGATATACACTGATATTAAAATTTAAATCCATAAGATATAAATAAAAAATTTAAGTAATTGTTTATATTTTAATGATATGGGATCATACATACAATTTATGTAGTATAATAGATATATATACAAAATAATTAAAGTCTAATAATTCACTAAAAGTATACAGAAGAATTCATTCAATATAATCATGTAGAAAAAAAATTCTTTGACAAATATAATGTATTGGTATGTTAAAAAATTTAAAGAGATGTGATTTTATAATGATAAATATAAGAGATATATTATTACATGAGAAAAAATAATTCTTATACAATATGAAGTAAAAAATAGAAACATTGTATATTATATAAGATTCAACACGTTTAAAAATGTATTTAGTTTATTAAAATATAAGTTTATTTAAATAGAGAATCTAGTTAGAGTTAATCTTAAAAAATGTCAATGGGTATTAAACAAAATTATAGAAATATATGGTAATGTGAATAATTGAAAAAAATATGTTTTTAATAAATATTTTCATATGAAACATGAAATAACCCATGATAAAACCATATTACCCATTGATATTATTTTTCCTGTTTGAGTTATAATTTTTGTAATATATTTCAATGTTATTCATAATTAATTGATAATGAAGAAATTTTGTTTCTATGAGAAAAAAATTGGAATATGTCTATAGTATATAAATAATTATTTATGATATAAAATTTATCTAACATATTATAATTTCAATAGGGATCTATTTTTTGATCAAGGAATCTAAAAAATCATAATATGTTTA
Organism: Viscum album; assembly: GCA_963277665.1. NCBI lineage: Eukaryota > Viridiplantae > Streptophyta > Magnoliopsida > Santalales > Viscaceae > Viscum > Viscum album. Next base: position 1,268,290,774 of record OY728159.1, read on the forward strand.
TTATAATGATTTTTAGTGTTTGTATGAAGTTAATGTGAGTGAAATTTTCTTTTGTGATATTTGATGATAACCTGAAGAAAATATTTTTTATTCTTTTACACATATAACACATGATTAAATAAATATTTCTAAATATATAATTTTATATTACATTTATGGGAAAACTAGAAAAACACACCCTTAATGGGGGAAAATTATGGTGTAAATTTATTTTCAAGTATATAATATTCTTATTCCCATATTGAAAAGTAATTAATAAATATCTCCAAAAATATTAAATTTATGTATTTTGATGTAAAAAAATTTCAAATCCGAATGAATATAATATGTTCACAATAAAAGGATAATTTGAGGACCGTTATATTATAATATTTCAATGTACTAGGTAGATTACTACAAACAATAAGTATTTAAAATTTTTATTTAATGATCACTATAAAAAAATGTCAGTTTCCTTCTTCTTATCCAAACACCAATTTAGTGAATAGAAGATAAAAATATTGATGATGAGGTTGTTCATAATGAATATCAATACAATAATAATTGACCAAATAGTATGGGTGATTCTTTATGAAGATCCATAATTTGTGATCAAATATTGATCATCTATATTATTTTTCAGGGAAATATAATGCCTCTATGAATTACTGAAATAGAGAAGTATCTTCATGTAATATATTATTATCGATAACCTCTTGAAAATATATTCTCTATTTTTTTAAATTTTCTAAATAATATATTCTATATTTGATAATATATATTTTTTCATAATTTTATTCCACATATAAATCTATAATTATTTATTATATAAAAATATTATAAATGATTTACAAACACAACTAAAAGCAATATCTATCGTATAATTAAAATCAAATAGATTATTTAACATAAATTCTATGTCCTCATGGATTATGACATGTAAGACATATACCTTTTGTTTTTTCACTATATATTATATCCTTATCTCAATATATTTTGGATTAAAATATTATCTTTCCACATTATATAACAGTTTAATCTTTATAAACATCCCATATCCTTATGGACAGCGACATGATGTTTCGACCAAAATTATTTATTATTTTATAACATAACACTTTTATATATTTCTAGATAAACAGTATTCTCCATTTTTACCAAAAAGTATTATTTCAAATTCATAGAAAAACTATAGACCAATAATCATCATGATATTACCACAAGTATGATGTGGTGAAAAATATGTTTTATATTTTTGTTTTCTATTAAAATATTATTTAACTTTGAAATAAAAATTTTCATTTTAAATGACGAAAATATCATCTTTTGATACACAATGGATAAAATATAATCCTTTTTTATAAACTATTGGAATATATGGGCTTCTCAATATTATTCATTGATCCGTTATCAAAAAAAATAAAAAATCTATATATTCATTATACACAATAGTGTAGTTGAAATTCATTAAATTTAATAATTATCTCCATCAATTTATTAATCTTTCAACCCTGTCAGTTATTAATCATTCCTCTTAAGGAAACATAATTCTTATAATTATGAAATAGTTTCCGAATTATTAAATCTTCTTTTTTAAAATTGAATCCTTATGTTTCAATATTATTCTTCTTTATGCCATGTTTTATTACTTCAAATTTATACTACCTAAATGAAACAAATAATTTTTTTTGTAAATATAAATTATTTTTCATTGATAATTATAAATTTAACACATATAATTCTCAGTAAAATATTAATAATACTATAACACAACATAAACTCTAATTATACTTATGAAATTTTCAATTTATAATGGATAAGTGGTCAATATGTTTTTCTATGCCTCAATTTATAGCCAATATATTCAAAACTAATCAACTATTATTTAATGAATTTTAATTTTTGAACTCTATTATTATTACATTTAATTTTTAATGAATTTTCCAACATCCATAGAAAAGTTATTTCTTGTAAAAAATATTCCCCCTTAATGGTATATTTCTCCACCTTCATTCAAAGTTTATTATCTAACTCCACATTTTGAAGACAATTTGTTGTATCACCCGAACATTATAAATATTTCCAAAATTTACCCTATTGTATTTTGATATTGATGTATTTATTTTAGTGATATTTATAGAAAACCCAAAAAAGTATGTTTGGTAAGGAAATCAATATCTATAAATAAAAAATTAAAATAGTGTGACGGGTTTTTAAAATCTTTATTAAGGTGTGGGTGGTTGTTGAGATGCAAGTGGGAAGACATTATTCCTAAATATTAGTGTATCCAATAAAATTTAAATATATATTAAACTTTTTTATATTCTCAAATTTAATAAACTTTTAAAACACATTATTAAACTTTATCATTAATATAAATTAACTATATTTCAATAAAATTATTATGAAATTGATTTCTAGATTATTGACTAACATAATATCATTTTTATTTTGATAGATAATCACAATGATTTTTCCAACACCCCTCCAATATCCATTTATTATTATTATTTCATCCATATCAATTATATAAAAAAAATTAACTAAAATATAATCATATTATTCTGTGGTATGTGATTTTTGTTTACATTTCGTACTAATCCACTTCCACTAAAAATGAGTTCGAAAAATTAAATTATGTGACTAGTAATTTTTTATCAACAAAATCTCAATCATATTCAGATACAAATATCAAAATATATATCAATCCATTAATTATTTAAACTCTAAATTATATTCATGGGTAACTTAATAATAAATCATATAATTTTTTAACACTACATGAGGTTCCTCTAGCAGCCTTGTTTGAAATATCAGATACAAAAAAGTGAAATATTTAATTACCAACCTTTTCAAATTGAAATATAAAAATCTAACAATCCTTTTCTGAAATATTTTTAGACCAATTTTATTTCTATAATAAAATTATTTAGAATGCATTATACTGAAATAATACTTCAATATAGTTATAAATTAGGTATATCACCAAAATATCATATATAGTCCATTATTTTTATTTAAAAAATAAAATTTTGATCTTACTTTTGATTAATATGTTTCTAATAATTTGAGTAATATCACTATTTCATGATATATTGAACATTAATCACATCAATGTTTAAAACTACTCAACATATCATAGAATTATTCAACCAATGATGTTATCAAAATTAATTTTAAATACCATGAACTCATCTTTTTATTATGACTCTACATATACTTTGGAAAGATCCAATAAAATTTCAAACTCTAGATTCTGAAAATAAGAGTCTAGATAAGTATTAAACAACCACAATGCTTCTTAATAACCATAAAAAATAAATTTCTAGGTGATAAAATTTTAATTCACTATCTGAAATTTTAAAACATATCCATATTTAACATAGACTTATTCATTGAGATCCTCATTCATGAATTCCATATTCTAATATATATGATATACATTATAGAATATTTAAAACATAAATTGAAAAAATAGAAAATATTACTAATGTATATCCATGAAATAAAATATATCGTCAATTTATATGCCTTCAATCTGAGTATTACCATTATTGATTTTTTTTCTTTCTCTATATCACCATACTACGAACAACATAAATAATTTTGTATACCCACATTCATAAAATGATGTTATAATATTTTAGAATTATCATGACAATTAAGGTTATGTTCTTACCCATTTCATATAACACTTTATTCATTAAATTTATATAATATTTTCTTAATGAAATTATCTAAAAGTAACAAATTCAATTGGCGAAATATGTTATTGTTTTTAATAATCGTTTCCCATTTTTTTTATTTTGGAGTGTTTTTTCATCAAAATAATAAAATATTAATATATCTCAAATATTATACATTTCCTTTGAGTATATGATTGAAATTAATTAATAACTAATATTTATTTACCCTTTAAATTCTCATAATTTATAGTATTTTATAATCATTAATATTTTTATGAATATCATCATATATTTTATAAACATTATTTAAATATATCATTTAAAAAATAAACTTTCTCTATAATCAATTTAATATAATATATTTTAAGGACTTCAGTCAACATTATATGTAGAATATATTAGTTTTACTATTCATTATATAGACTATGAGAACTCCATTATCACATTCATCTCTATATTGTTCTTGGTTTCATTATAATTTTTTTTAATAGAATTTAAACATAAAAACACTAAACAATTCCATCATCAGTATCATATCGTGTCATTTATCTTATATTGTTTATATTATTTGAGAACTATGAAATAATTATTTTTAGAATGATTAATTACATTCATATATTTTATCAAATAATTTAATGGGTTTCCAATTTTAATTAGAAAAGTTTTCACCAAATTGTCTTTTATTTAGTTATATAAACTCTATTTTATTGTTGAATTATAGTACATAATACATCAATTTTTGTTCCATCGTTTTTAGAAAAAAAATAAACCATAGTATAGGTATAATCTACATATTTTTTCAATCAAATAATTTTTATAGACCATACAGTTTCATATTCATATTTACTTCAAAACAATATGATACACTCCATCAAATTATTTTAGGATTTTCGAATAATAAATTATTGTATTATTCTAGATAAACAAACAATAAAATGTTATACCATTATCAAAAAATTTCATGTATTATTATTTTCCACACACATTAGCATAAACGTAATTAAATTCATTTTATAACATTTCGTTATCCTATAATTTATGAATTAATTCCATTATTACTATAAATAAATCATTATTTTCAATGAATCTATAAAACAAAAAAATATTAATATCTATCAAATATATTATCTCAAAAATATATTCCATTTATAATATATATGAATATAATCTGACTCCAAAATCTATTATCTTCTTCTAATTTCAAAAATATTTTGTTCGAACTGATTCCTATTTGATAAAAATTATTTTTTAATTTGTATCCTTTCATGAATGAATCTCTATCTTTTCCATTTAATGTGTATCTCTTATGATTAAAAATAACATCATGGATGTATTTATATAGTTTACATAAGAATGATTTATTATACATAATTTCAACCTTACAAAAAACTTTTTTTTTCCAATTCATATCCAATTATGATTTTTTAACTATTTTCATTTTGAAGTAAATATAGGTGCGAAATTGATGGATTCAATCAACATAGACTATCAAAAAATTTAAATTTTTCATTTTACTAGTCATGTGCGATGATAACCCACTTTTTAAAACAAATATCTAATTGATATTTTTTACTTTAGGAAATTTTTTTATTGATTATTATTATACATATTTATTGTTTCATCAAATGATATAACTGATTGATTTGAAATATATATAGTTATCTCCTCATTATTTTTAGCACAATGAAAATATGTATATTATTTATCCTCTAAATAAAAATATTTTTTACCAATGAAAATATTTTCACTCTTCTCATATATTTTCAACAAGGACATCAACTGGATTTTCTAATACTCTTTATTTTAATTCAATTATTATGTTTTAATTTAAATTTTTATCAATATAATAAATAAATATAAATAATTATATTTTTTAGAGTGAATGATTTAAGAAAATATTATAATTTTTTCTATAAATTTCCTCTCTTTTATGATATCTTTTAATTATATCATAATAGGTATATAAAAAAATAAATATAGTTGAAACTTTATTATAGTGAACATCTTATCATCATTTTTAAAAAATATCTATATCATTTGAAGATATTCATTATTATTTATTTAATATTTTATATTGATACGAATATATCACATTTCTTTCTACATTATCCTTAATATAAATTATTAAGTGTTTTGTTTTTATATCTTCCATGTAATGTTTAGAATTCGAATAAATTTTTTTCATTATTAATATGTGAAAAGGTAATTATGCCTCATTTTCATTAATTAATTCAAATCAAAATCAATGAATATTATAAAAACCATCTTATTCTCAATATTTTATTTTATTTTAACCTAATGAATAATCTTCAATTACAATATTTCTTCATCCAGGTTATTTATATACATTAATCTCTTATTAATATATTTTTAAAAAAATTAATTTATAATGAGTTTTCATTATATTTATGTTTCAAATACACAATATATCATGGATTTTATTTTTCATCATATTGATCTTCTAATACATTGATTAATATAATTATTTTATCATCAAAATGAAAACTCTACTATGAAGACAACAATATAAGTGCTATAGTTTTTATATTATTATTTATAGGTAAATAAATATTATAAAGTGAACATTCATAATAAAATTAATGATTAACAACATAATTAAATATATTTTATTCGTCTATTTTTGATTTAAAATTATCCATCATTACTAAATTATAATATATGGTAATAAATATAAAAAATAACTTACCTTCCTTTGAACGTACCACAAAATCATCACCATTTATATCGGTTAATATTTTATTTTAAGTCTAATTTCCAAAATAATTAACAAAATTTATAATTCATTTGCAGGTAAACATAAAACATGGTTTTTATTAAAAAGTTCCCAAATTCTAACACCCTGCCCCTACCTCATTGTGTTGAGAAGGCGGTGAGGGTTACATGTCCTTAAGGGACATTACCAAGGTGCCAAAGGTGGGAAATAAATGCCGAGGGATGTGAGAATAGATTGGGGAACAATTTTCCCTTAAGGAAAACCCAACCAAACAATCCAAAAAATATATAATTCATGGTAACAAACCCAACCAAAACATCCATTAACAACTAAGTTGTTCCATATTGAAAACCAAACCCAATACAACTAGACATGTCAACAACACATCAATGTAAAAATTGAAAACTAAACATCCAAACACCGAAAAGCCATGACACCACCACAATTCCATACCAACCTCCAAGCTCCAAGCTCCACAATGACATCACAATTCTCCACAAAAGGAGTGAGATGCCTTACCTTTTCCCACGTCATAGTACAAAACATCTGATAAGACACCACAATGCTAAAGCAGGGGGTGAGTACTAAAACTCAGTAGGTTCTCCCCAAATTATTTCCATACACACACCACTAGGATAAAACTGTTCGCCAATTTATATAAAAAAGACTATATAAAATAAAACACAAGTGAAACCATTATTCATAAGCCAAATGTGCCCTTACCAATCCATCATACCATAACCATGAATCCAAGGGAAATCTAAAAAAATATTCCACAAGTCATTTCATCATTTCTTATTAGAACCACAATTTCCATCTTGTAAAGCAATGCACAAAACAACCAAACAATCAAATGGTTGTGCTTCCGTACAACCGTTCACTCATTCAAAACTAGTGGCTCTTCCCATACTCTTATCCTCTGATGGTGGCCCTTCCGTACACTATCCATCCCTCTTCATTATAGTGGTACTTACCGCCCAATTCCACATGATATTTCAGACATTCACACCCAAGCATCTGACCCACCAAGAACTGAACATCATGCAATCAACCAAATTCTAATGCATATAAATCCATAGTAATAAATCACCCATTTATTGAAAACCATTTTCCATGAAAAAACACCATTCCAATAAAACAACCCTTTTTATTGGATATAATTTACCATCAATAACTTCAAAAATCAACCATAGTATTCCATTTTAAAATTCTCATTTTATAATTCACAACAATAGCCTTTCATCACAAAACCCCCTTTTTCCCAAACACCCCCAAATGGATTGCCTACCAAATTCACACATAATCATACAATTAATTTCAATCATAACAAATTAATTGTAACATGTAACCACTAGTTTTAACCAATTGGAGTCTAGAGAGAAGCCACCTACATTTAGGGTTCCTGAGAAATCGACCGACAAGCCACCACACCTCAAAACCGACGAACGTAGCACTGAAACCTCTCTAGATCCATTTCCCTAACATTCACAATCCTTAATATTAACATCCATGGAAACCCCAACACTATATCTAGACAAAAAACTGTAGATTTATAAAATAAATAAAGAGAGGGATGTAGATCTAGAGGAAAACACAAGAGAAACAAAAGGAGAGACTTACCGGGGAAAAATCACCTAGAATCAACCTTGAAACCCCTTCGAACATCTTCCAAAACGAGTGGGAGAGTACCCCGAATCCATTATAACCCAAAAACCCAAGTGAGGCTCAAGTGGGAGGAAGAGAGAAGTGAAATGAGGCAATCCCGAGTGAGCCTAGGTTTGCCAAATCGTGCGCATGCCACTACATCGAGAGCCAGAGTCCGCACGGTTTCCTCGCATGGTTTGGAAAAATGTGCGCAGGCTGTGCGGAGCCTAATCTCTGCCCCAACAGGGTTTCCTGGAGCTTACGCACGGTTTACACAAACCGTGGTTGAACCGTTCACCCCTTTAAAAGCCTCCACACTCATCCAAAACCATTCCAAACACTCTCAACCTCTTCAAAAATCATTCCATGCACTTTAAACACATAAAAATGCATATACAAAGGCTGCATACCTCAATGAGGGGGTGCTAAATTCTCCCCACCATTGTACTTTCTGTCCTAGGAAAGTAGTGAACATGCCCTTTGTAGAAAGAACTCGGGACACTGCTCGACCATCTCCTTCTCCCGCTCCTAGGTCTCCTCTTGAATCTGACCATATTTCCATGAAACGCAAACTAAACTGATGCTTTTACCACGCAAGACTCTCTCTTTCCTATCCACAACCCGCATATGCATGTGCACCAATAAAGCATCTATTTCTAGATCAACATGATCCCAATGAATTTCATGGTCACTATATCACTCATACCCTTTCAACTATGACACATGAAACACATTGTGCACCAAACCAAACCGTGGTGGGAAAGCCAGACGATAAGCCACCTCACCAATATTATCATGAATCTCAAAAGGCCCAATATTCCATATAGATAACTATCCTTACTACCCAAACCAACGATGTCCCATCCTAGGAGAGATTCTCAAGAAAACATGATCACTCACCTCGAACGACAATGGTGGTCGATGATAATCCGCATACGATTTTTGATGACTCTGAGCCGTCTACATTTTTTTCTGATCAACTTGATCGTCTCCGTAGACTCCTGGACAAGGCTCGGTCCAACCATTGAAGACTCACCCGTTTCCACCCAACATAGTGGATAACGACACGGCCACCCATATAATACTTCAAACAGAGCCATCTGTATGGATGCCTGCTAACTGTTATTGTAAGAGAACTCAACCAACGACATGTACTCCTCCAATAAGCCACCAAAATCCATGATAAAAACCTGTAACATATACTCTAGAGTTTGTATCATCTTCTTGTATTGACCATCCGTTTTAGGGTGATATGCCGTACTCATCACCAACTGTGTTCCAAGGGATCGTTGTACGGATTTATAGAAATGAGATGTAAACCATAGATCTGTATATGATACAATCGAAACTGGAACACCATGCCTCTTTACCACCTCCCAGATATAGATTTTGGATAGATCCTGCACCATATGAGATTCACGAATCTGGATGAAATGGGATGACATCGTTAGCCGATCCACTATCACCCAAATGACATCGTCCTTTCTGACCGTTCGTGGGAGACCTGTGACAAAATCCATCGCTATTTTCTCTCACTTCCAAAAAGGGATTGGTAAAGACTACAACATTCCTGTTGGCCTCTAATGATCTGCCTTGACCTGCTGAAAAGTCAAGCATCTAGAAACAAACACAACCACACTTCTATTCATACCAACCCACCAGATCTTCCCATTCAACGTTTTATTCATTTTTGGAATTCCAGGATGAAGAACCCACCTGGAATGATGATACACCCTTAGAAGATCCTCCTGACAGGCAACTGATACTACCATTCGATTCCAAAAACTCAAAATTGAATCTTCATTCAGTTTCCAACCCTCAATAGTCTCCTCAACATTGAGTCTTGACCCCATGATCACACACTCAGAATCAGATAATTGTGCCTCTCTAACCAGGCTAACCATGTCAGGAATCAACAAAACTGGAAAGAAGACTGCTCTATCGCCCTGGTCATCACATTCCAATCGCATATCACTGTAACTGACATCAACTGCCACTGTTCTGATGCTTGTTTCATCATATGAGCATATTATTTCCAAATTAATGCATCCGCTACCGAATTTCCCTTACTCGGTGTGCACATCAAGTCAAAATAAATCATTTGGAGATATTCCATCCATCTGCTTTTCCTAATGTACAAATCCATTTGTGAGAAAATGTGTTTCAAGCTATTATGATCTGTATATACCGTGAATTTCTCACTGAAGAGATAATGACACCATACATTCAAAGCATGGTCATATGCTTCTAACTCCAAATCATGAGTTCAGTAGTTCTTCTCATGCACTCTCAACTGTTGTGAGCCATATGTAACCACATGATTCCCTTTCATGAGAGTGCACCCCAACCCTCATCCTGATGCATCGAATTACACCACGTACCCTTTTACTGGTTCTGGAAAAACCCAGATTGATTCTAATGCATGACGACCCTTTAACTCTTCAAAACACTGCTGGAACTGTTCATTCCAATAGAATGGAGCATTCTGTCTTGTCAATGCTATCATTGGCGAAGCCAAATGTGAAAAATCACGAAAAAAATGCTGATAATACCCAGCTGGACCAAGGAAACTCGGTGTCTCAAAAACATTCTTTGGTGGTTTCCATGAGAGATCAACCTCTATCTTTTCTGGATCCACTGAAACACCCCTTTTTGAAATCACATGGCCAAGAAAATTAACATATTGTATCCAAAAGTCACACATTGACAATTTGACATACAATCGATGATCCCTCAAGATCCCCAGCACTATCGCCAAATGCTGCTCATGATCCACCATTATCATTAAATACACAAGAATATCACCTACAAACTCCACCACAAATGAATCTAGATATCATTGAAATATTTGACTCATCAATTCCATGAAAAATTTTGGATCATTCGTTAGACCAAAGGGCATAATAACATATTCATAATGGCCTTATCTACTTCTGAAATCTGTTTTACGAATATAGTCCTTTCTCACCCGCAATTCATGATATCCCTAACTGAGGTCGATCTTGGAGAAACACTGAGCTCCCATCAACTGGTCGAACAAATCATCAATTTTTGGAAGTGGATATCTGTTCATTATCGTAAATTGTTTAGGTCTACGATAATCAACATAGATCCTTAAAGTTTCATCTTCCTTTTTCACAAACAACACCGGCGCTGCCCACCAAGATGTGGTAGGTCGGATAAACACTTTTCATTATAACTCTTCCAACTAGACTTTCAATTCCCACAATTAAATGGTTCCATCCGATAAGACGGAAGTGAGATAGGACTTGTCCCCAGGAGGAGATCAATCCTAAACTCCACTTCTCGTACCAGAGGTAACCTAGATAATTCTTCCGGAAAAAAAGCCATGAACTGGTTCACCACTGCCTAAGGAACACTCTGCTCAACACCATTTACCAAATTCAACGACAATGTTTCCAACTGATACGATAACGTACCCAATTCTGGTGCAAACAAACCTGTTGTGCCCTGCCTTTCATGCATCTCTCCTATAAAGATATTTCTTACACCATCCTGTGTTGTAAAATCCAATGTCCACGAATCACAGTCGATGTTGGCCTTAAAAGCTACCAGCCAGTACATTCCTAGGATTACATCATACACATCCATCGTAAGCATTGAGAAATTCCACACTATCTCAACCTCACCAACAATGATACAACATTCTCTCACAAGATGGCTCCACATTCTATTCGACCCAGAGGAGTATGATGTTTCAAAATAGAGGGAATCATTTCTACCCTTAAACCTAGAAAATCATCCACACGTGCAACAATAAAAGAGTGTGATGTACCTTTATCAAACATCACTTTCATCATGGTATAATTTAAAATAATAGTACCTCGCACCGTGGATGGTCCCGAATGATCATCCACCAAATCATGTTCATCTCCGAACACATGTTTTCTTACCAAACTTTGCGCTTTATTTCTTTACTGAAGAGTCGTGGTATTCCGAGAATCACCATGACCCACATTAAATTGCGACCTAGGGGTATACTGCTGCCCCCATCCCGTCGAAGAATACGACGTCTGCGATCCCTGTGGAGTGTCACGTGCACCTGACCTTGGAGCATTCTGAGAATAACACTGAAGATGCCCCATATGCTTAAAATTATTACATGCTCATGGTTTTCCCATAAAATATCGCTTGATGTGTCCTGTAGAACCAAACTTAAAACATCCCAGCATGCTCTGGGGATTCTGAGGAAGTTTTACCGATCCTTCCATAAGATTATATTTCATGTTCCTACCCTGAGAATAAGTGTCCCTCTTTCGCTTAAACCTAGTTTTAGTGATCCCACTATTCCCCATGGGTACCACCATGCTTCCCCCACCCAGAATTCCCAACAGATCCCGCTTTGCCACCGAGGCTCTATTCACTATCTCTATGTAATCATCTATACACAGCACCTCTATCATTGAACAAATTTCTAACCTCAACCCCGCTTCAAAGATCCTTTCCATCAATGATGTGCTACCCACCACCTCGAGTGCATACCTTGCCATTTTCATAAACATAGCTGCATACTCCGTCCCAGACATCAACTCTTGCTTCAAACTGAAGAAATCAGTCGTACGCTGAATTCTAAATGAATGTGGGTAGAATTTTTTGATAAAAATTTCCTCAAAGACTTCCCACATCATACCTTGGTCCGTCCCTTCTTGGAATACGATCTCCCACCACTGAAGGGAATGATCTTATAACATATACATGGCCAACATCACTTTCAGCTCTACCTGTGTTCCCATGAACTCAACGATCTTGTTCATTCTATTCAATCATGCTTATGCCCTTTCTAGCTCTGAATCACCCCTGAAGATTGGTGGATTCTACCTTTGAAAATGAACAGCATGATCTATATTCCTTGGTTCATCTGTTTTCCCCACTTCCCACAGCTTGGAAAGCTTGCACTATAATTTTCACTAGCTGCTGGTTCACCTGAGGCTCTGGTACAACCATATTCTCAGTAGCCTCCTCTAGTTGGTCTCTACAAAACCTACCCAATTCCATTTCTATAAACAAAAAACAAACAACCATGAGGCTCACTTCTATAGATATCACAAAATCCCATTTCAAATCAAATTACACTACACTATCACAACACGACTTTCCACTAGTTCACATTTTTTCACATGTGCCATGTTTCCCCATTTTGAAAACAAAACCATTTTCAAATACCAATTTATTCACATTAAAATTTCGCATATTTTTATCACATCATAAATCTTTATACCCCAATAAAATATGCATCCTAGAGGGAAGTCATTTATACCATGCATGTCATGCTCATCTCATTGGCTACACCCACGACAATGTGATATCTCATGCCTATAAGTGTCTCCAAAACACTTATGTACCGAACTCCCTAGTAACATGAAATTCAGAATTAAAGGGTTAGATAAGTCCTTTTATGCTATAAATTCAATGTTTCGACATTATTGTGCCTTGCTACCATCTAGACTCAAGGAATGTACCACAACGAATGTCAGCACCAAATCCGAGAATCAACTCCAAAGGACCAAACAAACTGATACCACTTGAAACACACCACCACTTCCTCGTTGGCTTGAGGAGGCAGTTAGGGTTAATTAGTCTTAAGCGGCATTCCAAAGGCGCCAATGGTTTGCAATAAATGGTGAGGGATCCGAGAACAGAATGGGGATCAATTTTCCCATAAGACAAAACAAACCAAATATTCCACAAACTATATGATGCATGCTAACAAACCCAACCAAACCATCCACTAACAACCAATTTTTTCCACAATGAAAATCAAACCCAATACTCCTAGACATGTCCACAACACATAAAAGTAAAAGAGGAAACTAAAAATAGAAACACCAACAATCCATGACACCACCACATCTCCATACCAAGCTCCAAGCTCTAGGCTCCACCATGAAATCACAATGCTCTACTAAAGAAGGGATATGCCTTACATTTTCCCATGTCACGGTACACAACATCTGCAAAGACACCATAGTGCCAAAGCAGGTGGTGAGTACTAAAACTCAGTAGGTTTTCCCTAAATGACATCCCTACACACGCCATAAGGATAAAACCGTTTGCACATTTATATAAAACTGTTTATATATAATAAAACACAAGTGAAACCATTTTTCAAAGGCCAAACGTGACCTTACCAAGCCATCATAACACAACCATGAATCCAAGAAAAATACAACCAAACATGTCTCATGTTTTTTCATCATTTCCCATTTGCACCACAATTTAAATCTTTCAACGAAATGCACAAAACAACTAAAAAATCAAAGGGTGGGGCTTCCGTCCAACCGTTCACCCATTCACAACTAGTGGCTCTTCTCATCCAATTATCCTTTGATGATGGCCCTTCCATACACTATACTTTTCTTTTCATTATAGTGGTACTTCCCTCCCACTTCCACATGACATTTCAGACATTCACACCCAAGAATCTGACCCACCAAGAACACAATATCATGCAATCAACCAAATTACATTGCATATAAATCCACTGCAATAAATCACCCATTTATTGAAAACCATTTTCCATGCAAATAACATATTCCAATAAAACAACCCTTTTTATTGGATACCATTTTGAATCAATAATTTCAAAAAACTAATGTATCATTCCATTTTAAAATTCCCATTTTAAAATTCACAACAATAACATTTCATCACAAAACCCCCTTTTCCCCAAGAACCCCAAATGGATTTCAAACCAAATTAACACATCAACATACAATTAATTTCAGTCATAACATATTGATTGTAACATGTAACTACTAGTTCTAACCATGTGGAGTCGAGAGAGAATCCACCTAACTTTAGGATTCCCGAGATATCAACCCACAAGTCACCGCACCTCAAAACTGGAGAATGCACCACCGAAACCTCTCTAGATCCCTTTCCCCAACATTCACAAGCCTTAATATTAACATCCAAGGAAGCACCAACCCTAGATCTACACACAACAAGTGGAGATCTATAAAACCAAGAAATAGAGGGATATAGATTTTGAGGAAAACACAAGAGAAACAAGAGGAAAGACTTTACCGGGAGAAGTCACCTTGAATCCACCTTGAAACCCCTTCAAATATCTTCCAAAACGAGTGGGAGAGCACCCCTAACCCCTGATAACCCAAAAAACCGAGTGAGGCTCGAGTGGAAGGAAGAGAGGATTGAAATGATGCAATCCCGAGTGAGCCCAAGTTTTAAAACCCTATCTTTAAGTGGTCGTACGGTTAGGTCACCCAGTTTCGAAAACTGTGCGCTAACCATGCACATGTCACTGCCTCGAGAGCCAGAGTCGACACAGTTTCCTTGCACATTTTGGAAAACCGTGTGCAGGCCGTGCGGAGCCTACTGTCTCCCCCAAAATGGTTTCATGGAGCATACATACGGTTTACACTAACCATATTCAAATGGTGAACCCCATTAAAAGCCTCCAAACTCATCCAAAACCATTCCAAACACCTCAACCTCTTCCCATCTCTTTCCCTGCACTTTAAACACATAAAAATGCATATACAAAGGCTACATACCTCTAACCGGGGGTTCTACCCAAAACAACCTTTATATTTCCTCAAAACCATCACAAAAATGTGTTCCACAATAATATAATTAAGTCACAACAAGAAATGGTTATTTAAAAACTAAATTTCATCATTTAATCTAACATTCAAAAATGTGATAAAACTCATTACTCTAATAATCTTTAATATCACCAACCTTATTGATGTCATGTCTCATTGTTTCCTTCAACTCAATTATCATAGACAAATGACATGAAATTATTTATTTCTTTACATGAAAATTAATGGAAACTATGATTATTTTAAATTAATTATTTTATTCGAATATAATATTAATGTCCTCATTACTTATTTGACACCATGATATTTCAAAATAATAACATTATGTCTGATAGTGTATATGATAGTAAACATCTATCTTAAATGACCCGTGAAATATATTATTTAAGTTTTTCCATTATAACCTATCTATTTAATTGGTAGGTATAAATGGGATTAACCACATTAAAATATATATATATATATGGGTGTTAATAAATTCATATTTACTGAATAAATAGTATTATGTAATATAATAGTTTTTAGTAATTACTTTTTCTGCTTGTGAAATAACTTTAATTAAAAAAATTATTTTTATTAATTATTCATCAAAGATTACATAATTAAAATTTTAATCTATTAAAAATATATATGATAAAATGGATATATTTATTAAAAACATTATATAATTTTTTTAAAGAATATATGATATATTTGTGATTTTTTTAATCTTCATTGAATTCTATAAATTAAGGATTTTCAAGTACTCTCATTTTTTTCTTAAATCAGGTAATTTAAAATTTGAATTGTATTTTGGGATTTTTTATTAAAGTTAAAAATGAAACATTTTATTCATAAAGATAAAATTAATAATATTTTAATCATAAATGTTTTGTATTTTAGTAAAAGTTAATTTTTAAGCATAAGAACATTTTTTGAAAATAGTTTTCAATCATATAATTTATTACCACATTAAATATTTAATACATCTCCTAAAATGGAATTATTTTAAAGATAAAAATAAAACATTTTATTCATAAAAATAAAATTAATTTCAGTTTAATAATAAATTTTTTACTATTTTTGTATATGTTAATCTTAAATCACAAGAATTTTTTTTGAAATAGTTTTTATCATATAATGTATATTCACATTAAATATTAAAACACCCCATAATGTGGACTTATTTTAATGGAATATATTGTTTTTATATGATTATATTTATATTCAAATTCATATAATGATGATTAATCATCTTATAATTAATGTAAAATCATATTTTCCAAAAAAATCCTTTTTTTCAAAAAACTATTTTTCATTAGGCTCATAGGATTAAATTTAAAGTAAATTATAACTATTTTATGGATGTAATTTTAAGTAAATGATTCTAGAATTGGAATGATAATAAATAATATTATTAATAATTTAAAATTCATTTTTTGGTTATAATGTAACTGAAAATAGTAAAAAAATGTTAGCATTATTAATTTTAAAAAAGTCCTATCAGTTGTTAAACTATATAAATATGAGTTATAATGTACTAAAACCTTGACTAATTTCAATTATCGTAACATATTTATACCATATATAATATAATCTTTGTAAATTTCCCAGTTAATATCCATTTTACCTTGGTACTGACATTTATATTTTTTAATATATGGAAATCACAAAAATGTCACATTATTTGTTTAAATATAATTTATAAATTCACCTATTGTTAATAATATATTAATAATAAATATAAAATATTATATGCAATATAATTTATATATCATTATAATGATTTTTTTCTTTATTTTCAACAATTTATTAATAAACATAACACTTATGCAATGATATCACATTATTTATTAAATTAATATATAATAAAAAAATATTTATATGAATATTAAAATATTATAATTTGTTTGAGATTATGTATCCAAAAAATTAAATATATAATAATAATTTATTAGGTACATGTTAATGGATTATATTTAAATTTTTTTTCATTTTGATTTCCAAGGAAAATGAAATGAATATTTCCAAAATTAGAATTAATGATATTTTAAAATATTTTATTAATTTTTTTTAAATCCTCAAAACATATATTCATAAAAATTATTGGTATAAGGTTGAAAATTTCACCTAAGGTCAATTTAAGGTATAATTATTATTTTATGTTAAATTAATTTTTCATTGAAGAGTAAAACACTTTTTTATCGTGGTAATTGAAAAAATGTGTTAACACATATAAAAAAAGATAATAGTTATAGAATCACCTAATGTACGCCAAATATTATTAGTTTATATGATTTCAACCCCATATAAATATATCATTTAAATATATAATTTTTTATGGAATAATTTTCTTGATAACAAATATATATTAATTTTAATATTTATAAAACACTATAAAATCCCTCCCCTCACAATGAAATGCACCCCATATCTACTCATATACACAATTCAAGAGCTAATTATTTTTCCCATGAACTACAAAAATACCTTCCAAATTTCCCCATCCACATAATAGATTCATTTATATTATATGAACGCCCTTTTAGTATGTCTCTTGGTATAAAATTAATGATATTATTTGAAGAAGTTTCGTGGTTCACAAACAAGAAATATTATTTTATATCTTCTCTCGCTTCGTTAAAATATAATTAAAAAATGATGAAATAATAAAAAAAATATCTATAATATAACTTGATTTTTTTTCAATAACTCCACAAAATATATCCACATCAACTTTCATTAAATATGAATCAAACCCATCGTTTGTGAGTATGGTATATTACATCCTACCAAATCGGTGTAATTCATTTTCTATCACAACCAATCAAAAAAATGATAATGTCATATTTACTATATATATATATTATTATTATTATTATAGTAATTAAATATTTAACATTATGTAAGTATAATATATAATGTAATTTTATCTTCTAAACTAACTTAAAATTGATAACATTTCTTTTTCGTACATGTTGACTACCACCTCTACGATGCGATGTGATTCGTTTTTTTATATGAACTACATATAAATACTATATATAATTTCATTTATAAGAATTTTATTATATATTTAATATAAATATCATTCTACAAAGATAATATATTACCAATATTCTTTCAATAATTCTCACTGAAAAATTGAAATGTTACTCATGCATACGAATAACATTCCACCTTTATGATTGTATGTCAATTCATTTTTCATAACAATCATTTAGGATTAGTTTTAAAAATATATTTGAAGTAAAAAAATTATATTATTATCATTATGATAATTCTTATGATGATGGAATAATGTCCCCATTTACTATAGTATAACTACAAAACAACATTTTGGATATAGAAACAGAACATCATCAAAATGCATAACATAAACATAATAAATAAAATAAATAAAAATAAATATGTATTAAATAAAATAAATTGACTAATAAACAAGAAAATTTTACTAAAAAAATTAAATAATAATAAAATAATTATTTAGGATTATTAATAATGTACATAGAGAATTAGACCAGATGTAAGGGATATCATTACTCAATTTGTTTTCACTAGGTAATATTACATCATAATTTTATATGACATTATATGAATATTTTTATAAATATTTTTGATAATTTTATATTTTATTTCATTATTTTGTTTACATTTCATTTGGAAATAAATTATATTACTAATTTTGACATCAATAATATAATATTTTTATGTGAATTCTTCTCAATTTACACTTCATTAAGTCATATTTTATATGATTCATGTATATATTTTTATGAGGTTTGTATACTAAAAGTTTGATATTTCATATCTTTAATATATTCACATCTATGTTACTTGTGGTTTCATTTGATTTTCTTTCTTATATGGGGGTTATTATTCAAAATTTACAATGTATTAAGGCTTTATTCACAATGTATCCATTATTAGAGGCTGTTTTGTAAAAGTATCATCTGGGATAATTATTTTATATTTTCTTATTAAAAATAATTATTTTTATTCTAATATATTTATTTAGAATAATTATTATTATTACTTTAAATTAACACATTTAAAAAACTCATCAAAACTAATTAACATTTTTATAAGTAAAATACTTTATTTCAATTTTCTAATGAAAATTTTATTTCTTATTTCTCAATAATTTTCATTATAAAATATTATAGTATTTTTTTAATATTCCCAAATGATTTGTTAACAATATTTTTACCCATTATTGAATGTTTATGAAGTAGGGTAAAAGAGGTATTATTTTTATTTTTTTAATATGGTACATTTTCCCTTTTTACAAAAAATGCGAAACAAATACTTGTCTTATCATACATAGACAAAATGGAATTTCACACTATTATGACAACTAATTTCAATTAATTTTTCATTAAGAGTTTACTTGTGTCATGTTAAGGTAAATATTTATCCAATGATGTTGAATTTTTCATTTTCAAATGTTGTTTTCAATATGGAAAAAGTTTATTATAATAAATTATAGATAAATGTTTATGGTATTTATATTAACTAATGGTAACAAACATTATTTTACCTCTATTTTTGGGGTAAATTTTGTAAGGATATCATCATAATTATTTCATATGATATTTTGGTTTAGTATTATTTGGTTAATATTATCATTTCATAAGATAGGTAATCAATATAATTTTTTATGTTTGTTATGTATTTAATTATTATTCATCTGCAATATATGATGCCTTCATTTGAGTTAGTATGCATCGTAAAAGGAATTTTATTCTACTCGGTGAATCGATAGGCCCCATGAGACAAACTAGTTTGGGTATTTGGATGAGGCAATACCCATTTTGTTCAAATGACTTGGCATGTGGGATTGACAATAATTTTATGTTTCTTCAAATTATATATTCCATTATTATGATATTAGTTATTAATTTCAATGATATTATTTGATATTTTATGAATTAAATAAATTGTTTTCGATATCATCTGAATATTTATATGGATTTATTTTGTTATAATTTTTCATGAAATATCATTATCTTTTCTAAAGATATTCATAAATTGGAATGTGATTTCATTTATTTTCCATTCCAAAATTATTATGCATTATTAACCCATGATTTCTTCCATTATACATAAAAATTATTTAGAATTCAATCTCATAACATGTTTTTTAATTTCACACAGATTTAAAGAATATATCTATAATTATGTTCAAGGATTTAGAATTTTTAATTTCAGTATATTGAATTTTTTATGTTTTTAAATGTAATGAATGTCTCTTGTATGTATCTAGTTTACCGAGAATCCTAAACTATTTTTTATTTTGGGATGTGATAATTGGTACGTCATCTCAATATCATAAGGTAACCACTTACTCAATTATTGTTGGGTGGTTGTCCTTATAGTTGGTATGAGTTTATATTTAGTAGAAACCTTGGGAAGTAGATTTTAAAAAATAGATTAACTAATATAACTACATGATATAGATTGCGAAAATTTCAGTAATGAAATAAGTTCTACGATTCAGATGAGGATAATTTATGATTTTTTTGTTGAATTATAAGATAATTAATCTACGGATTGTTATAAACATAAAATAATAGATTCCCTTTCTCGAGATTAATGTGGTGGGTGAACCTTGGAGACATTTATTTATTTTTAATAGATGTTTTAGAAATATGAAATCTAGATGTATATATTATTCTCCTGTGAGATGGTTATTTGTTGAATAATTATTTTATAATTAATTAATGGAAGATTAAATTTATTAACAACCAATGTGGTTAATTTTATTTTTAATACTATGTTAATAATTATCAATTATGATTAATTTATTTTGTGAAAACATATGTCGGGTAGAATACATTTATGGATAAAATTTGATTTTATGACTAATGTTTTCTTTACTTATTATCATAATATAATAATGAATTTTATATGTATTGAATTAATATATTTTTAGATAAATGATAAACATTATGCTGGTTGATAACCCATCACATCTGAAAAGGTCGAATGGCATGAACACACAACTAAAGGGAGACAAGGTTATGAAGCATACCACTAGCCTATGCGTTGTTCTGGTTAGTAAAATATTCTTATGAAATATATAGTTGTATGGATATATATTAATTTTGGTTTTGGAAACATATTATATGATCAAATTTTATTGATTCTAAAATTATTAATGATATTTCATGAGATGTTTCATTTGGTTGAGTTATACATATCGACTATGTTTATAGAAAATGATAATTTAAGAAGAATGAAATTAAATTTATGGTGATGCAAATTAATTTTTTGGGAATAATAATTTTGGTGAAAAATAATAATTAATATTGATAATATTGGACAGATTTTGGATGTAAGGTTATTTAATTTTTTACTAGTTCATGTTAAATCATTGGTTTAAATTTTAATATAAAATTTATTATTTCAGAAAATAATTGTTACTATATTTTAGTAATTTATTTACCTTATGGAAACCATTTTAAATTTTGTTGATAATTAAATACTATTAGACTATATTATTATTTTATGGATCCTATTATCCATTAATAATGATTCTTCTTTCGTTGAATATTGGATATTCATTATTTTAATTAAGAGATGATGTTTAAATTGATATAAGAACAACCAAAGTATAATGTTTTTATTTTGATATAATAATATATGGTGTAACTATATTACCATACTTATAATATATATATGGAAAATAAATTCCTCACCTATACAAAAAAGATCATGAAATAAATATTCTATCATATTATAATAATTTCTGATTAATTGATATTCTTTCACCCATAAGAGATTTATGGTGTGGTGTTTGTTATCATTATATAGAAAATTCCCTCTATTACTCTTTATTAGTCCTTGGGAATTAGTTTTATCTAAGATTCACATATTTTCAATTCCTATTACTATTCGCATATTTGGTGTCATTTTATTATTCTGTATGACCTTAACATTTCCCTTTCCCACTTTCTATGAGTATTTTATAGTAAATTTTTTTCAATGTGGGTTTTCTAAAAAAAATATTTTTCCAATGTAAAATATGTTATTTCCAATGGAATGTGTTAATTGGGAGGACGAAACTTATTTAATATGGGATAATGTAACTATAATGAAATTGACCCTTCTATCCCAATAGTGGTATCTTAATTAATTAAATGTTAATAAGATTCATGTAATCATATCTTTAGTGACTAGTTAGTTTATTTATCTTTGTAAACTAGATTCACAATTTAATTTACATTATATTATATTCAAAAAATAAATAATGTTCTTTCTTTGGGAACTGAATTATTTTTTACTACGTGTCCCTTTATATGAATAAAAATATGCATCATAGAATTATAATGAGTATATGATATATGAAATGGGTGAACTTAGATGTTATGTAAGGTAATTAGTACCATAGAATCTACAAATAAAAATGGAATAACTAACTTGGAACAGAAAATAACAAGAACACATGAAATTAAAAAAATAATTTCATTATAATATTGAAGTAATAGTGATGAAGAAAAAATGCCATATAAATAATAACATGATCTTGGAAATACAACCAAGGATATTCTAAAGAATATAATATTCACAAGGAATATAATTTACAAAATTCAAAATATTGAATTCATAATTCTAGAAAACAATAACATACTTTTCAGGAATTTTTCCAAAAAATCTAAATAAATTGGTAAAGCCATGCCAAAACCAAATCAAGATTTTCTCATGGGTCTTATCCATGAATCAAGGGGTATATATGTATCCACCTATCACATAATAATTTCAATGAATTAATCAAATTAATGGGGTGAAACATAATCAAATAATAATTTTTATTGGAAAAATAATATAAAAAATTGTAATACATACACTAATCAATACACATAATCATAACTTATTGAGAGTAAAATGTCGAATGAAAATAAAATTTTAGATCCATAGTTTAATTGAACATCAATAATTTTTATAAATAAATTTTATTATATAAATAATAATTTTCCTTAGTTTTTCATAAGAAAAATAAAGGGATGATTTCATTGATGAATGTAAATACATTCATGTGGTCCCTATAAGAATTTTCCTAAAATAAAACCTATTAGTTTCTAAATTCTCCATCTAAAAATGTATTAAATTACATTGAATATAATTTTAATTTTAAATAACAATTTGAAATATGTAATAAGAGAATTAAAAAATTAACTATTCGATATGGTGGAATATTATGTTTGTTCTATACACATTAAAATAATGATTCTATTTACATTTTGGTAATTTCAAAATGGGAATTTTATTGAAAATTTCAGTAAGATTATATCCATATGAGATAAATAAAGTCGGATTCTATTAAAAACATTTTCTCTTTAAAATTTAGTTCCAATTAGTAAGAAAATAGTTCTATAATTTGATAATTTTCACAAATAAACAATAGTTAATAAAATATATTAAAAATAATATTAGAATATCAAAATAATTCTCTTATGGGAGTAACAATTTTAAAAAATCACGTATAATGATGAGATTATGATATAAACCCATATCACATTAGTAAAATCTGAATCATAAGTATCATAAAAGAAATGAAAAAGTTGAACAATTAAATGAAATTATGAAAAATATATTCCAAATATAACTATAAAAAATTGTAGTATATGAACCAAATAATTTAAATAATATGTTAATAGGGAATTTTCAATACCAAATGTACAAGTGGGACATGAAACACTTACCTCTTGTCCCATTCACATAATACATGTCTTTACCACCTATATAGTGTTTATAATAATGTAAATAATTTATAAAATAACAATATATAAATATTTTTTATATCATATATTATACTAATATATCATTTTAAAAGTGTTTGTAAATATTTATTCATTATTCTCACTGTTTCAAGATTTAATTTCTTAGTTTTCTCATGCACTTTGTGTCATGAGTGTTCTGGTTCAAGAGTATATGATATATATTTCTAATATAGAATGATAATATTGTTATAAATATAGGAAAAAATTATATTAGGAAGATTTTTATATTCTTTTATGATTTTAGGACATGTAATATGAATCTCATCACATCATGAATATAGTAGGTCATATGTCAACCAATAGAAATGATATAATTCTCTAATGAGTAAATGTTTAAGGATTCAGTTGATATATTAATTTTTTAGAATAAATATAATTTCAAATATATATCTTATTTTCTTTAATATTATACTTATTATATTCAATTTATAATGTTTGTGGATGAAAAGCCACATCACTTGGTGGGGTGGTAGTCCACTATACACAAGAGCGATGTTATCATATTTGAAACGAAATGTAATGAAAAAATATAAATGAGATATTAAAATTACATAATTATAATAATATCATAAATATTATATACATATAGTAAATACATCATTATATCATCTAGTATGGTTGGTGATGGAAAATTGACTACATCTATTCCCAAAGAGTTAGTCTGATGTATACAAAATCAATGATTTATTTTCCAATTTGATAGAAGTTGAGATAATTTTTTCATTTAATTAACTTAATAACATAATATTATTTGTGATATAGTATTTTTAATTTTATTTTATGTTTTTACCAATAATTTTGGGTGGAAAATTAGTAATGAAAATGAATGAAATTTCTTGTGCAAATTAAATTTTCTATGATAATCCTCATTTAGATCTCCACTAAAAGACACCAGGGATGGTATTTTTGGTGGGAAAAAAGCTTTAAAATATTATATTGATTCTAGGGAGATATTTTTGGAGTTTTATTTCAATAAAAATGAATTTATGGAAATTAAATTTTGTGGGGAGGTAATCCCCATTTAAGTGGGAAAAGTGAACCCTCTTTGAATGTACATGGAAATTTCTCAAAATAATCCAAATAAATAAATACATTTAGATGAAAAAGAATCCAAATTACCATATTATAAATTTTTTGATATGATAAGGTTGAAATTATTTCATGAAATTATATTTGGACATGTTTTATGTCATTTATACACTTATATATTTAGTTTAAACACTTTGGAACACATTTTTACCACTAATGTCGTAATTAATTTCCACCATTATGAAAAATAATTTTGGAAAAAATTAAGTTGAAATTAATATATTTTAGAAATTATGATTATTCATAATATGGAATATATTTTTGTAAATTATATTATTTTAAATTTAATAAAAAATTTAAAATTATACCCATAGACACGATGTAAAAGTGTTTTGTGTAACAGAAAATTCTCATAATGATAGAATGTTTTATAATCAAAACTCAAAATGAAATTGATTAAAATATATTAATTAGTTAAATTATAATATATTTGAACTAATTTTACATTAAATAAGTATAAAAACATAATTTGTCATTGTTAATATTTAAATGAAATGACAATTTTTAGTAACTATCATTATTATTCACCATTCATCAGAAATTAATAATTTTATAAAAATCACAAAATTTAATTCGAATATAATTTGGATATGATGTCATAAATAATGATTTCAATTCTATTTATAAAAGAATAATAATTTTATTTAACATAAATCTATATTATGTGTTAAAGGAGTCGATAAACTAACATTTATAAAAATATAGTTTTATAAAAAACATTTCTATTACTATCAAATGATTATGATATTTTGTTAATCAATAGATGTCCATAGAAATTGTTTTATAGATTTATATGATATAAATGATTCTTAATTAATTTAATAATATTCCAAAATTCCATGATTTATCTAGGTTTTAATATTTCTGTATAATTAATAATATTTTAATAAAGTATATTGTATCGTTTAATCTTGTTGTTGCATGCATGACCTGAAATTAAAGAGATTAAACATTATTTAAAAAAATACATATTATCAAGACTTGAGTTTTTTAATTTATAGGATAATATTTGTGTATCATTTTCATGTTATCTATTGAATATGATGATCATATTTTCTAAAAAATCAGAGTATTACAGTAAAACCGTGAGATTTTAAAATAGGAATATTATATTTGATAGCGTATAAAACAAGTAACATCACAGAAAAATATTATGTGATACATATTATTTTAATATGACTTGTATAAACATGAAAATGAATTGGTGGTTCATTAAAATATTGACATCTTTTGGAGAAAAATATAAGATTAATATTTAATAAAAACGTGTTGATTAATTAGAAATAAATGTGAACACAATTTTTATTAAGGAATTTTCATTATTCAAAAATACATTTTCATAAAAATGATTTTAATTGATTTATTAAACAAATAATTTTATTATATGGTTGAAAATGTAAGAAATTTTTTTATTAAAAAAATAATAATTTTGAAATCAATAGATGAAAATTATCTTATAGTGAACTGTTTTATATTTTTCTGAAAAGATGTATTTTAATTGAGTAGTTAAAATTAAATCATTTTCAAAAATTTCCTTTTCTAATGATTACATTATGTAATTTAAAAGTAAAAATATATTTCTAATTAATTCGTACTGTTATATATTATCCATTTTAATTGTAACAATATAAATAAATTCATGTGAATTATAAATATTAATTATTTTGGAATAGGATTTGTTTTGTTCATAAAAATATATTTTTTTAAAAAAATTCAATTTCATAATGTTTATCGATTTTAATTAATTAAAATAACCCAAAATATGAAATGATTAAATTTATATGTACATTATATATATAGGAATTAAAATTCATAAAATGAATAGTAAATTTAATATAGCTAATGAAAAATATAATTTTCTATAAAAATAAATTCTTAAAAAACTACATTTGACCACCCTTACAGGTTGTCACGACCCGACCCATACAAGGGATACATCTGAAACTACCCCGAGCTCGTCTGCATAGGCAATGCACTGGCGACCAGATTTAAAGGCACAAAAAACTAGGGGAGACCTTTTCATAAGAAACTCCACTCACACACCCAACCATCTCAAGGAAAAGTTGTAGAGAATGAAAAATTATGATACACAACTACTATAAAATAGAAAACAAACATATATTCATTAACCTATAATTAGTATAGAAAATTATAGTTGAATGGGAAAGGGGAAATTTTCACACCTAACCAGAAAAGTGACATAACACAGCTATATGTGAAAAAGTAAAATAGTTGGGAGAGTCCCTATGTTGAATCTTAATCTACGACCCCCACACACGGTCCAAGAACCTTGTATCCACAACTCCTCTAATGTCACAATCTACATTTCCATCTTCTAAAATGGCACAAAATGTGTGGAAAAAGATAAATCATTGGTGAGAATAAAAATACTCACAAGAATGCCTTGCAAGCTCGTGGGAGTATCAATAGAAGAACTAAATACGGAAGAGTTTGATAAATATAACTGAAAAATATGACAGATGTAGGGAGATATTACCTAATAAGATGACACCAATAGTGATATGAAAGTTACAATAAAAAATGTGCAACTCAACCCCACAAAGTAGTGAAGTAAGCTCCTCCAAACACAGCAATCTAGAAATGGTGAGAATATAAACTTCTCGACGAGCCTTCTCTACTTATTGAAATAGTGTAGAGTCATCCAACCATGTGAATCATTCCACAAAAATCACGCAGAATACCTCAAACGTCTCCACCTATCTTAAAGAGTGTATCTACGACTAGAAGAGTGATTAATAAAAATAGGATACATATGCGCATTAAAAGTCTCCAAAATGAGTGTTAAGGCGATATCCATCTCATATGATCAGCATTGGAAATGTGATTCACCGAAAGTTCTAGATGTAACCATCATTGACTAACATCCCACATGTTTTCTCCAAGATGTATGTCAATGGTACTAAATAACCACATCATGATATTTTCTAGTTTGGGTGGGTATATCTCTCCTACACAGTTTTAGGTTACATCACAAGGATGCATCATTGTTGGAAAAGCGTCCCTCCTGCTTAAAATTATAATTTCTTTTTATACATTCCCTATCATTATTTCACAGTCAATAGGGAATATCTTAAAGGTCAAGGACCCATCCTTATCCCGGCTGGAGGGTACTAATTGACATCTGGTGTCCATACCATTTTATGTTAGGGGGGATCATCACTCGTAAGTCAATGGGCACACACTGCCTATCCTAGCTAGATGGTACTACCCATATAGAGTCATTAATGGGTCCCACTACCTAACACAGTTGATGTGAATCCTGGAAATATCAACTTTTTCCACCGCCCAACCCATCCTGAGGTAACCCCGAAACTCCCATAAAATACCACTTCCCAGCCCAGCTGGATGTGATCCCAGAACTACTCTAGCCATCCGTACTAGATGGTACATCCTGGAAAAGCATCGAGGAACACTGGTCATCCAAACTGGATGGTACCTCTCAGAAAATAATTGAAGAACCCTGGTCATCCATACTGTATGGTACCTCTTGGAAAAGCACTTTGCTATAGTCATCAGTTTTCACCTCAGATAAGAATCACACCCATAACATATCTCATTGAAACTCCTAATCCAATATGGAGGGAAAATTTTTATTCTACAAGGAAAAAATCCGGATATGCTATACACATGAGAAAATCCTTGTCCAAAAAAAGAGATTCGTGAGAGAGTAGATTCTTAAAGTGGTACATGTCATGTTTGGGGCCCACACATCATGTGTCCCCACCATATCTCCTTGTCTTGTACATAACCCTTCCCATGTAATAAATTGTGAACAATTACCCCTAGCCATGGCAACATACACCCAAATAACATGACACTCGTAATCATTAGGCTGACGAGTGCTTAACGCATGTTTTTTATCCCAAGGTCCAAAAGCGTAATTATATTGATACACGACTAATAACTCAAGAAATTTTACCCTCATCTCTTCTCACATCTTCTCCACTCACACAATAATTAGGATTAACAAATGTCATTGGTTCTCTACAAACATGTCATAATGATCATTCATAGATATTCCTTTAATGTGTCACTATTTAAGGAGAAAACACACAAGGCTTTTTAAGTTCAAATGTATATCAACATTGCAATCCTCACAGAAAAAGACATATAATGGACTTATTATTCACCCAAAATATTCATCTGATGTAATATTCAAATGTATCTATATTTTACTTGAATGATTTTCCATGTTCCCCACACCTCTGTAAAGACCCATAAAATTCAATGGAAATTTTTTCTTAATTTTCTTTGGAATTTTACAAGAACGCGGTTTCTGACGGCACCTGATTCCGAGGCCCGGAGTGCCCGGAATCTATTTTCGAAGTTTGGCTCGGTTACGTTCAGTGAACGAACGAGCGGGAATTTCTAACTTTTGATCTGGTGCTCGGAATTGAAATCCGAGGACACCGATGAACTCGTAGCGCCGATTTTTGCTTAAGGAGACCTTTTCCGAGGTTGCGTTTTATGCGGAATGAAAGTTAGTTTTGGGAAAAATTATAAGAAGTTAAATAAAAATGTGGAAACACTTTTTTTTAACTTGTTGGTTAACTTCTCCCAAAGGGAGTTAGGGGTGGGACCCACACCCACTTAACCACCCTTGAGAGGATTAAGTGTGGTGGGGCCCACACGAACCCTAACTCTTCACCTTATTTTTTTTAAAACTCCCTTAAACTCCTATTTTAATGAACTTGACAAATTTGGTTATTAAATGGGTTGAGTTGTTTAATTTCGAACCTTTGAAATTCAAATTGTTTTTTGTGTGAATAAAATAAGCCTTATCTTATTTTATTTGTGTTGGTCTCCTTATCCATCTTGAGAGGTTTTGAAGAATTCTCTCCATCTTCTTCAAACTTTGACGAAGAACGCGAAGAACATTCGGACATCGACAGAGAACGCCACGTTCTCGGGAACCGTCTTCCGCGACGCCATACCCGTGAAACCGACGACGTCTTCTTCCGCGTCATCTCTTCTACGACGATTTCCCGTGAAGAAATCATCGTCAATGAACTTCGAATCCTTGCTTCATGACATCGACGTCCTTCTTCCGTGACGCCGACCACCGCGACGCGTCTTCTGCGGGTCATTGATGATCATCGTTCTTGAAACCGAGGTAGGGGTTTGTTGTTGATTATTTATTTATTCTCATTCTTGGTTCTAGCATGTCAAACTTGAGGATAAATGTTTATGTGTTATCGTCTAACGAGAGGGGGGCCGGACATCACAAACACGGCCGAATCCCCCCTCCCTTGTTCTTGAATATTATTATTTTCTTGTGGATGAACGAGATGGCGTGGTGCCGTCGCACCACGCGGGAATCACACGGAAAATATTGCGCGGCGCCGTCGCGCCGTGCCGTGGAAAGATTATCATGAACGCGACGCCATCGTGCTTCGTCGAAGGAAACCAAAGTCGCCACGACCGGAGCGGGGCCGCGACTGAGTGGCGCGGCGCCGTCGCACGGCGCCGGACGAGGAAGGCCGCGGCCGGTTCCGGGCCGCGGCGGAACGAGAAGACCTGCGGCTAGCCGGGCCACCGGTGTCGGAAGCCGGAAAGGGGACCGGCCTTGCCGGTCCCGTTGAGGAAGGATTGGCCGGCCAAGTCGGGCCGGCCGGAAGGGAGAAGAACCAGGGGAATTAATTCCCCCGGATGGCCAAAACCGGCCCCCCATAATGGGGGGGGGGGGCGGTTACACCGAGGGGGGGCTGCGCCCCCCCATTTTTCTCAAAGACAGGACCCCACGTGAGGGGGGCCGTTTGATCCGAGGCGCGGCATCCAGCCGCGCCGCCAGCAGGGACTGCGCCGTCGGCCGGACCGCGCCGCCGGCCGGACCGCGCCGTGGCACCGCCGGACCGCGGTGCCGTCCGGGACGGGTCGGGCCCGGGTTGGGTCGACCCGGTTCGGGTCGGCCCAGTTCGGGACGACCCAGGGGGGGTCGGGCCGGGTCGACCCGGACCAGGACCCCCCGTTTTCGAATCGACTTCGGTCTTTTGCCCATAACATGAGTTGCGGACCTCCGTTTGATGAACAGTCAGTGGAGATGCGATCCTTGGACCGAGACAATCGATTCAGTATATCTCACTCAATGTTTCATAATACTTTTAGTTCTTCCGGGTTGGTTCGTACACGAAACCAACCAGGCCTTCGGAGCGGAAACACTCATATCTTGAACTACGGACGTCCGATTGACGTGTCGTCAGCTTTGTTGTGTTCCTCTTAGTGAGTCGGATCTTTTGGAATACTCCGCCTGAGGTTTGGATGCAGGTGGAGTACGGTTGGGTTGGTTTTGCCTTAAAAACCAACCGAGCCCTTGGGACGAAAAAGCCAATAACTCTCAGACCGGGCGTCTGATTGACGCGCAGTCTGTTACGTTGAGTTCCTGTTGGCGATACGGATCTTTTGGATACATCAACTCTGGACTTTGTGACAGTTGATGTATCAGCCTCTCGGCTCGTGGAGTGGACCCTCCCGAACGAGCTTTTTGGGTGCGGGAACCCTAGTGCTGGCTGCGACTGCTACTATGATGACGACGATTGTCCAGGGATCCTCAGTGGACTGCGACGATGAAGACAGCTGGTCTTGTATCCTATGTGGGTCCCAGCATAGATGATTCAATACTGGTCTTGTATCCTATGTGGGTCCCAGTATAGATGAATCGATAAAGACAGCTGGTCTTGTATCCTATGTGGGTCCTAGCTGTGCTGATCTTGTATCCTATGTGGGTCCCAGCTTAGATGATTCAATACTGGTCTTGTATCCTATGTGGGTCCCAGTATAGATGAATCGATGAAGACAGCTTGTCTTGTATCCTATGTGGGTCCTAGATGTGTTGGTCTAGTATCCTATGTGGGTCCCAGTATAGATGAATCGATGAAGACAGCTGGTCTTGTATCCTATGTGGGTCCTAGCTGTGCTGGTCTTGTATCCTATGTGGGTCCCAACTTTGATGATTCAATACTGGTTTTGTATCCTCTGTGGGTCCTAGCATAGATGAATCGATGAAGACAATTGGTCTTGTATACTATGTGGGTCCCAGCTTAGATGATTCAATATCTATGTCTGATCATCTCTTTCACCTTATCGATGATGTATACCTGTGTGAGATGAATCTTGTTGCTTCCTGTGTGGATTGTGTTGTGCTATCCTGTGTGGATTTTGTTTTGCTTTCCTTTGTGGAATACGTATACTTTCCTATGTGGAATGAGTTGTACTTGGGCTCGGAGGATGGAGCGTATTGGAATTGATGACTTAGGTATATGTATGGGAATATACCTAAGCAGTGTCGATTGTTACTTTGTGATTGTATCTTCCTTTGTGGTTTATCCTTTGTGGATTTTGGGAGACCTTCAGGGGTCTCAGGGCCCCTACTGAGTAGCTTATACTCACCCCTGCACGGGCTATGCCCGCACTACGTTGTGTTGGTTGCAGACGACGGACAGCGTTGATCGTGGCTGAGGCTTGTCGAGCAGAACGGTACCTGGAGGTGGACCACTGGGCAGGACGTGCCCGGAGCGGACGGCGGGACAGAAGGAGCAATGGAGCTATCTGTACCCACCCTTCAGGTGGGATTTCCAGTGGACAGCTCGGTGTAGCGTCTTTTTCTTTACAGTTGTTGTTTTCCCTTTCGAGTTGTACTTTAATTTCAGTTTGGGTTTGTATACTGGCCCATTTACTTTTCCGCACTTTCAGTTGTACTCTGCTTTTACTTAGTGTTTAATTTTCCGCTTTCTTAATCTGTGGTGTTTGTTTAATTTTCAAAGGCAATGCCTTCCCTTTTTACTAGGATTTACGCCTTGGTACTAGTCTCCAGCCCCTGGCCTATGGAAGGCGGGCTTGGGGTAGTCACGGCACGGGCCCCGAGGGCGGGTCGTGAAAAATTGGTATCAAAGGAGTTCGGTTATACAGTCAACTCTAATCATTTCTATGTGAAGCAATAATGTTTAGCGTATTGAGTGTGGTTATCAGTCCAGGGAGTCCAGTGTTGTTGCGGCGGCCGACGTATCTGTACACCAGGACCCTGACTACTGATTTTTGACTTAATGGACGAAAACATTGATTGCGTGTGTGTTTCAATGTTTTCTTTGTGATTACTTTATATCAGCTGACCATGTATACTGTTCTGACCCAGGAGCACCTGTTTCCTTTTCAGGATAGCCCCATGACGGCAGCTAGCTATGGTTCCGAGAGTCGAGCATGACGACAGCCCACCGAGCGACGAGGCCTCGGTGCAGGGCCCTTTTTCAGCAGTGGCACCGGCGGTAGCTCTACCCGTCGAGCCACCGATGCTTCCAGCACTATCTGTTGACGATGCACGTCGCCTTGGAGCACTGCATGAGTTCTAGCGCCAGCGACCGCCTAGGTTCCATGGGGAGACGGACCCCCAGGAAGTAGAGGACTAGCTGGAGGCAGTGGTACGAGTTTTTAGGCTAGTGAGGACACCTGCAGACCTCATGGTGATCCGCGCTGCGAGCCTACTGCACAAAGCAGTGGGCCGATGGTGGAGCTTGATGCTCCAGGTGCACGATGAGGCATCTCTAATTTGGACGGACTTTGAGAGCCTCTTCCGCTTGGAGTTCGTCCCAGCCCCCTTTGTGCGGTGCGTATCCATGAGCTTCTTCAGCTGCGGCAGGGCAGCATGACAGTAGCCCAGTACTCGACGAGATTTACTGATCTCTCGCGCTACTCCACAGATATGGTACGAGACCCGATATTCCAGGCCCGAACCTTTGAGCAGGGACTTAGGCATGAGATCAGGGCTTCGATGATCTCCCTCAACATTCCGACGCATGAAGAGGTGTTGTGGAGAGCCCTTATAGTGGAAAGTTTTCTCGTCGAGCAGGCTCCAGTGACAGGGCCCTCCGCAGGACGGCCCATAGCAGGGTCTTCTGCAGTTGGCAGTAGACATGTGACGCATAGGTCCAAACGAGCCAGACCATCAGATGGGCAGACACTGGATGAAAATTCGGTTGTGCGGGGCACACGAAGGAGAGCCAGCTACACGAGGGGCAGGCATTTCTATGCATGCAGCGGGCAAGGTCACATGGCTCGAGACTGCCCGACTCGTCCTACAAATGAGAAACAGGTGGTAGAGGGACCTCCCAGACAGAGGTTCGGCCATGGAGGTCCGCAGACTGCAGGCGGACGAGGCAGAGGAGCCGGCTGAGCAGCAGATGGTGGGCGACACTTCGAGGTGTTGCCACCACCACCACCTAGTGGTCCGCCCCGACCGCAGGGAGTTGGTGGACATGGGAGAGCTCAGCTTCAGGCAGCTGAGGCCTTCGATCATGGAGCTCTGGGAGCAAATGGACAAGAGCGGAACTAGTGGATACGTCTTTTGTACTTCTTGTTCCTTGTTGCTATTGTGTAGCATCTTTATAATATGAGCTGCAATAATAAAAGACGCATACCATTGTGATGTTTTCATTCATTTCCTCTTTTGTGTTGTTACTAAGAGGTTCCAGTTTTGACTGTTGACTGGACCCTCACTTCTGAGACATCTACTGGAGGAGACCCAATTACCACACACTAAAGCCGACAGTGTGACTCAACCCTTGGAGGCAAAGTAACAGTTGGATCTCTTGGTAGTAGCGTCGAGGCCTTACGACATGATCCTTGGTATGGATTAGTATCATCCATGTCATGATTGACTGTATTAGGCAAATAAAGTGGTTCATCCAAGGGATGAGACCGGATTTCTCTTAATCGGCAAAGAAGAAATCATAGCAGCTCTTGTGGGACCATAGGTGGTCCAGGCCACGACAGAGAAGGTCCAGGTCATCCAGGAGCGGATGAGGACATCTCAGATCCGGCAGAAGTCATACGCTGACAGGAGGCGGAGGCCACTAGAGTTCGAGGATGGCGACCACATCTTCTTGCGGGTCTCACCTCTACGTAGTATACGGAGATTTGGCCGAGGCGGCAAGTTATCTCCGTGCTTCATCGGACCCTTCCAGGTCCTCAACAGGATTGGTGAGGTGGCTTATCACCTGGCTCTACGACCTCAGTTGCACCGAGTGCACGACGTCTTCCACATGTCTCAGCTAAGGAGATACGTGCACAACCCGACGCACATCATTAACCATGGGGAGCTTGACGTTGATGATGGGGAGACTTTTACGGAGGTCCCGGTGGAGATAGAGGATCGACAGGAGCAGGTCCTAAGTGGGAGATCGATTCCTCTTGTGCGCTTCAGATGGCAGCACGGGAACCTCCAGGAGAGCACATGGGAGCGGGAGGCTCAGATGCGTGCTCAGTACCCTCATTTTTTTCCTTAGTTTTTGATGTATCTTTACGGGGATGTAAATCCCTGAGGTGGGAGTAATGTAAAGACCCGTAAAATTCAAGGGAAATTTTTTCTTAATTTTCTTTGGAATTTTACAAGAACGCGGTTTCTGACGGCACCTGATTCCGAGGCCCGGAGTGCCCGGAATCAATTTCCGAAGTTTGGCTCGGGTACGTTCAGTGAACGAACGAGCAGGAATTTCTATCTTTTGATCTGGTGCTCGGAATTGAAATCTGAGGACACCGATGAACTCGCAACGCCGATTTTCGCTTAAGGAGACCTTTTCCGAGGTTGCGTTTTATGCGGAATGAAAGTTAGTTTTGGGAAAAATTATAAGAAGTTAAATAAAAATGTGGAAACACTTTTTATTTTTAACTTGTTGGTTAGCTTCTCCCAAAGGGAGTTAGGGGTGGGACCCACACCAACTTAACCACCCTTGAGAGGATTAAGTGTGGTGGGGCCCAGACGAACCCTAACTCTTCACCTTCTTTTTTTTAAAAACTCCCTTAAACTCCTCTTTTAATGAACTTGACAACTTTGGTTATTAAATGGGATGAGTTGTTTAATTTTAAACCATTGAAATTCAAATTTTTTTTTGTGTGAATAAAATAAGCCTTAGCTTATTTTATTTTGGTTGGTCTCCTTAGCCATCTTGAGAGGTTTTGAAGAATTCTCTCCATCTTCTTCAAACATTAACGAAGAACGAGAAGAACATTCGGACATCGACGAAGAACGCCACGTTCTCGGGAACCGTCTTCCGCGACGCCATACCCGCGACACCGACGACGTCTTCTTCCACGTCATCTCTTCCGCAACGATTTCCCGCGATGAAATAGTCGTCAAATAACTTTGAATCCTCGCTTCACGACATCGACGTCCTTCTTCCGTGACGCTGACCACTACGACGCGTCTTCCGCGGGTCGTTGACGATCATCGTTCTTGAAACCGAGGTAGGGGTTTGTTGTTGATTATTTATTTATTCTCGTTCTTGGTTCTAGCTTGAAAAACATGAGGATAAATTTTTATGTGTTATCATCTAACGAGAGGGGGGCCGGACCACACAAACACGGCCGAATCCCCCCTCCCTTGTTCTTGATTATTATTATTTTCTTGTGGATGAACGAGATGGGGTAGTGCCGTCGCACCACGCGGGAATCACACGGCAAATATTGCGCGGCGCCGTCACGCTGCGCCATGGAAATATTATCATGAACGCGACACCGTCGCGCCGCGTCGAAGGAAAACAAAGGCACCGCAGCCGGAGCGGGGCCGCGGCGGAGGGGCGCGGTGCCGTCGCACCGCACCGGACGACGAAGGTCGCAGCTGGTTCCGGGCAGCGGCAGAATGAGAAGACCGGCGGCTAGCTGGGCCGCCGGTGTCGGAAGGCGAAAAGGGGACCGGCCTTGCCGGTCCCGTTGAGGAAGGACCAGCCGGCCAGGTCGGGCCGACAGGAAGGGAGAAGAACTGGGGGAATTAATTCCCCCGGCTGGCCAAAACCGGCTCCCCATAATGGGCGGGCCACAGTTACACCAAGGGGGGGCAGCGCCCCCCCCCGTTTTTCTCAACGACAGGCCCCCACGCGAGGGGGCCGTTTGATCCAAGGCGCGACATCCAGCCGCGCCGCCAGCAGGGAAAGGCGGGGGCTTTGCCCCCCGCGCTTGGCACCCGAGCGGCGCCCCGGCCGCGCCGCCGCGCCGGACCGCGCTGCCGCGCCAGACCGCGTAGCCGGCCTGGCCGGGTCGGACCCGGGACGGGTCGACCCGGTTCGGGCCGACCCAGGGGGTCGGGCCGGGTCGACCCGGACCCGGACCCCCCGTTTTCGAATCGACTTCAGTCTTTTTCACATAACATGAGCTACAGACCTCCGTTTGACGAACCGTCAGCGGAGGTGTGATCCTTGGATCAATACTGTCGATTCGGTATATCACACTCAATATTTCGGAATACATTGAGTTCGTCCGGGTTGGTTCGTACACGAAACCAACCGGGCCTTCGGAGCAGAAACGCTCATATCTTGAACTACAGACGTCCGATTGACGTGACGTCATCTTTTTTGTGTTCCTCTTAGTGAGACGGATCTTTTAACATACTCCGCACGAGGTTTTGACGCAGGTGGAGTACGGTCGGGTTGGTTTTGCATTAAAAACCAACCTGGCCTTTAGGACGAAAATGCCAATAACTCTCAGACCGGGCTTCCGATTGACGCGTCGTCTGTTACGTTGAGTTCATGTTGGCGATACAGAACTTTTGGATACATCAACTCTGGAATTTGTGACAGTTGATGTATCAGCCTCTCGGCTCATGGAGTGGGCCCTCCCGAATGAGCTTGCTGTGTGCGGGAACCCTAGTGCTGACTGCGACTGCTACTGTGACGACGACGATTGTGCAGGGATCCTCAGTGGACTGCGACGATGAAGATAGCTGGTCTTGTATCCTATGTGGGTCCTAGCTGTGCTGGTCTAGTATCCTATGTGGGTCCCAGATTAGATGATTCAATACTGTTCTTGTATCCTATGTGGGTCCTAGCTGTGCTGGTCTTGTATGCTATGTGGGTCCCAGTATAGATGAACCGATGAAGACAGCTGGTCTTGTATCCTATGTGGGTCCTAGCTGTGCTGGTCTTGTATCCTATGTGGGTCCCAGCTTAGATGATTCAATACTGTTCTTGTATCCTATGTGGGTCCTACTATAGATGAATCGATGAAGACAACTGGTCTTGTATCCTATGTGGGTCCTAGCTGTGCTGGTCTTGTATCCTATGTGGGTCCCAGCTTTGATGATTCAATACTGGTCTTGTATCCTATGTGGGTCCCAGTATAGATGAATCGATGAAGGCATTTGGTCTTTTATCCTATGTGGGTCCCAGCTTATATGATTCAGTATCTATGTCTGATCATCTCTTTCACCTTATCGATGATGTATACCTGTGTGAGCCGAATCTTGTTGCTTTCCTGTGTGTATTGTGTTGTGCTATCCTGTGTGGATTTCGTTTTTATTTCATGTGTGGAATACGTATACTTTCCTGTGTGGACTGAGTTGTACTTGGTCTCAGAGGTTGGAGCGTATCAGAATTGATGATTTAGGTATATTTATGGGCATATACCTAAGCAGTGTCAGTTGTTACTTCGTGATTGTATTTTCCTTTGTGGTTTATCCTTTGTGGATTTTGGGAGACCTTCAGTGGTCTCGGGGTCCCTACTGAGTAGCTTATACTCACCCCTGCATAGGCTATGCCCGCACTACGTTGTGTTGGTTGCAGACGAAGGACAACGCTGATCGTGGCTGAGGCTTGCACAGCAGAACGGTACCAGGAGGTGGAACACTGGGCAGGACGTGCCCGGAGCGGACGGCGGGACCCGAGGAGCAGGGGAGCTATCTGTACCCACCCTTCAGGTGGGATTTCCAGTGGACAGCTCGGTGTAGCGGCTTTTACTTTACATTTGATGTTTTCCCTTTTGAGTTGTACTTTACTTTCAGTTTGGGTGTGTATACTGGCCCATTTACTTTTCTGCACTTTCAGTTGTACTCTGTTTTTACATAGTGTTTACTTTTCCGCTTGCTTACTCTGTGGTGTTTGTTTACTTTTCAAAGGCAATGCCTTCCCTTTTTACTGGGATTTACGCCTTGGTACCGCTAGCCCCTGGCCTATGGAAGGAGGGCTTGGGGTAGTCATGGAACGGGCCCCGAGGGCGGATCGTGTCCCCTCAGTCTTGAAAAAAATTATATGAATCATTCCATTGCAATCATCATGAAAAACACATGAAAATGACTACTTTTTTGTCTGAAATGGATAACCATTGAAAAAAATTATTTTCACCAAAACATATTTGAACCATCTCTCATGGGGTATGCACCTTAACATTGGTTTAAAATCATAAAATATTTCTTGGAATATCTAAACGAAGACAGGTTTTTTTCCACTAATAAAGGCACAACAAACAGACACCCCGTTTAAAATGTAGGTATGAAACATGTTATATGAATAATAACAAATATTTTTTTATTATTAATCATTAGTAATTCCTATAAACATGAAATCAAAACAAGTAATAAAATTCATAACCTGATCTTAAAATATCCTTCTCGACTTCAGGTCTGTAGCACCTCTGACAGCGCATCAAATTGACTTCCGATATTAGAAATACGTCTGAAAGAAGTGTATGAAAATAATAATAATTATATTATTATTATTATTATCAAAAGATTTCAATTACCCACCACCGACCCTATAAAAATAGATATCCAAAAACCTACTCAAATGGTCACTCCCAACTGAAAGATCATATGGCCATAAGTGGCACATGAATTAGAGTCCAATATCAAAAGATACAGGCATTTAAAAAATCTGGGCCCGAAACTATCTAGACCTTCCCAGTCTAGAAAGTCCACCACATTTGGACCAGCCCACACTGGCCAGAATGGCCTGTCTCACCGTGAACGAGTCGTGCGGCCAACATGCACTTCGTTACCCAGTCGACTGGCCTACTTTTTCCATCACAACCCACCAACATCAACAAACCCTTGTGGCCAGTCCTCATGTTGTCCCCACATCCACATAAGAGGCCCACACCCTATTGGTCTCTGTCCCCCTCCATCACTTATTGAACCCAGCGACCTGGGTTACCACTTCGATCCATCCACATGACCTGCCATGATAGCAGCTTCACTTCTCCGACACCCCACTCATCGGCTCGCCGTCCCGATGCACATGCATGATGCCTTAGTTAATGGTCCATCGTCCAGCTTCAGATTGACCAGCCTCTCCTCAGATGACTTATATGTGCCACCTCAGACAACTGTCGTGTGCTGCCTCAGCTCTGGGATGCTCTGTAGTGCCTCCCCCTATGGTCACCACATTCCACCGCAGTCATCCATCATGGTCCGGTTGTCCCTACCTCTAACCACCGCAAATTCACCATATTCCTGAAAATTATTCTCAGTCTATATTTGTGATCTATGTGATGAGGCCATTGAAGCTCCTAACATTTATTAGAAATCCTTTGACTATTTTACGTGTTTAATTATAAATTCATAAGATCCCAAATAATGGTTCAAGATCACAATGAAAAAAACATTATTTTTCATCATGGGTTGATGATAGTGTTCATGCGGCCATCAATGGATATAATAAAAACAAATAATCAAATTGTAAATGAAGGAATTTCAAATTTATTCATGAATTGGAACAAAAAATTAGAAAAAATCCAATATGGATTCATGCATTTATCACTATCAATTCGAATATCTCACATCATCATTTATCCACTGAATTTGTAGTGGAGATCACTCCCCTATCTGATTATGCACAATGAATAACATTCTTGATATGAGAACGAGTGAGTTTTTTCTTTAGAGACAAGTTTATTATGTTTTTTTCACACTAATGTAATCTCTTAACTCTATTTATTGGCCCTATCGCTCTATGTAGGAACTCTAATTTCTAACAAACCCTAATTTTACAACACACCTAATAAAATAACCCCATTCCAAACTCAACTGCGTTATCAAATTTCCACTCTAAAATCAAATTCAAATGTTATTTGGATTGAAATTCAAGATAAAATAATGAATTTTTTTTTTTATTTTACATTTTCCCCCTGTGTGGCATTTTTCACATAAGTATCGTGCAAAAAAATATTATAACCGGCTAGGGTAAACAACATGTTTTGGACTCAACCGAGTCCTCTGATTTCTAATATGAACTACCATTTGAAATATATATTTTTTCCAACATGTACATAGTAAAAAAGACATAATATTTTTCTACAATTTATTTCATGAACATCAGGCCATGGAATTTCACGTTTTCACATCGCCTTTCACTAGAAACATATATTAGAATATTCCAAAGTTATATGAGAAATAATTAAGGTATCTACATCATTCAATGTTTTTATATTTCTATCACCCAAAAGAAAAACAATGGAAACAACATGGGATACTAAGCTCTCCTCTAGATCTCCCTCTCTAATGAAAAATATTGGGAATTTCATTGCTGGCACAACACATGAACCAAATGGATGGTTCATCTTTGTAAATAGATCTTCTACTGAAAACGTGCGTAGAAATGCACACGTATATCTTTTGAGGCTGCATGTGGATGATTTCGTATGGACACTCTAGTTATTATGGTTATGGTAAGGTGGTAGGAAACCTCGTAATCTTCTTTCATGGTCCGAAACGTCCAGAAGATAATTGGGGGATAATTTAATTCTCCATACAAACCTCTACATCTCATTTCCCAAATAGAATCAATGTGTGTCCCTATAATAGATTCTCGTGATTCCCTCCATTAGAATATCCATTTTGTAAAACACACAATGATATCTAGTCACAACAGATTTAACATTCGATATCTCACAAATGGGAATTTCATTCATTCTTGGGAATCAAAAGAGTCTACACCGGCAACTAAAAATAAACTACACCCTCTTTCTCTACTAGGGTCAGCTATAGGGATTTAGACTACTCCGAAGCTTCCTGCACTAATTGAATGGGAAACATCCTTCTAAGGGCATCTACAAAAATGATTCCCAGTTCTAGAGTGTATAGGATCTTAATGTCATTTTCCTGCATGAAGTTCCACAAGCGTTGACATCTCATGTTCAGGTCCCTCTTGGTGGAGACGTACGTGAGGCATTGGTGACCTATAAAAACCATAATTGTTCTCCCAAAATGTATCATGTTACCATTTATGTGGTGAATAATAACTATTTTAGCACTGTATGGTGAGTCATGTAGTTTATTCATTATGTCTCAATCACCTCAACCTGTACTTGAAAACTTTTGTATCGAGTTTGACGTTGAGCATGGATAGTACAACGAATAGAGAAGGTGAAAAACCGCATCCAACGGCAAGAGGATAGACAAAAAAATTACACGGAATAACCGAAATTCCTTTTCCCCTAATCAAAGTAGTGTAATAACCAAAATAATCACTCTGTTGACCCCACTAGTGGCATCTCAAGAATAAAGGCGTATAGTAGAAAAACATTACTAGAAATTCTAGGACCTGCCCTGAAAATCCATTTCAAAACTCCACCTTAAATACACAATTCAGAGGGACTCATCCACTAAACCTCAATACTATATGAATTGGGTGGCATTAACACATCCTCATGGACTTTCATACGTTAAAATAATGTCTTAGTGGGGAAAGGAAAAATCTTCCTCGTGCATTCAGAGCCACGTTGAACTACACTAACATAGGGATAAACTGACACCTCACACCACCCTTGAAAATCCTCAAGCATTGCGAATAGAGAAAAGAGTTATTTACCCAATGTCAATCAAGATCAACTAGAAAAATTTGAAATGACACTAGGTGTATATCTTATTGTCTCATTCTCTTCATTATCATAGATTTCCAATGTTTGTTGTTGTCCATAGACCCAACTACCAGCTTCTTACGCCTGATGTGGGATGCCAGGCAGTTGTGGAAATACCTCACAATTTCTTAACCCACCTCTACCTCCTATTGATCCTCTACTAGTACCAAATCTCAAGGGACCACCATGATTATGGTCTTTTCTCTACCGTGGTTTACCAATTGCTTCCTGCTTGGCATTCTCATCTTGGCTATTCCAGTAGTATCATTCAATGTGACCTTTCCCACCATAATAATAACACCAAACCCCTACAAGCAATCCCAAAATTCTGTGATTCCAAAACCCCATATGATTGCATCCACAAGACTGATTATGGGGAATCCCCTTTTTTCGATATCTTGTTGACTAATGTTGGATTACCGTGGAAGACATTTCAGCTCTGTTGTGATCACTACCACATCTAGTTGTACGTAATCCTTATTAATAGAAGATTTATATCAGCAACACCTACTCTAGTACCCTCAATGTATGTGGGATACACAAGGTTACTATAATTGAACTTATCACTATGCAGAGTCCCTAACAAAAAATCTTTTCTTGAAAGTAACATTAATAGATCATGTCCGGAGAGTAGTGTGCTAGGTCCATGTACTTATTAAAATACTTAGTCACCACCATCCCTCCCAATTTCAAATTAAGGAGCTCCATAAGTCGAATGGAGCACCAGAAAAAGGGATAGAAATCCTCATGAAATAACTTCTATGAGTCGTATTATGATATTTCCAACACATCATGTATCTGAGTAACCAATATACACCTATGTATTGATACTCGGAGGAAATGGCTAGCTTCCAAAGCCCCCATATAATCTATTAGTGTCCATGAAATCCAGAAGATGTAGACCACTAACTGTAACCATTCATATACGTCCTAAGGGTTCAAATCACTGGAGAAATTCACTAGTATATGTCACTAGAACTCGTGAAGATCACTATGCATGTACATTTCATCAATATTATCTATTAGTGTTGTCTTCTACTCTAATGGTGGAGGGTATTATACATTCACACCAAGAGAAATGGGTATACAAGAACGTTCCTGATCTGAGGCCTCATCACTCAAAGTGTTTTCTTAATGAACCAGAGCTAGTATCCTGGCTTGTTGTCATCGCGGAGTCATCCAAATTGTTTTAATAGAGTACTGCAGTAAAATGATCATATATATATATATAAAATATAATGGGTGATGTCTCGATAAGGACTATCAATGTCACCATTCTGATGATGCATGAATAATTATTCCCCACAACAATGTCTCAGGGTTCTATGTTGACAAGTAGGTAATTAGTAACCTCATGAAGGGATATGTCAACTGCACATACCATAAATAGAATATATGTCCTGATATCCAACCTCGATACACTTAGATTATATTACCCTAAAACCAACCATGACCATTTTAAGAAAACATTCAAACACTTTCCCCTGGGGGAAACCACCTATGATAATATTTTTTTCACGACCCGACCCATTCTAGGGATCTGGCCACAAGTACCCCAATATGACCTCTATAAGTCATGGGATGGATACTAGGTCATAAAGTCCAAAAAACCATTGGAGGCCTTTTCCTATGAAACATTACACACATACACATGTAGAATACTCAATGAAAGAGTGTAGAGAAAAATATATCAATATTCAAAAATGCAATTAAATGGAATCCATTAAAATA
Source organism: Viscum album (assembly GCA_963277665.1). Classification (NCBI taxonomy): domain Eukaryota; kingdom Viridiplantae; phylum Streptophyta; class Magnoliopsida; order Santalales; family Viscaceae; genus Viscum; species Viscum album. The sequence continues at coordinate 1,268,335,616 of OY728159.1, forward strand.
TGAATTTCCCTATATTTGGTAAAAAAAGAAATGACAAAGGGTACTAGGAATAATACACACCCTACCAGAAAAGTGCCACAACCCATAAACAAGTCTTAATGTAAAATAGTTGGGAAAATTATTATCCTAAATCCCATGATAAAACCACCACACACAGTCTATGAATCCTGTATCCTTAGATCTTCTTAAGACATAATCAACATGTGTGTCATCTACATGGGAAATCCATATATGGGAAAAGAAAAAGATGCGGTGAGTATAAAAATCCACATTTGGATGACCCAATGGATCAAGGGAGTAACAAGAGAAGTACTAAAGAGGGGATCAATAGAGATATATAACCAAAGAATATGACATCAGCATTGATATATAATTTAATAAGATATTAGTAGTATAGATATACAAGGTATAATAAAAAAAGTTTATCTCAACCCAACAATGTAGTGATGTACGCTCATCCCAACAGGAGGATCATGAAATGCTGAGATAATGAACATCTCATCGAGTCATATCTTCCTAATGTAGATATGTAGACTCTTACAACCACATTAATCTAGACATGGAAGGAACATTTAATTCCACACGCATCTTCGCCTATCTTAAAAGGAGAGTATAAAAATCCCAATGAGTTGGGGTTTGAATCAGGATATATATGGTCAGTCAATGAAATAAAAATGGAAGGGTAAGGGGATCTACATATAGAAAGCTAAACCAAACAAAATTGAGTCACCAATAGTTCCAAAAGTAACCATCGATGCCTAGAATCCAACACATCTTAACTAAACTATAAGACAAAGGGACTCAATCACTATACCTTGATAATGTCAGCTTTAGGTATGTTTTCCTTACCCGTAGGGTTTTAGGTCGTATCACAAGGACGTGTCTTAGTGGGAAAAGAGTCCCTCATTATTGAAAGTATAAAGTCATATTAAACACACCTACTCACTATCTCATAATAGAGAGGTTGTGTGTCTAAGGTACAAGAACCATCCCAATCTCGGCTAGAGGGTTTTACTCATCATCATGTGTCAATGCAAAAATATGTATGGGGGTATCATCACTGAGAAGTTGACTGGGACCCAATGCCTAGCCCAGTTTGAGGGTACAACATGAAAAGAATCATCGATGGGTCTCATTTCCATAACCTGCATGTGGGAAGCACATAATTTTAAATGGATTCCATTACATAGCTCAGATAGAGGTAACCCCCGACCATCCACCGATGACCAATTCCAAGCCCATCAAAAGGTAACCCCGGAATTGCTCTGGCCATCCTTAGTAGATGTTATCTCTTAGAAAATCATTGATAAACACTGGTGATCCCTGCTATATGGTACCTCTAGAAAAATCCTTGAGTAACCCTGGATATCCCTAATGGATGATACATCTTAAAAAAGCATCAAAGAACACTGGTCATCTTAGTAGGATGGTATCTCTCAGAGAATCACACTACTACAGTTATCTGGTGTCTCCCCAGATATGTGTCACAATCATAAAATCTCACATCACAACTATTAAACCACTACGGAATGAACCATGACATTCTACATTGAAAACACTCAGTACATGATACAAGGCTTCCAAGATAAATATCCAAAAAAAGATATGTGTCAGATAGAATATTCTAAATGCGGTGCACGTCGCGTGTGGTGCCCAAATATCTGGTGTCCGTTCTTTATCGATGGGCTACGTAACTAATCCATATCTGATACTAAACTATGAAAATTACACTTAATCATGTCATCATTCTTCTGTAGAACACATCACACCAAGAAAAACGGTCGACGGGCCCATGATGCTTGTCGTTGATTCAGATAGTCAAAAACATAATAACGTTGGTACATCTAAAACCACTGAAGGAAATTTTACAGCATATATTTACAAATATTCTCAACTAAAAAATTTAAGATTATCTCAATCAATGGGTTCCCTACAAAAATTTCAAAAGGATATTCCCCCAATATTCTTGTAATTATTACACAATTATTTATATCAAGAACAAGTCCTCATAAGATCAAATGTATCACAGTCTTATGATACATTGAGAAAAACATTAAATATTGAGTAGTAATTCTCCCCAAACATACATCCAGTGACAAATTCACAAGTCTTGACATTTCTCTAAAATGATTTCATATGGTACCCACACATCAGACCTAAGTCAACTTATACTAATCACACCACTGTGATCCTTTCTAAAAAAACACGGAATGAACAACTCATTTATCTAAAATAAAGAACCAGAACAAAAAAGTTGTATTTCCCCGCAACACGTGTAATATAGCCCTCACAGGGACAAAACCTCCACATTTGTTTAAAATACCGAAATAGATCATGGAAATTTCACATGAATATAAGGGTCATGCCACTGATTAAAACACATATAAAAGAATTGTTGTTTAGAAGGTATGTCCGAAACAAGTTATATTAATGTTAATAAATATTTTTTTATTATTAAATATATGAATTTCATAAAAACCGAGAAATGAATCCAAGGATTAAAAGTCCTAAACTAATAAACCATGATCCTTCTCGGCAGTAGGGTCATATCACCTCTGGAAATGCATCAAATAGACATCGAATGAATGTTTTACATCTAAACGAACTGTCTGCAAATAATAATAATTATATTATTATTATTATTATTGAACTTTTGGGGTCACCCACCTTCATGCCTGAAAACGTAACCTCCCAAAACCACATGAAATATCCCAAATCAAGTCAAGGATCACATTTTCATAGATAACATGTGAATTTGAGGACCGTATAAAAATATACAGGCATTATAAGAATCAAGTCATGAATCATGGTGGACCATCCTGATCCAGCCGGTCCAACCCGTTGTCCCGACCTATGCTCCACTACCCAGTCTGCTAGCCAACTATTGGTGAGAATAACGCACCGATTCCAACCATCCCTCCTTGTCATTCCTCTTTCTTCCCCCCCGTTTATAGGTGGGAGACCCGCATCATGTGGGTATTTTTACCCCGCCATCCTGTAGTGATCCCCATGACATAGGTCACCACCTCAGTCTGCTTGGGTGACCTGCCACCACCACGGCCTTGTTCTACCAGTTCCCTACTCACCGTCTTTTCATCTCGCCCCATGCGCACTATTCCCTAGTCACTGATCTTCCATCATGCTCTTACCACACCAATCTCACCTCAGACAGCCAGCACATTTAAACTCAGATGCCCACCACGCGCCCCCTTGGCACTGTGATTCTATGTCGTGTGGCCCTCCACAAACCACCGCAACATCACCATTTGTTCAAAAAAATTGAGGCCATATTTGTGATCATTGAAATGCGGCCACCAAAGTGACTTTCACTGATCGAAAAACCATTGATTATTTGATGCACTCACTTGTGAACATCCAAAAACAAGAATAACGGTTGAAGATCATGAAGAAAAAAACATGATTTTTCAGCATGGGTTGATGGTCGTGTTTGGGGGGTCATGAATAATGATAATCAAAATGAATAATCAAAGATTAAATTAGGGATAATAAAATTTAAACCTGAATTGATATTTAGATTTACAAAAAATCCTACTTAAATTCATCTGTTTATCATTGATGCATTGATTATTGAGCTCCAGCTAAGATCCGTCGATGTTTGCACAGATATCATTAATCAATCTGACACAGAACAGTGAAATATTTTTTGGAGATGAGAGATATATTCCATGTATAGAGATAATTTTATTATGGTTTTAACCCTATTGTCTACTCTGAACCTTAATTATAGTTGCATCACTCATCATAGAAACCCCAAATTCTAATGCCCCTCATTTTATATCAAGCCAAGGAGAAACACCAAATTCTGAACTAATGAATGATCTTGAATTTCCAATATGATATCTCGTTAAAAAGTTATTCGGATTAGAATTCAAGGTAAAATAAATAAATTCAATTATTTTTAATTTCCATTATTTCTCTAAATCGATTTTTTCACAGATGTCCAACGCCAAAAAAAGTTATACCCTGGATAAGGTAAAAAGCACGTTCCGAACTCAACTATGGACTCAGATTTCTGATCTCATTTACTGTTTCATAAAAATCTAGTTTCTGACAGGTGAATAGTAAAAGTACACTTAATATGGTTATATAATTTATTATTGGATCCTCGGGCCTCACAACTATACATTGTCTCAGCGCACAGCTCTTGAAACATATGCAGGAATATTATAATGTCTTACATGGTACAATCTAGGTATCTACATAGGTTTAATTTCAACAAAAAATCTACCAATTATATGATTCTAATTTGATAAAATATTTCAATGATTTTAATAAAAATAATATATCACAGGTAATACACTCAACATAATTTTCTATCATAATTAATAGTAAATACATAAAACATTTATTATGATGGTTAATGAAAAAATATAATTAATAGTTGTTGGATAAAAGGGATATGGTTTATAACTACAATAAATATAAAATAATTTCTATCTTTTGGAAATATTTTTACCATATGCCATATAATTCTTAGAAATTTTTAATTTTGGAGTGATTTGACCATGGTAGATACGTCTATAGTATTTTAAATAAGAAAAACATAATATTGTCTCTAAAATGATCTTAGTTTATTTCAAATATTCATATAAGAATATTTTATTTATAAATAAATATAAACTATTTTTTTGAATATTAAATTTTTTTATCTGGTTAATTTAATTTTATTTTTTTGTGAATTAATAATTAACTTAAAATCTTACACTATGCTAAAATAGTATCTATACAGATAATTGAAAAATAAAAAAAATGATTTTCTAAAATATAAAATTCAATAATTTGATTGGGATATGATATAAAATTTAATCCATGTGGATATCGATTAATAATAAAACCGTTATAGGAAAGAATTTATTATAAACCTTGAGAAATTAAATGAGGAAGTGGAATCATTCATAATCTAGAATGTAGGTTTTATATCATCTAAAAAACTATACCAATAATATAAATCCAAGAGGATTTAACTACATCAATATTTACCATATACATAGATCTTTTTAAATTTATAGCAATATCATATGTCCATATAATCATCCATTAAATGGGAAATTGATGGATGATCATGTATACTCTGGACTACCACCTCGTGATCCAATTTAATAAGTTCTCTATCAAACACGTCTCAAATGAATTTAATTATGGATTTAATATATATATATATATAATATTTATGAAATATTTCATATTCTGGTAAAATAATATATCCTTCAATTTATTAAATTTCTATTCATTTAAAATTGATAATGGTCATCTTCCATACATGTATCTTACAACCTCAATGAGATTATGTGACCGATTTTTATAAAGAAATAACATGACAAAAACATATATCATAATTTAAAGAATTAATATTATTTTTATATAACATTAATAATAATAATATTTATTAGTACTTATATTTTCCAATAATGTTCCTTGTAAAATTGAATGATTACTCACACATATGTTTGGATTATCTTCTCTCTGATTGTAAATAAGATCTATTTTCATTACAATATTTCATTTTTTTCTATGTAATGTTTATGTATAAAATGGTAACAATTTCATTAATATTATTATGAATATGATGAACCAAAGACCACATTATCCATAAGAAATCTATTGAATCCATTTTGGACATATGAACATAATAATGTTAAAACGTTCGGCATGAATTTAATTGATAAAATAATTAAATATATCATTTTTTAGATGAAATAAGAAAGAATAATAAAAATTAAAATGTTTGTTTTTAATTTATATAATTACATAAGTTCGTTATTTAGGATTACAAGGGACATACGTGTTGATTCTATTTGAAGGTAAGGGATTCCAAACTCATTTTCTTTTCATTGTCCTATATAACTTCTTTCTTGTTTTTGATATTCTAATATATCTGTGTATAGATATTTTTATTAATTATTACCATGTTTTATATGGTTTTAAATTTGATATGAAAAATTAATAAATTGATTAATTCTAAATTAAATTTTATTATTTCTAAATAGATTTAGTATCAATTTCTACTCGATAGGGACATATTTTGATTTATGAACATGTTTATTTTTATGAGGGGTATCCACAATGGCTCTGTTATGTTATATCATGAATCTATTTATATTAATGATATTTAATATTTAATCATAATTTATTTATTTTATAGAGTTTTTTATTAAATCTTTACCATGTAGTTGGGGATTATTTCAAAATATCCACATTACTCATGATTGATATATTTATGTTTATATTGGATTAATTATTTTAAATATCAATATTAAAAGAAAAAAATAATGACTTACAATTTCTTTATAATAATTATACATTTTCCACTAATTTTACTCATTTAAATAATCAAAAGGAAAAAATGATGTTTTTTAAAAATAACAAACTTTATTTCACTTTTGAATAAAAAATTATTTTTCTTATATATACATACATTCCATAGAATGATTAATAGAATATTTTTAATATTCACCAATAGTTCATTAAATTATTATTTACTCTAGGGTGAATTATAATTAAATGTTGTAACAAAATTCTTTTCATTTTATGAACAATGTACATTTTTACATTTTATGAAAAATGTTAAAGCTATTATTATATATATGTAATCATCATTAATAGAGTTTCACAGCCATCATTATTTTTTAATAATTTGAATTTTTATTTTATAGTTTACATGGTTCTTTCAGTGAAAATATTTTTATTAATATTTTAGAAGTGATTATTTTTAAAAATATAATTTCAAATTTAAAATTTTTATTTCCATAAAGAATGTTTGTAATTATATTTTATGGTATTTAAATTGAAAACTGACTTAAATAACTTATTTTTATTATTAAACAAATATTATTTATTATAATGACAACATAATTATTCTTACTCATGATGATTAATAAGGAGTTTTATTAGAAGGAATAATTAATATTTTATAAACCAGTTTTTCAATAAAATTGTTTATGTTCATTATGTGTTGAATTTTTATTCACTCCTTTAATTTGATGAATTAATTAGACATAGTATATAATAATAGTGTACCACTATATCACCTTGATTCATGAGTACGTCTCATTATACAAACTATTTTTAGATTTTTGTAGTGGCCTTATGGATTTATTTATTTTGTGATGTAAAAATACCTATAGGTATGTTTATTAATTCAGGTATTATGCATTCATTTACTATGATATTAGTTATTAATATATATGTGAATATTTTTATTGTTATGATTTCCATGTATAAATTTTTATATCATGTGATTAGGTATCAAAAATTATTTTCTCAAAATGTATTACTATATTAAAAATATTTTTCCCTAGCTGATGATAAAATATAGTGCTTTTTTATTTGTTTACATATTAATACTAATTATTCAATATTTATTGATGAGAAAATTATATATAAGTAACCCTTATAGATAATTTTACCTCACCCATTAATTACTTTCCATTCCACATGAAATGATAAAGACATATTTTAATAATTATAAGGATACTTATTATTTTCATTAAACGTGTTTTTTTGGTTTTATTTGTAATCATACACTCATTTATTTATCTAGTTTACTAATATTACTAAAATATTTTATCTTCTAGGATGTGTTTTTTTGAATCTTATTCCATTGTAATATGGTAACCACTATATTTGGGAAACTATGGACCAAAGTTTTAGGGAGGGACACCTCTAAACTATACAATGGATGAAATATGCACAATAATTTCTAGAAAATAATTATATCATTAATTTAATCAATGATTCATTAATATAACCAATAAAAATAATGATCAAGATGATAAAATCCACTATCTTTTCATTTTTTTACATCAAAAAATCATCAATATTATTATGTGTCACTTCTGAGTATTCATCCTTTATATTATTTTCACATTGAAAGATATTATGGAATTTATATGAAAACAAAATTATGAATGTATAGAAAAATAAATCATGTATATATAATTTTTAAAATCTTTAAGTAATGATGTTTTTTTCCATTAAATGTGTATTATGAAACATAGTAATTTTCTTTGTCAAGGATAAAATTATTAAAGGATGATATAAATTTTATGTACCATATTAGACAATACAATAATTCAATGGTACCATAGATGTGATCACATAAATTTTTTCAAAATTATGTTACTATAATATTGATGAAATAGAATTTATTTCACACTCGATGGAATTTCCATTTTCCAATTTATTGGATGATATATTACTTAAGACATAACATATTGGCTCTAACAATACATGTTTCATTAATGCGCCCAAAGAAAACCAATTATCGGGGTCAATTAGAGTGTGAATATTATAAAAATATAGTTGTATCTAATTATTAAAATTGGAAGAATGAAAAATATCTAAATAATCAACCAATTGACCCAAAAATACAACACATGTAATAATAAATGGATCAAAAAATGATTTTAATTTGAAAAAATTTATTGGATAATTCAAGGGGCATACATTGATAATGTTTTGATGTACATGAGAGATAAATAAAAACTATATAATATTGAAATGTATAGGTGATCCTATATACTAAAAATATTCCTGATACATTTTCATTCAAATCCATAAAATATTAATAAAATAAAATTTAAATTAATATGTTTATGTTGTTCATATTGAATATCAAAATTAATTATAAAATAATTATAAATGGTGTCTCACCATCATGATCTACAATTTTTCATAATATATAATTATTCTACGAAATTTTTAATAGTTTATATTCTTTTTTAGTATTCTTTATATAAAATTATATGTATAGATAACATATAACATTTACACATATCTAAAATCACATCATCCGAATCTAATCAGCTTCCCTCTTCCAATACCACTCATATAAGTTTCAATATTTTTCATTATTTTATTTCGTATATAACCCTATAATTGGATCGTATGTTTGCGTAATAAAATTTATCTACTATCATAATTATAATCCATATAAACTAATTCTTATTGTATATGTTGAACTCATTTTTGATGTGGAAGCCTATGTAAAAGTTAGTATATGAGATTTATCTAGGGAAGCATGACTGGGTAGTGATGATGGTGTAAAGATGATTCATAGGAAATTTTTCAAAGTGTTTTCAATCTTTTATTTGATTTAATTTATTTTCTATTGTTTTATATTGGAATATTGGTGAACCCATTGATGTATGTTATATATGTTATATATGTTATATATGATATTGTTTGGGATTAATTTCTTATTGTATATTATCCTATTTTATTATATTGTTAGACAATTGATTAATTATATGTGTTTATATTATATTATATATTATGATTTTTTTATTTATGTGATATTTTATACATTAAATTTTGATATAATCGACTCCCCAACATTGATCATAGGAATATACTATTAGTTAGTATCATATAGTGCGTATATTCTTATATGATTAGCATTGTTCTATAATATTATAGGATACATTAGATATGATGTCACAATTTTTTTTCAAATATTTTAGAATTGTACAGTGATGTGAATGTATTTTAATTGGAATCATATGTGTCATTCATAAACACATTTTATTTTAGAGTTCACATTCTATTATTGTGTGAATTAATTTAATTTTACTATTTAATTATTGTGTTATTAATGTTGTATAAGGTTTTAGTTATTAATTTTTTTAAGAATACATAAATAAATCATTACAGGAACAAATTTTTACATGAAAAACTGCATGAAATCTGGATATTATGATAATTTTTTTTAAAAATTTGGATTTTGTAAATAAATTTAGAGAAGATAATAAATTTTAAAATATGTAGGATAATGGTTTTATATTTCAAAAATAATGACAATAAGGTAATCAGTGACTTCTTAATAAATTAAATGGGATATGTTAAAAGACTGAAATCAATTGGCATGTATTTAGCATGTTAATATATTTTATATAGCGATATTTTTATAATAACATGCCCAATTATGATATCCTCGATGAAAGGTTATTTACATTAGATGCCACTAGTAAGAATTTAAATAGGGAATTAAATATTGGTTATAGATTAATATGATAATAGGATATCCTGGTTGGTTATGGACAAAAAATATGGTCTGTTTGGTAAGTATATTTTCTAATGATAATATGATTCAACTCATTATGGAATGCATGGTTTTAGAAGTTGGGTAAATATTTGTTACAAACTATTTGTGAGTTTGGTGGTTAGTATTATAGTTTTTTTCTTAGTTATAACCTGTATTGGATGTAATTGAGCGAATATAATACATTTTGTATCATTTATAATATATTATATACAAAACATATCACAAAGAACAATTATAAATAGCATCCTTTTAGAATGATCTACCCCAGATTATTCTATATCTCAAATTCTTTAGTTTTATGGCCCACAATCAAAGTGCCTCATAATTTCCCTCAATTATATTATCAAAATAATATTTTAATAAAACATAATAATATTTCTGTCACTAACTTTTCATTAATATATTCAATGAATAATTTCATAGGGTTAAGATTCCTTTCATCCCTTTTTTTATAATAGTAAATTTTGATCTTATGAATAAGATTTATCATTATGAAAATATTATAGTAGTGAGTTATGGTAAATTATTCAAATGTTAGAAAAAAAATCAACATCCATCACATGGATACCCTCTCATTCTTTTCCTAATTATAATAATATTTCATAACCATTATTTATTTTTTCAAGTATTCGTCATATTTTTATTTAATATTATTTTTTATTAGATCTCCATAACTAATTTATATTTTATCATTTTCTCTATGTTTGATATGGGAACTTTAAAGTATCTTTAGTAGATACTGATATAATTTTAAATGAATGAAATTTTTGTCACCACTAAACTATATAGTTAATGTTTATAATTTATATGATATGATCAATATTATCTTCCATAATGGACTTCTAAAATATCTATGATGCTGTTTTTTAAACCCATTTTTTATCATCAAATCTATGATGATATTCTTCTATAGATCGATCAATTTCAATGATATCTCTTTAATTCCATATAATGGATCATTGGTTCTCATATCTTGAAATATATAAATGGAAAAAAAATCAATCATAAATATTTCTTATGATGTGTGATTCAATGTAGGGTATTTCATATACTCAAACATATTATAGTGATCCATTTTCATTAAAAATTGTAATGAATTTTTTCATTGATGACCATCTCATATGGATTTTTCCATTTCATAAAAAAGAACATCCTTTCATTATAATAACATGTCTGATTAATTTTTCATCATTAATATCAAATAAATAATATCAAATATGAACTACCATGTCCTTCCCTCATCCCATCACATTATCAATCACTATATATAGTTTATAATTTATTTTATTACATAGTTTCATCATAATTGTAGTATAGCTGATCAATATAACCTATAATATAGATTAAACTAATTGATTTATAATATTTATTTAATCTATAAGATATAAAATAGGAAATATTTCTCATTCTCTACAATTATTCATGGAGTATTCATGATTCCTTAATATTTACTATATATTGATTTCATGTTATATAATTTATAAATCCATACACATAGTTCACTTTTTCTGCTTAATTTTATACTTCTTGTTATTATATATTTCATTTGAAAAATATCATACATTATAATATTTTTCATTATATCCATCTATGGAATGTTAACCAAAAATTTGATTAGCAGTTTTAAAACTTATTACCCCACTCAAAAGCGTTGATTTTATTAATTGCTATCTTATTTAAGGAATGAAATTGGTGGATTGGGTGTTTATTGTTCGTATATAACACTATCATACCCCAATGATATCCTACAATTATTATATAGTCAATCTATGTTATATCAACTTGTAGATAATCCATTTTCAATATAAATCATAATTTAATGTTTGATATTATAATTTGCAACAATAGAAGTGTGACTCTCATAGTTTGTATCAAAAAATTGAACCCTAGTTATCAAGTAATAATTCCTAAATTTTTTGTCAGAAATTTGTTCTCATGAATGATTATTATTTAAATAATATAAAGATTCAGGATGTAAAGATTTATTTTACCCCATCGATTTTTCATTAATTGTGATTTTACGTCTATAATCCCATTATTAATAAGAATACATATATTAATATAAAATAGACTATTTTGAGTTAATAGAATTTTCAAGAAAATATATTTACCCATTACTATTTGATTATTTCACCCATGATTATTTCATATTACTGATTATTTTTAGTGTGAAAGAAATATATAGATGAATGTTTCTTATGTTCATGAAACTTATTTAAACTATAAGGATGATAGGAAATTTAGATATTTTGGCTACATCTAGGTCTTTTATTAATTTATTTACCTTTGAAAACCCTTCTTTATTGTGAAGTTTTTCTAAACCTATAAATTTTTTGATTATTTAGGCCTTAATAATAATAAATATGAATTTCTAACGGAAGGTACCGATTGTTTGATTTAAGGGTCTCCCTAAAAACATTCAATTCTAATCATTAGATCAGACATTCATTTGACAAAACTTTTCACTACAATAATTTGGAGAGAAAAAAATTTCACAGTATACTATAGGTTGTAACTTGCTTCATATTAGGTTCACATTACAGATGTGTTGGTGGACATCACTAAACTCATCATAGTTGTATCATCACTCAATTGACTCATAGTCATGACATTTTCATGACTAGATATTGGCATACCCTATGAATCATCCATTGAATTATTCCACAATTTACAAATTGAGTGGAATTTTATGAAATTACTAATAAGATTCATCTAAATTTATAATATTTTATGTAGAAAATCTTACTAAAAAACCTCTCAGATTTCATGTATCCTTAATAAATATAGTTAATTAATATCTTCTCAATAATATGATTTAGGTTTAAAAACAAAATCACTGCTTATTGAATAAATGTTATTAAAATGCATTATTTCACATTAGGATTAGATAATATTCAAAATCACAATATTGATTGAGTTTGTCCTTCAAATATATATGTATTTTTATATTATTTTTTAGTTTATTCGAAATAATTATTAGAATTCCTTGGAAGTCAAAGTGTGTTATTTTGATGATCTCTCTATGGAAATATTATGATCTCAATTTCACTTATTTGTAACCACCCCTATTAGATGAATTATTGAAAATGTGTGGTAGATTTCATAAAGATTATTATGTGAATCATCCATGTGAATTCCTTTATTTTTCAAAATATGTTATATAAATTATTTTATCATAAAAATTGAATTTAACATACTGAATTCAAAGGTGTTTTTTTGGTTTTCAATATATGGTGTAGCTAATTATTATGATGCCGGTAGGTTTTACTTTTTTCATAAAATTACATGATATATTATTTATGGGTAGTTGAATTTTTGATAAATTGAATTAAAGGTAAATATTTTGTACTTTATGTTTTACATATTAACTAGTTCAACAAAATAACTATTTTCATTCTGTATACTCACTATCCTAAATCTAGTGAGAAATGTTATGTCAATTTTAGGATCCAAAGTAAAAAATATCACAATTTAAACTATTAGATCTAATATTGTAAATATAAATATTGGATAAAAGTTTGTATGATACTATAACATTGATGGAATATTATTTAAATAATAGATAAAGTGGTAATTTTGTCACAACAACAATAACTTATATGTATTTGGATATATATGAGTATAAGAATCGAATAACATGGGGATCCAAGGATATATGGTTCGAAATAATACAAATTATTACAAATTATTATTCCATAAGGTCCTTCATCAGATTTTTTCCCATAGTAATACAGAATAAAAAGACTCATATTTTTCACTAATAGTGTCTTCAATCTAATATCAATGTTATTTATTTATTTTATTTTTTTATTATTAGTTAATATTTTGAATGAATGTATGAGATACATAAAAAATGGTGAATTGGATGTGAATTTGTATGAAAATTTGATGAAATAGTTTCTGTTAATAAGATTTAATCATTGGTTTCTATATTTCACATTATAAAATGTACTTCTAATATTAATATTGTATAAAATAAAAATAATATACCAAAAAATTCACACATGATCCATACATGAGTGATCTCACTATATAATCATCATTTTTCCAAATCTTTAATGAAAATGATATAACAATCTATCTATCAAAAAAATATATGATGTAATCAATCATGAAATGATCAAAATGAAAATTATGATTATCAATTTCAGACAACATGAATTATTGGAATCTAATTATAAGGTATATAAAAAACATTAATAATTAAATATAACGTACCAAGAATATAAATAATAAATTAAAATTCATTAACAAAACTTGTGGAATTGACTTTTCAATAATATGGAATCAAAAAACATTTACCTAAAATATTTCCCCGAATGAAACTCAAGAAAGTAATAAATCAATAATTTGAATAAAAAATAAGGCCTTATGATATAATTAACTTATCACCATGATTTATTAGTCATAAATTTCCAAAACAATCATCTCTACAGCTTCATACATTCACACTCTCTCTATAGATAAAGGTGATTAAATAATGGATTGATTTTTATTAATATATTTTTATATTCTAGTAATCCTTCAAACATGGTCTAAATTTTGTATCCATTGAACATCAACATTGATGAATAAAAAATTTATTATTTTAATATTAATTATATTATCAATGGTGATGTGAACAAATCGCCATTAAATAATGATTCTTCTACAGGTACTGCTGCATTGGTTTTATCCCATCAAAATCCAGATAAATTTTCGAATTTATTTCTCCTTCTTATGAATTTTATCTTAATTATTTTCATATTTTATCACCACTATAGAAAATTTTCTCCATCATAATATTCTACTTTATATACAAACCTTTATACCAATTAAAAAAATATAGAACCTCTTAGTGAAATATTCAACCACCACACGTTAATTGGCATTCATCATTTTATAATCAATCATTGGTAATAATTGTTCTTCATAAATATAAATGAAATCAAATTTAGAAATAATTTTCTAATAAAACTCTAGTATAATCCATAAACACATCATATTTATATCTTATCACTTTAATGTGAGTGTTAATTTTCATATGTGGTTTCTTTCAATTATTTTCCAGATTTAAATTAAAAATTATACCCATTTGGAGGCTCATTATATTAACATTTTCTTTTATTAATTACTTTCTTACAATTGACATGTAATACCATTTATGATTCCCCCTTAATCTATATTATTATCAAGTAAATATACATATTCTTCATAATATTAATTTTTATGTGTAATTTTTTTTATTTTATGATTTTCCAACCATATATTTTTCTATCATATAATCATAACATTAAAATTATCAGAGTATTTCTTGAATCACTCAGAAGTAATCAATTCTCATGCATCATCATTTCATTAAAAAATTAAACTTATGTAACATATGAACTCTTACACTTAATTTTTCATATCATCTTGAATAGGAAGTAACTCTTATGTGATGACCAATTAAAATATATAAATCTATCAGGAGAGTCACTTTTAAAATTAATCATATTAAATTGCGCAAGTATTTCCTTTATAGTGTTAAATCACTATGAAAGAACCATTTGATCTTACACTACATTACCTCCATATAATATTTTTTTTACATATCTAATGAATTCCAAACTACTAATATAAATATTAAAATGTAGAAAAAATATCTCCACATTTAATTATTATGTAACTGACCTGAATAAATAAAATAATTATTTAAATTAAAAAGATATGGTAATTAATAATCAAATCAAATTTATGAAAATGATATTTACAATGAAAATCTTTTTCAAATAATTATTATTAAATATTAATAAATTAGTAGAGAAAATATATATTTCATCAAAAATATATTTCAATCAAATTCTTAATATTAAAAAAATTATTAATATTATAATATAGGATAGAAATTCAATTTTTTAGAAAATATAAAATAAATTCATTTTGACACAAAAACTATCAAAATTATAAAATTCTTAATATTTATATATAATAATATTCTATTTAAAAATTAACATTACAAATTTTTTAAAAAACACTCAAATATAATTTTACATCATTTTGAGAACTCCAATTTCTTAAAAAAATTATATTAATCCATTTTCAGTATCCTTAATATTTGAAAATTTTATCATTGTTCATTATATTTTCAATTTCTAGGAATAAATTTGGTTTTTTTGGAATCATGGATTATAATAATTATTTTGTTGAATTAACTAATAATTTTTTATTGAATAAATTGATTTTAAATAAAATAATTTTCATTAATGATTTAATATCTAAGGGAATAATAAATAGTTATCAAGAATACTACAAATAAAATGGGATACCACAATGCCTTGTAGAGTAACATTGATGTCCAATTTTTTTAAAAGGAATATTATCCTAATATATAAAAAGCCTAACCAATAAAAAATTTCTATACGAGGCTTTATGATTTGGAAAAATATACCCAAGCAGTCAAATTAAATGAAAACATGTCGAAATTGAAACTGTCAATTCACAATTAGGGATATATCTATGATGACTTATTCAATTTAAAAAAAAAATTATATTATTCAACAATAATGTAATAGCATGGATAAAAAACCATATTATTCCATTAAAATAGATCAAGAAATGAAACACTCAGATTTGGAAGTGATTAATTGATATCCAAATGCACAATATGTTATATTGTGACATATTATAATACTAAATCATTTATGCTACTTTTCCACCAATATATGATATGATGTAAATGCACAGTACATAAACCTATAAACATAGTCTTAAACATAACCATACGACTCTTTTCTAAACCAAAAAAATCTTCATGAAATCAACCTTGAATATATTGTAAGGATTATAATAGAACAATAGATCTATAAACTGATTTATCAAAATGAATACAAAATGTTGATATTGATCAATCTATATAATGTTATTGATGATGTTGAGGAACCAAATAGAGAACAATCAACCTTTGGGGTATGTAAAATATCCCTTATTTAATTTCTTACAAATATTAAGAATAAGTGTAATGAACCTACCTATAGCACCCTAAATTTTTTATGTTTTTCACCCTATATAATGAATATTTATGATAGCATGTTCTACACACAAAATCAGTCTATAATGAATAATGATTTATTTAGATATCATAGAATATTAAAATAAAAGTGTTATAAGTAATTTTAAGACAAAATTCCATATACTAAGTAAAATTAATGATTGAATGAAACCTAGAGTAAATAAATAATTCATCAAAATTGAAATTATCATTATCATGATATTCCAAGAAGATCATACATCCAATGAAAATTATAGATTGAATAAAACACACTATAAGTATGAATAATATATTTAAATGATATTATAAAATATGATGAAAGAATTTTAAGATGTATTTGTAGTCTTATACTATATTGTAATATGACAATTGTATATATAATAATTGAATATATGACCATAAGATATATAGTTATAATATAAATATATATATATATTTCTATATTCTATAATAATGAATTTTAATTATAGGATTTTATGAAAATAAATTAATCCAAAAATTATAAAAAATTATGGATTGAAATAAATATGTTATAATAAAATAAAATATTTTACTATAAATTATATAATTTATTTCATTTGATATTATAATAATTATTATTTAATGTGTTCATCAATTAGAAATAATGATTCTAATACAAATGGATTGTTAATATATATATTTTAAAAATTAAATTCATAAATTTATTGTATTTTATTTAAATAATTTAATGTTATGAATTATATTTATTTCAATTATTTATTTGTTATATGTGTTATATATTTTCGCAATCTAAAAAGGTAAATTGATAATATTGAAAGATGAAAATTTTAATATAAATTGATTCTATTATAAAAGTAACACTAATTTAAAAATTATGTGATATGAAATATGAATAAGAATACATAATGTTCAATAACTCATTTAGTTATAAAAACCAATTTTTTGTTTTGTTTTATGCTTTCATTTTAAATGTTACCCTCCAATTTTTATAAATTAAATTGAATGAAATGAAGTTGAAATTTGGATTCATATTAATTTAATTATTGCAATGGGTTATATATTTTGGATACCCCAAGTAATGATAAGATATATCATTTCTATGTTTATTAATGTAACTTATATAGTTATATAAAATATAATAATATTATGAAATTTTTATATCAAAAGATAAATAGAATTCAGTAATTTATTTTCATATAAAGATTATTTTTAATACATAAATAATAAATTTTAGAATTATAATATGAAAAAATAATAATCATATTAAAAATTGGTATATAAAAATTAACATAAGGTGATATTTTTGTACTATCCTGAAAGTACTTATTTTTTGAAGAATACTAGAACGTACAGATTATTTTTAAATTTTACTTATTTTTAAAAAAATGTATTTTTAGAGACAAATTATATTTGATTACTATGTAATATAAAATATTAATTATTTATTTCTATATAATCCACTTAATTAAATTTAAATTATATTTGTATTGTATTTTAATATAAGTGTAATTTTCTGTTTAAAAACATGTTTTTCATTAAACTATTTTATAGTGCATAATGATTATAAATTTTAAATAAATTTAATAACCTAATGTAAAATTATTAAAATGAAATATATATATATTATATATTTTTAAATATTAATATATAATAATATAATTATTATTACAAATTATAGAGTTTATAAAAAATAATTATTTTCCTAAAAAATATATTTCATGATAAGCCGACTTTTTTACAAGTATGGGTATAATTTAAAAGAAATCCATCCATATATATAAATTAAATTTGAAAACAATTATTTCATTTTCTAAATTACAATAATTATATTATCTAATATGAACATCATAATTTTTTGTCCTAGTAAATAATGGAAATAGAGAAAACCTTTATCGTGGTTATGGAAAAAAATGTTTTACTGAGTGTTAAAATAATAACTTATTTGTTAAATAACACTAAAAATGAATATAAAATATATTTTAAGGCCAAAATTAGACAAATAAATGTATATTTATTTATAATGGTCAATTTTTTATCATTAGGTAAAGGACAATGAGGGTTCAGATTTCTCGTTTATAAAAATTAATACTGCGTTACTCACCTCACTTATAAATGGAAACCCACACTCCAATCATCATAAAAATTTCAAATACCAATGGATAAGATAGTTCATGAATAATTATTTTCCTTAATTTCTTAAAACTTTCCTATATTCCATTTTTTTATCATTAATCCAACCTATGAATGAGTTTGATGCCAACCTAATGTGGGTTTTGAAGAAGAGTTATTTTATATAACTGAGCATTTTTTACTTTAATTATTATATCACCTCCTTCCAACCTTCATAAGTATGCATAAAATAATAAAACATATATATCATTTATTATGTTACATCTTTATGTTAATGGAATAACATAAGTACAAGTCCTCTCATGTAATGTTTTAAATGAAATCATTATTTTTGTGTATGATGGACATCCACATTACAAACTGATGTCATTCGTTTTTCATCATATAATTTCATGAATTTTTATAAAGACTGATATACAGTATATATATCTGATATTTGTAACATAATTAAACATATATAATTATTTTATCAATAATATGTTCTTATATTCCTTTTTATTGGTGATATGATATTGTTTCTACTTCGTATGGTCGGCTACCGCCTCATGAAGTGAGGTGATTTGTTCTACACTTAAGATTTACGTAGATGGTCACATTGAATGAATTAATTATTATATGTTATTTATAAAAAATAATTTTGATATTCATGAAATATATAATATTATGAGAATTTAATATATCATTTTTTTACATAACTTTCCTCTCATTAAGAAATGTTAATTTAGTTCGCACATGCATGTGCACTACCACATAAACGATGCCATATGAATCTTATTTCATGACCAAGATATAATATATATATATATAATTATATTTTAAGAAATATTTTGGTATTTATGATATAATTATCATACTATAAATATAAAATATTACATTCTATTATTCTATACTGATTAATCAAAAACGTAAACAATACTCATGGATATATAAGACCTACAGTCTCCACACTTGTAACCTAGTTATTTTTTCATAACCATCATTATGTAATGGATTTTAATGTATAATTTATGATTATATAGGATGTTTATATCATCATTACTATCCTTAACATGTTTAAATAATGATCACTCTGACTCTTTTCAACCATTTGATGTCATTTTTGAAAAATACGATAATCATCAGCATAATATTAGAGGTAAATTTAATACATTTAAAAATTGTATATAGCATGGAAATAGTGAACTAAAATTACTAATAGAAATGAGAAGTTAAATGATTCAATTATATAATAAACATTAATTTATATTTTATTAATCAAAATAATGTACATTATTAATTGAACATAGGGTAATGAGAATCGTATAAATTTTCATTCATTGAGGAATATATTTATGTCATGAACCTATATTATTCTATAATATGTATATAAAACCCCTTTAAAATGTTGTATAATGAATTTATTTATTCTCATGATATTTAGATTTTTTTAAATATTATTTTTTCAAGGGTATTATGATTTATGTGTTTCAAAAAAGGTAACATACATTCTTCTTTAAAATTATATTTCAATATCTCAATAAAATTTCTTCACTATCAATGTTTTTTAAAAATTATTTTTGAGTTTAATTATCGATTAATGAATGTTTTATAAAGTTAATATCACTTTTTCATTCAATGTTTTTCAATAGGAATAGTTTTATATTCTTTAACAGAATTTTATGATGAATATATTAAAAAAATGATCTATTATCCTAAAAGGATACAACAAATTTTCCCACTGCTAAAGACGTTACAGGATTTTAACATTCCATTTGAATATTTAATTATTCTTTTAAATAAACCACCATATTAATTTTTGTTAATTTTTGTATTCAAAATATTATTTCATGTGAATTATATTATTATATACATAAAAATGATTTTTATGGTTGAAGAATATTTTTTATGACTATAATGATTCAAATTGCATGATTTTATGTTTTATGGATTTGTTAATATTATTGGTAATTATTTTTGATGATGGGATGGTTCTATTATAAATCAAGGATTGGTGGTTCCAGGATAAACACAGGATTGGTGGTATTTTATGAACGAATGATGGGTTGTTGTGTTGTAATCCATAGGGGACTATGATAACCTAAAATGAATTTGGTTGGAAACTCAACCATATGGTTTATTCCATTATTAAGAGTGATAGAGATGATGATTTCCAGAGAAAAACATATGTTTAAATATTCATTCTATGAGTGCTTATGGTAACATTATGTTTTTCTAAAAGGTATGAATTAGTTTATTTATTAATTTAATGTACTTAATACTTATCATGTATGAAATGTATCACATTTCAAAAAACATCACATGAGTTTTACATGTTTTCGTGGAGAAAAAATATTTTATTTTTTATACCCCAATGTTTTAATGTTACATTTTTTAAAAAAATATTTTGAAAAATAAGGTTATTTAATAGGTAATAAAATATTTATTTTGAGACAACGAATACTTTGAAAAGAAAAAAGTTTATAAATAATTATGAACTAGCATACTTTTATAATTTATTTTATATCCCTTAACTATCATTTTTTGACAATATCATAATTTAAATTGTTTTCTAATGGGTTTAAGGATTGGTAAGTAAAATATAAATTCATTGTAAATTTTTTGAATATTGTTTATGGATGGAAAATATGTTTTATTTTTAATGATTTAGATTTTCTGGAAAAATTGACAGTGAATAAAAGATTACACTTTCTATATATATGTGTTTGTTATGTAATTGTAATGATTTATATCTTTAAATAACTAAAAATAAAATATTTTTAGGAATATAAGAAAGATAATTTTTATTTTATGTCACTATAATATTAAAGATTAAAGATGAGTCCAAATAGTTGGTATTAGAGAATGGTTATCATATTATTTGAGTATATGCTAATATAAATAAAACTCCCTTGAAATCTATTGAAATATGGTTAAGTTAAAATGATATAGAATTAAAATATTACAATATTTATTCATCAAAACTATGTTTTTTAATGGTTTTTCATAGGTATAACTGGGAAGCATTAGTTTACAGGCACCAATATAAACATTTCCCTCCAAAATAATCATCTTGAGAGGGTTGTAATTGTAATAGAGTAGTTTTTTACTATAATGTCTTGGTTGCCACAATATTATTTTTGGTGTTATCAATGCATCAAAGAAGCAAATTATATTATTTAGGTGTTAGAGTTTTTACCATAGAAATATGTTTTGTGTACATTAAGACTACATGATTTGATTTTTTTTAATGTTAATAAAATAATAATTACATCATGATTATTATTTTTTGTCACATAGTATCTGATAATTCATAGCAGAATCTATTACACTGAAGGATCATAAATGTTACCAACAGTAATGAGAACCCAGATGTGACATTATTATATTATTAAATATATGTTATATTGTCTGATGAAATAGTTTTAGGGAGATAAATAATTCGAACTATCATGGGTGGAGACTAATTAGATTTTGATACACCTTCTCATGGTTTGCACCCAATGGAATTTTAAATGTATGATATTAGCTGAGCGAGGCATAATTTTAGAAAATTCACAATTATACATGTCATTGATGTTCCTATATGTTGAAATATATATTGATCATTATAGTTTAATATTATTAAAATTTTGTCTTATAAATGACATACTTCGATGTAATGATATAAACTGTCATGGAATATATTTTCGAAAATATAGGATATGATTGGTGTGTCATGGGTAATATTAAGATAACAAATAATTTATTTAAATATTTTCTAATTTTTTTCTTTAATGGATATTAATATATAAGGTTAAATTATGGACTTCATATATCCTATATAAATATACTAACAAGGTCTTCTTTAGTCATGTTCAATTATTAGATGTCAAAGAAATATACAATAAGCATATTTGTTGATGAAACCCATAAGTAACATGCATGGTTAAAGATACCATGATAATGGGATTATATTAAATATTATGATTCCTTATGTTGTATTATATCATTGATGACAAAACTTATTTCGTTATGGTGTCATTATCTGGTTTCAAGATATTAGACTTTGGCTTCATGCTGCATCACATAATGCCACTGGGAAAGAGGCCAAGAGATTCACACACTATGTGTATCCAGAATATTAGTTAAATATCATATTATTATTTATAATTTTCATTTTAAATATATATTATTCTTATATGTTTTTATTCATATTTCATGTTTTAATGATCACATATATTCCATTTCCACTTATTTGAGAGAAAATTATATGAGAAAAACAACTAATTAATATGAATATTTTTTTAGTGACTAAAATAGTTGTATTTATATTACTGATTAATGAAGTGATATTTATTTGTTAAATGAATTTTAATTATTCAAAGGTCAATAAATACAGTGAAGTATTGGGGGACCTAGTTTAATAGTTTACTAAAAAATAAAATATATTGAATGCTATTGGAATAATTAATAATTTATTTAATTCACTCCTTTATAGGATTTTAGGAAATTATAATAATAATTGTATTATTATGTTAAAGGGTTATTGTAGAGATGAAATAAACAGAAATTTCCAAATGTGAAATTATTCATTTTAAACACTATATGTATGTAAACACAATTCCATTATTTTTAAATAGGGAAAATTTAATTTTTGTGTAAAATGATATTCTAAGGAAATTATCTCTAGACACAATGAACTACCTCTGCAATAATGCTCACAAGAAATGAGAGAAATCATCCTCTATATTCAAATCTTATTTCTAGATAGTTCATTATGATTCATTTGGAAGTGATAATCTATGTGATCAAAGGTAAAAAAACAATCGATAGGGTCAATAAATATTTCATGTGGAGATTCTAATAGCGTTGTTCATAGATTTTTAGACCATGTGTGGATCACCACTAGGAAATTATAATATTAATTCATATAATTAAATGATGTTCTGAAGTATAATATTTGTTATATTCATCAATAAAGAAAGAATTTATCACAACGAATTTCATTAATTTGTTAAATTAGTTATAAATAATTTGTAGTGATAAATCTCTTTAAATATATAATTTTTCCATGGTATATATTCTTTAATTCAATTATGATTATCACACCATTTATTTTAATGTAAATCCTTGACTAGAAATCTAATCATTAAAAGTAGAAATGTTCTTAATAACCCATCTGACACATCTACTGCTCCCTAAACATACAATTGGTATAAGAGGTGTCTCATTATTATTGATAATTATTTAAAATTAATTTATTAATTTATGAATTTATAATTGGTTATGAAATCTAATATTGATGTTCTTTAATCTGAATTGTGATATACACTCTCTTTCTCTTCCTTCAATGTAAATATAATCAAATCAAATATTTTTAAGATTAAAAGAAATTCAAAGATATCTTACAAGGGTGACAACAAGCATGCCATGATAATAGCTGAGCACACTCTATGTCACATAGAGATTTGCACTATGTACTATTGTTTAATGGTCAAATAATTAATTATCAATTACGTCAAATAATTTTCATTAATTAGACGTGGGGAATTTAATTATAAATAATTTTTTGACCAGAGGAGCCTGTCATACTATCTACCAGAGTAGACACCTTGTATCATTCATACACGGCATGTATTCTTTTAGCCTTAGATAATACGTGTATCTTATTACATAACCTATAATACTTGTGTCCATATAACATGAATAACACACACTATGTAGCTCATGTAATGGTTGTGTACTTAGATTTCATGGTATCAGAATTACACCTAAATTATCTAGGTGTGTTTGATTGATAAATGATTAAATTAATTAAAATAGGGTATCATATATTTACACAATGTGTAATTTTACCAAATGATGAAAAATTAAAATTAATTTAAAATTGTATTAGAATATTATGAAAATGTAATTATGTGTTTTCATCATGTTAATAATTCCCTAGGTTTATAGATATGTAGATATAATTAATTAATAAATTTTTTTTACACCAACGTATCTGGCCTAATTCATATTGTCGTTATTAGTCCACATCGATTGAACTATTACACACTTCATTAATTAAAAAAATAAACTATTTGATCATTATGTTGATTGTAAATTTACTGATAATTCATGCTATTTCATGACATCAATATTCAGCTAGAATAAATTGAATGTGGGTGTAATAAAAATTGGGTAGTTCAGACAGGTTTTCACCACCCTGCATCTATGTTATATTTTTTTACACCGTTAGTTTCTAGAAAAAAAGATTAAAATTATAGTTCTTAACAATATAGAGGAAATTAGGATGATAATTAATAAAAAATAATTGAATATTCAATGAAGATAATTAAATGATTCAATTCTTAGTTATCATAATTATTCATTATTAGAAATGAATGAAACATTTAGTAAATGAATAATTAATTTATTTAAAATTGATGAACATGAGTATAGAACATAAATTTTATTTTATTGGATTAAAATTATTAATTAATTAATCAAATTACTAGATTTTATTCAACTCTCTTCACATTACGTAAGGGAATTTCTACCATGTATTTTTTTTATAATCCCCTTAAACATTTCATTATTCCTATCAACATTCGTGTTGGTAAAAGAATATATAATTGTTGTATCTATTAATAGAGTAGAAGTAGTTTGGGTTTTATCTGAGGTGAAACCCATCAAATAGTGATACATAAATGAATAGGTGGAAATATTAAAAATAAACCATAATTGGTTCGAGGTTTCTTCCCCTAGGTCGATGGTTGGTTTTTCATTCTCTATATGAAGTAAAAATTTGTTAAATCCCATGATAATAACCCAATATTATTTTATTTCATTCATATTCTCTGGTTATTTCATTATGGATGTTGTTTCATAGTCATAAGAATTTACGAATTGACTATGATGTAAGATAGACGAGAATATATTATCATCTGAGTAAATATTATCAAACAAATGTTTAATCACTGATTTAAATATTATAACAATTTAAAATAATTTAATTATGTTTGTAATTATATATTTATGAATATAATATATAATCCATCCAACATATATTCTAAAACAATATATCCATCCACTACATTTGTTATAATTGGACGATAGTTCAATGTGTGTGAAATCCAATGTTTTGGTGCATCTAATTATAATGGAATTATATCTTATTTTTTTAGGTTATTTAATATAGATCATATCAAGGGTTGAATTCAAAAAAAATTATGGTGTTATTGAGAGAAAACCGTTTAACAAATCTAAGATAAGTATTAATGGATTGGGGAGTCAACTGAACTGATCATGGAGTTGTAAGATAATGAAATTACCATTAAATGCCTCTCTAAAACCATTAAAATTGCTTAACCATGAAATTTTTGGGATATAATAAGTGTAATATGAATAATTATCTTTAAAATATCCATGAATCGGGATATTCCCAAAAAAATGGAGAGGGATATTACTATTCGATAAAATAGTGCATGAATAATTGCTAATTTGTTATCGAATATAGTCATTCAATATCTATACATTGGTTTTAATTACTCATATTTTTTCATTTTTATATATATTAATTACGAAAATTTCATTTCCACGTGCTAAGATGACATATGATTTCGACGCTCGGTGTGCCCTAGTATGTTCATTAAAAAATTCCTATTTTTAATAATTTGTGTGATCAGGTATCTGAAAATTGTGTAATAACTCATAAATGGTTTCCCTAGTCAAGAAATTTGAAGGCACCATTTCATTTATAGTTGTGACTTCTCAGTAAGAGTGGTTTAACATCGATCGGCACTGGTTGACAGTGAATGTTCGAATTTAGATATAACATCCACTAAAATATTTTAATAAATATATTTTTTTGTATTAGAGTTTTTATTTTTAGTGAGTTCTTTTTCATGAAATGTAAGGTCAACACCATAACACTAGAATTCCTCTATGGTGTGGAAGCAGGCTCTCTTATTGGATGAACGTCGGTGGATCAAGAATCAATAACGACACATACATCCATTCATTGTCAATTATTGATCCATCCATAAGGTAGTATGTTAAATATCTTCTTTATTTTATTCGACATTCATTTATTCAAAAACGAGCATAGACAAACCAATGAATAAAATAATCTAGAGTTAGAACATTCTTAGGGGATGTGTACTTATTGTAGGAATTATTGGGAAATGTTAAATTATGATAATCTTATTATTAATTTTCCATTCCAATGTGAATGGATCATGGACCATATAAACAAAGGCCTAGTTTCGTTCATCTGGGGGTTCTTGTGATTTCTCCACCCCTTTGTTGGTATTCTTTGCCACTAGAAATTTGTGATCGATATTTGAGTTGATGGGTGGTTAAAAATGTGATCTATCCACTAGATTGGAGGAAAGGTGATGTGAGGGTTATATAGATGAAATTATATGACCCACGGATTATATTTGAGCCCTAATTTTGAGAACTGGAGTACCAGAGGTGATCTATTGGCCTACGGTGGTAGCCATGGGCGAGTGTTGAAGATGACAACGAGCTTCTAGAGAGTCTATAATATAGGTTTGTGGAGAAGTGTTGGAGTGGGATACAACATCTACAAATCCCAGCTTGCCACAATGAATAGTGGATATGGTAGAAGGCCGCAATGACGATCTGGGACACGGCTTGATGCCATGCCTAAGGAACTCACGAGGATAACCTGCATGAAAAATGGAAGTTGTGGAAAAACCATGTGAAATACGACATGGTGACATGTTTATAGAGTGCCATAGTGGGAATCAAATGGTCAGGGAGGACCGCATGGACAAAGGGGTAAAGTTAGGGTGGGCTGTGGCTAGTGGAGAAAACTGGCATGCTCCATTAGGGACGAAATATGGTGGTCTGGATGATCTTGTACCCATGAGGGTCAATCTGGTTCAGGATGGAACAGATGGAACTTGGCCGTGTTGATTTTTCCTGGCCAAACCAGGATGAGTCGGGCTGGATAGACTAGTCCAGGTTAGGTCCAGTGGGTTAGGTTAGACACAAGTCAATCCGTTTAATAAAACATGTCCATATCATTCAAACCTTGTGTTCGTTTGAGGATAATTCGGCATCGTTGGTATGCTTGCGATGAGACAATACTAATGAGATACTCTAAGTGAGTTTTTATTGAATATGGTGTATGACCAAGTGGATTGAATATTAGGTTCTAATATAACAATCATGCTATGTGAAGAATCTTGCAGCTTGTTGTAACATGTTGACTATGTGACATGGGGACAACATGGCCAATCGATAATATGTTTTATCTATACTCCATCTATTATCAGCAGTCCGTTTGTTATTGAGACGATGTGTGATATCAAAAATCTATGTGATATCAACACAATGTCTTCCATGGACTACGTATAATAACACTACCTTTCATGAGATAATCATATACCTATGTTAGAGGACTATAATTTGTGTGTTTACCTTGTGGTATACTTTGTTTTTTTCTTTTGGGGTATACATAGGGTATTTCTTAGTTATATACCTCTGTGGTTTTGGGATTCCTACAATGTATATTTTTACTCAGTCCTGAATAAATTTTTCTAACATGTTTTGTCTCTTGTATAGATGACCGAAAAAGTGATGGAGTACTAGGTGGACCAGGTCCAGGTGGTTCTTAGAGTAATCAAAGAGATGAGGTGTACACCTACAAATTCATACAGCTATTGTGCACCCAACCTTTAGCCACGGTTTTCTATAGATGATTTTCATGAACATGTGTATTTACATTGACAAACTCACTCTTTGGTTGGATTTAATTTTGGCCATGTTTACCTTACATTTTTATAATGTCATACTCTGTTGTTGGTGTCATAGTGGTATGCATTCTTGTTTACATTGTGGTTTTTCATTTAATCATTTTTGTCTAAGAGATGTGTTCATGTGTACAGGTACACCGGTTAATGATTCTTATTCATGGTAGATACCAACTCGGCATTAATCTCCATCCCTGAACATTCAGAGGAGAGAGTTGGGTAGTCCTAGCATTTTCCCCTCTAATATAGACCATGATATTGAGAATTTGATATGTCTTTCATTGCACAAATCAATATCCAAATGCATAAACTAGGAATATACTGAAGGTTATCTAGGCAATAGTTGGATTTATGAAATGAAAATGGTGTGAGGTAGGAATATATATCCATTGGTGACTACAACCATTTATTTATTGGGATATTATATTCCCATATGTACATGTTATTTTTTGTCATACACACTATTCAATAAAAAATTCCTACATTAGATATTTTGGGTGCAATATTCTCCCCAAATTAAATAAATTTCATCATCACATTTGAAACTTCATCTTCGTGACATATTATTATGAAATATTTTTTTATATTCTTTTTCAATAATTTTATAAAATAAATTTTTCTATATAAATATAAATAATTTTACGTAAATGATACAATTTAATTTCTTATGATATTTTACATTTTTGGATGTGAATCGATTAAAATCAAATTCCTACATTACATCATGAATTTGGTATCAAAAAACAATCTTTTTATCCTATATTACTAAAATAATCATTTAACAAATATTAAATATAATAAAAGAGTGATATTTATTTTCATTTTTCTCTAATTATGCTTCAAATCCAATATAGTTAATACATTAATATCTTAATATAAATGATTAAAAACAGGTTTATCATTAATAATTATACATCAAATTGAACAACTAAAAAAATTATTCCTCAACATGGAAATCAAATAGGCTTGTGGTAGATGTGAAACCCTTATCGTCCTTCTGTTATGTGTTCAATTCCCTTAGAAATTCCAGACATGAAGTGTTGTCAACTAAAATAAATTTTTTCCTTTTTTAAAAACATAATAATATAATTTGTAAATAAATATTATGGAAATCCTTGAATTAAGATTTGTCAGAGAAGATAAATTTCTCTATGGGATTCAATGATACATTCATACAAAAGTAATGCATCCATTTTTTCTAATCAAAGGTCCTCCATTGTTTTAATGTTTTATGTCAGTAATTCATTTTAATTATCTATTGAAACATATAATTATTTATTTTAATATAAATTTGAATTATCTAATTTATATCCCCTTTAAAGAGTCAAAATAGTTGTGTTGTAAGGTCAATTGTTGTTTACCAGGGTACATTGACTCAAGACGGACACACCATGTCACAATTGATACTCCTTGAAATATATCATATATAACCATAACCACTTCGTGTGTCCAGAAATAGAGGTATTTTTATGAATGTCTATATAATCTATACAAAACAAATTTATAGGATTTTCTTTTGTACATATCCTAAAATTCTATCATATGGCTCTTTATCATAATATAAGTTTTCTAAATCCAATTTCCAAGGATGCTATTAAAATTCATATTGTATGAAATATACCAGCCCGACCATAGAAGGCCCAGAGCATGTGTCTAATACCCTTAAATTAGCATGATTGAAAGTAATCAAATCCTAATGGACCAGATATTTTTGTAGTCTTAGTATCCCAATTACATTCATGAGTCTTGTATTACAAATGAATAAACTAACTACAAACTAATTTTTTTCATTCGAGCATAACATTATCTTATCTAGAATATCCCTACATATCATTCATAGTATTCATAATGGATTCATTTGTAAAAGAAGAAAATTAATGGTGAGCTCAAATGATCATTAAGGGTAATTTATAACATATGAAATAATTAATCAATGATACTAATAATTATGCAATGTTGAATAACAGATCACACATACCATGTAATCAACAATCTATAAAAAATGTGTATAGAAAATATAGAATGTTAACAACTAGAAACACATACCATTCAAATATCTATATAAAGAAAAATCTATAAGGAAATGTACGAAAAATAAACTAGTTCCATTTAATCAATTAACTATGATTGAAATTCATCCATTTCTTTTTCAACGTCGAATCTCATGGATAAATACTAACTAAATACAAATTTAGGCAATGAGTACTTATTGGGTATTGTGTATTTGGTTCCTGAACAATTATATGCTAAATATATACCCCCCAAGATGGTATAATTATATGTGTAGAAACGCATATATTCATTTTGGATGAAATCATGAAGGGTTTTCACTAACCATTTACATCTCATGAGACTATATATGCATCAATGTTCTATATATAGTCTAGGATTCTCCGCTCAATGAATTTCCAATGAATTCCTCATTTCATGTAATTTGTTGAATTAATAAATAAAATGACTTATCAAATATCTCTATTGATTAATGAATATAGATTTATCAATATTTTCCAAAATAATAAAATAAAATTAAAAGAATACATCATATGAAAAATGGTATGTAGTTTTAGAAATAATGATATGTAGTAAACCTGATGGGAATATTTTTGGAAAATTCAATGTGAACTGACTATAATAAATTTAATATTCCAATGGGACAACGTGGAATCAAAAATGATAAATCCAATACTATCTATAGACAAATAAATAAAAAACAAAAAATAGGATGAATATAGATTGTATCAATAAATAATTTGTTAATTGGAGAATAAATAAGGGGTTATGGTGATGATTAATATAAATTTTATAAAATTATTTTAAAAAACTCATAATGAATGTAATATTTTTATTTTGAAACATTTTCAAATTTATTTTATTAATGAATCAAAATTCTAAAAAAATTGACAAAAAATTAACCTCTTAAAAATGAAAATGATTCTTCAATCATATGCCAACTAAGTAATTCATACATGTCATATGAGGAAAAAATAATATTCATTTAGCATAGAAAAATTATTAGAAAAATTCAATGTTAATAAAGTTACCATAAGATTCATTTACAGACAATTTGAAATAAAAATAATATAAATT
The DNA here is from genome assembly GCA_963277665.1 of Viscum album. Taxonomy (NCBI): domain Eukaryota; kingdom Viridiplantae; phylum Streptophyta; class Magnoliopsida; order Santalales; family Viscaceae; genus Viscum; species Viscum album. Next base: position 1,268,367,609 of record OY728159.1, read on the forward strand.
AGTTTACTAAATCATTTTGAAAATTATAATTTTTCTAAAAATCATTATAATGAAAAACGTTTTATAAGAATACTAGTTCTTCTACTAATGATATAATTTAAGTAAGGTTCTCTTGATACCATTTTCTAAAATAATTAGATTACTGAAGAGTGTGAAAATGGTACAAATACTTGAAAAGCATCATGAAAACCAAGTGGAGAGTAAAATTAAAGGGTTTATGGAACAATGGTCATGAAATTTATATGAATTTATATGAAAGAACAATAAAATTATTCTTGAGGGAAATATTTATTAAACATTCCAATTTGTCCAATACAAACTTGAAATTTTTTTATTCATATAACATGTGATTGAATAACATAAAATATAGGTTTTAAAACAAATTAATATAAAACTATTAATGATATAATATTTCAAAATGGTCAGTATATACACCACAAATAAAATTATGTTTGGAATATGACATTTATCTCACAAACGGTAAAATTTATATGATAATACATTACATTGAGCCTGACATGTCACATATGGCTTTATATTCAAGAGTAATAAACAAATGATAATTATTTTCATGATAAAATATTATTTTATATAATTAATATTATTTCATTTTTTACCATGTTGTATGAAAATACATAAACATTTATGTTCATGTCTGGTGTATTGACCAAATTCAGTTTATGCATCAAAAACAACATTTGAATATAAACTACAATAGAAATTGACATTATATAACATATCTATAATATAAATAATTTCCAAATTATAATATTTATACACTAAATATTATATTAAATTCATTACTTAAATATGGTTATGAAATAATTAATGGATGTTACAGTCATAGAGATAGCAAGTCATACATTTGCATGGGAAACATTCTCATTTTTAATTGATCATTATTAAAAGTTGGTATTCCACATTAATCTATACATAATTATCATTATATAATATATTATTTATTATTATATCATATTCTCTAATATATATATATATTTCATATGATGTTAATGTAATAACATCATGTTGGGGAAGTGGTAGTCAACACGACCACAAATGACGTTATTACATTTTTAGTGTGTGAAAGGATAATTGGGAAAATGATATATATTATATATCTAGAATGTAATTAAGTAATTTTTACAATATTTTTTATTATTTCACATATATTTAATAATAAAAATACTTTATTTATTCCACTTATCATGGTATCGAATCCCATCACTTTTTGGAGGTGGTAGTTTACACATTCACAAATAATGTTATCGTATTTAATCAAAACAGAGATTGTGAAGTTATGTCATATGTAGAAATTAAGTATGAATAAATAAATTATAAATATAATATAAAATACATATAAAATACATTTTCTAATATATTTACCACTTGGTAGTGTATAATGGATTCACAACCCATTATCATTTCCTGAGGCTATAGTTCACGGTTCACTTAAATAGTATTTTCGTTACCCATTAAATGAATGCGAGTGTAACTGAATGTGAAAATCATCACATAGAAAAATTAAAGTATATTTAGGATAATAATTATTTAATATAGACAGATAATTAAGATATTTGAGGAGGTGTATTATGTAAATAAAATTAAAGAGTTCGGGGATGGAGGTCACCTTTTATTCAGGTTACTACTTGTGGATTTAACCTAAGGGCTTCCTTTGATAGATTTAATAAAAATATTTGGATTATATTATGTATTAATATAATTTTACAATATATTTGGTATTTTTTTAGTGAGACAAATTGGACTGAGAGGTGTGGAGAAGTGGGGAGGATGTGTTTCTTTTTATATTGGATAGTGAGTGGTGCTCTTGTAATTTTTTGGAGAGGGGTTATAAACGTGTTTTTACCATGTCTTGTGAATCCAATAATGGTAAAAATATAGTAAAAGTAAGTATAGAATATAAATATGGATAAAAAAAAAATTTCGATGTGTTTCAAGGTCATTTTGACGATTATGATTATTGATCAGTCCCTTTTTATGTCTAGTTTCACCTTAATTTATGTAATTATTTTTTATTACATCAAATAATATTTTTAATCAAAAACTATATTAATATTATAATAAATTATAAATTTTTGGGATTTAAAATATGGAATTAATTTTTCCAAATTTCAATCATATATGTGGTAGAAATTAATTTATATTTAATCCGGTATAGGGGATGAAAATGTGGGATTTTAGTGTAAAAAATTTGAAATCTTGCTATTTTTTACATCCAATTTAAATGTGAAATTGATTATATTTATCTAAATTATATGAAATCATATAAAATTTAATAATATATATTTTTTTTATAATAAAAAATATAAATTATCATTATACAAAACTATACAAATAATATGTTTTTATTTTAAATTTATTAATTTTCAATATTAATCTTAAAATGTTAGTTCTCTGAACAATATAAATAATTCACCATAACCAAAATTTTATATTACTATTAAAAATAATAATGTTTTATTTACATATTATATTTATAAATATTACAATAATTCTATAAAAAATTGGTTCTCTACTAAAATGATATAAAACATCCCTTATTAAAATATATTGGTTTTGGTTTAAATTTGGGATTGTTCTTACTTTTTTCTCATCAAATATATTGGATTGATATAAATATATTTTGTTGAATATATAATCAATAATTCACATTATTATCATTCAATAATTTTAATTAATTTAGTTTATTTGGAAAAAACAAATTTGTGAGCATAATAATTGTTTTCAATAAAAACATTAAATTTATATTCTATTGGTTATTTTATTAATTTCAAAATAACTATTTACAAATTAATAAAGATTTATTGAAACAAAAAAGTTTCATAAGTTAGTTAATATTATTCACAACATCTAATTAAATGGCCAGTTCATATATTAATATATTAAATTATAATATTTAAATAAATAATTATTTTTTAGTAAAACCCAATCATGCATATAATTGAAGCCATTAAAGAATGTATTTGTTGCATGTGATGCATGAAAAATCAATTTTGTGTGCATTTGATGTAATAATATATATTTAATTTATTTAAAATGGTAAATATATTAAAAAAATTTAAAATATTATATTCTCGTACACTCTTGTTGTTTTGTGTCATAGACACCATCTAATATTATGTTCATACTTTATATTTTCATGGTGATTCACATTATATAGACCACATAATAATTTCTAATATATTGAATTTATATAATTTATGAACTGTAAACCTATAATAACTTATTAGTGAAAGGCTTACAATGAACTCCAAATGGGTATTACATCCCATATTTGTTTCTAAATATCCAATTTGAGTTGTATTTATCACAAATGGTATTGGATAAACTCAATATTGATGATATGTAAATTGATAATGAATACATTAATGTTTTCATTGAAGTGTCGTTGTTTATATCCTTATATCATAAGGATTATTTTTCAACAGAATAGATTGATTTAAACTACAATAGATCAAATAATCATTATTGAGTGGCCATTATTGAATAATCGTAATTGACTAAGAATCACAATGATAATCTAAATAAATTTTTTATATTCTATAGTGTTTCACCATGATGTGCATTACATTTGAAATTATGAGGAAATATCGATCAATGAATCTCTAATTTTTTTATCATGATCACCATAAGATCAATGTTATGAAAAAAATATCTCATTCCCTATATTGATGGATTGTTTGATTAACTGTGATGGTGTCAAAAAAAAATAAATTTTTATAATTTTATTAAAATATCATTTATTATGTGTTTAAGGGGATGTTATAACCAAGATAGCCATCTGACAATGATATAGAAAATAATAATTCATAGTAACCAATTTCATAATTTATTTGTAATATTATCTATATTTAATAAATAAATATAGTATTGATATATATTAATTCTATCGATTTATAATATTTATTGTAAATTATATTCTCATATATGAAAATTAATTATGAATAATATAATGAGTAATGAAAAATTTTATATAATGTATTGATGTTTGATATTTTTCTATATAACATATCATTTTTGGGAAATGTAATAATTAGATATTTTTTATTTTAGAATGATTCTACATAATATCTAATTTAGTACTGTCTTAAAATAAACACTATAACAGGTAATAATATTTATCATTAATTTAAAGGGAATTATAAATAATTTTTAAAAAATTATAATAACTAAAAAATAAACTAATCATGTATACATGGAAGGGATTTTTGTTACTGTAGTTATAGTTATCTGAGTAAATTTTCAAAAATCATAAGCTATTGTTGGACACTAAAACTATAGTCACACTTGTCAATATTGAGACTAAGTTGGCTGAAAGGGTTTTTGTTATTGAATGAAATTTTTTTGATTTCATGTAAATTGAATCAAATTAATTTATATGATTTTATAATATTAAGAGATTAAAGGGAGAATAAAAATCATAATATGGGACATAGTTTTGATAATAATGTTTCATAGTTTCAATATTTTATTGATAATAATTTTGTTTGGATAAATAGGTTTTTTTTGAAACAAATTATGTCTAAAAAGAAGTGGATGACCAGTTTGAGGAAATATATTTGTGCCTAAATGATTCTATATTAAATATAATTATTTGGTGTTTATCTTGTAGTTCTTATATATCATATTTTTTTTGTGAAAAGTTGCATTCTATACTTTTGAAGTAAAGGAGGAGAAAAGGATATTACAAGCATTATATGGTTTAGTTAAAAAGATAGAAGGTGTTAAATGTATGAGATATTATAAATCCGTATAATTCATTCCAGATGATTCTTTGATATTGTATATGTTAATAATTTCATGAGAAATTCATGATTACATGAAGGATTTTATGGAATAATAAACTATATGATGTCATGTTTTCAGGTCACAGTTCATCGGTTATAGATCACTAGATGAATGAATTGTTTAAAGGCTAGAATATTTTGTTTGAAATGTGAGAATATGATTATTATTATTTTAGTTAGATCCATATTACACAAGATAGAAATCTTTATTGAAGTAAATTTATTTTTTCTGGATTTTGGTTTGTATCTTATTCAAAAAATTAATTATGTTGCCACAGATACCTGTTAATCAGATGTGTTATGCCACCGATCTAACAGACGTAAATTTTTTTTGATGTATATTTGTTTTATGTGTATGTTGGGGGGGATAATAAAGTGGTAGTTATTGGGATAGAAGAACAATATAAGATCAAATACTAATTAATCATATACTGATCAACAATGTAGTTGACTGTTTTCATAAATATGAATTCAAATTCCATTTTGTTAAGATAAAATGTAGAAATGATTTGTTATAATTTTTAAAAGTCAAGATAAAATGTTAAAAATTATTGTTTTGTTTGCCAAGAAGTGTTACAAACTCATCCGGCTGATGGTGTAACCGACCCGTCATAGTGAATCAGAGACCAATTCATCATATGGATGATTTAATTGATAAGTCATACGATGATTGAAATTATTGGATGATGAAACATCATTCTTAGAAAAAGAATTAAATAAACATTAAAATTATTATTTTAGCAGATGAGTGGTGAAATGATTTTTTTCTTTTATTTTTTTATTGAATGGTGTTTTTTAATTATTCATATGTTTCAATTATTTTATGGGAGATGGTATTGAAATTTTAATATTCTTTAATGAGTACATATCATTGACTTGAGAAGAAATTTTTATATAATCTCTTGGTATAGAGATAAATAATTAGGAATGTAGAGTCATACATATATTTCCATCAATATAATGAAATCAGAATGAAATATATATCTGGCATAACAATGGATTTAATTTTTGATGTAGGATAACGTTATGAGAATATTCCATATTTTTATAGAATAATATAAAATGATGAAGATTTAAAAAAATATTGATGAATTGAAATATAAATTCATGTTTGGTTAAATTTGTTTTAGTGGGAAGAAATTTTAAATTCATTACTAAACCACTTTTTGAACACCTATAAATAAGAGAAAGTACATTGTAAATTATGGTGGAATAGAACATTGTTCTCGTGTAGACATCGATGAAGACGATATGAAGTTCTAGAGATAATATTATTTTGGATAGAGTTTACCTAATGCGGTTTTTCATATAGAAGATGAATATAGAAAATCAAATTCATATATACTATATCGCAAATAGTCATGAGGATAATGTTTCTAGAGAATGATTCATGTGGTTTTGAATTTATTTATTGTATTATTTCTAATAATTTTTTTGAATGAAGTATTGGAAAGAGGAATTAGAAAGAACCATAATAATGAGTATCATTGAAAAGTATAGCTATGTTGTTGCCTAGGTATGGGTTTAAAGGTGATGATTTTTTTTGAATTTCATAATAAATTAATATTGATAAGGTATTATAGTGTCATGATTTGTAACCAAATTTGATGGATTAATTTCCATTTAAATAAAATTTTATTATATAATTTCTTTTCATATAATCACATACACTATTGTATTGATAATCGTTCTACAAATGATTAATTTTATATCTTAATTTGTTATAAAGAAAATGGATTTATTTGTTTTGTATTGTATGGTATTGGATTATATACATTATATTACATGGAAATAGATACTTTTGTTGAGTAGTTATCTATGTAAATTATTGTGTTTCTATAAAGGTGTGATTTAGTTATTTTCATAAAAGTGAAAATTCTATTGTTTTAGGGGAAGGTTGTTTCAAAATAATGAATTGATAAAAAAAGATATCAATGACTCTACCTTTCCCCTTTTAAGGAATCATTGATCTTGTTGGGGAAATATCATCTGGGAAATGAGGAGGTTTTATATTTTGAAGTGAAGTATTTATAGATAATCTAACATGTCTGATTAAAAATGAGATTATTGTATTTGATGATATGAACTATCATATCTAGAAATATGTAATGTTTCATTATCTTATTTATCATTGGTATGAGATTTTAGAAGCTGATACATATAGATTTTCCCCTATTAATTAAAAACATTCTCTCACAAATATGGATTCGAAGAATCTTGAGAATGATCGAAGAGAAAAAAAACCTTACTCTCACACTTTTTTAATTTGAGAATATATGGGGGAAGGGAGTATCTACTTCTAATGGTATCTGAAAAAAGATGAAAAACATTTGTGAATGGTATAAGAAATTTAAGAATGAAATGTTATCTATCTAAAGCATCAAATATGAGGATCTAAAATTGGGTGAGTATAAATCCATTGTGAAATCAATTAAAGAGGGAATGATATTTTATAAACCATATGATGTATGAGAGTAAATTTGAATGACTCACCAGTTTTTGAAATCATATTTATAGTTATTTCGTATAAATATAATTATAATGTTTTATCTTTTGATGATAGTAGACTTCACACTCTATAAATAGATTAACATCGTAGTACTATAATTACATAATAAATTTGAATATATAATGTTATGAAATAAAATGTATAAGATTATTGAGAAAGTTCACTCAGGGATTCCATGTAAGGAAAGTCAAACAATATTCTTGAAGAGTACAAATATGGTGATTCTAAATTTAGAAATTTCATATGCAACAATGAGGGTCAATTTTTGTCCATGATTTGTAAATAAACTAAATTATTTATTAGATTGTATTATGGTATAAATTCCTTGAAATGATTTTAATGAAACTCTATTCGGTACATAGATTTGAATTTCTAATATCAAAAAAATGAAGAAAATAATAATGAAGACTATAGATGGTAGTAAATGTCTTGAAGATAACATGGTAAAATTTATAAATCCTTTTCAAATGTTAATGATAATGATATCTACAAAATTAACATGGGTAAGATTTTCTTCTAATAATAATGAAAATGAATATATTGATGTGAAAGATGAAATTGTTATTGAATTTATTTAAAATAAAACTTATATTGCAAAAATACTAAGTGTAATTCTGAAGTAGTAGGTCTGGAGAAGAAGAGTTTGATCATGTATTATTCTGAAGATATAATTAAATGCAAATATCAATATTATTATAATACATGAAATTGAAATGTTGATGTTAATTAATGAATTTAATACAAAAAATATTCAAGAATTCTCTACTGATGAAAATTAAATGTTACTAGATGATTTCAATTTTCAAAAGAATAATCTTGATAATGTAATAAATGGAATGAATATCTTGAAGTAAAGTTGAGAAAGTGAAGAGAAATTGGAACCTATCTAGAATATTTTTTCTAAATAAGAACCTAGGGTTAAAAATTTTATGAACAATAAAGATGAAATTTTTGATGGTTCTCAAAATTGATAAAATATGACTGATAAAGGGTAAACTAAAAAAGTTTTAAAAAATATTAATTTTGTTCTTAAGAAGAAGAATTATGGAATGGTTTTTTATATTTCCAAAACAAACAGTTAAGAGAATTCAAAAATATCTAAAAAGAAAATTTCCCAAAAAAATTATTACTCTTTCTGATAAGGTTGAGAAGAAATATAATTTGATGAATGCAATTCGGGTTAATGATTGAATGATTGGGGAATAATATATTTGTTACATTAATGATAATAATAGTTCAATGAAAAATGTTAATAATTTATAATAATTTTGATGATAGAGAAGATATTAATATGTGTTTGGTTACTATATGTATTTTGGTGGATTTGGATATACAAAGAAAGTGTGTTGGTTTTACCAAAAACCATATAACAAGTACACATGTTATATAAAGAATTTTTTGGGGGAAATAAAATCACATCAAAGGAAGAAGTCTCAAAATTTTGTAATGATGAAATATGAGATAAATGTAATGAAATTTGAAAATACATTCCATTTATTTGAATATATTTTTGAAACATGTGCACAACTTAATCATCATTCAAAATTATTTCTTGTAGTTTTATTAGAACAAGATCAATTTATAACATTTATATAGATCTATAGGTGAATGAAAATAAAGGGAATGAAAAAAAATATTTTTGTAGAAATTTATCTGAAATCTAATAAAATATTATGACCATGAATCATGCATAGTGTGTGTTCATAAAATATGATATGAGACATAATATTGTATAGTAATGTTAAATACTTGAATGAGATTTGAAAATGATGAATCCCTTATAATGAAGGATTTTGATTTGATATTATATGTGAAGAAATTTTGGAAACCAATATAGAAATATATTTTGATGGGTTGAAATATAAAATGATAAGTGTTTCACAACATGGGTATAAGGGTGAATATTTTTTAGAAAATATAGTTTTTTTTGTGAAATTAGAGGAAGCTGAAACTGTTTTTATACGGGATAAAAACGAAAAATGAAAATTGTTTCATGATATTTATGTAAAAAAATGATGTTATATAATCATAATGGAGGAAAATTAGTTGTAGAATAAAATTATAGGATTTATTTTCTAGAGAAACATGATCATTTTTCAATGAATGTTAATGCCCATGCTATTATTGACTTTTCAATAAGAAGAGTTTTGTGTTTCAAAATTTTCAAAATGGGGGGATTATAATCTCTGTGCATAAGAAAAATAAAACTACTTGAACAAAACCCTTTGAACATATTCATTATGATATTTTTGGGCCAATTATATGACAATAAACTCATGGAGATATGTACATAACCACATTTATTTATTAGTATACTCTCATTACTTGTGTAATTTATCTGAAATATAAGTCAAATGATATAAGGATGTTTAAAAGATTAAGGATAATATTTGAGAAGGAACGTGGGTAATATTTACAGAAGTTTAGAAAATAATATTTGGGGGAATATAATAACAATTATTTTAAAATTTATCATCAAACCATGGATTATGGATTGAGTTCAATATTAAAATCACACAACAACAAAATAGTATTGGGTAAAGAATAAATATATGTTTATATGAAACGAATTGAACTAGTTTACTTGAACATAGAATATCTCATTAAATTTGGAGGAAATCTAGGAGTTCAACTACTTATATTCATAACTGATGGCTTTTATGTCCATGTTATGATATGAGTGGTTATAAAGAAATTAGGAAAAACTACAAGTTGTAATCACATTGTACCTTTTGGGACTCCAGGCATCATATATAAAAATTGTTGAATCTTTGTAAATTTTTATCTTATAGGGTATTGAAGAATTTTTCATCACTAGGATCATGATAAAAGACAATAAAGATAATAATCTAAAGCTATATGACAACTATTTTATTATATTAATTTGAATTTTATTGAAAAAGAAAAGGAGATGATAAACAAACACACAATGAAACAAAAGTTGAGTAATATGAATGATATTTTGAAATGAGTTCTGATAATGATTCAAATAATTTTAATTCTGCACAAGATGAGGAATCAGACTAAACTATTTCTAATCATGTGGAAAATATCAATCATCCCCTCAAAAACTAGTTTGGTACGTAGACTATATAAACATTACTAGTTTACAATGTAAAAAGTTTCAAAGAAGAAGAGAATAAAATGTTATTAAACAGAATACTATTTATTCAAAATTTGAACAGAATGTTGTGAATGCAACTTTTCAACATCCAAAAATGAATGAGGTATTTTAATAATTTGATGGATAAGATTGAAATGAATGATACATGGGAACTCATGCCTAATCCAAATGAATCAAATTTAACTGTAACAAGTGGGTTTCTCGAAAAAAAATTAAAAAAATATTTATTTCATAATATAAAAATAATAATTTCTTGTCTAAAAAGTTTACGTATAGATTAACAAAATATAATGTGATGATAAGATTTCCCCGTTTGAAAGGTAGAAACAATTAGAATAATTCATTCTATTTCTACAAAGTTAGACTTTAAAATGTTTTATATGGATGTGAAATCAGTATTTCTAAATGCATATTATAATGAAGTAGTTTATTTTGAAAAATCATGTGGCTTTGTTATTTGAAATGATGAATTTTATAGGTGTATATAGATGAAATACTTGTAGGATCTAAAAGAATATTCGAGGGAAATGTATTCATAATACGATGCTTGGTTATGGAAGATGAAAATCAAGAAAAGAAGGTTTGATAGTAATCTATAAATTAAAAAATATATGGATTTTTTTTCATTATTTTTTTGATTATATAATATTTTATAGTTATTATGAAACAAATTATATATGTTTTTATAATTATATTAATGTGGTTATTGAAATTTACAAGCTGAATGAAGAGGAATAATTTCTTCGGTGATAAATTTCAAAAGAAATTAAAAACAAATTTCATTATCAATAAAAGTATGCCTTGAAAATTCCTATATATTATGGTTTGTAAAATTACTAGGCTATTTCCACACCAATTTTAGTGGGATCTATGTTGACAAATGTATAGATATAAAGTAGTTAAATACAATGAGTTTTAGATAATTTTTTGAAGCCTTTTATATTTGGATTCCTCAAGACCATACATTTTTTACAATGTAAATTTATGTACATGATTCTCATGTTCTCCAAAATAAACACATATATTGGATGGGAAAATAATTCTTAGTTATATCAACAACACAAATCATTTTATAATTTAAAATGATAGTTAAAAAATAATCAATTTTTTGGGTAATCAAATGCTGATTAAGAAGGATGTGTTGACGATTAATGATACATATAAGGTGGAGTTTCCATTATGGGGAAAATTTTATTAGGATGACATACTATGAAAAAAATTAAATAATTCAAATCATGTCTAAATATGGGTTTGTCCCAACGACTCAAAATACTACAAAATATAATTTCATAATGTATTCTTTAAATGACTTATTTGTTGATGTAATTATACCCTTTCTCTTGGGTTGCGAAAAAAAGAATGTCATCAATCTTACATGAATCTCAGAATATCACCCTCGTTCAAAACATATTGATATAAAATATAATTTCATTAATGATCATGTGGAATAAAATGAATTATATATCATTTATGTTCTTACATCAAATAATGATTCAATTCTATTCACAAAACCATTTTTGAATGATGAATTTATTAGGATGAGTATGAACATGGAAATACTACCACCTTCTATAAATGGTTGAGGTATTTGTGCTTGTCATTAATCTCATGTAGTCTTTGTATACTGTGTTCAATGGGGATAAAATGACTGTTTCAAAAATCAATACATTGATACGTGATAATCCTTTTAGGGAACCATGTATATAGTGGGAGTTTTGGGTATGCTGTGAAATCAACATAAAATTATGTTGAATATTATTATATTTTTGGAGTAGTATTAGGGAACATATGTTTATATATTAGTGGATTAAGTAAAGAAAGAAGAGAAAAAACATGTGAGGGAAAGTTGGAATATAGAAGAACTTTCAAGAGTAAATACTTTTGGACAACATTGTTTTCACTTTTTTGTTTCTTACAATTAATGAACTCGTGTATTCCTATAATTATTGTTAATTGGTCCATTGAATGATGTTTAATGTTTTAGTGATTTTTTAACCCTGATTGATAAAAAGAGGAGATTGTTGGGACCAAGTTAGTCAAATGTATTTTTGGTTATTGAAATAATTTTGAGATGATTGTTTTCACTTTTTGTTTAATGACAAATAAATAATATTATCATGGGTAGATTTTTTAATATGATTATCGTGATGAAATGGAGAATATTAATTAATATATAAGAAAATTTTTTATATGAATGTATCACTATTTCAGGGATATGTTTTGAAGAAGTTATGTGGATAAAGTTGTGTTTGAGAATCACAGTGGGTCCAGAATGAAATTTATCATAGTAAGAAGAAATTTATAAAATTATTAATGTTTCCTTAATAAATTTAATGAAGATTTTATGATAATGGAGTTATTATAAATAAAAATTTGTCTTAATAGTTACTGATACAAGCCTTATAATGTAATATGGGAGAATAAGTGATCTAAATCAGATTAATCTTTGGACGGAAAGATAAAAGGAAATGAAAGGACTAAACGTTAATAAAATTCCATTTTAATTCATATGATTAATTACAAGTCCTTATTATTTCCAAGTAAAAAGGAATTCATGATTTCTAGTAAGAGTTTGTGTTAGTTGAATGTATACATTTTAAGGTTTTATGGTCAAGATTCATCGTTGTGAGATCAGCAAACCCAGTAATTAATAGTATTTTTGAAATTATTGTTTTAAATGAGATATGTTGAATATGTTGGTTTACAATAAAAACAATTATATTTGATATAAAAACATTATTAAAATATGTATGTGTTTTCTATAATTCTATTTGTATGTATTCATAAATGGAATGAATTTGTAGCTGATACCAATCTATCATATGGGGTATTCCTGGATCAATTGTAGGGAGAAACTTTTGTTGAGGCATATTTTTATGTGGATATACTTTTGATATATAAGAATATAAGTGTATTTAAAAGTGATGAAAAAATTGATATCAAATACTAGTAACCCATATGATGATAAAAATTTTATTCAATATTTTCATATTGTTAATTTGATATTTAGTATGGGTTGAGAGAAAATGGGGATATATTTTGTTATTCAATATCATTCCCAAGACAAAAATAATAGAATTAATGTATGGTTTCTCATGATATTGTATTTACTCATCATGCTAAAATTGACAATGATCCCAATATGTGACGAAGATGAATATTCATCAGGTAAATGATGACACTGATAAGTCATAAAAAACATGAGTTTATTAGTCTTATAAACATTGGTTTGAGAAAAAAATCTAAATGAATAGTTTTTTTAATATTTCTGTAAATGTGTTATAAAATCAGGTTTTTCTACCAAATATTTTATGAAGAAGGTTTTTGAATGAATCAAAAATTTAAAAAAAATTTATTGATAAAATTTATGTTTTATGTTTTTATGTAGGTGAAAAAAATTTATATTAGATGAAACTTTTTTGTTTAAAATCAGTTGTCACAAAGAAATACAATGAGGAATTAAAATTAATACATATAATTTATTCATAATTAACAAACTGTAAGGACATATGTATTATATTAAATAATTCTTGTATTTTTTAATGCAGGTGGATGTTTTGAAAAGATTTAATAACATAGAAGAAAAATCATTACCTATTGAAAAAGTCAACAAATAGAGGAAAAATGAAAGGGGAATAATTGTTATGGGAAATTTGTTGAATCAGTAAAACCATTCAAATTCCCTATTAATCTAATATTAGGACACCAATAAATAGAGTAAATTACATAGTAATTTATGATGGACCACATGTAGGTATAGAGACAGGTGTTATTATGTTATATCGAGAATATAATTTTGGATATAGTTTACATGATGTTGTTTTCAAGATATAATAATTAAATCGTACATTGTATTTAGAGTTTCTATATCACACTGTGTCCTTAAGTGATATTTTTTGTAGAACGATTCAAATGGTTCATAATATTTTTTAGTATATTATGTCTAATCTACTTTTTTGACTGAGGTATCAGATAGAGGAATCTTATTGATCCATCATATTGAGTATCGTTTGGATGTTCTGATAAGGTCATTCTTGATTCTAGGAAGAATATAATGAATTGTTTGGAATATCCTCAAAAGTGAATGTTGATAAGGAATCATAGAAACATGTAATGAACTAACTTGTGGAGTGTTCATTATATTTTAAACAAAAATACATTAAATTATTTGTTCTAATAGAAGAACATGCACTGTTGTAGTGATCATAGGTATAGAAAAGTGTAAGGGTATATTAAATTTGTTTTATTCCCATAAAATAGTTTTTTTTCTTGTGGATTGTGTGATATTGTAATTATTTTTAAAAACCATGCCAAGGATATAGAAACTATTTTTAGGCAGTGATCCTTGTAACCACATATATTCTTTTGGATTTATGATTGTTCACTTTTCGTAAAGTGATAAGTCTATAACATAGGTGAAGGATTCTTCAACAGAAAAATATTTACATGGAAAATATATCATTTATTCATCCCCTCTACATCTTAGAGATATAATGATCATAGTTAAGAAATAAAAATATATGTATGATAATGGTTTTTAAAATACAATTATTCATTAACGAATGGAATATGATATATTATTGTTTAAAAAGTAAATATAGTAGCTTAATATTCATTTAAATTAAATAATCAAGAGGAAAATAACTCGATACATAGTTTGGATCACGTAGATTTTATATCTTCATTAATGATATAAAGGATTTATCTCTATTTTAGAAGATGTAAACCATACACTACAAAAGTTGTTGAATTATACATTCCCATTGCAGATGTCGGACATGAACTGAAGGAATCCTTGTGTAATATACATAAATCTAACTTATTAAATTATTATTTATTGAATTTATTATTCTGAATATTATTATAAAGTTACAATCCTATATTGCGTATTATATATCATGAAATAATATATTTTATTGTCTGAAATGTTCATGTTTTAATGAATGTCCCGAATAATTCATCATTATGATGGAAACCAAGATGATTCGTGAATATATTCATAGTTACAAGTTATATAGATTCATGATATTATTATGTGACAAAAAATTATATATAATATCAATGGATGAAACTCCATTGACATTGAGATAATTTCACATTATGTGAACCCTTATTAGTCTAATGTGAATGTTATTATATGAACCTAAGATGCAAATAAGAAATCTATATTTGAATGGGTCATTGGATAATACAATATTTGTACATATATAACGATTGTTTTTCAATAAATAATCATTAGTTCATTTCATATGAAATATACATTTATTTATTATTGAAAACCCAAATGACATTTACCCATGGCTAGGAATGATAATCATGTTGTATCTCAATTGACATTGTATCTGTGGACAATGTGGGATACAATTTATCTTTTTTTATTTAAAGGAAATTTATATCCTAGGATCGATGATCAGAACTAAATTATGTATTCCAGTCAACTTCTAGAAGGGTGTTTCTAGCATGTTAACTTCTATGAAGTAAAATAAATTTACATTGACCACCTTGGTTTATGAAACTATAAAAAACATACTTTATAATATATATTAAAATAAATAGGTTATATTATAATATATACATTCATAGGAGGTTATATGTCATTACAACATTGACTCCTTAGAAAATAGTATCTTTTTCATATTATTAGATGATATCCTTTGACATGAGGTAGTGTGATGACCCAGACCCCCCTTGGTCCCTTCCTTTGCCAAAATCCGGATCCTTAAGGGGTACCGATCGGTGAGACGGATCGGTGAGACCGATCGGTGAGACGGATCGGTGCGACCGATCGGTGGGACCGATCGGTGAGACCGATCGGTGGGACCGATCGGTGAGACGGATCGGTGGGACCGATCGGTGAGACGGATCGGTGGGACCGATCGGTGAGACGGATCGGTGCGACCGATCGGTGAGACGGATCGGTGAGACCGATCGGTGAGAGGGATAGGTGAGACAGATCGGTGAGACCGATCGGTGAGACCGATCGGTGGGACCGATCGGTGAGACGGATCGGTGGGACGAATCGGGGAGACCGATCGGTGAGACGGATCGGTGGGACCGATCGGTGAGACGGATCGGTGGGACCGATCGGTGAGACGGATCGGTGAGACCGATCGGTGAGACCGATCGGTGCGACCGATCGGTGAGACGGATCGGTGAGACGGATCGGTGAGACGGATCGGTGAGACCGATCGGTGAGACCGATCGGTGAGACCGATGGGTGAGACCGATCGGTGAGACCGATCGGTGCGACCGATCGGTGTGACTGATTGGCGGAACCGGCCAACGTTACCCGGCCTTGCCAAGTTCTTCCAGTAACGCGCACAAAAGTTTAATTAAATACTGAATCGGCTCATGAGTCGGTTTAAACCACTCAGCACCTTTAATGATGAGTCAAGCCGCATGGTCAACCCACGACTTCCACGTCTTACACGGTTCAACGTTTTTATCTCAACCGTCCCTGGCTCTTATAAATTAAGGGTTAGGCCGTGGTTTCCCCCTTCTTCGATTGTGACTCTTCTGGTGCATCGGGACCGCCGCGTCGTTATCCGTAAAGTTCCGCGCCCCCGGCCTAAACGTATATTATCTATCAACAAGTAGGGAATATCTTTCTTCTCTCACTTTTGTGTATCATGCGGGGTGGGCGTTATTTTTGTTCCTATGGAATTGGTTGAACCAAACCATGATGAAGATAATAAACGAAGTTCTAAAGAAAGAAGAGGAAGGGGTTGTGATCATTGCTTATGCTTTATCTTGTTCTTATCCTTTTTGATTTGTGCTGGTTTATGTTCTTCTGGGAATTGAGGCCATTGGTGGTCTTTGTATGTGCGCTGATGAATCCCTTCGTGATGTTTTAAATGGGTTGCGGAAATTGTGAACTCCTACTGTGAAATTGGTTAATCACGTATATCCGGTTGAATAATTGAAAGCACCAGGATCAACCCTTCTGTGATAACTTCCGGTTAGAACACACGGAAATTTGAAATCATGGAGTGTGTTAAGTCGTTTAAACCTGAAAATCCTTGACTTGTGTTAGTAGTGGTGGTTGGTTGTTTTCCCATCGGGCCGATTGCTGGAAATGTGGGAGGGGATGGGATTCCCTGATTCTTTTATACTCTCGGTGGTTGTGTGAATTTGGGGGGATGTGATCTCCTGTTGGTATGGATTCGGTGGTTGTGAGTTTTAAACCCGAATGGTCACTTGTTGATATCACAAATTGGGGAGAGATCCTATGTTAACAGAACCGGATGTGAGTGTTTTGGTTGATCCTTGCTTTTGACGTTTTCCTTTGTTATGCTTATGGTAGTTGCCCAGTAGTGCTTAAAATTAATTTAACATTTTGACTGAACGTGAAACAAGAATGGGACAAATGGTTTTGTGGGCAAGGGTCGTGAACTGTGACTTGGGTGCAGTGGTGTTGTGTTCTGTAGGTTGGCTAGGAAAACCTAAGCTTTGGGTGAGTGTTTGTTACCTATATCTATACTTGTAGCTTTGTGTTTCTTATTCGTGCCCCACCCAAGTTGAGCACTCAGTGCCGAACACCCCCATTTATTGGGGAAGGGTGTTTTTCCCAACACTATCCTTAGTGGCTGGTTATTAGCTCCTTTTCTGCTCCCTTTCCCGGATAGCCCAAGTATCTTCGGGCAGGCTGTGATGGCCTGAAGTCCATTATTAGCCCAAGAACCTCCGGGCGGGGTGTTGTGGTGGTTGTCCAGGTGTGTGCGGCAGGTGGTTTCCCAAGTGTCTTTGGGATGAGGCCCACGTGTCTTCAGGCGTGGAGGTGGTTGCTCTGGCCTAGGTGTTTGCAGGCATGGTTACATGTGACAGTTGAGGCCCAGGTGTGTGCGGGCGGGATTCGGCAGTGGGACTGCGTGTGGTTGTGGCCCAGGTGTGTGCGGGTGGGTGTGGCAGTGGGACTGCTGTGAGAATGGCGGGATTGGTCTGATGCGTAGGATGTCTCAATAACCAGTGGGAAAGTGGCGCGGGGTACCCAAACATCGATGTGCTCTTATATATATATTACTTGACTTGCGTTATTCGGGGAGCGAACCTTGGTGAGGCCTGGGATGGATAGTTTGCCTTGTTAGTTGTTTGGTTTACTCTTTTCTCACGGGACTTTAGTACGTTCCCCCACTTGTGCATGAGAGTCTTGGTTTTCCCTACTGAGTGTACTTGTATGCTCACCCTACGTATATAAAACTACTTTCAGGTTTCCAGGTGGACTTCGGGGATCACGCAGGACCTTACTAGCTCGGACTTTTGGAGCAGTTGCAGTTGTTTCTCTTTTTCTTTTGGTACTTACCTTGTAGTCACATTTTAGCACTTTGTGGCTTTCACTTTCAAAACATGCATGTGGGAATGGGTTACTTTTGGCTTTACTTTTCTTTCTACCTTGGTGTTGTCGGGTTTTCTCCTCCTTATCTTTCGATCCTATAAAATAGAAAGGGTAATGCCTTCCATTTGCGAGAATTTTCTATACCCTTGGTGCTAGTCGCCACTCCGGGACCTATTGAAGGCGGGTTTCGGGGGTCATTATCTCTCCTTCAACTTAGAGAAGGAAGGGCCTGGAAATCTGCTGACCCTTCCCTCCTTTTGGTGAAGGCGGGTCGTGACAGAATGGTATCAGAGGCAGGTTGAGAGATAGGACGGAGTCTGGAGTTAGGCACAGTGAGGATTGCATGGGATGGTAAGGCAACATCGTTGGATGACCTTGGTGCGTGAATTAGGCCAGGGAAGACCGGCTAGGACACGGGATTTTAGGGCCCCCCGTGATCCGATGCAAGGACTCTGGACCTACCGAACGACCAAGTGAGGCCACACTGATTGCAGGGTAGAGACCCTAGGAAAGGTACATTCATCATAAATGACTTGTGTTCTTGTGTTTTTGGGACGTCTTGGGAATTAAGAATAAATTAAATCTTAATAAGTTTTATGAATGATTTTCGTTGCACTACTTGGGCTTAGGCTTTCCTTGTTACCTTGCAGCTATGGCACCTGGAAGGCGACCACGTGTGGTACAGGCGATCGAGGCCCCCGAGACTGCCTTGGCCAATCGGCAGAGAGCTGATCGAGAGGAAGAGGACGACCAGTGGCAGAAGACTCTTCGAGCCTTCCAGCGACAGGCCCTCGAGAAGTATGAGGGCACCACCTCCGATATGAAGACGGAAGGCTGGCTAGAGGAGTTAGTCATAGCCTTCGGATTGATTCGGGCCCTGACCAAATACTGGGTTCCTCTGGCTGTTAGCCAGATGCGAGGAGCGGCACGCCAGTGGTGGATGCTTCACCTGGGGAGTAGGAAAGAGTCTGAGGTTGCTTGGGAGGACTTCGAGAAGGAGTTCCGGGCGGAGTTCCTCTCCTCGAAAATGAAGGCGGAGAAGAGGCAGGAGCTACTCTCCCTCCAGCAGGGGAGCATGTCCGTGAGGGAACTTGGAATCAAGTTCAAGGACCTCCTGCGTTTTTCTCCGAACCTCTTTCCCGATGAGGAGTCTCGGGCAAGACGTGTGGAGGAGGCTCTCCGACCCTCCCTCCAGTATGCTTTTACCCCCTTTACCCTTCTGACATACTTAGAGGTCCAGAAGAAGGCCGAAGTGGTGGAAAGGATGCATGCTCTAGGTGGAGTGTCACGAGAAGGGATCCAGCTGGGACCATCGAAGGGGAAGGCCGTCAGCACCATGCCTCCAGCATTAGGACCCTCCAGGATCCGACCCGCAGGGAGCAGACCGCAGCAGTTTCAGTTTCGATCCCCTGGCCCACGTTCTTTTCCTTCAGGCTCGGGACCACGGTGCTTCATCTGCGGGAGCCCTGGACATCTCCGGAGTCAGTGCCCCGATCGGGTGTAGTACAGCAGTGGCAGTCATCCCCAGCATCCGCCGCAGCAGCAGTTTCCAGCCAGACCCTTCCGGCAGCAGCAGCAGGGACAGCGAGCTCCCGCTCCTCCGCAGGAAGACATAGGAGGAGGAGGCCGACCTCAGGGCGCTCCCCAGGGACCTCGACCAGGGCGTGGTCGGGGAGGTGGCCGACAGCCGAGGGGCAGGGGAGCTGGGCGTGGACAGTTACACACTTCTGAGGCAACAGTTCCAGCAGGGCTAGAGGTTGTTCGAGGTACGATCAATGTTTTTAGCACTTCTGCTTATGCTTTGTTCGATACCGGAGCTTCGCACTCCTTTGTTGCACCCAGTCTATCCCGTGCCTTGGGTCTAGATGTCGAGAGACTTCCAGTGCCCCTAGTGTTGAGCACACCAGTTGGAGGTCATACCGACTTGCTGTTCGTTTGTCGGGGATGTAGACTGATGTTAGGGCCACATCAGTCGGTTAGGGACCTCCTTCTGCTACAGATTCAGCCGTACGATGTCATCCTAGGCGTCGACTGGCAATTTTCTGTGTGCGCCGTCATCGACGGTTTCCAAAGAAGGGTGGTGTTCTCCGGTTTGGATGGCCAGCGTGTTACTTTCACCGGCGAGCGGAGCTGTCCGAAGGGAAACAGGAGGGAGGAAGCCCTCCTCTCCTTGTTGACCGAACTGCGATATAATCAGTAGATGCGGAAATGGTGGAAGTACCAGAGATCGTTCGTGAATTTATGGACGTCTTTCCTGAGGAGGTGATGACTCTACCCCCTCGACGTGATATCGAGTTCGAGATAGACCTGCAGCCCGGCTCTCGACCAATCTCAATGGCTCCTTACCGGATGGCACCTTCGGAGCTACGGGAGTTGTGGATACAGATTGACGATCTGATGAAGAGGGGTTATGTCCGTCCGAGTGCGTCACCATGGGGCGCTCCAGTCTTGTTTGCAAGGAAGGTGGATGGTGGCCTCAGGTTTTGCATCGATTACAGGAGGCTGAATCAGGTAACGATCAAGAATCGCTACCCTCTTCTGAGGATATATGATATTTTCGACCAGCTGAAGGGGGCAGGATGGTTCTCGAAGATCGACCTGCGATCCGGGTACCACCAGCTGAGGGTGAAGGATAGTGACATCCCGAAGACGGCGTTCAGGTGCAGGTATGGACACTTAGAGTTTGTGGTCATGCCCTTTGGTGTTACGAACGCCCCAACCGTGTTCATGGGGCTTATGAACTCCATCTTTCGGGAGTACCTGGATCGGTTTGTGGTGGTATTCATCGACGATATCCTAATCTATTCAAGGTCAGAAGAGGACCATGCAGAGCACCTGAGGACAGTTTTGGAGGTCCTCCGACAGCACCAGCTCTACGGAAAGTTGTCAAAGTGCAAGTTCTGGACACGAGAAGTGCACTTCCTCGGGTATGTAGTGTCGGAGCAGGGGGTAGCAGTCGACCCATCAAAGGTTGAGGCATTTGTTTCTTGGGCAGCACCCAAGAGTGTGGCGAATGTCCGGAGTTTCCTCGGACTGGCAGGTTACTACCGGAGATTCGTACCCAACTTCTCCCGAGTAGTAGCCCCTTTGACGGCTTTGACCAAGAAGGACCAGGTTTTCGTGTGGAGCGAGAAATGCGAGTCGTCCTTCAGCTACCTAAAAGAAAAGTTGGTTAGTGCCCCAGTGTTGAGATTACCAGAAGAAGGGATGGCCTATGAGGTATTTTGTGATGCTTCAGGATAGGGCCTGGGATGTGTGTTGATGCAACAACAAGGGGTGATCTCTTACGGGTCCAGGCAGCTACGCCCCCATGAGCGGAACTATGCCACCCATGACTTGGAGCTTGAAGCAGTTGTGTTCGCATTGAAGCTGTGGCGACACTACCTCATCAGGGAATGCTTTTTGGTCTTCACTGATCACAAGAGCTTGCACTATATCTTCTCCCAGCGGGACTTGAACTTGCGACAACGGAGATGGGTAGAGTTCCTCTAGGACTACGACTTTGAAATCTCTTATACTGAGGGCAAGGGAAACTTTGTGGCTGATTCCCTGAGCAGGAAGCCGCATCAGGAAGTGGTTCGGGAATCTGCTGATGCTTGGAAGGCGATGGGGGAGTTGGTTGCCATGCACTTGGATGCAAGGGTGGAAGGTGCTAGAGTCTGCTTGTTTCAGATGACGGTACAGTCCTCTTTGTTGCAGCAAGTGGAAGAGTCTCAGTGGGGAGATCCTGAGGTGGAAGTGTTGCGGGATCTTGACGATCAGGGGAACGCTCCGGAAGGATGGGCGGAGGACAGCCGACATCGGATGCTCTTTCATGGGAGGTTGTTTGTTCCAGAGGTGATGCATGATGAAGTCCTTCGTGAGTTCCATAGCTCAGCCTTGGCAGTACATCCAGGTGTTTTGAAAATGTACCAAGGCATGAGGGGACAGTTTTGGTGGCCCGGGGTGAAACGGGCAGTGGTAGAATTTGTGGCTAAATGCCTGGTGTGTCAGCAGGTGAAGGCTGAACACCGTGTTCCTGGTGGTTTGTTGCATCCTCTATATGTTCCCGAGTGGAAGTGGGACGACGTCTCGATGGACTTCGTCATAGGACTACCCAGAGCTCAGGGCGGGCATGATGCTATCTCGGTAGTGGTGGATCGATTGACAAAATTTGCTCACTTCTGGGCTATCAAGGGGTCAGGACCTGTGATTACCTTAGCACAGAGGTACGTGGATGAGGTGGTGCGTTTTCATGGAGTTCCGAAGACTATTGTCTCAGATTGGGACACTCGGTTCACCTCATGAGTCTGGAAGGGGTTACAGCATGCTTTTGGCACCCATCTATGCCTTAGCACTGCTTTTCACCCTCAGACTGATGGACAGACAGAGCGGACTATCCAGACATTGGAGGACATGCTGCGAGCATGTTTTCTGGATTTCGGAGGATCTTGGGTACGACACTTGCCTTTAGTAGAGTTTGCCTACAACAACAGCTTCCACTCTACTATCGGCATGGATCCTTTTGAGGCTTTGTATGGAAGACCATGTCATTCACCCTTATGCTGGGCAGAGGTTGGTGAGACTGGTACTCTTGGACCAGAAGTAGTGCAGAGCACCACGGAGAAAGTCCAGCTAGTGCGGGAGAGGATGAAAGCAGCTCAGGATCGGCAGAAATCTTATACATATCGTCGGAGGAGGCCCTTGGAGTTCGAGGTGGGAGATCATGTGTTCTTGAAGGTTTCCCCTCGATGGGGGCAGCGGAGGTTCGGAAAGGGGAGTAAGCTCTCCCCTAGGTTCATCGGACCTTTCGAGGTGCTGAGGCGAGTTGGTGGGGTGGCATATCAGCTGGCCCTACCACCTCAGTTGGATAGGGTCCATGACGTCTTCCATGTCTCCCAGATTCGTCAGTACTTACATGATGACTCTCATGTCATCAACTGGGGAGAGCTAGATGTGGGAGAAGACGCGACCTTCGAGGAACGGCCAGTCAGGATCGAGGATCGCAAGGAGAAAGTGCTCTGTGGACGAACCATTGGCTTGGTTCGTGTGTTGTGGAGGCATGGCGGCCTCGAAGAGAGTACGCGGGAGAGGGAAGCACAGATGCGTGCCCAATACCCCGAGTTGTTTTGAGCATTTTACCTTTTGTGCCTGTTGTGATAGAACGTTTGACTTTTGGCTATGAAATGTACTAGTCCCTTTCCTCTGTTATGTGTGAAAAGCCTCGGCTAAAGGGAAGAGGGAACCCAACCCCTAATCATGATGCATTAAGGTGGATGCGATTAAACCCGTGCGGGCGAGTCAGTGCCTCCCAAAGCGGATAATGTCTTGACGTGGGGGAGGGGAACTCCCCAAACCCACATGACCGGGCGGTTTGGTGTTGTATGTTTCTTGGTTCATTGGCAGGGGAGTGTTTTCAGTTAGCGGGGGTTCACTCCTAAGAGGTATCTTTCGAAGATGGTTGTTTGGACCCTCTCTTTCCTTCTGGTTTGTTGTGATTCTCGAGGACGAGAATCGTTTAAGAGGTATCTGATGTGATGACCCAGACCCCCCTTGGTCCCTTCCATTTCCAAATTCCGGATCCTTAAGGGGTACCGATCGGTGAGACGGATCGGTGAGACCGATCGGTGAGACGTATCGGTGAGACCGATCGGTGAGACCGATCGGTGAGACCGATCGGTGAGACCGATCGGTGCGACCGATCGGTGAGACGGATCGGTGAGACCGATCGGTGAGACCGATCGGTGAGACCGATCGGTGAGACGGATCGGTGAGACGGATCGGTGAGACGGATCGGTGAGACGGATCGGTGAGACCAATCTGTGAGACGGATCGGTGAGACCGATCGGTGAGACCGATCGGTGAGACGGATCGGTGAGACCGATCGGTGAGACGGATCGGTGAGACCGATCGGTGAGACGGATCGGTGAGACCGATCGGTGGGACGGATCGGTGGGACCGATCGGTGGGACCGATCGGTGGGACCGATCTGTGGGACGGATCGGTGGGACCGATCGGTGGGACCGATCGGTGGGACCGATCGGTGGGACCGATCGGTGAGACGGATCGGTGCGACGGATCGGTGAGACCGATCGGTGCGACGGATCGGTGAGACCGATCGGTGAGACGGATCGGTGAGACCGATCGGTGAGACCGATCGCTGTGACTGATCGGCGGAACCGGCCGACGTCACCCGTCCTTGCCATGTTGTTCCAGTAACGCGCACAAAAGTTTAATTAAATACTGAATCGGCTCATGAGTCGGTTTAAACCACTCAGCACCTTTAATGATGAGTCAAGCCGCGTGGTCAACCCAGGACTTCCACGTCTTACGCGGTTCAGCGTTTTTATCTCAACCGTCCCCGGCTCTTATAAATTAAGGGTTAGGCTGTGGTTTCCCCCTTCTTCGATCGTGACTCTTCTGGTGCATCGGGACCGCCGCGTCGTTATCCGTAAAGTTCCGCGCCCCCGGCCTAAACGTCGATCATCTATCAACAAGTAGGGAATTTCTTTCGTCTCTCACTTTTGTGTATCATGGGGGGTGGGCGTTATTTTTGTTCCTATGGAATTGGTTGAACCAAACCTTGATGAAGATAATAAACGAAGTTCTAAAGAAAGAAGGGGAAGGGGTTGTGATCGTTGATTATGCTTTATCTTGTGCTTATCCTTTTTGATTTGTGATGGTTTATGTTCTTCTGGAAATTGAGGCCGTTGGTGGTCGTTGTATGTGCGCTGATGAATCCCTTCGTGATGTTTTAAATGGGTTGCGGAAATTGTGAACTCCTACTGTGAAATTGGTTAATCACGTATATTCGGCTGAATAATTGAAAGCACCAGGATCAACCCTTCTGTGGTAACTTCCGGTTAGAACACACGGAATTTTGAAATCATGGAGTGTGTTAAGTCATTTAAACCTGAAAATCCCTGACTTGTGTTAGTAGTGGTGGTTGGTTGTTTTCCCATCGGGCCGATTGCTGGAAATGTGGGAGGGGATGGGATTCCCAGATTCTTTTATACTCTCAGTGGTTGTGTGAATTTGGGCAGATGGGATCTCCTGTTGGTATGGATTCGGTGGTTGTGAGTTGTAAACCCGAATGGTCACTTGTTGATATCACAAATTGGGGAGAGATCCTCTGTTAAAAGAACCGGGTTTGAGTGTTTTGGTTGATCCTTGATTTTAACGTTTTCCTTGGTTATGATTATGGTAGTTGCCCAGTAGTGCTTAAAATTAATTTAACATTTTGACTGAACGTGAAACAAGAATGGGACAAATGGTTTTGTGGGAAAGGGTCGTGAACTGTGACTTGAGTGCAGTGGTGTTGTGTTCTGTAGGTGGGCTAGGAAAACCTATGCTTTGGGTGAGTTTTTGTTACCTATATCTATACTTGTAGCTTTGTGTTTCTTATTCGTGCCCCACCCAAGTTGAGCACTCAGTGCCGAACACCCCCATTTATGGGGGAAGGGTGTTTTTCCCAACACTATCCTTAGTGGCTGGTTATTAGCTCCTTTTCTGCTCCCTTTCCCGGAAATCCCAAGTATCTTCGGGCAGGCTGTGATGGCCTGAAGTCCATTATTATCCCAAGAACCTCCAGGTGGGGTGTTGTGGTGGTTGGCCAGGTGTGTGCAGCAGGTGGTTTCCCAAGTGTCTTTTGGATGAGGCCCAGGTGTCTTCGGGCGTGGCGGTGGTTGCTCTGGCCTAGGTGTTTGTAGGCATGGTTACATGTGACAGTTGAGGCCCAGGTGTGTGCGGGCGGGATTCAGCAGTGGGACTGCGTGTGGTTGTGGCCCAGGTGTGTGCGGGCGGGATTCGACAGTGGGACTGCGTGTGGTTGTGGCCCAGGTGTGTGCGGGCGGGTGTGGCAGTGGGACTGCGGTGAGAATGGCGGGATTGGTCTGATGCGTAGGATGTCTCAATAACCAGTGGGAAAGTGGCGCGGGGTACCCAAACATCGATGTGCTCTTATATATATATTAATTGACTTGCGTTATTTGGGGAGCGAGCCTTGGTGAGGCCTGAGATGGATAGTTTGCCTTGTTAGTTGTTTGGTTTACTCTTTTCTCACGGGACTTTAGTACGTTCCCCCACTTGTGCACGAGAGTCTTGGTTTTCCCTACTGAGTGTACTTGTATGCTCACCCTACGTATATAAAACTGCTTTCAGGTTTCCAGGAGGACTTCAGGGATCACGCAGGACCTTACTAGCTCGGACTTTTGGAGCAGTTGCAGTTGTTTCTCTTTTTCTTTTGGTACTTACCTTGTAGTCACCTTTTTGCACTTTGTGGCTTTCACTTTCGAAACATGCATGTGGGAATGGGTTACTTTTGGCTTTACTTTTCTTTCTACCTTGGTGTTGTCGGGTTTTCTCCTCCTTATCTTTCGATCCTATAAAATAGAAAGGGTAATGCCTTCAATTTGCGAGAATTTTCTATACCCTTGGTGATAGTCGCCACTCCGGGACCTATTGAAGGCGGGTTTCGGTGGTCATTATCTCTCCTTCAACTTAGAGAAGGAAGGGCCTAGCAATCTGTTGACCCTTCCCTCCTTTTGGTGAAGGCGGGTCGTGATAGGTAGTGTGTCATATCACTACTATGAAAGGGGACTAGATGATAAAAAACAATGTGTATTCATAACCAATGTTAAATTCTATGGTAATTTAATATTTTTGGATACATATTTTTCTGATACATGGTTTTATAATATTTCATGTTTTGTATATATTAAAATATTAATGGATTCTGATTCAATATAATATATATTTGTGTTAAATATTTAATAAATAGTTTTCTCCAAGTAATTATATATTTAATTACGTCAAGACATTTTGTTTAATATTTTTTTTCAATTAATGAAAAAATGATTATTTACATATTTTTTTATATAATAAATTTATATTTCTTAATTTTACTATATATAATACTTATATATTTAGTGTTGAATAATTTAGTGGTGTTTATTTGTTAAATTAATATTCATTATTTTAGGATTACTAAAAATTGAGGTGGATTATCAAATAGTGTTTAATGGACCTGTGAGAAATTGAAATAATATATTATTATAAAAATATTAATCTGTTGATTCATGAACATTTACATGTATTTTATCTATGAATTTCACACATGTCAGGAAAATATTATTAATTTTTTGTATTATATATAAATTGTGTTTGATGGGTATTATTGGATATTATAAGGGCCTTAGATTAGTTATTATATTCTACCCCTAACACTATTTAATTATAGTTAATAAATTTTACATTGATGACTGACATATTTATTCATTGTAAATAATTAATTATAGAGAGAAATTTTCCAACCCCTATAGAGAACTGTAGTATAAAGATTTAAAGAAAACATAACATTTATCCTCTTCCAAAATAGTGAAAACAATTAATCATTATGTATTCGATTTCAATAAATGATTATTATGGAATTTATAAATCCATCCACAATAGAAGATAATGAATTATGCAACGATGAATGGATGGTTATGAACCATATGTGTATCTCCTCTATTGGTAATATATCATCAATTTCATGAAAACTACAACATAATGAGAATATCGATTTATCGATTCATCAACTCTAAATAAATAAATAAAAACTTCAATTAACTATTTAAATTAATTAATAAAAAATTATTTGTGAAAGTAACCTCTCTTATTATTTTTTGATACTTTATAATAATTATATTCACCACCTATGTTATTCATAAATAATCATCATCATTTAGATAATGTACTGTTCATGTATTAAAAAAGGTGAGTTGGTTATGCATCCATTAGTTATTCCATAATGATTGGAACCGCCAACTAGTATCAGAGATGTCATATATTAATTTATAAATATTTTATATTACATAATTTTTAAACACCAATTTTTATTACATCTATTTTATTAAATCATTACGTTATATTCTAATTGAAAATTTTAAGATAAATTAATTATCCTAGTTCATGATTTATATAATCTTAAGAAATTTTGATTTATTATTGTAGATTTAATTAGGTGTTCGTGAGCAATATTGATCGTAGATAGGTCTATATAGTGTGTGAATTGAATTATACGCCATGTACCAATGTTAACTACTACCAGATGTGGTGTGCCATAAATGAAACACCAAGAATTAATCATACACGAGGCATTTATTTCCCACTGTATGTTAATAGGTAAAACATATTAGATGGTTAGTAAGAGTATATGACATGTTGATTCCATATATTTTGTGTGGAATATTCTATTAATTTATAAAATTTTCACAAAAAATACAGTGAATTACATGTTATTTGTTTCATGAGAATAATATTTTTTATCAATAATGGGATGTAAAATGTATTGATAGAACACAAATAATGTAAATCATTAATCCATTGGTCTAGAAAACATTATCTATTTACTGAGCAGTCACATAAACAAATGAAATGGGGAACACCACACAAGTATCATATTAAAACCTTCCACACGTCTTCCCTGAGATATATTATAAGTACCTTGGGTCACTCCTAGATAAATAAAAATTGATAAAAGTAGTTTTTATCCCAATAGTATTTGTCATGTAGTCTCTTAGTAAAGAATATAATAATTTTACATAAACTATAGTTGATAAAATATTAAAAACCCTATTAAACTATTGGAATTTGATATGTTGGCAACATAAATGTTCTATAAAATGAATAAATCTTCTACTAATTCTGTGTAATATTCTAAAAATATTTTTTCAAGAATCGTATTTTCAATGTTTTTTTTATTTTGATTCTTATGTCCAAATGGTTTAAGATGTTTCTAATTATAAAAGGAATTAATTAATTAAATGATTGATTGGAAATGAGAAATAGATCAAGAATTGTTATCTAAATACTAAATAATTAATTGATGTGAATTATAGAAAATATACTTTTTTATATTCATTACTTTTATGATTATAACCATGAGTGTATACCATCATAAGTATCATATTAGTTTATTAATTTTATAATTACTGTTTGATTTTTTCCAAAATATATGAAATTGTATAGGGATCGTTGAGTCATTATTTTATTATTATAATATAGTTTATTATGTACCCTTGGTTTCATTTATGGAATCATTATTTATGTTATTCTTTTGCTAATATCACATATCTATAAGTAAAATTATATAATGGATAGAGCACTCAAGACTATAGAGTTTCATCATGTTTATATTTGATGTGAAACAAATCATAGAGGTATACAAGATCATAGTTGAATAATACCTCTTAGGATCTTCTTTGTCCAATGAGATAATACACAAGGATCGATCGTTGATTTATTATTCAGTAGATAAAACAAACAATAAAGAAAATCATGTTCCTTACACCTAATTTATTTTCTTTCATTCTGATTAATGTTAAATTATTTATTGATATTTAAATCGTTATATTATTTAAATCAATAAAATATAATATTGTATCCAAAAAAATATTATAATATTTATATACATTATCTTTACAAATATTAAAACTAATATAAAACGCACATAATATTAAAATGCATCCAATAACATCAACTCCTTATTTTAAATATATTGATAATAATCCCAAAAATAAAATATTATGTTCATATATCCTTCTACTAATTTGTTATAAATATAATTATAGTTATGTATGGTTAACCAAAATGTATTTGGTTGCATCCAATTATATGGTAATCATGATATTTTGATATGGGTATAATAAACATAGTTTGTGTTATGGGTTTAATTAAACTAATTTTCATTAAGGGATGATCATTTATAAGTGACTTAGTTAAAAATATGGAATGTTTATTGAGGAAATCCACGTTTAAGACATCGGAATTCTGCAGTCCAGTAAATGGATCAAGTAGTAATGAGTAAAAATATAATTAATGTCACTCCTTCCTAAATATTATTAAAAGGAATATAATATTTCATTATGTATTTATGTTTGGGAATATAGTTTATTTGTATTAGGATATGTTTATAAAAGAGTATTCTAAACATATTGTTGATGGATATAATGTTTTTATAAACTACTGAGAGATTACTAAATAAAATTTATTTTATTTTCTATTTTTGTAATACAAATAAGGTATTAATATTATTACCATATTTTTTATAGAAATGGAAACCCATATGATATTAAATATTTTAGAAAAATAAATTATATATAATAATAAGCATATCATGTATTAAAATTCCTAGTTATTTTTTTTATGATTTTTGGTTTTTTAAAATTCCATTGATGAAAATTATATTAGATTAAAATTGTATTGTTGAGGGTCCTGGAAAAGAAACTAATAATGATGAACATCCACACTAAAAATCATTTGGATAATGAATAAATATAAAACTTTTCGTGCCTTGTAAAATTTATAATGTGATTTGGATGAAAAATGTGTATATGATGATGTATAACTTTATTATTCACCATCCATAACATTATTAGGAGAAGGGTAGGCATGAGATACATGATATCTCAAATATAAGTTTCATATAAAATCATAGAGAGTCAGTACCATCAATCCCTCGTGTAGTTTAAATGATTGGATACATTAAGATCCTGAACATCATTTGATTTATGATTCCCATTGATCTATGTGAATTTCAAATTTTATTATCAATATCGAGCTATATCAACATGTTTTTTGTAATTTATAATTTTAAGAAATTTGATATGATAATTTAAGAACAACTTAATCTTACACTGTATATTCATGAAGACAAGGGGATTGAAATTATGGTGGTCCTTATTAAGAACATTAAAAATGAGAATATGGAAATGGGATGAAGACTCATTCTAAGTGTAAGGTTCATGATCACCATCATCCCAAGAAAATAAATTTCCAATGAAATGAAAAAACGTCAAAATGCTATTTTTATGTTATATGTCATGGAACTAAAATAAGATCCATGCCCATTAATAGAAGAAATAGGAATCTTTAACTCTGTTAATTATTTTGTGTAATGTATCTATATATACACATTGGTTGTTATATATATCTTTTTACACTCTTATATGTATTCAGTCATTGTAACTAAGTAAATATTTGTTTATTTACAAAGGAGAGGATTATTTATGTGATCTTAATGGTGATGGATAACTCATTTTTCTCTTAGATGCTCTGGAATTATGCTTCCAACTACCATTTTCATTTTTTAAAATATTATTATTTATATAGACAATATTACCAAGAACATAATTTTTATATCCTACCAAAATATAGATAGTTTTCTATTAATGATTTAAAATAAAATAGTTTTCATTTATAAAGATAGAAAATGTTACGATATGGGAAATTTAAATAATTGACATTATGTATGAGAGTATGTAAACAAATGACAAAAACATGATAATTAATAACAGTCAAATGAATCCTTTCATCTATATCTATGAAATAAATATCATTATAATGTAAATTATATGTACTTTAAAAATTCGTATAAAGGTGATTACTTGGACTTTTTGAGATAATACAACATGAAATATCTCACACTTGTTTAAAAGATAAAATGAACAACAAACCATTTGTTAGAAATGTTCAAAGAGTAATAGAGATTCTACTAATGGTATTAATTGAAATGTGAAAACCATTTACAAAAGATGTTATAAGTGTATATTATCACTCCATTACTTTCATTATTGACTTACAAATGTATGGATATGTAAACATGATGTGGTATACATCCAAATCCTTTGGAATATGAATATAATTATAGAATGATGTAGGAAAATAACTTTGAAAAAGATAAATAAGGATTTATATAATCATTGTGGTGTGTATCATAACAAATCTACAATATTGTGGGATTTAAGTCGCAACTAACACCTCATTATACACCCTATTTAAATGTTGATAAAAAAAAGGAAACATGAATTTCATTTCATGGAATGGATAGTTCAATGCAATGAAGGGCATCTGTTATCATTTTTGGGATCAAAATTACCAAATATAATACACATTATAAACTAGTAAATAACTATGGTGATACATTGGATAGAATAATAGTTAATTTATAGGAAGAAATGTATGTTTTCAAATACACATTCATTGGTTTGCATGTAATTTTATAAGGTAATGTCATGAAATGAACTGGTACCTTGAATAATGAAGTCTATATATAATGACTATCGCATGGAAAAATATAGAATCTATTTATACGACTACTCATACATGATAATGACCATCATAACATACAAAATTTTATTTATAGGGT
This sequence comes from Viscum album, assembly GCA_963277665.1. Taxonomy (NCBI): domain Eukaryota; kingdom Viridiplantae; phylum Streptophyta; class Magnoliopsida; order Santalales; family Viscaceae; genus Viscum; species Viscum album. The sequence goes on from OY728159.1 coordinate 1,268,400,546, forward strand.
TAACAATCTAAAAAATTATAAAGGTAGAATGATTAACAATGATGATGTGGATTCTCACGATACACAAGTGTTTTTAGATAATCATAATCAACATGTCTATAAGGATGATATAATTCCTAAAATATATGTTCTCTGTATTAGTAAATGTGAGGTTTGGGAAAAAGAAAGAATAATTCTTCTAGTCATTGAATATGGAGACTCATTATTAGTTAAAAATAATGACCCCATTTCCATGAAGGAAATAATAAAGAGTTCAAATGATACAATGTGGAATGATGACATTAATTTTGAGATGGATTCCATAAATAAAAACATGTCGATAATTCAGTAAGTGAAATACTTATTCGTAAAAAATGTGTATTCCTGAAAAAACTATACTTTGATAGTGATGTAAGTAACTATGAAGCATGAAAAGTGGTTAAAGGTTTATAATAACATCTTTTTATTGAATAAAATTATATCATCAATCCATATTTCATGATTTAATAATTTAGAATTATACTTTTTTTATTTATGTTCAGTTATTATGAGATTTATCTGATGGATGTCAAAACATCATTGAATACCAATAACCATTATGATTATTTATATATAATATTACATTAAAATATTGATTCTCTATGAAATTAAAATAACATATAAATTCTATAGATATCCAATTATGGGTTAAAAATGTATCAAGGGTATAGATTATTATATTTTCGGAAGCTATAAGATATTTTCTATGTGGAAAAAATTTGATCCTTGTCCTTAAAAGATATTATTTTGGAGAAAGATCATATTATTAGGATTATATTATAATGAAATATTTTATATTTTAAATGACATAGATTCCTTGATATTATTAATGGACAAGTTAAACAAGTTCGTATCTGTAAAAGACTTACAAGAAGCCTCATGTATCCTTGGAATCAAAGTCATTCATGATAAATACCAAGCATTATTGGACAATACAAAACAATATATATTGACCAAACACTATTGTGATATAATAATTTATGAGGGGTTAGATCTATTTCCACAGTGTAATTATATCCATTTGGATGTATCATCAAGCAATTCTATAGATAGAATGAGCAGTATCTGATTTAGATATACGATTTGATATATCATATATGACATGTTATTTTCATATAATTAATTTTATTGTATATTGTTCGTTGTAAGTAGATATCGATGTAGAATGTGGGAAAAAATAAGCTGGATATTAAGGATATCCTTACATATTTGTAGAAAAAAATAATACTTTATTGTAATATGGAAGATATGGGGAACTTCTCATCAAAATACATATATCCCACTTTACAAACTCATAAGCATGATCCAATTTCAATGTCTGGATAATTTATGTGTCTCAATATAGGAGCATTGAGTTGGAAGTGTTCGGAAAATAATTTTTTCCAAATTTTATATTCATGGATATGAAGATAGTGTCTTATAATACCACCTAATAATCAATTTGGATTCAGATAATCATCCAAGAGATAGATATGGTGATTATTAGTATATATTCCATCACATTATATTATAATAAAACTTTAGTGGTGAATTAATAAAATTTAAAAATACCAAATCAATAGAAGGATTATATATTATACACACCTCAACTCATGATTGATTAACAGAATGTGGTGTGCTCAATATGATAATTATTTCCATATAAGAACTTACAAACATTTTATTCTTACATGTATTCATTTTTTTAATATTAGTATAAAATATTTATCACATTGTGTTTTTTCAATATGAAACGGTGTAACACCCGAGAATTTTATGAGAAATATTTTGTTTTTATGTTATATAAATCATCAAAGGAATCTTTCACTACACACAACACTATCTTGGCTTGCTTTACACGCAACCACGACCTTCCTCGATAGCTTGTATCGTACGCAATACCGAGTTTCACTAAACAACGATATGCTATTAAAATATTAATAAAACTAGCCGTTATGAATAGTAGTAACTGAATTTTGAATTTTATAACAACTTATACATTTTCTAGAATGTGGTATAAAATCAAAATCAGTTTTTTTGGATAAAAGTAATATTTTTAAAAAAATACAGTTTTGCCACCTTTTGATGTCGCACCCACATTAAATATAGTTTTTGACATTTTTATAAGTTCAGTTTGACAAAATAAAATTATTCTTTTGGAATCAGGGTATAAAATTTTACTTTGGATAAATTTTTGTTATTTTTCTGATAACTTTTAATTTTTTATGAATAGTAAAAATACGCTAATTTTTAATTAAAAACAACTTTTTTCATTGAGATAATTTATATGGATATATTATAATATTTAATGGTTTTAAATTATAAATAGAATATATTTTTACCATTTAATATAATGTATGTCATTAGCATTAATTTCACATTGAATTCATAGGTAAAAAATTTCAATCTTTGGCAATGTTTTAACTTCTAAAACCCGTTTTCTTAACAATGGGATTTATTATAAATTAATTACTGCAACTTATATGTTTTGAAATTTGAAAAATTAATTCCATATTCAGAATTAGTGGGTCCAAATTATGTTAATAGAGTAATTTGTATTTTTGGGCATTATGAATTGTAACTACGGTAAATTTTATTTACCATAGTTAAAGGTAAATCAGGTAATTAAGGGTAAATATAATATTATAAAATGACCCTAACACCTTCCAAAATCATATTGTATGACTAAAAGTTAACCCATATCACCTAAGGGTCAGATTATATTAATTTAATGGACTTTTTGCTTTGAAAATAATTTAATTATTATTAAAATCAATGAATCTGACAACATGTTACTTTCTTAAATCTTATAAGTATAATAATTTTAATTTGGTGATAAACTTAATGAACCTTCGAACATGAATAGTATAGAGAAATATAATACAATTATCTACATCATAGTAATTTATTTAGAATTTTTAGGGATTAAATAATTATCATTAATTATGACACAATAGTGATGTTGAAATTATTTTATTAATTAAAATATCAAATAAATGGTTTTAAAATATTAATATAATTATTATATGCACTATTTAATGTGCTCCAGTAATTTTCTAGATACATATGACATTTTATTAATCTATTAAATCTTTTAGTTTGAACTTATCCTCTGTATATATTTTATTTAAATTAAAATAAATGAATAGTGTCAAAATTGACACTATTGTTATTTTATAAAAATAACATTTTATAAAATTGTTTAAAAATCAAAAAAATATTTAAAAATTATAAATTTAAATTTATATGGTCTAAAAAGTCATAAAGTTTCAAATTATGGAAAATTCACAACACATAGGTAATTATTAATAATAATTTAAAATTAAGAATATTATTACCACAAATAAAATTAAATTGATAAATAAGGATAAATCAAGTTGATAATGTTAAAAATAAATTCCTAACATGTCTAAATTTTTTTGGTTGATGAGATTACAACCCTATCTCATTTAATATTCAGATATGAGTCATTTAAGAAGTTTTTAAGTGGGGTTGGGATTTAATATAAACTAATATTTCTTATATTTCCAAAGGTGCCCCTCTCATCCCTTAAAAAAGGGCACCTCCTCCCTCTCTTCCTCACACCACTTTGAGCCTTCAAGCTCGGCCAACCCCTATCAATATCTCCTCTCCACTTCCATAGAATCATCCTAGAGGTTCTGGTCTTCTTCAAAGACCAACCCTAGTGCCCTAAGAGGTTAAGAAGAGGCGCGTCAAAAAGAGGAGGTTCGGACACTTACGAGGCAAATCAAACCTAAGGTAAGGGAAATATCACAATCTCATATCTATCCAAGATTTTTTATACTATAGTATTTACTGGGGTGTATTTTATCATCCACATCCATGTTTCCTCAATATGTAATATTATTTCCATCCACATATAATTGTTTAAATCCAATTTTTCCATTCGGTATGTTTTTAGTAAAGGATATGAAAGGAATCTTTTGTCGTTATTCATACAAGGTACATCTTGCCTTTTCTGACAAATGTACGAAGAATGTTTTTTTAACTTATATGGCATGAATGGATTTTTAAAAAATTATTTCCAAGAAGCTTCCTTTACAATTTTACAAGATTATTTTTAATCATCTTCTTTTAGTTTAAAATTGTATGACATGTTAAAGAAAGGAAAGTATTTTTGAAGTAGAAAGGGTATTTTCCTGAAGAATGGAGTTCAAGTGTTTTATCAAAATTATTTTCCATATATGATAATAAAGGGTTCTGTTTCTATCCCTATTATTAATTTGATTTTATTATGTTGTGATGGAATTATTTTTATGAATTCCATTATTTTATATGAGTTGTTTTATGATGTCATGATGTTTAAGATTCCCATTTTTATTACATGGGTTATGCTATGATGTATGGTTTCTGATTTTGTGGCACACATAAGAATGGTATCATTATGAGATGGGTGGGACCTATACCTACCTCCAATGCATTGGTTAAAGATGTTATATCTCATGAGATAGACATGGCTGGAACGGTAGGTTATACTAGTTCAGCGAAACAGGACTGAAACGAGGAGTGAACTCGGTTCAGAAATGGAAATTGTCCACTAAGATAGTCTTGGAAATGGGTTTTGACTAATAAGAAATGATTCTCTATGATTATGGGTGTATGCCACAATGTTTCATGTTTTACGTTATGATTATTGGGATTTCATTTCACTACTATGATTTATCCCATGTTATGAAATTATGCTCTCTTTTGCAGAATACGATTTCCAAAATGTTATGTTCTTATGAATATGATGTGATTGATATTTCTTTTGTTTACCCTTACTAAGAATTTGATCTCACCCTCTTGTATTTTGTCTTTCCCCAAGTAAGGAAGAAGCTTATTAAGTAAGATATGCCAAAAGGGACTATAGATATGATGAAATAAATGGGTGACAGTGTAGACGCTTTATGAACCAGTTGTTTATGTTTCCCAGTTTCTAAAGACACTATACCTATACGGTCCTTTCATAGTTTTGTTATATGTTGTAATAAGTATGCTTAAATTTTGAAGTAATAACAATTTATGTAAAGTATGGGTCGTTATAGTTGGTATCCGAGGAAAAGGAGGTAGGAATGTATCTAATCCTTGGGAACTTTCACATGTGAGCGTTGGACGAAGAATGGCTCTCTTCCCAAGGGCTTCATCAGGAAATGGCTACCACTGGGGATGGTGGTGTGTCCCTCCTAGTGGGTGTATCCACCCATGGAGTGCCCTGATAGGTATCAACTATAGTCCACTAGAAGTAATTCCAGACCGTTATAGTTGGTATCAGAGGAAAGGTATAGTCAACCTTTGGAAACTGGGATGTGGAAGCCTTAGTAAGAATCCTAAGGATATGTCAAGCATAGAACCCAATCTTAGTGTTTTAAAAATGGCCATTAACAACCTATGATAAGACCTTAAGTGTGAAATTTTATTCTTGATTATGTGTTTTTTCTATTATAATTAGTGCTGCTCAGACTATTCTTCTTGGTTTTAGTCAATGGCTGGAACCCGAAGGAACCGTGTTAATGTGGAATGCGATGGGCAATGCAATTATTGTCGCCCTAAGAAACTAAAAGTTATGGGAGCTGGAATGAAAAATCATGTATCCATGCTCACACAACTTTCTAAAGCTATGAATCATGCAGGCCTTCCAAATGAGAAAAGGTAGGAGAAACATTCTATTGAATCATTCCTGAGGTAGCGTCTACCTTCATTCAGTGGGTCTACTGATCCATTAGTTGCTGAACAATGGATCAGAACTACTGAAAAGATATTTTCAGTTCTTTAATTTTCTGAACATGATAAAGTCATCCTAGAAGTGTATCGTTTGGAAGGAGATGCTGATCAATGGTGGAATCTTATTAAGAACATGAGGCAAAGGGATGAAATTGAGTCCATGGAATAGGAAGATTTCAAGAACATAATTTTCAATAAGTACTTACCTCCTATTCTTTGAACAAAGATGGGGAAAGAGTTTCTTGAACTGAAGAAAAAGGATGATGAATCTGTTGGTACTTATGAAGAAAATTTTACAAGACTTTCAAGGTTCGCTTCTGGTATAATGATCCAACCTGAGAGTAAGATCGATCGATTCATTAGTGGCTTAAAACCATGTCTTTGAAGGGCGTTGGCCCTATGGGACTTCAATAGCTATGAGGAAATCATTCGATGTGCTCTAAAAGTCGATATGGAGATTGGAGTAACCCATCAGTCATATGGGTTTGATAAGATGAGGAAAATGGAATTCAAAAGAAAATCTAAAGAGAACACTAAAAAGAAGATGAGCTTTCCTTTATTCTGAAAGTGTGGAAAGAAACATGGAGGGAGTTGTCTTAAAGGGACAAGTAAATGTTTCAAATGTGGAAAGGAAGGTCATCGGGCATTTTAATGCCGCAATGATGGGAAGAAGATGTCTAATGATGCAAACAAAGGAAGGGACACACAGAATGAACCTACTACACTTTAATGTTTCAAGTTCATGTTGATGGGGCATTATGCCAATCAATTCCCAAATCCAAGGGTTGATGATGATGGTCGGCGTCAACAAACTCCTAAGGCTAAAGACAATGGATAGTCACATTCAATTTCTATCAGCGATGCGGAGTACAATAACAATGTGGTGAAAGGTACACATACCATCCACTCTAAAGTAGAAAATGTTTTATTCTCGATCCACCCACTCCTTTATTTCTGAAGAATTTTCTATGGGTATCACCATATTACCTCAATAATTAGATGTTGAGTTAGCTGTGACAACACCTAATGGCACAACAGTCGCATCAGAAATTTATAATTCTTCCCCGATTGATGTTTATGGGAAAGTGCTTCCTGCAAATCTTGGGATCCTTCCTATAGTGGAATTTGATGTGATTCTTGGCATGGATTGGATTTCTCTATATGGAGCTCATATCAATTTACAAAGAAGGGAAGTCACATTTCATTTTCCAGATCAATCTATGATCATCTATCGATGCAAGGATGAACATAACCTTCCAGTGGAAATTTCTTCCATCTTATGGGTCCTGATTCCACTAAATGATGGTTATTTATCTCAAATGGTTGGTGAGAAACCACGATTAAGAATATTCCCATTGTACGGGAGTTTGATGATGTCTTTCCGGAGGAATTGTTGGGTCTTCCACCAAATCATGAAGTTGAGTTTTCAATAGAACTCGTACCAGGTGCTTTTCCTATTTCAAAGACACCTTATAGAATGGCCCCAACTGAGTTGCAGGAATTGAAGAAGCAACTCCAAGAGAATCTTGATTAAGTATTCATACGCCCTAGTGCGTCACCTTGGGGAGCACCTGTTCTGTTTGTTAAGAAGAAAGATGGATCAATGAGACTCTGCATTGATTATCGAGAACATAACAAGATCACTATAAAGAACAAATATCCTCTCCCATGAATTGATGACTTATTTGACCAACTACGAGGAGCTCAATACTTTTCCAAGATTGATCTTTGTTCTGGGTATCACCAATTAAGGGTCAAAAGGGAGGATATACCAAAGAAGGCTTTCCGTATAAGGTATGGACACTATGAATTTATAGTGATGCCATTTGGTCTTACTAATGCCCCTGCTATCTTCATGGATCTGATTAATAGAGTCTTTAGAGACTATCTTGATCAGTTTGTGGTAGTCTTTATAGACGATATTATTTTATATTCAAATAGAAAGGAAGAACATGAAGATCACTTGAGAATTATATTGATGACCCTGAGAAAGGAGAAGCTTTATGCCAAATTTACCAAATGTGAATTTTGGCTTCAAAGAGTTTCATTTTTGGGTCACATAATCTCAAAAGAGGGGATATCTGTGGATCCAGCAAAAATAGAGGTTATCGAAAGATGTTCAAGACCAACAACAGTAACTGATATCCAATGTTTTCTTGGTTTGGTGGGATATTATCGACATTTTGTGAAAGATTTTTCACGATTATCTAATCCACTCACCAAGTTGACTCGGAAAGGAATTAAGTTTGTTTGGACGGAGGAATGTGAAGAGAATTTCAAGGAGTTGAAAAGAAGGTTATCCAGTGCACCAGTGCTCACACTGCCTTGTAGTGGAGAAAGGTTTTTGATCTACATTGATGCATCCAAGAAGGGACTAGGATGTGTTCTCATGCAAAATGATATGGTGATAGCTTATGCCTCACGACAGTTGAAAATACATGAGCAAAATTACCCAACTCATGATTTGGAGTTAGCTACAGTAATCTTTGCATTAAAGATTTGGAGGCATTACCTTTATGGTGAAAGGAGTGATATTTATAATGATCATAAAAGTTTAAAGTATATTTTCACACAAAAGGAGATGAATATGCGCCAAAGAAGATGGTTGGATCTGATTAAGGATTACAACTGCTCAATTCATTACCACCCTAGGAAAGCAAAAAAGGTGGGAGATGCATTAAGTCGACAATACCATACCAGTTTATCCATGATGGGGATCACAAAGGATCCAATATTTATGGATTTACAAAGGATGGATCTTGGAATTATTATGAAAGGGGAAAAATCGTATCTTTCTCAAATAAATGTTCAACCATCTATTCATGTGAAGATTAAAGAGGCACAAAAAGAAGATGTTGAGTTACAAAAAAGGTGAGACATGTTCCTGAATTCATCCTTGATTGTGATGGGATAATAAATTTCAGGAATCGGGTTTGTGTTCCTCCCATCCCCGAATTAAAGAAGGAGCTGCTGGATGTGGCTCATAGTTCTTCATTTTCTATCCATCCTGGAAAAACGAAGATGTATAGGGACCTGAAAGAGTACTTCTGGTGGGATGGGATGAAAATAGATGTTGTTGAATATGTCTCTCGATGCTTGTTTTGTCAGCAAGTTAAAGCTAAGAGACAAAAGTCTAAGGGGGTGTTACATCCATTACCCATACCCGAATGGAAATTGGAAAACATCACTATGGACATTGTCACAAGACTTCCTAAAACATCCAAAGGCAATAAAGATATCTGGGTCATAGTTCATCTTCATTCAAAGTCTGCACACTTCATCGCTATTAGAGAGGATTTTACTCTAGATCAGCTTTCCAGGATATATGTGATGGAAGTTGTAAGATTTCATGGAGTACCACTTTCTATTATATCTTATCAAGATCCAAGGATTACCTCAATGTTCTGGAAAAGTCTTCAGCATACTCTGGATACATAGTTGAGTTTTAGCACTACTTATCATCCTCAGACAGATGGTCAGTTTGAGAGAACAATTCAATCTCTAGAAGATATGTTGAGATCTTTCTCTATGGATTTCAAATTTGGTTGGGATCAACACCTACCTTTGGTGGAATTTTCTTATAATAATATCTTTCACTCCTGTATTTAGATGGATCCTTATAAAGCTCTCTATAGAAAGAAATGCAGGACTCCAACTTGCTGGGATGAAGTTGGGGAAAGAAAGCTATTAGGACCTGATCTCATTGATGAAATGGAAGAAAATGTTAGATCTATTCAACGACACATAAGAGCAGCTCAGAGTCGATAGAAATGTTATGCCGACAACCGAAGAAAAGACCAAGAGTTTGAAGTGGGTGATAAAGTGTTCTTACGAATATCTCCCTGGAAGAGGGTCATGAGATTTGGAAAGAAGGGGAAGTTGAGCCCTATATTTATTGGTCCTTTCAAAATACTGGATCGTGTTGGGAAGGTAGCTTAACGATTGGTGCTTCCACCAAATCTCTCTCAAGTTCCCGATCTGTTACATGTATCTCTCCTGAGAAAGTACATACATGATCCTACACATGTACTCAGCTCAGAAGTTGTAGTGCTGGAGCAAGATCTTTCTTATGAAGAACAACCGACAGAGATTCTGGATCATAGCGAAAATGTCCTACGAAACAAGACCACTCGCTTGGTGAAAGTTTTATGGAGGAACCACTAATTAGAAGAATCTACATGGGTTCTTGAGGATATGGTGGGGGAGAGGTATCCTAATCTGTTTCTTACAAAGTGACGAATTTTGAGGGAGAAATTAATTTTAAGGGGGGTAGAATGTAACACCCGAGACTTTTATGAGAAATATTTTGTTTTTATGTTATATAAATCATCAAAGAAATCTTTCACTACACACAACACTATCTTAGCTTGCTTTACACGCAACCGCAGCCTTCCTCAATAGCTTGCATCGTATGTAATACTGAGTTTCACTAAACAATGATATTCTATTAAAATATTATTAAAACTAGCCGTTATGAATAGTACTAACTGAATTTTTTATTTTATAACAACTTATAAATATTCTATAATGAGGTATAAAACCAAAATCAGTTTTTTTGGATAAAAGAAATATTTTCCAAAAAATACAGTTTTACTGCCTTTTGATGGCGCACCCACATTAAATCTATTTTTGACATGTTTATAAGTTCAGTTTGACAAAATAAAATTCTTCTTTTGAATCAGGGTATAAAAATTTGCTTTGGATAAATTTTTGATATTTTTCTGATAACTTTCATATTTTGATGAATAGTAAAAACATGCTAATTTTTAATTAAAAACAACATTTTTCATTGAGATAATTTATATGGATAAATTATAATATTGAATGGTTTTAAAGTATAAATAGAATATATTTTTACCATTTAATATAATGTATGTAATTATCATTAATTTTTCATTGAATTAATAGGTAAAAACATTTCAATCTTTGTCAATGTTTTAACTTCTAAAACCCATTTTCATTAGAACAGGATTTATTTCAAATTAATTAATGCAACTTATATGTTTTTAATTTTGAAAAATGGATTCCATATTCAGAATCAGTGGGTCTAAATTATGTTAATAGACTACTTTTTATTTTTGGGCATTATGAATAGTAACTACGGTAAATTTTATTTATCATAGTTAAAGGTAAATCAGGTAATTAAGGGTAAATATAAGATTATAAAATTACACTAACACCATCCAAAATCCTATTGGATGACTAAAAGTCGACCCATATCACCTAAGGGTCGGATTAGATTCATTTAATGGACTTTTTTCCTTGAAAATAATTTAATTATTATTAAAACCAAAGAATGTGACAACATGTCATTTTCTTAAATCTTATAAGTTTAATAATTTTAATTTGGTGAAAAAATTAATTAAACTTCGAACATGAATAGTCTATAGAAATCTAATACAATTATATATATCATAGTAATTTATTTAGAATTTTTAGGGAATAAATAATTATCATTAATAATGACACAATAGTGATGTTGAAATTATTTTATTAATTAAAATATTAAATAAATGGTTTTAAAATTTTAAAATAACTATTATATGCACTATTTAATGTGATCCACTAATTTTCTAGATAAATATGACATTTTATTAATCTATTAAATCTTTTAGTTCGAACATATCTTCTGTATATATTTTATTTAAATTCAAATAAATGAATAGTGTCAAAATTGACACTATTGTTATTTTATAAAAATAACATATTATAAAATTGTTTAAAAATCACAAAAATATTTAAAAATTATAAATTTAAATTTATATGGTCTAAAATGTCATAGTGTCAAATTATGGAAAATTCACAACACATATATAATTATTAATAATAATTTAAAATTTTGAATATTATTGCCACAAATAAAATTAAATTGATAAATAAGGATAAAACAAGTTGATAATGTTTAAAATAAATTCCTAACATGTCTAAAATTTTATTGGTTTATGATATTACAACCCTATCTCATCTAATCTTCGGATATGAGTCATTTTGGAAGTTTTTATGTGGGTTTGGGATTTAATATAAACTAATATTTCTTATATTTCCAAAGGTGCCCCTATCCTCCCTTATAAAAGGGCACCTCCTCCCTCACTTCCTCACCCCACTTTGTGCCTTCACGCTCGGCCAAAACCTGTCAATATAACCTCTCCACTTCCCTAGAATCATCCTAGAGGTTCCGGTCTTCTTCAAAGACCAACCCTAGTACCCTAAGGGGAGGTTAAGAAGAGGCGCGTCAAAAAGAGGAGGTTCGGACACTTACGAGGCAAATCGGACCTAAGGTAGGGGAAATATCACAATCTCATTTTTATCAGAGATTGTTTATACTTTGGTATTTACTGGGATGTATTTTATCATCCACATCCATGTTTCCTCAATATTTAATATTATTTCCATCCACCTACAATTTTTTAAATCCAATTTGACCCTTCGGTATGTTTTTAGTAAAGGATGTGAAAGGAATCTTTTGTCGTTTTTCTTACGAGGTACTTTTTGACTTTTCCGACAAAAGTATGAAAAATGTTTTTTTAAATTATACGGAATGAATGGATTTATAAAGCATTATTTCCAAGAATCTTCCTTTACAAGTTTCCATGTTTATTTTTAATCCACTTCTTTTAGTTTAAAATTGTATGACATGTTAAATAAAGGAAAGTGTTTTTGAAGTAGAAAGGATATTTTCCTCAAGAATGGAGTTCAAGTGTTTTATCAAAATTATTTTCCATATATGATAATAAAGGGTTCTATTTCTATCCCTATTATTAAATTGATTTGATTATGCTATGATGGAATTATTTTTATGAATTCCTTTATTTTATATTAGTTGTTTTATGATGTCACGGTGTTTAAGATTCCAATTTTTATTACATTGGTTATGCTATGATGTATGGTTTATGATTTTGTGGAACACATATGAATGGTATCATTATGAGATGGGTGGGACCTATATCTCCCTCCAATGCATTGGGTAAATATTTTATCTCTCATGAGATAGACATGGATGGAACGGTAGGTTATACCTGTTCAGTGAAACAGGACCGAAACGAGGAGTGAACTCGGTTCAGAAATGGACTTTGTCCACAAAGATAGTCTTGGAAATGAGTCTTGACTAATAAGAAATGATTCTCTATGATTATGTGTGTATGCCACAAAGTTTAATGTTTTATGTTATGATTATTGGGATTTCATTTCCCTACTATGATTTATCCCATGTAATGAAATTATGATCTCTTTTTCAGGTTAATATTTCCAAAATGTTATGTTCTTATGAATATGATGTGATTGATATTTCTTTTGTTTACCCTTACTGAGTATTTGAGCTCACCCTGTTGTATTTTTTTTCTTTCCCCAGACCAGGAAGAAGCTTATTAAGTAAGATATGCCAAAAGCGACTATAGATATGATGAAATAAATTGGAGACAGTGTAGACGCTTTATGAACCAGTTGTTTATGTATCCCAGTTTCTAAAGACACTATACCTATACGGTCCTTTCATGGTTTTGTTATATGTTGTAATAAGTATGTTTAAATTTTGAAGTAATAACAATGTATGTAAAGTATGGGTTGTTATACACGGTATGTGATAAAGTTCAATATGAAAATGTTTCATAGAGAGGCCATAACAGTTCCACATTGCGATAAGAATCTAGATGTGTTGTGATAGAATTCTTAAATATATGTTTTATTTTCGGATGGTAACACTCTATGAGATACATATGATATATAAAATCATGGGTGGAGACTCATTGGGAATTGAAAAAATATTTCATGATGCATGCCCTTGGGAATATCAAGGACCACGAAGAATGAGAAAATGACTTTCCAATATGAAATATAAAGAACAAAAATTATCATTAAAAATTATTAAATCTTTATATATGATTATTTATCATATAAATCATGATTATTTCTTGAATATAACAATAATATAATATCATTTCATAATAATGTTTCATAAGAGTGGAATAATCATAATAATTGAAATCATTTGTTAAGGAAACCCACAAAAAAATTGATAAAATGGTTTTTTGGTATTATCACCGATTTTCCATCTTTTAGGATTTGATCACCTCTTGTGTACACTATTATGAAATTTTGTGACATATATGTACCTCTTTTTAGGGTTGAGATAAACTCACATGTATCATTCATACCTATATATCACTATTATTTACAAACATAATTTAAACAAAATATAATAATTTGACCAACCATCATATAATCATTAATTATTTCTTATATATGCATAGAAATCATAAAAATTCATCATAACATTACTTATGCATGAGAAAATGTGCATCATAAATATTTAATCCTCATTACCAAAAACTATCTAGAGAAAGAATGAATTTCAGATAGATGTGAAATATCCCCATTAAATTGTACGTAATATCAGAGTATGATATCATAAATGGAAAATTCTATTTACTGTTAATTAGAACATATCTTGGGGAAAATAAAACAATCATTTTTAAATAAAATTTTAAAATTCTATGATTCCCAAATAAGAAAAAATATTTTTAATAAAAACATTAGATATAAGTGAATGAGGGTTCAATGAATTGAGTTTTCATAATATTTGGAAATATCATTCATTTCATGTATGTTAAAATTAATATTCCTTTAAAAATATACATAAAAATTGAATAATGCATTGTTCAGAAAATGAAATGAAGAATATTTTTAAATTTTTTAATAATTATTACATGGGAAATAATAATCTTAAAAATTATAAATATAAAATTTAAAATAAAATTTGATAATATATTTATCAAATAATGTTACAAAATAAAAATTATTTTTTAACGAAGGGAGAAATAATGGAACTTATCATATAAATGTTTTTTCCCAGTATATTGATTAGGTACTGGGAAGAAAAGAAAATGCAAAAAAAAATTGTCATGAAATTCATATTGATAAAATTCATTATATTCAGAAGTGATATATCAATTAATTACACCAACAAAATCATAATTTTAAATACCCCAATAATCAATTATATTTAAACATAAATTCACCTTCAAAAATTATAATTCTTAAAATTTATAGACCAATAGTAGAACATAATAATATTAACAATTAAATATAATTAAAATTAAGGATATTATAGACACAAAATATCTATGGGAAAGTATATACACCACATAGACGAATTGAGTAGTAAACATGGAATATGTATCTAAGAAGAAAAACTGGGTTTGAAATCCCTTACCTTAGGTTCATTTTTCCCTCAAAATCAGTATAAAATTTATTATAACAAATTTTACATTATTATAATTATGTTAAAAATCATTTTAATACTTATATTTTTGTATTTTTTCTAATGATATCAATTTAACTCCCATTTATAAATAATTCCTTATAAGAATTTACATTTTGTGTTTAGAATGGTTTCATTTTTCATGACAATTTTGGTTTGGTAGCCCATGTAATTATAAATTTTTCATGGTTCCATAATATAGATAAATTTATAAAATATATAAAATATATAAAATATTTTATTTATTTTATTTATTTATTTTTATTTATTTTTATCCATAATGTATAGAGATAGAAAAATAAATTAAACTGTTCATGGAGATGGTATAATGGGCATACACATGAACACTATTTTGAATATTTGACTGATTGAATGAGTAGATATTAACTAATAATTAACAATTAAAAAATAATTATTAATAATATATATCATATATATTAATAAAATCCAACGAAATAATCATCCAATTAAAATAAATATTAAGCACAAATTACATAACATCGTGGATATGGTAAACCAGAGGTACACACAAGAAACATTATTATTATCCAAATGATTGGAAGGTAAGAAGGTAGATATTCTATTTTAAATAAAGATTATAATAATTTAATATATACAAATTATAAATATTATTCATATAATAATATCCATCCATGAAATATTAATATGGACAAAGAAATTACTCATCACTGTGGGGATAATACGTCATTTGTATGCACAAGAAATATTTCATCTTTCCGTAGAATAAAACATTTGTTTATAATTGTTATTTTAAAATAATAATAATAATTTATAATTTTTAGTATACTTAATTAATTATTTTATTATATATAGATTTTATTTGTTTGAGTTATAGAGTAAATAAAATTGAATTTACTCTGTTAAGAGTTTTACTATTTTTTAGGACACCTAGTTTATCTTAGACATTTTGCCCTAAAAGATGTTGTTTTGGAAATACGAGAAGCTCTATGGCAAGGTTATTAATATAGAATGGGGAATTTAAAATTATTCGATATTTTATAGTGGAAAAAGTTAAATAATTCAGTAGATTATGTTCTGTTTTATAATTGTGGGGATGAAATTCTTGGAATAACACAATGTATTAAATTGATATTAATTAAATTTCAAGAAAAACAGTACAAAATTAATGTTATTTTATTATTATTAGTGCAATAAATATTACACCAAAAAAATATATAAATATAAATTATTAGTTTTCCATTTTACAATAGTTTTAACACATCATAAACATTGTTGACAATTACTATGATATCAATGTATATTACATATTTTGTCTCATAGAATATAATAAAAAATGGAAACTAGAATATAAATGGTATATGGTTGATATTTTGTACTATATAATTATAAATTTGGAAAATATATTTATTTATATTATTTTTTTATGAATTAATAATATATTGGTTATTATAATATTTCATTAATGTCATTTCTGGAAATACATGAAATTTTATAATATAATATGTGTCCAACTAATTTAAAAGTGACTAAAAATGAATTGTATTCAATGATAAAGAGTATATAGTCTTTATATAGTCATAAACTTTAATTTTTACATTTTAATTTGTTATATTAAACATTACCTTCCTTTTTAATCCCATGGTTATCCAATGCTAACCGGATACATGATAATGAAATTTTCAATATTGAATGGTTAAAATATTAATCATAAAGTAAAAATTGTATCACTAATGGATAATAGAATAAATTTTTTACCATTTATAATTTTATGTGCAACCATAAATACTATATAATATTTTAAAATAGATAAATATAAAATATTTTTCATTAAAACCACTAAACTAATTTTATGCCCTATTTAGATAATTTTATTTTGAAAATAACATTAAATAAATGTAATTCAAATGTAAATGTTTCAATCAACTCTAATTTAAAATAGTATTTCTTATATATATGGATATGGATTAATTCATCACTAAATTATTACTTTTTGACTTTTTAATATCATTTACTTTTTTTGTACTGTTTTCACAAGCAATATACATGCATTCTGAAAAACATTAAGATATTTTGATCATATAAAAAATTTAATGAAAAATAAAAATTTAAAATATTTTAAAATTAATAATTTTTATTTATTTAATATGTTCATTTGATACCTTATGTTTCATGGAATCCTGTTATATATGTTTTTTTACATTTTTTTCATTACACAAGAATTGAACAATAATTTGGTTACTTCACTTGCTATATAACTTAAAAATTCATATAAATCCGTAAAAATAATAAATAATAATTCATTTTTATAAGAAATGTATATCATTAGGTTATACCTTCTCAAATAATATTTTTAGTACACAAAATTTTTCTTTTTCAGTGTAGTGAGAGAACTACATCGACACATAAAATGATTTTGATATTTATAAATAAATAAATTATGAATTATATGATTTGAGTTATTTTCATTTCAAAATATAATTATATTATAAAAAATGTGTCTTAACATAATTTTTATAAATTTTTAAATCTTATTTAAACAGTAGAGATATCACAAAATATAATATATTTAAAAAAAGATTATGTGTTTACTATTCAAGAAAAAATTAAACATCATGAAAAAATAATTCAAATTAACACCATGATAAATTTGACTATTTGAAAGAAATTTTTTTTTATAAATTTAATTTTCATTAAATGATCGGAGTTACTATTAATATCATTGCGTAAATAGAAATAAGAAAGTCATTTCCGAAAAAATAATACGTTTTTATGATAAAAATTAATCTTATAAAAACAAAAAGTATAATTTTCTCCCAGTGTAAAAAAATTGATTGCATATAATTAAGGGAAACCGATATTGATTTAATATCATATTAATGGAATAATTAAACATTTAAATGACAAAAAGTGGAATGTTTAAACAATTGTATAATAATGTATTTTTAGATTTCACTAAAAATATATCTTTTCTTAGATATCCCAAGATTTCATCACTAAATAAGTTTGATATAATGAATATAAAGATTATTTTAATTATTACAAAAATTACTTCTAAAATTTCATAGGTTTAAATATTATATAATCCAATTAAAATAAATAAAAACCATTTAAAAATATATTTTTAAATAATAAATTTAATTTAAAAAAAATGGTACATATTTACTATGAATTAATCAATAAATTTTATTGATTAGTACCTTTATATATATTATTTGTAATGTGGTAAATTCTATTAATACCATATTATTTAACAAATACTTGATAACTATAACAATTAAAAAATAATAATTCATGGTTTGTTTAAACACGGGGTAGTGTAGTGTAGACACTATCGAACATAGTGTTGTTATAAAATATCAAGGTGTTATTTTCTCCACCTAAAATAAATTTCACCAAAGAAATATTATCATGGTCATCATTGATCAAATATTAAAAAATAGTTTCATTCTAATCCACATCACAGATATGTTTTATAAAACATATTTAAAATATAATGTGGAAACATGAATTAGACATGAAAAAACACATAATCAAATATCCCAGTTAAATGAAAATTAGTATGATGTGGAAATATATTCATGTTATTTAAAATTTAAAAAAAGTATTAAATATAGTGTGATATTTGACATTATCATGTAAATGTTTACAACTCAAAAATGACAAATATATATGGGGTGAAATGATTATCCATTAATAGAAAATGATTGTAAACATAGAAGTTGTTTTAATGATCAGTTTAAAAACAATATTGGATTTAATTAATATCATCATATAAAAAACACGGAAATGTACTTAGATTTTTATTTTAATTTAATCAGAATTATTTCGTCATTTTTTATGCTTCAATATATTTTCTCTACCACATACTCAAAGTGATAAAGAATAATTTTGTCAAGACTAAAAAATAAAATTATATTTTAATATTTCATATAATCAATAAAATAGTCATTAGTAATTCTGATTACGTGTAGATTTAGACAAAACAAAAACTATTTGAAAATGATAACCAATTTTAGTAATTTATAAATTAGTTACTAACTATTTGATAATATCCACCAAAATTAAACATAAACTATTCTATAATTAATTAATCATTTAAACCATCACAGTATATTCATACAAATTAAAAGTAAAAAAAACATAAATTAGGCCACTATATTTTTTATGTAAATCAAAATTATTTTCCAAAACAACAAAATCAAGCCCTTTGTGTCACATTCAAAATAAGTTATTACCTTGGTTCTACTAAAACACAATAATTACTCAAAACATCAAAAAAACATCAATAAAACATACATATTCCAAAACATTAACATAATAATTAGTCTAGTAGTATAATAATTGAAAATATAATACATTAAATAACTCCAAAAATACTTTAAAATCCATCAAATAACAAACAAAAATCCTTTTCATAAATTCATGAATTTGATTCAAGGTCATAAAAACTATATATTTTAAATTTTCTAATCCAGACATCTCATTAACACTAAAAATCATCATCATATCAATATCAAAATCTTGTTATGATATTTATTTTCATAAATCATGTGTTTTCCATAAAATATTATTTTTCCATTAAATCACTTTTCTAGGACATTTTTACCATTAAATATACTCCTACATATACATGAAAAAAAATTATTCATCAATTATTAGACATTTTATAATTCTTATAATTAGAATACCATTTAAAATAATATTTCTACAAATAAATTAATTAATTAGTATAAATACTCACATCAATCATTCCACATCAACTTTAGGAAAGAAAAGGCCAATTTATTTTTCTAAGAGTAAGCAATTGGATTATGGAAATGACAAGACAATATTCCATGTTCCCCACACAAAATACATTTAACTGTAAATGGTTTTGTTAATGACAAATTCATCTCAATGTATAGAAATATTTATTATTAAATGATAATTAATGACACTATTACCTTCATTAATAGGAAAAAAATTTCTCATTCCTCTAATGAATTTCCCTACGTGATTCTTTCCATATACTTGTAAATTTTGAAGCTAAAACATTTTCCTAATGTGTTATTCCTAAAAATAAAATGGTATATTTTTATTTTTATTATGAATCACACCCAATTTTATATTTATAACTATATAATGAGATAAATAAAAATGAATAATCAAAAGGATTTTCTTTCATCTCCCACATCACTTGGTTTCTCATGAGAACAATAATTTCATTTTCAATCAGATTATACATTAAAAAATCATAATACTCAAATCTGTTGATGAGAACTCTAATATATAGCTTTAGAAACAATAATAATAGTGAGAAATAATGAAATATACTTCATATGATGTTTAAATCAAGATACATTATTTTTAATCTAACTAAACTATTGTTAATCAAATGTTATACAATATCATATCAATTTAAATTATTAATAATGGTTCATAATGTAAATGTTAATTAACCAATCAATTTCCCATATGAGTACTAAACCAATTATTGAGTTTGGAAATAATTAAAATACACAATTATGAAGGTTTTTAGATAGTTGCTGATTTTTTTTAAAGTTTTTAACCCTAGATATAAATCGTCCAAAATCATTTCTATTTGTAATATATAGACATGGATTTATTTCAAGTGAAACACATAAAAAATTAGTTTCCATCATATAAATAGACGTATACCTATTGTTATCAGCAATGGTTTCTATTATTATATTCTAATGATTAACTAAACCCTTACTTGATAACATATATATTGATCCAATTATTTCATTCATAAATAATATTTATTAGTATATGAATATTCATTACATTAAATTGTGATCCATGATTGACTTTTAATGGTGTAGTGTCGTTGAAATATGGATATATAAACAATTTTTTCATAAAATATCAACACAATATCCCACTTAGTTCTTCATTATAATACCATTTCATTGAAAACCCAGACATTGAACATATCATCATATCAATGGGAAAAATAAAAATAATAAAGGATTAGATTAAATTGTTAGTAAGACTAAAAAAATGATATTTAAATTATCAACTAAAATTATCACGTGAATAACAGAAATGATAACATGATACTAACATTTGTAAAACATTCACAGTAATTCATAAATCCTAAACATGTGACATGACCTAAATCATCTCAATTTATAAGATATGAATGATAAATGTATTGATGGAATAGATCCATAAAAAACTGGCATAAAATCCTGTCACAAAATTATAGAATTAATGTGGAATATTAATAATCATATAAATCATATGTTATGAATACCATCCATGAAATTCATTAAATTTTTAGACAAGGATAACTACAATGCCACCATTTTTTGGATTTAGTTAACCTCTTGGGTACCCACATTTCGGATTAGAATGACTGTTAGTGTACCTTATTTCATGATATGGATAACATCTTATATTACAATTTTTCTCATTTTAAATCATTTGATTCCCAATTCAGTTGAGGGATATATAATTTATTTCCTGCCTGTAATATATTAATAAATCCATTCAAATATATTACAAAAAAATCATAAAAAAACTCATCATAAAACCCCCATTTTAAATTAAATGGGATTCATCAATATATCATTCTTATCCCCATAGAAATATAACGAAAAAAAAATTCATCATTTGGGATTATACACTATAATGACTATGTATTAGAAAAACGATGTTACAATTAATGATAAATTACACACCACGATCATCGAAATATTTAAAATGGAAAATAATTATTTTGTTTTTAAATAACATATTAAAATATAAAAAATTAATAAATATTAAGGATTTTTTTTAAATGAAAATGGAAAATTCTTCAATTAATTATCAAATAATTTGTCTGTTTTGATTAATTAAAAGTATTTTTATGTCATGTATGTTCAGAAATTATTCCATTCCTTATTTTGTGAACAGTGTAGATTTCAACAATTGAAAAATGTTAAAATGATTTTTTTAATTATATTTTTTAAAAGATAAAATTGTGTAAAAATTACATTGATGAATTACTGAAAAATGTTTTAAAAATTATTGAAAACATTTGTTTAAAACATGGACATGGAAGAAATATTATTATCAATAAAGGATAAACAATGAGACAGTTTCTCATAAAACCTTTACTTCTATATCATTCATACATAAAGTGAGTAAAATTAATGATAAATACGTATTCTAAAATTATAACACAAGGATAATAAATTTTAAGGGATTTATTAGAAATAGATATATTAATTTCCTAATTAAAACCACAATCATAAAGATGTAGGATAATCATTGAGTATGCAACATGAATATCATACTTATTTGGTATCTATTGAATCTACTCCCCCTTAGAGAATAATATAAAATAAAACATTAAATATAATTTAAAGAATGCTATTAATGATATAAAATGTCAATGTTTTAGTATACACACCAAAAAATTGAAATGAGTTTTGAATATGACATAATTTTCATAGAATAATATGCGAGATTAAAAATCCATTACCTCATAATCCCCTTTATTTGAAAAAACTATATACATATTTAAAATAGGTTAATATTTTTCTATAAATTAAAATTTAATAATATATATGCTTATATATTAACATATGTTCCAATTAAAATATTTTATCATTGATTTATTAATTATTCTTAATTATAATCGTTGTTTTTTGTGTGATAACTAATTCATTCTTCATTGGAATATCGGTTTGTTAGTTAATTATATTAAACATTTATCATGTTTTAATAATCCACATAATGTTAATAATGATATAAATTAAATTTTTATTTTACATATATGTATATAATTATAGAAATTCATATTGGATAGATATAGAAGGAAGAATTACATGGAATATGGATGCGGTTAGCTATACATACACATGAATACTATTTTCACTATTCGATGTATGGAATGAAATGATGGTAAAAAAATATTCACCATTAAAGATTTATATTATGGAAAATATAACGTATATTTTCATTAATACTTTTATATTTCATACCTTTTTAAAAGAAAAGGACAAACTAATCACATCGCATCATGGTGGTTGTAGTCCACACATAAAGACTAGGGGTGTTATCATTTTCAGAAGGATTCTATGATAATATTTTCAATGTGATAATTCAAATATATAAGTTTTATTATTTCATAAATAACATTTATAAATATTAAAACCAAAATAACAAATTTCCATTAAATTTGATGATGGAGAAATTATTTACACCGCAATGTGGAGACTGTATAGAGTACATACACCAAAGCGTTGTTTTCCCTTTATGTGTGCTATAAATAAAGTGGATAATGGTTATTAAATAATCATAATGAAATTTAATTTATATTTATGTAATGATTTTGTTAATTTAAAGTGGATTATATTTATTTAGCGGTTGTATATGATGAAATAAAATTTGATTTACAGAGTTAAGAGTTATACACTCTCATTGAGATACATCATTTGGATTAAAACATGATCGTATAAAGAAGGGAATTTTGGAAATTCTAGAAAATATATTACACAAGGATGTATTTTATAATGGAATTATGGAATACATATTCCAATAAATAATGATTATTAATTTTTAATAATGTCAGATAAGATGTTCCCTTATATAAGTGAGGAAAGGAAAATTCATGAAATTTCCCAAAATTTTAAATTAATAATATTTATTTTTCTAAAAATTATATCTTGATTGATATTAATATAATATAATATTATTATATTACTAAATAATAACATCAAACTATATTTGTACAAGTGTTGGTTATATATTTACCCTTTTCATATTGATTTAATCCCCGTTAAACTATTTTATAATTAATTTGATATTGACATTTTTTCTCATTATGGGTCATGATTGATTCTATAAAAGGAAAAATAACCTACAATTATCCCATTATAGAGATCTTCAACAATATAACATTACATTGGATGATAATAAGAAATTTATTAAATTTTAATTAAGTTAGAAAATTTTTGATCTATAAAATATCAGTAAATTATATTTTAAAAAATTCAGGAAATATTATAATTTAAAATATTTATAACTCATGAAAAATACTTCCAAAAATAATTTTTTTAAAAATTAATAGGAAATTACACTAATATAATATCCTAATCTAATTTTTTTATGTTTATTATCCTTTAGAAAGGTATATTTTTTTAATTCATGGTTATGTAATTTAAATTCTAACCACGATATTTAATTTTTAGCTATTATCAAGTGATGAAATTTACTTATATGGTGATAAATGACTCATAAATATCCAAAAAATGACATTTTATACCATTATCATTGTAGATAATAAATTTATATTTTTTATATTTTTGAATTAATTTTATAAAATATAGTGTAAATAAAATAAAATTAATGTCATTATAATAAAATAAAATATAATAATATAAATATAATAAAAATAATATAATTTGAATTAAAATATTTTATTTTCATATTTTTACACATTCACTATGCTAGTTTGGCATATGGATTTATGGAAATTACATCATCAATAAAAATATAAAATAAATTACCATAATAACATTAATTTAATTAAGTTACTTATAAAATCTTATATTTAGTTAATATGTTACACACCAAGATTTCTTATTAAGTTATTTTGTTTCTTGTAATTCAATAATTTGTGCTACACACAACACTGAGTTTCAGTGCACCATGAATTACCAAACAAGCCCTTCAAAAAGTGTTTATTAGTATTATTAACTGAATTTTTTTATATACTCTATATAATTTTAGAATACCTATTATGTGTTTCTAATACATAATATAATAAAAAATTCATTTTTTTAGATAAATTATTTATTTTTTTAAAAATGCATTTTTACCACCTTTTAATGGAAAACCCTTTTTAAAAACAATATTTGACCCCTTTATATATTCAATTTAATGAAATTAACATCTTCTTTATAATGGGGACATAAAAATCTATTTTGGATAAATTTTTTGTACTTTTCTATTAACTTCAATATTTTGAGGGATACTAAAAATTAATAAATTTTAATTGAAAACTACATTTTTAATCGAAATAATATATAGAGTTGAAATTTGTATTTTAATGTTTAGTAAGTACAATTTGATTATATATATTTAATTTAATATAATTTATGTCATTATAATTAATTCCAAATTTAAATTTGACATAAATACATACCGATCTATTGATAGTTTTTTATTTTTAAAATACTGGCTATTCAGTTTTGAAAATAAGGAATTAATTTTAAATTAATTAATTCAAATTCTATGTTTATAATTTGGTAAAATGGAATAAATTTTTGAATTCATAATATCCAAATTAACTTAGGGTAAAATTTTGGTATTTTTCTGAAAACATTGAAATTTTGTTGAATAGTGTAAAATAGTGTGTTATAGTTTAAACTGACTTTTTATTTAATTAATTAATTATTTTATTTAATTTTATTAATTCAATTTAGATATATAATACCTATATAAGTAAAATTTAATTTATTGCAGTCATTTCATAATAAAATTAGATGTATAAAATTTTATTCATCATTTTACCATGTTTTACTCACATATTAGGAGCACTTTCAAATTTATATAAAACAAAATTTTACCACTTATGTGAGTTGAATTAAAAAAAATCCTAGAGACACGATTAATATTAGTAAGTAAAATTTGGTTCAATATGTTGAAAATAATTATTTTGGAATATTAACTTTTGACTTTTATTTACCATAGTTAAAAGTAAATAGGGTAATTAAGGGTAATGATGAGATCATAATTATACTAAATAAATTCGTAATTATATTGGATAACTATAATTAGACCAAAAAAATACTTAGGAATATAATTTTAACCTCTTTTTTCCACTTTTTTTAGATTAGGACACTTTTTATTTTTTTATATAAAGTAGAGTTAAAAGGGCTAAATTCAATGGTTAACTACTAAACCATTTTTAATATAGGTATACACACAATATAAATTCGACAATAAATATTCATTAGAAAGGAAAAACTATTTACTACATAATAATATTTTATTTATTATTTTTAGACATTATATAAATTAATTTATTTATGACATAATGATGATGCAGTAATAACCTTATTAATGAAATATTAAAATAAATGATATTATAAATATCAAAAAAATGTAAATTGGGAGTTATGAAGAATTACAATAAATTTATAGGCTAAGATGAAATTTTATTTTTAGTTTACTAAATTTTATTCGATGTGATATCTTTTTTATGGATCTCAAAAATAATCAATTATTAAATACTGTCAAAATTGACGTAATTGAGTTTTTAAAACAAATATTATATTATTAATTGATATAATATTCCTAAAAATATAAGGTTCAGAAAAAGGAAATATGTATGGTTATATATATTAATACTGAACCACATGCGGTTCTCAGGGCATGTTATAGTACGTTTTTAACAATAAAATATAAAAATACAAAAAGACATGGTGAATGTCAAACTATTTTACTAAGAGGTAAATCTATATGATATGGTTAAATTGATGAGCTAAACCTATCTAAAACCTATTGGTTGAAAGGTTTTCAGACCACCTCTCTGTGTTCATTAAATAATTCATTTTCAATCCATTAGAAACAGAAATTTATTTTATTATAAAATAATATTTCAAGTTTTTTCTAATGTGACCTTCACATCTCTTATAAAAGGGAACTTCTCCTTCTCTTAATTTCACATCTCCAAAGCCTTTTGGATCTTCCAACACCTAAAATATATCCTCCAAACTTTCCTCCCTTCATCTTAGAGGCCTTTTTTGGTCTGAAAGCCATCATATGCTACCCTTTTGATCAAATCAAAAGGAAGAACACGAAGGAGAGGTAAATATTTCATCAACTCATTCAAGTTATTTTCTTCTTCCACTTCCTATTTTTTTATTTCCATTATCAAATAATAAATATACTATCTTATATATAGTTTGATTTTATTTTAAAAAATTTACAACCATATGTATTATTCTATCTACCCTATAAATGACAAAGTCACCATACGTGCGTATGTATGGATTTCTGACTCAACATCGTGGTGTAGTTTTTTATTCAAACACTTAATTATTTGGATGGGTATAATAATGATTATAACTGATGAAAATAGTAAATATAACATGTTAATGAATCTGTATTTATGATATACAATCCAATTAAAAACTATTTCCCTATCAATATAAAGATATTGTCGCTCATGCATAGGTACAGATTATCATCTCCACGAACACGATGAGATTCATTCCCCATTGTAATCAATAAAAAATAATTTTCATTTTATGATTATAACTAATGTTTATGAACATAATAACATAATGTATATGAATAAAATACATCCTATCCATAACAAACATGTCTTATTTAACCGAGTATATAAAGGAAAGTGGATCAGTTAACACCCAAAAATGATGATAGTACTAAAATATTATTAACAAAGAAATATTAAAGGATCATATATGATATCATATTTATGTATAGAGTTATTTTATAATTTCTTAAAAATTATTTAATTATTATACATGACTGTTAACATAGCATCGACCAAGGAAAAGTACATGGTAAGGGGTTTTTATCTCACATCTTATTCCCTTGTGATTTATGTTATATTGACACTTTTTACATTTCTGTGGTGTATGTACTTCCCATGACTGCATTCTTTGAGTAATAAATATTTATTTATAGGTATTTACATCTTCATTGTATGATAATTCTTTCATGGGGTATAAGCTCTGTATGTTACTGAATCAGTAAGGAAATTTCAAATTCCAATTTCCACTCATTAGGCTTTAAGCATAATTCATTGATTATATTTCTCCATGGTTATGTGTTGAATCACTATTTATAATTTTTTTAGTAATTTCCACTCTAGTTTTTGTTAATACACTTTTGAAAAACATAATTAATCCTTTCATAAACTCTCATGTCATCGAGATTAACTTGATAATTGTAATTTTACCTCAATCTCCATTCATTTAGTTAAACATGAAAATCATAGATTTTTTAACAAGAATATGTGGGAATGTCCTCTGATTTATTTACACTGAATATCCAATCATATTGTGTGTATTTATATTTTTCACACATAATTATTTCATTGATTTATCCTTAACCTAAGTATATGGTCTTAATAAAGGAATTCATCTCAACATAAATTTTATTGAGACATCTTTGTTGTTATGAACCAATTCACATTTATTTGGTGTATATACTATACATTGAAAAAGATTTTAATGAATCCCTTTATACTCATGATATTATAATGTTATTATTACCTCAATTATTTATATTCAATCATCTTTCATTTGGTTAGGAACCATAACTAAAATATCATTTTAAATGTTTAAAAAAAATTATTCTTCTAAATATATCTCATTAATGTCCATGTTTAAAAAATGGGTTTAAGGATTTATTTATATGGGAACAAATGTTTTATAATGCTAATTCATATCAAAATTATCAATGTGGTAGAGTCACACGGATTAAAAAATCTATTTTAAACAAATTTTTTATAAATAGTGATACTTTTAAATGTTTTTTAAAATATGGGGATATTTCTATCAAATAGTTTTAATGATTATATTCATCTATATCTGTATCCTACATATTTCACTATTGAGTTTGATTTTTTACAATACAGTCATCCATATTGTATTGAATGAGTTATGTTTTACTGTGGTTGTGATATTTTTATGCCATTCCTGGTTTTTCGTTAAAATATTAACATTTCATATGCTAATTTTAATACAAATGTTTAGATTATGTTTCAACCTATTCATATGGGGAATGCATTGGACATAGTAACTGACAGGTGGAGTCTGATATATCTCCAAGATGCATCGATAGGTCTCATGAGATAAAATAGATTCTTGGTACAAGGACATGACAATATATTTTTTGTAGTCTTTGCACAATGCCTTGACATCGTTGTTATGAAGTCTGGAATTATGCAATCCATCATTATGAATGTGGATATTGATATCTCATGTGATTATTAGACTAGTATAATATCCATTTGGAAAAGCAAATTGAAATATTTGATTTTATCTTTTCCATATTATGCTGATGTTTATGTTTAAAAGGCTTTTGTTTTAGTCTTATACATTGCCTTAAATATAAATTCTTATTTATGAGAGTTTCCACTATAATGTTATCCTTACTAAGAATCTGAGCTCACCCATTTCTATATTTTATTTTTCCCAGGATGTGAAAAAGTATTTAATGGTTTACCATTAGGGATAGGCTAAGTATATAAGTGTGTTAAAAGATGGGACGAATTATTGAGGATGTTTTATTTCATGATGTAATGTAAAACTTATGTGTGTATCTAGTACTTCCAAGGACACTAAACTGATCAATATTTTGCAACATGATTCCATGTATAATTCCAATGTTATGAAATAATGCACCAACTCTTGGTAACTGGGGTTAGGGCATTACAGTGGGTATCAGAGAAGTTTTGTACAAACCATGGATGCTAGATATAGAAAAAAATCTGATTAGGAAACACTACCCAAAGATTGACATTGAATATTAGTATAGAATAACATCCACAAATTTTGTTAATATAAATATTATGTGCTTTTTTCAAGTAATACATCCTTCTCGGGATACGAGCAGGTTGAGGC
This sequence comes from Viscum album, assembly GCA_963277665.1. Taxonomy (NCBI): domain Eukaryota; kingdom Viridiplantae; phylum Streptophyta; class Magnoliopsida; order Santalales; family Viscaceae; genus Viscum; species Viscum album. The sequence continues at coordinate 1,268,430,099 of OY728159.1, forward strand.
GGCTCTGGCACAAATGTACCTAGGAGTGAAAACTCTGACAAAGAGTTTTGAGCTTGACCCAGTGTATCCTGGTACATGACAACGGGCCTTGTTGTACTCATGGTTATGAAACTGCCAGGGGATATGCTTTGGATAATTCGAATTTTCATTACAAACCTATTAGAAGGATTTTAATATAAGATGATAATAAATAACCATGGATAATCCTATGGTGTTTTAGATTGAAAATACGGTGTATTGATATTATATAAATTATTTTATGACTGACACTATGAATTATTTTGTTAGTCAAATGCTGAATTTCAAGGTAGTCATAGTAACATTGACCATGATGTAAAATGTGGGAATGGTTGTGGAAATGAGAAACAAAATGGAATGTTGATAGGTGTAAAATATATTGTGTTCATGATGAATCATTTTTCCAAAAATATGATAAAAAACATATATATTAACTAACTCCCAGACTCATCGAAGATGAGAAATGTGGTGAATGACAAGAGCTCTAGTAGTGGAGACCATGGAGAAAATAAAGCACAATTTCAATAATGCAGGAAATTTTGAAGGAGACACCTAGGGATTAGTCTCAATGGAACAAAGAAATAATTTATGTCTGTTGAAGAATAACATAATGTAAATAATTTCTGATGAAACATGAAGAGTACTATGGAAGAAAATAATAATGATCCAATAAATCGAATTACGGTCATTTGTTATAAATGTAATGGACCTTGTAATTAATGGATTCAATGCCCTATTCTATTGGATATCCTCTAAGTCACGTAACAAGCTGTTTAGAAATTAATGTATGGATAAATGTTTAAATTATGGGATTGAATTTGAAGACTATTCTCTTGATTGTGTAACTATGAAATTTTTATGTGAGAATTATATTTGAGGAAAAATTATCTTTTCATTTGTGAAGATAATTATAATGACCGATTTTGGATTATATGATTCTTGAATTTGATAAAGTTACATGTTATTAATTTTACGGATGAAAAAGAAATCTATGAGATAACATTTGCGGTTAAATTATGTTATCGTTATTTTGAAGAATTTATCTCATTTTGGGAATGTTATAACATATCATTTTTGAAAAATGACAACATGAAGACCGTGTGACAAACAGTCATGTCAGACAACGATGCAGGAATCAAGCCCACAACTAGACTATGACTTGGATTTATCACCTACCACTGGACTCCGTGTCATCCCCGATTAGTGTGACTACTTCTTTTTAGATAAATAAATTTATTAATAAAAAATATGTTGATTTGGAATATTTTTCCGTATCAAATGGATATACATAGTATAATAAAATGATTTGGTGATTAAGTGATAAATGTTATTTGGGAAGATGTTTGCTCTATTGGGATCACTATATAGCCCAAGAAAATAGAATACGATGGGATTTTATTTGAGGAATAATGTTATATTGTTATCTATGTTATTATTGTGGATTTATTGTTATTTGGGTTATTTAAGGAAAATATTAACCTATCATTGAGAACATGTGATTAGTTTAATTACTTTTTAGTATGTGACATTAGGAGTAGTAGATGTCATTTGGAGATACAATTTAGCATGGAAGACTACGTAATCAAATTAATCTATCTTTTGGGTTTCAATTTTAGTTTGGATTATGTTAATGGATTTTAAGGACAATTGTTTATTGAATGGTATTTATTAATCTTTGGGAATTGTTGGATTAATTTTAGAAATTATGATTATCATTTCATTTTCTAAAGGATTATCCATTTTGGGATCATCTAATCTTGTACTTACCAATTTGGTTTTGGTTAATCTCTAATGATGAGGAAAATATATAATTTATCCATTTGAGATAATGTTATTCTCTAGAAATTGATTCTAGTGCTTCAGGTGTTACCAAGTCATCTTATATACACATCGTTCGAAAAAAATAGATTAGTTAGTGGTAAGAATATATTAATGGATGAAACTATACTTAAAAAGTATATATATCCCTTTATGTTCTTTTTCAACATCAAAAATAAATTTCTTATCTTTATGAAAAAAAACATAAAACAAAAAACATTATCCATTTACTTTTCCTACTAGGAAAATAATGACAGTTTATCCCATCACATGTTCGTGTTTATCATATTTTTAACTTTTTCCTGATCATGTTTTCTATGACTCTCCATCAGAAGTTAACGCATTGTTTTTCTTCCAAATCCATGATTTCCTACATGGAATCCTAGTATCAGTTATCTCGGGTGACCTTTGTACTTCTCATTCATTCTTTTAATGAGATAGTTTTATTGACTCTTTTTTTGATGTGGGATATTCAATGAAGATACCAAGACCAATATTAAAATTGCGAAGATGTAATTTTAAAAAAGGGGGAAGAATGTAACACCCCATGATTTCATAATAAGTAATTTTCTATAATGTAATTCAATAGCTTTCGCTCCACAGAACACTGAGTTCGAGCGTACAACTAATTTCCAAACTAGCCATTCAAAAACTGGATATGAACAGTATTAACTGATTTTTGAATTTTATATACTCCATATAATTTTACAATCCATATTATGTGTTTCTTATAGATAATATAAGAAAAAAAAATTTCAGATAAAAGAAGTATTTTTCAAATAATGAAATATTACCACATTTTAATAGAAGACCTTTTTTAAAAATTATTTTTCCATTTTATATATTAAATTTATTTAAATTAAATTCTTATTTAGAATCAGGACATATAAATATATTTTGGATAAATTTTTGGTACGTTTCTAAAAATATCCTGATTTTGATGAGTATTGAAAATTACAAAATTTTATCTTAAAACTTCTTTTTTAATCGTAGTAATATATAGTGTAAAATTCTGTATTTGAAAGGTATGTAAGTATAATTAGATTATATATTTCTAATTTAATACAATTTAGGTCATTATAACTAATTTCAAATTTAAATTTTTCATAAACACATGTCAATCTTTTGATTGTTTTTACTGTTTAAAAAACACTCTTTTCGGTTTTGACAACTGGAATTAATTTTAAATTAATTAATTCAACATATCTGTTTTGAATTTGGAATAATAGAATTAATTTTTTAATTCGGAATATCAAAATTAGATTATGGTAAATATTTGGTATTTTTCTAAAAACATTCAATTTTTTATGAATAGTGAAAAACAAAGCATTATAAGTTAAAACAGACATTTTATTTAAATATTTATTTATATTTTTTAATTTGTTTTGAAAATATTGATATATAATACATATATATGTTCAATTTAATTCATCAGAGTCATTTATAATTAATTTAGATGTATAAAATTTTTTTGAACTTCTTAACATCTTTTCCACACATCCAAGGAGCGTTTGCAAATTTACATAAAACATAATTTTAACGATTCTGTGAGCTGAGTTTCAATAATCAGAGATACATGGTTAATATCATTAAGTAAAATGTGGTTCAATAAGTTGAAAATAATTTTTTATGAATACTAACATTTGACTTTTATTTACCACTGTTAAAATTAAATAGTGTGATTAAGTGTAAAAATGATATCATAATTACCCTAACACATGCTCTTATTCTATTGGATAAGTATAATTAACCTAAAAACAACTTAATGAATATAATATGAATGTATTTGGTCAACTTATATTTCATTTGGACATTTAATATTATTTTATTTAAAGAAGAGTTAAAACAGATAAATTCAATGTTCAATAACTAAACCATTTTTAATATTTGGATACTAACAATATAAATTATACAATAAATATTCATTAGAAATAGAAAAATATTTCTTACATAATTGTATTTTATTTATAATTTTTAGACATTAAATAATGAAATTTATTTATGACACAATGGTGATGTAGTAATTACCTTATTAATGAAATATTAAAATAATTGATATTATAAATATCCAAATAAATGTATATTGATACTTATGTTGAATTCCACTAATTTTCAAGGTTAAAATTACATTTAATGGATATTTTAATATGTTTTATTCTACATAATAAATTTTTTATGACATTCAAAAAAATAAAATACAAAATAGTGTCAAAATATACATAACTGAGTTTCTAAAACAAATATTATATTACTAATTGATAAATTATTCCTAAAAATCCAAGGTTCTGAAAAAGGACTTATATAAGGTTATATATTTCGATAATAAACCACATGGGTTTCTCAAGGCATGTTATAGTATGTTTATTAACCATATAATATAAAAATACAAATAGACCATGTAAATGTCAAACTATTTATCTAAGAGTTAAATCAAAAAGACATGGTTAATATGATGACCTAAACATATCTAAAACCTATTTGTTGAGATTTTTTCTACCCATACCCACCTTAGATATTAAATAATTAATTTTTATGCCATTAGAATCCGAAAATGATTTTATTATAAAATAATATTTCAAGAATTTCATAAAGTGATCCTCACCTCACTTCAATAAAAGTATTTCTCCTTATCTTAATTTCACACCTCCAAAGCCTTTTGGATCGGATAACACCTGAACATAAATCCTCCCCACTTTTCTTCCATAATCCTAGATGCATTTCTTTGTTCATAATTATATCCTATGTATCCCTTTTGATCAATTTAGAAAGATGAACCTGAAGAAGTGGAAAATATTTCATCACCTCTTTAAAGTTCTTTTTTTCTTCCACTACCTAATTTTTTTGTTTCTATTATAAAAAAATAAATCCATAATATTTTATATAATTTTATGTTATTATAATAATGGTATGACCATATTCATTATTCTATCCACTCTATAAATGACAAAAGTCACCACACGTGTGCACGTATGGATTACCGTCTCCACATCGTGGTGTAGTTTGTTATTCAAACACTTCATTATTTGGATGCTTATAATAATGAGTATAAATGATGTAAATAAAAAAATATAACATTTTAATGATTATTTATATATTATATACCATCCAATTACATACTATTTCACCATTAATATAATGATATTGTCCCTCGTCCGTACATACGGATTACCGTATCCACGAACACGATGAGAGTCATTACCCATCGTAATCATTCAAGAATAATTATTTTATGATTAAAAATAATGTTTATGAACTTAATATAATTCATTATTTGAATAAAATAAGTACTATACATAAAAACATTGCTTACGTAACCGAGTATATAAAGGAAAATAGACCAGTCAACACCCGAAACGATGATACTACTAAAATATTATTAACAATCCATTATTAGAGGATCATATATTGTATCATATTTATGTATATAGTTATCTAACATTTTAATAAATGTGATTTAAATATTATACATGAGTTTAACTTACCCTCATCCAAGGAAAAGTAGAAGGTAAGGGGTTTTTATCACACTTCTTATTTCCGTGAGATTCATGAAATATTTCCACTTTTTCTTTTTATGTAGTGTATGTACTTCCCATGATTGAATTTTTGTGTAATATGATTTAATTTAGGGGTATTTACATCTTCATTGTATGATACTTTTTTCATGTGGTGTATGTTTCATATGTTACCAAATCAGTAAGGGAATTTCAAATTTCAATTTCCACTCATTAGAATTTACACATACTTAGATGATTATTTTACTCCATGGTTATGTGTTGAATCACTATTTATTATTTTTGTAGTAATATCCAATTTAATTTAGGTGGATATACTTTTGATACAAATAATCATTCCATTGATAAATTCTCAAGTCATCGATATGAACTTGATAAGAATAATTTTAACACAATCTCCAATCATTGTGTTAAACATCCAAATCATTGATGTTGTTTTTACAAGAATATGTGTGAAAGTCCTCTATGTTATTTACACTTAATATCCAATATTATTGAGTGTATTTATATTTTTCACGCATAATAATGTCATTTATTTATCCTTAACCTAAGGATACAGTCTTTATAAATGAATTCATCTCAACTTACATTCAATTGAGACATCTTTGTTGTTATGCACCAATTCACTTCTATTTGGTGTATATATTGTACTTTGACATACTATATCATGAATAACATTATTCACATGATATTATTATGTTTTTATTACCTAAATTATTTATATTCAAGAGTCTCTCATTTGGATAGGAACTATAACTGAAATATCAATTTAAATGTCTTAAAATATTATTCTTCTAAATCTTTCTCATTAATGTCCATGTTTTTTAAAAGGTTTTATGGATTTATTTATATGGACATAAATGTATTAAAATGTTAATTTCTATCAAATGTTTTAATCTGGTTTGGGAAACTTTGATTCAAAATTTTATTTCAAACACCTTTTTGATAAATAGTGATACTTTTAAATGTTATCAATAAAACATGGTATATTTTACTCAAATGGGTTTGATGATTATTTTCATCTATGTAAATATCATAAATTATTCATGATTGATGTTTATTTATTATAATTAAATAATATATATTGTATTTAATGAGTTATGTTGGACTGTGGATGTGCTACTTTTATGCCATTAATGGTTTGGCGTTAAAATATTGACATTTCTTATGCTAGTTTTAATATGATTGTTTAGATTAGGATTAAAAATTTTCATTCGAATAATGAATTAGACTTAGTAAGTGACGTGGGTAGATCATTATAGATCCTAGATGCATAATTAGGTCTCATGAGACAAACTAGTGTCATGGCATAAGGCCTTGACAAAATCTTATTTGTAGTCATGGAACAATGCCTTGACTATGTGGTTATAAAGACTAGCATTATACATTTATTCATTATGAAAGTGGATATTGATTTTGTATGTGATTATTTGACCAGTATAATATCCTTCTGAATAATTAAATGACATTATTTGAGTTTATCTTTTCCATATTATGCTGATGTATATGCTTAAAAGGATTTTTATTTAGTCTTATACATTGCCTTGAAGGTTTATGCTTATTTATGAATGTTTTCATTATATTGTTATCCATAATGAGAACTTGATCTCACCCCTTTATATATTTTAATTTTCCCAGGATGTGAAGAAGTATTTTTTGGTAGACATGCATGGATAAGCGGAGGATATAAGTGTGTTTAAAAAGGGGATGAAATGATGATGATGTTTTTATTTCATGATGTAATGTAAAACTTATGAGTGTTTCAAGTACTTCCAACGCTACCAAACTGATCAGTCTTTCGAGACATGATTCCATATATCGTGCCACTTTTATGTGATTATGCACTGAACTTGGGTAATTAGGGTCATGGCATTACATAATATGTTTATTTCTGGTTTATATGTCATGGTAAATTATTTGATTTTTTATTTTTTCTATTTCGACATTACACATGAATTTCCAAATAATATGGATAACACAATATTTTTTTAAAGTAAAATACATATCTATTAATAAAAAATATAAATAAAATTTAATATTTATTAAATAATTTTATGAATGAATTTTATCTTCTCAAATATTAATTTTTGGACACCAAATTAGACTTTTGGATTGTGGTTTAAGCATTGTATTATCATTGAGGATGATTTTCATATTTATCATGAAATAAATTATAATTTATATGTTTTGAATATATTATGAATGATAAATTTTGTATATAATCACAAATTATTATTTCTATATGTTTAATAAACATTTATATCATTATTATTTCATGAATATTTTATAAGAGATACAATATATCATAAAAATTGTATTTTTTACTATTTACCAAAAATATAACTTCATTAAGAAAAATATCTAAAGCAAATCAATGGATAAATATGACCTGATTAATTAAAAATCCATTTAATAATTTTAAAGATATTTTTGTATTGAAAAAATATAATTAATATAAGTTTTTAAAAAGTCGTGGAAATAGTTTTTAAACCAAATACATTTAAAATCCAAAATATGAACTTATAGAAAAATCATGTGTAATAATGATTATAATATAATTAAATAAATTATTTACAACTAATGGATGCCCATATAAATTTAAGTTCAAATAAAAATAATAGTGGAATGTTCAAATTAAAATAAATGGCATTTTCTCGAAAAATATAAAAAAATGTAATATTCACTATTCAGTGAAAAATGATGTTTCTCAAAAGAATCAAAAAATTTCACAGATAAATAATTTTGATAGGAAATTTTAATAGATTATTATATTTCATAAAAAATGTAAATGATATTGAATAAATTAAATATTATATGTGTTCATAATGAAAAGAAATATCTTTTTTGAATATTAAATTGACATTAATACAAAATGAACTCTTATTTTCCAAATATTAGTCAATATATTTTATTGGGTATTATATATATACTGTTTTTAATTATATACATGAATTTTAATTTTAATATTTTATTATATTTTTAATATTGAAATAATAAAATTTCTCGATTTTTTAAGCGCTCTGATGCCTGATGTATATTATAGAAAACATACTGTTCATTTAAAATGATTGGGTGTTACAAAAAGTATATATTTATATTTTTCATTAAATATTTCTATATTTTGGAATTTAATAATGATAATTATAAGTTAATTTTTTTATTAATTTATTCTATATATAGTTCAATTTGACATATTAATAAAAATTGTGAGGAAATACCCAATATATAATGTTGGATATATGGGTGTGTAAGAAGTTATATGTAATAATGAAAAATATAAATAAGTTATATAATTTCTATTATAAATAAATAATATCCGAGTAACATTCTATAGAATTGAGATTCTTTAGTATATCCATGGTGGTGGTGGTGTAATTAGTATGATCACATCGAGAATGTAAAAGATAATGTCATTTGGAAAAAATGTCAGTGGAACTAACATGAAAGATTCTTGAGTATAGATATCGATATAAATATATTATATTATGAATTTTATAATCATATAATATAAATTTTTTTGTAAAATTAACATCATTATGTTTGTGAGATATAGCATGTTGCGATATATTATCCTTGGAATTCATGTAATGTAGCCCAATGCTTATGAGAAATTTGTTAGAAGGATAAACAGTATGGGTAATTAGAAGCATTGTTTTATTTCTTATGAATTTTCCATGTTGGATAAATATTACTCTCAAATTTGGTTTTGCAATTATTCCTGATTGTTTGATATAAAATATTCAATACCCAGTTATTTGTGAAAACATACATGGAGATTTATTTTGTAATTAATATTTATTCTTGGGATAAATATATATTTAATTAAATTATAATAAAATATTTACTTATTTGGTATTATTATAAATTTAAAGAAAATATTTTTTTGTTTGTTTTTGTAAATATTTGACGCATAATAATTCACTAATTTTAATGAATATAATTTATATATATTTACTGCTGGAAACAAATTTGACATTTATTTAATTAAATCAATAGTCATAATTGAAGACTGAATACATATTGAGTTGTTTTTCTTTAGGAATGATATTAAAATATTGATCAGAAATGTCAAATTAAATATCACAGGAAAAATTATTTCTATCTAAGGTACATTATTCAAGTATTGTCACCTTTGGTAGATAGGATAGGGGATAACATAGATAATACAATATGAGAATACTAGAATAGCCAAAATGAGGAGCCCCTTGATGCTGGTCATGTTTATTTCTATGTGGAATGGAATTTTTTTTGACATTTAAATGTTAGATCCATGAATTTGGTTTTACAGAAAAGTCTATACAATAATGGTTTATGATAATAAATTTTTTATCTATCTATTTTTGGATTCATCTCATTTAATGGATATTAAAATTCATTGATCTAACATTTATATTTATTGGAAGGGTCCAGTGAGCATGGATCCTATTTGACTATGAAGATATGATATAATCTCTGAGATTTGGGAATTTGTATTTTACACTACAACATTTTCATATGTTTTTTATGATTAATTCATAGAAACATGAGACATGAATTTTGTAGACACCCATTTTTTGGGGTGTTAACCATGTTATTTTTATGCCCTTTCTAGTTTCTATTTAAATATATATGATTAAGTAAATAAATGGCAACTGTTTGAGGTAATACAAAATTGAAAAAATTGAATGCAATTTTTTATCTTGATGCAGAAGATAATATAATGAAGATGTGTGACCGGAAAACCTAATTACATCACCCTATACATAGAATATACTAAATAACTTTTAATCTGGGTATAATTATGCTATAAATCACAGATAAATGTTCATAAATAATGAGTAATTGAATGGAAGAAAAACAAAACGGATGACTGTGAATCAAATAAGGTTTATGGGATCCCTTGTAATGACCTAAAAAAATATGTGGAAAAAATAATTTTTTTACGCAAAACCATCCACTAGATGATTGGTTTAGGGTAAATTTTTAAGATAAAATATGAGTTTACTTACATAGTAAATAAGCAGTGTCCCATTATGATGGATATGATCTTTACCAATAGTAATTGACCATTTTTTTAATTCACGATTCTTAATAAACAATGTATGACTTATGAATTCATATATTCATAAAATATGGGTTATGTATTGTAAGCATTAGTTGGGAATGGATAGGCTCTTTATTTCCATTAATAAAGAGTGATAATAGATAATGTTATATTTAGTTTGATTTTATGAAACTAAGACACAAAATTAATATAGTTTAATTTAATACAATAGGAACTCTATATATTTATAGATTAATGTCACGATATGAGGACAACAATTAATATAGTTCGAAATCATATTTCCAATAGGAAACTCTTATGTATACAAGAATCATAAATAATAAAATATAGTTTATATGAATAGTTAATTGATTATTAGTTTAATATATTTTAGGGTTGACCATTTTTGGATACCCACATTAGTAATGATGCTCATTATGATAGAAAATGGTTTGACCTAGAACACTAAGATCATGAAATTAATGTATGTTGTGAGAAACTAATGATTGTTATAAAATAAACCATTCCATACTACATAGGGTGTAGAAAAACCATATAGATGAAATATGGGTTACATCACACCATTTCATGGGTCTATAAATGTGATAACCCATGTTGAGGGGTCTTTCATATAACTAGCTCATATGAATGAGGTGTACCTATTATAGTTTATGGATTTTCATGGAATTATTTCATGGATGAAGAATAATAAACTAATTTTATTGTTGTAAACTTAGTAGACTCAATGTGGATGATGATTGATTGGATCTGGCACTAAGACGGGTTGTGGGATTTACAATTTATATGGCTAGGACCATCTCGATTCCAATATGCATCATATAAAGGTATAAATGAATGAATACAAATATTTTTTAAGGAAAAAACTATATATATCATGACCATATTTACAGGTAAATGTGGAATTTCATTTTTTGGATGGCCTATAATAGATATGCATCAGTACCTTTATTGGGTCAACATGAATCAAGACACATGTAGGTCATATGTGGATCCCATTATAGATCAACCAAATATATATATATTTGGGTATATTTATCAAATTTTTCATATTAATAATGAATCTTCTATGTTGTATATATGTCTCATGTATTAAGAGTATCAATCAATACCTACTATAGTGTAGTTTCATCAGGTATGTAATCCATCACCGTAATGTTTCAAATAATATAGTGTGAGGTGGTATTTTTGAATCTTTTGGATTATACAATGAAAGGTTTTATGTGAATTAATATGTTTCCAATACATCTAGAATCAATCCAAAGATAATTATTATATGGATCCTTAAATTTATTAGACCCATTCATAGGTATATTAAGGGAATTTTTCTAATCTTGTTCAGAGTATTCATGACACTTTTTGTGAATAAATCCAACTCATGCATAGGGGTGAGTAATTGATCCATAACATATTACAATGTTATCAAGGATGTGAAGCATCATTATAATAGATAATACATAATGGTATAAGTGGTTATTCATGAAATGTTTTCCATGTCCCGAGATAAGATATCTATACATCAGCCCATATATGATATCGACAGGAATCAAATAATAAATTATTTTTTATTCCTATAAAATTATCTTGTTCATATTGAGGGGAAATTAAATGTAGTTTCACCTATGTTAATGATAATCCCATGATGTTAAGTTTGATAAACACTATGGTGAAATGGGGAATTTTTATAGTTCATAATTCATAGTGTTAAAATATATGGCTATAGGAATCCAGACACACTCCCCTACACAATTATGGTTTTTATATGGGGAATAAAAAGAATTATAATTAATTTGAGTAATGTGGCTATGAAAAAGGTAGAGGATCTAAGAATCAATATACAAAATATATGTATACAAATATAAAATAAATTTCTTTTTGGAAGCTGAGGTCACCAACACAAATCTGACTCACTTATAGAGTAAAGGGGAATTTTATTTGTTAAATGAAAAGTTACCTTCCACCTTCTCAGTGCATATTATCGTATATTGTGAAGTTTATGGGCTCTCATAATGGGAGAATATCATAATTTTTTGGGGATTCGTCACAATATTTGAGCCGAACATGGAAGTATTGTGATGATATACACCAAGAACCAGAGATTTTAAGGATGGTAAAAATCCTATGGTTGAGACTAGGACAATATACCCAAGCATTGAAACATATCCTTAATGATCAACTATCAATCCACACAATGATCATGTAAAAGATAATTTCCCATTCATATTTTTGAAATATAATTAGGGTATGATAAAAATTGTAAATACTAACTAATAAATTATTTATATACCCTAGATATATTATCCTATCATTGCTATGTATCTTATGATACAAGGATTCATGAAACAAGTAGTTCTGAAAATAAAATTTCCATCCATAAGTTCGAATCATGTTTAGGGTTGTTGATTTTTTTAATTATATAATGATTGGTCCCATGATATGATATCCATGAATCTCTAGGTATCATTTATTGAAATGATTCAATTCAAACATATTTAAAGAAAATATAGTTCCCCTAAAAAGTTCCTAATCCCATATAGGGGGAAAAGGGTATTTTATTATAGATGTAAGACTATAAACAAGATTACCCATTCCAAAATCTCATGTGTAATTATAACATTTTAATTAGAGGGGGAATGTTTATAATTTATCAAGAGTATAATATATGATCCCAATATTGGATAGATATACATAAATATATATTCCACACTGATATGATGGAAGAATACACTCATTAATTATAATGAAGAAATCCTTTATATATCTAGATAAAATATATAGAATATGTGAATTTGTTATCTAGGGAATAGATAGCCCATGTGTCAATTAACATTACAATGATTTCACTTGCATATAGGGAAATATGAGGCAATAGAGAATAAGACACTTTGAGTAGTTTTGTGTGATGACAGATAGACCACCACATCACAAGTTAAATTTATGTTATTGGGATGATTATGGTGAAATTTTATATCATTTTTATTGATTTTGTAGCCTTGTAGTTTAATTTCATTCAACAAAGACATGTGTGATATGCAATTTTATATTCCTATTTTTAAGACTTGAATGTAGTGTGGTGTAATGTCATGGTATCAAATATATATATATATATACATATATATATATTTGTTTATAGCCTTATTTATAGTACTTGGATTCTCATATAGGGATTGTGAAATGTAAATTTTAAGAAATCATGCATGAGTCGGTCATGTAAGGAATTATCCATCTATTGTAGATAAAGAGTAAGATCCAATGGAATATAAATTATTTAGTATACGAGGTGTGGCACCTCATTTTTAAGGTAATTAGCCCCTCATTTATGTATTTCAAGTATATAAAGTGTTGGGGTTTAGTAAATGAGATTTTGGAAAAATATTGTACTACATTGTAGATTTTTTACTGGTGGATGGTCTGGGAAAACCATACATCACCTTCAAGAAACTATGAATAATTATATAGGGGAAAAAGTGAAGCTACATGAGATGTGCATAGTTTGTAAAATTTATGTGACAACAGAAGAAAATAAATTAAATGTAGTAATGATGTATTTGGAATGATAAAAACATGTTTTCTAAACAATGTGATCCAACCATGTAATGCAACTCTTAAGGGACATGTATGGGGATGGTTAGCACATAGCTTTCAAAAATATTTGACTAAACCATGTGTATGCCTAAAGTTAGATCCTTATTTTATGTATCTAACATGTTTTTACATAAAAAGGCCTCGTAACCCTTCCCAAAATGTCCCTTACTTTTTTTATCTCAAGGGTTACAGAACCTCCCCACCCACCACCCCCACCCACCCACCACCCCCCAGAAAATTTGAAGTTATCTAAAGGCTTCCCATAGTTATTTGAAGTCGAATTCTAGTATTAGGTAATTTAACGTAGTCTTCTATATGAGTTCATTTGATATAATTTTCCTTATCTATCACATTATTATATATACAACCTATGTGCATAGATCATTGGTGTTGGATTCCAAATATTATTATATGTGGTTTATAATATAATTTTGGAAGAAGTCTAAAGAGGGTACTTGTAGATTCAACCTGATTTTGTGAAATTTTTCATTTCGTTTATCATTCTCTCCAAAACGATTAAGGTAGGTGGATTCAATCTCGACAACACTATTTTGAATATGAATGTTTAGTTTCACATTTGGTTTATTTTCATGATTTTTATTGGGAAATGGTGGGGTAATTCATATTATAAATACTATTTAGTGATGATTTATGATTTTTGATGAAATTTTGGAATCATTGTAATTGGTTTCACAAAGTGTGTTGGTTTCTTGATTATAAAATATATATTTTAAAATATGGAATATATAAATTTTTTAAATCGGTTTTTTGGGCTATATTGAATAAAAAATTATTTTTATTGAAATAATTTATTTGAAATTGATTTCGAATATATGGTTTTTTGTGTGAGTACATGTTCAACATTCCCCTAAATAAGGGACCTGTACGACAAGGTTTAAATGTATGTGATCGTAGATGGGTGATGATTATTAGTGGGAAACAAGGTCATTTGATAAGATACTCATCATGAGTATGGAACTATGAATGATGAATTCATGTGTGGGTGTGTTCTAAACCATTGATTGTTTTTTTCCGAATACAATGTTAAATGATTTAAATATTTATTTATGATCATTACGTATAAAAATATTTATAGTGGATCTTATTTATATTTATATATATATTGTTTTAGAAATATTTTATTATAAATATTTAAAACATGTTATATCCCATTGGCATGAGTTTGGAAGTCATTGGAGAAATTATGCTGATTTTTTGTACTCACACCATCATTGGTACATTTTTTATTTTATAGATATCTTATATCATGATACATTCAATGGTAAATTATCATACCACTTTAGCACTACTTCATGATACATTGGATGTTTGGTGGAGTTGGAGTTTGTATCATGTGGATCTTTTGATTCATGTGGTTTTTCTTGACAATTATTAAATTTTCTATAGTTGTTTACTTTTTTATTGGTTTTTTCATCTACTGTTGTACCATATATTTTTTTTAAATAGATGAAATTTTTGAGTTTTATTTCATTTTTATCATGAAATTTTTTTTGATTCTTCATATTAGGTATTTCGATTTTTTATTTATCTTAAAAGTGAAAATATTCCTAAAAATTAAAAATTAATTCCTTGGCATGTATTTCCAACCTTTGGAATCTTGGGGAGGTCTTTTAATCCCAGGGAACATCTCACAGACATCACGTGACAATGATAAGTGTCATGATGTTAGAGGTCATACATGTTTTGTTCAGTCCAAATTTCTATTAGATATAGTTGTTAATAGAATGTACATTATTTTTTAGAAGAAGTAGTAATGAGATATTTGGCCATGGAGTTTAAATTTAATTCTTCTCTATTCCCTGAGTATGGATAATATAGAAGGTCGAGTTTTTCTAGAAATGAAATGTAGAGCATATAAATATAAAGTTAGCCATTTTAAATTGAAATTCATGTTACGATGGTGTGGGTAGCCTTGTGTTTTATAGACACCTAAATTATTTAGAATGACATTTTCATGGGTTTTCCTAATGACAAAAGCATGAATTGAATTAGAGGAATAAAATCCAACAAGGATTTCATATTTCATTTTTAGTAAATATTTATGATTGAGTGTGGTGTCAATTAATTTCTGAAAAAGAACGACTTTTTTTACAAAGGAAATACGTTGAAATGAGTATGACTGTCGAATTTTGAATATAGTTTTACATTCATAAACAAGTCGAAACTTTTAAAAAATTGTTGAACAATTTAAAGGGTTATTTTTGAAATCAATATAGTGCTAACATGATGTGGATAGTTCTGAAATGTTATGCCTCCACTTAATATAGGGTTAGAGTAATAATGATTGTCTCTATAGAGAAATTGGTACCTATTAGGCATAATCAAATCCAACTGGCAGAATATGTTGAATTTTGGCTTCACCTAAGCCCCAAATGAACAAAAAACTAATTCAGAGAATCTTTCCAACATTTCTGCCTATTGAAAAAGGAAAATAGTGGGATGATACATGAAAAGTTGATCATTCTGTATGTTTCTTGAAGTAGACTCCATCTATCATCTTGGGTGATGCAGAACAAGAAAAAGAATAGGTGTGGATAAATATAATGAATCATACCATTGACTTCATCATCACACTAGTATAGATAAATGTCATGATTTTGATCGATATTCTTGAGGATCAATCAAGTCAGTTGTGGGACTTAGTTGTTCAGGATAATGTGGATCAAGGACATGGTTTTGATGATATTGACAAATTGTTCAACACATAATTCTATACTCACATGTTTAATATTCAATGAAGGACATGCTTCATTATCATGAATTAAGAAAACATTTCATTCATGAAGTATCTAGCTAAATGCATGAATATAATGTTCTTTTAACATGAGGATTGGGCTTGTGCATCCTAGAGGGCATAAATCATTGAATCATGGATAAGACATAATATTCACTTGAATAGATCTATAATCAACATTATTGTCTATATTAAAATAGTGAATTGATTGATGGTGAAAAAACAAGATATATCATGAACAGTGAGGGGAAAAATTAGGGTCATGCACATGAGCAATTGCGAGAACTCTTAGGTTGGTATAAATCAGAAAAGGGACTCAAATTTTCAAGATGTGTGTATAAAAAAAATAAAATAGTTAGATCAAAAAATCAACATCCATGATACAAGAGAAAAGTATGATGTTTTTGATTTACATCCCCTGACCACGTAACGAGTTAGTGTACGTATCATCCTAGAACATGACACAACTACAACATGATTGGTTATCTTTAATTCGATTATTAGTGTGCTCTGAGGTCACATGCTTGAGAAAATTCTGAGGTGTCACATGCATCTGATGATTTGATAGGGTGAGGGATGAAGAATCAATATCATCATTATAACATATCTATACATTCGGATTTTATGAATACCATGATTTTTTTGGAAGGGAAATCTCAATGTGGTAATAATAATCAAAGTGTTGTGATGAAGCAGTTATACAAAGCTGAATAATTTTATGGTGGATGATTAGACCAGAACATATAATGTGAGAGGTATGATTCTATGGAATTCATCTCTTATTCTAATGTTGTTTGGTACTAGTGCATCACATTCTACTATTTATTCTCAAAGAATTTATTTTTTAGT
Source organism: Viscum album (assembly GCA_963277665.1). Classification (NCBI taxonomy): domain Eukaryota; kingdom Viridiplantae; phylum Streptophyta; class Magnoliopsida; order Santalales; family Viscaceae; genus Viscum; species Viscum album. The sequence goes on from OY728159.1 coordinate 1,268,447,677, forward strand.
ATCAATACATGAGATGGTTCCAACTATGATGAAACATAAAACTTTTTTTTTGTCAAACAAAATGTACAGACTTTTTGTGTAGAGAATGATCAACAACTATTGATGGATAAATTCTGAAATGGGTTTTATATATGCTATAGATGAATGTCTATTGTGTAAATTTTTTTATGGATTGGTTGATAATGCTCAAGGATCACATTGAATATTATAGTAGAACCATTATTTTTGAGACAGAGGATGGAATTAAGAATCTTGATAAAGGATAACGGGAGAACAAGAACGGGACAATTGGGGTGTTGGAACTAGCAGTTGGAATGATATCTTAACTGTTGGTGGCATTGGCCTTGTAATTAATTAATGATATCAAGAATAATAATTTCCTAATAGTGGTAGATCATTTTCAGTATGTGTTTCAAGAATAATTTTTCATGTTAGCATTGGTATGGTATGTTTAGTTTACGATTGATATCCTTCAGGGTTTGTGTCCTAAATCAACTATGCATTATCAAATGGAACCAATAGTATTAAGGGATTTTAATGTGAGGTTGGAATAACTCAGAATAAAATGTTTCATTTGATAGAGCACATCCCTATGGGAAACACTAGTCCTTTTTTGTTTAAATGACAAGTGAATATATAAGGTTTTTTTGTGGATTATCATAATATTAATGAAGTATATATAAATAATTGATATCCAATACCATTCATTGATTAAATATTCCGTCAATTTAGAGGTGCTCAATGGTTTACAAATAATGACTTGTGATGATGATAACACCAATTGTGTGTCTGGGAGGAGGATATTCCAAAGACCAGTTTTAGAATCATATATAGACATTATGAATATGTGTTAATACCTTTTGGTTTAATGAATAAAGAAATGGTATTTATGAAATTTAAACCTTTGATATTTCAATGATATCTGGATTCTTTTGTGGTTGTTTTTTCGGACATCATCTTGGGGTATTCAAAGTCATGGGATGAGCATATGAAACCAAAGGAGACAGTGATAGTAATATTGATATATCCATTTTTTCATTCCAAACTATCAATGTATGAATTTTTATACATTATATGTTCATTTTTATAGCCTTGTAATTTCAAAAGGAGGTGTTTTAGGGGATGTAGATAAGATATAATTTATTATCTCTTTAAAGCCACCGATTAATGTCCTTGAGATACAGATTTCTATGGCCATATATGGTTATTACCGATTCTTTTTTCATGAATTATGTTGAAAATACTCACATATGAATACATTTACGAAAAAATTTGATCAATTTAAATGGAGAAATCAATTATAGAATTAATTTTATGAAATTGTTTTTTCCATACATCAGCAACTATAATGATATTTCTAGAATCAAGACAATTATATATGGTGTATTGATATTCCTCCAGATCTGGGTTGGGGTGTGTTCTAGTGCATGGAGACATTATTGTTCCCTTGTATTTGTGTATGTTTTAATTTAATATGCAGAACTACCTAACACATGATTTATAGATAGTTGTAGTCATTCTCGCTTGAAGACATGTAGGCTTTACATCTTTGGTGAGAAATTTACCTTTTTGGTTACAAGATCATCAAACATATCTTACCACAAAGGGATTAGACATATATAATAAAAATATTGATGATGAATATCCACAATTTATAGTTTGACTCGATGTATTCACCAAGAAAATGAAATTATCTCATAGATTCATTACAAGAAATTCATATACTCTGTTGGTAAAATAAGCATCAGATGAGTGGAAGTTGATGTCAGTGATAGAAGATATGAGTTTGGAATATTAAAACTGAGTTAATATAGTGTAATTCTTCTTTATTATTATGATAACTAATTTTCTATGTATGGCTAAATATGCACATTATCATGATTCATAATTTCATTCCATGAGTTAAAAAACCAATAGTGAGGTTACCAATAAGGGATGGAAGATGGATGAGTGTACACTGTTTTGTTTCAAAAATCATATTGTTGTACCATTTCCTCGTAAAACAAACTACTATGTGCTTACTAATATTCAATATGGGTTGTTAATCAAAGAAAAAATATGATGTAAAAGGCATTACAAGTGATGTTTTGGCGAATTATCCTGAATGAGAAGGTGGTTGAGTTTCATTCTCGGTGCTTAGCTTTTCAGAATGTTATGGTAGATCTTATGTTATCAGGAAGTTTGATTCAATATTTAACCATTCCAATTTAGAAATGGGAGTATATAGATAAATATTTTTTAATATAATTCCAAATAACATTTTAGAAAATACTATTCTATATTGGGGATTGTGGACCGACTCACAATTTTGCCTCATTTCATAACTATTTTTGAAACTCATACAATGGTGGACTTATCAAAAAACTATATCAATGTGGTAATTAATATTAATGGAATATCAGTTTCAATAATATTTGATCTATATCTATGGATCATATATCATTTCTATAACTCCTTACCGAATACAATTGTGAATAAGCTAAAAACATGTCACTCAAGAGATTGATGAATCGTTGGACGGTTCGAAGAAAATTCGAGTAGAAACAGATAAAAAATTAATCGATTGCATTAAATTAAGATGTTATAAACATATGCGAATGAAAATAATTCAGGGATGTACCCCAACTACATATATCTTGAGGTGGTAACCTCCAAAAAATGTCACTCTGGATTACAGAACTCACTCATCTGCACAGAGCTTGAGGTGGTACCCACCACATATTGTAACTACAGTTCATGGAAGTCCCTAGCTATGTAGATCTTGAGGAGATAACCACTGTGATAAGAAACTAAAATTTGTGGAAGTCACCCAAATACATGGAGATTGAGGAATTAATGTCTGTGTAGTGTATCAATTGTTTGCAGAAGTCCCTATTTGTGATGATCATGAGGTGTTAACCTCCACACAATGTATGTAACATTCACAGAACCTCATCTCTTTTTGAAGCTCATAATATTCTACAAAATCCACCATTTTCTCAAAATTTATTCCCTTGCCTTTGAATGGCCTATATTTACTTTCCCATGTCTCACTTTTAAGGGGATGTAACCATAAAACATCAGAGAAAATATCTGAATTCATGAAACACAGAAGCTTTGCGAGAGAGATAGGAAATGGATTTCCAAAGGTATCCATCATTCATGAAACCATATACTATGGATTTATGAAAACCACAACCAGTGGTAGATATTTGTTTCATGAAGTTTTATGGACTTCACATAAGAAGAATCCCCTTTTTGGTTATTGGGTTTTCCCCATATAATTATCACTTACGAAACTAATCGAATGGGAATGATGATTTCACTCTAATGTAGGGTTACACTATTGCATGAAACATGCTCATTCAGGAGACGAATGTCCATTGCATAGTCCCAAACATTAAAAAAACTAAACCTTCACAAAACCAATATAACAAATCATTCCATGGTTCCTCCTTTCAGACTACACACTTTCATGATAGTTGAGTTCACAAGACACCTCTTCTCATCCAAAACCTCTTCAACCACAACCCAAATCTCCATGTGACTAGTACCTCCAACCCTTGTGTCCTCCCCTTGTGTTTTATGCATATCATGGAACATTACCATTCATTTTTCTACTAATAATTGGCTCCATTATGTATATTTATTATATGTATAATTACAATATAATTGAGACCCCATATTACCACTCCTCCATGATAGATTTTACAGCATTCCTCACCCATAGGTGCATGAGTAATAGGCGCTTAATTACTAATGGTGGAACCATCAAGGTTATGTTCCAAAAATTACTTTTATAGATGCCTTCTTCTTGATATTCCTCTCCCACCCTATTATGGAATCCCTAGGTGTATTTTATATCCACATTTTATCTACATGATGCAAAATTTCCTAGCACAGTGTACAAGTCGTGTGATGTTAAACTGCATGAAAGAATCCCCAAACCATCACATGATCTTATAAGCTTACCATATGTGATGAGCATGTGATTCATCATGATTACTTGTCATGGTGTGACACCCCCATGGAAATATACTTGGGTCTGTCACCCATCACCCCAAGGGAATTTTTCTCTTGGAATATCTTATGTGTAATCACCACACCATCTCTTATAGACCCTCCTTCGATGACATGAGTTCCCTTACCACATGACATTAAACTGCATAGAATAGTCCTATCACATGACCTTAAACTAAAACATCAAACATTGTATATTTTGATCCTTATTCCATAACAGGGTCTATAGGACACCTCCCCAAGGTTTAATCATGAAATACTAACACAATAAAGGTTCCTCTTTGAGGTTCTATCTCAATTCCCCAACACTCTGCAAAACCCTTGATGTACTGTGATCATCTTCCCTCCGAGGGACTTAATTATTCACCCACATTTCCACATATGATGTTAAAACTATGAACCAATTGTCCCAATAAGATGTTAAACATGTGACTATGACCCTACAAGACTCTATATCCTTTACCCCATCAATCCATAATATTTATCCTATACCAAAAAATGTGATGCCTAAGGTAAAAATCCGTGTATGCCTTAAACCCCTTTCATCAACTACCACATGGATGACACATGATGCCATAGGTTTTTATGCCTAATATGAATCACACTTGATATTAACTAAAAATATGATTACTTTACATGTGCACAACACACCAAACATCTATAAATAACGAGGCATTCCCAACGTTACTATCTAATATGGTCGAAGGTTTCTACCTTGTCGAGACAAAAGCAACATAATTAACCAGTTACCAAATCGAGATGGAACAAGGAATGAGTTTCATGAACATTAATCAAATCTATTAGTGAGACCTAGAATAAGAGGTGAGCTCTATAGAGGAATCCATGGAAGGAGGAACCAACATCCCATAATCTCAGACGAGATTGAGATTTATATAAACCAACAATTATTCAAATATCATAACAAATAATAAACCTATCGCGTCTTGAACATATACATAATGATCATGTCCTAGTATTGGGGTTAGTGAGTTGAAATTATTACAACAACTATTTATTTTTTATTGTATTCCTCGAAATAGGTTCAATGTGGTAAGAATCAATGAATAACATCACAATTAACCATGAGTTTCAATAACAAAATAATGACAATCATTACTCCCAGCATCATTATTATAATTCCTAGAAGTGTGTGTAGAATCGTAGACACTACATATATATATATAAATAATTCCATATGAAACTAAAAATATAAAAAAATTATGTTTAACCAACACCTTTATTCATCCCATAGGTCATAGAAATCACATGGATCTTAATAAAACCTTTCCTTAAATGGTCTACGGGTTACACTATCTGCTCTCTAAGGCTACTCATGTAATTCAATATAAATAGTAGATATCTATATAGATTTTAAATAAATATTATATGTATGTAAATCCCCTCACTATTAAAACCATAGAATATCCTCCATTATGATGTTCATGTTATCAATAACTATTTTAGGTGATAAATTTTCTACATTTTACACAACACATCATTCCATATTAAGTATTTGAGTAATTAATGACATAAATTCTATAGGGATTTTCCCTACTCACCAATTCATACATCAAAATGATTAAAAATCATTCAATACACACTATAGATTGTATTATCAAGCCTTATCTTTACATGTGAAAAGCATGTAACAGTCTTTACCCACTATTAGGGAAACTCACAATCAATGAATATAAGAAATGTATGAAAATATTAATAAGGGTCTCTAACCATAAAATGTTGTCAAGATCACCATTATAATATCAAATAGTAATAATTTCAATAAAACTATGGAAAATATTTCACTAATGTTAATGAGCTTTAGTGTCACTAAATAAAATCACACCAAGAACCGTGATGGTTACTTCCTGCTCAATGTTATCCATCACTAGATACTCCAACACCACCATCTATTATTCCAACATCACCTCATCAAAATGAAGATACTTCCTATAATATAACGAAATATGTCTCCAATGACTTATTGAACACAGTGTCTTCTCAATGGACCAACTCCGAATATTTAAAAGATAGATCCATCATATCCTAATGAAGGGTGAAAATTTAACAAAAAAATCTTTATATACGTATAATTAATAAGTAGGGATTTCAAAAGGACATAGACCAAATTATGAGCTATCCTCAGAGGCCTATATCGATCTTTCAATCTATGTAGGAATCAATGTTAGATCATGTCTATGTTATTACTATTATATATTATTAATATATTCTTTGATATGGTTATGAATTCATAAATTGTGAAAATCTCCTTCATATATATTTTTAGATAAATTATTGAAGGGATTTTGTACTCCACTAATGGTTGAATGGTAAAATGATTATTTAATGAAAATTACATCCAATAAAAAGATTTCCTTCAAAGGATCAATTAAATAAATAATCATTATCTAGTTAAAATACATCTAAAGAAGAAAGAAAGATTTAATTTCAGACAGTATCTAATACTATAACACATAAATATCAGGATCAACATATTAACCCTTGATTAAACAATCACTAAAATACAAATATCATATCCAGACTATAGTTAAACCTATCAATAATAGTTTGAATTCCATTTGATTTAAATAGTAGTTATTCAATTAGAACCAAAAATGGAATGATCCACCCTATAATAAAAGTTAAAATATACCACTTAGTTAGATAATAACATGATATCTCATTACATATATGATCAGAAGATGGATCCTCTGACACTTAAATGAGAATATCATGACCATTATTCTAAATAAGTGTTTTATTTCTATAGATATCATTCCAAATTTTATTTTTTATACTCATAATTACTTATGTATACATTATATCATAATTAATATACTATCATACTCGAAAAATTCAAATGATTCAATAGAGACATGGGATTAATAATATGTCATTAGAGTCTCATAGAATTGATATTTTAGTCCTTTCACCTATTATAGTCTCACTGTTTTGATAAATAAAATCAATACTCTCACAACATCACTACCAAAATTCCCAAACCATTACAAATAAAAAAAATAAGCATCGGTTTTAGAATTGATACTATTCTAAAATTACTGGAAACCCCTAAGGACCCACTTAGTCAAACAGTATGCCAAGGGTGTCACCCAATGCACTCCTCAAATTAGCATGGTTTTAGTGACTAGCCCTAAGAAGTCCAAAATTTATATAAGAATATTTTGTAAATTAAAATTTTATGATGAATATATATCCAATATACAGTAATATACAATTTTTCAAAAATCTATATAATTAAAAAAATAGTATAATTTTTTATCTATTAAATAATAACTATATAGTATAATTAATTATATGAAAAAACCCAAGGAGGGGATGTAAAAATATAATAAATTGAACCACTAGATATAATTAACCATAGTAAAGGTGATGATAAATCCACACTATAAGTTCTATGGTATGATCTTCACCAATAAATATTTTCCACCACCATATACCATCTACCACTAAACGCCAACTCCACTATATCCACCAGCTCTGTCCTGAACAATGATGAAAAGTGAAATGTTTTCACAAACACAACATGTGTGGGCATAAATCTAATATAGGGGTGAATATAAATATACCAAGTAGGAAACTCCAAAAAAAATAATATAAAAAATATTTCAATTAACATATAATGTAGAGTAAAAATAAAAAGAGGAAACCAATGAGAATAGTGAAATAATTATGAAATTATTCTAAATATAATAAATAATGATCGGTTTATGTAAAATCAGAAACCATGTCAAAGTTGGATATTGCTCTTCTTCAATCATCCATATAAGTTTTATCAATAATTAAAACCTTGGAAACCCTAACATTTAATAAATAAGACAACCCCATTATACTTTTAAGCCACCACTTTATATCGGTATAGAATGACCAAATGTCATCGATAAATTGGAATATTTAACATGGGTGTACCTGATCATTATGGAGTATTGTTCCATGACATTCTAGGGGTTGTATTGGCTATATACATTGAGTGACATTCTCAAAATCATAGGTTATTATTAACTCTATCTATCATATAGGGGACTTATCTCAATCATGATAATATCTTTAGGAGAGTACATATACCCTATGTGTGGAGGATTGCACTATGACTTGTGGGGGAGTAGGAAAACTCCCTGTTTAGTCTAAATAGCCTACTTGAACCCTATTGATTCCATGAAAAATCAATTACCCATAATTTTTTTCCAAACACACTATAAATATTTTTTGATAAATGCGTGGGTTATATAATTATTCTCTACAAAAAAAATGAATAATTAGAATGGACTGGTCATGCATTCAAAACCAACACCTTGGTGATAAAAGATGAGAAAAACTCTAAACCATAAGGTACATGACACATACATATAGTAAATAATTTTTTGGTCTCAATAATACCCATGATGAAGATGACAATTCAGAAACTGTGTAAATAACATATATGAAATTTTCCTATTTATAAAAAATGGAATCATGATTATTTTACATAATTGGTTATGTATCATATATATATGGTGTATGTGACCAATTTTTTAGAATAATCTTCTTTCGGATTTTTGAGATTTGGAGTTGTTTATTGGGACTCCAGAGGAGTTTTATTTTATGAGAGTGAGTTTTATCACAATAAGGATCACAAAAACCATGTATTAATTTGTGGGTTAGGCCATGGTCTATCCACATAAGACCTATGACTATGCAGGTGAGGTATTTTGGTTCTTGGTGAAGTAGGGTTCTTAAATTCCCATTATGTACCTCATAGATGAGGATACATTCATATGCTTTTTTGTGAAAACTAGTGAGGAGGTAGAGCTATGTGAGTGAGTAGAAATGATAAGTAAGTCTATGTGTGTCATGGTAGAGGTTTTGGTGGTTTCCATGATTATTAATATAACATATACCACATTTTGGTGATAAATGTTTGCTTCTATGAAATTACCTTTTTGAAGAACATGATTTAACATTGATGTTCAACTATAAATTATAGTGAAAAAATGACCACTGAAAAATGGGGATTTAACCATTTTAAATTTATATTATTTTATATATAACATTGATCAAGGAAACAATGGTTGTGGATAAAGTATCCAAAATAAGGTGGATATCAGTCATGTTTTCATATAGATATTTGTCAACCATTATTCTTGGTTTTATTTTTTTATTTTTTATTTGAAAACATCTGTTGTTTTGAGGTCTTAAATTGGAGTGTTTTTAGATTCTCTTATGATACCAATCCTTCTTGATTCATGGTTTTTTATCCTTCTTAGATCTGATGTGTCCTTATAATATCTTATTTGGATCTCTTCTTGTTCCTTCATCCATGATTGTGGAGTCATCAAAGGTTCAACTTTTTCCTATAGCATGGATGATTCCTTTTTTATGAATGATACATTATAGGTTCAATGGAAGCTTCTCATCAATTCATTGGTGCTGAGATTCCATTATTTTGTAATGGAATTAATCAACATCCTTGAAGTTGTGATTTTATAACATTGTTATATTATATAAATATATGTTATCTTGATTTGTTGTGGAATAATTTGAGTTTCACTTATATATCCTAGAACGATTTTTTTATTTCCCCTAGAATTAAATTGACGAAATTATCATTATTTATCTTTAATTATTAGTAATTCCAAACAAGTGATTAGCGATTCCATTATTTTTATAATTTAAAACCACCTATTCAATCCAATAAGATGAAATAATTTTTACCCATTAAACCATTGACTATAAACCCACACCATAATTTCTATCATACATGGTAAGACTATATTCTCCCATCAGGCTTTTTGTGGATGATATGTTTTCGGTGGAGGGGTTTTGATTAGATTATACTTTTACCACCATAATATTCTATCAAGGGGTTTTTTTATTTTGGGGTAATAGATCATTTTACACTTTCATTTATTCTTTTTATAAACCTCATCTCTCAGGTTCAATCTTTTAGGATTACTATAGTGGTAGGTGATACTGTTTTTTACTAATGTTGTGATGTTATGATATATATTCATGATTTCTATAATCCATTTTTTTCTTTATTCAATATCAATATTATTATTAAATTTTAAGGATTTTTTATATAATTTCAATTAAATATGATTAATAGGATTCATTAATTCATTTATTATTTTTTATGGAAATTATATTAGGATTATGATCCGCTTATTTATTCCATGATCAAAATTATCTATTTACATCTTACTATATTGATATTAATGCATTGTACTTATGTATATAATAAATATGGACATGAGGAATAGTATGTAGATATATAATTTAATGATAAAATTAAGAGAAAAAACTTGTAATTGTAGTAATTGAATATGTATTAAACCTATATTTTAATAATAAATAATGTTTAATTTATTTTATTTGGTGCTTATGGTGTTGGGGTGTTGCTGAAGTTGATTGTGTACTTGTATCATTTTTTATACTATCCTATGTCAGATCATTGGGATGATTTTTGAATTGTATTCTAATGCTTTATTTTAATTTTGGTATATTAGTGAGGGATGAAATATATCTTATGTCAGTGAGGTAGTAATGTTGATCACCTATTTTTCTAGGTTGTTGAAATGTGTGATTTACTTGCCCTCAGATTTTCTTGAAATTGGGTACTTTAGAAAGAATCTATAGGTATTTTGTAGTGGGATGTCTAGTGTTCCCTTTAGGATTGTTCAGTTAGTATTGTTTAAAGGAAGGTTTTGTGAGATTCTAAAATATGAATTTTATGTGTTGGAGTGGCACTATGGGGGAATAACTAATGGTAGTTGGATGGTTTAGAGGTCATACATGAGCAAGGGATGATTATAAGAACATGAAATGTTATATGGTTTTAGATAGTACAATAAATATGGGATTATATTAGTTTTTATTGAAAAATGATGTGATGAGTTTGAGGTATGAGTTTTAATCATATGAAGGTGTGGCCCAAAACTTAAAATCATATTGTTAACATAAAAAACTATATAAGTGTGGAAGTGTAATACTTAAATGACTAAATTACTAAATACCTATGTAAATAAGTAAATGAAGTGGGAACAAGAATATGAATTATTGTTCTAGATATATGTTTATGAAATTAATTATTTAAATGGTTTGTATTATACTAAATTATGTTACTATATAAGAATTCTTGTTTAGGTTTCCTAGATATGACGAATGATGACTAATTGAAATATAGATATATCTTAATATTGAAATTCTGAGGGTTTTTTGAATAATAACATGATTATTTTAAACAATGTAACAGAATAGGTTAGTAGATAACATCCATGTCGGTGGTGGTATTATCTTGTTGTGATATATATTGATATATTTATGATTTATGTTTTCATTGATCATTCTATGACATTATAAAATGTTTCTTTCTTTTGGTTATGAAGATTCCTTTACCTATTATTTTATATTTAATTCGATGACGTTCATGGAAAAATTATTTGATTATGTGATATTGTGTTTTTGATGGGTTTTATAAGGTGTAGGATGTGATGATGAAATAGATTTGATTTCTGTGTGGTTATTTTAGACTGATTCCAATGAGATATTGTTAAGCCCTATAAGAGACTAGGGTTGAAATGAATGAGGCCCGAACCATTATCATTGGTGATCTGATATGGTGGATTTATTGAGTAATGATAAGGAATGAATGTTTTTCCCTATGAAAGATGAGATTTGATGGGGCCAGAGACCAAAAAATATTAGAGGAAACTCAATATAGTTGATTTATTGGCTAATTCCAATGAGAGATTTTTGGGCAGTATAGAAGGTTTTGGTAGGTAAGGCTAAGGAATGACTGACATCATTGGTGGATTTGTGATTTAGATGGGTGAAATTGATATTTTTTTATGATTCATCTTTTTTTATTATGATGGGGTAACTGAAATTATTAATATTTCTATATTGTCTTAGATAATTGTTTCTACACATATCTTCCCAACAACATTTATTTCACATGAATATTATTCTAATTTCAGATATGATCCTATTTAGTAATTCAGTTTTCATAACTGCATATATATTTTTATTTATAGTTATATAGTATAATTCATAGAAGATTTAGTAATTCATCAATTCAATTAGTGGGTGAGAGTGTAGAATCTTTTTCTTGTATTATCTTTTTATATATTTTATATTATTTTGGAACTCATAGTTGGGATTGGGCTTTGTTAACTATTTTATTAATATATATATATATAGTTTTCATTGGAGGATTAAATGTATTTATATAGCGGTTAAGATAGTAATTCCACCAATATATCTGATAAATACAATTGGTTATTGCTGCCAAACTATGGCATATTTGAGGCAGGGTTCAAGGGACACACCCATCTCTTTAGTTGAATAAGGATGTATTTTGGTGGGGAAGTCCATGATAGAGTTCTATTAGAGTATTTGTTTAAGATTTATGATGAATTATGTATTTAACAACATGTTATTATTTCATGTTCTTGGTTGGGTAGATATGTTATCTAATATTATCATGTGATATCGGTAGAGGAAACTGACCAGGACAAGGGTATTTTGGGCCTCCTATGATCTGACATGAGAAAATTATTGGTGTACTGATCATATTTAGGGGAAGTTCATTGATTACATGATCGGGAAAATAGTAAGGGTATATTCACCATTCTTATAGGTTTTATTCTATGTTTTAATTTATTTGATTATTAAATATTGCTATTATATTTATTTATGGTAACCTATGCAGATATATTGTTTCATTTATAATTATGTTACATTTTTTTAATAAATTTATCTATTATAGATTTAATCTCTCCATTATAGAAACTTATGAAATATATTGATACTTTTCCCTTATTATGACATATTTATTTATAAATAATGGATTGATTTATGTTAATAAATAAACCTATAAATGAATGTTTAGAATTAACAGTAGTGCTGAAAAGATTTTTTTCAGAAGTTATTATGTATTTTTTACATTGGTTTTTGGCCAAAGTTATTACAGAAGATGTCATATGAATTGTTTTTTACATCATTTATTATAAAAACGATGAAAAAACCAAAAATATGAAGCCTTTTTCATGGTTGTTCCTCAGAAAACTACGTGGAAAATTCTTCTAAGTCATGATTTATTAAGTCCGTTTTTTATAATTGACGTGGTATATACTTTATTACATCAGTGATTATATATCTCACATAATAAATTTCATATATGAAGTGTTTATCATGTTGGTTATTGAATAATAGATGTGAAAAACATGTTTAACACATCTGGTGTTTTCATAACTGACGTTATAAACAATTTTTTAATGCATTTTATGACATTGGTTAAAAAATAACTGACGTGAAATCATATATTCTACGTCGAATAAAAAATAACCAATGTAAAAAACTATTCCATTCCATTTTTTATTTCAGTTATGAAATAATTGACATAAAAACCCCATTCCCATGAATTTGTTATGCCGGTTTTCAAATAATCTAGGATTAAACCCATTCCCATGCATTTTTTACATCGGTTAAAAAATAACCCACCAAAAAACGAATTTTTTTAAAAAAATGAAACCCTTCGACCCCAACTATGTCAGGCCAAAGAAGTCATAAAACATATAGAAAATACACCCAAACCAGACCAAAACCACAACATAATACATACCATAAAAACATAAAAACTGTACCAAATAAGAAGAACCAAAGCAAAAATCAACATTCACATACATAACATTGGAAACATACAATTTCAACTAAAAACAAAAAACCCATTAGAAAGACCCCACCCCACTGGATAGCCCCACCCCGTAGAAATTCCCCCACCCCCCACCCCCCCCAAACACCATCCCACCCCCATAAACACCCCTCCCCCCACCGTACTAGATTTCCATCCGACCACCCTGGACAACTCCATGACCCCTAGGACACCCTCCAACCCCTGGACACCCTCCCACCCCCTGGACACCCGACACCCCTGGAAAACCCCTCACCCCACTAGACAACCACCTGTACAGCCCCCACCACCTGCACCGCCCCCACCCACTAAAAAGACCTCCCACCCTCCAGGACACCCTCCACCCCTATGGACACACTAGACCCCCCCCCCCACCACACTCAGCAGCCCTCCAACACCATTGGAAACCACCTACCCCACTGGACACCCCCACTCCACATGACACCACCTGGGAAGCCACCACCCCCTGGAGAGCTCTCCCACCCTCTTGGAAGACCTCACACCCCCATGGACACCTTGCACACCCCCACCCCACTATACTTCCCTTCCACAACCCTGGAAACCCCCAACCCCGACCCACCTAGACACCCCCACAACGTTGTACCACCCCCCCCCCCAACCCCCTAACATCCCCCCAATCCTTGTCACCCTCCCACCCCCTAGACACTCATACCTCCATTGTGACTCCCACCCAATGGACACCCTGGACCCCCACCCACCAACCCACTAGAAAGCCCCTTGTATAGCCCCCACCACATAGACAGCCCCCCACCGCCCTTATCAGCCCCGACCCCCACTAGACAGCCCTCCCACACTTCTAGACACCCTCCCACCCCCATGGACACCTTGAAAACCCCACTATACATCACTCCCACACCCTTGGACCCCCCACACCCACCCTGAACACCCCACTCCCCGGGACACCCCCTGGAAAGTCCCCCAACCTACTGTACCTCCCCCACGCCCTGGACAACCCTCCCACCCTCTTAGACACCCTCCCGCCCCCATCGACACCCTGGACACCCCCACCCCACTAGACAACCCTCCCCCCACCCTCATGTCAACCCCCACCCCCATGATAGCCCTCCCACCATCCTGGACACCCTCCCACCACCATGGACACCCGGTACACCCCCCCCCCCCCACTGGACTACCCTCCCACACCCCTTATTCCCACTCCCACCCCTGGACACCCCTTGGGCAGCCCCCACCCTATAGGATAGCCCCCACACCATTGGACATCCTCCACCCTCATGTACACCATTCCACCCCCAATGACACACTTGACACCCCCAACCCACTGAACATCCCTCCCACAACCCGGAAACCCCCCTGTACACCCACTCCCATCACAACCGTGAACACCCCTTGGACATCCCCCACCCTCTTTGATAGACTAACCCCCTGGAAATCCCTCCCACCTTCCTGGACATCCTCCCACCCCTACATGGACACCCTGTAAAACCCCCACTCCACTGGACACCCCCCACTCCCGTGGAACCCCCCACTCCCGTGGAACCCCCCACCCACCCCACTTGACACCCCCACACCCGTGTATACCCCCTGGACAACCCCCGAACCTCATGGATTTCCCCCCACTCCCCTGGTCCTCCCTTCTACCCTCATTGAAACCCTCTCACCCCAATGGACAACATGGACCCCCCACCCCAATGGACATCCCTCCCACACCCCAGTAAACCCCCACCCCACATGACACCACCACGACTAGACACCCCTAGATTGTCCCACACCCACTGGAAAACCCCCACCCCCTGGACTTCCCTCCCGCCATCCAAGACACCCTACCCCCCCATGGACACCCTGGACAACCCCACCCCACGAACAAACCTCCCAAAACCTGGACCCCCACTAGACCCCCCCCCCACCACCCCTGGATACCAATGGAAATCCCCCACCCTCCTGGATAGCCCCCCACTCACCAGGACATATGTCCCACCCTCCTAGACACCCTCCCACACCCATGTACACCCATGTACACCCCCAACCTAGTGGACAACCCTCCCACACCACTAACCCCCCTGGACACCACCACACCCCTGAACCCCCCCCCCCCCCCCCCACAAGATTCTGTACTAAAAATACCATCAGAACTAGAACAAAAAAAGAAGTAATGAATAATTAAACAATCATATATATAACATTAAAAACATACATTTTAAACTAAACAAATCTGCATCCACCTAAACGACTACCAAATACACAATTAAATAGACTATATTCAAAATTACATATCACACTAAAATAAAACAAATATATAATCAAACCTGTCAAATAATTTTACTATTAAATGTGTATGTGTTTGACCTCTTGAGTACTATAGGGTTGAGTTTCATCAAATATCTTCAAATTAAAAGGATAGTAGATAACATGTACAATGAAAAAAAAACAAATGAAATATTGTGGAAATGTTTTAAAGGAATTCATACCAGGTCAATGTAAACAACTGATCCAGTTGAAATTATTTCATACATAAATCTTAACATATAATATTCGGATTTGATGATGACTGGTTGTTCATGAAAATTCTGAAAAAATGAGTGTAAATTAAAAATATTATTTTTATTTAATACATAAACAAGTACAAAATATAAATGGATATTTACCTTTAATTTTTAATATATGAGCTTGGCACTAATTTTCATTGTACTTTTTCAAATTTAGAACCTCAACCTTTTAGAAAATAATAGGAATGATATATATTCAAAATTAATTATAATATGTAAAACTATTAAATAATTAAAACTTGGTTTTCTAACATATTTTTAAAACATTCATGCACATCGCCATGGTCAATTCATATTGAATATAGTTTTCTCCCTTGAATAAAAACACATAACATCAAATGATCACTATTAAAAGAAAATTTATGTTTAGTGGGTTTTTATATTAAAATAAAATGAACTCTTTTTCAGATATATGATTCATTCCTCTCACTAAAAGTAATCATCCAACACTGTGTGATTATATTCAGTTCAAATATTTCAGCAATATAATGCATTCATTTTTCCTCATCCAATGCATGTGCTTTAGGGGAAAACAAATGTGGGTTGATGAATTTCTATACATCTGTCAGCTAATTCTTCTAAAACATTTTATGAAGATACGTAATATAAAACAGACAAAAGTATAAATTTTTCATAAATATAAAGTAGGTAAAAGGTGTTATGGATTACATGGGAAAATATTTCACAAACTTGATTCCCATATTATATCCAGTAACAAGCTCCATGATATCATTTTTCTACAGTCGCCACATTTATTGAATGTCCACAAACATGAGACTCCATTGGATATTCAAAATGATTTTCCAAATAATTTGAATAACATGAAATTTTTTCAAAACTACTAGAATATATATCTAATGTAATAGGCCATTTGTATTTGTTATTTTCTATAAAATATTTCATTTCCATTGAAGTATTACTGTTAAAAAAATAGAAAAATATATTAGTTTTCATATGTTCAAAAAAAATTAACAAAAAAATAAAATAGAATATACATCATACATTCTACTATGGTAATGACTCGCAGAAGTCTAGATGGACAAATTAAAAAATGGCCAATACTATGTCAAATTTTCGTCACTTCACCTATAGGTAATGGTACTCGAGCTGATCTATCTATAATATCTTGTACAGTGACCCTATGATGCTCTACCTCTAACTACTCATAATGAACTGTATCTCTTATACAATATACCATCACATATGAAACTATATGATTTTGAGGAACATCAACATAAAACATGCAATAAGTATGAAGCTACGTCATAGAAGTATGAAAAAAAATTGTGTCTTTAGGCTGATTTGTGATGGTGGGAGATACTGCCAGAGGTGGAGGATAAATAATGGGGTTTTTCATGGGGAGGTTGAGGAGTGAGAGCTACATACTGAAATTTCTTTTGAATGTTTGCAAATATAGACTCTACTGACATTATAATCATTTCCTCCATCGTAAGATTAACATTATGAACATCAGCCTCCATGTATTCTCTATTTTTTATAAACACCCCCAATAAAAGAAGATGAAGAATGTGGAAAAACTATTTTACTGATACACGAATCGATTATCCTGATAAACGTACCTAATGATCGGGGTTTCACAATACTGCAGATAAAATATCATGCATTCCAATAGCTGTAAATAATTTTTATGAGTTCTGTTCCTCAAGATAATTAATTATTAATTAATTAAAAATTTCTGTAATGATTCAAATTATTTAAACAATATAGATTACATAAATAAATAAAATAAATATATTACAATCCTTTATGATATTATTCTCAATTCTTTCAAAAGATATTTCCCCTTTTCTACCATTCGAGCACTCTTCCATTTTTCATGACTAGATGAAGGGGGTGGAGAGGAAACCTCTCCAGAGTTGAAGACTCAGCTCTCAATTTTTTGTAAATTTTCCACCATCATTTGTTCTTCCTATAATTTATACCCTCCCTGAGAAAAACTATGAGGGTATACATTTTTAGATTGGATCTATTGATGAGATGTTTTGTTTTTTTATAAATTATGAATAAGAAATATTTATAAAACATTAAAATTTTTATTTATATTAGAAATAATTTAAAATTTTACTTTATCCTTACCAAAAATGAATCTTTTATTTTACATTCAACAAACTGTCTCCATGTGTCTTCATTTATTAAAGGATATAAATTACATTTATTTTCATGACTCCTATGACCAAAAATGAAATCAGATGTGGGGGTTGATTTGAAATCCCTTCATATCCTAGAATCCATCGATAAGAATTTCTTCATGACTCCTCCAATTTGAGTAATATCAAATATCATCTGATAAATTAGAGGTAAAAATATTATACTATAAACATTTAAACAATAACAAAACTATAGAAAAATATCATACCAAAATCATCCACCAAAACTGAGATATTGTCTATTTTTCCACACTTCTCCAATCATCATAAAAAATTCATAGTTTTCTCTTACCTGGGTTGATAGAAAAAACATAAAATATTTTTTCATTTGGACCTCCAGGAATATCATTCACATCAAACACAATGTGTATCCCCTAATCCAGCATACATGAATTTTATAATTTTGGTAAATGTGCACACCCTTATTTACCAAGACTTGAATTATTCGTTTTCATTATAGGAGAAGATGAGAAAGACAGGGGAACATCAAGAGGCACTTGTGAATGTTTCTCCCAAGAGGTAAGATCATTATGCTCATCTCCCAAATCAGTTGGTTATTCAACTGATTGATCTGTCATTATCCTTAAAAAACAGACAGCAGTTCGAAAATTTAGAAATTCAAATATTACAATACTAATTTATACAAAATATGGAAAATTTAAATACATTACTTAATATTAGAAATTGTTACTTTGGTAATCATGTCAAACAAGGGTAAAATGTTAAACAAGGTAATCATGGTAGGGTAATTGTAATTCAACAAAACCAATAAATATATATGATACATAAAAATAAACTATTGTAAACATTGGTTAACAATGTAAACATGGTAAACATGGAAAACATGGTAAGCATTGTAAACATGGTAAACATGGTAAACATGGTAAACAAGGTAAACAAGGTAAACATGGTAGACATGGTAGACATGGTAAACATGGTATACATGGTAAACATGGTAATGTAATTTCCACTCAACAAAAATAATATATATATAATTTATGTAATGGTAATAAAGATAAACTAAAAAACAAAAATAAAATAAACAAAAACTTCTACTTATTTGTTTTTAAACACATTTTAATTATGAAAAAAATTACTATATCTAACATTTTATGAAAATAATAAATGTAAAGATGAAATAAACATATGATACCTATAAAATTACTAATAAAAAAATGGATTGTTTTCCCAAATTACTTATTAATGATCATTGCTTATCAAAAACCACGTCTTCAACCTGGTCATCATTATGTTCTACTAATCTTTCCCTAGATATAGGGATATAACATAATTCACTATATTCATCAAGTTAATCCTCACCGATATATTTTTTCCCTTGTAATCCAATAGTACACTGCATAACTGATTGATCATCTATTTGGATAATCTGTTTTTCATGTTTTTCCATTATAGCAGAATCTGATGTGTCTTCTAATCTATTCATATTAACAACTGTCATTCCAAATTCATCTTGTCTGGCACTACTATTACCGATAAACCATTTTAATTTAAAAATAAATGTTAATTTTATTGTAAGAAACCACCAATATTTATTCAATGACTCAATAATATGCACTTGATGCAGAAATTGGGGTTTTGTCTTTAGAAATTAAAAAAAGCATTGCTTATGTAAACACCAATACACCATTATATGGAACGACAGTACTATTTTTCTATGCTATTTTATGAAATATAAATAAATTAATGTCATACCTAAACCATGTTATCACATTTAAACATGGACCACCCTCTAACTATCTTAATGTCTCACATACATCTTATCTATCATGTAAGGTCTTTTTAAACCGTGAAAAAAATATTTTTTTTTTGTGATCATTCAAAATAAAAACTTCATTCATCATTGGATGACATTGATTTAACTCATTAATATGCAATGTGATATATGGCTGAGCATCAGCTATGTTATTGAAGATGTATAATTCTCACTACATTATCTGTTCAGCTGACAACTATTAGACATTAAATCCATGAATCCCCTTTCCCTCATTATTAACTCGTTCATGGCGAGATGGAGGTAAACCTATGAGCTCCATTATAGCCAATTAGCTCGTGTAGAACAATGAAATATCCATATAAATATAATTTTCAATAAAGGAGTCTTCATGTAGATATGGATTCTTGACATACCCCTTCAATATTTTTATATACCTTTCAAAAGGATACATTCTATGAAGATATATTGGTCCTCAAATCATTTTTTCTCAAACCAGATGAAACATTAAATACACCATTAAATCAAAAAAAATTATGGAGAAAAATACATTTCTAAATGACAAAGTATAGAAGTTTATTCATTTTCCAAAATGTTCAAAGAATTAAAATCAACCACATTTTTACAAATTGTATTGAAAAAATTACACAAATTCATTATTTTCATTCTGACACTGATTGGAAATATTCCACACAATGAAACTGGTAGATGTTGTTGCATGGTGATGTGAAAATCATGATATTTCGTACTTATAAACATCAAATCCTTCAAAAAGAAACAAATATTTACATTTTAAGAATAACCTTGATGCACATTGATATCATGAAGACACTAAAAAATATAATTTTATCCCTCTTGTATAATTTATGACATTCTGGGGGATGAAATGTTCATCTTCCATTAGGAGTGGGAGTTACTCCAAATATATTCCCATTGATAGTAAGTCTAATATTGCAATAATCAGATATTTATTCTTTCCTTTAATATCTAACAATGTTCCAATAAAATAATCACAAATACTCAGCTCCACAGTCAATAAATCAATATTATGTTTCAATTCATGATATCTCCACATGGTAGCTCAAAATATATTGAGCTTTTCTTCAAAATATTTCTATCATTACCAGATTTCTGTGTCTTTCCAAATGTCACATCAAGGTTTTCCACCCTCCCAAAATACACAATATGGGATAAAACATTTAGGGAAGTATCACATTCTATTAAGACATTGAATTACTTTTTTAGTCTTCTATAACATTTATCCATAGGGAAAAACATTCGGTGACCCATATATACTGTTTTCCTATAATGATGCAATTTAAAATATGAAATCTGTTTTTCACATATTGGCGATGATTCATTCCCCTTAACACTGTATCCAGATGAATTTCTATATGATGGGATGTCATTTATAGTGAACATATGCACTTCATGTAGTTGAATATATTCCATTTTATAAGAATCGTACAACCTAATACCATCCTCCCAAAAAATATCAAATAATCAATCAATGGGGTCAAAAAAACATCAATATCAATTTCGTGTTGTTTCAGACGAGATATCATTATAATCTACCAGAAATATTTTAATTTCATAAAAACATCAAGATATAGGTTGTAAATTACCAATAAAATAGGCCATGATCTATGTGTGATTCTAAGAGTTTGGTATGGATTCATTCCATCTATACACAACCCTCCTCTGAGATTTCAAATTACATTTCAAAATGTAGTTGATCAATTTTCTTCCATTGTGGACAATCAGCTAGATGACGTATTTTACATCACATATTTTCACATCAGCATGCCTTTATAACCTTTTTTCATCATGTGAGTTTGAAAATAAATGTTTTCAATGATGAATTATATTAAGATACCAAAATACCTTGGAAGGGATCATTGTAATCTCTACATCAGTCTGTGATTTTTCTTTCATCATATACCATGATGTCCCACATTTAGGAAACTATGAATGGAATTCCTATTCCATCGATTATTTCATACAGTAATTCAGATATTCATGTATTTTCTTATATCCCAATCCCATCAGGAATAATATTTTCATTGACTGGTAATGTGAATCTCAAAGATCAGTGTCTTTTGGAAGAATGAATTTCAACAAGTGTAGCTGCTTTGTAAAACATCTGTCACTCCATCCATGTTTAACCTACAGGATAATCAATCATACCACCACTGTAAAAACGTAAAATCAATACAACTATGATATAATGGGTTTTCAGAATCACCATATTGACATGCACCTGTCGGTTCAGTCTATGTTTTTCCGCTAAAATATCACGAATCAATTCCTCAATTCCATTGAAGTTGCCATCATTCAAATCATCATCATCAGTAGAACTGAAATTCGGTCTAGTTTCACAATTCCAAATACAAGGGCTACAACTCGGATTAAATCCATGACAAATCAAATGATTCTTGATCCATATAATTTTCAACTTATTCATATTCTAACTTTTCAGGTATGGACAGATAAAAATGTCACTACATGGAACATTTCATTTAGATAATTCCAAAAAGGCATCAACACCTTATTTATATTCATTATTCATTTGATGTTCAATAATCCAACATCGAATCATTATTACCTATATCAAATATCAAAATTATACAAGTTGTTATGTTAAAAATATATATATTTATACAAAAAATATCATATTTTTAATGTAAGACAATTTTCAAATGGAAAACAAATCTATGTGTATTTGAAAAATATCTGCATGAAAATGATTTTAAAAAAGAAAATATAGTTAGACATAACAGTTTTAAATTCATCTTGGATCTTTTCTTCTTTAGGATGAAAAATAATACATCCTTGTGAAACTAGATACCAAATTCACCCTTCCGTAAATAAGAAATTTGAAGTATAAATATTAAAATATGTATTCATTCTGTGCTGAAAAATTACACATATCCCAACAAATTGAAACCATTGGGCTTGCCCTTGAAACCATTATGATTGAATAACCCAATGGTTATACAAACTATTTGCATGATGGTCGTTGCAATATCCCTTTACCAAGGATTCAATAGGAACCATTGGTATAGACTACATGAAGTTAAAATATGTCGATGGTTTCATTGAAGCTGTTTGGATATATATATATATATTCCAAGGGGGTGTCTAAGGGGGTAGGGGGCTTTCCATGGGTGGTGTTGGGGACTGCCGAAGGGGGTAGGGTCTTTCCATGGGAGTAGGGGATGTCTAGGGTGTCCAAGGGGGTATGGGGTGTGCAGGTGGTGGGGCCAGTCCTGAGGGTGGGGGTGTTCATGTGGGTGGGGGTGTCTAGGCGGGCAGGGGAGTGGTGTCCAGGGGGTGAGGGGGATGTCAAACCCCTAACAAATTTGACACCACCCCTCCATCGTGGACACCACCACCACCTAGACATCCCTAACCCCCTAAATAGAACCCCCACCCCTCTGGACACCCCCAACCCCTGAACACCCCCACACCCTAGATACCCCTACCCGCTTGGACAACCCACTAACCCCCTAAACACCACCCCACACCCCTAGACACCCCACCACCCTGGAAACCAACCACACCCCCTACCTAGAAACCCCCACCCCCTAGACACCACCCCCAACCCCTACCTCATTGGACACCTCCTGGACACAACCACACCCCAAGACACACCCACCCCCTTGACAGCCCCCACAAACCCCCACCCCTAGACACCCCTCCCCCATATAAAGTCCCCTCAACCTATAAGCACCACCCATCCCCCCTTGGACACACCCCTAGACAACACCACACACTTGGACAGTCCCCCAATCCTTGGATAGCCCCTCAACCCATCTGGACAACCCCCACCTCTTGGACACCCCCACCACCAAGGACAACCCCCTCACCCCCTAGACACCACCCCACACCCTAGACACCCCCACCCTTTAGAAGGCCCCTCACACCTGGAATCCACCCCCACCCCCTCGTACACCCCCCCCTGGACACCAACACCATCCATGGAGAGCCCCCAACCCCTCTGAACAACCCCCACCCCTATGTAATCCCCCACCCCTAGACACGCCCTACCCCACATGGACATCCCACTCACCCCATGTACACCACCCCAACACATAGAAACCCCCACACCCGGGACACAGCCCCCACCCCTACCCCCTGCACACCCCTGGACACCCCACCCACATGGACGACCCCCTCACCCCCTTCGACACCACCCCCACCCCCTGGACACCCCTACTCCCTACGAAATCCCCCTTACCACCAGGGCACCACCTCTACCCCCTTGGACACCCAATGGACATTAACACCTCCTTAGACATCCCTCACCCCTCAAGGAATCCTTCACCCCCTAGACATCCCCTACCCCTCTGGAAAGCTTCCCCACCCCTGGATAGCCCCCACCCCTCTAGAAATCCACCACACAACTGGACACACAAAACCCCCTGGACACCCCTAACCCCATGGAAAACCCACTCACCCCTATGGAATCCATCCCCATCCCACTGGACTCCCCTACCCCCTTATACAGCCCACTCACCAATCTGGAAACCACCCACACCCCCTTGGATATGCCAACCCCATTGAACAGCCCCCACACCCCTCCTAGACACCACCCCCACCACCTTTGACAACCACTTTGACACCCCCTGGATATCCCCACCCCGTGGAAAGCCCCCACCATCTAGACAATCCATCCCACTTGGACATCCCCAGCCCCCATGGACACCCCCTTTACGTGCACACACACATGATATAACACAAAAAAATCACAAACTTGCATGATATCACCTACATGGTTTATTTTAAAATAATAGAATTTAACATGGTATGGATGAGCACTATGAAACATTCCATGATAGCAAGAAAGATGATATAAAAATAAAATTTCAAAATATTACTTTAGGGCATCGCGAAAAATAAAAAATGAAACCATTTCGTTTGAGGATTACATGAGTGTTTCGAGTCGATCTGATAGATATGGTGAAAAAAATTGATGAGAAATGATGCTGGAAAAACGAGGCTAGATGGAATGACTTTGAATAATAGTATCTATGTTTTCAATGTGAGAGAGGCTAGTTGGAGGTCTCCCAATAGATGAAAATAGAATGACTAAATATGGAGAGCAATAAATCATCTTAATTCATTAGCACATCAGTTATCTAAAAACTGATATGATAAACAAATTTTTTATGTTTATTAAGTCGATTATTCATAAACAGATGTAGAAAAGTGTTTATAACTTCAGTTTTTTATAACAAACATTATAAATGGATCCTTATAACATCAATTATTATATAACCAATGTGATAAATTGATGAGATTTTCTTTATCACGTCCAATATAAAATAACTGACGTGATAAAGCACCAATATATGATATGTCATGTTAGTAATAAAATAACCGGTGGGATAAACCTAATCTCAGTTTTTATTACATCTATTTTAAATTAAATGACATAAAAAATAGATTCTCATCGATTTACGACATTACATATTGTATAACGGATGTGATAAATCAATTTTTCTAGCTTTTAAAATTAGTTATATTGAATCGACATGAAAAATACCGATGTGTTAACTTTTCTTCCACCAGTGTAAAAGATTTTTTTATATTAAATCTTTAGTATTATAACTTGTATTTATTTAAGATTAATCATGTGTAAATATTTAGAATTTCCATATAGAATCTTCTAAAATTATCTTAGTTATATATTCCATTTGAAATCAAAATTTTGATTAAGTTAATATATTTTTAATGAAATTATTGAAATTATTTTGCAGATTTAGAAAAAAATAACAATAAAATGTATTCCATGTTTTAAGAAGAGCTGAGAACTGAATAATTTGGATAAAATTAATTAAAGCTATAAGTACGAGACCAATTTTTCTTATATATATTGTTACAGTAATAAATTATTATTGCATAATAGATTTGAATCCAAAAACATTATAATTCATGAAAATTACATTTTTTTAAACAATGTTTTCATAAATTTTGAAGCATTAAATAAGGTAGAGTGGTAAATATATGATCATTTAATGAAAATCTAAGACATTAATAAAACATTTATTATTATATGATTATTTTATTCATGTGGTGATTTTGTATGTAATTGGAATCATTTTCCATGAATGAGTATTAATAAGTAAAACTCTCAGGAAATGTAGTTTTGTTGTTATGAAATAAAAAGTGATCTATATATTGACTGGTTAAATTCTAGAATTCCATTTTGATGAAATAGTTTCTTATCAAACAGATATTTGAAAATTTTGTATTTTATTTATAATTATTCATGAAATCATCCATTATAGTGTTATTATTAATATACATGGAAGGATATGAATGTTATGGTTTCTATGAGATTATTTAAGGATGAGGGGATGATTGTATTAAGTTAATGGTTGTTATTAGTTTCAAGTGTCTCATGTGCTCAACACTATTTATTAATTAATTTGTTTGAACTTTTTATTTATCACCATTATTTACTAAATTACTTTTTACGATATAAAACTACATTTTTCATGCCAATTCGTTAAGAATTACTATTATTGATTGTTGCCAGAATTTTTCATATTTTTTCTATACCTATGCATTATGTATCAAATCTATTTCATAATATGTAATGGATTATGCCACTATAATTAATGAAACAGATTATATATATCTTAGAGTTGACTATTTAAATATATTTTTTATTTTATTAATGTAATGTTTTTTTATAATCATTACCATTGGTATTTATCATTCACTAAATTACATTCTGGGATATGGTGTCCTTACTGTGATTTATGTTTGGAAACAAATTTTAGGTTGGTTTTGGAGGTTGTGATGCCTTATATGCTATTGATATGATTTATGAGATATGGGATAACATTGTTTCATGGTTTTTATCTAATTATATGATATCAGAACATAATTTATATCATATGAGAGGGAAAGAGAAAGTGGAATATTAAAATAAATATTTTTTGAAAATTAAGTTATAAAATTTCCAAATTTCCTCAATGGATAATCAAGGTATAAGGATAAGAAAAGTTTTTTAAGAGAATGATGTTCTTTTTGATTTATACTGGAATCTAAATCAATTTTTAGTTTATCATATGGTTTGTCTATTTTGGATGTTGACTCCTAGATGGTGGGAGATGTAGTGTGGTAACCCAAATGGGATACATTGTATAGAGTTTTTAAATGATCAAGAAGGATTATATATCTTGTTTATAGATGGGTTCTTACATGAAGGAAAATTCATGGGTAATTCATGATTTTGGGACAAATTTTATGAGATATAGGTCTTGAGCTCTGTTAATGAGAAGAGTGCTGGGAGCATCAAGTGTTAAAGTATTTCTTCAAGACCATGTTTTTAATTGCTATATGTGTCCTATAGTAAGAGTGTTAATTTTTTTATTATAATGAAATTATTTGGGGAATCTTTAGTATGATTAACCTGAGGGTCAAATGTATTCTTAGTCTTCTTCGGTTAGTAAGATGTTTCTCAGGTGGTGAAACATTTCCTATGATAGTTGTAGAAATTTTTCAATCCTATTTTAGAGGAATCTACCGATAGATTTTATTCTTTGAGATTATTTTATATTAATTTTATTAGATTATTTGGATTTTAATTGTCTGATTTGAATATAACTTAATGTATTGTGATTTACAATTCCATTATCCAAGGATGGATTAATTTTATCAAGTTATTTTTTAATTATCATGGAAAAAAATTTCTTTAAGAGGTAACTCATATAAGATCCTGTATATTCTGAATCCATTAATTTCTAATATTTGGTATTTAATAGTTTTGATTGGGATTTAGGTGGTTTTTAGAGGTTTAGAGGGAGTTTTTGTGATAAGGTGTTCAATAAATTCCATGTGGTGGTCTCAATATGGGACTTGACGTATCTATTTTAGAGCTATATCCATGAGGGTGATGTGTTTTTTGTACATAGTGTAGTCGGGGATTGAAACACCCATGGTTTACCTTGTGATGGATGAAATGTCCTATTATATTTTCACATTGTGTGGTGTTGTGGATGAGTTGTATATGTGAGTGGGAAATTGTAGGGGAAATATTTATTTTCCATTTTACATAAAATTATTGTTTCATAGTGTATTAATATGAAATCAAACGAAATTTTTTGATGGAATTTTATCCATTTCACTAATAACAAACAATATTTAAGGATCACAACATCGTGTTAGTGATCAACATTGATTTAATGTGGCTGAAACAACCACCAAGATGGAGGGATAGCCATTTTAAATTGATATGACTCCATAACTGATTTTAGCTAAGGCCACTATGAACATGGTTGAATCCCCACACTACAGTGGAGGTTGGCCATGTTTCCCTATATGTACTGGTTAACTATTTTCCTTAGTCTGAATTCAAATTTTATCTGAAAACCTTGTTGGTTTTTGAGCCTTTTTTAGAGCCTTGAGTTCACCAATTGTACATTTGAACATTCATTACTCATGGTGTTGATTCCTCCTTCTATATGAGGTGTCATTGTCTTATGTTTTTCATATTTATTCTTTTTCCTCTTCTAGTTTGGTGGTTTCACCATATATATTTTTTTCATTATGTTATGGTTCATGTTTGTATGAATCATTTTATGTTACATGATCAAGGAAGATTCTCATGGAATTATTTGTTCTTATATTAGGTTCTTATGATGTAGAAGTGATCATCTTATTACAGGTTGCCTTTTTTTGATATATTCAATATTTTGAAAGGATTTGAGATTTATATATAGTTGAATTACAATTTTCACCCCTTTTAAAACTAAAACTATTTTATTTTTATCTGTAATGAATTAAATGATTGAAATTATCATCATTCCTTTATGATTGTTTTACTCTCCACATCATTTAATGGAGATTCAATAATTATCTTGATAAAAAACTGCCTGTTGAATCCTATAATCCATGGTATTTTATATCACATTAGACAATTATGATAAACCTACAACATAATTTCCTTTTGAAATAATACGTATATACACACTCCCAGAGCATGATGGGGATGAAACAGTCTAGTAGGGGGTTGGGTGGAATTTAACATACAATTATACTTCCAAAAAATTTTCTTGGGGAATTTTATGGTTGAGCGGAATGTTCCATTGAATTATTTATTTTAATATTTTCTTTAGTCCCATTTATCAGGTTCAAAGTTGTTTTTTTGGTCCTAGAAAATGTGATTTTATTTTTCCCTCTTGTTCTGATGTTTTGATATTTATTTGTTCCTTTCGTGTTATATCCCTTTTCTATCTTTCTTTAATTCATCCACTAGTATGATATTGTTTTTTAATATATATAATTACTATAAAAACTAAATTATAAGAGACACGAAATGGTTAATTAATTGGTTTGGGGAATGTGATCATGTTGGTAATCCCTTATTTATTCCATGATTCATATTTTATGTTTAAATGTTGATGCATTGATATTAATGGATTATGATGAGATTTATACTAGTGATTTGTATGAGGATGATAATGTAAATAATTAATTTAAAGCTATCATATTGGGAAAAACCATAGGAATAGAATTATATAATGGAGATGAATATTTAATTTTATTAACAAATAATTGTTATGTTCTATTATGTTGTTATTATAATGTTGGGGAATTTCCAAAGTTAATCGAGTACTTGACTACTTATACATTATTATATTATTTTGGGGTTTTTTATTATATGAATTATATTTTAGTATTTTTATTTATTTTTTTTGTATATATGTGAGGGATAGATAATATAATGGGTTTGCGAGGGTGTATTCTTGATAACCTATTTAGGTCGGTAATTACAATGTGTTCCTTTACATTAAAAAATATGATACATTGAACATTATGTACTTCATTGAGAACCGATATGTTCTTTTGAGAAGTAATTAGTTTATTCCATTAATTTCTCTGTTGATAGTATTTCTAAAAGGAAATTTATAGGAGCTACAGGCATAGGAAGGGGATGGGTTGGTGTGGTTATAATGAGGGATTAAGTGTTTTGAGTTGGACTGTTTAAATGTGGGTACTGAGTGGGGTAATATTCATAGCATATGATAGTTTATGTTGTCTAGAAAGTCAGGTAGCCAGAGGTTTGGATTGGTATTTTCTTAAAAATAGTTAGATATGGTTATGGTGTGAGTCATAGTAACCCAAATATGTGGGTAGATGAATAAATTAATTTAGAAAACAAAAAAAATTGAATGATTATATAAATAGGAACGTTACCAAATTTAATTACCAAATAAATGTTATAATACTAAATAAATTGGTGACTAGAATGTGAAAATAAGTGATGAAAATATTTTTATGAATTAAATTATTTAGATGGATAGTATGATTCTGAATTAATTAAATATATTTGAAAATGTATTTTGGTTCTTCAGATGTGATGAATGATGAATAATTGAGTTGTTGGGATATCATAATTCTAATATTCGTAGATTTATTTAAATAAAAATTAGATTATTTTAAACCATATAATGGATTTGGTCACTAGATAACTTCTATATTTGTGGTCATACCTCCCATTTGTGATATCCATTGATATATCGATGATTTATATTTTCCTAGATTATTCTTCTATATTACAAAATTCCTATTGCTTCTAGTTATGAAGATTGTGTTATAAATGAACTTATATTTAATTTGATACACTACTTGGAATTGATGTTTAATTATCATAGGATATGTTTATAATGGGATGCGCTAGATATAGGATGTGAAGAATAGATGGATTTTATTTGTACATAGATGTTTTCGGCTAATTCCAATGTGAGAACATTAAGACATATGGAATGCTATGGTAGTTAGGTTTATGTCTTGAACCACATCATAGGTGACACAATGAAGTGTATTCTTTAACTATTTCTAATTAGTAAATATTGTACCCTATGAAACGATTGTGTATGTTGGCTTGAGGAGTATGCAATATTAATGGGGGATCAATATGGTGGATTTATTGACTGATTCTTAAGAGATAATTATGATCCATGAGGCAGGCTAGGGTATATAAGAATGAAGCCCAATTGATATCATACATATCATGGAATATTAGTTAGGTAGATATATTTTATTATATATATGGAATGATTAATTTTATTATGATGGGTTGGTTAAACCTATTCTTGTTTTCAACTTGTCTTACATAGTTATATCAAAATAAATATATACAAAAGTATTAATTCTATATGGATGTTGTTATTCATTGAGAAAATATCTTACTAATTACTCTTGTGTTTTCAATTTTATATAGCGTTTCTTGAGTTTTTATAGGATGTTTTGATGAATACTAATGAATTTTTCTATTTTGGTTGTAGAAATAGATAATGGGAAGTCCATATTGCATTATCTTAGGCTATATTTCATCTTGTTTCATAAAGATGTTGTTAGGATTTGTAAATGTTAACCATTTAATTTATGTATATAGTGTTGATTGGTTGATTTTTAAGATTTCCTCCTAATTTAAATTGTAATTCCTTTCATACTTGAGATAAAAATAATTGGTGGTAATCAATAACCTATAACCTATTTAATGTGGGATTTAGGTGTCACTTTTGTCTCTTTTTCTAACCCATGATGTGTTTCTGCGGGGTCATGTCATGAAACCTGAATAATTTTCATTTTGTCATACATTTTTTCTGTCTAATATTCACATGACTTGTGAATCAATGAGTACCATTCAGTGGTTATCAAAAAAGATGATTTATTGATGTACCTAATGAACATATTTTATGAAATATCTTATATTTTGTGTTTGACTAATCTAATGGATCTATATATTACCTAAAACATCATAGTCTACATATTCTGATATAAGTTATGTGAAACCAACGTGCACATAAAATGTGATATTTATAGATATATAAAAAACATATACAACAAAGTAGTTACATTTAGGACATGTATATCATGGATTGAATGATTTTTAGTTGTTACAATTGACTAGATTTACCTTCTTCCACACCAGTGTGTCACCCCAAGCATCCATGGTACGTTTCCCTTTGAATAATGCAATGGCGTTCATTGTATGCAACTTCGAGATTCTAACACACCACAACCAATCAAACTAGCCATTATGAATAGTAATACCTACTTTTTAAATTTTTATAAATTTTATCATTCGAAATGGACTTCATTTTTGGATTCTTAATATCGAAATTAGCTTAGGGTGAAATTTTGGTACCTTTCAGATAACTTTCATATATTGATGAATAGTAAAAATTACTAAATTTTAGTTAAAAACAACTTTTTAAATTGAAATAATTAATAGTGATAGATTATTAATTTGAGTGGTTATAAAGTATATTTAGAATATATTTTTACCATTTTATACAATGTTGGTCATTGGATGTAATTTCACTTTTAAACCAGACATAAACAAGTGTCAATCTTTTGATTGTTATTATCTCTTAAAAACACGCTATTTGTTTTGTGGATAGGAATTACTTTTTAAATTAATTAATGCAACTAATATGTTTTGAATTTTGTAAAAAAGAAATCATTTTTTAATTCTTAATATCAAATATAGCTTAGAACTAATTTTTTGTATTTTTCTGGAATCTTTCATTTTTTTGATGAATAGTGAAACCAGT
This sequence comes from Viscum album, assembly GCA_963277665.1. NCBI lineage: Eukaryota > Viridiplantae > Streptophyta > Magnoliopsida > Santalales > Viscaceae > Viscum > Viscum album. The sequence continues at coordinate 1,268,480,364 of OY728159.1, forward strand.
AAGTGGTAGTTGAAAAACTGAATTTTTCATAAAACTAAATTTGACTGCTTCTGTGAGTGGAATTTTGAAAATCTGAGAGACGCGGTTAATATCAAGGAGTAAAATGTGTTTCAATGAGATGAAAATAATTTTTTGTGAATAGTAACATTTTACTTTTATTTACTATGGATAAAAGTAAATAGGGTAATTAAGGGTAAAAATGATACTAATATTACCCTAAAACATGTCATAATTAAATTGGACAATTGTATCTCGACCAAAAAAAACCTTAGGTGTAAAATATTATCATTTGGGTCCACATGTATTAGATTAGGACATTTATTATTATTTAATTCAAAGAAGAGTTAAAAGAGTTAAAATCAATGTTTATTTACTAAAACATTTTTAATATATGGTTACACATAAGATAAATTCGATTGTAAATATTCATTAGAAAGCTAAAACTATTTCCGACATAATGGTATTTTATTTATAATTTTTAGACGTTAAATAATATAATTTATTTATGACAGAATGGTGATGCAGTAATTACCTAATTAAGAAATATTAAAATAATTGATATTATAAATATCATAATAAATGTAATTTGAGACATTTTTTTAATTACGCTGATTTTATAGGTTAATATGACATATTATGATTGATTTTATAAATTGTGTTCGAAGTAATAATGCTGCTATGAATTTATCAAAAACAAAATACCCAATAGTGTCAAAATGGACATAAAGGAGTTTTTAAAACAAATATTATACTATTAATTTATATTCAATTCCTAAATATCTAAGGATAGGCCAAGAGACTTATATAAATATAGGTGTATCATTAATGGAAAACTTGGGGGTATTTTTGTTGTATATAGTATGTTTATTAACCATATAATTTAAAAATAAAAAGAGGCATTGTAAAAGTGAAACTAATTAACTAAGAGTTAATACTTAAAGATAAGGTTAATATAATGACCCAAACCTATATAAATTCTATTGGTTGAGTTCTATTCGACCCATAACCACTTTAACATTTAAATAATCCACTTTTTATCCATTAGAAATCAAATATGAATTTATTATAAAATAATATTTTTAGATTTTCCAAAGGTGCCCCTCACCCCTCTTATAAAAGGGCACTCCCCCTTCAAACTAATTCACACATTAAAAGCCATTTGGATCGGCCAAACCCTGCCCAAATACTCTATCAACTTCCCTCACTACAACCTAGAGGCCTTAGTTTGATCAGAAATTTCACCTATGGAGCCCTTTTGATCAAATCAAAAAGAAGAACCCGAAGAAGAGGTAATGATTTCACCACCCTCTTTCAAGTTCCTTTCTTCTTAGACTTCATCATTGTTTGTTATTTCTATTCTAAAATAATAACTCAAGTATCTTCTATATACTGTGATGTTATTATAAATATGGTACAACCATATTCAGTATTCTATCCATCCTTTGAATGGCATGTCACCATACATGCGTATGTACGGCTTACCACCTCCACGTCGTGGTGTAATTGTCATTCAATAAATAATAATTTGGATGAGTGTAATAATGATGAGTAATTCATGTAAATAATAAATATAACATGATAATTATTTTTTCTATATAATATACCATCCAAATATATATTATTTTAATATCAAAAGAATGATATTGTCGCTCGTGCGTATGTACGGACTTCCGTCTCCACGAACGCGATAAGATTCATTCTCCATCGTATCCGTTCAAGTATAATTCAAATTTGATGATTAAAAATAATGTTTAAGGACATGATTTAATTCTGAATATTAATAAGATACAACCTATCCATAACAAAAATGGCTTACGTAATAATGAATATAAAGGAAAACATGTAAGTTAACACCCGAAATGACAATAATACTAAGATATAATTAACAAATAAATGATGAAATATCATATATGATATCATTTTAATGTAAATGATTCTTGTATAATTCAATAAAAATTATTTAACCATTATACAAGAGGTTAACCTACCGGCGACCAAGGAAAAAGTACAAAGTAAGGGGTTTCTTATCTCACTTTTAATTCCGTGAGAATTCCATTGTTCACCACTTATTTATTACATGTGGTTTGGGTACTGCCCATGTTTGTATTAATTGTGTAATATACATTAATTCATTTATATTTACATCATCATTTTATGTTCCTTCTTTCATAGGTGTATGTTTTTTATTTTACCAAATCAATAAGCGAATTTGAAATTTCAATTTCCACTCATTCGGCATTACGCATACTTCATTTATTATTTTACTCCAAGATTATGTGTAGAATCACTATTAATTTGATTATGTCATAAATTCCACTCCCCTTTATGTGGATATACTTTTGAAACACATAATCACTCCATTAATAAATTATCTGGTCATCGGTATGAACTTGATAAGAAATTTTTTTACTCAATCTCGATTTGTTGAGTTAAACATCCAATTAATTGGGGTTGTTTTTACAAGAATATGTGTGAATGTCCTTTGATTGATTTACACTGAATATCCAATCATATTGAGTGTATTTATATTTTTCACACATAATTATGTCGTTGATTTATCCTTAACCTAAGGATATGGTCTTTATAAGAGATTTCATCTCAATTTACATTCCATTGAGACTTCTTTGTTGTTATACACCAAATCAATTTTAAATGGTGTATATAATGTACATTGAGATAATATATCCTGAATCCCTTTATTCTCATTATATTACAATGTTTTTATTACCTCAATTATTTGTATTCATGGTTCTCTCTTTTGGTTAGAAACTCTAACTAAAATAGATTTTTATGTGTTTTAAATACTTATTCTTCTAAATCTTTCTCACTAATGCCCATGTTTCAAAAATGGTTTTAAGGATTAATTTATATGGACATTAAAGTTTTAAAATTAAAACTCCTTTAGAATTTTTCAATGTGTTATGGGATACTTTGATTCAAAAAACTATTTTTAAATGGCTTCTTGAAAAATTGTGTGACTTTTAAATGATTTCAAGAAAAAGGGTGATATTTCACTCTAATAGTTTTGATAATTATTTTCATCTATTTCAATATCCTTCATTATTATCGATTGAGGTTAATCTGATACAATAAAATATTCAATATTGTATTGAATGAGTTATTTTTTACTGTGGATGTGATATTTTTATACCATTCATGGTTTGTGGATCAAGTATTAACATTTCGTAAGCCAGTTTCAATACGAATGTTTGTGTTATATTTCAAACATTTCATATAAGGAATGCATTAGAATTAGTATGTGATGGGTGGATCCCTCTATAGCTCCTCGATGCATCGGTACGTCTCATGAGACAATCTAGTTTCTTGGTACGAGGCCTTGACAAAATCTTATATTCAGTCTTGGCACGAGGACATGGCTACGTGTTTATGATAGTCTGGCATTATGAATTCTGTTATTATGAAAGTGGTTATTAATATTTTCATGTGATTATTCGACTAGTAGAATATCCATTTGAATAACAAAATGGAATTATTTCATTTTATCCTTTCCATATTATGATGATGTTCATATTCAAAAGGCTTTTGTTTTAGTTATACATTGCCTTAAATTTTTATGTTTATTTATGAAAGTTTCCGCTATATTGTTATCATTACTGAGAATCTGAGATCACCCTTTTCAATGTTTTATTTTTACTAGGATTTGAAGAAGTATTTTATGAATGACCTCCAGGGATAGTATGAGGGGATATGAAGACTATTTTGTTTTAGTTTTTGACTTATTGATATAATGAAAACGTTATGAATATATATATAGTGTTTCCAAGGCTACTAAACTAATCCGTCTTTCGAGTCTTGATCTTTCTTGTGATCATGCCAATGTTATGTAATAATGCACCGAATTAGGGTAACTAGGGTTGGGGTGTTATAGTTGGTATCAGAGAAGTTTAGTACAAACATTGGAAGCTAGATTTAGATAAACACTGATTAGAGCACATAGACCTAAGATGGACTTTGAGGATTAGTATAGAAGAACTTCCTAGAATTTTGGTATTGTAGAGATTTTTTGAGTTTTCCGAGAAATACATCCCTGTATGGATACGAGCAGGTAGATGTTTCTCTTGCACATATGTACCTAGGGGTAAAACCCGAAAACACCACTTTGAGCTAGACTCGAATGGGAACTGGTGCACGACAATGAGCCTTGTTGCACTCTTGGTTACGACACTCCCAGGGGATATTCTTTGGTAAATTCACAAGATTAGTATGATTCGTTATTAAGGGAATAAAAAAATGCCCGTAAGAATATATGTCAGGAAATAGATAGTGGAAAACCTAGATTTTAACATAGGGTAACCCAAGAAAGGATATATTGTTCAATTACATGATTTCCCTATTATGTCTTTTTTTTATTCTTATTAGATAAGTATTCAAAAACCCTAATTGTATTTTCCTTTTGTTAGTTAAAACATGGAGCAAGCAAGATGATGAATAACTCTTCTCTCTCTTCCAGAAGAACTACTTATAATTATTATCCAGAAGTCATGCGTAGATGATGTTGAAACTTTTTAAAATGTCAAAGTTACATGAAAATAACTTTATTAGACATCTGATACCTCTAGCATTGTACGATTCTGTCAAGGATCATGTACCAACTATGGGATAATATTATTCTCTCAACTTTCTTACCATGCTAAGTGTGGAAAGTACCATTAATTTCTTTTCAAATTCTTCACTTTATCTCAAAATTATGATGTAGTAGATGATTTTTTAGATTCTGTAGAAGACGAAGACCTTCGACAAGCCTATATTTATAAAATTATATATTTATGTCTTTTGGGATATACGAAAACTGATTTACCAAAACCTTATTTTGAAATATTTGAAGATAAATCCTTAATAATTTATCTAAAAAACATTTTAAAGATGATGTCTCAAAATTATATATAACAAATACCTATTTGTTTATGATGCATCGATGCTTCCATTGATATAATCCAAGATGGATGAGGAGTTTTTGGGTAAAACTAGTAGATGATTTTGAAAAATTCATGAGGTACCATTGTGAGACATGAACACATTCTACCAAAATTCAATTCCGCCTAGTCTCTCTAGAGTTCATGATGTGTTCCACATTTCACTAGTGACAAAATACATGCCTGACCCAACGCATGTACTCGCGTATGAAGAATTAGAATTGGAACCCGATCTATCTAATTGTGAAGAGCCTATTAGAATTTTTCATACCAAAGATCATGTTTTGGGAAACCGGATGACTCGTCCAGTAAAAGATCTATGGATAAATCATAATATGGAAGAGGCAATGTGGGAACCCGAGCAACATGTGATGAAGAACCCATGTGTAAAAAAATGGATGGTTAAATGTTTAAAAGTGTTAGTTCTCTTTATTGATGGTATTACTTTGGATGAATTTTTTCTTGTATGTGTAACCCTGCAATTTATCATGTAAAAATGATATTTGAGGAATAATTATCTTTTCTCATGCGGATATAGTTATAAATAACCATTTCGTCTTATATGATCATTGGGTTTGAGGTAATTATAATTTATTATATTTTGGGATGAAAATGCAAGGTATGAGATAACATTTGAGGTAAAATTATGTTATGGTTATTTTGAAGAATTTAACTCATTTTGGTAATATTATAAAATATAGTTTTTGAAAGAGGACAATAGAGAGACTGTGTCACAATGCATCACATCAGACAAAGCTATGGGAGTCGAACCCCCAACCAATGTGTGATTGAGATTTATCACCTACCACTGGAATACGTGAATTCCCTAGTTAGTGTGACTATTATTTTTATTTAAATGATTCTATTTATCAATAATAATTTGATTTGGGATCTTATGTCTTATCAAATTAATATCCTTAGTATAAGAAAATAATTTGGTGATTAAGTGATAAATGTTATTTTGGAAGATGTTCGCTTTGTTGGAGAGACTATATTCCCAAGGAAAATAGAATTCTATGGGATTTCATTTGAGGAGTAATGGTGGTTTTTTTTATATATTTTTCTTATGGATTTATAGTGATTTGGGTTATTTATGGAAATGATTAATCTATAATAGAGAATATGAGATTAGGTTAATTACATTTATGTATGTGAATTTAAGAGTAGTTGATGTCATCTGGAGATACAATTTAACATGGATGACTACATAACCAAATTCGTCTATGTTTTGGGTTTCAATATTAGTTTGGATTATATTGAAGGATTTTAAGGAAAATTGTTTATCGAATGGTATTTATTTATCTTTGGGTTATTGTTGGTTTAATTTTAGAAATTAAGATTAGTGGAAAATCCTTTTGGGGGATTAGTAGATCTTATAGTAACCATTTTTGTTTTGATTAATCTCTAAAGACAAGGTAAATATATAGTTTATCCTTCGTGGATCATGTGATTCTATAAGAAGTTTATTTTATCTCTTCCAGTGTGACCAAGTCTTCTTGAATACTGATAGTTTAAAAATGGGTTATTAGTTGAAATTTATTAATGAATGAAACTTTACAAAAAAATTAAGTATATCTTTTTATGTTTGTAGTAAATCTCAGAAATGAATTCGTCATCATTAATTAATTTATCTTTAAAAAAATTATAAAATTGTTGTTCGTTTACTTTTCCTACTAGGAAACTAATTACCGTTTATCCCATCACACGTTTGTGGTTTTCTTATTTTTAACATTATCCTAATCATGTTCTTTATCCCTCTCCATCATAACTTTAAACTTAGTTTATCATCCATATCCATGTTTTTCTACATGGAATCCTAGTATAAGTTATCTCGGGTGACCTTTGTACTTCTCTTTCATTCCTTTAAAGTGATAGTTTTATTGACTCTTTTTCCAATGTGGGACTTTACATTATATTCTAAATCCCAATTTTAAAAAAATTGCGAGGATTCAATTTATTGAAGGATGGAAGAATGTAACACCCCAATCTTCCGCGGTACATTTCCCTTTGAATAATGCAATGTCGTGCATTGTACACAACATCGAGATTCTAACACACCACAACCATTCAAACTAGCCGTTATGAATAGTAATACCTTCTTTTTGAAATTTAATAAATTTTATCTTTCGAAAGGGACTTCATTTTTTGGATTTGTAATATCGAAATTAGCTTAGGGTGAAATTTATGTACTTTTCGGATGACTTTCATATTTTGATGAATTGGGAAAATTACTAAATTTTAGTTAAAAACAACTTTTTAAATAGAAATAATTAATAGTGATAAATTATTAATTTGAGTGGTTTTAAATTATATTTAGAATATAGTTTTACCATTTAATATAATGTTGGTCATTGGATGTAATTTCACATTTAAACCAGACATAAACAAGTGTCAATCTTTTGATAGTTATTATCTCTTAAAAACACGCTATTCGTTTTGACGACGGGGATTAATTTTTAAATTAATTAATGCAACTGATATGTTTTGAATTTGGTAAAATAGAAATAATTTTGAATTCATAATATCAAATATATCTTAGGCCTAATTTTTTGTATTTTTTTGGAAACATTCATTTTTTAATGAATAGTGAAACCACTAAGTGGAAGTTAAAAAAATGAATTTTTCATAAAACATAATTTTACCACTTTTGTGAGTGGAATTTAGAAAATCCGAGAGACATAGTTAATATCAAGTAGTAAAATATGGTTCAATGAGATTAAAATAATTTTTGGTGAATAGTAACTTTTTACTTTTATTTGCTACGGTTAAAAGTAAATTGGGTAATTAAGGGTAAAAATGATATTATTATTACTCTAACACATTTCCTAATTCAATTGTAAAAGTGTATCTCGACCAAAAACATCCTTATGTGTAAAATATTGTCATTTAGGTCCACTTGTATTAGATTAGGACATTTATTATTATTTAATTCAAAGAAGAGTTAAAAGAGTTAAAATCAATGTTTATTTACTAAAACATTTTTAATATAGAGTTATACAGAAGATATAATCGATTGTAAATATTCATTAAAAATATAAAAAGATTTAATACTTAATGGAATTTTATTTATAAATTTTCGACATTAAATAATTTAATTTATTAATGACACAATGGTGATGGAGTAATTACCTAATTAATGAAATATTAAAATAATTTATATTATAAATATCAATATAAATGTAATTTGAGACTTTTTATTAATTCCAATAATTTCATAGGTTAATATGACATATTTATATGGATTATATAAATTTTTTCGAAGTAATAATGCTGTTATGAATTTATCAAAAACAAAATACCCAATATTGTCAAAATTGACCTAAAGCAGTTTTTAAAACAAATATTATATTATTAATTTATATTCAATTACTAAAAATCTAAGGTTCGGCCAAGAGAATTATATCATGATAGGTGTATCATTAATGGACCACTTGGGGGTCTCTTGGATGTATATATTAATTTTATTACCTATATAATTTAAAAATACAATGTGACATTGTAAAAGTGAAACTAAATAACTAAGAGTTAATACTTAAAGATAAGGTTAATATAATAACCCAAACCTATCTAAATTACATTTTTTGAGTGGTTTTAGACCCATCCCCACCTTAGAATTTAAATAATCTACTTTTGAGCTATTAGAAATTGAATATGAATTTATTATAAAATAATATGTTTAGCTTTTCCAAAGGTGCCCCTCACCCCTCTTATAAAAGGGCACTCCCCCGTCTCACTAATTCACACATTCAAAGCCTTTTGGCTCGTCCAAAACCTGCCCAAATACTCTCTAAACTTACCTAACTACAACCTTGAGGCCTTAATTTGATATTAAAGCCAACCTAAGGATCCCTTTTGATCAAATCTAAAGGAAGAACCCGAAGAAGAGGTAATGTTTTCACCACCATCTTTCAAGTTCCTTTCTTCTTCAAATTCGTCTTTCTTTGTTATTTCTGTTATAAAATAATATCTACATTATCTTATATATACTGTGATGTTATTATAAATATGGTACAACCATATTCATTATTCTAGACATCCTTTTAATGGCATGTCACCATACGTGCGTGCGTACGGCTTACCGTCTCCACGTCGTGGTGTAATTTTCATTCAGTAAATTATTATTTGGATGGGTATAATAATGATGATTAATTCATGTAAATAATAAATATAACATGATTATTATTCTTTCTATATGATATAACATCCATTTATATATTATTCTAATATCAAAAGAATGATATTGTCGCTCATGCGTATGTACGGACTTTCGTCTCCACGAACGCGATGAGATTCATTCTTCATCGTATCCATTCAAGTATAATTCTCTTTTGATGTTTAAAAACAATGTTTAAGGACTTGATATAATTCTGGATATGAGTAAGATACAACCTATCCATAACAAACACGTCTTACGTAACAAAGAATATAAAGGAAAACTAGTAAGTTAACACCCGAAATGACCATAATACTAAGATATTATTAACAAATCAATGTTAAAAGTTCATATATGATATCATATTAATGTAAATTATTCTTGTTTAATTCAATAACAATTATTTCACTATTATAGGGGAGTTTAACCTACCATCGACCAAGGAAAAGGTACAAAGTAAGGGGTTTCTTATCTCACTTTTAATTCCGTGAGAATTCCATTGTTCACCACTTATTCCATACATGTGGTGTGTGTACTTCCCATGTTTGTATTAATTGTGTAATATACTTTAATTGATGTATATTTAAATAGTAATTTTATGAATCTTCTTTCATGGGTGTATGTTTTGTGTGTTACCAAGTCAATAAGGGAATTTGAAATTTCAATTTCCACTCATTCGCCTTTGCGCATACTTCATGGATTATTTTACTCCAAGATTATGTGTAGAATCACTATTAATTTGATTGTGTCATAAATTACACTCCCCTTTCTATGGATATACTTTTGATACAAATAATCACTCCATTTATAAATTATTAGTTCATCGGTATGAACTTGACAAGAAAAGTTTTTACTCAATCTCGATTTGGTGAGTTAAACATCCAATTCATTGGTGTTGTTTTTACAAGAATATGTGTGAATGTCCTCTGATTGATTTACACTGAATATCCAATCATATTGAGTGTATTTATATTTTTCACAGATATTTATGTCGTTGATTTATCCTTAAAATAAAGATATGGTCTTTATAAGAGATTTCATCTCAATTTACATTCCATTGAGACTTCTTTGTTGTTATACACCAAATCAATTTTATATGGTGTATATAATGTAGTATGAGATAATATATCATAAATCCCTTTATTCTCATGATGTTACAATGTTTTTATTACCGCCATTATTTTTATTCAAGTGTCTCTCTTTTGGTTAGAAAATCTAACTAAAATACATTTTTAAGTGTTTTAAAGACTTATTCTTCTATATATTTCTCATTAATGACAATGTTTTAAAAATGGTTTTAAGGATTTATTTATATGGACATTAATGTTTTAAAATTAAAACTCTTTTAGAAAGTTTCAAAGTGGTATGGGACTCTTTGATTCAAAAATATATTTTTAAATGGCTTCTTGAAAAATTGTGTGACTTTTAAATGATTTCAATAAAAAGGGGGATATTTCCCTCTAATAGTTTTGATGATTATTTTCTTCTATGTCAATATCCTTCATTATTCTCGATTGAGGTTAATCTGATACAATACAATCTTCCATTTTGTATCGAATGAGTTATGTTTGAAAGTGGATGTGATATTTTTATACCATTCATGGTTTTTGGATCAAGTATTAACTATTTGTATGGTAGTTTTAATATGAATGTTTATGTTATATTTCAAACATTTCATATGAGGAATGCATTGGACTTAGTAAGTGACAGGTGGTGCCCGCTAGAGCTCCTCGATTCATCGGTAGGTCACATGAGACAATCTAGTGTCTTGGCACGAGGCCTTGACAAAATCCTATTTGTAGTATTGGAACGAGGCCTTGGCTACGTGGATATGATAGACTGGAATTATGAATTCCGTCATTATGAAAGTGGTTATTAATATTTTCATGTAATTATTCGACTAGTAGAATATTCATGTGAATAAGTAAATGACATTATTTCATTTTATCCTTGCCATATTATGCTGATGTTCATGTTCAAACGGATTTTGTTTTAGTTATACATTGCCTTAAATTTTTAGGTTTATTTATGAATGTTTCCGCTATATTGTTATCCTTACTGAGCATCTGATCTCACCCCTTTCAATGTTTTAATTTTCCCAGGATGTGAAGAAGTATTTTATGAATGTCCTACAGGGATAGTATGAGGGGATATGAAGACAATATTTTGTTGCAGTTTTTCACTTATTTATGTAATGTAAATTTATGAATATATCTAGTGTTTCCAAGGATACTAAACTAATTGGTCTTTCTAGACTTGATCTCTCTTGTGATCATGCCAATGTGATGTAATAATGCACTGACTCTGGGTAACTAGGGTCGGGGCATTACAACTAGAATGTGATTTTATTTTATTCTGGATGATTATCCCTAAATCAACATTTTTTCCACTTCCAACAAGTATCCCACACCACCTATCCATATTGTTTGGGGTCATATATATATGGATTTGACCTCAAACCATGGTAGAACACCATTATAGGTTGTCTTCCTTTATCTCAGATAGTCTCTACCATCCCTATCCACCAAATCCACCTCTAAAAAATCTCATGAGTCTAATAGCCTATCCATCCACTAATTTTGTGTCTTTAAATAATGAAAAATCCATTACAGAAGGTTCAATGAACACGAGAATTTAAAATTAGTGTTCAGTTAATTATGTTCAAGTCTGATGACGAATGAGAAATATTGGAAGATAACCCAGTGTGAGGAGTCTTAAATATATATCTAATAGGAACAGTAGAATATTCAAGAATAATATTTATTATAAATAAATTACTAATAATATAATATTTTAGGATAAATATAAAAAAGACACCATAAATATTATTATATGACTGATCAAATAATCAATTATTAAAAAACTCAAATATGAATTTTTTATCTTGGAATTCTGTAATCAAAACCACCTATATTAATAATAAATTAATTAAACTGTATTCAACATGAATTATTAATTATTACAAAATAAATTAATTATAAAATTATAGATATAATAAAAATACAAGATCAATAATTGTTTTAAAAAATCCTTATTTTTAATAAGATTAATAGGTTATTAAATATTCAACTTCTCATTATTTAATCCCTTTTTCACATTGATGTCATGAATTATCAATAAATATCAAACATATTAACAAATAATTGAATCCATTATTTATTGGACAATGTAAATTTACTGAATTTTTTATGTCAATGGTAAATTACCAAATCTTGTTGACCAAAGTAGAATCCCCAGTCAACATTTAAAATGTAATTAAAGGACCTCCATTTCATGAAAAAATGAATCTAATTGGGACTCCACAAAAGAATGGAATAGAAAGGATAGATTATTACGAACCATGTGATGAAAATAAATAGTGGAGTAATTATTCCCTTAATAAAATAAATCAATGATTTTCCACATTAACTTAAATTACTATCTCACATCATAAACTCTATGTTAACTTATTAATGATATTATTTTTAAAATTTCTATGAATCATTTTGTAATTTCCCCTAAAAAAATATCACAATGAATAAAAATAAAAATAAAAATTTATTTTTATATATCAACTATGGAATATTTATAATTAAATAAGATGGTTGAGAAATTTAGAATTTTAATCTTTTTTAAAAATTAATTTTTCAAGTTCAAGTTGAATTTTATTACATATAAATTTATAATTATCTATATTAAATTAATGAAAATATGGAATATATTTTAATACTTTATATAAATATTTTCATTATTGAATCATCTATTAGTAAAATTTATTTTTATTAGTGGTTGAGGAATAAATTTAATGTTATTAAAAAAACAAATACTTGATGTTTGAATTGTACTTTATAAATGAATTTTAAATTTATACCGTAAATTTTATAGAAATATATAGAACTATATAAAAAATTTAATAATATATTATTCACATTAAATATAAATTCCTAAATTTAATAGTTGACATAAAATTAATTAGAGTTTGAGTAACACCTATGATCCCTTTTTAAACAAAAATATTAGTTCAAGTATAATTTTATTTTTTATTATTATATTTATATCAAAATGATATGGAACATATTATAAATATATTTCAAATATTAAAATAATTAATATATATAAAAATATTAATTTTCAAAGACAAATGTTCAATTTGAATTGGACAAATATAGAGTTTAAAATTTGATTACTATATTTTTTTAAAAATAAGAGTATTATTTCAAATTTAATTTTATATTTGAATTATTATATTTTTATATATGATATTATATTAAAATATATAAATATATAGAACAAATTTAAAAGATAATATCATTTCAATGTATGTTTCTCATTCCTTTTTTTAAGTCTTTTGGTTTCTAGTTGTCTTTTGTTGAGACTTGATTTGAGAGTTTGATTCTTGTGGGATCATTCTGGGTAAGAGCTACAGAAGTTTAGAAAATACAAGATTCATACATTATTTAAAAGGATAATCAAGGATTTATTGAATAAAATATTCCAGAAATCCAAACATGTAAAAATACTTTTACACTATAAAATTCCAACGTCAGGCCGTAATTAAATATTTACATCGAAAAACATTTTCTTATAGTGTTAAAATTGTTTTAGTGGTTTTAAATATACACAATGGGTTTTTCTATTTATATTTAAATAATGGGATTTATGAAATAAATTCTATATTTAATCCAAAATAATTCCACCCTGACTTGTTTTAAGACCTATAGCATTTATCGTGAATTTTTTTAATTTGTATCTCCCCACTCAATCTATAGGCCTTCCAAGGATTTATGAAGTGTACCTTACAATCCCTAAGCTCACATAGTTGGATCATGGTAATGTGGATACATTGATTAAAAGGAAGGGAATTGGAACCTATCTAAACCATGAAGGTTGAGATTTTTGGCATCCAATATGTTTTTTTGGAAGGTGTTCTAGATAAACTATCTAAAAGCCTATTTTATTTTCTACACTATGTGAAATAATTTAGATCTCTACTGCATCCTTTGTACATAACCTAAATAGTTTAATAAATAATTTTTCAATTGGTATGATCGGTCCCTAGGGGACCGTACCGTTTCTACCCCAAGCCCACCTCCAGATGGCCAGGAGATGGGGACTAGCACCGAAGGTGTCAACCCACAAGTGGTAGGATTTAACCTGATTACCTATACTCACACACACGCCTAGCCACATCCCAATACACTGAAAGGGGGGAAACAGATATACTACAAAATCAATGCTGTGTTCAAGTACAACTGAAAGTAAGTGGGCCTTAATACAAACCCAACAAGGAACTAAAAATAAGAAGTACAAAATATAAACTTGGATGTCCATCTGCAGAATTCCCCAGATGATTGCGAGAGTGGTGAAGATACAGGATGATGAATTACTATTTTGTGTCCTCCCAATCTTACGTGACCCTTCTTCGTCTGAGGCCACCAATTCCACCATCATAGCATTCATTAGTCCTATCTCCCTGAGCTCCCCTATCGAAACGTCAATCATCTACACCAGATAAAACATGTGTGGGTGAAGCCCATGCAGGGGTGAGTAACACATTACATAGTAGGGATTCCAAAATAAAAAAGGAAATTCCACATAATAATACCTCAAAGTAATTAAAGAAACACAGAACATATCACACCATGTATATTATAGGGTAATAATGATAGAATCATCAGTCACATCGTCGCACACCTTGGATGCTAGAGAAATCCTCCTCAAACAAGTATAATTGGCCTGCCAAGTCGTGATTTAGTGATTCCCACTAACCTTGTAGTGCTTAGGTACACCTCTGCATCACATACCTTGGGCCTGCAAAGCAAAAATGAATTGATTTGAACTAGTCGGGACATACTAAGGTACTCCTCCTTGTCATGTATCATGGGCCTGAAAAGTCACAATGAATTAATTCCCACCGTGGGCCTTCAAAGTCATAGTGAAGTGCTTACCACTGGGCCAAAATTATTTTGTGTTTAGGTCTCACCCAGTCATAAGGTTCTGTTGATTTCTAGCTTATGATAACTGCTCTCAAGACCTACATCACACCTCAACATCTAATAGAGTAACTATAGATCATGAAAAAAGATGTGTTTCATCCAGAGTGTCCCCATGCCACAAAAGGTACGTTAACCAGATGTGGGGTTTGCAAGTAACAATCATATAAGTAACTAGGGGGCCGATTGTGACAGGGTTCGGTCTGACGCGGTCAGTCCGAGTCAGACCGACCCACCATCCCTTCCCTGGGGATCCACATACCCAAGTTCATTGTGAGGGACTCGACCTGAAATAGTTCCAGTCGAGTTTGGTCTGGTCCGGTCTGGCCAGTGGGCCTTTCCCAATTGGCCTCGTTGGCTAAGGGTCATACTCGCCTAGTCGCCCGACGAAGCGATCTAGTCTGGCCTAGCCCGAAGGGATCATGGGTCTCACCTTCTAGGGTGGGTCTGGGCTGCTGGGTGCGGGTCCAGACCAATGGCATATTTCCATCCCGCTGGCACTGCCAAGACCACTAAGCCCAGGTAATGCCCAGTTAGCAGCGGGATCGGACCGGCTTATTGGGGATTAGGACATCCAGCTGCGTTCTGGCCGCACGGTGCGGCCGGTTGTGCTGACTAGACAATTCATGGGCTAGTTGTCATTACCGGCTCGCGCAACGTCCCACAAGTGCAGGGCGCTTACACCAGCCTTGGTTAATGGACTGCGGGTTCGCCAACCATCCAGATGTCTCTAATTTGGGTCGTCCCTCAACGCGGCACCCCATCTAGCACAACAACCTCTAGAACGTTTTCGTGCTAGACGATCCATGAAATTCCAGTTAATGTGGCCCCTTGGTGAGGGATACCTCCTCCACAGGGTCGGCGTCACATGTCGTCGTCCGTGCCACTATCGGAGTCGGCATGGGGTTTTGCAGACCCATGAATTTGATCTGGTTGTCCATTCTTCAAGCCGTCAACACATTTGGGCACCGATGAGTGCCATATTCACTGCCAGAATCCCCAAACAACCATTCCATCATTTTGAGGGTATAGTCACAAAGAACACACTTTCGGAGGCACCCATTCCTTGTTCGTGTCAGCCTGGGGATTTTGTGTTAGAGGACTTAAGATGTGGGAGGTTCAGGGAGTTTCCGTTCAATAATTCCATTACAATATTTGGACCCTGAATAAATAAAAACCTAATAATAAAACACCCCCCAAATTATGAATGAATCGTGGATCAAGATAATCATGGGTTGATCCAAGTTCTTCATTTTTTGTCATGGATGTAGAATAATATGAAATCAAAAACCCCTACTTCTTATGACATCTGATGGAAATGTGTTCGTCTTCGAGAGATTAGTATTTTGACGTAACTTCCAATATATAATCTTCAAAAGGCATCGAATATGATCATGTTCTGATGACATTCTCTACTCATCTCTATGGTGTAATTCCATCATATGTTCTCTTGAAAATCCTCCATATTTTTAATCCTTATTTCCCTAGTGCGTCTAACTATAAATATAAGCACTTCACATCATTTACATTATGATCTGGAATCATGTCATTACACTCTATTATTTAAGAAATAGTTTCACTATTATGAGTCATTAACGCTTCATTACACTTCGAGTTAATGAGGCATTAATGGGGACCAATAATTTGTATCGTCACTACCTCGTTTCTACCTCGAACCATCTTCACCCACCACTAAAAAGTGAGAATGAAAATAAAACAAATCATTTATATTATTTTATTATTTTCCCTAAAAATCATAAAAAATTACATTTCCATCTAGCCCTTTCTTGAAAAAGAGAAGTCATTTTTAGGTGAACACTGACATTTTGAATTAAACAGTGCCCATAGATTATTAATCCGAGCACCAGTTCAAAAGATAGAAAATTTCTCTTGAATGTTTACTAAATGTGCCCTAAAAAAGTTAAAAAATACATTTCGGGTTCTTTAGGCCTCGGAGTAACATGTCATCTAATTTTGTGCTCTCAAAAAAAGTCCATATATATAAAAACAATTCACAGAAATCCTGAGACGTTACATTTTCTACACTATTGGGCATTGCTTCCCCAAAATCCAAAACAATAGCAAAACAGAAAGAGGGTGGTACTGAGCACAAATATGAGCCTCCCACCACCATATTCTATATAGATATTTCTGTGTTGCCATTATAATTTCACCAGAGGAATCAAAAACCCACATATGACCCACTTTTGTCGATCCACTATCTCCACTTGGAACTCCATAAAGGTATCCCCATTTCAATCTCTCACTCGTCCTAGTTGATGACAAGTGATGGATCATTCATATACCTTTTCATATAAAACTCATGGAAAAAATTAGGCACCTAGTGCATCTATGGAGGAAGAACTATGTAGTACGCCACCTCGCTAACTTTGCTCCGGATCTGAAAATTTCTTATGAATCTTGGAGATAAATTGTCGCCCTGATCAAATATCCCCAACCCTCATCGGGGTGAGACCTGAAGGAACACATGATCTCCCTTGTCAAACTCTATGGGTATCTATCTATTCTCAACATAATACTTATTCCTACTCTGTGAAGTTATCAACCACTCTTAGATTATTTGAACCCTCTCGGTGGTTTCCTATAGTATCTATGGATCCATAAGTGTCGAATCCCCTGGGTATGTCAAACATATGGGTGATCTGCAAGGACGTCTGTACAGGGCATAAAAATGTTTCATGGGAATGGAGGAGTGATATTTGTTGTTGTACAAATACTCCACCAGTGTTAGGTGGTCCTCCTAACTACGAAAAAATTCAAGGCGCAAGCATGAATCCTGTCCTCCATGGTTTGTATGGTATGCTCTATCAGACCATCCATCTATGGATGAAAATGTGTGATCATGGGTAGATGAGTCTCAAATGCATCATGAATTTCCTCAAATAATTATCTTGTAAATCATTATTCACGATACAAGTCCATAATTGAAGTATCCTCCTCCATCCTCACTATCTCTTGGATTTTGAGGCTTCAGAAGCCCTTTTCTGATCCCTATTCCCGGATCCGTAGGAAGAGAGCTGACTTGGTGAGTCAATAAACGATCACCCAAATACATCTGTGAACTCTAGATGTATGTGGTAACCCCATCATTAATTCCATCAAGATATCATACCATTTCCACACTGGTACCTCAAGTGCATAAGTAAAACCTATTGGAACATGGTGCTCTACCATCACTTGCTGACAGGTGTGGTACCGTGAATCAAAATTGGCCACTACTTTCGTTATCCCTGGCCACCAGTAATGATTCTAGATGACTGGGTACATCTTTTCCATAGCAGGATGTACCACTAGAGGGCATGTATGGACCTCCCTCAAGACCTCCTCCCAAAACATCATTTGCACTACGATGCTCCTTCTAAAAATGATGATGTGCTCCCCACCTATTGGAAATCCATCTTGTAATCGTTATGAGGAAACCTGAGCACGTCAGGACTCGCAGTTAACATCCCCCCACCGTGACTCCCTGACTCATTGTAATAGTGGAGGAGTAACATTCATCGACTATAGGTATACTGATTCACCATCATTCACGAAGGATATCTGCATCGCGTCTAACTAATCTAATGCCTCACTCAGCAGCTTCTAACCAATCCTTATGCTAAGTGCATATGCGACCAATATCCCCTTTAAAGAAGTATAGACTATCCAAAAATCATAGTCATTGAGGAACTATATCCATCACCAATGTCTCAGGTGCCGGACCTTAAATGATGAGATATACCCGAGAATCTTGTGGTCTGAGTTAACAGCGAACCACTCACCAATCAAGTTGTGTCAGCATATCATTAAGGTAAAGATCAATGTTTCTAACTCAATATCTCTTGCAACATAGTTCTTCTCATAACTTCTCATCATCCATGAGACATAGTCCATCACCACTCATTGGTGAAACAGGAATCAACTGATCCTGGTCCCTAAATTGTCGCAGTAAACTACCTCCCCAACGCCCTCCTCTAGCAGTCACAAAATGTGGACACTAGTGACTCCTCACCACAACTCATGTATAATATGCCCACATTTATCTTTCCACACAACGGGTGGTCCCTTCTATGTCAATGCTGATAAAGGTGTTGCTACCTTGGAAAATATGGGTATGAATCTATGATAGTAACCATCCAATCACAAGAAGCTCTGCACCCCTATCACCCTTCTGGGTTACTCCATGGAATGAACATACTCTATCTTACATGGATTTACTGCAACTCCATCCTCTGGTAAGATGTGTCCTATGAAATGGACCTCCCGAATTCAAAACTGACACTTCAAGAGGTTTCCATAAAGGTAGGTCTCTCAGAGTGTATCCAAGACCATCTTCAGGTGTGTAGTGTGATCCTCGTCTAGTATTGAGTACAAATAGATTTCATTGATCAAGACCATGATAAACTAGTCAAGATAGGGCTAGAAAAACCTATTACTGAGGCCCAAACGCACTTTTGGGGAATTTTTCATTCCTAAAGGCCTCATAAAGAACTCATAGTGCCCATAATGGATCCTGAAGGTTGTGTTTAGTACATCCTTATCTCGTTCCCGAAGATGGTAATAGCCTGATCTAAGGTCTATCTTTAAGAACCACTTTGTGCACTTATACTTGTCTAATAGGTCATCAATCCTCATCAGTTGGTAGTTTTTCTTCACACTAACCTGGTTTAGCCACCATGAGTCCACGCACAACATCAATCTCCCAAATCTCTTCTTGGAAGAAAGCACAGGGGTTTCCCGTGGGGAAACTATAAGAACCCGATTATTCTTTTTTAGGTATGGATCATGATTTCTGGTGTTTTTTGACAAAAGAGGAATTTCTAGAAAATTTTAAGTGTACACATCGCGTACCCAGTTTCTGCTGGTAGCTGTGTACTGGCCGAGTACATGGCCATGTGGGGTAACCTAGAGACCACCTAAAGCAGGGAACAGTAAAGGCATATACACGATTTGTACTTTTAAATGACATGCCTGATATATTTCTTTTTAATTGATTAAACATACAGTGATCATGTATAATCGAATGAAACCTCTTATTCTCAGCTCGTCTCATCCAGTACGGAAAGATATCGTTGATTCATCTTGGAGCTCCCGATCGACCATACATTCTCATAATAATCCATCATCTATTGAATTTGAATTACCACAATGTCTTCTTATTTCGTCTAATGTTGAATCATTTGTTATCTCTTATTTCATCATATATTCATGGATTACATTTTAAGATGACTTTTTAGTCTACAATTTCCTAGGTCGATTCAATGGATGTGATTCAATTATATGGATCATACAATGTCGAGGTTGGTGGTTTGTGCAATTATGTAGATTGTCTTGGAAATATATATGAAAATTTTTGGATACCCTAGTCCAGGTTACAACTTGTTTAGGAACATTTACCCTGTTAATTATAGTTATGATTTTTTATTTTGAGTATGTATAGTGGATTTTGAATATGCCTTAATTACCTTTCTATGGATGTGTTGGCCCATGGTTGATTGTTTTGGTCGTTGGATCCAAAACCGCATGTAAAGCTGATTTTTTCATTCCTAGTGTTTTTAGGATGGAGTGATATTATCTTATATGTTGTGATATGATTTTTAGCTATATATCCATGTTAAATACTTTTATTTACATTGTATGATGTATAACGTTTGTGAAATATTGACATACACAGAGCAACGAGAACCAGGAGTAGTTAGACAATAGGGAAAATGGACTCTAGGGGATTTCCCAGAATGTATGTTATAATTTTTGTTGTGAGACCATTGGGGGGATGGACATGAATGCCCCCTCAAAGTGTATGTAGTTCCACATTCCAAGACCACTTGGAGAATTGGATGTTAATTGATTCAACAGAGTGTCAATTATTTATCGTTACGATACCACATTTGGAATTGATGGTGACTACTTCCTCAGATAGTCATTGTTAAGCTGAACCAGAGGGGTTAGACTATGAGAGAATCCTATATGGTTTCTTGA
Organism: Viscum album; assembly: GCA_963277665.1. NCBI lineage: Eukaryota > Viridiplantae > Streptophyta > Magnoliopsida > Santalales > Viscaceae > Viscum > Viscum album. The sequence goes on from OY728159.1 coordinate 1,268,501,405, forward strand.
GAATGATTGGATGTTTATTTAATAAATGTAAATGAATTTAGTTGAAACTACATGATTGATTAATTTTGATTACTTTCTTATTTATAACATCTTTTTTCATATTTCATGCCATATATATTCACTGATAGTTAGGCACAAATATTAGGGTGGTTGCCTACTGGGATTCGTATACCACTCTATATGGGTCATGATTTTGGGAAAAAATGGATTATATTGTTGTATTTATATACTAGGGAAATCTACCTTCTACTTAAGGTACTTTATTGATGTTGAGATGGATAGAATTGGAACAGGCTAAGCCTTGTGATGCGGTTGGAGTTATTTACTTTTTTTCATTTCTACGTTGGTTTAGTACCATATTCCAACAATGTGATTTGTTTAGATACATTCATATACATTTGTGACATTAATAATTTATATTTGTTCTTTAGTTGTTTATCTATTTTCTTCCTTCATATGTTTACAATGGCATGATGTAATCACTACTTTTGATACCATTTATTATTTATTATTCTGTAGTGCATACTCTGCCAATGAGGGAATAGTTTCCCAATGATCAAACCCAAATCCATTTCTTCTATTCTGTAGCCTTTGTCATTTATGGAAATTCACATGAGGACAGTGACAAACCGAGTATGAGGCACCTTTTGGAGGCACCCAAAACTGGGACATTAGCGATGTGAAACTCACCATACGACGATAACAGTCGACAATAGCTTAGAAGGTAACTAACCAATCCATTCTGAGAATGAAATCATATCTTGTCATCTATAATACAATAGTATTAGTAGTCTTAGGGAATGTGAGAGAATTTGTTTCCTGGAAACATCAAACTAAATTATTTGAGGTATACAGTTTTCTAGGGATGGTTTGTTACTACATGAATTTATACAGTACTTTTTGTGCATAGTGGTTCCCCTAAAGGGCATGACTAAGAAAGGGGTGATGTACTTGTGGACATATTACTATTATTCATCCATTCTAGAGATGAAACGAAGGTTTACATGACCATTGATATCATATTTAATAGAGTTCGGCAAGAGTGATACTTTTTATTGTGATGTATCAGGTATCAGGCTAGGAGCAGTTCTGATGATGGGGAAGGCTTCGTTGCATACAGTTCTCAGCAGTTGAGGCCACATGAGAGAAATTACACTATTCATGATATTTAGATGCTAGTTGTTGTTCATGTTTTGCATTTTTGGATACATTACCTTCTAGTAGAGCATTTCATTGTATAAATGGACCACAAAAGTCTCAAGTATATCCCTACTCAGTGGGATCTGAATTTGAGAAAATAAAGGTGGGTTGAGTACCTTCATTACTTTGAAATTGAGAATTCCTACACGCCCTGTAAAGGCAACATAGTGAATGATGCATTGAGAAGGAGGACTCAGATAACGATAGTTCAGGAGGCGAGTAGTGAGTGGTAGCTTATGGTTTTATTCTTTAAGTTTATTTAGAGGTCCACGATAGACATTGGTTGACGTTTCTTCAGTAAATGTTACCTCTAATTTTCTTGAGCGAGTGCAAATGAGTTAACAATAATATTTTGAAGGCCCAGTTATACGCGAGTGTGTGTCAGGAGATGACCACATTCTTGGACGGACTGTAGGTGAAGATGATATCTTTCACATCCTTTGATGTGTATGTGTGTCAGCAGTCCTACGCGAGGAGCTGTTGTGGGATTTTTATTCCTCACTTCGGGAAGTTCATCCTAGTGTTACCAAGATGTATTAAGATCTATGCCATCAGTATTGGTGGACATATATAAAAAGATATATCATTGGTTTTTTCATGAGGGTTTCCTCCTCTTAGTAGGTAATGGCGGAACAACGACGACCAGCAGGGCTTTTGCAGCAGTTAGCAATTCCCATGGGGAATTGTAATGATGTCACGATGGACTATGTGATTGTATTACCAAGATCACCTCAACAGAACGGCTCAGTTTGGGTCATCCTTGATAGAGTAATGAAGGTTTCACAATTATTGCTGATCAAGGATACCTTCATTGTTGATGAGTTGAGAAGGTTGTACATTCAGGAGATTGTACATTTTCATGGGGTTCCGCTCTCCAACATTTTAGACAAGGACTCCTACATTACTTCTTGGGTCTGGAAAAAACAATAGATGGATTTGGGTACACAGGTACTTATTAGTATAGCTTATCATCCCTATACATATAGCCAGTCCGAGCATATGATTCATGTGCTAGAGGATTAGCTTTGAGCACACATTCATGATTTTGGATATTCTGTGGAGATCCACATTCCTCTGGTGGATATTTCCCATAATAATAGTTTTCACGAAACTATCCATATGGAACCTTCTGAGGTGTTGTACGGAAGGTCATTCTGATCACCCCTATGTCGGCTTGAGCCAGGAGAGGTAAAAATACTGGGACCTCATGTTTCCAGGAGACCACAAAGCATATAGAGTTGATTTTAAAGAGGATGGATACTTAACCGTCATGACATAAGTCTTATGATGATCGACGGAGACAACCTATAGAGTTTTTGGTTAGAGATCAAGTTTCACAACATTTCACGCCGAGGTTGGGACACAAGAGGATTAGGATACATGGTAAGTTTTCACCGAGATACATCTAGTTGTTTGAGGTTTTGGAGAGGGTCGGTGTGGTTGCCTATACGTTTTAATTAACTCAGGTATACCATGATATTCATGATGATTTCCACATTTCTCAGGTACGAAATTAATTTTTAGACTCTAATAATTTTTTCAACCAAATGAGGTTATTTTGGAGGGGGAATCTTCGTTGGAAGAGAATCTTATCCAAATTTTTGATCAATGGGTGAAGGTTTTCCATAACCAGTATATTCCTCTAGTACGGGTGATATTAAAGCACAAGGGAGTACATGACATATGACATTGGAGGGGGAGGTTGATGTATGATTTCCATGAATGGATCTTTTCAAGGATTCTTTTTTTACACCGCCTTGCTAGGTATATTTTAGGAAAAAATTATTTAAGGGGGATGTTTTTAAGAACACAATTTTTTTTTCATGCATGGGCCATGATTTCTAGTGTTTTTGATAAAAAAGAAGTGTTTTTGGAAATATAAGTAGTACACACCAAGAACATAGGATTACATTTCTTATACCAGTTTTGGCGGGTTGCCATGTACTAGTCGTTTGACGGATGAGTACATGGCCATGTTGGTGACAAGGAGACCGCCTAAAATAGCGCCCTATAAAGGCATATATAAGCTATATAATTTTAATTTTCATACCATGTATACTTTATTTTAATTGATTAAATAGTCTGGGGTTGTGTCTAATCAATAGAAACATATTCTTCTTGGCTTTTCTCATCCATGAGTGACGAATATCGGGGATTTTTCCAAGACCCCCCGAATGACCATATTTTCATCAAATCAACACTGTCTATTGAGATGGAATCACCACATTGAGTTCATTCTTCCTCTATATCTTCATCCCTTGATTTCTCCAATTTGATGAGATATTCATGGTTGAGATTTTTAGATGTTTTTTAGATATATGGTGTTCTAGGTCGATTCAAAATCTGGGATTCAACTATATCAATCGTACAACATCGAGGTATGTTGCTCGTGCCATTACACAGTTTATCATTCAATATCATTTGTAAAACCTCCAAATATTCTAGTTTAGGGTATTGTGTGTTTTGGGAATTTAACCCGGTTAATGCTTGCTATTATTTATTATCATGATTATGGATATTGGATTGTGAATATTGTTTAATTACCTTACTATGGATTTGTTTTTCCAAGTTTGATTGTTTTGGTTGTTCGGTCTAGAACTGCCAATTATGCTAATTTTTTTCCCATTCCTAGTGTTGATTGGATGGAGTGATATTATCTTTTATGTGGTGAAAGGAATTTTTTCTATTTATCCAAGTATTACATTGTGATTTACTTTTGCCGTTGGATATTTTACTGTACAATTTAATGACTCATGGCTATGGGACCCTGGTGTAGTTAGACCATAGGTGAAATGGACGTTGAGGGATTTCACAATTTTTCTGTTATACATTCATGTTGCGAGACCATAGGGGGGGTTGACAAAAGTTCTCTCTAATAGTGAATGTAGTTCCACATTGCGAGACCTTATGAGGAATTGGATGTTTCCTGCTTCCACAGATGTGTAGTTTACCGTTACGAGACCACATAGGGAATTGATAATGATTGTATCCTCAGAGAGGATTTTTTAAGCTAAACCAGAGTTGTTATACTATGAGAAATTCCTAGAGGGTTTCTTGAGAATGATTGGTTATTTTTTTAACAAATGTTATAGAATGTAGTTGAAACTGTTGGAAAGATTAATTTTTAGTACTTCTTTATTTATTACTTCATTTTGATTATTTCCTGCAATATATATATCCTGATAGATAAGAACATATCTTTTGGTGGATTCCTACTGGGATTCATCCCAAATCCTACATGGGTCATGCTTTTGGTACCAAACAGATTATATTGGTGCAGGTATAGACAAGGGAAAGCGCCCTTCTACTTCAAGTACGTGATTGATGTGGAGTTCGAGATCATGCGACCAAGATGAGGCTTATGATGCTGCTAGATTTATTTACATTGTTTATTTTGTACATTGGTTTAGTACTAAATTTTAGCATTGTGACAAGTTTGAATATATTCATAGACATTTTTGTCAAGCATAATTTATATATATGCTCCATTTTTTCTCTACTTGAAGACTTCCGCAGTTTAATATTGCATGTTATAATAACATATTTCGATACTAGTTATTATTTGTTATTCTTTTGTGCATATTTTGCCAATTAGGGAATTGATTCCCCACTATGACACCTATGGACCATACTGCTTGTTGGACGCCTATGGTGTTCGTGAAAATGTGCTTGAGGACATGTGACCAACCAGGTAAGGGGTGCCTTTGGGCGGAACCTATAACCATGATGTTACAGAATTGAGGGGCCTTACAAACCCCTTCTCCTGTAAGACCACCGACTGTACTGTCTACTCTTAATGCTCTGCTGAATCCATTTGATATGCCAGTGTGGATATCAGTGCCTTACTAGGGTGCATTTCAATACAGAAGTCTACCTATTTATGAGGAGGTAGCCATGGAAGCTTATCAAAAAAATATCCTCATACTCGTCGACCACTACAAGGAAGCTTCGACTTATATCCTCCACTTCACTGAGGGTGAGGATGGACAACTGATGAGGGATTGGTTGTACCCTCCTCTGAGAGAGCCTTCTAGAGCTGCAATGGTTTGTGTCTCACCGACAGGGGAAAAACTGGTCCCATATCCATGGAAAAACCATAATATATACCTTAAATAGTCGATTTGATCATGAAATACAGATAACCAGCCCATACCCCAGATGATGTCCTAAGGCCTCGACACCAGTACTAGAAGATCCTAGCCAAATGTATCGCCTCCTATAATATGATCACACTATCAGAACCAGTGTATAATTGTCAAATTCTATCCCACTAGAGTCTCTAGCTATAAGGATCAAGCCAATATCTCTACTGGAATCTCCGAGATCTGAACGAGAGCTGTTGAAAACAAGGAGTAACTAGAACTTATGTCTATAAGTAATGCAACCAGGCTGGAGAAGAAAGTGATAATACGTGAAATAATTTCTTGAGCAATTTGGTCATAATCCTATGATTCATGAATCTGAGCTCACCCATATCCACCTGCTCCCTAATGTCGAGGTGGACCACATGGGAGGGGGGGGAAGTAGCAACACAAATCGTCGCCCACTGCCTGCTACTTGGACAACTCTTCTACCTCTTCAGCCTCATTTCAGGACTCATCACCCAAACTGCTACTACTTCCTTGGAGGCCCCTCGGCCATCTTCTATTCATCAGTACTGTAGGATGGGTATTCATCTTCGATGTGTCCCTTCTAGACACACTAATAGCAAATCATAGACCCCAACTGACTCCCTAAGGCCTAGGAGCCTCACACTGCTGACCCTGAGTCCCGGGGTCAGACTCTATAATTCATGGACCACTTGGTCCCACACATCTATTATCTACTACATTCCAAAGACTCTACCGCTTGGTGTCTTCTAGATGTTCTAACTTTTGGTGTTTTCTCCACCAAGAAGCTCTTCATCCGAAGGGATCACTCCTACACCCCATCCTGGGTAGGGATGCTAATAGACACCACTGATTCCCAAATATCCTACTTGATACCTTTCTCAAAGGCTTGATCACTAATGAAAGTATCTTACACCATATATTTGGAGTACCGTGAATGATATTTGATCCTTTTTGAGTAATCCTCCAAAGTTATGTTGTCCTGGTGTAGGTGAAGCTGCTCTTCGAGGTGCACAGAGCACAATGTCATGATAAAAATTCCTCCCAAAAAAACCTCTTGATGTCAAGCCAAGTGAGGGTCACCTCATCATGAGTCCATATGGTCAAACTCCATAATCTTCCTACTACGCCCTGTAGAAGTCTCACTGCCGAGATCACCATCTCGTCATGCGGTGTCCTCACTAAGCAGAAGACTAATGTCACAACCTCTAGCTAGTCTTAAGTGACCGAAGGATCTGTCCCTCTCCTGAACCTGGGAGGTCTCACTCTATGAAACACATGTAGGTCACTGAGCTGATGAACAAACTCTTCTAGAATCACTGAATCCATAGGTTGACCATTGGGTGGTTGTAGAACTCAAGCACCACTGGGTGGGGCCTTCTCAAGCACTAGTACCTTAACAGAAACCTTGTCACTGGGTGGGATGCCCTCATGACTTAGTATTGGGATCCTGACGAGTTTTCCACATGTTTTCATCCTCAGATAGGAAATAATTTACCAATGTTAATAGGATATACCTGGTGAGCTTACTTTTATTAAAAATATAATAAACAAAAACTTATGCAACCAATTTTTTCATGTATTGAGCCGGAAAAAAAAATCAATGTCTTCATGTATGGATACATCAGCTGCTGCGCCAACACTGGACTCCCCAAATCTAAATGTTGGAATTGCAACACTTAAAAATGTTTCCATAAAATAAAATAGAGACACTCTGCCTTTTAGGGTGAACCGAACATGCTATGATACTAATTTTTCATGACCCTCTCCCCAGGATCTATGTTGTGACAACCCCAAGCCCACCACTCAATGTACAGGGGATGGAAACTAACACTGAACGAATCAACATGAATGTTTGAGGCATTTTCCTATGTACATGTATGCACACACATTCCCAGCTACGTCCCAGCACACTGAAAGGGTGAAAACAAGAATGCAACTAGAGAAATGGTGAGTGAACATAAAATTGAAAGTAAGTTGTCCAAACTAAAAACCCAACAAGGAACTAAAAAAAGTACAAAAAAGAAACTCTTATGGCCATACACAGAAATACCCACATGATCTTGAGAGTTGTGAAGCTACTGGAAGTGGAATTAGTATGTCCTACCTGTTGAGCCCTATTGGGCCTTGCCTGGTCCAAGGCCACCAAGTCCACCATTGTAGTGTACTTCAGTCTTGTCTACCTGAGCACCCCTGTCGAAACGTCAATCACCTTCAATAGACACTTCCCATGCCAATGATGCCTATGTTGGGGTGAGTGACACATTACTCAGTACGGATTCCATAACAAAAAGGAAAGGCCACACAATAATTCATCAATGGAAAGAATGAATCATAAGTCAAGTCACACCATGTATATTATACATTAGTAATAGTAGAATCATGATTCACATCATTGAACACCTATCTGTTCCAAAGTCATAGAGATTTTATTCCCATAAAGGCCTACAAATTCATAGATAACTGCTTCCCATTGTGCCAAAATTCAGCAGTTTTCATGTCCCATCCATTCGCATGGTTCTATACACAACATGCTTGGGAGAAACTCTACTCTAGACCTTCATCGCACCTGATGTTCCACAAAATTCATCATAGGGAATTCCAAATTATTCGACTCATTAAGAGGTCCTCAATTATATAAATGTATCATTAATCAGGCACATAATTTTCATGTTACGATCATTTTAGTAACCATGGATCAGGTCGCATCAAGGCCCGGTCCGACCTGGTCAGACCGACCAGACCAACACAGCTCAAGTGTTCCACAAACCCCAGTTCATTAAGAAGGACTCGACCTGACCTAGTACACGTCATGGTCAGTCTGGTCCAACATAACCAGTGGTGTACGCATAATAGGACTCTCTAGACCAAGTTCGGTGGGCCAAGGGTCTAGGCTATCGAGTCACATGAAAAACTGGTCCAGCTCGAAGGGGGTGCAGGTTCGACCCGTCGGTGCGGTCTGACCCGCTAGCTCGTGTCTGGCATGGCCCTCCAAGGGATCAACCCTCCATTTGCGGACCGGCCACACGGTGAGTCTAGTGGTGCTAACTAGCCATGACATGGCCTGACTGGTGCTTCCAACTTTGTCTTCACCCTGCGGGAGCTGAACCCTTCCCCTAGGAGTGGTTGATGGACCGTGGCTTCACCATCCATCCAAACAGCCCGGAAACAGGCAGTCCCTCCATGTGGTTATGTGTCCTCCAGTGCATCTCTATGGCTGATGAGCTACGACATCCTAGTCTACATGGCCCGCCAGTGGCGGCGTCCTCCTCCACGTGGCCAGTGGCCGCTACTGCCAGCACCACCGCCGAAACCAGCATTATTTCAATAAATTTGACAAAACACAAGATGATATTTGGTGGTCCGTTCATTGAGATGTCAGCATATGTGGCCACCAAGAAGTTCCCTCTTCACCACGAGGATCCCAAAACATCCTTTCCATAATTTTGATGGAATGAGCACCAAGAACGCACATGCAGAGGTGCTCATGCCTTGTCTGTGTTGGCCTAGGGCATTTGCACTAGTGGTTTAATGATGGGGGAGGTTCGATGAAATTAAGTTATATCAATACAAGCCATGATATGGATCACAAATAAATAATACCCCAAGAATAAAACACAGTCCCACATAATGCACGAATCAAAGATAAACATGTTAGTGGGTTGTTATGTGTTCGTTATTTTTAAGCACTGGGAAGAACATAAAATCTAAAACCCCTACCTATTATGATGTCTAATGCTGTAGAATTCATCATTTAGGAATTATGAAATCGACTTCGCTTCCCAAATATAATATTTGAATGGCGTCGAAGATGATAAATTTACACCAGCATTCTCCATTCTTCACTAGGGTGGAATTTCGTCAAAGGTTCTCCAGGGTATCCTCCAAATTTTTAATCATTAGTTTCCCAGAAAAACGAACTATAAATATAAGTAAATAGAAACATTTCTATTATGATGCGATGTCGCTTCGTTACGCTGTTTTATTTATGAAATAGCTATGTTGTCACACATCATTAAATTATCATTATGTTGTGAGTTAATGAGCCTATAATGAGCATCATTATTGTGCATCATCCCCACCTCGTCATTACCCTACAATGTCATTGTCCACCACAAAATAATGAGAATGAGAATGAAAATAAAATAATTCTTTTAAATTCTTTTATTATTTTTTTCAAAATGTCAAAAATATATCATTTTAAATCGGCCCTTACAAGAAAATGTTAATTAATTTCTAGGTGAATCCCATCATTATAAATTTAACGGTGCCATATGATTTTTAATCTAAGCACCATCACCAAAGATAAAAAATCCCAATTTCATGTTTACTGATCGTTCCCTAAAAAAATTTCAAAAACCTATTCTGGGAACATTGGTCCTCAGAACCACATGCTATCAAATTTATCAGTCTCAAAATAATTTCATATAAATAAAAAAATCATTGATATTCTTAGACATTACATTAATGATATTATTATTTTCAGACCCCTTTAAAATCCATCAGATTTATTAGCACTGATATTGGGATTTAAGACTCCCATACGGTGAGCCTTCCCTTGAATTGGTAACAAACTGATATCCTTGTTTAATGTTACATTGGAATAAAATGTAAAATCTGATAATGATAAATTTGGATAAAAAAAATATTATATAGTAATTTTGGTGACATTTTTATACTATTGGATGTGTGACCATGTGTTATATTGGATTGTATTAATGTCATTTTATGACATCAGGATATGCAATAACTCATAGGGGGATCTAGTAAGATTTTCTATAAACCATAGAGTTCCATTTCTATATATGTTTTAATACATAGGGGGAACTACCTAGTTATAATATAATACATTCATGGATCCTATTTATATATTTAAATGCATAGAGGTTTTTTTCTTGACATGGTAAAATGATAAGAGGAATTATCTCAGTTTTCCTTGGACGAATTATGGGTTATAAATTAGAAGGGCAATTGATATGTTTAGAATGGTTTTAAAAACAAGATAAATAATATTTTGAATCCTTATGAAGAAGGATAGGATAGCATTGGGTGTCAATCTTTATATAGATGGTTAACATGATTAATTTTTTTTATGTATTAATTATTCAAATTAGAACCATTTTCTATAACATTATCGTATGCACTGTATTCTCAAACTAGATTTTTTGGACATAGATTTGGAAACCTACAATGTTTTAATTACAACATATTTGGAAATATTTTTAGATCTCAAAAATATTTTATATATGTTGGTATGTACAAGGTTAAGGGACTATATTGTTGATTTTTTCTTGCTGGATGGGTAAGTGTTTTGAGATGTGGACGAAATGGGTATTGGGATCAGAGATTTTATCATATTTTATCTTTTATTTTGGTATTTTATATGCATGACATAAAACACCAAATTTAGATAAATTGTTTCCTAGAATTTTTTGATTCTATTACTACTGGTTTATTTTATTTTTATTTTCCTTCTAAAGAGGATTCTGGTTGATTATTTATATTATTTATTTTATATCTACTACTCTGTTGTTAATTTTCTGATGTTGTTTCTACTATGTACTAGAGGGTATACACTCCCCACTATATTTCATAAACCCTTAATACTATTTGGTATCATATGGGATATGGTGATGCATGTATGAGGTTATTTAACCCACCTAACTTAGTCATGTGTGGGAGTGCCATGTGAGGGATGTAACAAAGTGGTATCAGAGTAACATGTTTCTTTTATGCTGCTTTACTATTTTGGAAAGGTATAAAAGAGACACTGAGTTTTTTGGGACGTGGTAATGAGTTTATTAATTGTATTATCTAAGCTATTTTTTTGAAAACATTTACTTCATTTGGATTCTATTTTTGTTTACGGTATTCATTTTTTATGGTTGATATTATTTCAAATTGGATGATTCACATGTTATGTGATTTCAGTATTCACTGATATATTTACTTGTTGGCTGATATAGAATGGGATGACTATGCATGAATCATCATAGTAACATAGTGACATATGGTTATATGCATCATTCATTAGTAAGAATAATTTATATCCTTTGAAATAGTTTCCAAATTAAATTGTGAAATGAAATGACTGGATATACCTAAAAAATAGATGAATGAAGTTAGTATGCTATTCCAATTCCATTATTTATCAATTAATATTGGAACCTTGAGCCAATGGTTCTCTAATTTTTTTCCCATTGAGTTTCAATTTTATATGTAACCTGTGTTTTAATGTAATTGTTAATCATTTATATATAAAATGCATCCTTTTAGTTTTATAATTGACTGCAATGAGAGTGGAAATCATTATGCTACAAATTAAGTCAAGTAGAAACATTATATGGATATAAATAATATAAATGTTTATTAGCTTTTTTATATATTTTTAACGGTCATATGATCCATAAAAGGGAGACTGTTTATAACTTTCCATTGATTTAAGATTTTGGGAGAGAGTATTAGCTGCCAAATCCACCTACATTCTCTGAGGATGGAGATCCCCATGCAACTAAGCACTAGATTGAGTAATTATTGACAATCTATAATTATATTAAGACATAGATGGATTGGTGGGTGAATCATACTGCTTATATGATTCATGTAAATACATACCATTAGAAAGCTATCATAGTGTATGATGGCCAATAATAAGAGTTATCGTGGAAGAATGTTTAGGTGAATTTCATGATGCAGTTATATATATATATATGTTGAGGGGTAAAATGGCTCATAAGTTGATGTTTTGAAAAGCGGTGGGAATGTTAGTGTTGGAATATTCCAGATGCTTGACCAATCTAAAAAACTTATCTCCATCATTGGTAGTTGAGGATGACTTTAAGATGACATGTTTTTAAGAAAGACTTAACTATGATATCATGTCACAGGTGAACATATTTTTCTTGGAATTCTTCGATATGTGATAAATAATGCTATCATCCTGGAAATAAATCATTAATAAGCCTCGAGTTTTGAAAAATAAATTTTTAGAATGGAAATATTAGAGCTCTTATTTTTGTAGAAAGAATCCTTTCAATGAAATTTACCACTATGGTAGTAGTGAGAAGGTAATTACGTAGTTATACATGAAAAGTGCCTTATTTCATTGGTTCCAAGGAGAAAAGTGTTTCTATAAGTGACAGTTGTTTCCTTACATAACTATGGAGTGTTATGATTTTTAATGGTTCAGTCATCTCTAGAGGTTATGTTGGGAATCACAATAAAATAATAATGGAAATGGATCATTAAAATCACATTAATCTTGGAGGTAATCAACTTCCCCTCAGAAGACATGAAGATGGACTACCATAAGATCTTCGTGCTTGAGTTGTGGATGTGGTACCAATGTTAAAAAGTGAAAATACCACATAGAGGGAGTAGAATATGGGTGTAATATAGGATCCTTGGGGGGAGGGGTAAGTTATTGTTGTTATATGTTTTCTAATATATCTAGTTTGTATGTAATACATTCTACCGTTACAGATATTATTCTTTTATAATATGCCCATGTTTTCATTTTTTCGATAATGGATAATAAAATTAATATTTATCATCTCATTCATGAAATGGTTTGGGGTTGTTTGTGAATATCATGGATGGTTTTCTGACCATAAACAATCCATTGGGTGTGTAGTCAGAGGGTATAAAGCATTAAGAGGAGTGTTCTATTGAAATTGGTTGCTATTGTTTCCTTTGAGATCTATTTATTCTATAAATGAATGGATTTTATTTTGTCTTGGTATGTATTTTATTGTTTTATACCAGTCCAATATCAACTATTATTAGAGGAGTGATTTCTATCTATTCTAGAGGGGTGCCGGTATTCTCACCACGATGAGTGAGATCTTCATCCGGGTTTCATGAGATCAATTCAGGGTAGATTTTATTTTCACATAAAACAAATAGAAATCCCGAATTATTATAATGAGGAAAAATAGTATGTTACTTTTCCTCCAGTTGTGAACTATTTTCATGGAATCATTATTATATAGTTCTCTATGTAACAACATGAGTTGGATAAAAAATTCAAGATCGAGTTTTTTTTTGTGAGATTAGCCAATTTATATTATGCCATATAGAATGGAACCCGTATAAGATCTTGATTCAAAGATTCAGTTCAAATATCTGGTGGCCGATGTATTCTTAAGGCCTAGTAGTTGTCCATGGTGTTCTCATGTTATTTTTTCGAATAATGTTAATTGGATGCTACATTTATGTGTGTATTATTAGAGATTAAACTAGATTATGTTCATGAACTAATATCCAATTTCAAACATAAATTATTATTTCAAACAACATATATGTTCTACAATATTCTCCCAGATTAAAATGAGTCTAGGATACCATCAATTGAGGGTTGGACTATATGACATACCCTAGATAGATTTTAAGAGTAGATATGTCAGGTATGAGTTCATTGTGATGATTTTTGGTTAGAAAAATACAATGATTGTATTCTTGGATTTGATTAATCCAAAAGTTCGTTCTTTACTAGATCATCTTGTGGTATTTTTTTTAAATATTTGTGTACGCTTACTCTCTAAGTGATCATTCCAAACATCTCGACATAATTTCGACTATACAAAGACATAATTGGATTTATGTCATGATATCTAAATATATTTTTTAAATGTATAATGTGAAATTATTGGTCCATGAAATTTAATAAGATAGAGTATATGTGGACCCAGATAGTGTTGTATATGTGTTATGTCAAGAATGACTAATAAATGACTTTTAGATTTAGAGTATTAGTGTCCTAAAAGATTATTATCAACCATTGATCCTAGTTTTCTCCATTCTGGTAAAATAAATGTACTAGATAAACATGAATATTTATTTTTTTAATTATATTTTTGTGATTGATATTTTAAAATATTTCAGATTAGGATTACAACGATAAAAAATTCTCATCATTCCTATTCCATGTACGGAGTATACTGTGTTCAGTGACACATATCAATTCATACTCTGATCAGTTATGATATAAGTGGATTGAGTGGTTTCTTATGGATATATATTGCAATTAACTCATGAGTGGATTTATAATACTCATGATATGGATTTATCTATTATTGTACAAATCTTGCGATATTGGAAGAAATATCTTTTTGGAATGTGGCTTGAGGTGTACACAGACCACAATATCCTCAGGTATAACTTTTCTCTGTAAGACAAGAACCGTTGGTAGATGGGGTGGATCTGGTATCTATAGTATTTTTTATCTCAATCTAGATTACACACTTGGATATAGAGGAGTCATTTTCAATTTCTATATTCAAAATATGTATATCGAAGTAGTATGTGAGTTTTTCAATGATTAGTGGATGATGGCACTCTTTGTAAACATGAATTTACATGTAAAAGTGTCCCTGGGTTGAGTATCGCTGATTTCAAGATCAATTATACCATTGCTTCTATACTGGATAAACATTGATAATGTAACTAATTTATTTGTCTTTTATCTGGTTTAGATAACATATATGGTGAAGGGACACTATTAGGATGACATCATGGTAGTAGATATGTTCCTGTTTTCCATGGATGAGTATGGGTTCCTATGGGTTTGTATCAAGTGATGAAGAGAGAGTTTCATGCTTCCAAATGGGATGTATATCTAGGTATGAAAATTTTGCATCACCATCACCATATAAAATACTAATTTCCATGAATGAAAAATAATATAGTGGGATTTATGGAGATATGTTTCACTTTTCAGCAGATGAAGGTTGAGCATTAGAGACTCACTGTGTTGTTGCAATATCTAACCATTCTAGAATTGAAGTGAGATGATGTAACTATAGATTTCATGATAGGATTTCATAGGAATACATACAATATTGATGTATTATTTGTGATCATGGATCAACTTATGAATGTATATTACTTCATGGCTATTAGGGAAACCTTCACTATCAATGATCTGGGTAGACTCTATATGTGAAAAAAAGATCAAATGAATGTTGTTCTATGGTGTATAATTTATGATCAAGATATTCATTTAACATTTATGTTCTAGAGTTGTAATTAGTATTCCTTGGGTTCATAAGAGATTATGACTATATTCTATAATTCTCAAACAGAATTCCAATATATGTTGTTGTTTCAGACACTAGAGGATATGTTATGAACCTATGTTTTGGATTTTGGTGGATGGTAGGAGTATCCATTGGTGCTTACAAAGTTCACTTATAAAAATAATTTCAATTAATTCTTCAAAATTGACCTTTTCAAGTAATTTTATCAATGTCTATTTCTTTAACATATTTTTTGGTTATGGGAATATATGTTATTACTTATTTAATCTAGTATAATGTAGGAGATGTATGAGTACGTTTAATTGATCAAAAAGTGGTTTTTGATTGAACAGAAATATTATAAATTTATTTAAATGATTTGAGATGACCTATACAGTTTAAAGTTGCTGATAATTCATTCCATAGGGTCCCTTCAATGCTTGGATAATTATGTATTAAAAAAAGGGTATCCTTTCACCGAGGTTTTTCGGGCTGTTTGAGATAGTGGAACAGGTTGGTTCAGTGGAATACTATTTATCAATTTCATAGTTATAAAATTCCCTGAAAAATGTTTTCATATGTGTCACAACATTATATATATAATCATGAACCTTATCATGTTATAAAATTTTTGGAATTTAACATAGATGTTAATGCTTCCTTTGTGTACCATCAAATTTCGATTGAAAACTGTACAGAGAAGAATCTTCAAGGGAAGACCGTACCTTTAGTCTGAGTTCAGTTTAATCATGAGAGTGTTAAATAGGATAACCCTCATTAGGTGTTTAATATAATTCCAAAATTACTATATATTTTTTCACACACCTGCTCAGATTATTTTTATTGCTACTTTGGTATGATTTGTTCTATGGTGTGGAGGTTGTATTATTGTGTATTTTCTAAGTATACACTATTATGTTTTGGTAAACATTTTATAGTATATTTTTATTTTTTTTGATTATTATTTAGATATTATGATGTGAGGTGTGAAATTTTTCACCAATTTTATATAAGTATATAAAAAACAGGCTGAGAAGACATTTTACGATATAAATAATTTATTTGTGACATAAAATGGTTAGGAGTGACAACCTTAGTACCTTTTTAAGGTATGCCTTAAAACAATAATTTACATAGTTAAACATTTTTTATGATATAAAAATCAGTTTTTAGTTATTTTTACATATAGTTTATGGGTTTTCCAATGGATATGGAAATAGTGGGATTTATGATAAAAATACCCTATTTCTGAGGAAGAAAATATTATCCTAGTGTGTAATAAAACCTAGAGTAGTTGTTATGAATTATAAAAATTCATAACCACCCTCTTAATATATAATACATCAAAATACATGTGAGATGTACCTTTGGACCTAGAGAAAACTCAGTTTAATCTAAGTAATATAGATCATGAGATTAATGATAATGGAGGATAAACATAACTTTTCTACATATGTTGAGAACCATTGGAATCCACTCCACATTGAGGTTGGTGTACAATAATAACTCTCTAAATATTTGTATATAATTATCTGTAATGATATATAATAGCGATCAAGATGGAAACCCCGGAATATGACCAGAATAATTCAATAAATCACTATTTGATGAAAATAATATGATTTGTTCTCCCATTTGATCCATCAGGTCCATTAGCATTGATACTGGGCATGCAGTCACCCATGAAGTGTCCCTATCCTTGAATTTATGATGAAATAGATTCAATTATTAATGTGAAATTTTCTTAACAAATAAATTTTATAATTGGTTATTTGGATCAATGGAATAAAATGTCATTAATTAGTAATTTTGGTTACATTTTCAACCTACTCGTTGTTTTTCCATGCGTTATATTTGTTTGGATTATTATATAGTTATTACATTTTGATATGATGTAATGCATAGAGAACCCTTTAGGGATATACTTTAATGCTTAGAGGGATCTACCCCGATATGGTGTTTTACATAGAGGGAATTTCCAGAATATGTATTAATTATTTGGGGGATCTACTCATATATGATTAAACGGTTAGAGGAATATTGTTGGACATTCATAAATTATTACAGGGATCTGACCATTTTTCATGTGATGAATTGTGAGTTATATCATGGGAGTGTTAGGGATATGGTTTGAAAGGTTCTACAACATGCTCAAAGATACCCAACGTCATACCAAAGTAGTGTTCGCTGGCCCTGGGTGTCAACTCAATGGTCAACGGTAAGTGGGTATATTTTAGGAGTTTTATTACATCATTAAATTAATACCATTGTATATAAATTTAATGTATGAACTATATTATCAGTATATATATTTTTATACATGGTAGTTTTGACCTATAGAGTTTTACTCACACCCTATTGAGGATGACATTTGGTACTTGGGAATACTAGATGGATATAGGGATGTATAAGAGAAAGCGACGATGTTGTTGATTGATGCTTGCTGGATAGGTTAGAATTTGGTGGTGAGACAGACATAGGGCGTTGGAATTGGGATTTAATAGTCCTTATGTTTTTTGGTCTTTTATTTTCATTGCATATGACACATCATTTAGTTTCATGTTAGCATGACATTACATGATTCTATAAGTATTGTTTTTTTTTTGATTTATCGTTTCTTTTTATAGTGTCTACCTATTTATTATTTATATTTTTTTTATATCATCACAAATATGTTATTATTTATCCCTATGTTTTATCTTCCCTATAGAAGAATGTGTAGTCTCCCACTATATTCCTTACACCATCCATACATGTAGGTAGCCTATGGAGTACGGGGAGGTACTCCATAGGTCACATAATGCACTAAAATCAGGGACATGAGGTATTTCAAGGGTAAGATTTAAAAATATGATACATTATATGATAATTATCAAATCATATAATTATCATATTTTTAAAATAAAATAATTTTTATGTCGAAATAAAATGAATATTCAATCAAATTGATTATGTAGGGCTTGAGAAATATAGGTATAGTTAAATCAATGGTTAATTAATATTATAATTTTTAATTGTAAGGTGAATATCTAATTTATGAGATAAATATATGATTGAGAAAAATTATGTATATTTATGGTTTCTGATAACATATAAGTTGAGAATTCTCAAAATTTATAACCAATTCATTCAGAGTGAATGAAAAGTAAAAAAATATAATCATAAATAGGTAATAATGATAAAAATGATAATAAATATTGTGATGAATGATTTTAGATAAAAAGGGTGATGAATAATAAATTATATTTATGTAATTAATTATTTATTAAAATTAATGTAATAAAATAATTATCCAAAATGTATAGTAGTGTCAACATTGGGCATATGCAGTTACGTTAACATTCTATAATTTTTTATTTAAAATATATAAAGGCATATGGTTTATATGAATTTGTTACTTGAATAGTTTTTTAGGAAATATATCATAGTTATAAAATTATTTGATATTAAATCATTACTTTCCTAATATTCTAGATATTTCTAAACTCAAATTATAACATTAAATCTAGAAATAAACTTTAATGTGATTTAATATTGAGAATAATTTTCAAATTAACATAGAATATTAAAATATATTTATATTTCATATGTGGATTATATATTCTTGAAACTATATTATATTTCCAATTAAGATCTAGTTACCAATAAAAATTACATTCTAATCACTTCAGAAATTAATATTGATAGAAATGGAATTAAACCTTATCTATAAAAGGAACTCATTGTTCCAATTCTAAAACACACCTCATGTTTGAGTTTACATACTTATAATGGTCATATACATTCTACTATAAGTCTTATAAATGATATAAAGACATTTTCCAAAATATTACGTCCTAATTGTTTCTTTTACCAGAATACCATTATGGCAAGATCCAGCACTTCAACACATTTGAAGTGATTGGTATGGGTAATCTCATCGTGATTTATTTTAATTGGGTCACTATTGATATTAATTATGTATATTATATGGTTTATATAATATTTAATCGTTATCCATTATAATAATTTGTATTCATTTTATTGGAATGATAACACGATTTCTCATTTTAGCTTTTATTGATTTTGATTCATGCATTATGAGGGTCATTAGGGATTTCATGGATCAATTTCATTTAATTGAAATATATTTTATATTTAATGACTATATTTATAGGATATGTTTTATATTCTAAAATTTTAATTTTTATAATTGATTCCCTTTTATTTGATAGGGATTTACATTTCCTTCGAATAAGATCCTTTTTTGATTAACTCTTATCTTCTCATGTTATGATATTTGATAACGTACTTTTACCAAATTATCTTCTATAATATTCTATATAATCTATTTTCATGGAGAATAATATATATATTTTCTCCCCCATTTGATTTATCCATTCCATATTCTTTATTATATTATCAAATAGTTTGTACTATTTTATTTATACAGACCACAATGTATTAGTTATTTATTTATTGTTCAAATATTCTTATGGTTTATTATAAGGTGATATAAATATGATGCTTCATGAAACATTCATGCGAATTTTATGATTTTAGTCAACTTTTTTATATACTCAGTTTAATTCAATTAATAATTGTGTTATAGTCAACAAAAGGATAGAATAAAAGTATGTAATTTTTATACATTTCAATACATATTCATTTGATTTTTATATTATTTTTCTTTTACTATATGAACTAATAAGTTTTAATATACATGATTACACCTTAAATCACATTAAATTATAATTCCACATTTTATAATAATTTTAAAAGGTTTAATGATAATTAGTAATAATAATAAAACCTAAATTTAGTATATGTTGATTTGTATTTAATAATGAAGGTGAATTGACTAATGAATTTTTATATGAAAGTATTTAATAATTAATGTTTGTATAAAATATTGATTTTTTATGTAGTATTAAGGGTCACATGTCTTAATTCTCTAAATATAAAATCCAAACGGTATTGAGAATGAGCATGCTTTAATAATTTCAAAAGTATATGTAATTATGGGACTGTTATGTTCCATTAATAAAATATGATATCAAACAACAGATTAGATGATTTAGAGTATATGATAATGTTTAATGAATTTATTTTAAAATAACTATAACATGTCATGGGTCAATACTTTAGTGAGGGACCAAAAGTTATAAATCATTGAAAACTAATGATATTTGTATGTTGAGTTTATTTATGTTATGTGGGAAAAATATTAAAATATTATTAGGTGTATATATTTTCATGGTTGAGAGGTTTTTTGGGTATTTAATTCTATAAGAAATAGTTTTGAGAATTTTGGAGCATTAGTAATTTTTTAGTGATAAGGGTATGATGAATAAGAGGATAAAACTCATGGAAAAAAAGGTTGAGTTGAAATTGTCATAAGTTGAAATGATAGTGATAAATGTTCAATAAAATTGTATAATAGTTTGAATTTAATATGTTATGGGTTGTGGTATAATATATTTATTTTTTATTATAGTGATTTTATTTGATTTTATTGGATTCTATCTTCAATAACACTAACCATTTTAGTTCTTCATAAATGGGTGAAATTAGAGAAATAAATAATCATAAAATCCTTCATACAACGATGACCTCTGTCCTAAAACAGATTTAATGACCCATTAAAGGTTGAAAAATGTACCAAATTTAATGAAAACATTGGAATATCATCAATAAAATGTGAAATATCAATCTTTCAAATTCATAATTTCGAATGTAAATGGAATATGTTGTGAAAACTGAAAAAACAAAAAATCAAAGGATGAAATTAAGTTAGTGGAACAAAAATAATTCAATCACATATTTTTTATTTATGTATCTTACTAAACAGAATAATAATTATTTTAACTGATGAAAACAGAGGGTATATTTTTCATGGAAAACATAATAATCACCACAAAATGTTAATGGCATTCCTTTGGAAACACATTCAAAAGTTTGTTCTTTATTATAATAACACATATGTATTTTTAAAAATTTAATATTAATGAAAATATAAACATACACCTATTGTGAGTGAAATGAGGAGTGTCCATGAAAAAATCAATAAATTTAATTTAATAATATATATATATATATATATTAATTTTTATCCTTTTGTTTTTTTGAAAAAAATTAGAATTTCAAGGAACGAATTCTTGTAAATGAGATAATGTGAAAACAGAGGTATTTTTATAAACAAATTTATTTTTTGGATTGGGTTATGAATTTTAATATATTAAATAAATTTATTTTATGTTTATTTATAACTAAAATTGATGATATATGAATAATTAGAGACTAATTATTCATAAAAAAATATTATATTCACATTTTTCTGTAACATTTTAGGTTCTTGAATAGGGAAACATTCATGGTAAAATTGAACTTTTCAGTTTGGTGGGAAATGTATCATTTAAATTGAGATTAATAGAATAATTTCAATAATGAAAATGTTTTATGTATTTCATTAAATGGGTTTAAGGTATGATAATTTTCTCAAATTTCTGGTATAGTTCTCGGTGAATTGGGATTCAAGAACTAATTTTCAAGAGACATAACACTAGGAACATGGTTGGAGAATGATTATTGTTAACCATACATCCCAATCCATGAGGCCCATTTGAAAATGATCATGGTTAGAAAAATGCATGTGAGTTTGATAACATATCAAATGGGGAGGTAGAAATAAATTTTAGAGGGTCCACACGGGCTACATGTAGTTTAATAAACCATGAACCTAACTATGTGAGGTGGAGGTTTGTTTGGATAGTGGAATGACACGATTGGAGCACAGATAGCCAAATAGTGTGATTCATTGAAAAATGATAATTTAAAAAAATTACCCTCATTCCTTTTATCTTATTATTCCTCTTTACCATCCTCACTCGGAAGCACAAAAAATGGATTTAATCCCATTATTCTTCCACCTAGGATTTGGCCTAACTCTTTTGGCCGAGATTTGATTCAAGATCAATAGTGTCTGTTGGAAAATTTTGACAAGTCCTTAAATCTTATGGTAAATATTCCTCCTTTATCATTATTCATGGAATGATATTTATATACAACCATATTTTACCTATATACAAGGTCTTTTTTAAATATTGATTTCTCTTATTTCATTCTGGATAAGAGGCTAGTATTTGATGTGTGAGTTCTTATGAGCACAAAGTATGTGGTTCCTAGATTTATAACAATATTTACACATTACATGCAATGATAATTAAAGTATTCATTAGTGGAGTTTATTTGAAAGAAACACCTATTAATTAAAGTTTTAATTTAATTCATTTTATTGATATTATGTGATGTTGATGGGAATGATCCTTCCTTTTATTTCAGTGAGCTAGTTGCATGGATTTTAGTTGGTTGGGCATGTTATGTTGGTTTTTTAAATTAATTATTTATATTTCATAATGATAGAATTTGTTCTATGAGAATGTGTTGGTCATGGACCAATAAACATGGGGTGATGTGATCACTAGTATTGAGATAAAAAGGGTCATTTGGCTGAGGGAATGGACTGAGATAAGTGGGATGGGGTTGGAAATTAGAATTGATGCAATGTTATCATTTTGTTGAGAAAAATAGTGATGAAAATATCATGGATGAGTGAAGGGTTTTACATATGGGAATGAGGTTACCAGTTTTTGTATTTTATGAAATCATGTTGATTTAATGTCACCATGATTTTGAAAATAACACTATTGGAGTCATGTACACACAGTTAAAGACTCATTTTCGGTGGTATTGACCACTAATTGTGGAAGGAGGCCTCATTATATTTAGCATCTTAGGGGATGGTGTTTTTTATTAGTTTTGGAGGATTCACTCACTTTATAATTCCTTATTAGTGGTTAATGAGACCATCATATGGTTATTGAGGCTCGTCATATATGTTTTGGGATGATGGTACATGATTATTGAAGGATAAATCACACAATTCATTAATATTTGAAGATATCGAGCAGGTGGAAGATCATTATTTCTCGAAGGATAGTTATTACCATGACGTAGGATGTCAGGTTATTGAATAAGTGATGCTTGTGAAGGTGGATGTTTGATCGACCTGTAACATTATTGTTGGGTATGTCATTCAAAAAATGGTTAATTTTAATGGTATATATTTATATATATGATATGATGGTTGAAATTAGGATCTAGGTTTCATGTATTTGGATGAAATACCATGTTTCTTTCATTAGGAACAACTATGTATAAACCATCCCTTCTTCCAGCATTGGCTGAAGTAGGGAAATGGTTCATCAGGGCTATTGAGCATGAGTAAATTAGATTATTTATTTTTATTCCTTATTTTAGTTTCAATTTATTTTTAATATGAATATAGTGGTATAAATATGGATTCAAGAATAGAACATGTTATTGGTGGTCTATTGAGATCATAATCCCACCCTACATTGGCCTCATAGAACATGTATTGACTTTCTAGGAATAAGATACAACCAGAGATTAGGATAATGCTTTGTACCATAGTGATCAGGGAGCTGTATGTGCATGGGATATATGTGATATGGAAGATGATGTTTCGTTGAATTGATATGGAGTTTCTATTGTGATTTGGATTACATTCTCATATGATCACCCATGATCGATTATTATTGCCAATTTTTTGTATGAATGTATCACAAGTATACATTTACTAATAAAGTTGGATGTTGATTTTGTAGGGTCGAAATAAAAATGTAGATGCTCAATATACATGTGCATGGAAATTATATACATTAAAAATTCATTTGGATCCTTTAATGATGGTTAATACTTTATATTTTTTAACAATGTTAAACAAGGTAAATTCACAATACCTCATAGTTCAACAAACTTTCTAGATTAAAAAATATGGTTTTGGAAATGAAACATAAAAAATCTTTACAAGAAAAAATATTATACCTTAATGCATACGAAATCTTATTAATATGAGTATACAAGTATACGAAAGTATAAGATAGATATACATTCCTTAATAATGATAATGCATCGGGAAAGAAACATGAAACTATATAAGTAAAAAAATGAAACATTTTAACCCAAAAAAGTAGGGTATACAAAAACCATGTATAAAGTTCCATGATTTATACTTTTTAAAAATTTTGTCCTACTAACAGTAGGGTAAGCCATCGATAAAAATTTCGGAGTCTATCTAGTTATCCCTACAAGCCCTCAAACATCATGTTAGTCGACACATCTGTCTTCCTTATCAAGAATGTCTATGAAAGTTAAGGTAGTCGACACCCATGTCTTCATATCCACAGAATCCCTCTATTAGAGAAAAAAAAGAGTCACACAAAGAAATATGAACAAGATGTTCACTGCACACAAAGCATGTGAGTCTCTCTATCTATAAATCACATCAACATCATGTCATCTATAGAGTTATAGAACAATCATCAATGTTATGAGCTCATGATTCTGAGCTCATATTTATAGGAACATTTCCATCAGTCATCTCCCTCCTCCTACAATCATAGTTTTCCTTGAATTTTAGAGGGACCTATACAGGTGTCACTCAAAAAATGGTGGGTTAGAAACAGAATGAAAAACATCATTTTATTACTATAAAAATGATAATTAAAATGTGTTTCCACAACCAAATTTATTATTCAGAGTCTAAGTAAAAATAATGTTCATAATCTAAGTGTAACGAAGACGGAGTCTATATTACATGGATATTCAGATTCTGTTTTCAAGGAATTTAGAACCTGATTTCAATGGAATTGTGAGTCTGAATTATAAAGAATTCAGAGTCTGATTTCTACGGTTATTAGAAACCCAAAGCTAAGGAATTTTTAATGAGAATTCTAAAGTATTATGATCCTGAATTCTATGGAATTTAGAGTCTAAATTATAAGGAATTCGGAGTTAGAATTCTAAGGAATTCGAAGACAGGATTTTAAGGAATTCAGAACCTGGATTCTATGGAATTTGGAGTGTGAATTCTAAGGAATTATAGACCTAAATTATATGGAATTCCGAAACGAAATTCTAATGAATTCAGAGTCTAAATTATAAAGAATCTAGAACCTGAATTTTAGATAATTCAGAGTCTTAATTTCTGAGAATTCGGAGTCTGAATCTCAACGAATCCAGATTCTGAATATTAGGCAATTAGGAATCTTCATTCGGATCCTATAAATAGAATACTCTATATCTAATTATTTATAGAATTCTGAGGATTTAAATATGAAAGTAAATTTTACACATAGTAATACGAATTGTTCTATTTAGAGAGACTAAAACATGAACCCTGAAAACATGGTAATGATCAATTTTCCATTTGGAAGGAAAATTTTTCTTATTATAGAAATTAAAATTTTCCTTCAGATAGAGTGTTTGTGATTTTCAATACCTAATGGAATGGATGAGTCACAAAGAAAACATATTTACTTATCAATCTTTCCCTTTTTGTAAAGCACAAACATCCTTACTATAAAAAATATAAGGACTATAAAATTATATAAACTTAAAAAAAAACTAATCTCCCTTTACATATGGATCAAAGTGAATACAAATAACTCCCCCATTTTCTTTGTAAACCCTATGGATCATATTCTTGATTTCTTGAATGAGATTTTTAATTTTATTGCATACAAAAATGTTTGTGAAAAAAAACTCCCCCTTGGATGAACTCTCCCTTCCTTAGGGAAATTTATTCTTTAACTAGTATTCTTTTCGACCTTCCTTTCTTCCCCTTTATGATTTTCAAAAAATAATAAAATTAATGTAAAAGAAATTTGGTACCTGAATGATTAGTACTAGACAACCAAAAATATAAAGTGCAACAATAATTTCATTAAGATTAAAAGAATTTGTACAATCCAGGAAATACAACAAAATTATCGGATTTGGAAAATATTATCAATACAACTAATTTATCATCAAATACATCATAATGGTTTCTATCTTCTTGAGCTCTTTGTGATCTTATTATATATGATTGATATACTGATGTTGATATTTAGGTTTCTTTTTTGAGGATTTTAACTTTTCTTCCTGACCTTTCAAAATTTCTGACTGGGATTTCATGATTTTTTTCTTCTTAGCAAGCTTCTGTTCTATCTCAATTATACGATCCCTTTCCCTTTACTAATTCAGGGCCCCAGAATTTAGTATACCATTCAGATGCTTAATTTCGTTCTTTTGAGAATTCTTTTCAAGACTTAACTTTTCCTCATAACTATTAGTGACATCATTGATCATCAAATCATTGGTGGAAAAATCGTTCATGAGAATATCTTGAAATTAAAAAAATACTATCATCTATTCTATTGTCTTCTTTGACTATCATGACATATTCTTGTAGGATCATTTATGATCCTCATAGCTAATGAGAAATGATTTGAAATCTTCCCCAAGACTAACACATTTACCCATCACCTATGAAATAGAATCCAATTTTTTATTTAACCTTTGCTGAAGCATTTGTCATATCGAGTCAATACGTGGAAATAAGGGAATAGTTTCAACAAGATTTTTCATAGAATGTACAACAAAGTCATGTCCATGTGAAGATGATTCTAAATCTGAGACTTTGGTTGGTGAAAATTCTTTTTATATTTCTATATCCTTTGTATTTGATGAAGCAACAGCTTCATTCTTCTTTACCACAATTTTTCTTGGTGTATCTACAACCACTAATATTCCATTACGATACATTGGGATGATTTCTTCTTGATTAAGAGATTCATGTTCATTATCAGATAGCTGAACTATTTTATCTTCATCAACTTCTTTCTACTCAGTTACTACCTGAACATCCTCTAACTATATGCATTCATGATTGCTACTTTCCTCTTCAGAAATATTATTCACTTCATCCTCACCCTTCTCATATTTTCCTTTGGTATCAAGTGTTTCCGACTTGGATTTAGAAGTTCCGATTAATAATTTTTCATAAGTAAATTCCTTATCAATTAAATCATATACTTACATTTTCATGTACTTAGTATCACCACTACCTTCTTCTTCTTCTTCTTACACTTGTTATTGTTGTACTATTTCTTCTTCTTGATGTTGTTCTGAAATGACTAAATTCTTTCCTGGATTCTCTGGTAATGGTTCTACAAAAATGTATTCTTGTACCAGAATTTTTTTAGAGGATTTTTCAGTATCCTTGATAAGAGATTGAATGACTTCAACTTCAGATGATTTCTTCCTTTAATTGGATTCATTTTATTACTTTTCAAGATTATCAGCAACCTTTTCCTTCAATGCTTTTTCCTCAATAGGGTCCAGGCTAATCTTAGGCTCCCATTCCTTCTAGTTTATATTATCCTCTCTCCATTTATCCCCAACTTCATCTGGATCGGATTTTTTATTCTTTGGTATCGGAGGTGCAGACTCGGTCTCCTTAGCCACTTTGGTTTTCCATTCTCTTCTGATTCCTTCACATTCCTCTAATTTCCACCATTTTTGGATGTCTCAACCACATCTTATTTCATTGATATGGATTCTACCTAATATTTAGGAAAATAATAGAATTATAATGATTCATTAGAAAAACCAACATTCATCCAACTCAAAGTATCATCAATCAACAACATGACATTTCAATTCCTCGACATAGAACATAAAATAATTTTGAAGGATTATAAAAAATGAAAAATAATCATTGACAAAATAGATGGATACCTGATAATATGTGATTTAAAATTTCCATTTTTAATATTCTCAATCATAACCAGAATGTACTTAACAAAATTTTTCATTATGAAATTCACTAAGAAATCATGAATGTAGATGTCATTCTTTTTCAGGGTATCAATGTCACCTTTTCCCGGAATTATAAAACATTGGTCACATAGTTCATGAATCTATATGTTCATTGACAGATTAAAAATAGTTGGAGTCTTTACTATTAAAATGCAAAGGAAATCTATGGCCTTCTTCTTATCAAAACATCGTTGAATATTAGGTATCTTGTGAGTACAGAACTCAGCTTCTCCAACATAAGAAATTCCAATCAAACATGTAGCCTTGGTGTAAGGAAGAGAATATATCATTCCATAACACTTGAAATGGAACTTTTCTCTGTCATTTTCTTTAAAAAATGTTAAAGTCCCATAAAACTCAACTACCATCTCCAGATACACTGAAACTTGTGCTTTTGGTTTCGAAATAAAAACACTCTCCAAGCCATTGAGATTGATATTCTTAGATACGATAGAGTTATATTTGGAATAAAACATTAGATCATCTAACCTTTAATGGTAGATCTTCCACTCAGATACTTCCTTAACTGTTGACATTTATTTCTCAGAATAGGCTCTAGCAGACATTCAAAAGTATGGAAGAACTGAGAAATTAGGAATGGGCATAAGTAGGAAGGTCATAGCTTCAACACGCAGGAGCTTGTGGTTCGATGTGGGACAACCATCGGGGGATCCTTAATATAGTCAATTGAAGAGACCATTCATCTTCATTGATTGATCCAATAGATGAAAACTGCATTATATATTCTGAATGTTGAGATGATAGCTGAATAAAGATTTTGACAGATTCTGATCTTTTGAGGTTTTTAAGAATAACATTCGGATTTACAGAAAAGTGAAACCGAAATATTTAAAACATCATGAAATTACTAGCAAGTAAAAAAATATTACAAAATTTATGAATGGAAACATACCATTTAGATTTCTAAGGGGATTATTTGAAATGATGGAAAATTCTTCCTGAAAGCATTAGATTCCAAAAGTTTTTATTAAGAAAAAAAAATTAGACTTCGAAAAATTTAATAATGAAAATTTTTTATATGAAAAATTTTAACTAACATGAAAATGTACTCCCTCTACGAATAATAGTTTGTCATTGTAAAGAGATAGGTTTCAAAAAAAGTTAATAAGGAATATTACCTTATGGTTGTCATTCTTAACTTCTGTTTAATGTATTCAAATCTATCGGATAGTAATGATTTTGTGAAAATATCAGCATATTGATCTTATGTTCCGATAAATTGAAAAATGATACCTCCTTTTTGTGTGTGATCCCTACAAAAGTGATGTCTAATATCTATGTCTTTTGTATGAGAGTTTTGTGCAAGGATTTCTCTTAAGGAAATGAAACTATTTTTATCACAAAAAATGTGTGTTTTGGTAAAAATACTTGCATAGTCCATGAGTCTGTGTTCCATCCACAATACTTGAGCACATCAACTTCCAACTGCTACATATTCAACATTAGCAGTGGAAAGTGCTACCGAGTGTTTCTTTTTTGCATGACCAAGAAACTAATGAATCTCCTAAGAAATGAAATGTACTGGATGTACTTTTTCAATCCATTATACATCTACCAAAGTCTGTATCCGATGAATATTTCAAAACAAAATAATTTCTGAGAAGTATAAAACAGTCATAGATCTGTGGTTCCCTTTATGTAGTGAAAAATCCATTGCACTGCCTTTAAATGAGATTCCTTAGGATTGGATTGATATATTTCACATTAGCATGCCGAACACATTATGTCGGGACAAATAGCTTTTTAGTAATGTAGAAATCATTTCAGACCTTTAAAATATGTTTGATCTATTAGTTTCCCAGCTTCATCAAGATCAAGTGAATTTGAGGTACCAATGGGAGTACTTATACTCATACTGTTTTCATATCCATAATTTTTAAGAAGATCTTTAAAATAATTATATTGGGATGTATATATTCCTTCTAGTTTTTGAGAAATTTGTAAACCGTGGAAAATGTTAACTCACCCATCATACTCATTTAGTACTCAGGTTTCTTTAGATCCACAATGTGTCCCGTTAAAGATTGATGATATGAACTAAATATAAAGTCATCAACATAAATTTGAACAATCAAAACATTTTTCTTATCTTTATTTATATAATGTTTTGGATCATAATTTCCCATTACGTAATTGTTATGAATAAATAATCTTGTAAGTCTATCATACTATGATCTAGTGTCTAATTTAATTCAATATAAAACTTGTAATATTTTCAAATATCCATTAAAATTATATAAAACAATTTATTAATAATATAATTGTAATGAAAAAGATATATATATCAATAAATATACATGTAATTGTAATCAAAGTACATAAATGAGTTGGGTCTAGGTCACCCACACACAAAACTCCAATGTGAAATAAATACAAATGCTAACAACTCTCATCCTAATATCTATTACATGAGAATCATACTTCTAATGAGATATAGATTTAGTCTGGTAGTCTGCAATGTTATAATCTATAGATATAACACTAACTATACCTACCCATATATGAGTTAATTTCATGATGAAATGAAAATTAAATAGTATATTCTCTATTATCTTGTGTGACATGTCCTACTTATCATGTAATAAAATAATAATACTATCATTATAAATTGCAATAGGATCTATACTAACAGGAATAATGCCAATATTTGATAAAAATATGTATATAAAAATTACCTCTATAGATACACCATAAGGATAAATATATTTATAATTTATTATAGAATATATGAATATAGGTTTATTCAATATTATTTAGCTCACCACACCCCTATATAGAAAAAACATACCTTTGACATGATTTCATATCTTAATGTTATGTATGGAAATGAGCATTACTGTATCAAACCACTATTAGTTACTCATATCATGCAAACACTATGAATAAATCCATTATATGAATTATGTAATTTTGGATAATATTCAATTATTAACCATAAAACACTTAGATATTAGAATGATATCTAAAAATTGTTCTTAAAGAAAAGGTAATATAAAACCTCATACATAACTTAACATACAAGATATATCCAACTACAAAAGTATAAGGGACCCTTATTATAGCTTTGATATACTCTTATATTTTTAGATTAAATTTATTATAGATATCCATACCATGTGACTTTGGAAACAATCTATTATTGTATTGTTCCATATTACACATTTTGAGTATCAGGTGAATATATATTTTTTGAATTATCCCAAGCAGCCTTTGACTTCTATATTCATAGACATTAATCCCTATTATTTTGGATGATTCATCTAACTATTCCTAGGATAGTAATTAATATAAAAATTTATTAACTATCTATAAGACCAACAATTTATTTTGTATAATTAATAATTCATCAATATATAATATTATTAAAATGATTAAATTTTCACTATCGTTATTATGAAAACAGATATCAATTTATTTCTTGAAGAAACCAAATTCTCTTCTTACGTCATCAAAATGAACATTATATGGTTATTATAATGAACCTGGATTTTCATATATATTCCTTACATCATTTTTGAAGAATATTTATTTAATTACATAATTACACACTTGAGAACCGAAATAGTTTAGTGACATTGGTAACATGGACACATAAACAATGGTATATAAGTTATATATTTCATCTCCAACTTTGTTATTCCTAACATATAATCCTTCTTTTACATAGATGACATTATATATATATATATTCATAATAAGGGTAAAAGAAACATAATATAGGATATGTAGAGATGCTCAATAAGTTTATGTAAGGGATTTGAAAAATAATAACATGAGGATAAATGTATTAGAACAAGAGAATAAACTTTGAAAACCATACCCTACATTTTATAGATTATAATCATCAGTCATTACATAATTATTGGAAGTTTATAGGACATGATCCAAAACATAATTATTGAATATAATCCATGACAGTATAAGGAATGTAATTTGTGACATACAGATAATCATATAATATCATTTCAATATAAATTAATGATAATTAAATAACCATTATAGTGGACGAAGTGCTTTACTAAATCGGGTTCTCTCCCAGTTCTAGTCTTGTATTACTATACCATGATCAACTCACTTTCCATCCATATATTGTTGAATTTAGTTCAGTCGTCATTCCAGTCCTTACTATATTATGAGATATAAATCATTACACATTTCAAGAGTGGGAGATATATATCCCAACCATCACATAATGAAATCATAAATATGTGTTCTATAATATCAACAAAAACTCATCAGATCATAACCCATTAAATGAAATGGGTATCATAAAAATTTAATCATATCATAACCTATTAAAAAGGGATAGCATTCATAATAAATTCATCACATCATTACCGATGAATAGATGTGGGTTTCATAAGCATTTTATCACTATATAAATCATGGACGAGAAACATGTTTCCTAAACATTATTCCATTTTGAATAAACCGTTTAGATAAATAAATTGAATGGTATTCATGGATTATATAACTTGTAAGGAATACATAATAGTAAAGAAACAACCTTAAACACTACATATTCTGGTGATTTTGGGCTAGAATTTTATTTCTTTCATTTATAATGAAAATTTTATTTTTAGAGTTTTAAGGAATTAAGAGTAAACCTTATATAGAAATCCTATATATTACATGTGGTCATTTATACATAGTATCCATTTATATAAAACAAATCTTAAAAAATAATTTTCCTATTCAAGAAAAGTATTCAAAATTTCACACTTCAACTCATCCTCATCTCTATTCCAACTAAAATAATGAAAAAAAATTCAATCGTTAGTATGATCATAAAAGATCAATAAGGGGCACAAAAAATTGGATTGAACAATATTTTATTAGTTAGAAAGAATAATTTATGACTTAAAAGAATGGATCATGCATGAACATATTAAATGATAATGTTTAAAAAATAGAATATAAAAATCATGGAAACATAGGAAATAGGAAATGACATATAACCTGACACAGACATGAGTCATGACAAACTATTAATGCTATAAAAATGGTTGATAGAGTCCCCTAAGGTATTTGGTTTACATCCTAATTATATATATGATATCTCAGGAAATTTAAACATTACCCAATAAAATGGAGTGCTATCTATGTTAACCAATTAAAAAAATGCTCACTCATTAGTGTGCCACATAAATAATCAAACATAAGGATTAATTAGTAGTATAACCCATGTAAGGAAATAGGTATTGTCATATTTCCATGAGGCAAGAATAAAGAGAATATAATAATTGTATCAAAATAGTACAACTACTGTTGAATCGAATGTAGAAATTAATATCATAAGAGATCAAACATATTAAATAATAATATTTAACAAAGTAAGTTGACATAGATGAAAGGTAGTTTAATTAAAATCGTTGAAAAATTATATAGGGAAACAATTTTTATTTCTTCGAAAATTACCTATGTTTAAAATTCTATGCAACAATAAAAGAAGAAATTTTCATTGAAATAATAATTAAAAAATATAAGGTAAGTCTTAAAGCATCATGGTGTCATTGTGGTGGGAAAATCCCCTCACAATGTATAAGTAAAAAAAATTGCTTCTATATTTCAGTTGGAAATGTTTCAATGAACCTTGAATAGAAAATATAAAACTATAATTTTGTAAAAAAAATTAAAATAGAAAAATGAGTTATAATGTCTTTAACAAAAATATTATAATTATAAAAAACATTTTAATAATTTATAATACATGAAAATGAAATAAAAATTGAGTTTTATGAGAAATATTAAAATAATAATTTTTTTGAAAGAACATTCCTTATAAATTTAAGTAAGAATTAATCAAATCAAAAGAATATGTGTATCCATTGTAAATCCATTAAAAAAATGAAAATATGACTTAATATATTAAAAAGTTATTTTTCATATATTCTTAGTATGAGAAAATCAAATAAGTAATTGTTTATCCCAATGAATGGAAATTGGTTTAATAATTCTCTTACCACATTGTAATCAATCAAATCTTATGGCCCATAAAAGAAAAAATAATAAATTGAAACATTTCATACTATTAATATGATAATATTATTTATATAATATGGAAAATTTCATTATAATTACACCACACTTATGAAATTTTGGTGAAAAAGGAATATATCACACAAAAGTAAAAACTGAGATGAGAAACCATTACAAAGTTCGTATGATTCAGAAAATAATTAATAAATGGGGTGATTTTGTTAAAAAAATATTATTTCCATACTAATATAAGTAGTAATAAAAAATAAAGATATAAACATTGAATACAAAACAAAATCATTGAATAATATAATCATTGATTTAGATGTAAAACCTAATGAATGGAAATTGAGTTTTGAAATCCCCTACCTCATGCTTCCCTTTTGTTTTCCATACATTAACCTCCTGAATAATTGTTTATTGAAATTTATTATATATTTTTACAAATAAATTCTTGTTTATAATACCTAATTAACTGATTTTATATTAAAAAATATCTGATTCATTAATAATGTTTCATTATTTTCATGGGTTTAGGTTTTTATGTTTCATGGTTTCATGATCGGTTTATATGATTATAATTAATGATGTTATTCTAAAATCTGATTAATACTCTTGATGATTAACTTATTTATAAAACTATAAGATATATCTGAATTACTAATATAATAAATGAATACATTTAAAAACATATAAATTCTTAAATTTAGATACATAATATATATATATACCATTTAATACATGGAAAACAGTTTAGTTATAATCAAAAAAACATTTTATTTGAAAAATCACTATAAATTTTTATATTGAATATAAATCCATGAAATTTAATCTTAAATATTTATAATATCTGAAATTTATTTTTCATTATCACTAAATGGGTTGTTATATTATTCTCTCTTAATGAAATTATATCTTCAAAATTTTATTCGTCATTAAATTGGTGGAAATATTTTTCACACATGGAATTTTTAGATTCCCATATTTGTTCTTTAATCATATGGTTCTACCATAAAACATTATCCAATACTGTTACATTATTCAACTACATATTGTCTATAAAATCATTAATCATAATAAAATATTCTTTATAAAAATATACTTTTTTAATTGAACAACTTCTGGGGATAAACAGTAGATGCACAAGGTATATATTTTCTCAAACATGAGACATAAAACTCTTTAAAAATTGAAAAAAAATATAGAGGGATGGATTATTAGTAAGAAACCAATATCAAATTCTCTAGATTTTCTTATGGGCCAATAAATTTATGACATAAGTTTCCTTTTGTAGAATAATTTATAACAACTTTTTATATAGATATTTTACAAATCAAATGATTTCCTAACTCAAAAAAAATAATTTAACTCTGGTTATCTACATAAATATTTTTCATACTCCAAGATTCGAAAAATGGAATTGAATCATATTTTCATTTTATAAAATCTCTTCTACCAATTCAGGTCTCATCAAATTTCTCTCCTTATCTACATCCCAATATGTTAGAGTCATAGACCTATTTCATTATAATTCATAATTTATTTATCTGTATATGGGAATGAATACTATTATTATAATAAAATTAAACTAATGATAGTAGATAAACCAATTTCATTGAAAATACAATAAACACTAAATTATAATCTCTCAAGTTTTAATTTTCTACTATGAATATCAATTAGATTATTGATGGAATGTTGTACTGAAATTTTACTCAGTACCTATTGAATTCAGAAGTATTTTATAGAAACTATATTTAAATATAAGATCCTTATTAGATACAATAAAGATGGAAAATCCATATCTATACTTTATCATTTGTATGGATTCTATACTGTTAATATAAAGACATAATATCATGAATAGGAATAAAATGGGGACTTGTTAAAAAATAAATAATAAAACAAATTACATTTTTATCTCAATTCTTTTTGGTAAAACCACCATAAAATCCTTGTATATATTATCCCAATTATATTTGATAACTAAAAATATCTATATATTCCCATTAAATTGTTTTCATTGAACATTATCATAGGGATAAATCAAACATTTTGTTGTAAAATCTGCAATATATTTCTACATTCTTTCCATACAATAAAATTCCCAAAGATCAATATTATTCATTGTACTAATATAATAATTTGATAATAAAGATCTCTGAGATTCACCCATTAATTTATTCATCAACTAATAATGAATTGGTAAAACAATCCACTTTACAAAACTTATAACACTTTTATTTTCGAATGAATAATAAAAAATGAACATTGATTTTATTTCATATGGACAATGAACTTTTTTATAATACTTTTTAATTATTATAGACAAATATGGTTGTACTGATACATGTAACAAAAAGGAAAAGGTTTCAAACTACAGAAAATTTTAATCACAGATTAATTAAATCAGCATCTAATTATTATGTTTCGAATGTAATCATGATGATGCATTATCCTTTTAAATCTAAGAATCCGATAAAATAATATCTTTACAAAATTAGTAGTGACTAATGTAATATTATCCCATTATTAGATAATTTTTTAATTTTACTCATTTTAAACTATTTTTGTTGAATAAATACATTAATTATTTATGATATTTATAAATTTCACATTTATCTCCATAAAAAATATACTTAAAAATTATTAATTAAAAAACACTATAAATTTTTCATGTCCATTCATTGGAAAATATTAGTCATCTAATTTTAATTGAGATGATTTATATAAAATTGCCTGATCTTTTTGTACCAAAACACACAAAAGGCCTTATAATTAGGTATCCATATATTGGAAAAATACACATTTTTATATGGAATAGATTTTACTATAGATTTTACTAATATTATTTTAGAATTTTGATAACATTCATCTCATTATTTAATCTTTAAAGAAGCAAAATTCCTTTTAAATTAACCTGGTTAGTGGGCTATAAATTTGAGAAATGTTTTCAACAAAACATCAATAGTAACGTGATAACACAAAAAACTATGAAAAAATTATTACCAAAGAAAGAAATATTACATAACCTGAATTCACATTTACTATATTTGAAAAATAAACTTATTTGAATAATGACTTTTTTTACAAATCCTTATATTTTAATCATATTTCAAATATATATAACAATATAGTAGAATATCATCAATAAATATAACCATAAATTTATCCCAAAACTTAAAGTCAACTTTATCCATAATACCCTTCATTATATATGTTTAATATTTAATCTTTGATGGAATAACCGCAAAATAACAATGGCCAATCCTAGTATGAATAAATATTCATAGAATGTATTCCCTTTTATCATTTATCAAAATATATCCTAACCAAAGGTTAATCATCGAAATTTTTTCACACATAGCTAATCAAATAACTCATCGCAATGACTCAATATGTTCGGTTTATTAAAATAAATGTAATGGAGTGGTCTATAATCGATGAAAATCCCTATAAAACCATATTTATTTTGTAAAAAATAAGAGCACCACAAGGTTATTATCTATGGAGGATGAAACCATTATAAAGTAATTATTTTAAAATATTTTTTTAATTCTTATAGATCCTTTGGAGTTATTAGATAATATATTTTTATAATCTTCTTAGAATTGGGTCTAAATTTGATAATAAATTCAACATGTTAATTAGTATAAATACTAGAGAAATCATTTTAAAATACAAAAGATGATTTATTTACCACATATATATTACTGAGATTAATAATTCTCTTTTTAATGACATATACAAGAAATATTTCACCCCCATATTTAATCAATTAATTTGTTTAATGAAATATAAATACAAGTATAAACATATTATTGTATTAAAATTTAATTTCACTATAAAAATTGAATATGGATAATATATCACTGATATATATATTATAATGATAATTAAAAATATAATCCATACACAAAATTTAATTAAACTCAAATAAGGGTAAACCAATAATTTTGTTTCGTAATGAATATTCCAAATATAATAGTATTAAATTTCCTATAAATACATTTTTAATTAATACATCTACCACGAGTTTTTTCAAAAAAGGAATTTCTTCATTTCTTATGGGGATATATCCATTTTACTAAAAAAATTACAAAAAATTAAAGATGTCATAGAACTAAAATAAAAAAATTCATTGTTATACATTTAGTAAATATATAATATACCTATTACTACATCAAATGACTTCCAAAAATTAATATATATACTATTAAATTTATAGGAAACCTGAATCATAATATAGTCTTTGTGATTTATATATTTGGTGATTTACATTAGATTAATATCATCATAATTACCCATATCACTATAATAAAAATAATTCACCATCAAATTTACATCCTTGGTTATACCATTTCAGTATATTATCTATTAAAATTCAGGAGATAAATTTACCAACATAGCACATTGGTATCAACATCTATATCTGAAAATACATTCACGAAAATAATTTGTACCATACTTATTACAAGTGGGTAATTTTTTTTATTACCTTAAATTTTTTGATTAATGGGTCCAAAATTTATTTCCACATAGACCTATTCATATATTTAATGATATAAAAAATAATGAAATCCATATTGAACATCTTATAACATCGAATAATATAATCATAACATCAAAAATAATGATAAACCAAAGAACATTTCATGCTCATTTTCAGTTATTAATAAAATATATCAATTTTAAAATCATGGTATAAAATAAAATGTTGTGCACACATAAAACTTTTTGTAAAATTTTGTTCATTATAGAAAACTATAATCTCTTACTTTGGATTCAATTACAAGAATTTATATTCCATTTTGAGTTGAAAACATTAACAATTTACTTCACTAGGAAAATATCCTTAAAATTTTCCCACAACATAGAATCAATCTAATCATTGTCCTTGAAAATTAATAAATAATGACCACTATCAATAAAAAACTCCTGGAAAATGAAAAATATAATGTGTTACTTTTTATGTTCATACCAACCGAAATGTCGAATATTTTCTCCAAAGGATTGATCTAGTATTCATCTACCACTAGGGTTAATGATACACCAAATGTCAACTTGTTTTATTTTATCGATTATTCCAACATAGCTAATATGATCTATTATAAATTTGATGTCTCTCAGGCACTAGGACAACAATATGTAGCATTTGTTAATATGTTAATATGTCCTCAAACTACTCTATTAAAATTTCAACTATAATTGTCTAATAAATTGGAATTATATTATCCTCTTTTTTCTTTCCTAAATCATTCGATATATTTCATATATGAAAAACCATATCTAAACTGACATAGATTAGGTGAATAAACATGGATAATTTTTAAAGCTATCTTAATATAATATAATCTATCGACTATTATCCCTTAAATATCTTTTATTACCACCATCCTAACCTTTAATGTAATCTATACATTTTCATTAATAATAATTATGAATAATCCTAATATTAAGAATGAAATATTGTAAGATTAATATAAATATTTTCAGCTTATTACAATTCTCTTGTCATTTATGTTTATATTATTAATAAATATGAAAACCATTATGTAAAAAATTAAATATATATATACAGTGCACCATGTCTTCCAAAAATTATGTTACATTGTTTACTCTCATATTTTATTCAGTACACATATTAAATTATTCATGAAATCAAACTATTTACATTTCTAAAATTTCTATACACTTTTAGACCAGGTGATAAACATTTTAAAATGTAGGATGATAAAAACAAATCTAAATATGGGATATTCTAAAATAAATAATGTTTTTATTGGATTTTATGTTAATGAAAACTTATAGAACAAATTACCAATTTACATAATAATATTTGAGCTCAAAGATATATGTACTTACACATAAAAATAAAATTTATTGCTTCAATATTTTTATAAAACATATAATAATTAAAATAAATTTAAAGTGATAATTATTTGAGATTTATGAAAAATAAACAATATTTTCATTAAAATGAATCTTTTTTTATAATATTGATTAAAAATATTTTTTAAAATTATATAATATTATATCCATATAAAATTATATTATTTGCCTAAATATCCATTTTCCATAACATAAAAATATGTAGTTTCCTTGGTACATTTTCTATATAAAAATAGTATATTAAGTATTATATTAACCTTTAAAAATAAAATAATAAAATTGTAAATTCAAACATATATTGCAGAGAGATAAAAACCATACCTAATACATTATAAGGATATATCACACCCAAACATCATTACAAAAAAAACAATGAACAATAAGAAGATAAATAAAATAAAATATCTCATTTACATAATAATAGTTATAATAATTGGTATTTTATCAAAAAATAGAACAAAATTTTGTTATCTAAAAAAAATTAGATGAAATATCTGTTTCTGTTAATTAATTAAAAAATAAAAAATTCTTAGAACAATAGGAATAAGTTATTATTTTTAACACCATATTATTTTTTTCAAGATAGTGTTAAAAATTAATCGCTATGATTATGAGAAATGGTTATCATGTTGTAACCATTAAATTTTTTTTACACATTGTTAATGAATGTATAAATTTTCCATATGAAAAGGAGAAAAATATTAAATTTTTCACCATTGTAAAGAATGTAGAAAATTAACATTATGAAATTAATTAAGTGTAAATAATATCATATTTGTTTCATTTTTTTGAATTTTAATATAGAGAAAAATGTTTCTAAATAAAAACATCAGAACATGGGTAATAATAAAAAATCATTAATATTGAGTCCATACATGCCACATACCTCATCGAACAATATAAATAATAAAATTATATCATTTTTTTTAAATTAAAAAGAACCTTTGTAATCATATTTAAATTATAATTCTTCTTTTTATTTTATTGTATTCTATTTTTTATACAGTTTTTAAATTGTTTACATTTATGTTGGATATTTTGAGGTCAATTAATTTGTAATCTAGAAAAATACATTAGTGTATTGAATTTGATCAATGGGGTAATGGTTCACTTCAGAAAATAATATTAAAATTATTAAAATTAATATGTTTATATTTTCAATATACTTTTATAAATATACATATAAGGTATCCTCGTGAAATGAAATACATTTTTTCATTACGGTGGTTATTCACACGTACACATTAATGACATTTCAATTATCCAATGTATGTGAGGGAAGTAATGTAAAAGATATTATGTCATTAAATAATAATAATTATGTCATAAATATCATATATTATAATTAAATATATTCATGTAACTATGTGGGTGCTATGGTAATGAGAAATGAAATACAATGCTTGATGGAGGTGGTTTTCCTCACACAAACAAAATCATTGTTTACATTTTCCATTATATGGAAATAAGGTTGTTTTTCTTTCTTATGTAAACATAATATTATTTTAGAAAATTAGAGATGTTAATTTAATTATATATTAATATTATAATAATTTTAAGAAGGTATAAGAAAAAATAATCTGGAATGAATATGGTTAAGAAATAAAACATCTCCCAAGATATCCTTCACTTGTTTATACCCTAAATATTCTTGTATTGGTATGTTAGTTAAACATGGGACTATAATAAATTGTGAAAAAATATGGGGAATTGTTTTTGAAGATATTTGTTATAATATTGTTCTCAATCTGTTTGGAGAAGTAATGGGGGGAGGCCCTCTCTAATATGTAAAAAGGGGCGAACCCATGTAAATATTAATATATTTATAATATAAATAATGTAATTTTCAAGTAATGTCGTCCCAATTTTGTCTGACATAAAATATAGTATTATGTATGTTCCAAATACTCTATATAAATCAATTTAATAAATGTTTTAGATACATATTAAGCCTAATATCTTTGTTTAACCCACTCATTAACTCATTTATAATTTACTATGGTGGGGGAATTTTTTTGGGTATCTATTTGTTATAAATGACTTTTAAATTGAACTCATTACCAAATTATAACGCATTGATAAAAAAATATTCAATATATTTTTAATTAATCTATTTTCGTTGTTCAAAAAAGTAATTTTTTTATTTATGTCTGTGTAAAACAATGAAACATAGTTTTTTAAGAAAAAATATTTATTTATCATAAAAACTATTTCCCACAAAAAATGATGAATTGAATAGATCCTTGATAAATTTATTGACTTTTGATAAAAAATTTGTCTTATTAGGATATCTAAACCAATTCAAAAATAAAATTTTCCTTATGAATTCTATCCAAAGGAAATATTTTAGTATTTTGGAAAACAATATTTTCACTATTTATCTATAGAAATTAATAATGTAAAATAACAAAAATCAGACTATGATAATTTAGACGTATTGATAACAAAAATAAATTTCATTTTATAAAACTAAAATTCTAAAATTTGTATATTTTACGATGAAATCAACCCATATAATACATGGAATATAATTTAGTTTGAACAAAACTATTTATTTTTCGATTGAAAATTTACATAGAATAGTTTATGTGTTAATGATTCTATAAAATATAATCATGAATATTAATAATAAATTAAAATTATTTATTATTAACATTAACAAGGTATTCACATCAATTCTAGTTTAGTAAATTTCTTTAATCCAATATTAAATGATTGAAATTTCTACTCATGCTTTCTTATAGGATGTTTTCTTCAAGAGAAGTCCTTTTTAATAAAAATCACAGCATTATAAAAGTAAAATTTATAAAATAATTATAATAATATTTCGCTATAATTTAATTTTCGTATGCATCCGCTTGTTATCATATACTTCCACATTAAATTCATTATAATTACATCTTTATTTATCTCTATGATTTTATATCCATTTCTTTCATTCAAAATTCTTTGAAACACATAATATCATTAAAAACGTGATATGATGGTTGCATCAAAATGCAGTTTTGGTTCAATGATTTCTTGAAAATGAAAATAATTTTCACTCACTAGTAGGAAATCCATACATGGTTAAAAAAAATATTGTGGTTCATAATACATAATGATATCTCATTTTTATTCTTAGATATTCACCACTAAATACATTAGCATGAATTATTGACTAATAAGAAAGGAATCATGATATATATTCATTGAAAATTGATCTAGTCTCATATGAATTTTCTTCTCTAATAAATTCGACTACTTAATGTTTCTCATTTTTAAAATCAATTATCCTGAACTTATATCATATTGATTCATATTATTATCCGGAAACATGGTTAATATTTTGTATATTATAGGGAAGCATTTTCTTTAATTGCAATACCATATGTTGGATATAAAATATATTCCACTTCCATTGAAATATTTGGGTAAATCTTATGTTTCCATAGAAACTTCTTATGTTTTATCTGGAAATTTCACCTGGAAATCATATATTACATGAACTATATCATATAATTCAGATTAAAATATTACATATACAGAATTTTATTATTGTAGGAGAAATTAAATTTTAAAAATAATAACTTGCATAAAACATGTGGGATATTACATATCTTAGTGAGAAACTCTATGTACATTTCTAATTCATGATTTTGAGATATTATGCATGCTATTTCCAATTTATTGAAAAAATAGCACTTAAAAATTTATCTATTGGACTCTAAAATTATATCAAATATGCATCAACATGATCAATTTGATTCAATACATTATTTGAAATTATAAAATTATAAATACTACTAAAATAATTTCATCTTAATTTCCAATGGAATTTGAACATGTATAAACATAATTAATGTCTTAACATCATCAAAAATATATTTCCCACCATTAAAACAATAATGTTTGGATTAATTATGTTGTAATTTTATGTCAATATCCATGAGATATAAAAATATAATGTAAAAATTATTTATGATATTCATATTGATGGGTCTTTATAGTTGTATAGACGATAACCAATTTTATATTTCTTCTTATAGATTTTTTTGGCTTCCTTTTAACTCTACTCTCTCTAAAACATATTACTAACATATTTTCCAATGTTAATGTATCTATAATTACCTGTCCTATTTTTAATTCTCATAAAAATCCATGAAAATATTTAAATGAAGACATATTCTTATATCTTCTCCATTATTTACATTTCTACATTATTATAAGGATTACAACTGGGGGATACGTCAAAACACCATGCTTCAAGTTGTTCTTAAATCAAAAAATAATTTTTAAAAAAATAAATATACAATGAAATAATAAATTTCCTACTTCACTATAATATTATTCATGTTTACGTTACAATTCTTCCAAGAATCTATTCTACAAATCTGTTTATATAATTACTTTATGAAAAAAAATCTATCACAACACCAATGGGTTATCAAATTTCTAGTGGTTATGAGTCCTAATTCTATAAATATCTAATCCTAAATGACCTGGAAATGTGACTACTTTAGTAATTGTTAAAATATATGTATTTATGTTATAGTCATTTTTGAGTCATAATAATAATTTTGTATTCTTTCACAATAAAATAACTATAAAAAATAAGAAATGTTTGTCAACTATAATGGACACTAGAAACAAAATCAATGTCTATATGAATAATTATTCATGTATAGTGTTTCTGATTAATATGTATTTAAAAATTAATGAGGATAGATTAAAAACAAAAGTTGAAATTTATGGAATTATTATACAATTGGAAAATGATTTATGTCACATTATTCAAAATGATAAGAAATAGAATTGAGTTATATAAAAATATATTCAATGTTTGTTTATCATTTCAAGAAAACAAATATCAAAATTTAAATGTTTTAGATTTAGGATTTTTAAATACCATTAAACACTTGACGTAAAAGGGGGCACATAAAAATATCAGCAGTTTTATTAAGGCCATGGGTAAATAGTTTCATAATTACTCTACT
Organism: Viscum album; assembly: GCA_963277665.1. NCBI lineage: Eukaryota > Viridiplantae > Streptophyta > Magnoliopsida > Santalales > Viscaceae > Viscum > Viscum album. The sequence continues at coordinate 1,268,546,303 of OY728159.1, forward strand.
GGTGAATGTAACTATATTTTTTTACCCTATAGAAATAAATTAGTGGGGAAAATAAGTTAAAAATTTTAAATAAATAAAAAATTATACATATGAAAATAATAATTAATTTAAATAAATAACATGCCCCAAACTCAACTCCAGGGAAACCCATCATCAGTTAAAGTAACTATAGAATTTGTAAAATATTTTAGATTTGTTTTTCTGTAATGGGATGTTGCAGAATGAAATATTTCATTATTATGAATACCACTCCTATTACATGTATTATTTGATAGCACCGTAGTGGAATATTTTCCATCATTATGAAGACCTAAGACACTATTTATATAGTAGATTAATAGGTTAGTAATTAAATTTTCTTGTAACATGAATCAAGGGTTGAGGTCGGGGTAGTACATTACTATGACCATGAGGTATGTGGTATACAAGTTATATTCTATATTATTTAGGTTTATTCATGGGTGTATGGTTGTAATTTTTTTTATTATGCATTGAATTCAATTTATTGGTTAGAAAAGATAAAATTGGGTATCTAAATGATGTGTCAAACCTTTTACAAAATTCATTGGATCTTTCAATAGACAGTAAAGAATTTGTAAGGCCCCCAATGGGGTGTCCCACAACCTTGGACATATAAAATGAGTATAAAAGTAAGAAAATAAGGGTTTTATGGACCTAAGATAGATATAAATTATTAAATAAGTTAACATGGGAAAAACTGTTGTTTGGATTAAATAATAATGTTAAATAGGTTTTGATGTTAAAATCTGATATGTGATAAATGTTTAAAGGGGGGATCAAACATCATATAAAATTGTTTTAAAGTATTTTTAATGGTTTTATATATGAATCAATTGTAATATATTAATAATGTGTAATTCAGTTAATGAATTAAAAGCAACAAACCATATTATTTTAGATAAATTTTTAAGGTACACAATTGTTTATATTTAGTGATAAAAGGACCTTGATGATGACCATGGAATTGTGACTAATGGTTGGTTCACAAGTTGGAATAATTATCCTCTACACTAGGGGCCAAATTGATTCTTCAACCACCCCAATTAATTATTGTTTCAAAGGATTTTGTGATGCTATTAACTCCCATGGAATGGAAATTATGTTCAATATAATTATTATGGATTGTAAAACATGTGGTTCAAAATACTAGGTTGAATGATTGAAGTAATTATCCTGTAATGTTCACATGTGACCCCTGTGACATATGGTTGAAATGACCAAAATGGGATGAATCAGGTATAAAGGGTATGATTATCACAGGGATCTATGATAAAATATGGTTAATTTATTTATTATTATCTAATAAAAATTGATATACATTTACTAAAAATAATTTAAACACCTATATATAAATTTTTATTAATCTAGTTGTTTTTTAGAAAACATTACAGGTGGATTACTATGTTTTACTACACCTTGACTGGTCATCATTGGGTTCCAGAAAAGGCCACATGGTTATAATTGAATATAATGGGAAATTAACATTGTTAGATAGTAGATTTGGGAGTCAGAATAGAGAATAGATGATGAGGCTAGACAAGACATATGGACCAATGTTGGGTTCATTCATTATGATATTTTTTAGGATTCCTTTTTGAACATTACAATATCATGAAATGATATGTTTACTTCATAAGTTAGTTGGTAGTTTCAATATTTGGAAATGTGGTATGTGATGTTTTTGTATTCATTTTTATTTTATGTAGAAGATAATCTAGACTTAACCTTTTGTTTTAATCTAGTAAAATAGGTAAAGTCTTCACCCATTTTCTAGTAGAAGCTCACTACTAGTCAATAACCTCATCAATTTAGTAGGGGGAGCATGTGAGGTCATGTGATGAGCAAACTCATGCGAACTTCTTACTAGCCTCTAGTATATGCCATGACATCATGATATCGGTGGGTTTTAATATTTTTAACATAAAAATTATGAATGTAATAGAATATAATATGATGTTTTGGGCCTTGGAAATGAGTTCGTTCATTGCATTATCAATCCCATGTGCAAGGTAAAGAACCATGTTCCCTGTGTGGGATTGTTTTTCTAGATATTTACTATTATTTTGGGATGATATTTCTCCTTATATGATAAAATTTTAGTTTAAAGTTATTATTTATTCCATTTTTATGGTCTAGTATGGTAGAAGGATTGTATATCCATACATTAGTTTAGACACTCAAGATTTTTGTGTATAAATCATATTTGGAACTCACAAGGAATTTTAATTTTGTGCGTTATGGGAAATTATATCCATCTTTTTTCATATAAAAATTATTTCTAATAATGAAATTTTATATTTTAGAAGAAATGTAATATATTGAAAATTATAAAATGATTTCTAATGTAGATTATATAAGGTTTTTGAATGATAAAAATGATAAAGTGGTGTAAAATGGAAGGATTTAAATTGAATGACGGTTTAACCTAAGTTAACCACTGAATATGGTATTGGTACTTAGGGTAGTGATATAGACATGATTATACCCACTATAATAGTTTATCTAGACAAGGTTTTTTTGGCTAGTATTGATTAACTCATTGTGAAAACAATGAGAACTATATATATAGGTCTTAAGATGTGTGTTGGATAATGTAGAGAGATTAAACCCTGAAAATATTTATAATTTGGGTGACATGAGGACGTATATGATACTTCCCTTTCAGTATTGGAACACGAAAACCTATTGGTTATATGAAAAATAAGTGAGAGCAGTTTCTTGAGAACTTTATCAGTTTACATAGATTTGGGAGAGAAAATTAGGGAGGGATAAACCAAATATGTTTGATCCATTGAGTGTGTTTTAAAGACAACACTCTTCAACCTAGTACAAATATTTTCGAATTGAGGCAGTTGAGGTTTGTATTGGGTCGATTTAATTGATTCCAGATCCCAAAGAGACTCCTCATGAGATGAGAGTTATGATAACAAGGAATATGTTATGGGTAATAGAGAATTGAAGTGAGGTATTCTGGAACTAGATGAGATGTTGGTCGTTATGGGTGTGAAGAACTACATGCAGATGTTCCTGTTGAACATTTACATGAAGACCCTTAGGGAAATGATATTTTCTGATTTTAGGAATTTAAATCAAATAAGTATTATTGTAATGGATTATACTGTATTTTTCAAAACAATGTATCCTTTTACACATTTCTGGATATGAGATGAGTTATTTTTGTAAATAAATTTTGATGATGAAAATATAAGTGATATTGTGTTCAAGGTTATAATATTTCATTTAAAGTGGTTTGTTGAGGTATTGGGTTAAGATCACAATTACGAGGCATACTTATAAGAGTCTTCTAGTGGTGGAGAAATTGTTTTAGATTCATGATCTGGTTGTCCATCATCAGATATTTAGAATATTCATTAGGGAAACTTCCCCAAGGGAAGGTCAGATTGGGAATACATGGGAGAAGACTAGTCACACAAGACATGTCATGAAACAACCCTGTTCGACCCCGAACAGGTCACCTAAGGCAATCTATGGCAATGCTCGAAGGGTGTTATCGATCCCAATGAGCTGGAAATTGGTTTTGTGCATTAAAAAAGTAGAACAAAGAAAATATATATACAAATAATAATTAATCATACTGAATTAAAGAATGTTTTAAAAAATAATCTTGATATATATATCTCAATACCCAAAGTAATCCTCATTTACACAAAAAAATTCAATATATATAAAAAACTAAACTTCACCTATTTACTACAATATATCCATATGAACCTGATGTTAAATCTCTAATAAAATGGGAATACTATCAACCATGATGATCATGGACCATCTGAGACTTACACCAAAAGATAAAATCAAGAAGAAGATATAGTCCTAAGTATTATAACACAGTAGAAAGGACCGAACAAATCTATTCCTAATTCACTTCCTTAGAAATAACTGAAACATCATCCTCATATTTTCTATACAATATAGGATGTGATTTTTTAATTATATTTCTTATTTCAAAATAAATAATTCTCAATTTCCCTTTTTCTATTCCAATTACCATGTTCATTTCAATTAATGTGTCATTATTTTTTTCAAGGGGAATGTGACTCTTTCATTTCAAAATAGCACAAAATTGTATGAATTTTTTTTATTTTAAATCATTGGATGCCAAATAACCACATTAGAAAAAAAGACACCACTCATGAGTGCACTATATTCACCACAAAATAAGGTAAATGGAAATAAACATGGAAGAGTAGAAAAGTAAATAAATCCTACATCATAGGTAACTATGTTCCAATAGACATTGGAGAACCTATGTGAACATGAATAATCCAAAACAGACAGTTTCATGAGACGCATTTCAAGAATAATGCCTCACATGATAAAATCAAAATTCCATAAATAATAATATCCAACCTAATGTAAGATAGATCAAGTACAAATTCACATAGAAATAAACCCAATATATCCACCTAGTATGGGACACTAAATAATGCATAATCTAGCCAGTGCAGCAATCATTATCAGAAAATTCTTTCACTATTCTAGGTTCTCATGAATAATGAATAAAATGTTATGAGCCAACCAATTACTACATAGAACCCAATCACATTATCATATATCATATATAAAAATTTAATCAACAAGAATCACCCAAAATCACTCCAAGGATAAATTTATTTTCTTAACAATTCATAAGTGAGTAAATGAGTTTAATGGATTCTATAATGAGGATATCTTACCCATCACATAAACTAGGAATGAAAATTACCCATGTGATGTTTTCATGATTAACATTCCCCACTTTCATAATGGCGAAAACCAGACCTCAAGATCCTCTTACAAAACCCATCATTTTTCAATGATCCAACTCATTCATTCAATAAAAGTGAAAGCACACAACTTTATATTTCACAATAATTAATAAAAAATTCTTTTGAAGAAGTTCATCCACATTTAGAAGATAAATTTTTATTCCATATTACAAATTATATATTATCCAAAATGACATGAAATATCATTTTTAGAGAAAATTTCATGTTTATCTTAAATAATAGTTTCTTGGTAACCCTTATATGAATCTCAAATAATTTATTTCATGTAAAAAAGGTATTAAAATTTTCAAAAAATGTATTAAATATTATAAAAACTCACAAAGTCCAATGGATCATTTTATTAAACACATGATGTGCAACATTTGTCAAAATAATTGTATTTATCAATAAAACACAGTTGATGTCACTAATTTGCACACCAAAAAATATCATAAAAGATAAAATATAAATATTTCATATTCAAGGTAGGTGAGAATGACATGAAAAAATTGATTATTAAATTATAAATGAAAGTATAATTAAACCCAAACTCAATCCCAATGCGCTTCAACAATGCACTATCGAAACTCCTCCCCAAAGGTTTCATGAAAAAATACCCACTATGTAGATCCTTAATCATAATAATTACATAACATATGTCTTTGGAATCATTAAAACTAGGTCCACATGACTATGGGAGAAGCGGAAATCATGAAATAATGTAAGAAGAAAGGATATAGAGATAAGGAGACGATTTTACCTTGATAGATCTAGCACCAAACATGATGGAACCCCTAGAACACAATAAAAATAGGGTCATGGAGGCTTGTATAAAAAGGGATAATTCCCCATATGGTTTCCTGAACTAGAGGGATGTTATTTGGGTGTATTGGTGTAAAAAATATCAAGAGGGAATAAATGGTATTTCACACTGTTTTTTCGAAGCTCAGACGATTAGGTTTCACAGTTTCCCAAACCATGATCCAACTGTGATGTAGATACTACTGATGATTATATCAACCACATTACCAGACCACATGGTTTCACATACCAAAAAAATAATATATGTTAGCTTATTTCCAAATCCATCACATACTGTACGATTACCTGGGTTGTGCTACACAATTTTCCAACCCATTCCCTAATCATGTATAAGATGTTTCCAAGACTAAAAATCCAAAACTTCTCCAAGAACATTAATAAAACTTAAAAACCACATAGTTAACCATATTGAATAATTCGGTAAAACTTAACCCCCATCATGCCTGGAAATCAAGAGATAAAAGAGATCCACAAACCATGTGCATAAATTGACCCGACTATTAATGCTTTCCATGCTAGAAAAGCCACAAAATTTCATGTTGATCAATAAAATTATATGGATGTCCAACAACATGATCTAATCTCTCAAAGAAAAAACACCTCAACCAATACCCAATGAATCTCCCGCCTCTTTCCAGAAAAAGAACAAAAAACTGCAACCACTTATCGAGAATCAATATGAATTAAAGAAAAATCCATCACAACCGTAATTTTATCATAAACACTGGGAACATTAAAAAAAATACAAATATTTACCTAAATAGAAAATGAAAATTAGAAATCAAATGATTTCCAAAGAAATCCATGTCAACCTAAATAACACCAAAACCAAAATAAATCACAAAAGGGGGAGGCATGAACAGACTGACCACCATTTTAAACTCCCCATAACTGATTTCATATAGAATAAATTTAAAACATACCCATAGTGGTTCTCCATACCTTTAAGAACTAATGATATTAAAAAACTCAAAATCATCCCCTAACAGACCAAAAACCCCCACCATAAGGTGATGGGATGGATGATTCCCAATGAATGAAACATCAAAATGAAAAACAATAACAAACCCAAGGCTCATCGCACTTGGATTTCCAAAAACCCAAGACACACCCTTTTCACATGGGTTGTAAATTCAAGAAAAACTAATTTCATAATTTTCTAAAAAAAGGAAAAATCACAGACATTGAGTGAGGGATAAGTCTACCATACCCCTACGAATCTTGTGGGAATTCATAGTGATTGACAGACCAGAATTATAAATATTGTAATAGCCACACTGAAATGGTGAAGGAACATGCTTATCCAAAATCCCCCCACCCCTGGGACCCCTAACTATGTTCCATCTTCACATATAGGCCTTTGTCTGGAGCCCTAATGCTTGAAGAATCCTATTCCTCATAGTCAAGAGCTACTAATACCTAATTGTAACACCTTCTTTTGGTGTACAACAACCTACCTACCACCACTGGCAGAAACAAAAGATTATAATATTATGAAACTAATTTTCATTAATTGTAATCCCTCACCAAAAAAGGGATCTAAACATGCACACAAAAAAACACCACTATTTGGAACCGAATAATTTTCAGGATTCATAAAAAGGGACAAATAATTTCATTGATGTAGACGTTATGAGGAGATCCACGAGATCCCCCTTTACATTAAACAAAATAAGAACAACAAGGCATAAATTACACAACATGAAGATTCATCATAATAGGAATGCACTTTAAATCAAATCCAAACATCCCTATACTATATAAAATGAGTTAGTTTATCCATCGAAGATGTAGATTTCACGTTAAATATGTGAGAATGATATACATAGGTGGATCAACTAGAATGATCTCTCACAAATAACCACCCATAACTGCCCCACTAATAGTCAGATAATCAATATGGTGAAGTTCACTGGGAAACATGAAAACCAAGAGCTCTATCAAAAGAAGATCAAGGAAAAAATCTCGTAGAACATACAATATCACAAGAGGAAACCAGCTCCGATATTCCCAAAACCATTATAAAATCCCTCTAAGGCACTGCTTCCAGTCCCAACCCCCAACAAGATTTCAACTCAAGATTCAATATAATCATTACACCAAAATCATGAGAACTTATAACTATTTCCAAAAAAAGATTAAAAATCCACCCAACCATTGTATTATAAAAAACACAACTATTTCCATATTAAAAACACTTCTAAAAATAAAAAAACCTCATGAATTTTTCACCCCTCACAAATACTAATCTAGAGTCTTATTCACATGAACATATTTATGAAAATATGGGAATACCCCAACTTATTCCATATTAGGAACTTATCATCCAACCAATATCAATACACATCTATACATGTGTGAACACATTGAATACACCAATGGTCAGAACAAAGAAATTCCATTTTCCAAAAAAAATCCCACCCAAGATTTACAGTCTCAACTCAAATCATATTTCAAAGATTCCTAAAACATTTGAAATTATCATGAACCATAGATAAAAACAAATTTTTGACATCACACATCAATACACTTTACTTCATTCAAAACATCAATTCTTAGAGTTCAATTCTTTTTCTGTAGCTCATAGTTCTCATTTCACAGATATAATTAACATAAAAAACGACTCTCTTACATTTCAAATAGATTCCAAAACAAAAATCCTCTTTTATAAAAGTAACTTCCAAAAACCCCATGTTCTTATTATAAGAATTCTTTCTCAGTAAATCATTTCCATTTATCCATGAAGTCATTTTATAAAAATTTATGTTTCAAATGTCTTCCACACTGCTAATTTTAAAAATGCCTTTCTATACATTCCCAAATCCAACCATTAACACTAAGAACTCATTATATGAATTCCAACACATGTTTTTTCAAAAAACATTTCAGGATCAATGAAGACTCCAAGAAACTCACAATGGAAACTAGTTTCGAGGGGTGAATCAACCATATGGTTGGAGGCCATATTCCAAACACACCACCATCATAGAGAAAATCCTTAAACCATGTTCTATTATCCACATGGCTTTCCAGGTCCTATGAAATCATATAGATCTTTATCCCAACACCTTTTTCATATTCCAAATTCCAATCAATCCACAAGAACAAAATGAAACCAACAAAACCAAACATCCCAAGGAATCATGGGGATACCAATGTGAAAGGGTTCATGAAGTCCATTCCATCCTACATCTCAAGCCCCAATAGTATTTATCCATCTACCTTAACATCCCCATCTAATAAATGAATCTCTAAAAAAGAATGGTCCCATAAAGAGATGACATCATATGATACCATTTTCTCTTGAACCAACACAGTTCAACCTTGAACCGGTCACATGAGATAATAAATGAAAATCAGTGATGGACATTCGAGATCCCCATGGACGAGAAACAAGTTCTAGGAATCGTTAGAGTAAACCATGGAAATGTTTATCAAAATAATATAAAAGATAAAATGAACAATTTAATGTAAACAAATAATCACAATACATGTATCAAAATTCCAAAACTGGTCACTATTTACACAATAACTGAAAATACAATAATTGTGAAAAAAACCAAACCGGACATAATGACTACAACGTCTCCATGTGACCCCTAGAGTGACACCACGATAAAAAGAATAACTGTAACTCAGTCTGATCAAGGCCATGGTGATACCTACACCAAACGATATAAACAAGATGAAACTATACAAATGAGAATTAAAACAACATAGGCCTCGATGAAGAAATATATTCCCAGTGCACTACCATTTAAATAAAAGAAACATCAACCTAGAGTTTAATATACAATTTAAAAAGAACTACATTCATACATTTTTTATTATAAAATAAATCATGATCTATTTTAATTTTTCCATTACAAAAACCAAATTCATTCTCATTAAAGGATCATTAAAATTTTCTTAATTAATGATAATCATTCATTAAGATAGAGAAAATTAGAGTATAAACCATTTCAATTTTAAAATATTTTCCAAAAAACCATTATAATCCATCTCATTACATTACAATAAGAACACTACAAATGAGGGTACTATAATAAGAGTATAATAAGGGTAATGAAAAGAAAAAACCAAGAGAAACTAGGTATCTCAACCATCCATCATGAGTATCTTTGTGACAATAACTCTTGAGGAATTTAGAAGATAATTAATAATCTTGAATATAACCAAACATGAGACCCACCCTCAGAAGCATGAATCACCTTATGAAATCAATAGATACCTAAATACTCCTGACCACCCTAACACATGACATACCTTAGCGGAAAATACCATAGATATAACATAAATATATCCACCTTCTATGAGCCACCAACTAGTTCATAATTGTTTCAGTGCAAATGAATTTCGTAGAAAATTATACCACAATTTTTGTCTCCCATGTATAATGAATAAAATGGTTTCAAGGCCACAAATTCTGACCAAGCATCCAATCACGTTCACATATATCATATATAAAAATTTACACTACATACATATCCTAGAATCACTCAATTGATCAATTCTTCTTCCTTACAATGCATAAATGAGTTAATGGGTCTCAAGGATTTCATGGCGAGGACATCCCACACATTCACATAAACATGAAAAAAGAATTATCCAAGGATGGTTTTCATGATAAATATTTTTTTCATTAATAAATTTTCCCAACGGACCACAAGTTCCGCTTAGAAGTCCCAACATTTATCAGTGTAAAAACCCCCTTTCAAAACATTGCATGCACAACGCTTTCCATTACACAATCATTCATAAATCAATTTCTTTTAATCACTCACTCCACATTACATGCTAAATACATTTTCATAAAGATTATAAATGGTCTATTATCTTAAATGACACAACAGATCATTTTTAAACCGTAAAATACATGTTTTATTTCAATCCAAAACACGTCATAACCCTTCTATGAAACGTAAATAATTATTTCTCATGTCAAAAATTTATTAAAAATCACAAAAAATTATTTAAATTTTACAAACCAATCACAAAGTCCAATAATACATTTTATCAATCACATCGTTTCTAAAATTTATCAAAATAATTGATTTAATCATAAACCAATAAAGAAATGACTAATTTTCACACCAAAAATGCATTTCAAATATAACACATAAATATTTTATATTCAAGGGATGTGATAAAGAGATGAAATCAATAATAATTAAATTAAAATGTAATGTGTATGGAAAACAATCTCCAACTCAAGGCACTTCAACAATGCACATCTTAAACCACTTCAAGAATCTTCTAATAACCATAATCAACCATGTGGAAACCTTAATCATACAAAATCACTTACATTAGTAAAGGTAAATAGAATCACATGGTCCACATGACCATGGGAGAATAGAAACTCAAGAAGAAATGGAACAATAAGGATGAGGGAGATGAGGAGAAGAAATTAACTAGTGATATCTAGACCCAAACATGAAGAAATGACTATATATTCACTCTATGAGGAGGTAGGAGCATCGATAACCATGGGGGAGGCTCTTGTGGGGAGAAAAAACCATAGGGAGGATATTTTGGTGCATTAGTGGCTAATTGTCCTCAGGGGGAATAATTTTAATTTCACAATGTTTATGTTATGGGTAGCTCACTTAGTTTGGTAGAATAGTTTAACAAACCATGGACAAACTAAGTGGTAGAAACTACCCGACAGGAGATCGACTACACGAATAGCCCACATGGTTTGACTTACTGTGTGAAAATATTATAGTAGCTTCTATTCGCATCCAAAACTGTCAAGATAGTTACATGGGTTGGGCTATATGAGTTTTCAAAATGTTCTCCAACTGTACGTAGGCTACTTCCAAGCCACACAATAAAACATTTTTCTAATATCACCTTATCCAAAAAACGAGTAATATGGTGTTATAACTAAAGAATGAAAATCTCAAAAATATAATCCCCTTCATGCCAAGAACTGGGGATAAAAATTGAGATCCCCAAATAAAAAAAGATATAATATGAAAAATAAAAACCATGTATGACATGACATTGATCGATTGCTCTGTATTAGTGGTCAGTGTCCATGTACACATGTGAAATGAAAATATTCTCGGATGATGCATAACATACCAATGTGATACATGATCCCATAGAATATGGATATTTATGGAGTTTCTATGACTATATATTGAACTCAAAAGTTGTTAATCTACCCCGTATCAGTTGGAAAGTTAGAGTTCCACCAACAATACCATTTGGTATGGGTAATGTGGTACAACAAGGAATGTACATCTATAAAAGTAGGGTAGTAGAACATTTGGGACACAAATAACAGCACGTGGTAGAGGTGTAGTTTAGCTTCAGGTAGTTCATTGTAGACCATGTTGTAGCAAGGATAGACCATTGATTAATATAGGTACAATTATTATTAAGTCTATACTTTCTATTTATTAATTTGACACAAGTGACCCACAATATTTAAATTAATTGGATATCCATCAATGTAAGGTGTTTCCCATATGGTTGGTGAGTAAAATCTACTTCAGTTTTGTACATTCTTGAGTTGATATGTTTTGACCATTATCTAGGAATGGACTAGTTTGTTACAAATTAGTAACACATTGATTATTACCATAGAAGGTTGAGTTTCACATCTCCCGGTGGTGAAACTTATGTTCTCCAGGGGGATTTTTTTATCATGGATTGATTTATAAGTCCAATTAAACTAAAAATAGGTGAGATTACATCATATGTTGCGATTGATTTTTTAGATGATGAGCGAGTGGGTTATAGTATCTTTCCTCCAATATTAGACCAGTTCCTAGATGGGTATCCTGTTAATATATTATGGCCACCACCTAATAGAGTGGTTATGTTCATGAATGATTAGATTCATGGAGAAAAAACATTTTTTGTTCCTCCATATAAAATTGAACTAGGATAACTATAGGAACATAAAATTATATTGTTGGAGTATGAGGATAAGGGTTTTATCTATCTTCGTACGTCACATAGGGTTTATAATGTATTTGTTTCTCTGAATGTTGGTGGATAATATTGGTTTTAAGTAAATCATCATAATTTTAATATTATTATTGGTATGAACCAGTATCTTCTTCCATGGATTTATTATCACTTCAATTTGTTGTAGTGTTCTACAATAGTGACTTGTGCTCCTGGAATAATCAATTTAGGGTGAGAACTTATGAAATACCTTGGAATGATTTCAAAAACTTGTATGGTATGTATGATTTCATTTGGATTCCTGTTTGGCTAATGAAAAAACATTTTTTATGGATATTATGAACCGATTCATCCACCCTTAAATAGAAAAAAATTTATTTGTTTTTTTAGATGACAAATTGGTGTACTCATAGACACATGGATATCATTCCAAACATGTTAACATCATCCTGTGTACATTGATATAGAATTACCATTACACAAAAGAATCATTGTTTCTTTTTTTTGATTTACAAGGTATAATTATTATGAATCATTATATCAGAGGAATTGTTGTTAGTGGACCTTGAGAATGATCATGTAGAGTTTATTTGAATGTATCACAATTATTATTTTAATATTCAATTAATATTGGGTATTATTGGATATAATAATAGTTTTAGGGACATATTTTATCATTAAGGAGTGGAACATGTGGGCCTACACAATAAAGGTATCAGGTTAGATTGGTCAGAGGCGTGTGGGGATTCCATTCAAGAGATAAATAAATAATTGATTATTGGATTTACCCTGATCATAAAAATAACTCCATGATTCAAGATAAATCATGGATTTGAATTTGGCTTGTGTTGATGTAGGTAGATATAAACATGAAATATGCATCATGGTAGTTGAGGGAACATTAAAAAACCTATCCTATGCAATATATCGACTTTGTTGTAGTGGTTTATTCCAAAGAACATTAGAAAAATTATCTTGTTGGATATATTTTTTTTGTTTATACAAATTATTAGAGATTAAAATAAAACCTTGTCCATTTTCATTTGAATAATTTATAGTGAATAAGTGATGAGAAAATAGGTTATTTTTAGTTTGAGATAGTTTATACATCTTGTATGGGAAATGATGTTGTAGATGCACTGAGTCAGAAGAGAGAGCCTTAAGAAGTTCGTGAATCTATTTTTGAGTGGAATATGAGTGATTTTTTTCTTATATAAATATAGGTGTACAAGAGGAGCATTATTTGATGAAAATCAGTTCATTTTTTATCTATAACACTATCTTGAACAATGTTTATAGGTGGTATTATGAGGATTTATAATGTATGTATTTAATAAAAATTTAAATAGTGGGAGATACAATTTTTTGATATAATGCCTAGGATTAGAGCATTCATATTTGTGGTCTTGTTGATGTGAATAATTTTATTTTGGAAGATAAAATTAATGAGTTCCATTCCTCAATGTGGTTGGTGAACCCTTGTTTGAAAGAAATGAATTATAATCTTCAGAGATAGTATTAGTGGTGAGGGATGAAAAGGCAGATTATAGGTATTGAAACATGTTGATACACCTATCAGTAGGTGAAGTCTTTTCATCAATGAACATCTATACTTTTCGACTTATATCTCATTTTGAATAGGAATTTGGATGATGTTAACATGTATTTTACGGTAGGTATCCTGAGGATTCATCCAAAGAGTGACGAAAATTGGGTGATTTTCAATTCATAGAAATAGGTATCTCTCTTATTTATGATTTTTTAGAATTTTTCCATTTACTAGTTGGGTGAATATTTTGTTTATGAAATATAAAGTCTATATCATGTGAAATGTACTGTAGTTTCAGATCATGAACCACATTATACATCGTGATTTTGGAAGGTTTTAGTATTTTCCACTCCATATTGAATATTTATTATCTTATTTTGTTCCCCTTTACCCTTCTTAAAGCCTAGGGTGAAACCACATTCCCCTCCCAATATTTGCATGTTTGATTATACAATTATCCTTGGTCATTTAATGCATAACTAGGTGTTAATTGATGCCATTAGTGAGTCTATCACTAATCATTCATCTATTCTAAGGGGGGATCAGCGTGGAATGTTTTCTCTCCTTCATTGTTTCTATACCAATGTTTTTATAATAGAATCATAGGTTGGTAATGAATTGTTATTTGAGATTAAATTAATGGATGATATTGGGTGAGTACATTCATATGATCTTCAGCTATGTGATATACATGTTATATCGCAAAGCATTGACATATAATCATGTATTTGTGTTTGTGATTGTGTACTATTTTATTGTTCATTTAATTCTAGGGTATGAAATTGTAAAATTTGGTATCTAAATTTTGTGTTAGAACTTCTATATAATTTTTTTGATCCATCGATTATGATTACATTAGCCATGAATCCCCCCATAGGGAGTTACAATCCCTTGAACATGGAAATTGAGTATCTAAATGATTAATTGATGGTTTTTTGTGATTAAACCAATTTCAATTATATAAAGTATGTTAACTATGAATAATGAATTGTTTTTATAATTTTATAGTTAAATAGGTTGTGAGGTTATAAGGGCGTCATTTATTGTTATACAATTGTATGAAATTTTTTGTACTAGTTGTGGATATGAATAAATGGAAATATATGATTAAAATGCAATTTAGTAAAAGTATTGAGAGAAATAAACCAGATGTTTTTTTATAAATTGAAAAGGTTCACCCTTTATGATATTATGTGAAAATAGATCTTTGATGCTAACCTAGTAAATGGGACTAAGGGTTGTTTGTGTTGTTGGAATGATTGTCATATCACTTGGTCTGTCCTTAATGGATCTCTATGTTCCCCAATGCATCATGGGTTCAGATTTTTTTCTAATGTTTCTGACTCCATGTTAATGTACATGGTGCTCCACATCAACACCGAGGATCGTTGGAAGTGGTATTCTAAATCCATGTTTGAACACATGGAACAATGCATCATATATGTTAAAATGTGACCCTTATGACATAGGGAATAGATTACCAAAATTGAATGAAGTAAATTTTATGTATAATGGTATACTATGAAACTATGAAAAAATGTGTTAAATTTAAATATTATTTTCTAATAAGAATTATTTTATCTCTAAGTTTATATTTTTAACTATATGTGTAGATACATTGTTATTCAACTGTTTATTTTTTTAGAAATCATTGGAGGTGGCCTACTGAGTGGTGCTCCTCCTCTTCAGTATTTTTTTATTTTATATCAATCACTTTTAAGGAAAACGTGAAAAACCATATGTTCCAGAAAAAAAGGAAGTTACCATGGCATTAAAATAAAATTGCAGCTTACTATATCGTCTTACTAGCATGAGAGGCCTGATTCTTTGATTGAACACCCTTTGGAACTAGTTTTGAGCTCAGAAGAGGTTGTGGATGAATCTGTTCTAAAAATTAATGCTACTGCAATAGAGGCTGAAATAATGATGGAAGGAACTATAAGGGTTCCTGGCAATGAGGATCAGTGCAACATGATTTATAAATAGGATCTCATCCTAATACGAGGATTCAACAATAGGATAATCTATATAGAAGAGTGCATGTAGTCTTGGGACAAGATGGCTTTTCAGATCGAAGATCATCGGGCAATTAGTGTTTTATATTGGTTTAATTTGGGACAATAAGACATTAATAACACAACATATTTATAAATTTCATTATATGGTAATTGCTTATTTTCAAAATTTTGAATGTGATGTTTTGGTATTAATTAATAATGAATATCGATGTTAATATTTATATTCACTATTCTTTTACTCATGTCAATAGGTAACAGTCTCCATAAATATTCCATTAGATACATGTTTTTAGTTAATAACCAATGTCATACGGGGAGGTGTTATAGAGTTCATGTGGTGAACTAGATCAAGGAATTATTTTAGATGTAATTGAATAGGTTTGTAACATTTTACTTCTAGACAACTCTCTTATAGAGAAACCATAGGAAGAAAAATCTTATAATTCACTATTTTTCATATAATTCACTACATATAGACATTATTTCTCACTAGAAAAATCTTAAACCATTCCAAATATTCCATTTGTGATCTTCAATCTCAACTATTTAATTTTTTATCAACATTCATTTCATTTTTAATGTAAAAATTCCTCTCACCTTTTTTATATATGAATGTAATGAAAATCTCATATCATGATTCATTCACTTTTTAATCAGTAATCAATTTCATTTATACTAAATGTAAATATTCAATAGATTGAGATAAGTCTTAAATTCTTGATCAAATGAAAATATAAATATATTTTAAAAATCATGTTTACATCGACCACACATGGTGTAGAAAATAATAATGGAAATTTCAGATAACAAAGTGATAAATAATATATTATAAAACTAAAAACCATTTTCAAATATTTTTTATATGGTGGTTAATATTAAAAATTCATTTCAATTTTTTATCCATCGATATAAATAAAAAAAATTAAAAACATGAATACAAATACAAGACACTCTAATATAAAAAATATTTTATATTTACCCTCAATAATCCATTTAACTGAATTGGATTAATAGAATATTTTTAACATATAAATTTTATATAATATCTATATACCTCGTCTATGAAAAATACTATAATTTCATGAGATTAAATCATCCATAAATTAAACAACAACTAATAAACTATTAGGGTCCTATAATCATGAATTGTATCATCTAAAAAGTAAATTATTTTTTATCATGATCTTTGTTATTCAATCATAACTCATAAAATAAATATAACCAACAAATTTATCAACACACCACCTAAATGGTTAAAATAAATAAACCGCTTTCATCACAATTGATATGAATTAACATTTCCCAAGTAGGTTAAAATGTTCCATGAGATGTAGAATAATTTAAAATGGATAACATTATAGTAGATTTTTTATTTTTCATATAACTCTCCACATCAATTCTCCATATGAATTTCATTACCTTAAATTGAATCCAATATGAATTTTATTACAACATATATGGGTTTTTTTTAAATTTATCTCCTTTATTAGAGAAACAAGGTTGACAATACTTTATAACATAAAAAAATTTTCTAATTCTCTTTAAAATTTTTTCATGATATAATAAATAATTTTATAGGAATATATCTCCTTAGGTAGAACATATTTATTTCCTATACAATGAATTTTAAATCATTTATAATTTCTTCCTTTAAAATTTTTGGAAATGGACATACTTTGTTATGTGCTTCTTCCATCAATCTTGTATCTCAGAAAAATCATTTTTTGGATAGTCATGAAACATTTGGAACATATTTAACATTATATTTATGTAGAGGCATATTAATCATATAATCCTTGATAGTAAATATAACTTCTAATTTATTATTCCTTTTTTCACCAACATATCCTTTCAATTTTTAATATCATTTAACATTTTGGATTGTGGACATATTTCCATCATATACAACACAATAACTTATCTTAAATTACGTTATCTCTTTATAGTTACATTTTATGAAGGTCATCTTTTTTATTGGGGATTTCATCCCTTAAATAAATTCTCTTAATTATTTATTTAAATAATTCATAATGTTTTTCAATATTAATTCTATTCAATTTATCACTCATGTACATCATGAAACTATCAATGATATTTTCTTTAATTATATAAATGAATCCAATATCCCTATTATTAAAAAAAATTATTAATTAATTTTGGTTGTGTTCTGTTTTTTTCTACTATGCATTATCTCTAGAAGAAAGACTTACATACCCTTTTCCTTTTCTTATCAATACTCATAACATAACATGGTCTGTATAAATTTATTTATAGAGGATATAAATTCAACTTCATTATCACTATAACATAATTAAATATGTCATTCATATAAATAAATGATATACTAAAATATATTTATAGTGCAAAGATATACCATATTCTATGTTTTCCGGTTGACCATTAGATTATTTCTCATAACTTTAGTTTTTCTCCTCCCTTATACTAATTTATTATATTACTTTTGTGGTTGACATATTATTAGAATAAAGAATGACCAATTGTCTAGACATACTAAAATTATAATAGTTGAAATAAATATATTATTTTAGTTATTTTTTCCAATAAGTTTAAATATCTTCCTAAACATGAATAATAAATACCTTTATATGAAAAAATTATGGGTAATCACATATTATATTCTTTTATTTTTTACCCATTATAGTTTTTCTAGGTTTATATGTACTTTTCTCTACTCCTATTAGAAATAAATATCATTTATAACCTTCAAATTTCACATGAATGGAATTAGTGTAATCATGACATCCAGATCAGAAGGTGAAAATTTTCCTTGGATTTTTAAAAAGAATAACATCCTATCGTTTAATGATTATTGGTATTGTAATGTTTGTCTTCTAGGGAAATTTTCACTTATGAAATATGTTTATTTTATTGGATTCCCTCAATTCTTCATGTGGAATGCAAACATCAGTAAAATTAATTTTTAAAGTATCATTTATATCTCATGACATATAATTTTAAATTGTTTTTATAATCTTATTGATATTTTACATTATCTACCAATTCATTATTAATCATCCAAACATTTTATTCAAATATATATGTTTTATATATTTGAAAACTATTAATATATGTTATTCTATTTTAATATAAATTGATATGAGAGTTTAGTATTACTAGCACTGTTCTAATTTAGTGATCATATCTTCTGAAATTGTATTAAATTTTTTCGTCACACCATTCTTCTAACTTAATGTTTCTTCTCTAAATATGTGGGTTTCTTTTCCTTTTAACTCTAATTTATTCATTATTTCAACAATTAGGGTGGTTACTTTAGATTGTTGAAACTTATCAACCAATAAATTCTTTATCCCATCATTTTAAAAGATAAGATGTAAATTTTTATAATAAAGTAACTTGATAAAAAAATATTTAGTTAAAAAATTCGATAGGAACATTATTCATGTATTAAATTAAATAAACCTAGATTTTTTTATTAGATTATTATTACAACATTCCTTATAGACTCTATTTCTCAATCTATATTGGGTTAAATGATACAAATCAATGGATTTCACAAATAAACAATTACTACCATTATTATCTTCAAATAGTTATGTTTCCACCTCCCACTTCATATATGAAATTACATTACATTAATTAATATCACCAAATAATATTTTTTTACAAATGATATTTTATGGAAAATGTGGGAAATCAACAATGTTCATAGTATAGACAAAATCAAACCCCATATGAAATTATAAATCCATCCCATAACAAATTAAATTTCATATATTTATTTAACATAAGTGCTCTCTAGGAAATTAATGTGATCCTTTTACTCAGATACTTATAAATATTCCCAGTTGATCATATTTTTACACTGAGGGGGGATAATTAAGTGATGAAAATATATACGTATTTATCCGAACATATGTATTTACCCATATCATGTCACATGATTCTCAATATCAGTTAAAATATATTGTTTTATTTAATCATTTCCCAATCACATTAAAATCACAAGAAATATCCAAATATAAACATAGTGAACCATATGTTATTTACATGATATGTGGATAATATCAATATGAAATAATTAATTTGAGTTGCTATTATCCTGAGACTAATATCTTTAATACATGAAAAAGTAAATAAAATAGGTATCTCAAGAAAACCACATCTACATCCTAAATGGATTTATAGTTTTTCAATTCCATCATAACATTGTATAAAATTAGTCCCATTAAACTCAATAATGGGAATGATCAAACTTTTTCTTCTATATGTATCTATATAAAATATAATCATTAATATATACAAGGTATAATCCACATTTAACAAAATTAAACCATTTTTATTACCATGACAAAGCATTCTGTAATCCAATAATAAACATAGGTAATTATATAAATCATTTTTACTCCCATTAAACATTTAAACATTCTTATAATGTGTTATACATTGTTACAATACATCCTTTCTCATACCTAGCTAACTTCTATGCCTAGAAAGTTTTGGCCCACCCCATTGGTGGCCCTACAAATGTCAGTTCATCCATTATATGTCCCATGGGGACCATGAGGGTTTATATTCATTAATTATAAACACAATACACCAAAATCTAATAAAATGGTTAAAATCACAACAAGGGGTAACCGATAAATAAACCCATGCATGCATAAATCTCAAACAGAAACTATGGGATTCAAATGTAGACCATCTACCATGGATCTATTGATAATCAGAAACTGAATCGAGGTCTTCTATACAAATTAAACACATCATTAAACCATGAACCTAGATATCACAAGAAAATTTGGTTTTTAGATCTTTGGAATGAGATAAAGATGAAATTGGAACCCTAAAAAATTGCGAATCCAGAGGGGGTTTAGCCTGACCTAGATATTGGATTCGTAGTAGATGACACACCAAAAAATTATGAAATGTGGAAGAATCACCCTTATAATCTTCTTGGATATTTGGTTTGTTACTAAGGTTACAAGGGGGAAGAAAGGAGAAAATCCCATGTTGGTGTTTAAAATATAGAAATGGATTTTTTTTGTAATTTTTTCAATTTTACTTGGTTACGCGGTTTAACCACATAGTTTTCAAATATATGCACAAATAATATGAGAGATACTATTCCAAAATCAAATATTTAAATTGTTACCTAGGAATCACAAAAAAAAATTCATAACCTTTAAATAACCATGTGAATGTTTCTATCTAAGGTTACATGGTAACCTGGGGTGATCCTCACAGTTTGCACTAACCATGTGCAAACTGTGCAACATGACCACATACATCATTTCCTCTATTTTTGTGTCTTAAACCCTTGGAATACACCAAAACCATCTCATGACCATAGAAAACAATTATTTACCTAAAATAAGGGATGTAATGTGAATCATATACAAAAACAGACATTATGAAAACACTGAGGATCTTATAAATTCTCTACATTTGGAAGGGTCACCCCTAAGCCTCTCTTGTGGAGCATCATCGAGCTTCCAAAGAAAAGAGGTCGGGCCACTGGGCTATCATATCTGATTCCCACTCCAATGTATCTTCGTACACATTTATATGTTTCCATTGAACATTAACCAAATATATAGCCTTTCCTGACGAGATATACTCAATACGATCCACAGTACGTATTGGATTCTCCTCAACTGATGGATTCTGATCAAGCTCTATAGAATCCACATTTATCACCTGAGATGGATTATGATGATACTTATAGGGTTTTAAAACATGGAAAACCTTATGCATTCCACTATAACATTGTGGGTGTTCTAATCGTTAAGCCACTTGTTGGATTCTATCCATAATCTCAAATGGCCCCTCGTAACTGGGCACCAACATGCCCTGCTTCTGAACTAGATGGTGACCCAACCATGACGGCACCTGAGTAAACACACTATCCCCCACCACAATCACAATGGGTTTACAATTCCAATCTGCTAATTATTTATGCCATATATGAGCTGTCAGCATATGATTTTGAATAAAAATGTTATTTTATGTCTCCAACATGATACTTGGTTCTAATAACTCATATTCCCATCCCGTAACAGATAAAATATAGATCTACAAGGTATAAAATGGATTTCCACAAAATGAGCAATCAGACTTGTAGCCTGGAATCTATAATTGTAAGAAAACACAAAGAGCAACAATTATATTTACCAAAAATACCCAAAATCTAGATCAGATTCATTCAACATATCCTATAATACCAAGAGCATATGCTCAGGATTACCATTTGTCTAACGGTTATATGATATGCTCAACAAATCATTGGTACCAAGAAGCTTATTTAAACCCTACTAGAAGCGTGATTTAAAACACATATAACAATCTGAAACTATCGTTCTACGAACACCATGAAATCACACTATTTCTTTAACATACAACTCACCCAAGTGATCTGTCATGTATGTCACCTAAATCGGCAAGAAATTATCCACATTAGTCAACCGATCAATAATGAGTTAAATTGATTCATTCTTCCAAGGAATACATGACATTCCTAGTACCATTTCTATCGTTACATAATTCCACATCCATTATTGAATGCGTAAAGAATGTAAAAAAACACCTGGATGCTGGTTCTCGACCATCACTTATTGACTGGAAAGGCATCATGCCATGAAACCTTGAACATCTTTTTTCATTCTCATCCACCTATACTTCCTACGAAGATCACAATTCATCTTAATCAAGAATGGATTCACTTCACACATCAATGTTTGAAACTCACACATCACCTCTTCATAAAAACACACTGTTACTACCATACGACCACTAATGGAGATGAATCCATCACTATCCAAGGCCCAACTGGTAGGTGACTCCCCACCATTAAGACTTTCCATCATATCAAACCACACTAGATCCACCTGCGGGCTATCATTGACCCAACTCAAATGTGCAGACTCAATCAATAAACCTGAAAGGGTCATTTGTGAGTTCCATTTGTGATCCTTCAGGTTCATATTAGAATATTAATCCATCATTTTCCATTCAATGTTAGATTCATGTCCCACCATATTTAGATTCTTCCATCTCAATGCTTCTGAAACACTATAGCCTTTTCTAAGTGTGTAAACAAACTTAAAATCGATGGATTAATGGTAATAAACCCCCATTTTTATGAAGATTTAAATCCCTATGATTTAATATGTATTTTAATCTTTGATGATTAGAAAAACTATGAAAAATTATCCCAAAAAGTAGTGCATGCAACTATTCATGAATGAACTATAGTAGCATTCTCAAGATCCTAAGTAGGGTAACGTTTTTTTATGTGGTCTCAACCATCGTTACCCTTAATCTAGAAATTGATCATCCTGTATTGACATTACCCTGTGTGCAACAGTAGACACATCACAGAACAAGGAGTACTTCATTCCATGTTCAGGTAAGGTAATAATCGGTGCAATAGTCAACCACTTCATCAATTCATGAAAATAAATTTCACATGAGTCCGACCACTCAGACCTAAATAACTTCTGAGTTACGCCTGTGATTGGTGCTTCCAAATGGGTTAAATCCATGACAAAGTTTGGATAATAACTGGCCAAACTGAGAAAACAATAAACATCAGAAACACTCTTATCTAGCTCCCAAGACATCATAGCCCACACATTTTATAGATCCACTAACTCACCTGACTCAATAATAATATGTCCCAGGAAATTAACTTCTTCAATCCATAGATGAAATTTTGATATAATGGTGTAAACTCTATGAATTTGTAATATAATCAAGATGATGTAAATATGTTTGGCATGATTTTGAAGAGTTCATGAATACACCAAGATTTCATCAATAAATACAACAATTAACAGATCGAGATTGTGTGAAATATCTGATTCAATAGTACCATAAACATATCCAGTGTAATGGCTATCCCAAATGACACCACCTAAAATTCATACAACCCATACATTCGATTGAAAGTTTTATGTGGTACATTAGAAGGTCTCACACCCTAATGATGGTATCATGACATCAAATAAATATTAGGGAACATTGATTCACCCCTTAATTTGTCAAACATTTCATAAATTATGGGATTGGGGTATCAATTCCTAACAGTCATCTGATTTAATTTCCTGTTATCAAAACATAACCTCAATGAACCTTCAACCATCTTAAATAATTGAACGGTTGATCACCATGATGACCTACTAGGTCGAATGAATCCTTTCGACTCCAAATATTACATCTGAGCATTAATTTTTTGGAGTTCTCTCTATTCCATTTCATATGATGGAATGGAATTTGGTTCTACCCCTATCAGAAAATCAATCGTAAAAAAACATCTATCTTACGTGGTAGCACCAAGATATGCTGAAGAATCACATCCAAGAACCGATCCACCAAATAAGTAAAGCCATGTTTTTCCATTTCACTATCATCAAAAATAAGGCATGCCGCTTGGGCTTTGAGCTCTCCCAACTACACAAAAAATTACTGTAAATGGATTCTTTGAACATCCCACTCACCAGGAAGGACATTAGAGTCCCCATCAGAAGACATGACCATTTCACAAAAATAGTAACAATCAATATGGGTATAATACTGCATTAGTTAGTCCATACTCAAAATCAGATCAAATCCTGGAATATTCAGTAAAAATAGGTTCCATGTAAAATGATAACCACCAACATCTATTGAAATACCTCTACACTATATGATATTCTTAACTCACACCACAATTGAATATCAATTGAAATAAACCAAAATACCTATTCCATGGCTAGGTCCATCATAACCATGAAATTTGATGAGATAAAAGTGTGTTTGAATCCTTTTTCAAAGAGGGAATTTTCATGTGTGAAATTTACAACAGTCATACCTCAAATGGTAGAAGGCACATCCTCACCACATCTATGAGTTGAATGAACTGCATGATGGTGGTATGTACATCTATCATGGGGTCCAGCCTAATTATCCTAGACTGAACTTCCTTTCTATTACGAATGGTCTCTCCCTGAAGCTACAAATTCAACCCCCTTACTGGTATTATCTATGGATCTCCAACTACCTACATGATATCGGGTAATAGACCACCACCTATACACTTCACAGATCACTATATTCAAATGTTTTATAACTATCATAGGTTCTTACAGAACCTTTGTACATGGCGTATTATTTCATATGAATTTCACTCAATAGATGGTTGGGAACCCTGAATTCACACATTACATATCCCACCACACTAATAGTAGCATACTATACCACTCACTAGAGTAATTGGTTCTTTTTTCTGGCTATGATTTTCACTGCTACACTAGTGTAAATTTAAAAAATGGTAGTTTTTACTATAGGAATTCACGACACTAGTTCACCCCACCAGAACCACAAGTCTGCACTCGGGCGTCTTTGTGGGTTTCTTCTGACATGAGGGCATGGTTTATTACCTAAAGAAATCTCTTTAGCCGAATGATATTTACATGAAATATGATCTCATGCCGATGTTTATCCTTAAATTTCATTCCCATAATTGTCTGATATCCTAGTAAATTAGGAACAAATCATTGTAAGTCTATGAATCGCCCTACATACTCTATTACTGACATAAACGCCTCCATTATTCCAATTAATTCTGTAGCCTTCTCCTACCTTAGTGTTTCATGGTAGTAATTCCCTAGTACCTTTTGATGAAAAATAATCACATCATTTCCTCTATTTGTTTAGTTCGATCTATAATATCCCTCCAACATTTTTCTTGGCCCAGCAACTTAAAGGATTCCAAAATTAGTCAATTCTCAAAATGATTCTACAAATTCTAATAATGTTTATGGATAATATATATCCAAAACTCATCTTCTTATAGGCCACCCTATCCAATAAAGGATACAGGGTGTTGTAGATGAAACTTCCTTTTCAATTTGAACATACTTGGTGCAACCATCCTTGTGTCCCATTCCATCATCTTCATAAAATTATAATGTTCTCATGGAACTGCGCTTCTCCATCATCATGTACCATTGGGTCTTCTTGATCAACTATCGTGGATCATTCATAGTTACTTATCATGTCTCCCAACTGGAACACATGTTTGTGGTGTCATTTCTCTATAATTCCAAACATGATATTTTGATCACAAACCCTGAAATGATCACAAGTCATAAGGAAGGTCCATCAACATCCATAAACAAACTATTTTTCATACCCTTCCCACTAGGCTTTATTATATCGAGAACACCACCCTCTACCAACCATCTTATGACGATGGATAAAATGGTGTAAATAACTTATATGATTACAATCCATTCCTTTTATACCATTTTCAAATGATTTATATATCCAATGTTAATTACACTTCATTTTAATTCATATACCTTTATTTATCAAGCATAATAATTTATTTATAACATAAAATTTTCATTTCACATTTTTACTTGTTAATATCATCCCATTAGGAAAAATTTAACTATTTTTAGGAAAATAAAATGCACCCTACCCATTATGTCCCACACACCCTTCTGGTTTGTGTGTTCCGACTATGATGCATGTAACTTGTAATATTAGGTACCTAGAATTATAAATGAATGAAAACCCTAATTCAGTTCTTACCATGAGAAAAATATTATAAATCTACCACATCACATTACATGAGCATCACCAATTTTTAGATATAATAAAATGTTAAAACACACAACAAGAACAAAAGCATCTTAAGGGTGACATGGGTTTTCCCCATACCTAGGATGGCTACTTCGAGGGCTTAGATCATTAACTACGACCAAAACTATCCAAATATGCTATCTATAATCCAAAAATATTAAAAAAATAGAAAATAACTCTTCTGTTAGACCATTATAATGTCTCTGACTAGCGTTCCACTAAATCGGTGCCCCGAGCATGGTTTTCACATGACCTCATGTACACCTACCCATTCACCAAAGCATTCCAACTAGCATCGAAGGACTATATTAGTCATGTGTGGAGACTATGCCCTCTTGTTCAGAGTAATACACAATAGTAAACATTTTTTATTGTGGATATAACATAAACTAATCAATAAACAGGCATAAAAAACTATTTCCCAACTGGGTAGAATCGACATACATCAGTAAGTATGCCATGATAAGCTAAAAGTCCAAGTGAACAAAACACAAAATAATGAATAATAGCAGGATCCCCAAAATGGGGTTGAATCCAAGTCTAGAATCTTATCCATGCTCCACCCATGACCAACTAAAATCTCTATCATAGGGCCCATTCCCTTGTCCGGACCTGAAAACATTAAATTTTCTTGGGTTCTCATTGGTTGCCTAAGTAGGGTGTGACTAAAACTCTGTAGGCCACCACCAAAAGTGTCTAAAAAATATCCTGTATAATATATAGTTCATTCAAGAATAAATAAACAGAATGTAATGGAAATATAGTTTTAGGGACTCTCATTAAACTTTATCTATTTTTCTATTACAGTTTGGATATTTGTGCCATGTTCATTATGTACATAAACTCGTCAATTAGTTTATTATCAACATGTAACCCATGAGTCAGACTTTTACCTCATTCAAAAATTATTCACGGTTTTTTTTTCAAATAAAAGAACAAGTTAAGTCACTATCTCACTAGGGGTGATCATTTCACATAATCACGAAACATACCATAAAGCCACAATCAAGTTATTTTTATTGAATAAAACCATTGGGGAAAAAGAGCATCAGCCTGACTCCCCATCCCATGTATTCCATTGTTGGTTAGAGCATCAGCCCAAACATACCTATGGGGGGGGAATTAGTCCTTAATCCCACCATCGTTCCATATAAACATGTTGGTTTATCCATATCACAACTAATACAACCAATAAGGATAACAATCTCGACTCACGACAATCAATATGACCACCCTGCTTTTTTAGTTCACACATAAACATGATTAATTAAATAAACACCACTTGATACAAGATAGAATATAAAAAGGTCTAGTGATTCTGGGGGAGGTGCAAAATAATACACCAAAATTTATAATTGACAACAAAATTTCATAAAAACATAATGAAATTGAGATAAAAATGAGAAAAGAGGAAATCCCTTACATGGAAGTGTGATCCCAAAGGCTTCGAAAAGGATTGAGAGTGGCTTCATGGAAGTTGGGGAACCTTGGGAATATATTATGGAGAGGAGGGAAAGGGTTGGTTGAACTCCAAAGGCTTTGAGAGAAGAGGTTGTGGGAGCATGGGTGGGTTTATATATGAAGGAAGAGGAAATTATTTATTATTTAGGTTTGG
Organism: Viscum album; assembly: GCA_963277665.1. Classification (NCBI taxonomy): domain Eukaryota; kingdom Viridiplantae; phylum Streptophyta; class Magnoliopsida; order Santalales; family Viscaceae; genus Viscum; species Viscum album. The sequence continues at coordinate 1,268,574,629 of OY728159.1, forward strand.
GTCACCACACATTAAACTAGTCAATAACACAAAACAATCCCTGGTTTCGTCCCATGGGTTTTTCCAAAGGGGAGGAGAAACTAATATTTTATAAGGAAAATGGGTGAACATCTTAAAATTTCCAGGGTGCTTATGTGGAGTTGAGTCACACTGTTAAGGAAATTCAATTAAAATGTCAAAATGTTTTATAACTATTTGAGGGTCCACTGATGTTTTGTAAAATAAATCATAAAAACCTAAAATCACATTATTTTAATGGTAAAACATATATTTCGTGAAAATATAATGTATATTATTTTATAAAATAACTATTCTGTCATTATTATGTAATAAAACCCATTAAATATATAAACGATATTTATTTTTTACCCAAAAATTAGATTGTCTCTAAAAATTATGATAAATTCACCATTGTATAATTTTGATGTCCTGATTCCAAAAAAATTATTAATTTATCAAAATAATTTTCTAAATATGTTATTTTTTACTTTTAAAATAGAAACTGACATTTATCGAAAAATCATGGGTTGTGATAAACATTTCTTTTAAACCATATTAAATATTACAATTTCATTAATAAAACAATACGATCATTTATAATTAATAAAAATAATTTAATAATAATACTATTCTATTAAAATATTATTTAATTAAAAAATCAATTAATTCCTCAAAACAGATTTCTTAGTTGAATATTATATTAAAATATCATTGGTACCTAAAAACCCATTTACAAATTAAAAATAATAAAATGAATGTATATTAATTATTATATACAAAAAATAATACACATATTCATATTTCTAAGGTCATGTTAAATAACACCTTATGACACCCGTATAAGATCGAAGGGTAAGGTGTGTGATGGTGACAGACTCTTTGGGTGGCTCGAATAACATCGCTCGGGTGGTAATATTTACTAACTTCCACTTCTCCTATAGTTATTTCTGCTAAAGATTAACGTGTTCAAGCTCGAAATGGGATTGGACAAGAGAAAATCCCAATGACCCACCTCCGTTATGATATCCAAAAAATGGAGTTCGTATGGGGAAAGTCTACTAGAATAGGTCATCACGTCTTTTTTTGGAGTTCATTGGATTTGTTAAAGCCAAATATTTATACTAATAATGTGATCACTGTTCAATGGAAATATTATCGACGTTCACAAATCATAATGATATTTTAAAAATACAGACACATAAAACCAAGGATTTAAATAATTTATATAACAATAAAAAACATATAATTACCTCAAGAGGAATTCTTATTAATGAATGTTTGGGTCATTAATATCTACCCCCTTAAGAAATTTTACCCTATAAATTTCATTATCCTGCACTAAAATAGATGTGGGTTACTCTACTTCATCATTTCCTACAATTACCACATTGCTTCTTCAAACATGCGGTTTCACCCTAACACCTTGACAAGGGGAATTGTCTTATTTCATAGAACTTTTTCTCTAGGATCTAAGATCATTACTGGTTTCTTCTCGTAAGAATGATCATCCTCCCACTATACCACCTCTGATGAGAGTACATGTGAAGGGTATGTGATAGAGCGCTGTCGTGGGCGCCCTCAAATGATTAGTATGATTTTGGGGTACTTAGGTGCAGCAGAGTGGCTGACCAAGGTCGTCTCTCAAAGGAGGAAGTGAATTAAAACAATTTTTAGAGGTATTCTAGAAGTAAAATAAAAGAGAATAAAAACACTACTTGAAAGGATGGGGGTGATTGTTTATATTTTATGAATTTTGAAGAAGTTTTCTGGAAGAAGAATGTTTTTTTTTGTTTTTAGTTTTGAAATGAATTTTGATTAAAATGACACAACAAGAAGATGTTTTTTTAGAAATCTATTTAAAAGACATAATCGATCTAACTCTACCACTTCACTTTATTATTAATCATTATCATTTAAATTAACAGTCACTTAATTATGATCCCCTAATTTTTTAAATCACGAACCCTACAAGAATTAACTTTACCACGAATATTGAAGTGAATTTAACCTTAGTCAAACTTCGGAACATGCAATCGCAACACCCTGCTTTGATTAATGTTCTAAGATTAGATTATGGTCAGTTGTAAATTAAGGCACATATCGACTCTGGAAATGAGGATTAATTGTGTTTATGGATTATATTTGAACTCTACAAATTTATCCCGTGTGGTCTTGTATTACCGATTAAGATCGCGCTCTCACAATTTACACAAAATCCCGACCTCGCGTGTTTTTGTGTAAATTGTTCAATTGCTTGCTTAGTTTCTTACAATTTAAAAACACAATTCATGGATAATATTAAGTGAATTACAATAGCTCATTGATTCAAAATAATTAAATGAAGATTATAGAAGATAGATCGATTACTAAAAGACTACTCTTCCAAGGGTGGCGTAATCATCGTAGAAGCGTTTCGCATGTGAAAAGGTTTAAAATTGTTATAACCCAATAACGCTTCTACTCAAGAATTCCAGACCAATTAGTAAGATTAAGAGAAGAATAAATTTAAACAAAACAGAAGAAAATAAAAGAAATAAAAGAATAACAATGATGTTTATTACATAAACAAAATCATTACAACATGAAGGAGAAGAAGAAGGCTTCGTCGAAGGGATCCTTACTTCAAGAGCTACCCTTATTGAAATGGTTGGATAATTGGAGTGGATCCACTTATCCTCTGCCCTCAACATCCCAATACACGTCCCAACCCCTCCAAATGAGAAAAACTCCAATTTATTGAGGGGAGGTGAGGAGAGGTTACAAGTGGTTTCAAGTGTGAATGTGGAAATTCGGACAAATATTTTATTCCAAATTGCACCACCCATTTGTCCACAAAAACGCGTGAATTGTCCGGCCTTCCCGAAGGATCAAATGTGAGTATATGTGTCTTCTATCTCCTCTCCAAATTTTGGCTCACTACAGGCCCATATGAAGGGGTTATGGCCGAAATACAGAAGCTTCTCCATTCTGGCGAGCCCAGCCCATCTTTGATTTCATGGCCCAATATCAACAACCAAATGAACTCTTTAGCTCTAGTGTCCTGCATAAATGTTGTAGATACATAAGTTAGTAACACTGTTACAAAATTTCAATTTCATATAATAAATATAAAAATATTTATATTCGCAATACTACAGTGAACTATAAAGGGTAAAACTGGAATTTTCATCAAATATTCAAATGAATGATCTAATCCCAAATATTTTATAAATAAACATATTTAACACAATGTGAGAAAATTATATCCTTTATTATCAATAAAATATTCAATAAAATAGTGTTTTATCAACTCCCCCACACTTACCTTTTTGCACACCTGGGAAAAACCTCATATCAAGTAAACATCAATATCAAATCAAAACCAATTTTAAAACACATATCCTTAAGATCAATCAATTTCACACCAAGAATAAAAAGATATCATCCCTCATAAAAAACCTTATTTCAAGTTCTCCTTTTATATCATTCAATATATTTCCACTTCATTTATCCTCCCATGCACAAAACACTTACCTCGCTTGAATTTTCTCTCATCACTCAAATATCAATTTTTTTTTGCAATGTCTTTCTCATCCAAACTCATACAAGGGTCACCATAGGCTTGATAGATTCCTACATCGCTACCCGATGTGAGTCAAGGACATATGTTTATCATGAGGACATTTCAGGGTTGTTTTGTGGCTTTCGGTTGGTAGGATTAAGTTGTGAAAAACTCTGAGGCTGAAGGAGGAGGGCTTGACTCTTTTGAAACAAAATTGCATTAATCTAATTTTCACTTAAATATGGTCTTATCTTTAATCCACATAGTATCAATTCAGCTCCATCATCATGAAAAGTCATGAAAGGTTTACACCATTCATCATTTCAGCATAAAAAATGTCCATCTTCTCAAACATGCTTTTCTTGAAATCTCCAGATGGGCACAACTTTCCACCTCAATTAGAAGCTCCAGAAAAAGGCACAGCTTCACTTGTCATGAAAGCTCTAGAAAAGGCACAACTTTCAATATAATGACTTTATTTAGCAGCAAAAACATCTCTTAAGAATTTAATTTTCCACCCAAAGTATCACAGAATGTGGTGGAAAAACCCAAGACAACTTCCCCCACACATAAGCTCAACTATATTATGCAATTTCAATTCAAAAGTTGGTTGGATATGGAAAATTGGCTTGTAATGTGGATTAACCTAACAGGCTGTGCATGGCTTATAAGGGCTAAAAGGATTAAATATTCAAGGTAGGCCATTATAAAAAATTATTCTTTGATATAGGGGCTTTAATACCAAACAAATGCCTCAATCATTTAAACATAAGTACCTCAAACCCTCATGTTTTGACAGGAATAGATCAAATTCAGGTCAAATCAAGTATGGTTTGGTTCTCTCAAGAAGTGAGGTGAATGTAAAGAATATGAAAATAATGGTTTAGAAGCCTCACAGGAAAGTGATTTCAAATATAAAGACAGTGAGATTGGCATGGGATTCAAAATTCAGCGTACTTTTCATGAAATTACTAAATATTTGAACTTGAAACAAAGTCATTTCAGCATTCATTTAAGCTTAGTTTCAAGGGGTAAGTGTTTCACTTATTTATATGGATTTAAAAATGGTGATGATAATCATTTCAGCTCAAAATGTTTCAAAAAAAACACATAAAATTGTAAAATAAACACACAAAATTTGAAAAACACACAATTTTTTTTTGTTTTTTTTAAACAGGAAAACAATTGAAATTACTAAACTAAAAGGTTACCTCCCCCACACTTAAAATATTGCATTGTCCTCAATGTGAACCTATGAGATGATATATGCACATGAAAGGTAGAATTTTTAAATAGGACAAATAATATAAAAGTTAAAGGGTTAGGAACAGCCTGATGTGATCAAGTAATGATGGGGTCATGCAGTGTGATAAAATCCACTCCATCAGTAGGATGTCCCTCAATGTATTTCTTCAAACGTTGCCCATTGACTGTAAAGCTCCTTCCAATGTCCTCTTGTGTGATATCCACTGCACCATAAGGAAAAACATTAGACACAATATAAGGACCTAACCATCTGGAACACAACTTAACAGGCATCAACTTCAGTCGTGAACTATAGAGAAAGACTTTCTCTCCAACATGAAACTCCCTTTGTTGGATCATTTTGTCATGATCTGCTTTTGATCTTTCCTTGTAGAGCCTTGAGTTCTCATATGATGACAGTCGAATCTCCTCAAGCTCTTGAATTTGCAACTTCCATTGAATTCCATCTTGGGGAAAATCAATGTTACATTTCTTTATAGCCCAATATTCCCGATGCTCAACTTCCACGGGGAGATGACACACTTTCCCAAAAACAATCCGAAATGGGGACATACCAATGGGGGTCTTGTATGCTGTCTTATAAGCCCACAATGCATCATCCAAGTGCTTGCTCCAATCCTTCCTATTTGGCTGCACGGTTTTCTCCAAGATTTGTTTCAACTCACGATTTGAAACCTCAGCCTGACCATTTGTTTGGGGGTGGTATGGTGTTGATGTTTTGTGTGTCAACCCATACTTTCGAAGGAGGGAAGCAAAATTACTATTGCAAAATTGTGTCCCTTGGTCACTGATTATGGCCTTTGGTACTCCAAACCTGCAAAAAATCTATGCTTGGACAAAGTCCACAACAACATGAGAATCGCCAGTCCTGGTGGCCTTGGCCTCCACCCATTTACTCACATAATCAACAGCAACCAAAATATAAAAAAATCCATATGAACTAGGAAAAGGACCCATAAAGTCGATGCCCCATACATCAAAAATCTCACAAAATAGTATGGGTTGTTGGGGCATCTCATGTCTCCTAGAAATGTTCCCAGTGTGTTGGCAACGAGAGCATGAGATACAAACCAAATGGGCATCATGGAACAAACTAGGCCAATATAATCCAGAGTACAAAACCTTCCTAGCTGTCCGTTGGGGTCCAAAGTGTCCACAAAAAGAAAGTGTATGACAGAAATGCAAAACAGACTCAAACTCATGATCGGGAACACACCTCCTAATGACCTGGTCACTACACATGCTCTAGAGGTAAGGATCATCCCACACATAATACCTAGACTCACTTTTTAATTTTTGGACTTGATGCTTCTTCAAATTTACTGGGATTTCAGAGGCAAAAATGTAATTAACTAAATCAGCATACCAAGGATGCTTACCTGAGATGTTATAGAGATTCTCATCGGGGAAAGTGTCCTGAAGTGGTACCTGGTCCAGGGTGTCACCCTCTAGTGTGTGAGTAAGCCTACTCATGTAGTCTGCCACCAAATTCTCTGACCCCTTCTTGTCCTTTATCTCAAGGTCAAACTCTTGAAGAAGGAGCATCCAACGGATAAGTCATGGCTTTGCATCTGGCTTCTTTAGGAGGTACCTCAAAGCTGCATGGTCAGAAAAAACAACTACTTTAGAGCCTAATAAATATGAACGGAATTTATCTAAAGCAAATATGACAGCAAGAAACTCCTTTTCTGTGGTAGTGTAGTTTGATTGGGCTGAATCCAGTTTCCTCGATGCATAGGCGATCACATGTGAACGTCCTTCCACCTTCTGAGATAAGACAACGCCAACTGCGATGTTGGAGGCGTCACACATAAGCTCAAATGGAATCTCCCACCGTGGGGGCTGTATGATAGGTGGAGTGGTTAGACGTTGTTTTATCTCATCAAACGAATTCCTGTAAGAAACATCAAACACAAAATCAGAATCCTTTTGAAGTAATCTTGACATAGGAAGAGCAATCTTACTAAAATCTTTGATGAAGCGCCGATAAAATCCTGCATGCCCTAGGAATGATCTAATATCACGCACACATGAATGATAGGGTAAGGATGAAATAATTTCTAACTTAGATCTATCAACCTCTATCCTATGTTTTGACACTACATGCCCTAACACAATGCCATGCTCTACCATAAAATGACACTTTTCCAAGTTCAGGACCAGATTCTTCTCAATACAACGATTCAACACCTTTCCCAAACTCTTTAGACATTCATCAAATGAGGAACCATACACTGTAAAATCATCCATAAATACCTCCATGCGGGTCTCAATAAAATCATAAAAAATACTCACCATGCATCTCTGGAAGGTACCTAGTGCGTTGCAAAGTCCAAATGGCATCCTTAGGTAGGCATAGGTACCGAATGGGCAGGTGAATTTCGTCTTCTCCTGGTCCTCCGGAGCTATAGGAACCTAAAAATATCCAGAAAATCCATCCATGAAACAATAGTGTGTCTTCCCACCTAGTCTCTGAAGCATCTGATCCATAAATGGGAGGGGGAAATGGTCCTTGCGAGTTGACTGATTTAGTTTCCTATAATCAATACACACACGCCAACTATTTTGCACCCTCATTGGAACTAACTAATCTTTCTCATTTTTAACAACAGTAACACCACTTTTCTTAGGCATAACCTGAATAGGACTTACCCATTGTGAATCTGAAATGGGAAAGATTATACCTGCCTCAAGCAATTTCTCAACTTCCTTTTTAACAACTTCCAGGAGGGTGGGATTGAGTCTCCTTTGTGGTTGTCTCATCGGTTTAGCCACATACTCCAAGAGAATCCTATGCATGCAAATGGAGGGGCTAATACCTGATATGTCAGCCAAGGTCCACCCAATCGCCCTGATGTTCTCCCTCAAAATATTCAAAAGCACTTCTTCATGACCAAAAGGGAGATTGTTAGCAATGATAACAGGTAATCTCTCACCACTCAACAAGTATGAGTATTTCAGATTTGGTGGCCATGGCTTGAGTTCTAATTAAAGAGGGTGTAGTATGGATGGAGACATTGAAGGAACTGAAATATGTGCACAAAGAGCATAAGTATCAGAATAGACATCATCAAAATCATAGAATAAAGCATCAAATCCATCAGCATACTCAACAGCCATTTCATAATCAGAGTGAACATGATCAAAATCAGAATATGAATCCACATCAAAATCAAATCCAGGATAGGATTGTGTATCAGAAACATGTGCGGAAGTTCTCTTAGACATCAAACTCGAACCAATAATCATAATCTCCCTAAGCATAGGACAATCAAATTCTATGGAGTTTTAATTTGGTGGTTCAAAATAGGAGATAACAAAAGCAGAATGGTCCTCAAAGGGGTACTTCATGGAATCCATAACATTAAATATCACAACTTCATCCCCAAATTCCATGGAAAGTGTACCCTCATTGACATTTATGTTAGTTTTTGCAGTTTTGAGGAACGGCCTACCTAAGATAATTGGGGCATGAGAACTTACATGATCATCCTCCATGTTAAGAACATAGAAATCCGCTGGAAAGATCATGTCTCTTACCCATACAAGTACATCCTCAAGGACTCATGCTGGATATGCCGTAGCTCTATTCGCCAATTTCACCACTACTCTTGTTGGCTTCAACTCGCCAACCTGCAAGGAAGAGAATACAGAGTGAGGCATCACATTTATGGAAGCACCTAAATCACAAAGTGCATCAGAAAAGTGAAAATCCCCTATGGTGCATGGGATGGTGAATGTCCCTGGATCCTTGCACTTTGTTGTAATTGCTAGAGTTGGTGTAATGAGTGCCGAGACATTCATTCCAAGGTTTATCCTCTCATTCCCCTTGAGCCCTCTTCGATTGGTGCAGAGTTCTTTTAAGAATTTGGCATACCTTGTGATTTGCTTAATGGCTTCAGGTAGAGGAATGTTGATCTCCACACGCTTGAATGTGTCCAAAACCTCCTTTTTCATTGCTTCTTCAGCCATCTTCTTGGTTTGAACAAACCTGTTTGGAAAAGGAAGGGGTTTAGGAGGAACATCATCAATCGTTTTCTTACCTTTATCTTTCTCCTTGGATTTCTCATCAGTTGGTATGGAATGCGGCTTCTCTGAAGTTGTGGTGAATCCCGGTGGAATGGTAGGTGCAGATGTATCATTCATTTGATTCCCACTTCTTAATGTGATGGAACTAACATTCCCCTTTGGATTTGGAGTGGGTTGGGAAGGTAGATTTCCAGAATTTTTACTCACAAGTTCATGGAGGGCGGTGGAAATTTGACTCATTTGAGTCTTCAACTCTCTCAGCTCCGAACCTTGACTCTTCAACTCATTCTGTTGATTAAGAACAATTTGCTTCAAAAGATCATCAGTTTTAGAATCTACCTTTGGTGGAAGATTCCCTTGTTGCTGACTTGTTGATGTTTGAGCTTCAAATCTCCTTTGGGGTTGTTGGAAACCCTGTTGGTAAGGCGGAGGCTGCTGGAGGTTTTGTTGAAAGGGTGGCCTTTGTTGTTGTCCAGAGCCATACCTCATGTCCGACTGATCTTTCCACTCTTGGTTGTATGTTGGATCAAACTTCTTTTGGGGATATGGTTGTTGTTTTTGCTGCTGAAATGGTCTCCCAGGGAACACTGCTGCACAATCTTCTGTTTCTTGGAGTTGTGGGCAACAGTGAGTTGGGTGGCTTGTCTCAGCGCAAATACCACAAGGCCTTGAAGGAGGGGGTAGAGATGTCTTTTGTGCCAAACCAATTTTCATCACCATAGTGTTCAATTCTTCCAACTTAGTATCAATCAAATGACTTTCAATAAAAGAAGGACTTACCTGATGTACTCCCCTGACATGTGGTGTACCTCTATCACCAAATTATTGGGAATTTTGGGCCATCTTGTCGATCAATGCACGTGCGGTTGTTGGTGTCTTGTCCACCAATGCTCCTCCAGCTGCAGCATCCACCATGCTCCTCTCCATGGGTGTGAGTCCTTCATAGAAGTATTGGATGAGGAGTTTCTCACTTATTTGGTGATGCGTACAGCTTGCGCAAAACTTCTTGAATCACTCCCAGTACTCATACATTGACTCTCCTTGGGCTTGCTTGATCCCCGATATCTCTTTTCGAATGGATGTTGTCCTTGATGCTGGAAAAAATCTTTGCAAGAAAACACGTTTCAAATCATTCCAACATGTTACATCTTCAGGTTGCAAATAATACAACCAATCTTTTGCAGCTCCATCAAGTGAGAATGGGAATGGTCTTAATTTAATTTGATCTTCAGAAACATTTCTTGGGTTTAAAGTTTAGAAAACCACATTAAATTCCTTAAGGTGTTTGTTTGGATCCTCACTAGATAATCCATGAAACTTGGGAAGAAGGAGAATTAATCCAGATTTCAATTCAAAGTCTGATTCGAGATTTGGGTATGCAATACAATTTGGTTGATAGCTAATATCAGGTGCAGCCAATTCTCGAATGGTTCTATTAAGTTCATTTCTATTATTTCCAGCCATTGGTTCCTCTTTTATGTTTGAATTTGAATAGCTTCCAATTTCAATGTTTCTAGAAGAGAGGAATTCACCAACTGGTTGAATATTAAAACTTCCCGTAGACTGAGAATTTCTGATTCGTGCCCTAAGGTTGCGTTCAATATCAGGGTCAAGATCTAAGAGATCTTCAGGATTAGTTCGTGTCACAGATCAAATAAAAAAGAAAAAAAATAAAGTGGACCATAGTAAAAAAAATGAGAAGTTTGAGTTGATGGTCCAAAAAGAAGTAGAAGAAAATAAAAGAAGAAGAAGAAAAATCAGATTGGGTAAAGAAGGAAGAAAGATGAGAGGAAGAGAATAAAATGTAAAATAAAATAAATACCTCTAATTGGTTGAAATAATTACTTGCCTCCCCAGAAACGGTGCCAATTTGATAGAGCACTGTCGTGGGTGCCCTCAAATGATTAGTATGATTTTGGGGTACTTAGGTGCAGCAGAGTGGCTGAACAAGGTCGTCTTTCAAAGGAGGAAGTGAATTAAAACAATTTTTAGAGGTATTCTATAACTAAAATAAAAGAGAATAAAAACACTACGTTAAAGTATGGGGTGATTTCTTATAGTTTATGAATCTAGAATAAGTTTTCTGGAAGAATAATGTATTTTATTTTGTTTTTTGTTTTGAAATTAATTTTGATTAAAATGACACAACAAGAAGATGTTTTTTTAGAAATCTCTTTAAAAGACGTAATCTATCTATCTCTACCTATTCACTTTATTATTAATCATTATAATTTAAATTAACATTCACTTAATTATAATCCCTTAATTTTTTAATTCACGAACCCTACGAGAATTAACTTTACCACGAAGATTGAAGTGAATTTAACCTTAGGCTAACTTCAGAACATGCAATCGCAACACCCTGCTTTGATTGATGTTCTAAGATTAGCTTATGGTCAGTGGTAAATTAAGGCACATATCCACTCTGGAAATGAGGATGAATTGTGTTTAGGGATTATATTTGAACTCTACAAATTTATCCCGTGTGGTCTTGTATTACCGATTAAGATCGCGCTCTCACAATTTACACAAAATCCCGACCTCGCGTGTTTTTGTGTAAATTGTTCAATTACTTGCTTAGTTTCTTACAATTTAAAAACACAATTCATGGATCATATTAAGTGAATTACAATATCTCATTGATTAAAAATAATTAAATGAATTGGGTAGATGATAGATCGATTACTAAAAAACTACTCTTCCATGGGTGGCGTAATCATCGTAGAAGCGTTTTGCATGTGCAAAGGTTTAAAATTGGTATAACCCAATAACGCTTCTACTCAAGAATTCCAGACCAATTAGGAAGATTAAGAGAAGAAGAAATTTAAAAAAACAGAAGAAAAGACAAGAAATAAAAGAATAAAAAAGAAGTTTATTACATAAACAAAATCATTACAACATGAAGGAGAAGAAGAAGGCTTCGTCGAAGGGATCTTTGCTTCAAAAGCTACCCTTATTGAAATGGTTTGAGAATTGGAGTGGATACACTTCTCCTATTCCCTCAACTTCCCAATGAACGTCCCAACCCCTCCAAATGAGAAAAACTGCAATTTATAGAGGGGAGGGGAGAAGAGGTTACAAGTGGTTTCAAGTGTGAATGTTGAAATTCTGCCAAATATTTTATGCCAACTTGCACCGCCCATTTGACCACCAAAACGCGTTAATTGGCCGGCATTCCAGCAGGATCAAATGTGAGGATATGTGTCTTCTATCTCCTCTCCATATTTGGGCTCCATAAAGTCCCATATGAAGGCGTTATGGCCGAAATACAGAATCTTCTTTATTCTGGCGAGCCCAGCCCAACTTTGACTTCATGGACCAATTTCAACAACCACATTATCACTTTAGCTCTAGTGTCCTGAATAAAAGTTGTAGATATTTAAGTTAGGAACACTATTACAAAATTTCATTTTCAATTAATAAATATAAAAATATTTATATTCGAACTACTACAGTGAACTATAAAGGGTAAAACTGGAATTTTCATCAAATATTCAAATGAATGATCTAATCCCAAATATTTTATAAATAAACATATTTAATACAATGTGAGGAAATTATATCATTTATTATCAATAAAATATTCAATAAAAGAGTGTTTTATCAGTATGGTATGTACTTCCTTAAGAGGGATACATGGAAGACATCATATAAATTGGCCATGGTAGGTGGATGCTCTAGTTGATAGACCATGTCCCTAATACGATCAAAAATATCGAAGGGGTCGATGTACCTAAGACATAACATCCATTTCCTTCCAAACCACATGACTTTATTCCATGGAGATATGCGTAGAAATACCATATCTCCATCTTTAATCTCAAGGTCTCATCAAGGTTTATCTGCATGACTCGTTTTTCAACTCTAAGATGCCTTGATATGATGTTGAATGGTTATCACCTTCTCTACCATCTCTTCGACCATTTCTAGTCCTAGCATCTTACGCTAACCGACATCATCCCAACACATAGGCGTTCTGCACCTTTTCCCCTAAAGGCCATCATATGGTGTCATTTGGATGATCGAGTGGAAACTATTTTTCAAAGAGAATTCAGCCTGTGGATGATATTGGATTGATCCTCCTTTTAAGTCCATTTAGAATGATCTCAACCTATACTCAAGTGTTTGGATAGTCCACTCATATTGGACATCGGTTTGAGGATGATAGGTCGTACTTACATTTAGTTCAGTATCCTAAGAATGTTGATGATTCTTCCAAAACATAGATGTTAATATTGGATCTCAATCAGATAAAATATACATTGGTACTACATGTAGCCATACAGCTTCCCTAATATATATGTTCCAGTTCATATAGTGATAAATCATCTCGAATAGAAATATAGTGTGAAAACCTGGTAAGATAATCCAACACAACCTAGATTGCATTGTTGCTTTTGGATGTCTTCGTAATTCTAGTGACAAAGACCATGGTGATGTTCTCCCATTTCCATGCTGGTATGGGTAATGGTTGCATCATCCCCTTAGACTTCTACCTCTTTTCCTTCAATTTCATACTCACATAGCAGTGTCATGTAAAGTCTACAATCTCCCTTCTTATATTGTCCTACCAAATGTTTTATCAAAGTTCTCTATACATATTTGTGATCCCTGGATGAATAGAGATGTTGGAGCTATGTGAGTCATCTAGAAGCTATTTCTTTATCTCTGGCTCAGATGGTATACATAATCATGACCCAAATATCTCAATTCCATCCTTGACAACCACAGAATCTGAGTAATTCCTATTTCTGATAGCTTCGACCTTTTTCAAAATTTCCACATCCTTTCTTTGAGCATCCATTATTTTATCCAAAATAGACGATTTAACAATCATTTGGGAAAAGAATGATGATTTTACCTTCTTTATGATTCACATTTCCATATTCATCAAATCTAAGAATATTGGATCCTTCTCAATTATCATCAATGATAGAATGGATGGGTCCTTTCAACATAGTGCATATGCCACCTTGTTCGCATTCCCAGGGTGGTAATGGATTGAGAAATCATTGTCTTTGATCAGCTTTATCCTTCTTCATTGAAGCATGTTAAACTCTTTCTATGTGAATATATACTTGAGGATTCTGTGGTCTGTTTATAATTCACAATTCTCCCAAATGAGATAATGCCAAAAAAAATTTAAAGAGAAGATCACTGCACCCAACTCCATGATCATGTGTTGTATAATTCTGATCATGAAATTTTAATTTCCTTGAAGCATAGGCAGCGATTTTTTAAATTTTCATTAACAAAAATCCCAAACCCTTTATTGAAGCATCATTGAATCCCACAAAAAGTTCCTCACTTATGGGTAATGTTATCACAAGCATATTGATAATCCTCTTTTTTAACTCCTTGAATATTTCTTCGCATTCATCACTCCACGTAATCTTTACTCCTTTCCGAGATATCTTTTTAATAGGGATGGAAATTTGTGAGAAATTTCTCACAAACTGTTGATTATATCTAGATAACCCCCAAAATCTATGGATATCCATTACCGAATATGGCCTCTGCCATCCATCTATTACATCTATCTTGGAGGGATCCACAAATATCCCATTACATGTGATGATATGGCCTAAAAATGAGACCTCCTTCAACCAGAACTCACAATTGATGTACATTTCGTACAACATCACCTTTATCAATGTCTCTAGTACAGTTCTTAGATGCTCCTTGTGAAACTACTTATTATGAGAGTATATTATAATATCATCTATAAAGACAACCACAAATTTTTCAAGGTATCTCTAAAAACTCTATTCATCAAGTACATGATGATTTCTAGAGAATTAATTATTCCAAAAGGCATTACTATTAATTCATAGTGCCATTATCTTGTAAAAAAAAGCAGTATTTGGGATATCTTCCATATTCACCCTTATTTGATAATATCCTTACCTAAAACCCACTTTAGAGAAGTATTGATCTCCACGCTGCTGATTTAAAAAGTCATCAATTTGTGGGAGATGATATATGTTCCTTATCTTGATTTTGTTAATCTCACAATAATCGATGCAAATGTGCATTTATCCATCTTTCTTCTTGAGGAAGAGTACTATTTCACCCCATGGTGAAGTACTTGGGCATATAAACCCTTTAACCAGATTCTCATGTAGTTGATTCTTCAAGTTCTCAAGCTCTAGAACAACTATTATATACAGAGTCTTGGATATTAGAAACTCCCCAGTTATAAGATCAATTGAGAATTCCATATCTCTTCTGGAGAAAGACCAAGAAATTCCTCAGAAAAAACATCAGCAAATTCCCTCATAATAGGCATGCCTTTAAGGACGGTGGCTTCCTTGGAGTCAATAATATGAGCTAAATATGCATACTCATTGGGAAGTAATATCCATGTTTGAGATGATGGAGCTAATGAATATTCATCTTCCTACATGCACATGTATAGAATCTGGGGTCGATTCTCCATATAGAGAGTGATTCCCCTCTCATGGAAATTTATGCACGCTCTATATAAGTAATTCAAATCCATGCCAAGAATTGTATCAAATTACAAAAAAGGAAATATGTCAAGGTTCATTGGGAATTTCAGTCCACATATTATGACAAGGGAGGATTTATATTTATGGGATGCAATGATTTCCCCAATTTTCGTACTCACCGACATCAATACTTCAATTATTTGTGGTGGTACTTTGATTGTTCCCCTAAACATTCGGGATATAAATGAATACAAAAAAACAGAGTAAAAAATTATTTTCTCTATTCTGGAATGAATAACTAGCATACATATCACCACATTGTTTTCGAGGATCACATCGGTGGTAGTGCTGGAAAAAGGTCCCCTCTACTACCTCAGAGGATGTTGGTTGCATCCGAAAACCTGTGGCATAGGGCACTGATTTGATGAGTGCCTCGGTTCACTGTAGTGGAAGCAATGGACAATGCGTTGAGGGTCAAATAGAGAATTCCACTCCTCTGTCTCATCTGTAGGATTTTCTTGCAGACAGTTAATGGTTAGGTGCCCTTCTATTTCCCACCTAAAGTGTTTCCTCGTCGCCATCATGCAATTTCTGAGGTGCTTCTTTCTGCACCTATAGCAAGGGGGTTGCTGGATCTTCCTAGCACCATTGGATTTATCCATCGGACCACCAGCATTGAAGTCCACCTTAACCTTCTTATCCCATTGATACCCATGATATTCTCCGATCTTCATGTAGATCGTGAGGGCACATCGGACAATTTTGTCATAGTTGTAGAAGTCACGGATCGCCAACGCTATCCGTAGGCTAGGTTTCATCCCACCAAAGAAGTAGTCAATCTTACATTTGGGGATAATGGTCAAGTCTGAGTTTTATTGTGAAAGCCTTGTGATGTTTTTATTGTACACTCCGATAGATTTGTCATCTTTTTTCTTGAGGGAAAGGAAGTCCCATTCCATCTTAACTCGGAGGGTTCGCGGAAAATATTTATCAAAAAACTACTTCTAAAAATCCTTCCATTCCAATGCCTTGATATCCTCCTCAAGATTTGTATTTTTGATCAAAATCAACCATTGATCAGCTTCACCATCTATACGATAAGAAACTAGAAGTACCTTCTCTTGTTTGGAACATTGTAGGATGGAGATGATATTTTCAATGGAGTTGATCCATTGTTCAGCGATTGAGGGATTAGATAATCCATAAAAAGTAGGATGTCATTGTCTCATAAATCTCTCGATAGTGACTTGTTTTTTCATAGGGGGTGTTTAACATTCACCTTGACCCTTTTTTCTATTCAAAGCTTGAGTTATCTCAGAGGTAAGTGTGATAATGTTCGTGATTTCCACTCCCATCGGATTGGACATCTCATTAGTACAGTCATCAAATTAATTTCACATCTGTTTTTAGCCTAATTCCACCTACTACCAGCCATTAGATGGAATAATATAAAGGTTAGGGGTAAAACAGAAAAGTTAATCCATGGAAAAAAATGGATGACTTATAAATTACTTGTATTCTTAAACTTATGAATCTATAGGATTAAATAGATTCTATTTTTGATATACTTTCTAACATATATTCTTTGGGGAATTTTTTTAATAACCTTAATCAGGGGTCACAGTAAGCTGTTGAATTTACCATAGCATATCCCATGGGAGTTTCATAACCAAGAGTGGAGCAAGGCCCTTTGTCGTGCACCAATTCCCGTTCGATTCTAGCTCAAAGCGGTGTTTTCGTTTTTTACCACTAGGATACATATGTGCCGGAGCCACCTCTACCTACTCGTATTCTAACAGGGATGTATTTTCTTTATAAAAAACTTACTCAATATTCACCAATACTAAGGGATTTTTTTATACTTATTCCTGTCTATATGTCTATAATAGGATTTTCTAATCATAATCCCCAAAATAACTAAAACTATTCTATGTTACCAACAATGATAAACCTTGTCTTTTCTTTCAAAATTAATCAGGATTTATTACATAAACATATCTTGATACAACATAGAATATAAAGAGGTCTAGTGTCTTTGGGGATTATGATCATTACATAATAACTTAAAACATTATATACAAAATCTTTATTGAAAACATCCTTTACATTACCACTACGTTCCCTCGTACTTAGCATCGAATTGGATAACCCAAGGACATGCATGTGAAATAGGTGTGCTATAAAGCCCAGTAAGGGAATAAAAACTGAATAAAAGAAGAATATAGAATATATTAGATAATTTACAAATCAATGGAGCACAAGAGAAACATTAACCTAAAGTCTTGGTAAAGCATGATAATCTTAATATGGAAATGTGGAAACTACATTTTACCTGATTTTCGCATGATCCATGGAATATTTCACATAAAGAATGAATAAAACATCATTGAAAATGAATTATCATGAGTAAACCCTTACATAACTTTAAGTATCATGATAATAATCATTACCCAATGCATTTGAGTGCTACCAGGGCACACCCTTCTTAATCATTTCATTTTTTTGCATAAATGTGCCACATGGATCATGTTAAATGGATTCATCAAACCTAATCATTTATTAAACGATAAAAGAAAATGTGGAATTAATACATGGAACAGTATATTCAAAAAATCATTTTGCATAGTGTTGAAAACCATTTATTGGAAAATAGGCATGGTGTTCACTACATAATGACATTGGCTTGAAAAAATGCAGTGCAATTTCGGCAGCGTAATAGCGTGACATAGGTATTCATAAAATTGCTTGATTAGAGAGAACTTGGTGTCTCATAATATGTAAATTAAATTTACAATAATGGGTAATATATATACATGTCCCAAAAAATGTAATTGAATTTTTACTCACAATAAAAATGAATTTCATGAATGTAAATGAGGATAGAGGGATTCTTTAATGAATTTCAGTAGGGTGACTAGTGTACATGAGGGGAATTTTATGGGAGAGAAAGGGGTATATCATCATTCAAACATAGAGAGGAAAGTATGGGGGTGAAAAATTATACCCCAACATTTATAAATTAAATCAAAGGGGCATAACAACATAATGAAATTGAGACAAAAATGAGAAAATGGGAAATCCCTTGTGTGGAAGTGTGATCCCAAAGGCAAGGGAGAGGCTTGAGAGAAGCTTTTTTGAAGCTTGGCGCACCTTGGGAAGATTTTAGAAAGAGGAGGGAAAGGTTTGGTCGAACTCCAATGGGTTTTAATTAATAGGAATTGGGAGATTGGGTGGGATTATATAGGAAATAAGAGGGAATTATTTATTATTTAGGTTTGGGTCACGACACATTAAACAAGTCAGTACCACAATCCTGCCCATGGTTTATGCCCATGGTGTTTTCCAAAGTGGAGTGGAAAAGTATATTTTATATGGACAATGGATTATCTTCAAAATATATTGACGATGCGTATGTGGAGGTGAGTCACACTCTTAAAGAAACTCATATAAAAATTGAAAATGTATTATAACTCTTGGAGGGATCCACAATGTTTTGTAAAATAAATCAAAAAAACAAATTTCACATTATTTAAATGGAAAAAACATATATTAGCCGAGAATATTATTTATAGTATTTTATTACATCACTATTGGGTCATTATGATGTCATAAAACACATTATATATTTAAACTGTATTTAATTTTTACCCAATAATTCGATTGTCTTTGAGAATTATAAAAAATTTACTATTGGATAGTTTTGATGTCCTGATTCCGAAAATAGTATTAATTTTATTTAATAATTTTATACATACATGAAATTTTTTATTTTGAAATAAAAATAGTCATTTATAAAAAAACAACAGTTTTGATATAAATAGCTTTCAAACCTTAATAAAAATTACAACTGCATGTATAAAACTTTATGATCATTTATATCTAATAAAAATTAATTTAATAATAATAATATTTTATTAAAATATTTTTTATTTAAATAATCTTTTAATTCATAAAAATAGATTTCTTTGTTTACTATTTACTAATAATACGATTTTTACATTAAAAACTATTTAAAAAGTAACAATAATAAAATGATTGTATATTTATTTTTATATACAAAAAATAATGCATGTATTCATTGTTCTAAGGATTTGTTACATAACCCCTTATAAAAACTGCACACGACCAAAGGGTAAGGTGCGAAATGGTGACAGACTCTTGGGGTGGCTCAGATAACATAGCTCAGGTGGTAATCTCTATTAACTTGCACTCTCCCATAGTCATTTCCGCTCAAGCTTAACGTGTTCCAGCTTGGCATGGGCTTGGACAAGATCAAATCCCAATGACGCCACCTCATTTCTGAGCTCCGAAAAATGGGCTTCGTATGGGGAATGTCTACGGGATGAGACCATCACTTCCTTTGTCTGAGTAAATTGGATTTTTTAAAGCCCGGTCTTTATACTAATCATGTGATCACAATTTAATGACTATATTAGCAACTGTCACAGTTCATAATGGTATTTTAAAATCCAGAAATATAAAATTATGATGTTCATATTTTATATAACCATAAAAAACATTTAATTAGATAAAGAGGAATATCAATTAATGAATGTTTGGGTCATTACAATCAACATGGAATTCAATGATATTTTATAGACCATTTACAATGAAATTGTACAATGCATAACCCATTACCCCAATTATGTTTCCCATATATCATCCCATTAACCATATTCATCAACTCATACAACATTACCCATCCCACATGTTCAAAATTTCACATACACCCAGCCTCTTAAGGTTTTAGAAATAATTCCATATCCACAAGGCATAATCCTCATTAAATTATTTTAACCAAATTTTATTACCATGAAAAACAATACATTAATCCCTTTATAATTATAGGTTAATGCCAATAATTCATTATCACTCCCATTAAACATTTTAATATGCTTATCAAGGGTTGTACATTTTTAAAAGACATCCTTTCTCATACCTAGCTATCTTCTATGTTCGGAAAGTATCGGCACACCCCATGGGTGGCAGTAAAAAGGTAAATTCAACCTATATTTATCACATAGAGAGAATTATGGTTTCAATTGATATTTTAACACCCAATTAACCAAAATTTCATCAAATTTTCCAATGTATAATAAGGGGTATCCATGAAACAATCCAAAGCATGCACAAATCTCAAATAAATCTATTAAATATACTTTTAGACCACCTACATTGGATCTATTGACAATTACAAACCAATTTGAGACCTTGGATAACAATTCAACATGATGTTGAATCCTTAACCAAGATCTTGCAGGAAAAGAATGGTTTATGATCTTTATAAGGAGATAAGAAAGAAATGTCAGCCCAAACTGAAAACGTAAAGCGGGAGGGGCATTTTATTTACCCGGATCATTGATTCACAAATGATGGAAATCCAAATGACCACAAAATGTGGAAGAATCAAAAATGGAAGCTCATGGACGCTTTGGTTCATCACTAAAATTTCAAGGGGGATGAAAGGAGGAAATCATGAGTAAGGGTTTAAAATCTTATAATGGATTTTTTGTAAATTCTTTAAATATACATGGCTGCATGGTTTACCCAAATGTTCTTCCAAACTGTGTGCAGACCGTACAAGAGATAATACCCCAAAATTACCCTTTAAATAGTTTTATATTAATTCTACAATATATTCATAACCATGTGAAATCCATGTGGAATTTTTTGTCTAAGGTAGCATGGTTACCAGAGATGACCTGAACAGTTTTATGTAACCATGCACAAACCATTTAACATGCACAAAAACTACCTTTTCATCCATTTTTGTTATCTAAACCCTCAAAACTCCACCACACCTTATCATGATCATGGAAACACTTATTTAATAAAATAAGAGGATCAAAACAAATCATAATCCAAAAAAATAACTTAAAAAATAGAGAATCTTATAGAAAATGTAAGAAATAATTTTTGAGAATGAAGTCTGAAATTTCAACATTATTTTTCAATTATATTTTTCTATGACAAATGTATTAATTTTGGAAATGGTAAACAAAATAGTTATTTAATTTATAAATATTTAAATTACATAGTAATTTCATTTTCTACATGAATGAAATATTATTTCCATTCATACCTTATTCGTTACATTAACATTATGCTTATAGATATCTGGTTCTTTATTTTTGGAACTATATATTTTAAAAATTGACTACAAAATGATTTAGAGAAAGACATTAAGATATATTAAAGAATTTTCCAATCTAGAATAGACCAAACTGACATATATCTTATGAATAATATTTTCAAAATTAATTATTCATTATATATTTTATTGAAGAAGAATAAAATAACCATTCAATAGTAAATTATGAGATATAAGAAATTTTATCATTATGGATTGAGGAAATTGAATTTATTTCCTTATTAATGAATAATAACCATTTTGTTAGAGAGGATGGAATTATCAAAATCATGTTGAATCCAATATGTTTAAAAAATTAAATATAAAATGGGAGAGAAATTATTGATGAATATAAATATCATTAAAATGTATCAATGGATAAACATGTTATTATTTAGAAATGTGCTTCATAGGATGAAGAAAAAACAATATTGAATAATTTTATTTCTATACTACTATTCAGGGGAGATTGAAGATTGTATTCATTAGTGTGATTTGGAATCATTTTGCAAATATTTTCTTCCTACACATGAAGAAAAAATAGTCGAGAAAGGATCAATTCAAGATGATTTGAAACCAAATACTAATTACGTATTTAATATCAAGTAAATAACAACTATAGGACCTTATTACTAATAATGAATGTTTATTTGATAATAATGTAAACTAATAGATAATGTATACAAAATCTAATGAATTACACTAATAGATACATGTCTAATAAAAAAATTTCTACATAATTTAATGATTTTTCTTAAATAAAAACACATATAGTATGAAGTTTTTAAGACTACAAATGATAAGAATGAGATTTAATTTTTAGAAAGAATATTTGTTATTATAAATGACGATATCCATTCACTAACAATGGAGGTTGATGACAATGAATTTTGTTAAAATATGTGTCACATAAAAAATATTTAATATAAGTTCGTTAAATTATTGAAAACATTTATGTTTTTAATAATAGACTGCCGGATGTTTGAGAATATTTTAAAATATGGAGCGAAAAAACATTTGAAATTATATTTTTTTATTTAAGAGTTCAAATATTTTAAAAAATTTATGAGACAAGATACATATTTATGGATTAGATATAAATAATGAAAAATAATCTACCTAAACAAAAAAATTTATGATTTCAATGATAGATATTATAGAAATGATGAATTCCTGAGCTATTTTGGAAAATCAAAAATGAATCTGTTTAGATATATGATTTTGGGATAATAATGAAATAATTAATATCTTCTATGTAATAAGATGATTTTGACAATTACAGTATTATAATTCAAATGATATATCATTAAATTGTGGAAATATAGTTTAACATTTTTAAATAATAAAAATATCAATAGTTCTATAAATATTTAACCACTACATATAAACAATTTGGAACAATGAAAATAAATTATGAAAATTATTTTTTATATCACATGATCATCTATAGATCAGATTATATTTCCAAATCTTGTTAATCATAAAAAAAATAGGGTCATGAGGATATAAAACCTCTCAAAAAATTGAATGAGTTTTAAAAAATAGTTTTAAACATTTAACCTACCATAAATGAGAGTTTAATGTAAAATATTAGAGAATCACCTAATCCAGCCATATTAAAACCACTTGTTTCTCTATAAAAAAATTAAAATCTACTAGAATAATGAAAGAGGGTGGTATTAATTATAATTGGGGAAAATTATTCTTCAGACCTTGGAATATTTAAAAAAATAATATCTAAATCAATAAAGGATACATTTCTAATAAATATCATGGATATTGTGGTTATAATAATCTTTTTTTTGATAGATACTATTTATAATTAACATCACTACATGACTGAACTTTTCTTAGATTGAAACGAATAATTAAATATATTAAATGATGTTGAAAAATAATTTTATAATTTTGATAGAGTATGCTGAATAAAAAACAATATTTATGTTATTTTTCAGAATTTCCCAAATTGTTGAAAACAAATGCATGATCACATGAGAAAAATAAAATATTGATGCGAATATAAGTTGGATCAATTTTATATTGATTATGTTTTGAGGGATGATATAATAGATATATTCAGCACCTATTGCATTTTTTTGATACAAGGATATTTTATAATACAAGATTATTTAGAGTGATATAATTTTTCCAAATTTTATGATTTTTGAGAATAATTCTATGAGAATAAATTAAATAAGAACAAAAGTATTCTGAATTAATAACTAATTATTTAAAAAACCTTTCACTAATAGAGAGGAATATTATGGTATTTATTTCATTTATTCTTAATACCTATTTTTAAACAATTCTGATTTAAGAGATATTAAAAATAATTTTTTTTATTATTTTATTGAAAACGAACATCAAATGTTCTTTATAAATATTATTAGTTCACCTTGATATGTTAGTTTCACGAAAAAAACATCTTCTAAATATGTTAAAAATTATTAACATTCAACATCATATTTTTAGAAAAAATGATGTGGAAAGGTGGTTTAAATTTATGTTTTAGGATCACAAAATTTAATTCTATTAAAAACAATTTTGATACACATATATGTATATTTAAAAACCTAGATGAAAAGTAAATTTGAAAACCATTTTCATATACAAATGACATCAAAAAATGATAATTATTCAATTTCTACATAGATTTTTTATAAACTGATTTGGAAAGTATGGATTTGAAAAAAAATACAAAAATAGATAAATTATATTCCTAATAACCATTTAAATGATTTCATATCTAATTAATAGTAAAAAATATAGAAAATATCAAAAACATTCCTAAATATCATTTTTTATAATTTACTCAAAATTAAAATATATATATGATACTCAACCTATAAATTAACTTTTCAAAAATTATATTCTAAATAATTTTAAATGGTTGTTATGTTCATTATATTAATATTATGAGAAATCATAGAGAATTTACCAAAACAATGACTTTTATAATAGTTAGAAATAAAATATTTTGATATAAAACATTAATTTTATAATTGAACTAACATTATTGGAATCAGTTATTATATAGGTTGTGATGGTATAAATCGTGGATCCTCAAACCTAATTACAACATTATGAATTTCCCTGATGTTGATATTATAGTTATGAAACACTACCAGGAAAATAATAATCTATATACATTTAAAAGACAAAAAAATTCATTTTCAAATGTAAAAGGTATTTACCTATAATCTTTGTTATTTACTATTATTAAGATTTTGTATTGATGAGTTAATGTCTTTAAAATTTCCTCATGAATGTTGTTTTTATATATAAGGAAAAAACATGTATAAAATGAATATATAATATTATGTAATGTATATAAAAGAATAAAATATATCATTTTAAATAATTCTGCAAAAGATTTATGAATTCCACCCAATAAAGTAAAAACCCAATATATAATGAATTAATATATGTAGAATACACCTAACATCTGATGACCAATAAATTATATAAATTTCCAAATTAATTACATTATAATGATTATTATTAATAATTATATATTTGTTTACACATTATTGAATGGAAAAATATAACACCCATTATTCTTATTTTCTAATATATCACAAATATATGTTTCTCTAGAACAACCATTCATATATTTAAGAGTTGTTGAAAAATTTTCTGGAACCCTAAACACATTAATATATATTTGGTCATTTTGAATCAAATGAACATTGAGACAGATTTTTAGATTATTAGAATACTAAGTCAATAAAACTTATATTTAGATAATGAAATAGTAACTGAATTTAAAATTTATTTACATGGAAAAAATAATTAACATGTTAAATTAGATGATCAAAAGTTTTAATTTCAATGATATAATTTTTTATTATTATTAATTTATATTATATTATAGATATATTATCGATCATCAAAAAATCATAAAGTGATCCAATAATGAAGAAATCAAGATTACTATTTTTACCTATAGTAAATTTCAAAATTATCTGAAGAAATATGTTCATTATAGTTTTGTTTCTCTGAAAACAAATATTTTTATTCTAAAAACTTTTAGAAAAAATACATAATTGAAAAAAGTATAATAAAATATAAATAAAAATGAAATAAAATTTTAAAAAATACCACATTTGTAAAGAAGTGAATAAAGTATCATAACTAGAGTAAAAAATGGATCCCATAATTTAAAACTCTTGTACAATCCTCTATAATCAATGAATTAATAGAATATGAAAGAATTATATCATTTGTTATTACTATTTTATTATAAAATTTCATAGGTTAGTGATATACATAGTCCCCCAAAATATATACTATTCCATATTCTATAATATGTGAATGGGTATTCTAAATATAAAACTAATGTTTCAAAGTTTTTCTTAAAGTGGATGTGAAAGATAAGTTTAAGTAGATTACATGATTTGTTATCATCTCATTATTTTTTCAAACATATTCTATATATATATATATATGATTTAATTTGATTTCACAATGATTTTATATGCTCTTCATCAGTATATTATAAGAAATATATTTACGTTTCCCTCAATTTCTTACATAGAATAATATGTATTTGAAATTTTTACACATAACTCCTTAACCATTATACTATCGCGGTGTTCTTGAAGTCCTAAAGAGTTGGCTAAAATGTATGTCCAACCCTTAGTGATAAATTAAATTTGTGTCTCTTTCTCTATAATGTAATATTGTAATTATATATTAATAAATATGTATATATATTTATATATATGACCTAAAAATATTTATATTGTTATTATTATAGATAATTCAATAATATTCTCATATAATTGTAAGGAATAATCTGTAAACATTACATATTCTAAGAATATGGATTTATAATTCACCTTCTTACATTCTCTATGAATTCTTAGTGTTTTAGTTTTAGTGTTTTTTGGTTAATGATTACATAAATACCCCATATATATAATGTGGAAACATCTATTCACTATCCATTTTCTTTATAATATAAAAATATTCAAATAAAACATGATATATTGACATGAAAAATCATCATGAAATTCAACATGAATTCATACATTACATAACCTATCATTCTAAAATAATAATAATTTAAAATATACTATCTTTGAAAAAATAAACTCTATAAGATACATAAAAAAAGAGATATGTTATCAGCCCTATGAAAAAAACATGTGAAATGGTTTACCTTTATCTCAATGTACATTGGGTGAAATAAATAAATCATTTTCACATGGAAAATACCAACACCATTTCCCAAATAAAATAATTAATAACCATATTAATAAAATTAAAACCATTTGTGAATTTAGATTATTGCATTAATAAAATGTCTAAAACCCTTATATGAAATAAAAAATCGAAATTAATTCATAGGTGAACCCATCTAGTAACTGACGCCATTTTTCATATTATGAAAAGGGATATTACCAGATTAATTAAAGTTATCTCTTGTTATAAATATCTTAAAATCTATATCCATATCACATAGAGCTAAATTTTTCCTCCCTTTGTATAGTCTATATCGGGATAACCCACTTCTATCTAGTTTTAGCAATATTAAATGAAATATCGGGATCACCAATTTGTCATATGTTGATAAATTTCAATATATCGAATAAAATACTTCATTCTTTCATTTTTTTATTATATTTTTTTAAAACACTATTAAACTCATATGTTAATAGATTTCAGATATCTAGACAATCTATTATATTAAAAACTAATTTTCAATACCAAAATACACTTTAATTGTGATAAATTCAATAAAAAATAACAATAAATGTGTTTTTATTTGAATACATAATGAAATAAATTTTTGAAATACAGACATAAAATTACTTTTATGTCATCTAGAATGTTTATCATCATCATATATATTAAAAAAACTATCAATTTTTTGGTTTTAAGGAAAATCAAAATAAAATTAAATGATTCCATTTTGGAAAAAAATTAAAAAATTTCATAAATTTACTTTTATAAAATTGTGTTGTGAATATTATTTAATTCATAAAATAAATATACAAAATATAGACTTACTGGGAAAAATATTTTTAAGGAAAACATTATAAGTGGATTTTTAAAGAAAATAGTAAAATAAATTGAAGTGTTTCAAGAAAAAGTCTATTTAAATAATAACACCTATTAAACCTTAAAATATCAGTGTATTAAATATATATAGGATATAACATGTCAAATGGGGTTCCATATACACCATAAAAAATATTTTAGGAACAAAATATCATAATATTAATTATAGAATGGAAATCGGGATGAATATCAATACATTAAGTGGGAATCCCCATGTACATTCATTATCATCTGGAATACTAAAATAATTGTAATTATATAAAATCGTAATAATGTTTTTTTGGGTTTATTAATCCTTTTTATTTTATCTCTTTCCATTCTATATAAAATTAGATAATCATTTATGTTTACTTATGAAGTGTTTATGTTATTTGGTGTATATTTCAAAAATACAGTTGGTAGGTTGACAATGGTCAAAGAGTTAATTATATAATTTTTTTGAATAATAACCATTCCATAAATATTCTTTTGATACATCAATTATAATTTTAATGTCAATCATAAAATATTGTTTTGAAAAATTAACGACATTATGATATTATAGACAGTATGTAATACATATTCTTGAGATATATTTAAATTACTTAGCAACCATTATGAAATGATAATTAGTAATATATTATATTTTTAAAATTATAATAATACCATATATACCATAATATTTAAATATATATATACTTGTACATATCAACAATATGTTGTGGTGATGAAAAACTAATCACAGAACTTCGGGGATGGGGTAATCCATGTGTACATATAAACGATGTTATAATTATTCGGTGTAAGAATAAACATTATCTAAATTAAATTTTTAGTTATATAAAAATGTTTTGAATATGTTAATTATGTTATTCATATGAAATATATTAATTTAAATTATCCTTATTACATTACATGTGAAGAATTACTGAAGAATAAAATACATCACTCTGGGAGGGCGATAGTACGCCGTGCACGAGGGACATTTTAAAATCACCCATGGAATTGATGTTATGGTGTTATATTGGATATAATAATTATGGAAATATAAATATCTTTAAAAAACCATATATATATATATAATATAGTTTAAATCCATCATTAAAATAATCTGAGAGAGGAGATGATTTAAAAAGAAAGATATCGATTTGTGAGGCAGTGGTCCGTTGTATACAGAAATGATAATTTTGTATCAAAATTTATGTAAGAGGAGATTTATTTATGTTATTACATTTACATTATAACATCGAAATATATAAAATATACTTTTTTATTGAGAAATAATGATTGAATATTATTTTAAGGAGGTGAAGGATAAAATAAATAAAAAATTCCACTTTAAGCATTATACCTCTTCAACAAGAAACCTCTATATGTAATAAAAAATAATTCAAAGGATGAATTTATGATAGAAATATTGCATATTTAATGTGGGTTGGGAATACATGATGTTTTTTAGTTGTTTTATATGATATAGGATTTTGATGGTGTGAAGGGGAGAAGATATCGGATGACCTTTTATAAGTGATGTGAGTGAAACACTTGTAATATTTTTAGAAAGGAGTAAAAATGATTTTAACATGGAATAAAAATTTGAAAAAGGCCAATATAGATTCATAGACATGGTATGTTCATAATGTAGAAACGATATTGATTGGATAGACGTTTTTTGGTCATTTAAACTATTATTTAATTTAAATTAACCCCCTATGAAAATATATTTTTACCTCAACCATAATTCTTGATTTTTACTTCAGTCACTATTCGCTGTGAAAAAAAAATGTTGATGATAATAGATAATATATATTTTTGTGACTTTAAATATATGAATAAATTTAACCAAATCAAATTCACATATGTTTTAATATTTAACTTAAAATTAAACTCACAAATGTGATGATGAAGTGGGTTAACAAGACGAGTATATTTTTAAGAAAAAGATGAATTAATATTAACTCTTTTTATTATAAAAATGATTATAAAAATTAAAATATATATATTTATAGATATGTAAAATATAAATATCATTTAAATAATTCCACACTGTTCTTTGTTTTAATTAATTAAAAATGTAAACATTTATTTAAATTCAAAAAGTTTTTATAAAAATCCTATTTTAAAAAACAATAATATACAGATACTAAAATCCAATACGATGTTGACTAAAAAAATTAAGTGGATCAAATATAAATAATTAATAAATATGTTACATTATTTAATATTCAAAAAAATTATTATACATTTTAATTTAATAACGTTTTTGAGAAGAAACATTATCGTAAAAAATCATATTTTTCCTTATTCACCAAAAATTCTATATTTTTCAAAAAATAACAAAATTTAATCTTCAATTAATTTTGAAATTTTTATCTAAAAAATATTTTTTTTGAATGTCAAATTAATAAATTTAAAAATTAAAATTTTAAGGAAAACATTATAATAAAATATTTTTATTCAAAACAACATATTTTTTATTTAAAAATTATTTAAATTTTATTTATAATTAATATTACTATATAATTCATATTAATAAACATTGAAATTATTTATTTACTAAATTATTCTCCCATTGGGAAATTAAATCCTCATAATTTTATTAACATAAAAAACAAGTGAGGATATATTTCTCTTATAAATTTTTTAAATTCTTATGTTTCCTCATAATTCATACAGTTTATTTATTATTAAACCATAACCTAGTGAACCACCTAATTACACAAAACATTATCTCAATCGAAAATAACCTCAATTGTTTTTTCCTCATAAAAAATTATCTTCAAATCGTACAATACTATGGATCAAAATATGATATTAATCGATTATATACTACTTTACCAGTGAATCATGAAACACATTGTGAATCTTAGATAAACATTGTTGTAGGGGAACTTGGTTGGAAACTGATCAAACATCATCTAGTATTTTATATATTTAAATGAACCACATGATTAAATTTCCTTATTAACCCAATTTGAAACAATTTTCCATTGATATAATTTGATAAAGTTAGGAACACCTTCCTCAAATGACATATATTTCCCTAATTTCACTACATAAATACTCTTCCTTCTCAAATCTAACAACCAATGTAGATAAATCAACTAGTAATTCTCATCAATTTCCTATAAGAAATTATATCCCATCAATGTCCCGTCTCATACATCATCTTAAAAATCCTACATGTGATACCACTTTCTACATGACTCCTCTGATGATGTTATATATATAATGGAAGGCATGTTATCTTTATAAGAAAAATTAACAAAATAAAAAATTAATCCAAAAATAAATTGTAATATGTTGATCAAGAATGAGACATATATTTGATGTTCGGAATTGTTTTCACTAACTATCCATCATATTGAGGATATAAAGATGTAGTGAAATTTAATTCGGTTCCCATTGTCTTTATCTATGTTCTAAAAGTTAGATGTCAACCTGGGATTTTTTTTGTTGAAATAAAGAGAGGAAGCCCAAGAAAATCTAATATCTCATTTGGGTATAGTCAAGAAATATTATTGAAATACATAATATCTATAAGGGTATGGAAACTCCTAGATTTATTTAATTGACAAAAAATAACCAAAATAGAAATGTTACATGATTATGTTCATGGAAATCACAAAATGAAATCCATGAATATACATTCCTATTTCAACTCTCATACTAGAAAATGATAAAACATTCTATTTGTTCATTTTAGTTCTTCATTAACCTACTAACATAGAAAAAATTTCATGAAAACTACCACATTATATTTTTCTATTTTTTCCCACCATTAATACTCCCAACTGCCTCTATAAACATTGTAAATCCCTAATAAAAATAAAATATATAACTATGAACATCACTCAGTAATTCTGTGTTGAAGTTGTAATCACATGACATGCATATTTTTTTTTATAATTTTATTACACTAACATGATTACTGTTAATCTTCAGAAACATAAACATATTAATGGATTCTAACTATTCATGAAATGAACTATATTCCTGAAAATATGAATTTATTATTTATAAGAAGGATAATTAGACTAAAACTAGAAAAAATAGTGGTTGTCTATATATACAAAAATTCAAGGCCAAAATCATTCAAATCATTAAACAATGGATCATGTTCCAAATGCTACAAGTTTAATGTAACACTATTTTTCTAACTCAATATATCAACCAATTATATTATCTTTTATAGGATGGTAATTAATAGGGAAATATATATCATTTCATAATTCAATCCATATTAAATAAATCATTTTTAATTATAATTTTTTTAAATATATAATTCATTAATTTTTGAGTAGTATATACATTTCACAATTTACTCTATATAAATGATTCCTCCAAATTTTTAATGAAAAAAAGTGAAAAATATAATTCCATAACATGTGTAGGTAAATTTAACATATATGGCTTCAACTAATGTGATGCATAATAAATAACCTTACAATTTCCCATCAAGACACAACCATGTTCCATTAATGAAACATCCCTAAATATGAAAAAATCACTACTTCATGAAGGCATGTACAAAACTGGAGCCTTCACCAATCAAATTTCTAATTCATAAAATCCAACATCACATTAATTTATATAGTTTAACATAAATAATTTTCATGTTAACATAGTCAAAGGAATAAAAAACTGAGCAATTTTTTCAATAAACCAATGGTATTAACCCAGAAATCTAAAAAACCTACAGAAATATGTCCAATGAATAAAGTACTAAATATTTACCATTACATGAAATTAATATCATCTTTATATATT
Organism: Viscum album; assembly: GCA_963277665.1. NCBI lineage: Eukaryota > Viridiplantae > Streptophyta > Magnoliopsida > Santalales > Viscaceae > Viscum > Viscum album. The sequence goes on from OY728159.1 coordinate 1,268,606,859, forward strand.
ATATTCTTAACTAATAACCACAATCAATAAACCTGACCTTAAAAAAGATATGTGGAAAGGGTTGCTTACTGTTTTTTTAAACAACCAATAACATCAAATATATTCTCTATAGAATTAATCAATCCATAAAATACAGTAAAGATGGATGATCCATGGAAATATTGCGATGTTCCCTCAGGAAATGATAAACTATTGACGTGATCCACTATGGTAGACATAACTACACCATTTCAAGAATTTAATAACCATTAATATCTTTTTTCAAAGGAATAATTACTAAAACACAATTTTTTGTTCTAATTACAACCATATCATAATGCTAATTTGGAAGGATATTTTCCACCAGGTCATATCCAACTATAAATTTCATATTTCTTATTTCTAAAAAACACATAATAGAAATATTTTAGATATAGTAACATTGTAATAATATAGATTCTATATCATTTCTACAAAACCACCTTGTAAGCTCATTCAATAAAATACAATGAATATTTTAATAAACTCAAAGTTATTTAAATTGTGATCTGATACCAAATTTAATGATCAATACATAAACATCACATATATTTTTTACATTCAACTATAATTCACGTTTATAAATTCATAATGAAATTTTATGTTTATAGTTGTGATATTTCATAAATGTGGAATAAAAACACCTTATATATATATAGTGGGATCTTTTATTCAGTATCCAATTTCCCCCAAATCATAAACATTTAAAATAAAAAATACTTTATTATCATATAAAATATTCATGTCCTTGAAAATTAAGTATTCCTTTACATTCCCCATTATAAAACCATTGTAAATACATTTTGATACATGGGATGAAAAAAATAATTTGTAAGGGACATAAAAAATGAATAACTATTAGTCAGTTAAAAAAGATAAAAACCCATGACATGTTTTACCTTTATCAAAATGCCCATTTAATGAAAAAAATATAATTCAATGATAAATATAGACACTTTTTATGTAATGTTCTTGAATATAGTTTCTTATAACAAGTGTATTTGTTTTTCACAATAGCATTAATATATTGAATGAAATCTAATAGTGCAGAATAGTTTAGAAGTTTTAGAAAACCATATACATAAATGAATCAAATTTAATTTTTTTAATGTAAAATACAACATAATACATAGAAAAATAAAATAATCTATATCCTTGAATAATCATTCAATAATATCTTCTTCAAATCTAGGTGAAATGAAATAAAAAAGGTTGAGAAAAAATACTATGTAATGGTTAAGCACATGAGAATATGTCATTAATAAATAATAATAATCAGCATATCAAGGTAGATAATTGAACACAAATTGAATTATAAATAACTTGAATGACATGATAAGATAAGGAATAATCAATATGAAAATGTTTATAATTGAAGAAACATACCATTTAATCAATAAATGAGAATAAACTTTATCTAGATATAATGTCATAGTGATAATAACCATGATGAAGATAAATGAATTCCAAATGATGGAAAATCTTAATTTTTGAACATCATGATCTCAGGAATCACAATACCTCTACAAAAAATACATTTCAAAAGATAGTTTAAAAATATAGGTATAAACATGATTAATGTGAACAACTAATTTTTTTCATGAGATGTTTTGATTAATCAAATGGATAAATAAAATCTTGGCCTAACCATAAATTAATTTTCATTGCATCCATCATATATAAAATAACAATATTACCTCATGGTTCTATATGTCGTATTCATCAAATATCTGTATTATGTAAAGGATATATATTTAGTAATATTTCCCCAATCAATAAAATAATATTAATAGTAAGCAACATGTGTTAAAATAGTTTATGGTTATTGAAAAAAGTATATATATAAGAAAATAATATCGATATTTAAGAGATATGTAATTTATAATAAAAAATTATTTTTGGAAACTATAGTTCTCAATATAATGTTTTCAATGGATAAAAAAGAAATATTGCACAACGCATTATACCATGTGGTAATTTGATGTCAATTTTACATTGACGAGAAATTAAAATTGAAAATATAAATACAATTTATTATGAAATAATCATTATATTACATGTAAAAGGGGAAGTATATAAACTACATTTTTGTGAATCAATGTAAAATAACAAATAATCCTTAATAGAATGTAATCTAATTTGAAATCCATGACCCCATGTTTGGGTTTTGTTGAAATTATTCATCCACCTATATATTATTTTTAAACATGTTTTTAAATTATAATTGATTAATATTAATGTTTATAATATCATATATGATAATTTTACCATATGTTAATAAATATTATTTAGGTGCATCTTTTCAGGTGTTAATTTCATTGTATTTTAATTCATGCTTTGATAAGAATTTTCTAGTTTTTATGTAGAATATATAGTTATATTACCACTGTTATGATTAAAAGGGAATAATAATCATATTCATATGTCAATTATACATTTGAAATAAATCATGAACTATGGTTTTGAGAAATGAAGAATGTTACATTCATTAAGATAGTAGGTTGTATGTACAAATTCGTAAGAATTCCCTTTCTTGATGATAATTACTGAGATGAGATAAGTACTGTTTTAACATTAAATAATTATAATAATATCATATTATTTATTTACATATACTTATATATACCAACCATGTGGTCTGGTGTAACGTCACAGTTCTGGGTGCTGCCTATAGGTCCCCCTTACGTGGTTGGTCAAATAGTATAAATCACATTTTCCCAAAGGACAGAGGTTGCCGACTAGTAGCAAGGGAATTATTAGTGATATTGGGGAAACAATTCCATCATTTATAGAGTAATTAAGACGAAATAAACCGATGAAAATAACAGAAAATGAAATAATAAAAAGAAATAAGTAAACATCAGAAGTCTGGAAGTAATAATCAACTAAAATAAATACATATTAATGATTCATGATAGATATGTCTAGGAAAATAGCAAAACAATTTTCAATGCTAGAATATAGTAATAGTCAAAGGTACATAGAAATTATATAAACACTATCAGCATCAGAAGCCTCATCTTAGTCCCTTTCTCTCAATCTCCATAGCAGTCAAGTACCTGTAGTAAAAGGGAGCATGACCTTATCAATACATGGAGAAATAGAATCTGTATGTGGACAAAATCATGACCCAAAAATGGTGTGAGGCAAATCGTAGAAGGAGACTACCCAATTATCTATGCAAAAAAGTTATTGAATATATATAGAAGGTAGTAAACAAAAATAAGAAGTAAATAAGGAAGTACTCAAATGTAAACAATCATACAGTTTGAATCACAATCATTTATATTTAGAAATTTATCACCCAGTTACAAATACAAGAAACCCTCTTAGAACATTCACACAACCATTACCCTATGATTCAATATAGAATTAGGATATAGTAAAGAATCTCTAGGGAAGTAGTCACTGTCAATTTCCCCTATAGTCTTGTATAATCAAGGACTCTCGGAGGAAGCCTTCACCGTCAAGTCCCCTTATAGTATTTTAGCGGTAAACTACAGACACTCTGAGGGAGCACTCAATGTCAATCCCTATATTGTCTCACAACGTTATAATTATAACAAACTCTCTAGGAACAACCTCGATGTCAACTTCACCTATGGTTTCACTACACCAGGGTCCCACAGCCTCATGTAAAGAAAACATACAAAACCGAAAAACAACAACCAATGTACTCCCCAAATTACCACTTGGATAATTAGATCCAATGCATAGCATGCCATATCAAATAAATAATTACTCCTTCCTAAGAACACAAGGAATGTAAAACAATGGCCTAATAGGAAAAGCTAGACCAAATGACCAAAATCTGACTAGCATGGGAAAACACAAACCTAACATCAAAATTATACGTATTCACAGTCAAACAAACTCTATTCAAACATTCAAGGCAAAGAAGGAATTAATAGGGTTAAATTACCAAAACACGCAAAACCCCGAATGAGGTTATTGGGTAATTTTGCACATATAACTCAAAGACTAACAACATAAATGAACAAACGACCTACCTTGGTGTTTTATGACCGATATAATTAAACCCAAGCCTGTAATTTAACATAGAATGTCGTATATCTACAAAAAATATAAAATGTTTAACTGTGGATATCTCACAAAAGAGGAGAATGAATAAAATGAGTCTATATAAGAATTAAGAGCTTACTGAGGTGGTTCCAATGGAATCTACGGAGGTTGATTCAGATTACAGATGGAGAGTTGGGGGTTTGGAGAAGAATTGCGGTGTATGGTCAGTCCTGGAATAGACGAATGGAGAAGAAGTGTGTTGTATCGATGAGACACATCCCTGGTCCATTTAAGGAAATAAAAGAGTACACAGTGTGTCTTTCAAAAGTACACAGTGTGTGCATTCTTTTACCGATCCCTACTTTAAGAAGCCTCTATGTCACCCCAAACGGCCATATAGTCCACTGTTACACACACTATACATGGTCACCAATGACAACCAGTTTCACTGCGTGTACTTATAAGTTCATGATGTGTACTCTAAATATTTCATGAAAACCATCTTTTATGAAAACAGGTATAAAAGAAATACATACCTAAAAGTAATGTCGATGTTCTTACAAAATTCCAACCTTAATGAAATCCATCCCCGAATTACCTTAGTAATTCGGCATAGAAACAGAAACCATGAACAGCTCCGACCTCTATGATTGCACATCAACCTCCTTTCATATACACACCCATGCTGCCATATCACTCGTTCTAGAGAAAAATACCAGCCATAAAGAACCTTTTTATTGCGATCAACAGTCTGTATAGGATTCTCATCAAATGATGTGTCTACCTCCAACTCAACTTCCCAGGGTTGAAGGACATGGGACTGGTCTAAGAAGTGACTCTACAACTATGAAACATGGAAAACATTGTGCATACCCTGATACCTATAAGGAAAAATCAACTGATAGGAAATGGGTCCGACTCTCTCCAAAACCTCAAATAGACCAACATATCTTGGCAAAAGCATTCTAAGTCTAATAATCCTCATGTGTCCTAATCTCAGTGTGACACACAAGAAAACCTGATCTCCAACCATGAACTCCATAGGTCATCTTCGTCGATCATCATAAGACTTCTATCATGACTATGCAGTAGCCATCCTTTGTTGACTCATCTGCATCTTCTCTTTGGTCTCCGGGACAAGACGACGTCCTGGAATAGCTGCCTCTCCTACTTCAAGAAAACATATGGGTGATCGACATGGCCTACAGTACAAATCCTCATAAGGATCCATTTTAATAGTTTATTTAAAACTGTGATTGTAAGAAAACTCCACAATAGGTATGTGCTTCTACCAAGAACCTCTTAAATCTATGGAGCTTGCTCGAAGCATGTCCTCCAGAACATGTATCATATACTTGGAATGTCCATCTATCTGCAGATGGTATGTTGTACTCAAAATTACGTTTGTACCTAAAGCCTTATATATCCCCTTCCAGACAGGTGAAGTAAAACATTCATCCATTTCTAAAACATTGGAGTGAGGAACACCATGTAAACAGTAAATATCATAGATGTACATATTAGTCATCTCATCGAAACTGAAGGTATCCTTTATAGTCATGAAGTGTGAATCCTTCATGATTTTTTCAATGAAAATGCATAATGCATCATTCCCTCAAGGAAACCTATGTAAAACTATATGTAAGTCCATCGCAACATCATTCCACTTCCACTCATGAATGGGTAACAACTGAAAAAGACTAACCGGATACTGATGCTCCGCCTTCACCTACTGAAAGGTGGGACACCATATGACAAACATAAAACCATTTATCGTTATACCTGGACATCAATAATGATGGTGTAGATCTCGATACATCTTGGTGAGTCTAGGAAGAACCGCCCAAATTGAAAAATGAAAGTCCCGCATCAGCTCCTTATCTATGTTTGTTGGAACCCATACGCATCAATGAAAATTAAAGAACTCATCCTCCCTTATGTTCCATCAAAAAATTTTGTTTTCTCCAGACACAGATTACTGTAAAACTAGTCCGTAGGAATATGATATTATCCTCATTCTCACTTGAACATGTTGAGTAGAGCTAACAACTATAGAATAAAGGAACAGATGCCATTGTCTATCGTACTCCTCAAAATGAATCTTAGAGAACATATGCATATTTTTCCCTCACTACTGGCCTCTTATTCTACTTTAATATGTGTTTTCCTACTCAACACATCAGCCATTGCATTTATTTCCCCAAGCATGTATACAAGGTCAAAGTATAAGGACTGAAGTTACTCAACCCACCTTAGTTATCTCGGATTCAGATTGCAATGAGTGAAGATGTACTTGAGATTTTTTTGGTAAGTGAAAATGAAAAAATTCATTCCTAGAAGATAATGTCACCAAAAGCGTATGGGATGAACAGTTGTAGCCAACTCAATAATAGGCATCAGGTAATTCCTCTCACATGACCTCAATTTTCGAGACCTGTATGCTATGACTCCTTCCCCCTGCATAAGTACTACCCTCAACACGATACCCGATGCATCATAGTAACCTATGTTATATTTTCCCACCTTTAGAAAAACTAGTATCATTACCGAATTCAACCTTTCTTTAAGCTTCAAAAAGGAAGTCTCACAAGAATCAGACCACAGGTACTTCACACCCTTATTAGTCATGCCCATCATTGGTGCTGCTATGCATGATAAGTACTATATGAAAAGTTAGTAGTAACCATACATCCTTATAAAACTCCGTACCGAAAAGACATTCTTCAGCTGCTCCTAGGAAACTGTTGCTCTCTCTTTGTCTGGGTCTCATGAATCTCTTGTAAGTGGATCTGGTCCATCCAAAAGTGTCATTTTTAGATATTAGCATATAACTGATGCTCTCTCAGTGTACTCAAAATGATCTCAAGATGTGTGGCATGGTCTTGCTGAGTGTGATTGTACACAAACATAACATCCAAGAAGTTTACCATGAATGAATCCATGTATTCATAGAACACTCAGTTCATCAGTGTCATGAAAACATAAAGCACATTAGTGACACTAGATTACATAACCAAATACTCATATAGACCATACGTAATCTGAAAGGATGTATGTGTTATATCTGATGGTCTAACGTGGAACTCATGATAACCTTATCTCATGTCAATCTTCGATAACACCCGAGATCCTCGATGCTGATCAAATATATCATCAATCCTTTTCAAGGGATACTGTTTCTTGACCGTCAAATTTTTCAACTTCTGAGAATCAACTCAATTTCTGAGGGCACCGTCATTTTTGCAAATAGGACATGAAAACCCCATGGGGAAGTTCCTGGTCAGATGAAACCCTTTACTTGAAACTCCTATAAAATCTTCTTGAGCACTGATAACTATAGTGTAGCAATCCTATTAGGATAAATTGACCCTGTTGTCACTCCTAGGACAAGCTCAAAAAAAAATTCCACCTCTCACTCTAGAGGAAAACATGAAAAGTCATATGGAATGAAATCCCTGAAACAATCGACCACTGGAGGAAAGTCCAACTATGATGTCCCCTCTTATCCAGGTATAGATTAGAAATCAGGGTTGTAACTCCCCCTATCCAATTTGTCTTGGGTATTTCTTTCCTCGCTACGATATCCCATTGTCCCTTATGAAGATATGATCTACCCTCTAGTGGTGTGAAACCCCCCTAAGACGATAGCAATCAGCAACAACATGAATGGGAACTAACAATTCCATTCCATGAATGATATCATATCACATTATCTCTATGGCATAGGGTACCCACAAAAAGTGACATCAACCATATTCTAGAGTGAATTCCTTGCATTATCATACACAATGCGTTCTTGTACCCAATAGAGGTTTCTACATAATTACATCTACATTAGAAAATATGTAGATCCCAGGTCCCTCCATAAAAGAAACAAATACAAAGCTTTGGGAAGCCCATATATTGAAAAGTACAGAAGCTAAAAAAGAGGAAACTATATTTGTACCTAAAAATGTAGAGGGGTTGGGGTCCTACTCATGATGTGTCTGATCCATTGCAAAATTCTAACATGTATTGCGGCCCTGTGAACTTGCTGGCCAACCCTGAGCTGATCCACCCTGTTTTTTTTGTATGCCTGGCGACTGGTTACGATGGCCATGCATCCACCTCAACCTGAACAGCTGAAAAAACCATGTTACCATACTATTAACAAACTGGTGGTCATACACTTCATGGTGGAGTCATAGAAGAACCCATGTCACTAGATTCTGGTGAAAGAACTGACAGAACTGCTGGAGATGGATAATTGTGCCATAAGATCGGCACACCACTGGGTCTCTCAGGAAATGTTGTCTCATATTCCTGACCTTATCACACTAGTATCATAATACCAGGAATCCTAAAGGTGCATCCCACATACTCAAATCTTTACATGTAGACTCCCTGCAGTGCTTCCTACTATCAGCCAGAGAAGTAATTATTGTAGATGTTGGACAAACTTGGCCCACAACTCCAGAATCCATCAGGTTGCGCTCCGTGAAAGGTGCCTAATTAAATATAGAATATAAAGAAGTCAATTGTAAGTTGTTAACATAAGCTTGAATGAATTTCCTGAGACCATTTTCAAACATCCTCCCAATGAATAAATCATCTCCAACAAGAAAGGGTGTAATGTGTTGCAACTCTGTGAAGCGAGAAGAATCCTCCATGACCAAAAGAGAAACCTCCTCCAAACTCATGAACTCTCTGGCTCGATCGGGCCTAAAAATATCCAGGTAGAAGTAATCATAGAAGGTACCGAGAAACTCCTCCCAATCCATACCCTACTGGTGTCCTTCTTGTTAGATCACATCCCACCATCTTGTGGAATAATCTAGAAAAATATACGTAGCGAGTTTGAACCATTTCTTCGGAGGCATCTATAGAAACTCAAAGATGATCAGAATGTCTTCTCACCATGACTCAACAGTATGGTGTCCAACGTACCTTGAGAAAGTAGGGGTGATGATACTACATAAATACCTATGTCAATTCTTCCATTGACAGGGCAGGAGGCAGTGCTCCAGGAAAGGTCTTCAAAAACTGCGTAATGCCCTCTCGAAAATGTGCATCTTCACCAACATCTGAGAATATTGTGTGTCCCAATATAGGCACTACAAGAGGATCTACTAGAAGTCCTTGTTCATCCATGTCTGGTGTCTGGTAACGTCCATGTAACATCCGTACAACTGGAGGAATTATCGGTGGAAGGAATCTTCTAAGTCAAGAACAAAAATTGTTCAGAAATATCAAGGACTGAAACAGAGAATTGTTATAAGGGAAGAGGATAGAGAAAGCATTCAAGATTTTTAAAACAGGGATATGTGGCGTGTATCACTTGTACAATGTGTGTTCTTTTAAGACTACACATGGGTGTGTACTCTTTCCAAATATGGTTGTGTAACACCCCATACACATGGCGTGTTTCTCTAAAACATAGAGCATACATGAACCGTGTTCCCCATCCCATGTTCTTCCACATGTCATATCCCAAACAGTTCTCCTAGAGAAATTCTACATGGCATGTTCGTTCCAAACATAGAATGTAGTAGAAGAATCTCCACCAACCCATGTTGTTAGGCACACTATCAATTACATGGGTGACTCTACACGACATGTTTCTACCAGACATGACATGTACTACCTAATTTTCATAAACCTATGTTGTTAGTCAAATGAACTAATACCAGGTCTCTACAACACATCGTGTTCATCCTGTAGTCGGTGTGTCCTAACATAGATTTTCACAACCCCGTGTCCCTCCCCAAATAGTCGGTGACACGAAAAGATACTACATGAATTGTACTTGAGAAAAAAATTTCCTTCCTGAACATAATGACACATGGCATGTATTGGTAAATACACACCATGTGTTATGGGATTTTTTGGATATTAATCCTTAGAAACTATTCTGGAAGCCCAAAAAAGCACTGAAACGAACATTAATGTGCCAAATTCTAATCCATGAGGGCCCATACTCCCCGAAAATCAAGTCTTGGCATTATATTCATTTCATATACAATAATAATAAAGCAATGATCCACCAAATTAAGGTCCACGAGGGCCCATAACACCTCAAAAACCAATTTTTGTTGTTCATTCAAATGAATCCATACATATTAGCAATACCCTATCAAATAGAAGGTATTATATCAAGGTATCTATCACAACAGCTTGCATATCTACAAAAATATCTATCACAACAACGTGAAATCAGTAATTCATACTCTGTGTCATGGAACGAATTCATGACATGTGATATATAAAATGTTCCTATATAATGCATTAGATGGAATAACATCATCTCATTAGGATGAAACTGATATAGAACCTCAATATTATAAAATATAACAATAAAAAACATGTGAATCACCTTATAGTGAAATCAAATCAACTGTAATAATTGAACAATTAGAAAAATGACAATAAATGAGGTACATTGGATTTTCCCGGTACATGGGTCAGCTACACCCAGGCACATCTTATTTCCAACTACTTATTCCTTCATATCCAGAGCTATATGTTCCAAATTTTATTTCAAGAAGAAAATAATCCCGTTGATACCACATTGTAATGTATTCGTTCCGGGTGCTACCTAGAGGTTCCCCATACCTTGTTTGTCACATGGCATTGAGAGAATTTCCCCATTGCCAGAGGCTTCTGACCTATTGTGAGGGCCTTGGGTGTGATAGTGGGGAAACTATTCCCTCATTGGATGAGTAATGTATCATTAATAAACAGTTGAAAAAAGTAGAGGAACAAATAATAACATGTAATCAGTAAACAATAGAAGACTATAAGTAATAATCAACTGGAGAAAATATATACAAATGATTCATGATACATATGTCAAGTAAAAAGGCCAAATAAGTCACAATGCTGAAATACAATACTATAATAGTATACAAGAAAAAAATAATCAACAGAAGCATCGCAAGCCTTTGATTGGTTCTATTCTCTCTAGCACCATAGAAAGCATGTTCCTGAAATAGAAGGGAACTTGACCATATCTGTACTTGCAGCAATATAATTTGTTAGGGCCCAAAACCATTTCCAAAACAGAGTGTGAGACGAATCCAAGTAGGCAACCACCCATATGATTTGTGCCTAATAGTCATTGAATATATATGGAAGGCAATATAAAAAATGATGAAGTAAAAAAGTACTCAAAAGTAAACAATCATATAGTTTCAATTAAAATCATTTATATTAATAAATTTAACCAACCAATTACAAATACACGCAATTATATGGGAATGTTCTCATATCATTACCCCATTGGTGCAATTTACAATAAGGATATAGCGATGAATCTATGAGGAAGCACTCACCATCAATTCCCCTTATAGTCCCCTATAATCAAAGTCTCTATAATGAATCACTCACCGTCAATTCCCCCTATAGTATTTTAGTAGTAGAATATGGACACTCTGAGGAAGCACTCAATGTAAATTACTCTTGGGGTCTCGTTATATAACTATAGACACTCTAAAATACCACTCAATGCCAATCCCTCCTATGGTCTTGTAGTGTGGTAATTATAACAGACACTTTGGGAAATCCATCGACGTCAATTTACCCTATGGTCTAACTACCCCATGTTCCTATAGACCGATGTAAAGAATTCATACACAAATGATAAATAGTAGCCAATGTAAACCTAAAATTACTACTTTGAAAATTAGATACATGTCATAGCACAACATATCTGATAAATAATAACTCCACCCAAACAACACAAGGAATGGAAAACAATAGCCTTACAGGAAAAGCTAGACCAAATATCCAAAATCAGACAAGAAATAGAAAATACATCCATAACATGGAGTTTAACACTATTCAAAATAAAAAAACCTATATTCAAACATACAAGGCATTGCAGGAAATAACATGGTTAAAATCCCTAAACACGCAATGCCCCGAATGAGTATACTGGTCAAAGTTGCGCATATAACTCAATGAATGAATATAGAAAGGCACAAAACACCTACAACTACGTTGTGCGACCAATATAGTTGAATCCCAGTCTTTTATTCAACCTTGAAATCGGTATATTTTCAAACAATTATAAAACAATTCTACTGAGGACATCTCATGAAAGAGAATAAATCATAAAACAAGTCTCTTGAAGAAGGAAGATCGTACCGAGGTAGTTCAAATTCAATCAATGATGGTTGATTCCGATAATGGAAGGCGATTTGGGGGTTCAGAGAATATTCGCTGCGTACGGTCGGTCCTTTACGAGATGAACAGATAACAAGGGTGACTTGTAGATTAGACGTGACCCTAGTCCATTTGATAAAATAAAAAAGAAATTATAGGTCATGTATTTTAAATGCACACAGCGTGTACTCACCTTTACTGATCCCTGCATTATGTGGCCTCCATGTCACCCCATATGGTAATTTACTTGACTGTTACACGGCCAGTACATAGACACCCGTGGAAACCGCGTACAAGGAGTGTACATACAAGTACACAGTTTGTACTCCTGAAATTTCCAGAAACTTATCTCATATCAAAACAACCATAAAATAATGTTTTACTTGAAAGGAAGTTCCACGTTCTTACACCTGGAGATCAAATGTTGGTCACATCATTTCATGAATGTGGTGTTCCACATGTACACAAATTACTTTATCACCACTAAATGAGATAAATGGTATGAATGTAAATGATACATATTATCATTTTATAAAGATAAATATATAATAAATTCCAAAATAATGTCACATATATCACATATAATCATTAACATTAACACTATCCCTTTATTGTAAAATATTTAGTGACAAAAAAATCACATCGCTTCATGAGGTAGTAGTCGTCCATACACAAAACCAGCGTTATTCTATCCCCTACGTAAAGGAAAGTAAAAATAGAATATATGATATAATGAATCCATAGGTGTAATTATTTTATTATTATTTTCATGAACCCATCACAAAAAGGATACTAAAATGAGGGGTGATATATGGTGACTACCCATGTCTTGCCACATGTAGGCCCTATGTTGCAGAATTGCACTATGGGTATATTAATAATGCATATGGGAGGCATTACCCATTAATTGAAACATGTGGAACAAATATTTAAAAAGGACCCTAAAACCAACATCTTCTTAAGCATATATATATATATATATTATCCCAAGTGAAACATGAAATGTTATATAGTAATAAACAATTGAATGGAAAACAACAAATACAAAAATTAACAAAAAACGCCACAGAACATGTATCCCAGACAACAATTGCTAAAACATGAGCTACTAATATATAGAAATATCAAAAATAACTATGAAAAACCTTAAAATGATTATATATGTCTGGTGATCATAATAATATACGTTTTTTGATACTCCTCATAGCCACTTTTGAAAAAAGATAAACAAATCATGCTAAAGGAATGTGAGTTGCAATGAAACTAACTCATCATCTTAACATGTATACGATGTTCCCGAAAACTATTTTTATTATGGAATACACCATAGTTTGTATGATATATATTGAACATTGGGTATTATAAATTAATACAATATATATTATACACCGAATAAGTACAGCAATCCATCAAAACCTATACATGGCATAACAATAAAAATACATGGAAATTATATCTGATAATACATGTGTGTTAAGAAAATTAAATTCATTAAAACACGCTACCCAAATATACGATAAATGAAATTTTCAGTAATTCCAAAACATGTAACTAAAAATTGAATTGATATGGGCCATATGGGGTAGTAAGACATTCGTCCTCCCTTTAGAAAGTTGGGTAAAACCCTCTACTAGAGTCCACTAGTGTTTAGTTTCCCTGAACAACATGTCAAGACCCACATCCGCAAAGATGAGAGAAGGGAAAACAGATTTTTAGACCCTTCCTTATTAATGTTGAAGGAGAGATAATGACCCTCGAGACCCGCCTTCAGTAGGTCCCGGAGTTGTGACTAGCACCAAGGGTATAGAATCACAGACAAGATGGAAGGCATTACCCTTTTTTTAAAAGGATCGGGAGATAAGATAGTAAAAACCAACAACACCAAAACTGGGGGTAATAGTAAATCCAAAGAAACCCATTCCCATATGCATGTTACAAAAGTAATAGTCACAAGGTACAAGAAGACAACAATGGTAAAGTACCAAAGAAAGAAAAAATAGCAACTGTAACTGTCCCAACGTCCGAGCTAGTACGACCCTGCATAGTCCCTGAAGTCCTCCTGGAAACCTGAATGCAATTTTATATACATAGGGTGAGCCTACATGTATAATCAGTAGGGAAAACCGAGGACTCTCATGTACAAGTGCAAATTCATTCTAATGCCCTGTGAGAGAATAGACAACCATAGCACTTAGCAAGGAAAACTATCCACCCAAGCCTAACCAAGGAACACTCCTCAAATAACGAAAGTCAAGTAATGTAAAGTAACAACACATCGACATTTTGGTATTCCGTACCACTTTCCCACAAGTTATTGAAGAAATACTATGCATCGAACCTCTCCCTCCATTCTCACTGCAGTCTCACTACCACACCCCGCCCGCACACACAAGGGCCACAACCACACATCCTGCCCGAAATCACCTAGGCCACAACCACCATCCAACCCACAAACACCTGGGACACAACCACCATGGGTATCCACGCCCGCAAACACTAGGTCCAGAACAACTACTTCCACTTCTGAAGTCACCTAGGCCTCAGCTCGAAGACTCTTGGGAAATAACCTGCCTGCACACACTTGGGCCACCCACCACTACTACCCTGCCCCAAAATTCTTCAGCAAATAATGGACCTCCGGCCATCACAGCTTTCCTGAAGAGTCTTTGGCTATTCGGGAAAGGGAGTAGAAAAGGAGCTAATAACCATCTACTCATATGAGTTTTGGGAAAAACACCCCCCATGAAATGGGGATGTTCAGCACTAAGTGCTCAACATGGGTGGGGCACGAATAAGAAACATAAAAACTACAGATATATGTAGAGGTAACAAGCAGTCGTCCCAACCTAGGGTTTCCAATGCCAACCTAAGCACAACACCCTTATTACTATTCATTCATAAAAAAGGCACAACTCTAATGGACAAGTCAGAACTCATTCCAAAAACCAATTCCCCATTTAACCATTCTTGATTTCATGTTCAAGTGATCCCATTTAGGTGAATTATACATTATTGGGCAACTAAACGGCATGACCACAAGCCAGAGAAAGAGGAACATCCAAACAAAAATTTAAGAATTCACACCTAGGTCTCATGAGAAGTACCAACAACAAAGGGATCATTGAGATCTCTCAATGTACTGGAACCAAACAAAGCCTCGAGATTCGACCCCACATAGCTTCATATTCACAACCAATAATTGTGCCACAACGGAGGATCTCATCTTCATCCTCGTCACCCCATAAGCATCGAGAAGAAAAAACAGACATTCCACCAAGACAGAGCAAGGAAGTTTCTAGTCTCAAGTACATCATTCACTATGTTTTATTCTTTCTTTTTGGTTGACCGGGGTGATCACACAAGGATTTTTGTTCAATAGACATTCATTTAATCAGCTGTGTTTAAGTGATTAACCAAATTCCCATGTTACAGTTATTCAATCATCATAGAATACAAGGGTTCATTAAATCAAAAGGAATGACTGCCAACAAACATAATTTTTAGTGAGCATAATCCCATACAGTTCACAACATATAGCAGTTATAAAAGAATACAACAGAATTGTAAAACGCACCCCATAATTCTTTAACAGTCTATTTATTATCTTTGTTATTGTTTGGGTTTGTCCAGTCCCACAGAAATAGTAGCATACCCACCCAGCATGATACACTATAAATAGAGATGAAGGAAAAACAATACCTTGATGATCAAGCATCGAAGTTCATCTCCAAGTGCCATGAACTATGGATGCATGACTTGCAGGGGAGGAACGTCGAGGACTCCAAGGGAGAGCACAAAGGATTCTGCACACGCGCACCACTTTCCACGGGGAAGGGGAACTCCAAACACACGAGGAAGAAAAGAAGACCAACCAAGAGGAAGAAAAAGATGGAATTCCAAGTGATATAAGGATGAGATCATGTGGTTATGGGATATTGAAATTTGAATGGCTTTAAAGTCGGATCGTGGTTCCCCACGGGGTTTGGCAGTAATGCACGATAAAATTAATTGTCATTTAAAAATTCTCCTCGGAGGGGTGGTCATAACCGCTATGCGTTAAAAAGTTTTCATTAATCATAAGGAAACACGTAACAGGGGAAAATCTGGACGGAACGGGGAAGGGTGTGACACCGAGGAAAAACCACACATTTTGTTAAGTTAAGGGATTCCTGAATCTTGGGGGATTTTAGATATTATTTATGGAATTTAAATGGCTTGAAAGAGAGAATTCAATCATCTTTATGTCAAAAGATATGATGCATGGGCGGAAAAAGTGGAAATTTGGAAAAAGAATGAAGACCATCAGTGATGACACAGTGCCACCTTCATGGTTCCACCCTCACGGTGCCACTGTCACTGATTCCACTGTGACTGATGTCCGTCTTCACTATACCACTATAAGTGGTGCCCCCAGGACCAGTGCCACCAGCAGCAGCATGGGCATAGCATGCCACTTCGGTTGTCCGGGCCACCTCGCCGATCATGGGCCTCCTCCCATATGACCTCCCACACTAGGGCTTCACCTCCCTCACCGGGAGCCTCCCTACCCAGCCAAGGTGATGCCTCCCTCCCTAAAGCACTGCGGAACACCGTGCTGATACCCATCCTCATGACCCCTTGTCCATCTCCACCCCTTGCGTGCCAGCATCCCCTTTCTCTCTGCCCACATGTTGCCCCGCTGGGAGACCTCCTGTCTCAGTAGTCCGCAGAAACCCCGCACCCAACCTCTCTACAGTAGGCGCAACGCGCAGCCACTCTCCCTCCCCAAGGAAACCCGTTGCAGCAGGTCTATGGGCTGCCTCCTGACTCCAATCAGCTCCCAATCATGTGCGGACCACCCGCAACAGCGACCTTTCCCAAACCAGGTGCACCACGCAGTGCTACTCTAGCTGCAGCCTTTAACTATCGGCCACCCTGGACCACCTCCACACCAGCTATCCTCCCATGCGCTGGACAACACCGGACCTACCTCGTTCTGGCCGCCACCCAATTCTCATAGCGAGCTGGTAACATTTGTTACTCTGAAACTTCTTTGGGCAGGTCTGCTCATCCCGGAATGGGCTTGGGCAGACCTGCCCTGTCTAGAATGACCCTTCATGGGGTCGTAACCGCCCCTATTGGGCCTGTGCAGGTTCTCCCCGACTCGTATTGGCCCTGGACAATGTTTTATGGGCCCGATTATTTAATTTAATAAAAAATTAATTGATATAATTATTTTAATTGTAGTTGATAATTAAATTAATTTAATATTAATTTTTGGTTATTAAATTTTTTCATGCGGTGTAATTAATTTAATTGGGAGATAATTAAATTAATTATTTAATTTAATTTTTAGTTTTAAAATTTAATTAATTAAAAGGGGCCGAACAAAGTATTCATTGAATTAAAAATTAGAGTGAAATTTTTAATTCAATTTAAAGCCCTCCAGTTTATTATAATGAATGTATAATTTTTATTCTCCATTTCTATAATATTCCTGAGTTTAATGCGTATATGCTGGTCATGAGTTGTTGACCTACCAATGCATGTCGGGTGTTTGTTTATTTATTTAATTATTGAATGTGGTTATGGAATAATTATTTTTTAAAAAAAAGGCGATATGCATGTCATCTTAGTGTCGTTATATGTATAAGGGCATGTGCGGCCATTCTCACAGTTGTATATTTATACCCCGAGACCCCCTCGCCTGCATGAAAGTACAATTGTTTAATGACTAGATGACTGGTGACGAATTTGGCGCCATGTGATGGTGACACACCAGACATGAGTTGGATGCATTGGATGAGCAGACCTTACTATTCATGTAGCAAGCCACGTGAATTAAGGTACTTACCCCTAGGGTTTTAGGTTGGTCCTTTATTCACTCAACAGATCAACTGATAGTACCGACTCATGATCAGGTGTTCCTTTTATTTCTGCATGTTTTATTATTTTTGTGCATGTCTAATTTATTGTGTACTCACGTAGTATAATAATAACCAAGCATGCAAGTTAAAATAAACATGTGACGCGATGAAATTTCAATTTTTTTGCATGGTCAGTTGTGAGTGCGATCACGTAATACATTCTTTTAAAAATAGAAAAGGATTTCTTTCGTCACACTAAAAATAATAAAACCCTCAAAGATATATTAAGTCTAAACAACCTTCCTTCATTATAATTTGGACAAAACCAGCTGTTTGAGGTGTCGGTCATGCCTTTGCTAAGGGTGCCTTTTACTACAGGGGAGTCCTTATAAGAATGATGGGTCGACATAACTAATGTGGTAGTAAGTATTATCCATAGCTAACTTGCTATCATTTTAGAGGTAAGAATTGAGAAAATCAAATTTTGATTTTAAGAAGTTGGGACTTCACTCAACAGATCAATGAATCGCATGTTAAAGCAGTCGGCTAACCAAAAGCCTACCAAGAACCAACCAAGTAGTGGTGTAGCTGTAGCCTATAGTCAATAAAGGGTGGTTCTAGGATCTGTTCCACTAGAATACTCAAGAAACAGAGTATTCCGATTCAAGCCGATAGGGTTCCTAGAATTTCATAAAATAGTGGCAGACATTAAATGATTCAAGTAATTAATCAAAATGACTAAACCAGTAATTCAGATAAAAGTCACTCATATGTTAATTTTTTTTGTATTAAAATGGCATGTTATACCACAAGATTAAAACTGAAATATTATAATGGACAAAGTAAATGTCCACAGTGACATGAGTATCCATAAATAGTACAGGTGTGTGCACATAGTTCTATAATATAGGAAACTCAAGGTTTCAATGTCCCCAACACTGTTAAACTACATCAAGAAGTGAGGGTGAAAATTTCATACATGAGACTAATGTAAAAATCATATGATTGTTATATCATTATGATTTCACAAACATCAGTGTAAGTTGTGGTCACTACACCAGTTTATAGATGATATAACATAAAGTCTCATCTTCGAGAAGTTTGCAAAGAGAAAGCAAGGAAATGATATGAATAAGGTGAAGTTTACACCTTCATGTGTAAATTTAATTATTGATCATGATCTTTAAATATCATTTTCACCACATTACTGAAGTCTCATTTTAATTTACAAAATGAACAAGTATTGAGTAAGTGCTTCATTACCTATCTAGGTATGATTCGCCAAGTGAATAAGAATATAAGACAATTAAGATTTAATTCTTCTGAAGGATAAATTGATAGACAATGTGAAAAGGTCAAAGGCATTTAATTCCAATGACACATTCATGACATCCTTCAATTAATGAGGTATTAAAAGAGGTTATTTTCATTTCATATTATAAAACAATACTACGGAATTTTAAAAGTAGTAACCTGATTTAAAAGAGCATGTTGCCACTTCTACATCAGTTTTATTCATCATTGTAACGTTTTTCTTTTACTAAATGGGAATTAAATACAATATGTTGGTAACATATGTGTATTTTATAATGATAAACGTGTTATTATAGAATCCTTGCTAGAAGTCAGGTGTATTATTTAAGTGGTTTTGAAAGGGTGATACCTAGGCCAATTGTGAGAAGTACACAACTTCTTTAATCTCCAAGTGAAAGATTCGTTTTGAACTATTGTTGAGTATAACCACAAACATTAATCTCATGTTTCATTGGATGCAAGGAGACATTCATTCAGTTCCTGTAATGAATTTTGTTTTTGGTAAACTCAATCACATGTTCAGTGATACATGAATCATAGGCAATTAGTGATGAATATAAATGAAAGACTTATACCCTGTTGTGACAGGATAATTCATTTTCAAGTAATAATAAAAATGTACATCATGAAAATACCAAGTATGGTATTTAGGTTTCGCACAACTAAATAATTATGGTATTATCGATGTATTTAGTTTGGAAAAAGGATCCTTTAGAAATAAAGGTACGTCACAATGCTTTTTGAAATTGTTCAACACGAAAGTGTACACTATTCCAAGTATAAGCTAGAGGTATATATACTTCATAAGATTCTTTTAAGTAATTATGGAATATCAAAGTGAAGAATTTGCATGGTCAGGAGATATGAGTTTCTTCGGGTTGGTATACCGAACAATATCTCGACCAAGAATTAATCAATCATGATAATGTAGCGTGGAGTAATTCCTAAACGCACGTTACCTTATCAACATCACAAAAATGATGTTAATGAAGATGATTGATGATAAAGTATTACATATCAACATTGATCAACAAACATATAGCATGGAGCAATTCCTAAATGCACATTTTATACATCAAAGTAGTGATGTAAGTAATATCAATGTTGGAACTAGGAGAATCTTCCATTATATTTCATGAAATGATTTACAAATAACTGCAATATCCCACAAACATATTCCAACTATAACGAAAAATGGTAATCATATGAGTCATAGTTTGATGTAAACACATTATGTCATAAGAACATGTGTCTGGATGCGAAGAGATTGTTTGAATATAAACAAACCTACCTCAAGACAAACACACTATAAATTTAGAGTAATAATCCTAACGATTTCATAGGATATTACAATGTCCCTATGATAGAAAATCTGTAGTCATGTAAATTACTACATATCTATTTAAGGGTGCACATCTATATTAGAGATAGTGGGAGCTATATTTACTTCTGTTTTGTCAATGCTCAAGATGCACAAGATAGTTGGCATAGGAACTAGTTCCACAAACGCATGTGGAACAATGTTGTTCTGGATACACGTACTATGTAGGAATGATAAAACCATGGTGATGGTTTTTATATTCACTTCAGTTGGTGGTCTATTATTCAATGTGAATAAAATTTTCTACAAGTAATTAGTGTATAGATATTAGCTAAAATTGATAATAACAACTAAAAATCAATTAATGGATTTCATTTATCTATGTGAAAAATGGGATAATATTTTGAATACTACTGTGGGAATTCATGTGGGTTGATACATGGATGGTACAAGCTTAGTACCAATAAGGCTCGATTGGATTCACCAAGTTGTTATGCCAAAATATATTAGAATTTTACTTCTCATAGCTAATATCTATGATCAATTTATTTACCATTGGATGTCCTGACACCCAATTATGGATGGTGTCTATATGACGCAACAACAAAGGGATGGTAACGTCACAAAATGCCAATAAAGGTTGCTTGTTACTAAAATCTGGTTTAGGATTAAAGTAGGTAACATTATAGTAGAAAATACATTTTTAGAAATTTTTTCCATGAGTCTACGTGTGTTTAGTGGGAGAATAAATGTTTTTTTTAAAAAATACGTTCAAAAACATATGGAAAAAAGACATTGGTCTCATAGTTAGTTATGAACAAAATTAGATTTACTCTGCAATGATTGACTTAATGTAGAAACCTATGTTCTGGTGAACAGGATCTACTAAGGTAGATCTATTGGTTTCTTGGTCCTAGTCAATCGTACATATAGTGAAATTTTATAGAAAAATACATGTTGGAAGAATTCAAGAGAGGAATTGTTGCCTATGTCACAGGGCATAATCTCTCCATGTTGACATGTTCGTGACATAGGAAGAGATAAATGCTGTGAGTTGAAATCCATATGTCGGTGCGATGGATCAATCACAAATGCCATGATATGTACTAGAACTGATGTTTCCAAGGTATATTTTAGAATAGGAAAATATCAGTTGTATCCAGGAGAACTACAAAATATGTAGTCAGAACTATCTAATTGTACTTAGGCAAGCACAAAAGATATGTACCTGGTAAGTGGATAATAAAGGATACTTGTTTTCGGGGATACGAATTAGTCTTCCATAGATCAATTGGATCTAGTATTACAGTTAGCCTAAAAATGATGAATGATTCAAGATCATATCAGCCAGTGGTGGCCATACCTACAATACCGAGAACATTGCACCTTCTAAGATATATAAGAAGCAGTTAAATGCAATGATTTTTTCCAGTTCTTGGAATCACACCTCGTAAAAAATGTATTATCATAATGTAGATTATGATATTCTTAGTAGCCATGATTTCAAGTTATGAAGGTGGGAAAAAAGTGATATATACTCGGGATACCATCTCTTGAGAAGTTTTACTCAAAAAGATGAGGTCGCTATAGCAGAATAGCCATCTGGAAGAACCGTGTGATGTTCATCATGTGAGTTACTAAAAATTTTGGTTAGAAAGTTGGCTCTTGTGCAAGTGAGATTGTTGAAATAGTGGGTTCCCCAGACCTATCTATTCAGTGCTTTAGATTACCTTATCGTGTGTATATTAATCTATACATGATGTCTTCTTACCATTATAGTGAAGACTTTTCTGCATCCACTATTGAAATGGTAATTTCCAAAGGTTAATTGTCGTATCGAAAGGTTATAGTAGTTCTCATGCTAAAATGAGAACTTCAAGATACTATGACATTAACCATAAATGTATGTTATATAGTCTAGATACATTATACTGATTGGACACAGTAGATGTATGACTATCAGGTGCTGGGGGCTCATAAGAATTGAGACTTCTTCTAATGAAGTTCCAACTTGGTGATTTCTAAAATTGAGATCATGAGGACTGACCTGCCAATAGGAACTCCACATATTTCAGGGGCCATTGGATGTTCCTATCTACGATCATGTGTAAGGGGCTCCTTAATTGAGATAATTACCAATGTATGTCATTTGATTGCGTACATTGATGCAAGATGAAAACCAAGACAATGATGTCGTGGCGAGGTAGTTCGTGTCGGGTGTTTCGTTGGTGGCATGACATTGGTTGAATGGTAAAGAAAGGATTGTTGGCTTCCAGTTTATGGAAGTATTTTCTCTCAGGCTATGTTGATATGGATGGCAGTACCATTATAAGACCATGGACATCATAGTTGAGGGTAAATCTCTCCAGTTAAATCAAAAAAATATAAACCAAGAAAAGAGATATGACACGTGAGTGCGTCCTGGATTATGAGATATTACAGAAAAAGAGATTATATTACACAATGCATGTTCGTAGGTTGGTTGTCGCTACTGTGAAAATCCTTATTTCTTCAGGGGCCATGATGGGTTGCTAGATCCTGCTCTGGGTCTGTGAATACAATTCATGGCTGTTGAAATAAGGGCCTAGAGGGTCACACACAATAGCGGATTCAAGAATCTTCCCTATTCAGTGGAATAAAAGTTTTAGACATGCTGGGCCCTACCATAGGGTCCCGAGATTTTTCAAAAGTTAAACGATCATCAATAAAATAAATAAATTCATATTATTGACGTTTAGAATAATGAATAATGAATTTTTTTGTTAAATTTATTTACCTGTTTTAGTAAATACATGAAAAAATATTAATTGAAGAATATTAAATTATTCATGTTTCAATTAATATTTATTGGAGTGACTAGTCGAGCTAAGGACATAATTATTATCATATAATATATTTTAATATATTACAACTAAGTGATAATAATATTTATGACATAGACAAGCAGTCAGAATATGTCATTGATAGTGAATTAAGTTTTTAGGGCCGTCGAGGCGATATTGGGTATTTGAATTAAGCACTATAAATAGAAGAAGATTGGATTTTTCAAATTACTATTCATGGAGCTTATCTCTCCTCTCATCTCAACCACATTCTAGAGATAGATAATCTGGATCTAAAGAGTTCGGATGGTTCTCTCTCTCAGGAATCGCTAGCGATGCGATGTGGTGGTCATTGGAGGGTTGAAGGCATCATCAAAAGTCCGCACTAGAACCCGAACTACGAATAATGGAGCACCCGCGGATTCCATGAAGCACGTGTGTATGTTCATGATGAATTTGACTTCTGATTCTTCGAGCATCGATTTCCAACGACGAGCAGACGTCGTGCGCAGATTCGTATTTAAACCAGGTATTTTACAGTTTAATTTTGTGATTAAAATCCTCCACGTGTGGTCCTCAGCTAAGATCGGGATGCTCTTTTCCGACGTCGACATGTTTACATCATCCATCGGTGGAAAAATATTAAAAACCCACCTGTTTGGGGCTTTCGCTGCATGCCCGTTTACAACAAAAAGGAGACTACAAAGGTAATGTACCACAGAAAAAAATAGCAACTGCAACTGTCCCAACATCCGTGCTAATATGGCCCTGCATGGTCCCTGAAGTCCTCCTAGAAACCTGAAAGTAGTTTTATATACATAGGGTTTTCATACAAGTATAATGAGTAGAGAAAACCAAGGACTCTCGTGCACAAGTGGGGAGGCATTCTAATGCCCAGTGAGAAAAGATACATCCAAAGCTCCCTGCAAGGAAATCTATCCACCCATGCCTAACCAAGGGACACTACCCAAATAATGAAATTCAAGTAATGTATAGTAATAGAACATCTACATTTGGGTACCTCGCGCCACTTTCCTACTAGTTATTGAAGTCATCCTACATATCAATTCTCTCCCTCCATTCTCATTACAGTCCCACGGCCACACCCCACTCACACACACCTGGTCCACAACCACACATCCCGCCTGCAAACACCTGGTCCACAACCACCATCCCTCCTGCAAACTCCAGGTCCACAATCACCATGCGTAACCACACCCGCAAAAACCTGGGGCAGAACAATTACTGCCACACCCAAAGACACCTGGGCCATATCCTGAGGACTCATGGGAAACAAACTGCCCGCACACACTTGGTCCAACCTCCATAACTACCCTGCCCGAAAAATCAAGGGCCTATAACGGACCTCAGGCCGTCACAGCCTGCCCAAAGTGTCTAGGGCTCTTCAGGAAAGGGAGTAGAAAACGAGCTAATAACCAACCACTCATAACAGTGTTGGGAAAACACCCTCCCCCATGAAATGGGGGTGTTTGGAACTACGTGATCAACATGGGTGGGAAGAGAATAAGAAACATAAAAACTACAGATATATGTATAGGTAACAAGCACTCTTCCCAACCTAGTTTTTCCAAAGCCAACCTATGCACAACACCCTTGGTACTATTCATTCATAAAATAAGGCACAACACTCATGACCAACTCACAACTCATTCACAAAAAAAAATCCCCATTTAAAACATTCTTGTTCTCATGTTTAATTAATCCCATTTAGTTGAATTCTACAATACTGGTAAACTATCTGTCATAACCACAATCTAGAGAAAGAGAAACATCCAAACATCAATTTTAGAACTCACACTCGGTTCTCTTGTTAAGTCACAGCAACAAAGGGATCAATGAGATCCCACAATGTACTGGAACCAAACCAACCCTCATGATTCAGCACCACATAGCTTCAAGTTCACAACCAACAACCGTGCCACAATGGAGGATCCCATCCTCATCCACGTCACCCCATAAGCATCGAGCAGAACAAACAGACATTCCACCAAGATAGAGAAAGGATGCATCCAGACTCAAGTACATCATTCAATAAGTTTTATTCATTCTGTTTGGTTAACTAGTGTGATCACACAAGTATTTTTGTTCACTAAACATTCATTTAATCATCCAAGTTTACGTGATTAACCAAATTCCCATGATACAGTCATTCAATCATCATAGAAGACTAGGTTTCATTGGTGCCCAAGGAAATACCACCAATGGCCACAATTTTCAGTGAGCATAATCCCGTACAGTTCCCAACATATTGCAATTATAACAGAATATTGCAGGATTGTCAAATGCACCCCATCATTTTTTAATAGTATGTTTATTATCATTTTTAATGTTTGGATTCATCCAGTCCCACATAAATAGTATCTTACCCACCCCACATGATACACAGTAAGAAGTGACGAAGGAAAAAACCCTACCTGGTTGATCAAGGATCTAAGTTCTTTTCCATGCGCTATGAATTGGGGATGCGCGACACCTGCCTCAGGAAGGGGAACTCCAAAATCACCAAGATGAAAAAGAGACCAGCCGAGAGGAAGAAGAAGATGGAATTCTGTGCGATATAAGGATGGGATCCTATTGTTACAGGATATGTAAATTTGAATGGCTTTAAAGTCGGATCGTGGTTCCCCATGATGTTGGGCAGTTACGCTTGATGGAATTAATTTTCATTTGACAATTCAACTTGGAGGGGTGGTCATAACGGCTATTCATTAAACAGTTTTCTTTAATCATAAGTAAATGGGTAACAGGGGCTGATGGGGAAGGTACATGGAATGGCATGACACCTAGGAAAAACTCCACCTTTTGGTAATTTAAGGGTTTCCTGACTCTTGGGGGACATAAGATATTATTTATGGGAATTAAATGGAATATAGAGGGAATTAAATAATCTTTATGTCAAAAGATATGTTGCGGGAGCAGAAAAAGGTGGAAATTGTAAAAAGAATGAAGATCCTCGGTGAGGACATGGTGCCACCATGACTGTTGTGCGACTTTCATGGTGCCACCGTGACTGGTGCCACCTTCACAGTGCTACCGTGACCGGTGCCACCGTCATGGTGCCACCGTGACTGGTGTGCGACCGTCATGGTGCCACCGTAACCAGTGCCCCAGTGACTGGTGGCACTATTTCGGTGGAGCCATGTTTTGGTAAAGTAATGGACCAGGTGGGTCCGGGCCATTACTCAACATGACTGTGGTAGCTTATGAAATGAATGACCATACATGATATAATATATCTCATATCAACACTATGGGATAATCAAAGTTTTAGACTCATTTTTAGCTAACATCCCTGGGAATCTCAACATCCACTACTAAGGCCAAATTACATATAATTGCACAATTATATAAAAGAGATAAATTAAATTCATAAATTACGTTGTATCGATTCCTTCCTTTAATAAATTAAATATTCACTAATTAACCATTATATTTTTTCAAGATTTCATTAAATCACATGAAATTAATTACCATGGGAATGAAAATTCCATTCATTCAAGGAATAATCCAAACGTAGTCAATTATTTATCAGGAATACAATATTTTAGGAAAATGAATTCCATCATAAAATAAACCCAATGGGTTAAGAATTATTTATTTATTATTGGCGTCATTCCATATATAGGTACTCTATTAAAAACATCATATTCTACCACAATGATAAAACGTGCAACAAAGAAACTCTTGCTATCAAATGTTGTGGGGAAATTAATGAAGATCAAACTAAAACTCTTCTATAAAGCATTAAATAGATTCAAGTGAGAATACCACATCTTAGGATCCAAAAAAAGGGTATTCCCAAATTTAACCCATTCTATAACCTTTGTTTCCAACCCCAAAACCCAAATGCATTTACCGATTCATCTATCTATCACATGATTAATATACTACCATGTCATAGGGCCACAAATATCAAATTATCCATCCCAAGCTCGGCCATACAAGGATCACATCGCATACGAGATTACCCATCCCTTAGCACAACATAAAACATCCCTGATTAGTCATATCATGTTAATATCACATGGGTCAAATCTAAGGAAGGTTACAGAAATGAAGGAACTAATAAGAAAACAATACAGAATCTAGCCCCTCAAAACAATGCATTGATCCTTCTCATGGTTGTAATCTCTCACAACTACAAAATAAGGCATTCAGTCATCATAAGAAAATGAGAATATCAGGCACTATACAATTATATTCCTAACAAAAACACTTTTTATTCAATATTGATTTAAACATTTCATTCATCAATAGCTTCCAAATACCAGAAATATAAAATATAATACCATAAAAAGACATCACAAATTAATTAAATATTTAAATTAATATTCCTCTAAACATAAATTTTCGGTTCAAAAAAACAGGGGAATCACAAATCAAAATCTTGAAATTAATTCCTTTACCAACATGAATTACCATGATTTACATTATTTAATAATTTAATTAAACATATGTAAGCCAAATATCATATAAACATGCACATTTCGCCAATTTTATTATTTCAAAATTGCATTAGACACCGAATTACAACAAGAATAATTAATTTCATGGGCTAGTTAAATATAAATTTATTCATGATTTAGGTTCTCTACCAGTTTACATAATGAAAAATATACTAATACATAGGACACGAAAACACGTTAATAATGATATTCATAGATATCACACAATATATTAAATCATGAGGAAAACCACTATCATGGAATTAAGAAACAACATCAACAACATTTGATTTCAATAGAATTTCATTAATATGATTAAATATTAGTTAGGTCAATTTAATTTCCCTAAAATGATTATAATAATGAAAATTTTTATTTTCCCAAAATATAGAAGCAACTAATTCCCTACATCAGAATTAATCAGCATTATCAGATGACAACAGACCACATTACGGGACTTCAATCACCACTCCCATAATAATTGGATCCATATGAGGATGAAGTGAAACTACCAAAACTCCATCAAAAATGAAAAACCACATTAGAAATAGGTGAGATCAACCTCCATGTAATGGAGAAAATAATATGTTGAAAAATACCAAACATGGAAAAAATAGATGAAAACAAAGGATTAAAACTTTGAAGATCAATACATATCAAAATAGTTTGAATATGAAAATAAATAATAAATCATTGGTTGAGGGGAACTCAAAATGAATAGATGAATTGATATTGACCACATGGATTGGGGAGAGAGAGGCACTACAAACATAGGGTTTGAGAAATACCTAGAATGCTTGAACCTTTAATGATTCACTACATGAAGAATTACATGTTTTGTACTCCGCTTTCACTTCATGTTATAGTTGAGGTTAATTGGAAACAAAAAAGGTGTCACCTTTTTAGTATTTTACCATAAAAATATATTTTTTGAGAACTAGACCCACAGAAGTCATGAACCTCAAATACACAATGTGAAATACTTATTCACATTGTATTCTCTCGGGTATCAATATATTCTTTCAATGCCACAACATACCAGATCCAAACCTCCTCTGAGCCCCACTATCCTCAAAGACACACAATGTGTTAGTACACATGGTTTTGTGACCTTATATTAGATAACTCTAAAAAAATTGTCATCCTAGAAAATACAAACCGGACAAGAAAGGGAATGAAAAGGGGTCATCCAAATAGGCACCATTTGAGATACATAACACTGATAAAAAAATAACAAGATATCAACGACCATATAATAGGAACATTATCCAAACCTCAAAAAAAATTGTAAACAACACTTAAACACTCTCCTAGGGAGATACCTCCAAAAATAAAGTAAATACCTAAAAACACCAGAGGAAATAACCTCATAACCCAAAAAAATCATCATCCATTAGAGAAAAATATTAAAAAATGTGAGATTGACATAAAAAATAATGGCGTAATGACAGTGAATCTATGACTCACATTCCCATTTACTCTCCTCCATAGCACCATATCACCACAAGGCATGATCCAAGGGAATAAAACACCTGTTCAAAACCATATCTTAGAGATCCATGATATCTACTAGCCACTCCTAGAAGGTCACATTATCAACAACATCGTTCTCCACCCAATCTATGACATGATTATCATCATGAGGATAATGAAAGAGATATGATACCTAAAAACATCATATATAAGACTCATCTATATAGAAATTTCAATATGATGTGGAATATATCAAACATTATCGAACACCTAAATAGTCCAAAAACATTGGGGTATAGATTACTCGCATGACACATTCTTTACAACCCTCAATGGGGAGTCACCTTCAAGAACATGTGGCCACCCGTGTTTATCTCTAGAGGTCTACACCTATGATTAACTTTTGATTTCAAATGATTCTGCACTTCTTTCAGCCTCTCAATAATTACCAGAACCATATCTATCATATTCTATACTATGTGTGTCCCATGAATTGATATATCTATTATCCCAATCAATAAGAACAGAGTACTATATGATTATATGTATAATTCATTAAACATATCCAAACCAATGGTAATGTTTAAATAATAATTGTAATATAACTCATCTAAGGGACGTTTCATAATCCAAGGACCTCTTAAATCAAGGAAACAAGAGAGTAACATGCATTCAATAGTATTTATGGTCTCCACTCTTTGACCACCCATCTAAAGATGAAAATTAGTGCTATGGCATAAATTATAACAGGAATAATGATGGAAAACTATACACACCCAGGAAGTAAAATGAGGACCATGTTTAAAAATGTTCTTCCTTGGGAAACTATGGAGTCGGAACACATCCTCGAAAAAATTACTCAACAAGACCACCAATTTTCATGACATTTTGATCATTATAATTTTTTTTATTTAATAAATTGATCCACTCTCGCCCATATAGCTTAATAGATTACCTAATATCAAGGTAAAATAGTAAATATGTGTATCAGTATTTCCTCCAACATCCACTAGGGAATATCAATTTTCTAAAAAAATGAATTTGGAACACAGTGCATGGACTTCACCTTATGGATGAACAAACATCGAGAAAAAACAATACAATAACATGTTTTAACCAACACCACCAAAAGTGACCTATCAAATGTTGGTAAATCCTTTTGAGCACTAGGATAAACAACCAAAGTTGAACTGTAGAACTCCAAAAGAACCATCTCACACATCACTGAAGGAACAAAAATCCATCCTTAGAAAAAATTCATGATGTATATATATAGAATAACCATCAGGGGCATCCAAAAAAATCAGTCTCTCCATACCACCATCTCTGAATCCCCCAACTGGGACTCATCCAACTACTTCATCAATATCGATTATACAATCATATCAAAAAGAAATACTCTACCTCCATTAACTGTTTTATCAAGGATCATCATTAATAGTTCTTAAATAACTCATTGGGATTCCCTAAACATTGAACAATTTTAGTATGTGACATCAAACTCTATACATATATTACAAAATTTCCCTTTCCCGGTGTTTATGAAATTTCAATGTAATGATCCGACAATTACTATCTCAACCTATGCTAATGAAATTTCAAGTCATACAATGAGAAGGCACAACAGACACTCTTATGGTCAATAAAAATCACATAGTTCTCTCCAATGAGGCAATGCTTCCCAAAATCAAATCTGACACAATTTCCTCCAACTCATGACCATGGATGGACTACTTACACTATTAGAGACATATGTATAAATAAATTCTATAAAAAACATTTATTTTCTACATTAGAATGTAGATCGTGCCTTGATGAATAGTGTAATTGAAAATTTCTATCATAAGCCCCTCTTCTAAATATAATGTACTAATGTTCTGAAAAAATTATACATATGTTACAAATAATGATTTTTGAAACTGACAAGTCCACAAGAACACAAAATCCTTTCTTGTCAAAAAAGTTAACTGAGTTACAATCCTATAAAAATTGTTTATGGACCAATTATAATATCATGTAAGACAAATGAATATATACACTCATTTCACTATCATGTGGGTTGACCAAGAAAAATCTACCTCTATCTTCAATGGATCTGCATATACTCTTTGTTGCGATTCCACATTCCCGAAAAAAGGACATTATAAACCCATAACTCAAAATTAATTAACATTGAAAATTGATAGTCATGATGATGGACTCCCAAATTGGGATGCAGATGATCTGCCTGCTCCTCCTCTATCACAGAGTGAACAAGGATTTCTATGATGAAAACAACATGGAATTTATCCAAGAACTCTCTAAACACTACATTCATTAACCGCATGAACATTGTTGGATAATTATTAACACCGAACAAAATTATAAAGAAATTACAATACCTATGATATATATGGATGATTTCTTATGAATTTCATCATCCTTCTCCCACATATAATGATATATAGAAACAAAATAGGTCATTGAGAATCTCCTTGCTTATTTCAGATGATGGAATAAATCACAAATCTATTGAAGATTATAACAGTTCTTCACTGTCACTTGGTCTGTTTTATAATTATTGATGAAAATTATAATACTACTTTCTAAATTATTTGAAAACAAACCTACTGAATAACATGAAGACACACTCATCTGAAAAAAACACACTCTAATAGATCATTGAGATTGACTGACATATATCGCTACTCAGATGTCACCATCTTATATAGAGACACAGAAATAAGAGACACCCATTGCTTTAAATCAATCCCAAAACAAATTTACCATCGAGGGAGTATTTCCAAAACGTCTTCTGTGAAGTCAATAGGGTTTAATTACACAACCCAAAGAAACTAAAACTGCTGAACTTACAACCATCTTAGTATCATCCAAGCCATCTAAGATGACAAGGGATGAATATGCCTCTTACCCACTTGATGGTCTTTCCCAGCAGAAAACACCTCTATATCTCCATCATCATCATAAAACACACCCATTATCCATTTTAGATCAACAATTTCCTGAAAAAAGTAGATACAATCCATGATTAGGATGAGATTATTTTTTTAATAAAAAACATAGAAAGTATCCCCATGATCCATTCTTCTACCACACTAGGTCTCAGTCTCTATATATTTCCTACAAACCAGCTCAACCTCATACTGGCGTAGTCAATGTCAATGTCTCTAGTGGAATCCCAATATTATGTCCCAAATAATGCATGATGGTATGTGGAATAAAAGAATGCATAGCTCTGGAATCAAACAAAGAATGAACTAATGTATAAATCAAGGAAATTACACCTTGAATGGCGTCTAGCTCTCCTGGAACTGGTAATGATAAAATTGAAGTTTACTACGAAGTACTATATATCCGCTCTTACTTAGTTAATGACCACCTCAGGATCACTAGTATTCTCTATATGGATGATAGGAATATCATGGATATCCCTTACCCTTCCCATCTCACCTCTACTGATCCCAAACTAGACCATCCTGCCACTTCTACCTCAACTAAAATGACCCCAATGGAGGAAGAAGATGTGGAACACTTGGAAGACATAGACTTCATTGGATTTATATGCATTATTTCTATTTATGACCTCATCCTACACAAGAAAAGAAAATTCTAATACATTATAATATTTATAAGAGCCACTATCATTGGATAAATGAGATTATAAGGGCTATTGACTACCCCTGATTGACCAAAAAATATTCTATCAGGATATATTGGAACCCTATTCCTCAACTCCACATCATGAGGAATCCTAACGACTCCCATTTTTTGATGACACAATTTTGGCCAATTCCCTCTCTATAACATATTTTATCACTAGAACCTCAAGATACACATTCCCCATAAACATGATGACCTGGAAGTTGATATCTAGATGTAAAGACTCTCTGAAATTCATCATGTTCTCATAATCATAGGAAATTATATTTAATAATAATTAAGAAGGGTCTTGAAATGGATTGAAAATTATCACTCAGAAGAGCTCACTTACATATGGTTATGTAGTTACAGATGACTATCCAACTTCACGGTTAAAGTATGACACTTGATTCTAAACTGGTCCAATAAACTCTATAATGAGACCACTAACTTCTCACTATCCCAATGGTATAATAAGAACCACTTCCTCAATTCTCCCTGAAACATTATCATAGACAAAAAACCAAGAGCATTAATTGAGGATTGATCGAAATGAATGAATTGTCAAACTCCCCCAACTAGTCATCTGTAACCACACCTAAAATGGAGCCCACAAACTTAAATAAATGCTTTCACTAAAACACTCAGACTATCATCCCCCATCTATTTCATCATTGACCCCTAAAAAGTGGTTATCTATAGGTTCATCCTTTTGAACATATTTTGTGAGAACCTGATGAGGACTTTGACATCGAGACACTTCATAAAAAAGTTCAATCTTCTTGGTCTCTAAAACAAGAAAAATATGATATTTAAAATTAATTAATTAATAATATTCTTATCATGTTATTGTTTTACCCTATCCTAGGGTATACCCATCTCAAACACATGCATAATGAAGAATAATGCATGGTACTTCCTCTAGTATCTACCCTAATACTTGTATCATTTTGTTCAGTAGGCTTAGTAAACATAAAGGAACATGACAAAAATTATAGGTGTCCCTAAATACCTATGTATCATCCAGTATCCTATGTTTTCATCACATTATATACTTAGAGGACACTATTTCCCTGCCTGCCAATGTATCCTCAGACGTGCCTAACTCCAACATTAATCATATCCCTCAAACATTAACCATTGATGCTAGTTTTTCATGACCCTCTCCACTAAAAGAAAGCTCATTGGAGGGAGATAGATGGTGACACAGTGAGTCTTACCTCCAAAAGGAATCATGTTGATGACTAGATTAAAGGGTATAATAATTACAAAAATGAGTGGCATTACTCTTTAAGAGAAACATTCGAAAGAGAGAGATAATAATAACACAACAAACTACACATTATCAGATTAATAAATATATATGAAATCCAAAGTGCATTATACAGTGTCATATAATACTAACAAAATGAATGGAAAAAATATATTCAAAAAAGTAGAAATGGAAACAGTGACCAGGATGTGCAAAAAGCCATTGATAAAACATCAATCTGGTAATATCCATCCTAATTTTTACATCGTAGGTAATTATAGAATAAAATATTTTCATATATATATATATATATATATTTGATTTTGATAATAATTTTACTTTAAAAAGGAAATTATGACTGATAGGGTACCTAGAAAACAGAAATTGGTTTCTCCGAAATCGTATGTAGCACCCAAGACTGATATAAAAAAAATAATACATTATTAATATCATTATTTTTTGTGGTTGATATATTCTAGAAATTTAATTTGAAGGAATGAGAAGTACTAACTATATTATCATTATATATTTTTATTAATAGTTTTTACTTTCTATTGAAAAAATTTTAAAGGCATAAAAATAGAGTTAAACTAATTTAAATATAATTACTCTATTATTTTTAAAAGGTAGTTTTACTGCCTTTTGATAGAGAATAAATTTTTAATATAATTTTCATACCATTTATATGTTCTATTTTACATAATAATATTATCATTTTTAGGGGTGTCAAAATTAAAATTGGTTCAATTTTTGGTATTTTTCTGATAATATATATTTTATAATGAATAGCTAAAAATACTACATTTTAATTCAAAACTGTTTTTTTGTCTAATTTATTATTATTTTTAGATTATACATTTACATGGATTTAAGGAATAAATAGATGATTTTTCTATATGTTAATACTATTCATTTAATTTGATGCAATTTTAAATTAATATTAAATAGAAAAAAATTGTAACCTTTTGATCTTTTTTACGTAAAAAAACCTGCTCTCTAGATCCGTCAATGGGATTAGTGATAAACCTAATTTAATAACGACCATGAGTGAATATTGAAAATGGAGATCCATAGTTGTAATTGGTATGGAAAATTTTTTCTAAGAGGATCAAAAATATTTTTTGGTGAATAGTAAAATTATTATTTTATTTTCCACAGTTAAAGGTTAATTAGGGATATAAGGTAAAATATAATATTATAATAATATGAAACTACCATAAAGCTTGTCCAAATCGTATTTTTGAGGTATGTCCAACTAATTAAATAATTTGGATTAACTTGAGGCCTTTTTAATTTAATTTGGTGTGATTATGACATTAATTACATTTTATTTAATGCAAAAATAAAAAACGACCAAAACATATCTCTTATTACAAAAACAATATAAATATGGTGTTATATAATTTTTATATTTGACTAAAAGTAGTAATTATAATTATAAAAATACTACCAAAATCATGGTATTTTATTTTTAAGGATTATGAAATAATTAATTAAATATAATTAAGAAACAACGATGATGAAATAATAGATTTTTTATAGGAGGAATAAAATAAATGATTTAAATAATATTCAATTAAATATAATTTGAAATATATGATAAAATACAAGAATTTAATTGTTTAATATTAAACTTTATAAGTCTATAAATTGGTTTTCTTGAAGCTATTTCAATTATGAAACTTTATTTAAATTTATTATAATGAATAATTTCAAAATTGACATAATTGATATTTTATAAAAATAATAGTTTATTAAATTATGTAAAAAATCATAGGAAATATTTTAAAATAACAAAGTTGTTATAAAAAGGTCTAAAAATTTTTAAAGTTTTTAATTATGTGAAATTTACCCCATATACGTAACATTTATTGCCTCTTAATATTTTAAATGTTAATACCATAATCAAAATTAAATTAAAAAAAATAACGTTAAACATAAAGATATGTTTTTAAATAAATGAATACATGTATAAAAATTATTGTATGATATGATTTAGAAAAGTACTGATATTGTATCTTATATAAGTATTTTTGGGGTAATTAGGATAATATAATTATTTTATATTAATTTAATATTTCAAGTGTTTCGAAGGGTGCCCCTCCCATCACTAATAACAAGGTACCCACTCTTCTCTATTACTCTCACTTACAAAACCATTTTATTTTTAGTAAATATCTACCCAAAACCCTTCCTATAATTAGTACCCACATTATTAAGGCCCAGAAAACCTTATTATAGTTGTTATAGTGTTCTTCAAAGGTGATCAACCAATGGAGATGTATCATTTTTATGTATTTATATTTTATTTCTTCTTCCACTTCCATCAAATATTATTCTACCAATATGAAATAATAACTATAGTATAAAAAATATAATATGATTATATTATAATAATATCATCACCAAAATCAATATAAACATCAGCTAAATGGGTAATAAATTAATAATTGGTGTGTATGTGTGAACTATCACCTCCACGAAGTGATTTAATTCATTTTACATAGCTATCACTCATGAAAGGATAAAATAATAGAAATAATATATATATGTGGTATTAATGAAATAATAATCATTATAAAATAATAAAATATGAATTTTGTTCTAAATTTCTATGTACATAAAGTGATAACGTCGTTCATGCGTATTTGTGAACTATTACCTCAACGAAGCTTTGAAAAACATTTTTATTAAATTTATCACTTTTATTATAAATATTAGTATTATTAAATTATTATTATGATTTTAAGTATATTATTATAATTCTGAAATGATTAAATAATAATTTACATATTTCAATAACAATCAATAAAAAATGGAAATGTTTCTCATGCGTAAGTATGGCCTACCATCTCTATGATTATAATGTTGTTCATTTTTCATACCATAAATGAATGATTTGAGTTGAAAATTATAATTGATATATGAAATTTATTATTATTTCATGAATTTAATTCTAGGGATGATGGATTTATGAACACATGGACTATTTACATCAATTTAAATTCATTTTCGACTCAAGTACTGTATATCAATTGAATGTCCCATATGAATATAAATAAATATTTACTTCTTATAAAATTTTAAAAAGTGATATAAATGTAATAAAAGTCTTGAAAATTTTTCTCTAGAAATTTTAAAATAACATTATTTTATTATCCAATGATAACATAATTGTACTTGTTGAGTCTTACTCAGGGTATGTGACTTTGTCTCAATATCCTTTCATTAAAAAATATTTTGATAATATACACCACATTATTATATATGGTTTATAATAATCCCCTGTTACTTTTAATTTCATTCAAATGTTCGTAAAATGAACTATTTTCTTTGAATCATTTTACTAAATGTCAAAATGATTTTTTATCATACTCTGCGAAAACCACAATTCCGTCGTCATAACAATTCATTAATATTTGGATTCCATTATAATTTGTAATGTTTTTAAAATAAAAATAAATACCATATTCCATTTTCATGTATTTTGGCATTGAATACGGATTTTTGCATGGATTGATTTTTTCAATATCTTGAAATGATATCTTCAGATTTCCATGTTGAAATGTTATTTTTCTGTTATTCTTGTTTTCTGGGTTATGATTATGTTGTGCTTCTTGGTAATTATTTATTTTTATGGATGGTTTTCTAATAAAATGATGTAGGGTATACTAATTATAACTTTCCAATGCATTGGGTGATCATATGGAGTTAAAATATAAGGTTTATCCTAAGTGATTTAGGGAATATATTATGATCGGTATTCCAAATATATCCATGATGGTCAACGCCTATGTAGTTGTGAAAACTCCAATGTAAGTATTATAATGATTCCACAAGTTACCTCTATGATTTCTGTTTTATATGATTTTTTAAATAATATTATTATATAATGTGCTATATTAATGAGATTCTGTATTATGGGTGAAAAACATGATTTCATCAATTTATAAGAGTTAATGGTCTATGATTTTCCTAACTTGTCTTATTTATCTTTCTAAGCTTGTTTTTCTCATCCCAATTTTTTAAAAGTTTTTCACTATGTGTTAGGATGGTTCAAAGGAAGGTGGATGTCCAGATGACTGATAAAAACATTTTTATGATCGAAAAATGAACATGTTTTATTTTATATACTTTTTTTTGAGAGAAAAATGGATAATGAGTAGAAGTGTCTAGATTGAAATATTTTTAGTTGTTATATCATAATTGTGGCATATTTATATATAAATATAATATGAATATGATCATCAAACTGAATAAATGAATATTCTTAAATTATGTTATGATTATGTAATATTTATGGTTATGGACTTATTGTTGGAATGAGCGGAACTATTTAAATAACTTTAGGGGATTGGATATTTGTTAAAAGAATACCCATATAGGATTTTTAATTTATTATAAAATTGAAATGATATAGAATTTTATGATTTCCATGATTTTTAATCTATGATATGTTTTCCCAAAATGGTTTTTCATCGTGGAAACAAGGCAATTGTGCTGAGACGACATCCAAAAGAGAAAACCCATCCAAAACAGCCACATGAGATAGTCAAAGTTGGAGCTGAATATATTTTTATAGTGATGGTGCAGTTGACTTAGGCTATAAAGGGGGGTGGTATCCAACCATGAGATTAGCTACATCAACCACATAAGAACATGTTCATTGTAGAGTATTTTTTGAGGCAACACCCCCATCAATAAAATAATCATCTGACCCTATGCTAATTGAAGGGTGGATTAAAGTATTAAAAAATATTTTCGATGTCTTATGGTGATCATATGATCAAAAGTTTAGTCTTTATTTTTATCGGTTTGGTGGTGAATCTAATTAGTGGTCATAAATGGTTAATAATATCAGAGACAAAGAATTGAATATTTCCATGTAATGGTATGAATTTAAGAATATCATTCTTGAAAAGATAATTCTAAGGAATTTCAACATAGGGTGGAAAAATAATTCTATAAAATTGATGTAGAAGGATGACTCAGTGGCTTCATTTGAAGAAAATATTCAATTGAAAGGAGTTATATTCTAAAAAAATCATCCAAAAAATTCCTTGTAAAATAAATCCTTATCAATCCAGATTAAATCGAAGGAATCAATAAGAATTGGATTCTCATGAGTTAAAAAGTTATTAAAAACTTATTTTATTTAAGGAGATGGTGGAAATGAAATTTTTTGTGGATAATGTGTTCTTTGAAAAAAAAACTGAACAAGTGGCCTAGGTAGAAAAATAATAGGAATAATTATTCAAAAATATATATGGTTAGAAAATTTAGTTTACAGTATGTAAGAATTGTGTTAAAAAACTCCTTATATAATGTCTCATGAATTCTAGTAAATGATTCGATTGTAGTAGACTATAGTATTGGGCTTGTAATTACAATAAAAAATATAATGGTTTTGGTAACAAAACTTTTTATCAAAATTCAGTGAAATCTTTTATATGTAACGAGATGGGTCATTATGAAAATGAATTTCTAATGAATAATTCGAATAATGGGATGAATCAAACCTATAATCATAAGGCTGTGGTAAAATACATTGAAAATACCTCAATAGTTGTTGTGCCATAAAATAATGTGAGACCATGTAATTTTTTTGATTATTCAGATTCTAACAATGTGTTGTTTTACTTAGGGTACACACTTTCTATTATTTTTTAGAAATTTTCTTGTTAATTGAAAATTTTACCTCAATAAATGAACAATGAACATATCATATGACACATGGGGTAAATGACGAGGTAATAAGAAAGTATAAGAATCTTTATATCCCTATTTTTGGAAACAATTTATTAGAAAACCTTATTGTTTCCCATTAGTAGCGTCTGGTGTTATTTTGTGTATTGATTGGATTTTTATTTACCACAACATTATTAAATATAGAGCTAAAATGGTTTATTTTTAGATATAGTTTTGGTTTGTGTATATTAATTAACCCTTAAATTTGATACAACATTAGGATGTTGAGAATCTATTGAAATATGGAAATAAATGTTATCTTGAAGATATTATTGAAAAAAATATTGTTCAGATTAATTATGTTCTAATGTTAAACAATTACCAGGATGTTTTTTCTAATGAGATTCCTAGTATTATACCTGATCAAGAAGTTGAATTTACTGTAGACATAGTTTTATGTGCTAATAATATTTCAGAACCCACTTATCAAATTGATCAAATTTAACTTATAGAGTCAAATAAATAAATTACCTTAGTAATTATATAAAGGATTACTTTGACCTAGCACATCACCATGGGGTGCACTTATTTTTTAAAAAAATGAATGATGGTTCAAGAGGACCTTGAATTAATTATAAATCCTTGAATAAAATAATTTTTATTGAAAAGTATCTTTTTCTTCATATAGATGATTTGTTTGATTTGCAATCAGAGCACAATATTTTTCAAAGGATCAATTGAGTTTGTGGTACCATCAGTTGAAATTAAAGGAAGAAGGCATTCTCAAGACTGTTTTTTGCACTATATTTGGAACTTTTGAATTTATAGTTATTAATTTTGGTTTAACTAACACGCTTTTGTATTCATGGATCTTCTAAATTGAATATTCTATGAGTTATTTTATATGTATGGCGTTGTGTTTTTTGGGACATTTTGGTATATACTAAAAGTAATGAGGTGGGAGAAATTTTTATAAGGGTTTTTTTTCAAAAAAATAAAAGAAAATAAAATGTATTGGAAATTAAAAAGTTATGAGTTTTGGTTCAAAAAAATTTAATTCCTTGGTCACATTGTTTTTAAAGTATGCATAATTATTCATACAACTAAAACACGTTGTTGAAGAGTGGGTAAGACCCATAATTATAAATAAGATTCTTAATTTTCATGGTTTATCATACTATTACTGGAGATTTTATTGAAAATTTTAAACTGTTATCTTTCCCACAGACTAAGTTAAGTCAAAATGGTGTTAAGCTCATCTAAGAAAAATATAGTGATTAGTTTTATGAAATGAAATAAGACTATTGAATTATCTAGTTTTGTAAATACCTTCTAGATATGTTTAATTATTAATATAAATTGATTCTTCATTGAAAGGACTTGGTTTTTTATTAATGTAGAATTGTCAGATGATATTTTATTTTTCACATTGGTTGAAAACTCAATAGTTATATTTACCTACAGATGATATTAAATTAACTACTATTGTGTTTTATGGAAATATGTGGAGGCATCATCTATATAGAGTAAAATTTGAAATATATATTGACCAAAAAAAATTTGAATTATATATTCACTCTATATGAATTGATAGTGAAACAGATAATATTGTTGGAACTAATCAAGGAATATGATTGCACGATTCCTTACCATCCTATAAAAAAACAAACTGGACAATGCATATATTCAGAAAAAAAAATTCTACATTAATATTGTTATGTTTAGAATTTTACTATTTTATTAATGCATTTATGAACATTGTAATGAAGGTTATTGGTGCAAGAAATTCCACTATTTTGTTTCAGGATTCAGTGAAATCATCTCTCTATGACATAATTAAGAAACCATGGAAGGAAAACAATGAATTTTATAAAAATATTGAGTATTTTAAAAGGTCATGTTACATGAATTTAACCTTGATAAAAATTTTGTTTTGAGATTTGGGAAGAGGTTATGTGTACGGTGTGATTAATTGTATATTGAATTCGTGTTATGTAAAGCACATAGTTCTCATTTTTTATGTTATCCATACAATACTAAGATGTGAAAAAGTTAATCGGTATTTTTACTAGGGGATGTAATGAAAATTGTTATTTTTTAACTTATTGTGAAGTGTTCGACTTGTTCACAGGTTAAATAAGAGTGGTAGTTACCGCAGGGGATTCCTCAATCTTTTCCACATCCAAATTTCAAATGCAAAAATGTACCAATGGATTTCATAGAGGGATTACCATAAACATCTCTAAGTAACAATGTGACATGGGTTATTATTGATCGATTTAATAAATCATTCCGTTTTCATTCCATTTCAGATAAAATATCTCTAGATCAACATTATCAGTTTCATCTTGGAGTGATATATATGTTACATGGAGTTACTCTATCAATTTAATCTAATTGTGGTCCATGGTACTCTTATATCATTTTGAAATGCCTTCATAAGTCATTGGGTAATGAATTAAATTTTATTATAACTTTTCATCCTCATTCAGAATGGTAGATATAACATACAATTCTGACGATTTAGGATATGTTACGTGCAAATTAAATGGATGGCCTTGGAATTTGGGACCAAAAACATTAATTGTTTGAGTTTTTTATTATAATAGTATTCATTCGATTAAAAATATATGTCCATTAGAGGAATTATATGGAATGCAGTGTCGAACACAAACTTTTTTGGATGACATAGCATAAATTATGTGGATGGGATAAAATTGGTTGAAGAGAAAAAAAGTTTCTTTCATTCAAATGAACCCGAGGAGAGTTTAGAGTTGGCCGAAAAGTTATGCAGATAAGCGAAAGAAGGATATTTATTTCAGGGTATGTGATCATGTATTTTATGATGTTTCACCATGAAAATGTGTGATGCATGTTTTTTTGAAGGGGAATTTGAGTCCAAGATTTATTGGACAAAATAAAATTTAGGGGAGAGTTTGATTATTTTCCAAAAGAATAACTTAACTGCTTTTTTATCATCCAACTATAATTTTATATTAGTCCACTTTAAATAAAAGTGTGAATCCAATGTACTAACACATGGAAATCTACGTGCTGAAAGGGCTCACAAAATTGTTAAACACAAGACTAAGTCTATTTGAATCAGATTCTCTATATAATTCACACTGCGGAGTACTAACATGGGTGTTTGGATCCTCCATGATAAGTTCATTATGGTGAGAAACCATTATGTCCATTCTCTGGAAGAATTCCTCCAAGGTGACTGTTCCATGGTTGAAGCCTCTTGATATGATTCAGTCTTGCTTATCTATCTACACTTCTTGCTCCTCTGTGGCCTCAGTCTGCAAACATCATTCTTAGATTCTTAAAATCACTTAATTTGAGGGATTTTTATGATGGTGTTCTTCAAGCATCACTTCCTAAGAGTGGATGATGAGCATCAGACACTCCGCACCCTCTTCTTCTACTAATCTTGGTTCTCATCTTGGTTTCCCACTTTCTCCATCTTGAAGGCCTTTTCTTTCCTTGGTTCCACATTTCTTGGCTGACTTGGTATCCATTGGCTTCAGCAATTGAAGGCAATCTGTGCGCCCCCTGGGTTTTTCCCCTGGACCACTATGCATTTACCTGAGTCAGACATAACTTTTTTCCCCTTCTTCCTTCTTGGTTTGTGGGGACCTTTCCCTTGGAACCAGTCCAAGCTGTCAACTGCGTGTTGGCTAAAACTATCATCACCCAAATCCTCATACTCTTCTGACAATGATTTATCTTGAGTTTCCAGGACTTGAAATCGTTTTTTCACTTTAACCTCAGGCCTTCATTGAGATCCCTCAGCTTCCTGAAGAATCCAACTTGCCTGAATTAATATCCATGTCCTTCTTCTTCTTCCGCTATATCCTAGTACTCTGAAAAGTGGACTTCATAATGATCATGTGTGTATCCAGAGGTCCCAATATGCTAACCCCATACTTCCTTCCTTGACAATGAAGATATCTTGTAGCTGTATGGAAGAAGTATTCCCCTGCAATGACATAATATATAGTTCAACCACCTTTCCAAATTCTCCCTCAGTGACCTCACTACACAGAATCAGGCCTATGGGCTTCATGTATCCAAGACCCATGAATTGATAATTCTGGTTAGATTCGCACCATTACCGACCTTGAGGACACCAAGATCCATGCACCTTTCTTACTACCTTTTCCACACCATTATCAACAATTCCATCTGAGACTGGATGCTCTACCTCATCCACATGCAAGGAGAGATCTTTATGCTTTCCTTCCACCTAAACTGTATCCACTCCATTCACCTGAAAGGAGATGATCCCCAAATCCTTCATTAACCGAGAATGGATATCCATGACCTATGGAAATGATATATTGTACTCCACATCCTTCACTGCTCCTGGAACCACCGAATAAGGCCACTCCAAAAGATGACACTCCTGAGAACTACCTTCTGGTTCCAACATCATTTCCTCACCTAGACCAAAATGAACCCTGCCTAGATCTCGTTGCCCTGGGACAACCCCTGACACCTCTATACGCTTTACCAGGCTTCTATATCTGATTGGTTTATCACAATGGGGGTGACCTACGCCTGAGTCTCTTCTGGTTGGGGATTCGATAGTTTCTGAGCCATTGGACCACAATGACATCGAAAGACCATCTGTTTTTTTCATGGGTGCACAATGTTTTCTATGGTTCAATTTTAATAATGTATATGATAGATAAATCTCATTCTTTGAGTTAAGAAATAATTCATTTGGGATATTAAATTTTTAATTAGGAAGAACCAGTCCAGATTCA
Source organism: Viscum album (assembly GCA_963277665.1). Classification (NCBI taxonomy): domain Eukaryota; kingdom Viridiplantae; phylum Streptophyta; class Magnoliopsida; order Santalales; family Viscaceae; genus Viscum; species Viscum album. The sequence goes on from OY728159.1 coordinate 1,268,651,635, forward strand.
TGACTGTTGAGAGCATCTATTTTGGAATAAAGTGATTAATCAGGTTGATGTTTTGTGGAAAAACTATATAGTTTAAGAGGAAACATGGTAATTTGAAAAGTCTATGAGGGAGAAATACCCTCAATTATTTAATAAGTTAATAAAATTACGAGATTGAAATTTCCAAAGTGTTGGAAGGATGTAACATCCTAGATAATTATAGAATAATTCATTCTCATATCTATTAATATTTATTAATTAGATATTAATTTTACATTAATGGGGGAACTACGTCCAATATAATACCTAACATGAAACACTGGGTTTATCCAAATTCATATATTTCACGCTAGATTGAGATATATAAATAAAATTATATATTGTTTATATTATTATTTTAAATTGTAGTTATTGCATAACTATTATATTGGGGAGGATGATCAAAACTAACTATATTAGGTTTACACATGTTTATTAAATTTTTTATATTCATCTAATAAATTTTATATGCTTAAAATTATAATAAATCCAATTATATCCTTAAATACACTAATGTTTCTAAACGGTAGTTTGACCGCATTTTCATGGGAAACCATATTTAAAACTTGATTTTGTCACTTTTATATGTTGTATTTCACAAAATAAATTTATTCGTTTAATGTGGGACATCAAAATTTTCTTTTGATTTATTTTTGGTGTTTTTCTGATAATATTCATTTCATTATGAATAATAAAAAATAATGAATTTTTATTCATAACATCCATTTGATATAATTATTTATATTGTTATATTATACTTTTACATTGTATTAATGTATAAATAGACTATTTTTTATCATGAAATCCAATATAATTATATATGCGCGATTTCAAATAAATATTACATTGAAAAACAAAGTGAATTTTTGCAAGTTTTACTTAAAACACCCATTTTCTAAATCTATCAATTAGATTAGTGTTCAAACTAATTTAACAACATCTATGAATAGAATTTTGGGGAACCCAAGTTAATTTTTGTTCTTCTGTAAACAAATTTTCAAATAAGATCAAAAATATTTTTTAGTGAATTGTAACATTAGTATTTTATTTACCACAATTAAATTTAAATCCTGTAAATAGGGGTAAAAGTAATATTACAATAACATTAAACTACAATTACATTTTAATAATCTCATTGGATGAGTTATTTCCAATGAAAACAATACTTGGGTTAGAATTTTTCTGTTTTCATTCCACTTGGGTGTAACTATGACATTAATAACATTTTTTAAAGTATAAATTAAATATATCAAGACCATATAATTTACTACTAATTTTTTTTAAATATGTATTTATATAATTGATATATTCTACTATATGTAATAATTATATATCTATCAATATTTCCTAAATATTTTTAATTTATTTTTTTTAATAAATAAATAGTTAAATTTAATTATGACATAATGATTTTTCAATAGTAGAGTTTTTAATGGAAGAATCAAATAATGGGTACTAAAAATCATAAACTAAATATAATTTATAATAGTTTGTGTAGTAAATGAATTTTATAGCTGACTATGACATTTAATATGTATATTCAATGGTTTTTAGAGATTATCTGTCTTCTTGATGTTTATTTAAATTAAATAAGATGAATATTATCAAAATTGACATAATTGGTATTTTAAAAACATGTTAATTTATTAAATTATTTAAAAATCATAAAAAACATATAAAATTACAATGATGTTATAATAAAGTCTAAATGTTCTTATAGTGTCCAATAATGGATAATTAACTTCATATAAATTATAATTATAGCTTTCTATTATTGAAAATGTAGTTACCACGATTAATATTAAAAGAGATACATTAAGGGGAATCCAAAATAAAAAGAATTAAAATAAAATCATTACATTTATAAAAAATAATATATGAAAGGATTTAGAACTATCCCCATATTATATTCATAACAAATCATGTTGGATTCATTTTTATTAAAAATTTTATTTAATTTACTTTAATATTTTAAGAGTTTCCAAGCGTGGCCTTCCCCTCTCCTATAAAAAGTTACCCAATCATCTCTAATACTCACAATTCATGGACCATTTTGATTACAAACTCTCTACTGAATCCTCTTCCTTGAATCAAACCACACATTATTCGGGCCTTATTTTAGGTATAACACCCCGCTTTGTAGTGTTAGAATGTTCTTTTATGGTTATCAACCGAAGAAGTGGTATCGTTTTCTTTAAGTATCTATATTTTTTTTATTCTTAAACTTCATTCAAATCATATTATTCAATGTTTAAATAATAATGACTATACCCCCAATATACTTCCAAAAATATTTCCAAATTTTTTTAATATCATTATTCTAACAAGGTTAATATATAAATTCTAGCTATGGTAATTATCCAAAAATTCTATTTTAATTTAAGGTATATATTGAACCCATAATATCATTCCAAATTATGGAAAAACATCTTTATAAACCATGTCATCTAATTTAATATAATTCATGGCATTAATTTTCTTCTAAAAGCATTCATCATTAGAGTGATAACTTTAAAAATTTTATATTAACGAATAGTTCTCTTTAATTTGAAAAGTGTATGACATATCCCCTAACATAATTATTCTCATATCCATATTTAATAGATTTTTGAATATAGTATCTCTCAAAATCCTCAGTTGGGTCAGAACTGCAATATCTTCTAACACAATGCATCTACAATAATATTTTATTTTACTAGGAGGTTGTTTATTGAGAAATAATAATACATGAGTATCTAGATACATTTTCTTATATAATATTGTGATATTTTTGTGAAATATGGTATTTTATGATTTTATGATCCATATATATGTCAAATATTTCACCATATATATATTATCTCCCTATCATCAATAATATTATTACAACTGCCAAAAAAAGAAAATGCGTTGGGTAGTACAATTCACGAGTCATCAATTATGATAAAGCATATGGAATAACATTATTATTTTACATTAGGGAAAAAATTTTCCTTTATCAATGAATAAAAACATACTACAAACACATCACTTCCAGATGGTATAGTCAAAATTGATTATTTGAATAGTCTTCTCTTTAGTTCATAAAAAAATGACATTTACAATCCTTTATCTAAAAAAACATAACCCATTTACATTTTATCTTCCTTAATGGTTTAGAAATCTGGAAAAATTATAAAGTATCTACAAATTTTAACTTTCTAAATCAATGATAATATATACCTTAGTTATTTATTTGGAATATTCCATTCAATGAGTACCTTCATCATCATTGTATCAACTAAAATTCCATTATTAGGGAAAATATATCCATTAAAAAATATATATTAAATATATAAATCATACATAATAAATTTACAATATAATTATAGTTCCATATAAGAGTTTCATTAATTATCAGTGAGTGATTTTCATGTTCTTCATAGATTTTTAAGTAAAAAATATCATTAATTTACACCACAAAAATGATAGCCATGATATTCCTTGTATACTATGTCCATTAAATTTGAAAAAATATAGTTCTCATAAGTCATTGAATATGGAATTACTTTAAACCTATAATGATCATCCCTTTTTCCAAAAGAAGTATTATTAATTTCTTCATTGTTTAGACATAACTGGTGATACCCAAAATGAACATCAATATTTGAAAAAAAATATGGTTCCATGAATATGATAAAATAATTCATCAAATTGAGGTATATGACACATATTATTTTTATTAATTAAGTTGATTATAATATAATCAATTCATAGTCTCATGGATCATATTTCTTTTTAATTAAGATAACATGAGATCCCTTGGTTAAACACAATGTAGAATAATTCTATTATCACCAAATACCTATAGATATTTTTTAAAATACACTATTTCTAAGGTGGCCATTCTATAAAGAGTATTTTTTATTGGCCTTGTATATAAGACTAAATCAACTGATGACTCATCATTATAATCCTGGTAATATCCTCATAATTTTTCATAAAAGGAATCAGTGTATTCTAATACAATTGATACATCATTATTTTAAATATTACAATCACTATAAAAATATTTTATTCTTCTTCACTAAGAATATCATTAAGTAGAGCTAAAAGGTGTTGATCATGGTATAAATCGGTTGATTAAGCGTCTAAATTAAGTACTTGTATTTCTAAATATTCATTACAAATCATAAATTCTTTTATCTTTCAATAAATTATTCTATCATATTTTGTAATAAATCTAATAGTAAGAATTATATTGTGCTAAATTGTATGTATGATAATTATTTTAGAAAAATAAAAATGATTATCTTTTATAATGGGGACTAACTAAAAAATCATTGTTACATTGAGACATCCCTTTAGTGTTTTTTATGAAAACCTTCAAAATAAATTAAAATTGAAATGTAATATTATCATGGAAAACATTGTATATATAATTGAGACAAGGATCAAAAATTAAACGAATCCTTAGATAAACATGAATAAATAGTTACCATACCTTCCACTACATTATTTATTACATCCACATAATCATTAGTGATTTTAAAATATTGTACTTCCACCTGTGGAATCTTCTATTGTAGATTAACATGATTATTGGGACATTCATTTTCATATTAATACATATCATTACAATATAAGTCATTATATCACTGATTTGATTCTTCCACCTTACAATAATAATCTAACTGACTATTACCTATGTACTTATAATAAACTCCCAACCTATCAGAAATTTCCCCAGGTGATTCATTCAACAGTTTTCATAATATGTAAATCATTTTGTTTTATTCTAAATCTGTGATACATTTTCATTTTCATGGCATTTGAATTACCATTTCCTCCATTAATTCGATTACATTATTCATGATTTATATAATTCCATATCAATCATTATGGAACATATAACTATTTCATCTAATGATGAAAACATTTGAGAGCCCAGTTCTATTAGAAGGCATAGCTTAAGACCTTCAATGAATGGGTAAATCATTCACTCCAGTTTGGGTATGTAATCTATCTCATTTGTAAATAACTATTTAATGTTTGCCTCATAATCCATGAAACATAATTATTCATTGGTCTTTATGAAAAATGACTTTATCATCATAAAAATTTGTTGCACCTAAGGGGAATATTCTTCAAATAATATCTCCTTATAATCTCACCATTTCATGAGTTTTGTTTTATCTTTTTTACTTTTTTTATAGATCAAAATCCCCCATGGATCAACATCAATTTAGATAAAATATAATTCTTGTTTTAAATTTATATTTTCACCATATTTCAAGTCCAAAAATATATTCTCTAATGACTTAATTTATATCATACATAGTGTTGAATTAGTAGTACCGCTAAAGTATGGGAACTTCTATTCTATAAAGCTATCAAAAATTAGATAATCTCACAGTGTAATAGGGTGATCCATCAATGACTGATTATTTTGTATAACATGATTATGCTACCCTTAATCACTATAAATTTTTCTGTTCTAATAATAGCCATATTGGATTACATATCATGGAAATCTCTATATTTTCAATTAGTATAGATACCCTTATACAATTTAGGATCCCTTTTCAAAATAATGGAAATTATTGTATTATATCATAAAAATAATAAAATATAATCATAATGTATAATTATAAATATGGAGTACCATATAACATAAATTAAAAATATATGAAAAGTAAATTCAATAATCATAAAAATTGGATTCTATAGGGATATATTTATTTTAAAATACATTGTAATGGATTTTACATGAAATACAAAATTTGTTGAGAATATCCCCCAGTAGTTTCTGGTGCAGAAATAGGTCTATTGTCATCCACCAGGTGGAGATAAAGTCAAGCCTAATGTGCCATTTTAAATGTAATTACCCCATGGTATGTCTATCAGATAATCATAGACACCATTAGTATCCATATGTGGATGTTTTTATTTGAAAACCCATATAATATCATTCTTATAAAACATTGGTATGTTCTTATATACTATCCTCAATTTCTATCATAGTGTTTTTACTAATCTATGATTCTATTAATCTACATCCTAATGTTTCTACTAAATATTACATGATACCAACTATAATGACCCCATCTCTAGCAACCTATATATGGTGTATTACTTTCATTCGTTAGCAATGAAATAATGAATCAAATTCAAATGGACTAGTCATTATTTCCATTTTGGAGAACCAGATTCTTAGATAAAACCCATTTTACATTGGAAATATTATATAAAACATCATTCATAGAAAAATAAATTGAACTACATCCTTGAAAACACATTCAAATATCTGTTTTTCATATCCATTGGAATGGAACCAAAATTAGTGTGAACTCAAATGCTCAGTATGGGCTTATTACCTCCTATGGTATCATTAATTAACAAACATAATCAATATTTCAAGGTGAATACTTGAAAAAACATTCCATTTAAATAACCTAAATGTCACAATAAGATAAGGTATAATAAATATATAATGGTTAATAAATAAACAAAGATTATATTTAATCAATATTAAAAAAATGAAATTCATAGAAATATAAAATTATAAAACAAATTACATCAATATAAATAAAAAAATTCCTAATGAAAAAAATTCCTAATTAATGGATTTTAGGATCTGAATATTTATGATACCTCTACCATCAAGACATTTCACAATATGGTTTGAAACTACAGGTAGAATTCTGTTTAATATTTCCATGTTATTTGACTTGTGATACCTATCAATGGATCAAGGGGCTATATAAAATCTGAAATCTACCAATCAGTGCATGTCCAAATCATCCCTTAAATATCACCAAATCTTTATAACTCATGAATCAATATTCCTCATCATTAACTATCCGTTTTTATTAAAGGATACCGATTTATGAATATTTCCTCAATAATTAACATATCAGTAAAATTAAAAAGAAAATGTAATAACAACATAAAATTTAGGAAATGATCATATTGATCACATGAGAATACTGATATTTATGAAATATATAATTGCAGAAGAAAAAGTTTTACAAGATATTAATTATTTCAAAAAAAATTCAACAATCAATAATGAAACAAAGATTCAATGATAACAACAAAATTAAAAATTATCATTTAAAATACCCAAGGATCAGATAAATAAATCTTAAAATAACATTATGTTTGGCCAAATCATAATATAAAACATCCAATATGGAGTATATACAATAAATGTTTATTAAATGTTACACAATTAATAATGAGTCTCAATGGGCAGTAAATCGAGATAAAATCCCCTAAATCCCCTTTAATTTTTATAGAAAATTCATTATCCTCCCTATAATAGTTTTAAAATAGTTATTAACATATACCATAACAATTTAAATATTTATAATATCATATAATAATATTTTACCACCCTGTTATTAATTATTATTCTTTTTTTCATTGTTACACGTTAAATTCCTTGTTTTCTCATTCATGATTTGTTATGAATGTTGTAGTTATTATTCATATTATATAGTTCCATCACACAAATAATAATAATTAATAATAATTTTTATATGTTAATAATACTTTTAAAACTAAATATGAAATATGGATTTTAGGAATAAAGTATGTTACAATCCATGAGACTTTAGGCTTTAAGTACACATGATTACCATATCTATTTCTCAATTGTAATTATGGAAAGTCGAATATATAATTTTACCATAAAATTAATAATAATTTTTCATTTTTAATTAAATATAATTATATAGACCATGTATGTGTTTTAGAGATGAAAAGGGATTAACATCATTTCATAGTGGTAGTAGTCCACATGTACATGAGTGACGTTATCACCTTTCATAGAGTGAAAATATATTCATGGAAATGAAATATGTTATATTTTATGAATGATGCATATTCCATTAGTATAAAAATTATTTAATGTATATCACATAAAACCATTAACACTATACATATCACAGTCCATGTAATGCATTACTGTACAAAAAATAACATTACTTCATGAGGCGGTAATTCACCGTACTCTTTGGAATCATTATTGTATCCCATATGGAATAAAAATATAAATAATATAATGACTCCAATGGTATATTATTATTGTTAATATCATATATATATATATATACATTATATAAATCATTATACACAACTGTTGGAGAATGGGTTTTGAAAAACAAATTACATCAGTTTGTGAGGTAGTATTCTTCCATACACATGAATAATGATTTCATAACCCATTTGAGGTAAGTGGAGATAGTTGTAAGTCATAACCAGAATATAGACACATAAATGTATATTTAAGATACAAATATTTTTATATAATCATATTTAATAAGAATTTAAGGATCAAAAGTTATAATAAAAACACAAATAACATTTGAATAATATAAACTTTTTGTGTGAATCCTCTATTGTCTTGCACAAAAGTCGTCCTGGAATGGATATAAACCCAAAATAATGATTTTTGAATGAGGGTAGTAAAATTTGGATGTGATTTGCTAATTGTTTGGGAGAATCAATTTTATTTTATAGTGTGAAGAGTGGATTATTCGGGGGCCTTTTACATGTGAGGTGAGTTTAACCATTGATTTTTTTAAATGATACAATAAGACACATCATTGTCATTAAAAAAGCATACAAATGGAAAATTCTCAAACCTAGATGAGATAATTTCAAATTCATTCAATAAAATGGGTGATTAAATAGTTGGTTGCTAATTTTTAACCCTTATCCTCTTATTTTAACTATATTTTAATTTAGGTTTTACTGTACCTACAATAATTAAAATTTGCAATTTTTTCACTATTCAATTTAATCATAAAATTTGTAGAAATTATTATATAGTATAAATTATTATGATAAAACCTTTTAATATTCTCTTCCTTATATCGTTCATTGAAGATTAGAATTATAATTAAAATTAATCCTAAATACACGACCAGAAAGCATGTTTTTAAGGGGAAAATGTCTAAAGGATTAAAATGATTTAATATCCAAATTAATAAAGAAAATAATTACAATGACATAAGTTATATTAAAATATATAAAATTTAACTAATTATTCTGTAAAACCATAGAAAAAAAATTATTTACATGTTTAAACTATATAAAATAATTCACTTTTAAAATAAACTTCTATATTTTTTACTATTCATAAAAAAATAATCATTTATAAAAATTAAGAAAATACACAATACATGAATTTATTATGATGATTTTTAAAATGATAGTTAATTTACCAATTTATTTAAAATTTAGTAATAGTTAATTTTAAATTGCGTGCACAAACCACAACTAAACTATATTTTAGAAAAAAAATTATTGATATTTATTAAAAAATTATTTTTCTTCCGAATGAATATTATTTTAATTTTAAAAAAATAGATAAAAATACATATGTGTGTAAAATATATAAATTTATTTTTTCATTTTCAAACACACCAATTTATTAGTTTATTTATAATAGTTATGTTTACCTAATATGTCAATAGAGTATCACATTTCGTTCAAACCTGATGTTGTGGTAATCACAATATATTAATGAAATTAAATTATTTCTGAAGATAATATATTATAATGTATTTGGGTGGAAATTGTTCTCAAAACATCATTTAAAACATTATAAAAAATTTATACCCCTTTTCACAACATTGAAAATTATACAGGTAACCTATCATAATCCTTTTATAGAAATAAGTAGAACCCCATTAAATCCATTTGATAAACCCTATATTATCTTCATAATTATTTCTAAATAAAAAAATAATCATTACCCAATGAATTAGAGTGAAATCTGTAAGAAACCATCATATAAGTTATATTATTCTAACATGATGATATCTGAACTCATCCATCGTATAAGTTATATCAACATCAAATATGTCTCAAATATTAATAAATTATCATATCAGGAATAATCAATTTTATTCTTGGACATTTTTTGATGAAATTTTTTAAAACAGTTTTCACATCATTTTTATATCTATTTATGATATCAAAATAACCTTCCATTTTAAAATACTATTTTCAATATTGAAATATGATTTTATTTAAAAATCCATTTTCAATAACAAAACACCGAAAATGGGTTTCATTATAATTAAATAAATTATACATTTAATGGAATAAAAACATCAAATAATGGTCTTGATAAAAGGAAATGGCATTGTCACAATATTGGTGAAACATAAATTTCCTTTTACTATTTGAAAGTAATGTAAAATAATTCATATAAAAATAATTTTTTTAAAAAAATTCATGAAATAAAAAAATTTAATTTCCTAATAGTATCATTCCCATATAATTTAATTTTTAATTCATTTTATAATTATATAAATGGAATAAATAAATATTTTGATAGAAAATTTTATAATTGGATGTTTTTTTAAATAAAAATATCTTAACTCTTAGGAATAATTTTAATAACAAGACCCATGAAATATTATCATTAAATAAAACAATAAATTTTATGAAAATATATAAATTAATTGTATAAAATTTCAAATGGGACTACATAAACAGCTCATAAATGAATATAGGTGAATGATATTGAAATATTCCTTAATGAATGGAAATAGATATGAAGTCATTTAACCTTATTCTAACATGTAACGTACGTTTTTATCTTTTGAATAATAAACTTACGTTCATTAATTACATTATTAGAAAACTCTATAAATTTTATTATTCCTTTTATGTTATCTTTTTCACATGATATGTAAAATTAGTTAACCATTTAAGATCATATCATAGGTTTTAAACGTATTCGAGTATGTGTCAAAAATGTATTTGGTAGGATGAATATATCTAAATAGGTCATTTATTAAATATATAATGAATAATAATCATAAAATAAATGTAATTTCTTGCATGAATGGTACATTTAAAACAAATGATGAATTATTTTAATGAACAATGAATTATGACATTATCATGGAGACAGTAGGTCATGTGTACTCATTACAAACATTTCCATTTTTTAATGATCTTCATGGAAAAAATGTACAAAATTATTTCACAAAATATAATGATTATAATAACAAAAATAAAATATTATATATATATATATATATATATATATATATATATTTCATCCTACTCTTATGGTGATGAAAAATATAATGCCGCTTCATGGAGGTAGTAGTCCGCACAAACTCACGAAAGATTGTATAATTTTTCATAGTAAAAAAAATAAAATGATATATTATCTTATCATAATAATAATTATATCATGGATATCGTATTTATTTTATTTATATAGAATATATTCAAAAAATGTATCCTTATTATCTTCAATTTAATTTGTTAATGAAAATATATAACAACATCTCATGAGGTGGTATTCTAAAATAAACAAAAGCGACATTACCATATCCATAATTTAATGGAAAGTTAGAAAATATATTTAATACCACAATAATTGAAGAATAAAAAATTCCCAAATATTATAAATATAAATTAAATCCATAATTATAACAAGTTTTTATTATCAATAATGGAAAACGAATGACTTCAGTTAGCATGGTTGTAGTTCTTCTCAAACATAATTAATGATTTTTTATATCATTGTATAGAAAAAGATATGTATTTATGTTATAAAATAACATAATAAAATATTATTATAAGTTATATAATCCTTTTTATTATATTTAATAAATTTAAATAAAATTTAAGAGGTGGAATGAGAAATAATATTAAAATAATTAGTTAAACATTATTCCTCTTCTTCAAAAAAACTCCTAAGGTAAAAATGAAATCCCTGTTATGATGTTATCCTAATAAAATCATGGGATATATTTCATGCGGTTTTATATAAGTGAGATATTTATTCTGGTTATATATGAGTGAAATATGTTTGAATGTGTGTAGAGGATAGGAGTGTGGATGATGTTTTATAAGTGAGGTAAGTGGTACTCAATTAAAAATTAGAAACACAAGGGGATCCCACACATATGACATTAAAAAATGTAAAAAATGTGTAATTATGGTGGAAAATAAATTATAAATTTAATATATGGTCACATAATCAATTTTAGAAAGTTTTATGTCAGTATAACCCTTATCATTTTTTTTCACCACCAATAATTTTTTTTATCTGAACCGTGTTCAATGAATCTTACTGATTTCACTATTAATTAAGAACAAAAATTGAAAGTAAAAATATTAGATTATATAAATTATTCTCTTTTAAAAAGGAAATTTATTTTACTAATTTCAATTCACATAAGTGGAAATTTTTAATTAAAAATAAAACACACTTATTCCATGAAAAAGAAGATTTTCATTAATTGTATTTTTCAAACAAAATATGAGTTTGTATAATCTCTATAATTTGTTATAATCATTTTATGAAATCAATTTAATATTTTTTAATATGTAATTAAAAATTACATTTATTTCACGCCACATTATGGGTTTTTTAATAAATTAAAATTAAGAAACATTATATAATTTAATCATTCGTAAAAAAACACATGTTTTTAATCCTAAAGAAAACATATACAAAAAAATAATATGAATTTGATGAAAAAATTAATTTCTTTATTAAATAGTAATAAATATACTTATGTTACGTTAAATCTTTTTCAAAAAAATATGTAAATTCTAAATTTTTTAATTAATTTAGAATAAATGAAATATTAAAAAATGATATTTTTTTCTATTCAAACATAAATCCAAATTTTCACAAAATAACCAAAAATTTCAAACTACCTAACTTTTTATATGCCGATTAAAAAAATAATATTTATTTAACAAATTACCATTCAAAAAATTAGAATTTTAAAATTAAACCAAATGTTATAATGAATTTTTAAAATTAAAACTATTTCGAATTTCATTTCAAAATTAAATTTTATTTCTATATTGAATATAACTGTCAAATTCATGTTTATAAACATGAAAAATATTTATTCAATCAATTCCTAGAATGTTTTGATTATTCTCTCAACTAATTTTTTACAAGGATCCATAAGAAATGATTTTATAATTTAGGACATTTAACATTTTTTGTAATGAGTGGTGGGAGATAAAGGACTAAACAAGACCTCATTTGAGCCATTACTAGATTAAATTATTGATGTATGAATTTCATATAGAATTATTTATCTTATAGTAAATGTTACCCACCTAGTTATAAATCATGAGGGTATGAATTATGAAAATTGATTTCTTGGTGAGATCTCTTAAAAGCCTATGAAATAAGAATAAATGAAAAATTATTAAGGTAATAAAAAAAATTACCTTATATAATAATTATCATCCTAGTAATTATTAATCACAATGGGATGTAATAAATTTATACCGACCTCTATATCTATAAATCAATACATGAGGCATGGTTTTCATTATATTACATACTAATAACATAATTTTTTCTTATTTTTTTCCAATGTCTTAATCCAACAGCATCTAATGATAGATGCATGTTTTTTTTCAATCACTTATCTTAATATGAATTTCATCTATATTTCAATATCTTAAATTTTATAAATTTTAAAAAAAATAATATTTTAATAATTAGATAATTGTTGATCAATTTATATATTTTTTAATTAATTAAAAAATGTATTCATTCATCATCATGTTGAAAGACTTTCAATCATGAAATAAAATTGAAATCCATTAATGACACAATTTATAGATATAACTCGTAATGTAGATTTCATTTGGGCCAATTGTGTTTTAATTACCAATAAATTCAATATATATCCTCTCTTCTCCATGATAGTGTAAAATAATTAATAATTATATAATCTTAAGACTATTAAATCATTGAATCATAATCCTTGTGGATGAAAATTATGAAAACTCTATTGTAGGAGGATTATCAGTATTCTTAAAAATAATTTTGAAAACTAAAATTACAAATATTTAAAATATTTATTATTTAATATTTATTAACATGAAAAAATTCATATTCCCTAATAAATATTCCTCTATATATTTTGATGTCATTTACATAGATTAATATAATTATATTCTATATATATAAAAATATTCATATAACTTAATATCTAATAAAAATTAATAAAAATACAACCTGGTAATAAATAACGTCATTTCATGTGTATGATTTACCAAAAATATAATTATTAATTGATTCTTAATAAAAAATACATATCTTTTACAAATCAATGTAAAAATAATTTTAAAAATGACATAAATGATTATAACGTTAAAATTTTTAAAATCATTATTACCAATAAGTGTTATTATACAAGTTAATTTTTCAAAAAAATTGATTTCTATTTTTTTCATTCAAGAAATGATTAAATAGTACTATATAATATAATATTTTACATAATAACCATATAAATTGTCAAAAAAAAATTATTAAAATATTCAAATTAAAAAATTGTTTTTTATTTATGTGGATCTTTAATTTTTTTCTTGAATAAATATAAGAGTAACTTGTGATTTTACATATCCATTAAATATATTCATTACATATTTCATAGACTATTCCTATATATTAGTCATTTATATCATCGAAAAATAATTTTATACATGAAAAAACATCACATAAAACTATAACATCACCATCATCCTCATCGTAAAAATGAATTTGTTTCCATTGATTGATGATGGAAAACTGATAATTTTCTAGATGTTGGGAATCCTGGTGTAATTTAAATGTATTAATTTGGGGCTCAATAATTTGTTTTGGTTAATTAAATTGGTCTATCATGTTTGAGGGGCCTCAGTGCTGATATCGAGGTTCGGTTGATGAAAGAAAAAAATTTGTTCCAAACAGTTCTAGGCATATAGTTGTTGCACAATTAAGTAAACCCTATGGTTTTACCACGAAAAATTATACAACATTGAATAGTGGCACATCTTATTGTTGGTGCGTAAATTTTAAACTGTGTGGAGCATACCAAAAAATGATGCAACTACACCTTTTTTAGAAAATATCATGCACATGGTTTGTAAAACCCTGAAGCCCATTAAAAGATAGAAAATTAATTATTTTCCACAATAGGATTTTAGAATCCCCATTTTATTTCTTTATAATTTTATCTTCCTCAAGTCCTAAAGAATCTTTTTTTTAACCAAGATTCTACAGGGTCTTTCATCTTCATTTCTTGGATGTTTGGTGTGTCGTTGGATGCAGATCCATGCTCTGGGTATGTCTATCGCATTGCTCTCTTCTCTTATCTGGATAACGGTTTTTTGTTTCTCCCATATTCTCCAAAAGATAGAAAACCTACTTTTACTGGTGGATCCTTGTTTTGGGCTTCAAATGTTTCTTGAATATGAATCCAAGGCTATGATCAAGTGTGTGTTCATTATCATATTCAGGTTCGATGGTCTTCAAGTCATTTCCCATAGTTGAGTAATTGATTTGTTCTTGTGTGTTTAGATCTTTCATCCATCTTGTAATTCATTTTTAACATTAACACTAATTCAATAAAAATAATAGATAATTAATGATTTAGACACCACAAAATCCTAATGTGATGCATGAAGTGTAAATTAAAAGATTTAGGGCCACCCATGAGGGGTTTTGAAATTCCAAAGCCTATAAATCGGAAAGGATAAGTGTAGAGCTAAATTGTCAAATCATAGAGAACACATTAGACATCTTGAATATTCTTAGTGGAATTCAAAATATATTATTCATAGATGTTCGTAGGTTTTGATAATCTAATTAGGGGTTTTTTCCTCGTTAAAAAAAGGCTAATTGGGTTAATTGATATTGTGTGTAATGGCCTATGAATTTTCTTTAAATTCCTAAAAATATTTTTTATATATGAAATGATGAACATGTTAAAGATTATATGGATTGTGAATTGAGTAACATATAAATTGTTATTTATATTGGAATTGATGAATATTCAAAATGTGTCAATACATGGGAATTATAAGGTATACATAATGGGTTAACTTTATTGATGTTTTTGTGTCGTGTGATATAAGAATTGTATTCAAAATGAATATGTAGGAAAATTATTATTAAATGATAAATGTGAAAATGTATGTTAATGGATTAATATTGGATAATTTATGTGAATTTTTAAAAATAAATAATCATTTGAGGCATGAGAATAAGAATTTAGCTAAATGGATATGTAATGTAATTGGTAATTATGTTAATAGATTATGACATAGTATTAATTCCCATGTTGATGGTTATGGAATGTGCTCTTTATTTTCACTGCTTTTTCTTGGTTGTGGTGTGGTATGTGTGTGATGAATGGATAAATAAGAATGATCACATGGATTCGTTGTAACGACCCGAAGTTTCATTAATGGAAAATCCCTCTTGATCCAGTTAAATGTTTCTTTATGAAAAATCTTTTTATAAGATATCAACTTTTTTAGTTTTACTTTAAGATTTGTGACCGTTACTTTTATAGCCGTTGAACAGTGATCATCTGGGTAGTTTAAATATAAGGCTTTAACGAAACCATTTTTACTCAGACAAAGGAAGCGATGGCCTCATCCAGTAGAATTGCCCCTTACGAAGCCCATTTGTCGGAGCTCGGAAAGGAGGTGGTGTCTTTGGGCTTTGCCCTTGACCAAGCCCAAGCTGAGCTTCATCAAGTCAAGCTCGAACGTGATCGTCTACGGGAAAAATGGAAGTTGATAGAGATCACCACTCGAGCGATGTTATCCGAGAAACCCCAAGAGTCTGTCACCATCGCACACCTTACCCTTAGGTCTTATGCGGCTATTTTAAGGGGTTATGTAACAAATAAGTAGCACCATGTTCACGTACATTATTTTTGTATATAATAATGAACATAATTTCTAGTCATTTTTGATGCATTGTAATTAGTTTTTAAAGTACAAATGATGTTTTTAGTTATTATTTAATTAAGAATTATATTTTATTAAATTAAAGGATTTTTGAATTAAATAATATTTTAATAAAATATTATTATTAATATTAAATTAATTTTTATTAAATATAAATGATCTTATAATTTAATGAATGCAATTAAAATGTTTATCAAGGTTTGAAAGCCATTTCTGTCAAAACCCGTGATTTTTTTATAAATGTCGGTTTTTATTTTAAAATTGAAAATTCACATATTTAGAAAATTATTTAGATAAAATAAATATTATTTTTGGAATCAGGACGTCTAAATTATCCAACGGTGAATTTTTCATAATTTTCTGAGACAGTCAAATTTTTGGGTAAAAATTAAATATCATTTAAATATATAATGTGTTTTATGACATCATAATGACCCAATGGTGATGTAATAAAATACCATAATCCTTATGTTCGGCCAATATGTGTTTTATCATTAAAATAATGAGGTTTTGGGTTTGTTTGACTCACTTTTCAAAGCATTAATGGAGCCCTCAAGACTTATTCAACACTTTGCCTTTTTAAATTAATTTCCATGGGAGTGTGACTCACCTCCACATAAGCAACTCTAATTTTTTAATAAGTTCGGACCTTGGCCTTATAAAATATTATTTTCCTCTCTCCTTTTCCAGAAACCATGGGAAAATACCATGGGATGGTTTGTGGTTTGGATTATTTTAATATAAGGGGTCCCAAACCTAAATAATAAAGAATTCTCTCACCTTTCCTATATAAACCCACCCAAGCTCCCACTTCCTCCTCACTCAAAGCCCTTAAAGTTCGTCCAACCTCTGCCCTACTCTCTCTAGAATCCTCTCAAGGTGCCCCAATCTCCCAAGAATCCTCTCACAAGCCTCTCTCTAGCCTTTGGAAGCACACTTCCAAGTAAGGGGTTTTCTTCCTTTCTCATTTTTTTGTCAATTTTCTTTAAGTTGTATTTCCCTTTTTTATATCAATTATGAATGTTGGGGTATGGTTTTTCACCTCCCCCATACTGCCCTCTTATTGTTTGAATTATGGGAGAACCCTTTCTCTCTCATTAAATGCCTCCCATGTACACCCGTTACTATGCCGAAATTCCGAAAGGAACTTCTCTCTCTTCTTTTACATTCAAGCAATACTATTGTATCATGAATCTAAATTCCATTTCTATTGTTGGGAGATGTATATATATGATATCCTTACTTTCCATTACATGTAAATATGATGAGGAACCCCTTTCTCTCTAATCAACCTTTTTTATGAATTCTTATGTCACGTCGTTACGCTGCCGAAATCGCACCGATTTTCTAAGCCAATGTCTTTGTGTAGTGAATACCATGCCCATTTATCCATCAAGGGTATTCACCTTTATGCACATTTACATGTTGATTATAAAGTTTCATGTATGAATTCCACATTCCTTTATCGTGGAATAAATGATTATGTTTTATGAATCCATGTTTTATGATCCATGTGGCACACTTATGCATGAAATGAAATGTTTAAGAAGGGTGCGCCCTGATAGCGCTCCAATGCATTGGGTAAAGTGTAGTATCATGATACGTCATGTGCAATGAGTGTTGACTCATGCTAATTCAAGTGCAACGAGGGTTTACTCGTGCTTCAAGTGCAATGAGGGTTTACTCATGCTCCATGTGCAATGAGCCTTGGCTCATGCTAATTCAATGTTAAGTGTTGTTGCCACATTTCCATGTTATGATTATCATGCTTTATCATGCCTTTATGTTCATGTCTCTCTTATGCTCTATTGATATGCCTATTGCCTAACATGTATTGTACTCCTCATGTTATTCATTATGTACTCCCTTACTGGGCTTTATAGCTCACCCTTTTCTTATGCATGTCCTCAGGTTATCCCTTGCAATGCTAAGTACGAAGGAATGTAGTGGTCATGTAAAGGAAGTTTTCAATAAAGAAGTTGTATTTCAAGTTTAAAGTTTTTTTGTAATGATCCTAAGCCCCAAAGACACTAAACCTCTCGATCTTCTTTGTTGGATCAAGTGAAGTTTTATGTAATAAAGCATGTTAAAGTTGTAATAAAAAGCAGGGTTGTCATAGTTGGTATCAGAGGATAGGTTTAGTTATTTTTGGGATTAGGAAACCCTAGTAAATCCTTAGATACAAGACTAAGCATAATAAAAACATCCCTAAGTTTTGGTAAATACTAAGTAAGTGGTTTATCAAACTAATACATCCCTGTCTGGATACGAGCAGGTAGAGGCGGCTCTGGCACAGATGTATCCTAGGGGTAAAACCCGAAAACACCGCTTTGAGCTAGACTCGAACGGGAACTGGTGCACGACAACGGGCCTTGCTGCACTCTTGGTTACGACACTCCCAGGGGATATGTTTTGATAAATTCACAATCTTAGTATGAACCCTTATTAATGGAAAAATGCCCCTAAGAATATATGTTAGAAGGAAGATCATGAAAAGCCTGGATTGAATCCTATAGACTCATGAGTTAAAGAGATTAAAGTTTATTTATAAGTCATCAACTTTTGTCTTTGGATTACCCTTTATGTGTTACCCCTAACTATCCTTTTATTCCAGCCAATGGCCGGTAATAGGAGAACTCGGGCTAACAACCGTTGTGAAGATCAGTGTGATGATTGTACTAATGAGATGCCCTATCCGATTGGAGCGGGAATCGCGAACTTTGTCACGCTTCTCTCTCAGCTAACTCAAGTTTTGAATAGAAACACTGGTCAAGAGGAACGTTCAACCCCCCCTAAGAAAGAACAAGTCGCTATTGAAAGCTTCATGAGACAAAGGCCTCCTACTTTTAGTGGATCATCTGACCCCACGATCGCTGAACAATGGATCAACTCCATTGAGAAGATATTCTCCATCCTCCAATGCTCTGAAAAAGAGAAGGTTCTCCTGGCGGCTTATCGTATGGAGGGTGAAGCTGATCAATGGTGGACATTGATCAAAAATACGAAGCCTGAGGAGGAGATCGAGGCTTTGGAATGGAAGGTATTCCGGAAGATGTTTTTCGATAAATATTTTCCACGCACCCTCCGTCTTAAGATGGAAAGGGACTTCCTTTCCCTCAAGCAGAAAGATGAGGAATCTGTGGGAGCATACGAGGCAAACTTCACAAGGCTTGCACGATACGCTTCCGGCTTTGTCGTTACCCCCGAATGCAAAGTTGACCGCTTCTTTGGTGGGCTGAAGCCTATCTTGCGGAAAGCATTAGCGATCCGTGACTTCGACAGCTATGAGGAAATTGTCCGATGTGCCCTCAAGGTTGAAATGGAGATCGTGGAATCACAGGGGTATCATGGGGACAAGAAGCGGAAGGTGGACTTCAATGCTGGTGGTCCGATGGATAAATCCAACGGCGCTAAGAAATTCCAGCACCCCACTTGCCAAAAGTGTGGAAAGAAGCACCCTGGGAATTGCCTTAGGGGGACAAGAAAATGCTTCAAGTGTGGAAGAGAAGGGCACCTAGCTATTAACTGTCAGCAAGAAGGACCCGCGGCTACGACGGAGGGGAGGAACGCTCCGTTCGAACCTCAACGCGTTGTTCAATGCTTCAAATGCAAAGAACCGGGTCATTTTGCGAATCAGTGCCCAAATCCAAGGGTTATCGGAGGCAATCAACAACCTCCAAGACAGCAAGGAAGAGCTTTTGCCATCACTTCTGCCGAAGTGAACCCCGACAACGAAGTGGTGAAAGGTACGCTAGTTATTCATTCAAGAATAGCGAACGTACTTTTTGATTCAGGTTCTACGCATTCTTTTATATCTCAAAAGTTTAGTAGAATAATCCCTGCACCACCACAAATCATGGAAGTAAAGATGTCGGTGAGTACGGAAAATGGGGCAATCATTGCATCCCATGAGTATAAGTCCTCCCCTGTTATAATCTGTGGATTGAATTTCCCGGCGAACCTTGTCATACTCCCTTTGGTGGAATTTGATGCAATTCTTGGCATGGATTGGCTTTCCTTATTTAGAGCCAATATAAATTGTCGGGAGAGGGAAATCACACTCCATATGGAGAATCGACCCCCGATTCTTTACAAGTGTCAGGAGGAAGATGAATCTCCTTTAGCTCCATCATCTCAAGCATGGATATTACTGCCTTATGAGCACACATATCTGGCTCAGATGATTGAGTCCAAGGAAGAAACCACCCTTGAAGAAATGCCTATTGTGAGGGAAGTCGCTGAAGTATTTCCCGAGGAACTTCCTGGTCTTCCTCCAAGAAGAGATGTTGAGTTCTCAATTGAACTTATACCTGGGGCGCTACCAATATCCAAGACTCCATATAGAATGGTTGTGGTTGAGCTTGAAGAACTGAAGAAACAACTACAGGAGAATCTGGATAAAGGGTTTATAAGCCCAAGTGCATCACCATGGGGTGCACCAGTCCTCTTCGTCAAGAAGAAGGATGGGTCAATGCGGCTTTGCATCGATTATCGTGAACTTAACAAAATCACGATAAAGAACAAGTATCCTCTCCCAAGAATCGATGACTTGTTTGATCAGCTGCGTGGAGCACAATACTTCTCCAAGATCGACTTGCGGTCGGGATATTATCAAGTAAGGGTGAAGAAGGAAGATATCCCCAAGACTGCTTTTCGTACAAGGTACGGGCACTATGAATTCATAGTAATGCCTTTTGGACTCACAAATTCTCTAGCAATATTCATGGACTTGATGAATAGAGTCTTTAGAGATTACCTAGATAAATTTGTGGTAGTCTTTATAGATGATATTCTGATATACTCCAAAACCAAGGAGGACCATGAGGAGCATTTAAGAACTGTACTGGAGACTTTGCGCAAGGAGAAGCTCTATGCCAAGTACAGCAAGTGTGAGTTCTGGTTGAAGGGGGTCTCATTCTTGGGCCATATCATCACAAGCAATGGGATATCTGTGGACCCCTCCAAAACAGATGCAATTGAGGGATGGCCGAGGCCAACATCGGTAACTGATATCCGTAGCTTCTTGGGGTTAGCTGGATATTATCGACGATTTGTGAGAAACTTCTCACGATTGTCCAACCCTCTTACCAAGCTAACTCGAAAGGGAGTAAAGTTTTCTTGGAGTGATGAATGCGAAGAAAGCTTCAAGGAGTTGAAAAGGAGGCTTATCACTGCACCTGTGCTCACTTTACCCACAAGTGGGGAGATTTTTGTGGTATTCAGTGATGCTTCGAAGAAGGCCTTAGGATGTGTGCTGATGCAGAATGATAAAGTGATATCCTATGCCTCAAGGCTGTTGAAAATCCATGAGCGAAACTATCCAACACATGATCTGGAGTTGGCGGCGGTGATCTTTTCCTTGAAAATCTGGCGGCATTATCTCTATGGAGAGAAATGTGAGATATATATTGACCACAAAAGTCTTAAATATATATTCACACAGAAAGAGCTTAATATGCGCCAGAGAAGATGGATAGAGCTCATCAAGGATTATGACTGTTCAATACATTACCACCCTGGGAAGGAGAACAAGGTGGCTGATGCCCTAAGTAGAAATGATCCAGCAATTCTATCAATGATGAGAATTGAGAAGGATCCAATCTTCTTAGACTTGATGAAGATGGATGTGGGAATCATAAAGAAGGGAACATCATCAATCCTTTCACAAATGATTGCTCAACCATCTCTTTTGGAAAGGTTAAAGGATGCTCAAAAGGATGATGCGAGAATCCAAGAAAAAGTGGAAGCTATCAAAAAGGGAAAATCCTCAGAGTTTAAGGTTAATGAAGAAGGAATTGTGCGGTTTGGGAAAAGACTATGTGTCCCATCAAGTTCGGAGCTGAAGAAGGAACTTTTGGATGATGCACATAGTTCAAATTTCACTATTCACCCAGGGAGCACAAAGATGTATCGAGATCTCCGAGAAAACTTTTGGTGGGATAATATGAAGAAGGAGATCGCTGAATATACATAAAAGTGCCTGGTGTGTCAGCAAGTGAAGGCAGAGAGGCAGAAGTCTAAGGGGATGATGCAACCATTGCCCATACCAGAATGGAAATGGGAGAACATCACCATGGACTTCGTCACTGGACTTCCAAGGACATCCAAAAGCAACAATGCAATCTGGGTTATTGTGGATCGTCTTACAAAGACTTCACACTTCATTGCTATTCGAGAGGATTTCTCTTTGGATCAACTGGCACGGATATATATCAGGGAAGTGGAACGGTTGCATGGAGTACCACTATCTATTGTGTCGGACCGAGATCCAAGATTTACCTCTAAGTTTTGGAAGAGTCTTCAACATGCTCTGAATACTGAACTGAACTTCAGTACGGCCTATCATCCTCAAACTGATGGCCAATCCGAGCGGACTATCCAAACACTTGAGGATATGTTGAGAGAGTGCTCAATGGACTTTAAAGGAGGATGGGATCAACATCTTCCTCTAGTTGAGTTCTCTTATAATAATAGTTTCCACTCGAGCATCCAAATGGCACCATATGAAGCCCTGTATGGGAAAAGGTGTAGAACACCGGCATGTTGGGATGAGGTCGGTGAACGTAAGCTGCTTGGACCAGAAATGGTCGAAGAAATGGTGGAGAAGGTGAAAACCATTCAGCAGCATATCAAGGCAGCCCAAAGTCGACAGAAGAGTTATGCAGATAATCATCGACGAGACCTTGAGTTTAATGTCGGAGACATGGTGTTTTTATGCATATCTCCGTGGAAGAAGGTCATGAGGTTTGGAAAGAAAGGGAAGTTAAGTCCAAGGTACATCGGCCCATTCGAGATCCTTGATCGTGTTGGGGATGTGGCCTATCGACTAGCACTTCCACCTACTATGGCCAAGGTGCATGATGTCTTCCATGTATCCCTCTTAAGAAAGTACATACCAGACCCTTCACATGTACTCTCTTCTGAGGTGGTACAATTAGAGGACGATCTTTCTTATGAGGAGCAACCAGTGAAGATCTTAGATCGTAGAGAAAAAGTTCTACGAAATAAGACAATGCCCCTCATCAAGGTGTTGTGGAGAAACCACAAGTTTGAAGAAGCAACTTGGGATTCGGAGGATATGATGAAGCTAAGTTACCCACATTTGTTTTAGTGTGGGAAAAGGAAAATTTCGAGGGCGAAATTTCTTAAGGGGGGGATGTTGTAACGACCCGAAGTTTCATTAATGGAAAATCCCTCTTGATCCATTTAAATGTTTCTTTATGAAAAATGTTTTTATAAGATATCAACTTTTTTAGTTTTACTTTAAGATTTGTGACCGTTACTTTTATAGCCGTTGAACAGTGATCATCTGGGTAGTTTAAATATAAGGCTTTAACGAAACCATTTTTACTCAGACAAAGGAAGCGATGGCCTCATCCAGTAGAATTGCCCCTTACGAAGCCCATTTGTCGGAGCTCGGAAAGGAGGTGGCGTCTTTGGGCTTTGCCCTTGACCAAGCCCAAGCTGAGCTTCATCAAGTCAAGCTCGAACATGATCGTCTACGGGAAAAATGGAAGTTGATAGAGATCACCACTCGAGCGATGTTATCCGAAAAACCCCAAGAGTCTGTCACCATCGCACACCTTACCCTTAGGTCTTATGCGGCTATTTTAAGGGGTTATGTAACAAATAAGTAGCACCATGTTCACGTACATTATTTTTGTATATAATAACGAACATAATTTCTAGTCATTTTTGATGCATTGTAATTAGATTTTAAAGTACAAATGATGTTTTTAGTTATTATTTAATTAAGAATTATATTTTATTAAATTAAAGGATTTTTGAAATAACTAATATTTTAATAAAATATTATTATTAATATTAAATTAATTTTTATTAAATATAAATGATCTTATAATTTTATGAATGCAACTAAAATTTTTATTAAGGTTTGAAAGCCATTTCTGTCAAAACCCGTGATTTTTTTATAAATGTCGGTTTTTATATTAAAAGTGAAAATTCACATATTTAAAAAATTATTTAGATAAAATAAATATTATTTTTGGAATCAGGACGTCTAAATTATCCAACGGTGAATTTTTCATAATTTTCTGAGACAGTCAAATTTTTGGGTAAAAATTAAATATCATTTAAATATATAATGTGTTTTATGACATCATAATGACCCAATGGTGATGTAATAAAATACCATAATCCTTATGTTCGGCCAATATGTGTTTTATCATTAAAATAATGAGGTTTTGGGTTTGTTTGACTCACTTTTCAAAGCATTAATGGAGCCCTCAAGACTTATTCAACACTTTGCCTTTTTAAATTAATTTCCATGCGAGTTTGACTCACCTCCACATAAGCAACTCTAATTTTATAATAAGTTCGGACCTTGGCCTTATAAAATATTATTTTCCTCTCTCCTTTTCCAGAAACCATGGGAAAATACCATGGGATGGTTTGTGGTTTGGATTATTTTAATATAAGGGGTCCCAAACCTAAATAATAAAGAATTCTCTCACCTTTCCTATATAAACCCACCCAAGCTCCCACTTCCTCCTCACTCAAAGCCCTTGAAGTTCGTCCAACCTCTGCCCTACTCTCTCTAGAATCCTCTCAAGGTGCCCCAAGCTCCCAAGAAGCCTCTCACAAGCCTCTCTCTAGCCTTTGGAAGCACACTTCAAAGTAAGGGGTTTTCTTCCTTTCTCATTTTTTTGTCAATTTTCTTTAAGTTGTATTTCCCTTTTTATTTCAATTATGAATGTTGGGGTATGGTTTCGCACCTCCCCCATACTTCCCTCTTATTGTTTGAATTATGGGAGAACCCTTTCTCTCTCATTAAATGCCTCCCATGTACACCCGTTACTATGCCGAAATTCCGAAAGGAACTTCTCTCTCTTCTTTTACATTCAAGCAATACTTTTGTATCATGAACCTAAATTCCATTTCTATTGTTGGGACATGTATATATATGATATCCTTACTGTCCATTACATGTAAATATGATGAGGAACCCCTTTCTCTCTCATCAACCTTTTTTATGAATTCTTATGTCACGCCGTTACGCTGCCGAAATCGCACCGATTTTCTAAGCCAATGTCTTTGTGTAGTGAATACCATGCCCATTTATCCATCAAGGGTATTCACCTTTATGCACATTTACATGTTGATTATAAAGTTTCATGTATGAATTCCACATTCCTTTATCGTGGAATAAATGATTATGTTTTATGAATCCATGTTTTATGATCCATGTGGCACACTTATGCATGAAATGAAATGTTTAAGAAGGGTGCGCCCTGATAGCGCTCCAATGCATTGGGTAAAGTATAGTATCATGATACGTCATGTGCAATGAGTGTTGACTCATGATAATTCAAGTGCAACGAGGGTTTACTCGTGCTTCAAGTGCAATATGGGTTTACTCATGCTCCATATGCAATGAGCCTTGGCTCATGCTAATTCAATGTTAAGTGTTGTTGCCACATTTCCATGTTATGATTATCATGCTTTATCATGCCTTTATGTTCATGTCTCTCTTATTCTCTATTGATATTCCTATTTCCTAACATGTATTGTACTCCTCATGTTATTCATTATGTACTCCCTTACTGGGCTTTATAGCTCACCCTTTTCTTATGCATATCCTCAGGTTATCCCTTGCAATGCTAAGTACGAAGGAATGTAGTGGTCATGTAAAGGATATTTTCAATAAAGATGTTGTATTTCAAGTTTAAAGTTTTTATGTAATGATCCTAAGCCCCAAAGACACTAAACCTCTCGATCTTCTTTGTTGGATCAAGTGAAGTTTTATGTAATAAAGCATGTTTAAGTTGTAATAAAAAGCAGGGTTGTCATATTCGTGGTGGGAAAAGGATGGAGGATCCTACCATGGGTCAGGTGGGAATGGTTCTCTAACCCCACCTAAGAATACATGGATTAGTGAGTAGGACTAATTCTATATGAACATAAAGGTTTCATTCAAAGAGACTAAATAGAATGATGCTCCATGTAATGAGTGATGAATTGTTATGAAATGATTTACCCTAATGATATTTGGACATGACCCATTCCCTTATACATAGTGATTTATTGCCTTAAGAAAATGTTTAGATGATGTGTATTCCAAACCCATAAAACACATGATAAAAAGGGATTATGTAATGTAGATATTATTATTGAAAAAATTGAAATAAATATATAAAAAGTTTTAACTGTACATGGATATTTAATAGAGTGTGCATTGTGCTTTTTTATCTTACCATTTATATCATACATTAATTCACGATCTATTTATACTTTATATTTTGTATACACTGTCGTTGGTGGAAAACTAAGTTATTCTCACACCATGATCGAGGTGTTATTGGGTACTTGAAAAGAATTTATTTTTGCAGGTTCAGAAAAAGGAATGTTCCCAATGCAGGGGGCTTTTTTCAGGCATAGAATTTGCATGGATGGGGATCTAAACATGGAGTGAGGTCTATTATGTCGATTCATCTATTTTTCCTTATTTTTGGTTTCTTTTATTTTTAAACCATTATCATTTCATTAAATGGTTAACTTTGACTTTATTTACCCAATTTTTTGTGATGTTATTCTATGAATGTTTATTGGTTATTATATATTATTTCTACCATTTATTGTGTCAATTATTGTTTCCTACATTGGTAAAGAGGGTGTAGTCTCCCCATGTGTCTTATTAGACCCTCACTGCTAGTTGGAATCCTATGGCATATGGGGATGTGAACTTGTGGTCATCTGATGACATAACTCAGGGCACCAATTTTGTGGATACCAGGTTAGGGATGTTATAATGAAGTATTAGATTTGTTCTCTTCTAGGGAATTGTTATTGGGGATGAAAACATGAGTTTATGATGTCGGTGTCCTTGGTTATGATCTCGAGATTTTGAGTTGGAATCCTATGTGTGAGGGAAAACCCAAGTCACCCAGGGTGGTAGTTTTTTTTCATGATGTGTGTTGTAATAGTTGAATGATATTCCACAAGTTCACAATGAACATGTTGTGTGATGTGACTGATTTTTGATATTTTTCTCATGGAAAAAATGTATTTATTTCGGGCATTCATACATCATTTTAGAAACATAACGATATAGGTTTCATGCATCCTGATAGGGACACGCGCAATTACTATATAGGTAATATAGAGTGGAATGAATTTTTCATGAATGGTTTTATGAATATTTTGTCTAACAATTGCACTAAATTCGGGTAAATGAAAAAAATTTCAATGAATTGATAAGTAATATTGTGGATAATAATATTTTATGACTGTGATTAAAATTTTTTGTTGTGCAAAATTGTAATGGATTAATAGTTCCAAAAAGATAAATATTACACGGTAATATTAAAATAGATAATGACATTTTCTAATGAAATTTTTAGTTGAGTTAAAATGGGGATTTTGATAGGTTGTTAAATTGAGAATGAGTATGTGGGAGAATATTTGTGTAGTAATTGAAAAAATGGTTTAAAAGAGAGTTTGATGAAGGATATGTGATTGGCTAATTGGTTTTACCCCAAATTTACCACGAACCATGGTATTGATAGAAGTGGGTAGATTTATATGTGTGATGATGTACATGGGAATGGTGTTAGTGGAGTCGGTTTTTAAGGAAGATGCGATATGATATTTTCCATCTCAGGTTTAAATCATTTCAGTCATTCAATAGAGTGTTTCTTGAGGAATATTTTTTGATTTTGGTGATGAATAATGTAGGTACATCCAATTATTCTTTGAATGGTGGAGTAAAATACTTTAGTGGTTGTCTTCAATGAAAATGGTGGTGAAAATTTTAAAAGTATGTGTAATAATGGATCTTCTGGGGAACCGAGTTGTAGGTATTCCTTATATTGATTATTTGACATGTACAGTGTTCATTTAGAGTAGTGATAGTTTCCTTGTTTGAGACCATGTATTTGTGTTGTAATACCTTTTTTTTCTTATGATATAGCATAAGAGATTCATTTAATGAACCCTTAGTAGTTCTATGGCATTTGATTTTTGATTCTTTTTTTAGTAACGTGAGTATGTGAACTCTCATTTGTCATGATCACCTAGAATGTAGGCAAGACCTTGTTGATGGTGCCCAGATTTTGGTTGACATGTTATTAGGGACCTTGGTGATTTGTGTTTTGGATTATATAGATGGGGTTTTTCCTATAACTCTGATGTATGTCTATGGTTATCTTTGGTGTAGAACATGTAGTGAATGGTCACTTGGTGCGCTCGACATTTTGTGTACCAAAATCAGGGTGAGAGTTCCATTCGTGAATGTTACTTTTTTGGTAATTTAATCTGTCTGGTTTGGGAAGAGTAATGATGGATATTCATTATTATGAGATAATTTTAGGGATCTGGTATCATTAGACATTCAAGGTGACCTATGAGAAAAGTTTAATGGGGTTTGTAGGCTTTTTGGGTGTGTGTCACGCAGGGGATACCATGGACATTATCAGTCGGACATATTGAGTGTTACATGGTGAGGGTTTATCCTAGAGGACATAGTGTATGACTGGTGTTTGGTGAGGTGACACATGTTTTATTTACAAATTGATATTATTAGGAAAATCAAGGGTGACCTTGTAGGAGGTAGGACCAGTGATGCTGGTGCTTTGGAATAGGAAGCATATGAGATTCTTTATATGTGGAACTGATGCATAATGTGTTCCATCAGGTCTATGTAGGTGGTATGTTTTTGAAAAAGAATTTTTAGAAGGGAACCTTCATTCTCGTAGAAGGTTTTTGAGTTTATTTGAAGGGATATATTATATGGATACCAAAACCATCTGTTTGGATGATGATTAATGGATGAATCGATGTTTTTATTAGTGGGAGAGATAGAGGGGATTGATGGGTGGTCAACTATTAGTGTTTGAAAGTGACACCAAATTTTATGGTGGGCATGTGGCATAGATTGTTTGTATGAATGGGTTTTCAAGCAAGTGGGTTCATGGATATTCCTGGATATGTTTGTATTACAATAACTAAATTTAGATTAAGTGTGTTCATAAGGAAATTTGAGTTTATAGGATTCTAAAGCGGTCCAGAAGTGGGTATGAACTAGTATGTAATGATTTCGATCATAATAAGCACATTTTTTATATGAAAACCGAATGTTGTAGTCATGGATATATGAAATACCATTGGATTTGATTAGTGTGATATACCATTGTGTTTGGTTGATAACTATCATGGTCATGTAAGAAATTCTAGTTGGATGTAGTCGAAGATGTTCCACAAGAATCATTGGTTCCCACCTGTAGGGTGGATGGTTTTGTAGTGGTGGTGAGTCTTCTGTAGAAATGAAGCAAACGAAATTGTGATCAAGAACTAATGAGATGTGTGTGTATGGTAATCTTGAAATCATGGGGAGTCCATAGTTCCTCATTATGGGAGGTGACATCAGTAATTGATGAGTTAGTATGAGTGTTCATTGATAACATCTTAACACACCTTAGCTTGTGACGATCATGCCAAATGTCTTGAAATCATCCAAGGTATTTGTAGAAGCTATGGACTTATTTAGAGAGACATGATGTTAGTATGGTTATATTAGTAAATAAGGGAGTTTATGGTAACACCTCAAGCTTCCATGGTACGCTTCTCTTTAAATAATACAATAGCATGTGTTGTACGCAACATCTGGTTCTAACACAGACCACAACCAATCAAACTAGCCTTTATGAATACTAATATGCGCTTTTTGAAATTTTATAAATTTTATCTTTCAAAATGGACTTCATTTTTGGATTCAGAATTTTTAAATTAGATTAGGGTGAATTTTTGGTATTTTTATGAATACTTTAAATTTTTTAAAAATAGTGAAAAACACTCCGTTATAGTTTAAAACTGAATTTTAATTTAAATAATTATTTCTTTTATTTAAATTTATTTTATTTCAAAATAGATAAATATTACCTATATATGTTCAATTTAATTAATTGGAGTCAATTTATATTAATTTTAGATATATAAAAATTTTATTAAACTTTTCACCGTCTTTTACCCAGCTCCCAGGAGAATTTATAAATTCACATAAAATTTAATTGTAATGCTTCAGTGATTGGAATTTCAAAAATCCTAGAGACACGGTTAATATCAAGAGGTAAAATGTGGTTCAATAAGATAAATATAATATTTGGTGAATAGAATCTTTTTACTTTTATTAACAACGCTTAAATGTAAATAGGGTAATTAAGGGTAAAAATGATATTATTATTACACTAACACATGTCATAATTCAATTGGATAATTATAGTTCGATCAAAAATAAACTTATAAATAAAATATGAACCCTTTTTGTCCACATGGATTAGATTAAGACATTTATTATTATTTAATTCAAAGAATTGTTAAAAGAGTTAAAATCAATGTTTAATAACTAAAACATTTTAAATATAGAGTTATACATAAGATAAATTCGATTATAAAAATTAATTAGAAAGATAAAATCATTTCCTACATAATAGTATTTAATTTATAATTATTATACATTAAATAATTTAATTTATTTATGAAATGATGATGATACAATAATTACCTTATTAGTGAAATATTAAAATAATTGATATTATAAATACCCAAATAAATATAATATGAGAATTTTATTAAATTAAAAAAAAATTATAGGTTAATATAACATGTTAGGGTTGATTACAGGAATTAGGATAGATGTTATAATGTTGTTGTTAATTTCGAAAAAACAAAATACCAAAAAGTGTCAAAATTGACATAAAAGTGTTTTAAAAAAAATATTATATTATTAATTGATATTCTATTCCTAAAAATACATCATTCGCCCAAGATACTTATATAATGATAGGTGTATCATTAATGAACCACTTGTGGTTATTATGGATGTTTATAGTATGTTTATTAACCATATAATATAAAAATACAAAGAGACATGGTAAATGTGAAACTAATTAACTAAGAGTTAAAACTAAATGATAAGGTTAATATAGTTACCCAAAACTATCTAAAATATATTGGTTGAAATTATTTCGACCCATACCTACCTTATCCTTGAAATAAGTCACTTTTGAGCCATTATAAATAGAATATAAATTTATTATAAAATAATATTTTATGTTTTCCTAAGGTTCCCCTCACCACTCTTATAAAAGGGAACTCCCTCTTCTCTCAAATTAATACATTCAAAGCCTTTTGGTTCGGCCAAACCATACAAAAATATTCTCTCATCTTCCCTCACTTCAACATAGAGGCCTTAGTTTGATCATAAAGCCAACCTATGGAGCTCTTTTGATCAAATGAAACGGAGGAACCCAAAGAAGATATAATGTTTTCACGACCCTCTTTCAAGGTCATATCTTCTTCCACTTCTTCATTATTTGTTATTTCAATTGTAAAATAATAACTCCAGTATATTATATATATTGTGCTGTTATTATAAATATGTTACAACCATATTCAGTATTCTATCCATCCATTGAATGATATGTCACTATACGTGCGTACGTACGGCTTACCGTCTCCATGTCGTGGTGTAATTGTTATTCAAAACATTATTATTTGGATGGGTATGATAATGATGTGTAATTGAAGTAAATAATAAATATAAAATTATAATGATTCTGTATCTATGATATAATATCAAATTATATATGATTTTAATATGAAAAAATGAAATTGTCGCTCGTGCATACGTACGGACTACTGTCTCCATGAACGTGATGAGATTTATTCTCCATTGTATCCATTCGAAAATAATTTTAATTTTATGGTTAATAATAATGTTAAAAGAAATAATATCTTTTTGGATATGAATAATATACAACCTATCCATACCAAACACGACTTACGTATCAAAGCATAAAAAAGAAAAACGAATCAATTGACACCCAAATCAACGATAATACAAAGATATTATTAACAAACCATTATTGAAAGATCATATATGATATCATATTGTTTTATATGATTTTTTGTATAATTTTATAAAAATTATTTTACCATTAAACAAGAGATAAACAAACCCTCGACCCAGGAAAAATACAATGTAATGGTTTATTTCACAATCTCTTCATTATCTGAGGTTGTTTATACATAAATATCTACTAGGACCTCGTTATCATCCACATCAATGTTTCTTAAAAATGTATTCCAAAACATTTTTACTATTTAATAAAATATGGTTTTAATTCATTTATACACTTGTTTGAAATTTTATTAAATGGTTTGAATGGAATCATTCTGTCTTTTTCCAATAAAGTTCCCTTTTCACATTTTCGAAAAATAATTAATGTTAGAATGTCTTTTGTTAACTTATAATGAGGTTACGACTATTTTCCAATGATATATAATTTCCAAATCATCCCTTACAAGCTTATAAGAATATTTTAAAAATAAATGTTATCTTTTATAATTATGTGACTTTTAAATGATTTACAAAAAGAGATATTTCTGCCAAATAGTGTTGATTTCATCTATGTCAACATCTTTTGATGGATTTTAAGCTTATGTGAAGTTGATTTATTATGATACAAAACTTCCATATTGTATTGAAGGTTTTGTGATATGTTTGACTATGAATGTGTTGTATTTATACAATTCATGGGTTATAGAGAATGTATTGACATTTCGTATGCTAGTTTTAATACAAATGTTAATGTTATGATTAAACATGTTCATACGAGGAATGCATTGGACATAATAAGTGACGGGTGGAATAATGAGAAAAACTAGTGTCTTGGCACAAGACATTGACAAAATCTTATTTGTAGTCTTCGTACAAGGTCTTGACTATGTGGTTATGATTGTATAGCATTATGCATTCCATCTTTATAATAGTGGTTATTGATATTGCATGGGATTATTCAACTAGTAGAATATCCATTGGAATAAGTAAATGGCATTATTTCATTTTATCTTTTCCATATTATGCTCAAGTTAAATTTTAAAAGGATTTTGTTTTAGTTATACATTTCCTTAAATATTTATGTTTATTTATGACTGTTTCCACTATATTGTCATCCTTACAGAGCATCTGAGCTCACCCCATTTGATGTTTTAATTGTTCTAGGATGTGAAGAAGTGTTTTATGAATGACCTGTATAGAATGTATGAGGGATTATGAAGACAATATTTTGTTTTAGTTTTTTTTCACATTATGATGTAATGTAAGACTTATGAATATATCTAGTGATTCCAAGTCTACTAAACTAATTGGTCTTTTGAGAACTGATCTTTTGTAATCATGCCAATGTTATGTAATAATGCACCGACTCTTGGTAACTGGGGTCGGGGCATTACAGTTGGTATCAGAGGATATTTAGTACAAACCTTGAAATCTAGATTTAGATAAACTCTTATGAGAGCACAAAGCCCTAAGATAGACATTGAATATTAGTACAGAAGAACCTCCTAGAATATTGGTATTGTAGAGATTTTGTGAGTATTCCGAGCAATACATCCCTATCTGGATACGGGGAGGTAGAGGCGGCTCTGACACAGATGTACCTAGGGGTAAAACCCAAAAACACCGCATTGATCTAGACTCGAACGAGAACTGGTGCATGACAACGGGTCATAATGCACTCTTGGTTACGACACTCCCAGGGGATATGCATAGGATAATTCAAATTTTCATTAAAAACTAATATGAAGGGTTTATGAGTATATACTTCCTCAAAAAAACATTTTTATGATTATGGATTATATCCATGAACTGTTCAATTTATGTCATGTGTATTACAAATTTGGGTTTATGTATTGTGATTCATAAACTAATCTGGTGTATTCAATTGTTTAGAAATGGTTCCTAGTGGAAGTAATGGAAAATTAACCAATGCACACACTCCATGTAGGGATTTCTATCCTGCCCAAGATAATTATAGTGGAGCTGGTGATGCAACTAGTACTGATCAGCTAATCACTATTCCTGGAAATCTCACTCAAGTTATAAATAATAACCTTACTCGTACGGAGAACCCTGATCTGCAGCCTGGAGGATCAATGTTAGATAGATTCATGAGGTAACAACCACAAACATTCAAGGGGGGGTACAAATCCGCTAGTAGCTGAGAAATGGATAAATTCCTTAGAAAAAATATTTCACGCCATGGTTAGTAGCGAAAAGGAAAAAGTTTTCATGGCAGTTTATCACCTTACTGGAGATGCTAATCAATGGTGTTTATTGATTCAAAACAAGAAATATGATGATAAAGTATCAAATATATAATTTATGGAGTTTAGAGAGATTTTCTGAGAAAAATACTTTCCTCATGACCATCGAGCAGATATGGAATGACGATTTCCGAGTCTGAGGAAAAAGGGGGACGAGAATGTTGCAATGTATGAGTCTAATATTACAAGGTTAGCAAGGAATTTTGTATAGTATATATGTATCCCAAGAAGTAAAATTGATCATTTCTTTTTGGGGTTAAAAACGTTTCTCCGTCGAGTATTAGTCTCACAATCCTTCTTTGTCCTACGAATATATTGTCTCATGTGCTATCAAGACAGGAAATGAATTCTCTATGTCTTATGACTTTAAAGAAATGAAAGAGAAGAAGAGATATGCTGATCAATCTTGGAATGGAAATAAGGGGATGAAGGGAAAAGTTGAATATCCATCTTGCAGTAAATGTGGGAAGAAAGACCATGATACTTTATTGAAGTGAATGGGAGTCTGTTACAGGTGTCGTGAAAATAGCCACCAAGCTCTTGATTTCATGGGGAACATAGAAGCTACCGATGTTCAATGCTACAATTACAGGGAGTTGGGACATTATTCAAATGAATTTCCTAAGCGTCAGGGGAACATACCTCAATAAAGTCCAAGGGATCAGGGCCAAGCATATGATATCACTACTGCTGAGGTAGAAGCTCCAAAAGACGTGGTGGAAGGTAATTTAATTGTTTCCTCAAGTTTAGAAAATTCTTTATTTGATTCTGTCGCATTGTTTCAGATCATACCAGTTTTCATAGAAACGTAGATATTTCCAATTTGATTTAAGAAAGTAGTTGTCAGTTAAAAATCCAAAGTGAAGTATCATCTCAACAATGTTTTATGAATCCATTCCAATTAGAGCATATAAATGTTCTTTATATGCTTATCTCATCGTCATACCTATGATTGAGTTTTATATATTCCTTGTTATAGATTGACATTCAGACCATGATGTGATAATTTATTGTAAGAAGAAAAGAGGTTATGATTTTTAATGATGATGATAAGGAACACCTTATCTTTAGAGATGACTCTTCACCAACTAATTCTTATCCAGATCCACCCCCAATAGCTCAACTAATTTCAATTAATGGGGATGAATAGAATGAAATAAATGTGATTGAGGAAAGGAATGTTCAAAAAGAGGATGTACCTATTGTGTGAGAATATTTTGATGTGTTTCCAGAAGATTTACCCAGACATCCTCCAGAACAGGAAATTGAGTTTTCCATTGATTTAATTTCGGGATCTAGGCCCATATCAATGTCTCCTTATTGAACGACCACTGTGGAATTAGTGGAACTAAATAAAAAACAAGAGGAATTGAGTAATATGGAATTTATTTTCCCTAGTGTTTCTCCATGGGGATCCCATGTTCATTTTGTTATGAAAAAAGATGGATCTATGAGGTTGTGCATTGACTATAGGGAGATCAATGCTATAACAACAATGAAAAGTATCTGCTACCTTGCATTAATGATTTATTTGACCAACAACATGGAGCTAAATACATTTCAAAGACTGGACATTGATCTAGATACCATCAGTTGTGTGTGAAGAAGGAAGACATTCCGAAGACAGCATTTCGAACCAGGTACGTGTATTACGAGTTTACAGTAATGCCTTTTGGGATGACTATTTCACCCTCAGTTTTCATGGATCTAATAAACAGAGTTTTCAAGGAATATTTTGATGAATTTGTAGTGTTATTTATTGATGATATCTTGGTATACTCCAAAATATAAAAAGATCATTAAAATCACATGTGCATTATAATGAAGACTCTAAGAAGACATGAAATATATGGGAAGTTTAGAAAGTGTGAATTCTGGCTTCAGGAGATTTCTTTTCTTGGACATATTTTTTTTTTGTGGATGGAATCTCTGTTGATCCTTCTAAGACAAGACCAATCCATGAATGGATAACACATACAAGTATAACCGAGTCACACAGTTTTATTGGTTTATCATGTTATTATCGACCTTTCATCCCCAATTTTTCTAGGTTGGCTACCATATTATCCAAGATCACAAGTAAAGTGGTTAAATTTGTTTGGACAAAAGTGTGTTAAGAATGTTTTGAAGAACTGAAGAGAAGATTAGTCAATGCTCCAATTTTGACTCTACTATCGCGGAATGATGGGTTTGTGATTTATAGTGATGCTTCAAAGAAAGGAATTATTTTTTTTCATTATGCAGAATGATAGGGTTATTGCCTATGCATCACAACATCTGAAAATTCATGACCAAAACTATCCTACTCATGATCTTGAGTTAGCTACTATAATATTTGATTTGAATAATTGAAGACAATATATCTATGGTGAAAAATTTGAGATTTATACTAATCACAAGAGTTTGAAGTATATTTTCTCACAGAAAGAACTCAACATGAGGCAAAGCAGATGGCTTGAACTACTCAAGGATTATGATTGCACGATACACTACCACCTGGGGAAGGAAAATAAGGTGGCATATGTTTTGAGTAGAAAGGATCATAGAGATTTGAACAAGATGAGTGTTGAGATGGTTCATATTTTCATGGATCTAGTAATGATGGATATGGGAATCACCATGGAAGGTGAAACATCAATATTTTTTCAAATGGTTTCCAAACCATCTTTACTAGAAAGTATAAAGAATTCTCACACTGATGATGAAGAGTATCAAAAGAAGATTAACACTATGAATGATGAGATATTGAGTGACTTTATTTATGAAGATGGAATTTTGAAATTTGGAAAGAGACATTATGTTCTCGATATAACTGATATAAAAAGGGAATTATTGGATGATGCTCATAGTTCCAATTTCACTAAACACCCTAGGAGAACCAAAATGTATAAATATTTTAAGTAACATTTTTGGTGGGAATACATGAAGAGGGAGATTATTGATTTTGTGTCAAGATGTATGGTTTGTTAACAAGTGAATGCTGGAAGGCAACAGCCTCGAGGAGTTATGAAACCTCCTCCGATACCTGAGTGGAAATGGGATAATATTATGATGGACTTTGTCATGGGGCTACCAATGATTCCTAGAAGGAACGATGAAATATGGGTCATTTTTTATCATCGTACTAAGTCATAAAAATTTTTTGCTATAAGAGAAGAGCTACCACTTGAACATCTAGAAAGACTATATAGTAATGAAGTTGTGAGACTTCCTGGCATACCCCTATCGATTATTTCTGATCATGATCCACGTTTTACATCATGATTCTAGAAGAGTCTTCAGAAGGCCTTTGATACTGAACATTGTATGAGCACTGCTTACCACCACCAAACTGATGGATATTCAGAACAGACTATTCAAACCATAGAAGAGATGTTGAGATCTTGCTCACATGACTTTCACGGTATGTGGGATCAATATTTACCTCCTGTAGAATTTTCCTATAACAATAGCTTCCATTAAAGTATTCGGATGGAACCATATGAAGCATTATATGTAATGATATGTCTCACACCAACATGTTGGGATGATGTTGGTGAACAAAAACTCATCGT
Organism: Viscum album; assembly: GCA_963277665.1. Taxonomy (NCBI): domain Eukaryota; kingdom Viridiplantae; phylum Streptophyta; class Magnoliopsida; order Santalales; family Viscaceae; genus Viscum; species Viscum album. The sequence goes on from OY728159.1 coordinate 1,268,690,046, forward strand.
CCTAGCATTGGTGGAGGAAACAATGGAAAAGTTGAAGGAAATCTAAAACCACATCAAAGCAGCTCAATGTAGGCAGTAGAGCTATACCGATAACCAAAGGAAGGATTTGATATTTCAGGTAGGAAAACATGTTTTCAGGAAGGTATTACCATGGAAGGGAGTTATACATTTCGGTAAGAAATCTATATTCATTCCCAGGTACATCGGACCTTTCAAAATTCTATAACGAATTAGGGTTGTAGCTTACCATTTGGCAATGCCGCCATGTCTCTCCAAAGTTCATGATGTGTTCCACGTATCACTATTGAGAAAATACATGGCTGACCCAACGCATGTACACACCTATGAGGAAATACAACTGGAACCCGATCTGTCTTATTGCGATGAGCCCATCAGGATTCTTGATACAACAGAACATGTGCTGAGAAACCATACGACTCGTCTGTTAAATGTTTTATGGAGAAACCATAAGATGGAAGAGGCAACTTGGGAACCCGAGGAACTTATGATGAAGAACAACCAAATAATTTTCATGCGGTAGTATTCTAGAAATTTCGTGGATGAAATTATTTGACGGAGGGGACAATGTAACACCCCATGCTTCCACGGTACGCTTCTCATTGAATAATATAATAGTGTGTGTTGAACGCAACTTTGAGTTCTAACACACACCACAAAAAATCAAACTAGCTGTTATGAATAGTAATTCCCACTTTTTGAAATTTTATAAATTTTAACTTTCAAAATGGACTTCATTTTTGGATTTGGAATATTGAAATTAGGTTAAGTTGAATTTTTGGTATTTTTCTGAGAACGTTCAATTTTTTATGAATAGTGAGAAACACTGAGTTATATTTTAAAACCAAATTCTTATTTAAATAATTATTTATTATATTTGAAAATATTTTAGGTCAAAATATATACATAGTACCTATATAAGTTAAATGTAATTCATTGAAGTCAATTTATATTAATTTTAGATATATAAAAATTGTATTGGACTTTTCACCGTCTTTTACCCTCCTCCTAGGTGAATTTGTAAATTCACATAATACATAATTTTATCCTTCTGTGAGTGGAATTTCGAAAATATGAGAGACACGGATAATATAAAGGAGTAAAATGAGGTTCAATAGGATAAATTTTTTTTTGTTGAATAGTAACTTTTTATTTTTATTTACCATGGTTTAATGTAAATAGGGTTATTAAGTGTAAAAATGATATTATTATTACCCTAACACATGTCATAATTATATTGGATAAGTATAATTAGACCAATAAAAACCTTATAAAAAAAATATGAACCGATTTGGTCCACTTGGATTAGATTAGACATTTATTATTATTTAATTCAATGAAGAGTTAAAAGAGTTAAAATCAATGTTTAATAACTAAAATATTTTTAATATAGGGTTATACATAAAATAAATTCGATTATAAATATTCATTAGAAATATAAAATTATTTACTACATAATTTTATTATATTTATAATTTTTATACATTAAATAATTAAATTTATTTATTACACAATGATGATGCAGTAATCACATTATCAGTGAAATATTAAATAATTGATATTATAAATACCGAAATAAATATTATTTAAGACATTTAATGAATTCCATGAATTTTATAGGTTAATATGACATTAAAGGGTTAATTAAATGAATTAGGTTCTCTGTAATAATGATGTAATGAATTTATAAAAAAAATAACAAATAGTGTCAAAATTGACATAAAATAGTTTTTGAAAGAAAATATTATATTATAAAATAATATACAATTACTAAAAATATAAGGATCATCCAAGTGACTTTTATAATGATAGGTGTATCATTAGTTAACCACATAGGGTTTTCTTGGATGTTTATAGTAAATTTATTAACCATATAATCTAAAAATACAAAGAGACATGGTAAATGTGAAACTAATTTACTAAGAGTTAAAACTAAAAGACAAGTTTAATATAGTAACCCAAAAATGTCTAAAATCTATTGGTTGAATGTATTTCGACCCATACCTACCTTATCCTATAAATAAGTCACTTTGGAGCCATTATAAACCAAATATTAATTTATTATAAAATAATATTTTATGTTTTTCCTAAGGTGCCCCTCACCCCTCTTATAAATTGGAACTGCCCATTCTCTAAAATTCATACCTTCAAATCCTTTTGAATCAGCCAAACCCTACCCAAATATTCACTAAAATTCCATTAATTAAACCTAGAGGCCTTATTTTGATCAGAAATCCAACCTATGGTTCCCTTTCCATCAAATCAAAAGGAATAACCTGAAGAAGTGGTAAAGTTTTCACCACCCTCTTTCAAGTTACTTTCTTCTACCACTTCTTCATTCTTTGTTATTTACATTATAAAATAATAACTCCAGTGTCTTATATATACTGTAATTTTATTATAAATATGGTACATCCATATTAATTATTTTATCCATCCTTTGAATGACATGTCACCATACATGCGTACGTAGGGCTTACCGTCTCCATGTCGTGGTGAAATTGTTATTCAAAACATTATTATTTGGATGGGTATGATAATGATGTGTAATTGAAAAATATAATAAATATAAAATTATAATGATTCTATATATATTATATTCCATCCAATTTTATACTATTTTAATATCAAAATAATTATATTGTCGCTCGTGCGTACATACGGACTGTCATCTTCACGAACGCAATGAGATTCATTACCCATCCTATACATTCAAGAATAATATTCTATTGATGGTTAAAAATAATGTTGAAATAATTAATATCATTATAGATATGAATAATATACAACCTATCAATAAAAAACATGGCTTACATAATAATTCTTATAAAGGAAAACGAATTAGTTAACACCCGAAACAACCATAATACTAAGATATTATTAACAAAGAAATGTTAAAAGATCATATATGATATCATATTAATGTATATAATTATATTATAATTTAATAAAAATTATTTCCCCATTATACATGAGGTAAACCAACCCTCAACCAAGGAAATGTACAAGGTAAAGTTTTATTTCACAATATCTTCATTATCTGATATTGTTTATACGTAATTATCTACTGGGACCTGTTTATCATCCACATCCATGTTTCTTAAAAATTTATTCCAAAACATTTTTACTAGTTACTATAATATGGGTAAAAGTCATTTATAACCTTTTTTGAATTTTTATAAAATGGTTTGAAAGGAATCATTCCATCATTTTCCAAACATGTTCCTTTTTAACCATTTCGACAAAATTAAGATAAGAATGAATTTTTTTAACTTATACTGCTGGTGGGGATATTTTCCATCGTTATAAAATCACTAAAACTTCCCTTAGAAGTTTAGAAGAATATTTCCAATTTAAATGTTTTCTTTTATAATTTTGTGACTTTTAAATTATTTAAAAAAGAGATAATTATCTCAAATAGTTTTGATTTCACCTATGGCAATATCATTTGATGGATTTTATTCTTATTTGAAGTTGACTTATTATGATACAAAACATCCGTATTGTATTGAACGTTTTGTGATATTTTTGACTGTCGATGTGTTATTTTTATACCATTCATGGTTTATAGAGAATGTATTGACATTTCGTATGCTAGTTTTAATATGAATGTTTATTTTTTTTAAAACTTGTTCATATGAGGAATTCATTAGACTAAAGAAGTGACAGATGGATCCCACTATATCTCCTCGATGCATCGGTAGGTTAAATGAGACAAACTAGTATCTTGGAATAAGGCCTTGACAATATCATATTTGTAGTCTTGGCATAAGGCCTTTACTATGTGGTAATGATTGTCTAGCAATATGCATTACATCATTATGAAAGTGGTTATTGATATTGTATGTGATTATTCGACTAGCAGAATATTCATGTGAATATGTAAATGGAATTATTTCATTTTATCTTTTCCATATTATGATGATGTTAATGTTTAAATGTATTTTTTAGTTATTATTTTCCTTAAATATTAATATTTATTTATGAAAGTTTCCGATATATTCTTATCCTTAAAGAGCATTTGAGCTCACCCCTTTCAATGTTTTTATTTTTCCCAGGATCTGAAGATGTTTTTTTGAATGACCCATAGGGAATGTATGAGAGGATATGAAGACAAGATGTTGATGTAGTTTTTTTTCGCATTAAGTTGTAATGTAAAAATTATGATTATATCTTGTGATTCCAAGTCTACTAAACTAATCGGTCTTTCAAGACATTATCTTTTGTAATTATGCCAATGTTATGTAATAATGCACCAACTCTGGGAAACTGGTGTCAGGGAATTACATTTATCCTCATAGATAGTATATGTGGAGCTTGATAGTGGGATGTGCACCATCGACGGTTTTCAGGTGAGATCCTCGGGATGAACTAGGGTTCGATAAACTCCATGGGATCCATTCATGGAATCCATGAATATGAACTTGTAAAAAATCATATAATTATTTTGAAAGGAACTAGAGAGTAATTTATATATATATTTTTATTTTATTGTGATGTAGTGTGAGCTGTGATGGTTTAATATTATTCATAGAAAGAGGTGGTTATAATACTCATTAGGTTGGGAGTTATAAGTAAACTTGAATGCATAGAGGATAATGTCGAGTTGATGATGTGACACTGGGATGGCAATGATATACCTACATGGTGAAAATTGGGATACCAGGAATAAATCCAATGGACTAGCTTTTGGTGGTAGATTGAGAACAGAAGTGGCCTTAAGATTAATGTAGTTCCAAATGAATTTGTAAAGCATGTGTTAACAAGTTGAGCGGTGGGGGAGACGTGAAAACAATTCAATGTAAGAGGAGTTATGTTCTATAACTCTAAAAATGATCTGGAATAGACTTAGGTAAATATCCTTGAATGTTCTAGAAAAAACCTGTCTGGGTGGTTTGAAATCATATGATAAATGGGAAACATTGTAGTGAGAGTGACCTAGCTCTAGTTTTTGGTCATAGCAACATGTTCTATTTGGAAACGAAGGCGTACATTTTTGAGTCCAGGTTAATTTTATTCGTTTAATGGATGGATTAGGAATAACCTCTTGGATTTTTTCAATGGAATGTCTACATGCCAATTCAAGGTGAAGTACATATGGATGTTTGAGAATGGTGAGTGGGGAACATGTTAGGTATGGTGTGAATATTGAGTTGAACTTTTGGTGGTCTTCCATCAATAGTGGTGTGCCAAAAAAGAAAATATTGTTGAGATAACAATAATTGGAATGTGGTGTGTTGATGATGTGACCATAGTATCATGTTGGAGGGGCTCAAGTGATCACTATTTTGGTGAGTTTTTTCTAATTTCAATCATTTGATCATGATTAATAAATTGAGTGCCCCAAGAGTTAGGTTTCATCTTGGATTTATGGTTATGGAATGTGATGATTGGGACATGATTGGTTGGTTAACATAAGTCAAGAAATGTGGTTGGAATGTTTTTGAATTATCTTTTATGAGGTATTGGTTATGAGTCACTGTTATATTTCTAAACAAATTGTTAGATGATGTCATGTGATTCGGGCCATGAGTTTCCAAGAGGATCTGATGGACGAGGTCTTGATTGTTTATTCCATAATGGTATAATGGTGAGTCATAAGATTCATTATGGTTTCAATTACACATGTTTTTCTACATTTCCCAAATCCAGTTCTAGTGGTTAATGTATGAATGATGTTGATTAGTCTTTTGAGGAGTAATCGGTTAATGTTATGGGTTTTGGTGGGGATGTCATGCTGGTCAAGATCATAACTTTGGATCAAAATCTGTGGTATCAATGTAATTTTAAATGAGATGCATAAAACAATTTAATGGATATGCTTTCCTAGTTGTCGGATCTCAATATTTGGAAGCCCATAAATGATTGGGAATATTGTTCAAGGATGAAATGTTATAATAAATGGAGGTTGTGATATCAAAAACTCAATAAATGAGTATTATTGTATAATTTTTTGATTCATTCTCTTTTTTAAATGTAAACGAAATAATTTCAAGGTTAATGAGGGGAATCAAGGGTGTATGGGGTGTTCCGGAAAAAAATTAATGGAAAATTGGGCGAAACTATGCGCATTAGATTGTTGGGGCATAGTTAACCAAACTGTGCAACCGTCCTGGAAAAAAAGTGCACCCTTAGACATTATCATTTTATAAGGTTGGATCATGTTTTTTAATCCATGTTTTTATATGGTAACCATGGTAGATCAACATCCTTAGTAAATGGATTCACATAGTTATCACATGGTTTGGAAAACTATGCAGGTAAACCATGTGCCCTAGTAAAAATTTAAAAAATTAACATTTTTTCATAATTGTATTTTACTATCCCCATTTTATTTCTACCCCATTTCCTCATCCACTATACCTAGAGACACCCCATTTTGACTCCAAATACAATGTGGTCGATATCCTTCATTTAAAAACTATTTTTTTAGCAAAGTTGGCTATAGATAAATGTTCAGAGTATGTCCATTACATCCACTGCTTCTATTTTTTGTATTAGTGTTTTTAGTTTCTCTAATTTTCTTTTGAAGAACAAAATCCCTCTTTTGTATACAAGGTCTATACCATTTTTATGTTATTAATTTGTGCATATGTGATGAGATCTTCTTTCCTAGTGTTTTGAATTTTTTACCTTGAGTAATATTTGGTAAAAATATTTTCTAATTACTATTTTATAACACCCATGTTCCCAATGGGTTAAATTTGTTGTGATAATAATAATGTTAGGGAAACCATGGGGTGCACTGATATTCTAAAACTGATAAATAATTAAAGTAATGTGTAGAGATTACTTGAGATAATGTATAACCCATATTGAACATGATGAACATGATTAGTGGAATTTAAATTTGGATTATTGTTATTTTCACCAAGGTATTGATAATGGCATAAGGGGTTGATTGTTGTGGATTGAAAAAATGGTAATTTTTTTAATTAAGATTATGTTGAATAGAATTGGAATTATATGGAAATGCATAAAATGATTTTTAAATATGAAATGATGAAGATGTTAAACTGATGATGGATTGTTAATTAAATAACATGTAAATAGTTTTTCAAAATGGAATTGATGAATATTTGTAATGGGAGAATACATGGGAATTATGGGGTATACCTTAGGGGTTGAATTAAATAAATTGGTTATTTCATGTGATATGTGAACTTTACTCGAAATAAACATGTTGAAAAATGATTTTGAATTGATGAATGGGATAATGTATGGTATTGGATGAATGTTGGATAATGTATGTAAATTGTTGAATACTATTAATGGGTTTAGGAAGTTGACAAGTAATTGGGATTAACGACTATGTAATGTAAATTGGCAATGTATTAATCAGTTATGGAATAGTATTAATTCCCATATTGATGGTTATGCATTGAGGTTTCTATTTTCATTTGTTGTGATATAGAATGTGTGCGATGAATGGATAAATAAACATTTACATATGGATTGCTGGTCTTATAAAGGACTAAGGATTCTCCCATACGTTGGGCTGAACTGATTCTCTAACATCACATAGGAATGCATGGGATATGGAGTTAGAATGATGATCTATTCCCTTAATGGTTTCATATAAAGTGATTAGAAAGTCTGAGGCTCCATGTTCAGTGTGATGTTTTTTATGAAATGTTTATCTCTAGTGACATTGGGACTTGAATAATTCACTTATACAGAGTGATTTATTTCCATAGACCCATGTGAATATGAAGTGTATGCCTAACCAATGGAATAAAAGTTAAAAATATTATAAGTAATGAAGAAATTATATTTGTTGAAAATTATAATAATGGTAGAAATTGTTTAACTGCAATTGTTTTTTTAATGGCACCTATGATTGAATTTTTTTATATTAGCATTTACTTCATAAATTCATTCACTATTTTATTTTCTGAATATTTTTTAGACACCATTGGTGGTGGCCTATTGTGTTTTACAAACACCCTTCTCAAGTTGTCATTAGGTACCCGAGGAGACTTCATTTTTCAGGTTGAAATTAAGGAAATTGAATAGTGCTAGAGAGATAAGTTATAAATTGAATATTAATGGGTGATGATTTAGAATTATATTCAGGACCATTTAGCAATTTAGCTAGTTATCCTTATTTTCGGTTTCCTTCATTTTGGCACTATAATCATGACATGACATGGTTAATGTTGATTTGTGGTTTGTACATAGTATTAGTATATGTTTGGATAAGAATAGTTATTAGTTATTATTTAGAGTTTCCAATAATTATATTGTTATCATCATTGGATGTCTATGGAAAAAAGGAAATTGTGTCCCCATGTGTCTTTTTAGACCCCCACTACTATTCAGTAGCCTCTAGAATATAAGGAGGCATGCTTGGGCTCATGTGATTACCCAGTTCGGGGCATTAGTTTAGTGGCTCCTAGGTCAATAACATTACAAAATTAAATCAATCATTGATATATAATAACTAATATATATTATTCTCTATAATAAATGGTCTCCCTTTTAAATTAAAAAATTTAAAATTGATGAGTGTGACTCTATGAACATCATGTTTAACAGTAATGATACTATGAACATAGTAGTAGTTATCCATTGTTAGATTTAAATGATTATAATCAATTACCATTATATCCTAAACATCATCAATATATTTCATTGATATAGAAATTGGGGTTTTATCTTTTTCACATAAAACTAGTGTTATTTTACACCAAACACTACCCAAACTATTTTGAATGTTAATATTATCATCCTAGTTTTTATTAGTAAAATTTTTATCCAATAAATCAAAAACCAAACCATGTGATTACTTTAATACATAATCCGACTAATATCCATTTTAATATTTATAATTTATATTAATATGTTTTTAAATTATACTTAAAAATGATAAAATTTACATTTTATGTTTAGTCGTAATCAATATTTTATATCATTTAAGATATTTTTACTTCATTCTCAAAATATGTGATGATATATATTTTAGAACATCATCTATGTTGTTCAAAATGTATAAATGTGTCTAAATAATTCATCCAATTGAATAAAATTTATCATTAATCCAAAAAACATCTACCTTCACTTAGATCTATCAAATTATGAGATAAATTGAGACTTACCTGATCCTCTGCACACAAATAACCATTACAAAACTCATTCACCTATTTAGATATGTATTTTTAAACAATAAAGGCCTCCATAAATTGATAATTTTAAATTTCCACCATTTAATTTTCATGAATATTTCATTAGGAAATATATCACACAAATAATTAATCCCATCAATTTTTATCTCCCTCCAAAAATGAATCCCTAGATTCACCATTATATCAAAAAAAATGTTGGAAATTCATTTCTGGTTGAAAATTATGATGGTATATTCATTATTCATCACATCTAACAAATTTGGATACATGAATTTGATTAAAAAGAATTGAAAAAACAAGCCCCTGAAATTATTTTTGAAATAGTAAGTAATATAACATGAAATGAGAAAGGTAGTATTTTTTCTTAAATAACTAACAATAATAATATTTTATACCTATTAATTTAAAACAATTGAATTACAAAAAAACAATCACATTAATGATTATCCATGTGGTATTGTAATGCCATGATGTTGTTGAAGGAATGGTAATTTTCACTATAAATATGATGTAAAATGTTGGAAATAAACTTTTTTAATGATGTTCCATAATCACAACTACTTCTAAATAAATTCCCAAATATAAGAAGTCAAATCATACATTAAATACCTCATTTTTAAATGATATATATATATATATATAAATATTCCAAAAAAAATTCCATATATGTTTTTCTATAAATGTATAATATTAATGTGATATTTAATATATTAAAATTTCTAATAATTTAACTCAAATAATATATAATTTATATTGTTAGTAATTTTTGGATAAATATATCATCATTACCTTCAAAATGTGAAATCAAAATTTTTCCACATTTCCATAATATCCAGATGCTGAGAATGGTTTTGAGGGGTGACTATTCTATTATTAACAATTAAATATATTTCATAACAATTTAACAAGATGATCAATACAATAAAAAATTATTCCCCATTTTCAATGCCTTTATTCCAATATTAAATCGATAATACCATGTCTTTTTTGAAAAATGGACAAGCTATATGTCTCTCAATATTGTATCACTTTAGTATAACATATTCTAGAAAGCCTGTTATACTAAACATCGTTAGAGAATATAAAATAAAATTTTATTTATTGTATGAATAATTAATTATAAAAATAGACTCCAATTGAAATTTCAAATCAGTATTCTATGGTGGAAGATACACATCAATTTTGTTTCATTATTATTTTGGTCTAGAAATAACTTCATCAACATAAATTATTTTTTACGCATACATATATTTTAGGAATAATTTTAGACTACCAACATACCAAGAGATTAACTATGGTGGATAATGGGGATTTGATATGGATTCAATCAATCTATGTACAATCACATTCTGAACATTCTATATTAACTTCTAAAAGAAATAAATTTTTTTATCAAATTTATTCCACTAATGGGGAATCAAAATAGTGACATATGTTTCCATCAGTGTTGATCATTTCTATTTAATATATTAACCTATAATCCTAATTTTAATTTTAATAAAAATTACATAGATGATTAATTATTGAAAAATATAAATTTATATACTGTTAGGGGGGCGGGTGGTGTATGTACTTTTGAATGAAATAGTGTTAAAATTTTCATCCATCATATATAATGATGTCCCACATTTAGAAAATCTTGATAATGATTCTTATTCATTACAAAAAAAATATTATTGGACTAATGAATGTATAATTTTATACCCAAATAAATTTAAGAATGATATTTTCTTCATATCTAAATTGAAATACAAAATTACGTTTTCTTCTAGAGTAATTCTTAAAAATAATATAAATCCATTCTATGAGACTATGACCATTCCACCCATTTCATTACTTTATGTTATTTAATTATAGTACAACAAATGACACTATACCTTATTAATAACCTGAGAATAGTGGTTTCACATTATATATATTAAATAATTAAACAAATATTATTTTTTAAATGATTTTAATAACTACAAAATTAATTAATTCATCCATACGATCCTTTATATTTTAATAAATATCTTCATAAGAATTAGATGATGATTTTTATATTATTTCACCATGACATAACCAAATTATATTATTATTAATAAAGACATATAAAATAAGATGATATTTTATTTATCTAGAATTTTTCTTTCTCATTTCCAAACACTTCATGTGTAGATAGAGAATCAGTATATTGTATTAAACAATTAGTTTAGTAAAATCCAGGAAAAAATCAAAATCATTTTCTTATCCATTAGTATTTCATTGTATATTTATCCAATTCTAGTCTATTAATTACATATGAATACAATATAAAATGTTAATGTATTAAAATATTTAAACTATTCAAATATTAAATAACAAAATTAAAGTATATAAATGTATAATAAAAATAAATTTAATAAATTGACTAATAGCTATTTAAAAATATAATTGTACAAAACAATATGAATGGTCTATCGTAAAATAGCATAGTTGAGTTAATGAATGTTAATGTAGTGATAAAAATGGTCTTAGAGACCAATATAATTTATCAATTAATAATATCAAATAAAAACACTATTTATAAATAATATATCATTCAATATCAAATTATAATTAATGTTTAATAAAAAAATGTTAATGATATTAAATTTATGATTATGAAAAATTATAAATAATTATATTTCTAGTTATAAAAAAAATATTAGAATAAAATTATAATCACAAGGAAATTATACAAATACACTACATTTAAACAAAAAAATTTATAATTGAAAATTATATGTTTATAATTTAATTATTGAATGAGTATAATATATATATATATATAATAATTATTAAAACTATAAACAATAAAACAAAAATTTTACATAAGATATGTAGATTCTGGGGGAAAATTGATGATAAAGTGATCTAAAATATTGAGGCATGACCTTAATATTGAGTGATTGAAATAAAATTTCTAAAATTATTTGTGATGCCAGAACAGGTAGAAACTCAAACATGAGAAATATAATAGATATTGGTGGGCCGTATAAAGATATATACTTGGTGGATGGATTAAATAGAGCAGAAAAATGATTAAAATGTGGTTAAAAAACTAGATCAAATGAGGAATAATGTGGTCGGAGAAATGGGTTACATAGTGAAACATCTGAACTATTAGTGTTTCTAAAATCATACTGATGAATAAATAATGGAAAAACCATGGGTATTATTTTTTTAAATGCGTTAATAATCTGTTTTACTAAAAATGGCCTGAAAATTTAAAATTAATGATAATAGAGTTAGTAAAAATGGACTTCTATAATTAAAAAAATGTAAATTATGTTTTACTAATAAAAAGTGTAAAAAATTTATATTTTATAAATGTGTAAAAATTATTATTATAAAATATTATAATAAAAGATCATCCATATACATTTAACACCGATTTTAGAAAAATCGTTATTTAAAATTTTGATATGGAATCATACTTTCATTGTTATTCTTGTTACAAAAAGTGTTTTTCCCTAAAAAATAATACTATATGTGGTAAATAAGTGATAATACTTTTTAATGGGTAAATGTTACAATAGTATCTGGACACCCCTTAAAAACCTAGTTACTTTCTAGCCATGTTACCAACAACTTCATCATGATCAACTTTAACATTATTTATTATACAAATCATTGGTCTTGGGAAGAAAAGAATGAAAAAAGAGAGAATATGACAAGGAACTAAGATTAATATAAAAATTGATTAGTAGATAATAAAATCCTCAAACTAATATAAGGGAATTGGAGCTTTAGGGAACTAATTTTATTCTTCATATTCTCGACCGTACCATTTTACCATAAAATTATTCCTTTTGATAATGAACAAGAACATACTTTTCACTTCCGAAACTATATATAGAATATAAAATTTTATTCTTACGATAATTTCAAGTTTATGATTAATTTGTTTATCTATTTTATTTCATCGTTAACTTAAATCATTTTTTCATATAAAAATCATTTATGGGTAACATTTTCTTCAGTGTAATATTTATATATTATTTAATTTTATAGTGTAATATCAATGTTTTATGCCATCATATAAAACATTCTTTTTTGATATTAAAAATATGAGGATAATGAAGGGGGAAAATTTATATTATATTTAATCATTTATTATTATTTTTATATTATTTTTCATAATTCCTTAATCTATAAAATTTTATATATCAAATTTCGTTTGTTTTTGAATCATCAAAAGAGAGATATTTTTTGATAGTTAGTGTCTACCAAAATTTCCTCATATATTATTAAATTCAATTCTCTTAAAATAAATTTTTATTTTATAATCCTTCTTTTTCTTAATTTATTTATTGATTAAAATTTCATAATGTTTATCACAGTGTAATTATTATTTTATGTTTCTCAAATATTGAGTTGAGTAATTTTCTAACTAAAACATCAAATGTATTGAATATCATATCTTACCTGTTTATTGAAAATTGAAATAATAGTGTTTGTACTTGATTTTTTTAATTTATAAAACATGATGTATCACATATATTTACAATTATTTATTATATATATCTATCACATGATTTAAAATATATGATAGTTGTAAATATATATCGTACATATTAAGTGGGGTTATAAAATAAAATATATAAAAAATGATGGAAAATAATTGATTCATCTATATTGTAAAGGAATGAGTATATAATCAATTAGAATCTAAAAAAACATGTTTTGTGTTTTTCTTGAATGTGATTAAAATTAATCATCATTAAGATATTAGTTATGTGTAAGGAAAAATATTATAAATTAAAGGGATTTTCTTAAATTTAATGAATAATATCTTATATATTGGGGAAAATTTATTATTATTTATTGTTAGTTTAATATCTTATGTAAGATATCACTGTTCAAGAAAATGGTACAAACTAATTAAAAAATAAAATTTTAGACATATTTGAGGGGGATTCAATAGATTTTATTTTGAAAAGAAATTTGGTTAAATTAGATATAATTCATTTAAAAATTCATTACCTTTAAAAGGACTTGATTTAATTTTTATCCCATATTTTATTTCTCTAAAAATGTTCTATATTGTGCGTATGGATTCTAATATTCATAAGTAATTAGTCGGATTAATATGAAGAAATCAATTTTGTGATATTATAAATATTTCATTATGATATAACAACAAAAGATAAAAGGGATCAAAATCATGGGAAATTTTGTGTAGTGATTTCTATAAATGTGTTATAAATTATTAATTATACATTTTATCTAAAAAATATGAAAATATTTTTTATTCTGTTTTACATTAAGGTTTAAATCTACAAGAGTTGATAAATTAAAATCGGTGTAACACAGAAGATTTATTTATGTTTTCCATGAAATATACAATTACCTATCATTCAATGAATAAATTTATTTATTTAACTATATTCAGATATATATATATATATATATATATATATTAAAAAATTACTAATGTAATATGTAATGTTGCGAGGAAAGGAATAATACTTTACATCGTATAGACTAATAAAATATCAGGATGCATTATCAACCTACTCTTTTAAATACATTCACATAACTATGAAATCCCTAGTAAAAGGATCTGAACAAAAATTCACTAACTGACATTGGGAGTTGGAGGAGTGGATTGTTTTAAGATCATTGTACAACTATATAATTATAAAAAAGTAATCTGTTTTACTCATTAGTGTTTTTACAAATATAAATCATATATAATTAAAAATAATATTTTTTATATATTTATATGAATATGCTGTGTAATAGGTTAAATTTCTAAAATGTGAAATTCAATAACTTGATTATGTATCATCTCGATTCTTTATTCAAAAGTGTTGAGAAAAAAAATGTTTCCAGGTGAAGAAATATAATTTTAAATGTGTTTCTATTGAAAATGGATATACATATCTGGATAAATATTTTGGAGGAATATAATATGATATTAATCTATGGAATTTTTTATGGAATAAGCATAAATAATGTATTACTATTTAATTATGGTGTCCCCATCTTTGAGATAGTGATTTAATTATTATTTTTTATTAACAGTTGATAATTTAGAATAGGGTTATGTATTATAGTCATGAGTGGGATTAATTTATATGATATATAATTGTGTATATAATATTTTTTTTTCAAAATTTTATCAAAAATAAATTTTTGTGTGAGTTACTTTCTCTTCATAAAGGTGGTTTTAGTGTGTTTTAGTAGTACATTATCTCAATGATGTATAAATTTTTTATTGTGTAATATGACTACTTATTTTATATTGATTTTTATATCCTAGTCATGTATTATGAAAATTAATGAAATCTTTTTTAGTTATAATATTTATTTTTACATTCGCTTCTTGTTATTACCAAGAACCGTATTCCCAAATGTGGGTAGCACTTAATCTGAATTAATAGTGATTCAGGTATAACATGTTGATGGTAAGATGACAAGTGTTAAATTAATTTGATTGGGAGATTATATTCTTGTATGATACTCTAATATAGATATATCTATACAACATGAATACCTTTCTGGGAATACGAATAGTTTCATTTACATTACATGTTGGATAGAGGGAAGAATTATTATTAAAATGAAATTGGTTGACTTTTTTTATTTTAATGGAAACTGTAAGGACTTAATCCTATTTAATCTTATAATATCATGTAACCAATGAATGATAAATAAGGATGTGTATTAAAATATATAATTATATTCATGAAGGAATTGCATCTAGAGTCTTCAATCTTCTAGAAATATATAATTTATTATGCTGGTGTTTAATGTACCCCAATATGGAATAAAGAGTTTCTTATATGTTTTATTGTCTCTATGTAAGTATTAAGGTGTATTATTTTAACACCTCTTAAAATTAAATGGTCAAAATACTAAATGTATCTACCCATGTACACATGGTGTAACATTATTTATGAATTCATACGAAAAAAGTACTCCGAAATTTAATTGTTTTTCCTGGGGTATTGATGAGGTCGGGTGACCCCCCCTAGGATGAATCCATGGGTGACTATGATTGAGGAAAACTTTTACTATAAAGAACATGTATTTTTCAAAGTGAGAATTTATTATTCTAATAACCCATTTGAGCATCTGGGTTGGCTCCAAGGAGGGGATAACATTTGTCTATGGGGGAACTGGGATGCCAACACAGACCCTTTTTTTACATTGGTATTAGTGGAGGAACTCAAAAAAATGTGTGGTGGTACTTCCTGGGATGGATGTTATGTTATAAAATGAGGATTTAATTATTTAAATTGGTAGTGGGGGGATTTCACTTACTAAAAAGTTAATGTTTTATGATATTGAATGTTACTACACATGTTTACAAGGTTCACCATTATTTTCATAATATTTCCAAGCTATAACTCCATTGATAATGTAGTTTTCCATAGATTAGTTATTTGGATGGTTGATGTGAAAAGAATGACCTAGATACCATTTTAAAAAATATAACTTGTATTTCCTTTTTCCCAAAGGATGTTCATGATCCCTAAATTTTGGAATGTAGCACCCTGGAAAATGAATAAATAGAGGGAATTGTTTTTCCCAACCCAAAGTAAAAAAAATCCACTATTTTATCATCTAAGTAAAGTAATAGGGTAATAATATATATATATATATATCATTATAGAATGATAAAAATGGAATCAAAATAACAGAAATGGTATAAAATCAATATCAAAGAGACATGTTGAACCAAAAAATACTAAAATACCAAAACATCTAATACAACAATATACATATGATACTGTTTTTAAACCCCCTACATCTCACCATCATGTTGCACAACATTTCTAAAAGAACTACCCCACCTCATAATTACATATTCCTATTCACTGCATTGAATGATATAACTAGGTTTAAGAAACATTGAAGTGGTATATTGGGTGTGAGTTAACAAGCTAATTAGGATCCCACACAAGAGATCCATATCATGTATCTGAAAAATAACCCAATCATAATCAACATTAAAAGAGACTTATCATGCTATTATTTTTATCATTTTTTATCTCAAAATCAAGTTAAAAAATTTAATTTTCCATTTTTCAACATTTACATATTAATCTTGAAAATAGTTTTTGGGAATTAAATATAAATATGTCCTCATGGATATATAATGGCAAAAAAATCTTGCATAAAAGAGCCTATCAAATCCCTGTAAGTACAATCAAAATAGTACCATCCAACACAATCATAAATCAACCGAAATCAAAGGTAAAAACCTAGTTCATTGTATCTAGGACACATTCACCTAACATAGAAAATAACACAGGCATAAAGAACCCAAAAATATGTATTGAATCTTAGCATTTGAGAAATTCCTTTTAAATTGAACACTTTAATAGGTCTACAATTTACCTAGAATAAAAATCCATGGGGTTAGAGACAATTCAAAAGAGTAAAACTATTATAGCTCAAAATTTAAATTAATACATTGTCAACTTAAGTACCCAAGGATTACCATGTTATCTATTTCCCAAATATTTCCACTAAAAATTTTCATGAAACCATGATTTGAAAATAGTTTCTCAAAACCATTTCACAATGCTCCGAAAACCCTTTACATTTACATAAACTGGTGTCAAAGAACATTTTTAAAACCCCATTTCTTCTCACATATATCCTATTAGTCATTCATTGAGTTTTATTTTTATTTTTTTCAAAACTATAACAATTATATTCACCAATATATTATATGGAGAGAAACACCAATGTATACACATGGGTCACACATTCCGACAATGGGATCCACCTACAATGAGGAATAACTAATTAAAATAATGACCATAGAATAAAAACATGGGTATTATAATTGATTCAATTTAACCAAAATTTTCAATGATGTGGTATGATTACAAAAATTATTGAAAACACACACATTCCTCGCAATAACGAACAAATAATTCACCCTCGAAACAAAATCTCACAACAGATCTAGGATGGAATCAATTGAAATATATATGTGGGATAATAGATCTGATAACATGATAAAACAATACTATCATGAGAAAATAAAATGAATAAGTATAAATTATTACTAACTTAGTGAACTTCAACCCAACTACAACAAACAGAAATCATTGATTGAAGCATTTTGGATGAAGTGGGGGTCCCCAAAATTTTCATTGGAGTGATCTAGGTTGAGAGAACGAAGGAATAAAATTTATTGAAAACAAGTCACTCATATACTTTAATAAAATCCATGTACATGGAATTTACATAGATTTTAACCCATTTACATGTTGTGTAAACCATTGTGTCCATATCTGTCAAATGACACATCACCTTTTAAAATAACACATCTTTTAGCAGTATACAACATGAAATCATTACATAGAATTTAATAAATTCATGACATGGACCATCTCATGTAATGTTATTGTAAAACATTATACACCACAAACACTTTTTACAGGAAATATATTATCACATCAAAAAATGAAAAATGTATATTCTTAAAAAAAAAACCCAAACGACCTTGGGAATTCCCCAAATTTTGTGAGGGAACCTTAAAAAAAATTATAGTATTATACAGTGACTCTATTAATCAAAATAAACATGAATCCTTGAACCATATGTCATTTTTCCAAATAATTTCTATAATATCACGTATTTATGTAGGTACAACCATCATTGAGTTTTTTAATTGACCCGTAGTGTGCAAATTATGTTTGGAGATGGAGAGACTTGTTGGATAAAATATCTTAATGTTCACGGTTGCTTATTTGTTTAAATAAATATAAACTTGGATAGCGAGAATAATTGATAGAAATAGAGAGCATCCTTGTAGGGAGCGGTTTAGGATTTCTATGTGAATTAATGATGTCTAGGTATTAATTGGTTATGTGTGACAAAGGTCACATATTAAATTCAAACACCTTAAAGGGAACTCAGGTTTTTATAGGGTTTCTTGGTTGAAAAATTTCTTTAGAACAATTACACACTGTGTATGTTGTACACAGCTTGTAATTGTTCCCTAGTGCATATCATGAATAGTTACATACCCTGAACTAATTCATTACATATAGATAATAAACTTCATATAATAATACTAGAAATCATTTAATATTAAATCAAAGTAAATTATAACTCCAGGTGATGGGGTTATTCAACATATCAACCTAAAAAAAGTACATGACATGTAACTGAATTATAAATCCCATAATTTCAAGGTTTAATGTGTTAATTGTGATTTGTGTATGATAAATCATCATTCTCACATTAATATTTCTCATATAAACCATAGGGTATCTTGATTGTAATTTATTAGTGCCTATATGGATTTTAAACATCGTAAGCATTCATTGGTTCCTAGAAAATGGGTTTTGGATGGGGTTTTCCTTCCCTCCATCTGTTCCCCAACCATTGCGGTGAAATATAGTGAATGTGTATGTTGTTAGTTTTGATTGTTATTACATTAAATATTGAATCATTATTGTGATAATCTACGCCATAGTTTTTATTGGTGAATCCTACTTGAACATGGTTTGATCAACAGTTAAAGGTAGGGGGTCTAGATCATCACCCTTTGGTTTGATAATTATCAAATACATGAAATATTGAAAATTGATCCAACATAATATCTGAAAAAAAATTTAAAATTATGAGTTTAATTATTACAAGGAATCCCTTTGGATCTATTTGGTTATTGGCATGTAATGTGGCCACAGTTTAGTTGAGTGAATCCTTGATTATAAATTATTTATAAGTGGCATAAGGTTTATTATCTATGACATGGGGTTTCAGTGATTGGATGATGTAGATTCAACTAGTAATGGCCTGATTATTATGGTGATTGACATGATTTTTAGTTTACCCAAATGATAAAATTAAATTATAAATTGATTTATAAATAGTAATTTTCATAGTTAATAATTGATGACGTTATATGTTGACATCTTAATTGTTTGATGTGTGCCGTTATAAATAATTTAATGACTATTTGGTATTTAACATAGTTTTCTTGGTTAAATTATTATATTGTAGGATATACCCATTGATACATGATGTAATTCTTATATATGGAATCATCCAAGCTAACCAGATAAAATTATTATTTAGAGGGATATTACAGGTAACACATGATGAAATTATTATATGGGGAGTTGTCCATGTGACACGTGTTGAAATAATTATATACTAGTTTATTCCTTGATTTAATGCATAAATTATTGTATAGAGGATTTCACGTAGATTTTTTCGATTTATAAAGTTATAATGTTATGGTTTGGATGGTTGTGAGATGTGGTCAAAAACATTCTGGCGTAGCACATAAGCCAGTCTATGTATTATTAATATAATTTTTTAATTAATTAGAACAATTATTTATTTCATTATTTTATAGAATTATTATTATACTGTTTATATTTATAAATGGTGGTGTTGAACTACCATGTAATACTCATACCCTACTATAACCACCATTTGGTACTGGAGCAGATTACATGGACTCATGGTTAATAATAGGAAAAGGACATTGCTGTTAATTTTTTCTTGTGGGACGGGTGGGAGTTTCGAAAATGAACAAACATGGGGTTCAAATATGGGGATATTTGAGTATTTATTTGAGTTTGTTCGTATTTTATTTATATTACAACAATAATTACTTTTACTCATAATCAATTAAAAAATAAAATTATTCATATATTCTATATTATTATATCATTTTCTATATATTGTTTATTTTCTTATGTATTATATTTCATCCATTAATTAAAAAATATGATATTTATAATGTTTTTATCATATTATTATTTATCTTATGTCATGACTATATAACAAGAGGTATATTCGTAACCCCATACTTATCACACCCCCTATTAGTCAGCAACCTCTAGAATAGGATGATGCATGTTTGAGGTCCCATAACCAACCTATTTTGGGCATGTTAGATAGTTCCTAGGTGGGAATGTAACAAAGTTGTATCAGAGGGAAAATGATTCTTTTCTATTAGTTTACTATTTTGGAATGGTAGAATGGAGACTAAGATATAGTGACATATGGAAATTATATTGTTCATGGGAGTATAAAACCCATCTATGGGGGAGGGAATCCAATTGCCCTTATGTGGATTTATATAATATTGATTTCTTGCTACAGTTGATGTTATTTTACCCTGATTTATTCACTTGTTGTGTGAGGTTATTATTTTTTTGATGTTATGGGTTCATGAGAATTGTACTCATGTACTGTTTTGGGTGGGATGAGTATGCATCCATCATAATAGGCACATACGTTTATATTTTGACATGACATTTTCATGATATGGGAATAATTATTTTCTTGTGATATATAATTTCCTATTGAACTTTGATATGGAATATCTATTATATATCATAAATAAATTAACTGAATGACTATGTCATGCTAAAACATTTTTTATCGACATTTTAATATACTAGGAGTTAGTCGTTCTTGGATTTTATCACATATTGTGGTTGACACTATTATTATAGCCATTTTTATGAGGAGTGAATTTGTATTATAGAGAAAATGCCTCTTTGAAATCATAGTGTTTGGCATCAAGATAGTGGAAATATGTATGCTCCTAACACAGATGAACCAAAAATTCCAATAGTTCATGAGGGACATATGGATGTCCACCTTTTTGACATATTCATGACGGACATGAGATCCATGGAATGAGAGACTATTTAAACCCCTTCAATGTATTAGCTAATGAATGCTTTTTTTCTGAATCATATGAAAAATTTCACCATGGAGGGATGCTCATAGGTAGCTGAGTTTTCAAAATTTCTAGTTTAGAAGATCATTAAGATCATGAAGCAACCCAAATAGAGGATTTTGAAGAGTGATGGTTATTTTTTTGGACTATCCAAGCACTGGTGTAGAAATATATAGCATTAGGTGAAGGAGGAATAATCTTGGATGGACGTTCATATGACATTCTTGATCCAATTCATTCCTATTATATTGATGGATGAGAAGGCTCATGAGTTCATGAAACATAAATTAGATATAATTTCATTGCTAGACTACTCTGAATGTTTCACCGACCTATAATGGGATTCACCATCCTAAGAAGACGATGATATCTCTAGGAATAGAAGATTTTTGTATGGTCTTCAATATGAGATTATGTCATAGGTGAATGTGTTCTATCTAATAATTTTTCTTTATTTTATTAATCATGAACTCATTATATAAGTAAATATAATAATGGCCTTGAGAAGTAGCTAGGATGTTCAACTTCGAAAAATTGCGAACTATTATTTTAGTGGAGAAAAGCTTTTATATGACATTTTTCTCCAAGGTAGTAGCACTACGATAATCCAGGGTAATGGGAAGCCATCTCAATACCATGTTATATTATAGTGCATTACTTGTGTAATGATAGGATGACAATGACTTCAGTGTCAATACTCTATTGTGTAGTGTCATTCTTGTTGAAAATTGGGCCACTAATAGAGGTTTTCTATGGGAATATGGCATAAAATCAATTGAATTGAATAAGGATAGGTAATAGTGTCTGGGAATGACTTAGAAACTCTTAAAGGGATAGGTAAATTGATTTCCAAGGTATTTCTTGGTTGAGGTATGGGATATGGTATTATAGTCCATTAATAATAGTACCACGTAGGGGATATATATTAGGGTAGTCAGGAAATAGCGAAATATATAGTGTCCAAATGACTGCATGTTATGAAGACTACTCCATCTAGTTCCGATTTATGACCCTCTATTATTAGTGGTACAATTCATATATAATCTACAGTTTATTGTGTTTTTTGATATAGGAGAATCCAAATCCAATTTATCCACTCTTTTTTTGAACCAATCGGTCTTGGGGAGGAAATCATGTATGGTGGTCTGTCCATAAACTCTTAATTGGGAGTGCGATCAGAGAATATCAATCTTTTCAAGGAATTCTATCTAGAGTATGGTGGTTACCTTATATTTTGGGAACAATTCATAATAAAAATGATAATATTTTATATGGTTATTGGTATAGATTTTTTATTGTTATTCCAAGAATATATTAACTATTTTCAGAGGATAATTTTCTTTATTTCTTCAAAAAGAGGTGGATATTCACACAATTTCGAGTGAAATGATTTATCTCATCATGAATGGCCAATTCAATTCTTGTTGGATTGTTTGATAGATTATATTTTTGGTATTTCTATAGATGATGGTGAAATCTAGCATGGTATCTCCCCTATAATGGTAGATTGTTTTTTGGATGGGTTTGTTAATGATTTCTATGGAATAAATCCTTAGTGAAATATCATGACTATGATTGAGTTAGAGATGGGAAAAGAGTTGTTTTCTAGATTGCCGTGTAAAATTGAACCATCCACAGATTGGGAGTATAAGGTTCATTTTGATGTTATATAATCAAAATGCTTTGTATTTCCTAGTAAATATCTATGGAGATATCTAGTTCTCTTAGGCAATAAATCATATGGGATTATGTGTTTTTGTGTGTATTATCAGATATTGAACCAAATAATTGTCATGAATCAGTATCCCCTTCTTTGCATCAATGACCACATCAATTAGTTGAGAAGTTATAACATCTTTTCAAAAAATGATTTGAGATAAGGATAACATTAGGTTAGTGTGAGACCATTGGACATACCTCAGACTGCTATTATGAGTAGTTATGTATTTCAGGATTTTTTTGTGATGTTGTTTGGTTTGACTAATGAATTGGAGGTATTCATGGTCATAAATAATATGACCACTCATCCTTTTCTAGACCAAATTTTAGTGGGTTTTCAACAAAATATTAGTGTAACCCCATTCAATAGATGATCCTTCTAAACATCTTGAGATCTTAATGAGTGCAATGATATGACATCATCATCATGAAAATATAACTTAATACGGGTTTTTGATTGAAAAGTTTTCTTCTTAGGCAATGTCATCTTAGAGAAAGGTTTTTCAGTTGACCTAGATAAAATTCATCTATGGTATCATAGGGGAATCCAAATAATGCCGCCTAGATTCAGTGATTTTTGGGTTTATGATGTAATTAACTGTGCATTATCAAATAATTTTTTTGTTATGGCATTAGTAATGTTCTAAATGACAAATAATCATGTGATGTTTGATTGGTTTGAATCTTAAAAGCGATATTTTTAGGAGTATAAATTTATAATGACCTTATAAAATATCCTCACATTTCAAATGTAAGGGTAATAATATATTATAAGTGTTATAATTCTAGAGTCGGACTCATAGATGTTATTTTATAGGTGGATCAAGTAGGTTTTTATTGCTCTTAAAAATTGAGACCACAAGAGAGGAATTACCTTAGTCATGATTTTTTGTTATAATCACTGGTAGATTCCATGAGATTATTTAGGAATATCTCTTCGGTGAAATGTTTTTAGTGTACTTGATCCACAAGATCCTCATGTAAATCTATTCTCATTAATACACATACCTTAAGAACAGTAGGTTAGTCTAGTATCTACATTCATTCTACACTAAAATGACTTATATATCATGAATGGAAAACATCATTTCTTACTCAGTGAGCTGAAATAAATAGACATAGGTCATGATGGATACTTGGGATGATTGTAAGGTAATTGTACTCTTTGAAGACATTCAACTAGATGCCCAGGAGTCTCAGAGTTGGGTTGATCTGAATTCAACATCTGTTATACCATTGATTTTGGATAGGATGATGACCGAGCCATTTATTGCTTCGGAGGGATTAGTTCTTTGGGAAAAAATGTATGGTGTAGAAACACCATTGTGATGGTAACTGGGTGGTGTTATTTAGTTTTTCTATATGTCTATGTATCGGTTTCTTCCATCTTGAATAAGGAACCAATGATAGAATGTCATGATTTTAGATGGGTGGAAAATCCATGTTTTACAAATATAGATCATGATCACCATAGAAAATAATGGAGGTCCAGAATGATGAAAAAGTTATAATGTTTTGAGGAATTATTGTACACTTGATAGCAGGGGATTTCTAAGAATCAGATTACAAATGTGATTTTGTATTAATTTCCCATTCCAGAGAGGAAATGGGATGATGTCACAATGGATTCGGTGAAAGAAATACATAGGAAAACCTGTAAGAGTTATTCTGTATGGGTTATTTTGGATTTATTGAGGAAGGTATCCCAATTATCACCTTTTTCAGACACCTATGTAGTTGATGATATTGGTATTATTTACATGCATGATGTTGTTCGATTCCACATTGTTCATAGGATCATCGTTTTGGAAAGGGATCTTTATTTCACATCACGATTCTTGAGGTGTCTTTTGAAGTCTCGAGGCCATTGATTCTTTTTAGTCCTTCATATCACTCATAGAATTATGTACAATCTAAGATCACTATTTAGGTTCTAGAGGATATTATATGAGAATTTTTTTTATTTTGGTTGTTCATGGAATCAATATTTAGAAATTATGGAGATTAAATATAATAACAGTTTCTAGGAATCGATAAAAATGGAACCTTTTGAGTATTTTTGTGGAAGGATGAGTTGTTCACCAATTTATTGGATAGAGGATGTTTATTTGATGCTTATTGGGTCTAGTCTCACATAAAAGACATTGATGTATTTAAATTGATTGGACAACATTTTGTGACCACGCATGGTTGGTTGAAATCATATGCTGACAATTGGTGATGGTGTGTAGAATTTGAGGTTGGTCATCATTTTCTCCTTCAGTTGTTTCCTAGGTTGGGGAAATGCAAAACCATAAAATAAGGGAAGCTAGTGACGATATTATTTGGGTCATTCATGATAGTGGATAGGGTCAGTCAATTGGTTTCTGATTGTCTGTTACATAAAAATACAATTGCAAGTACAACTCATTTAACATGACATATCTTTAGAGATATTATTATGAGCCTTGTCTTGTGATATACAGAATATATTTATATCATAGTATAGATATGTATTTTTATGATCATCGGATATAGATTATGTATTGTAGTTTAAATTATCTTAGTGGTAGAGTGATTCCTTCATTTTGAGTTTATTGAAAGCATGTGCAAGATTAGGAGGAGATAAGAGAGAGTTTCTGATATGCTAGAACAATCCAGACATATTTTTTTAACCCAAAATGATTCTTTGAGTAGTTCAATGATGATATTTTATATGGTGGAGATGATGTAAGATCATTTATTTTTCTAGGTATATACCTTTTTGTGATTTTTCTTTGGGAATTGGTGCCTAAATATTGTTCTGAGATGAAGGAAATTTTTGGGGAATAATTATAAATGTTCATGGATGTCTAATTTAAAAAACAATCATAGACATAGGGTGTGAGAGAAATTAATAAAACGAGAGTGGTTACATAGGGTTAGTGTTTAATTTTTGTAGTTGGAATTAATGTATTTTCAGTATAAACAGGTCATGTGTGAATATGGGTTATTATTTTTGTCCAAATCCTTAATTGAGTCATGGTTTCTTAAAATAAATTTGGATGAACACTATCTTCATAACAATTACACCCTATGTAAGTAATACAGTACATGTAATTGTTTTCTCACACAGGTTTTAATGGTTATAGGTTGTTAAATGATACACAAAATGACGAAAATACTAATTGTGCAATAATATTACATACCATGTAGTCTTTTATCAGAATTAATAATAATATGTTTTCACAAATTTTTTTATCATATCTATCTAAAATTAAAAAAAAACATCGTGTAATTAGATTACAAATCGTGTAATTTCATGAGAAGTAGGTTTTAGGTGTGTCATTAATTTGAGAATTCCTCATTATCACATGTAACTTTTTTATATAAGCCCTAGGAAAGCTTCTATGAGATTTTTGAGTTTTCATTTTTGTTCTAGATATTAAAACAATGAATGAATTCCTTGGTGAATTGATTTGGATAGGGATTTAAATTTCCCCATTTTTCTTCGTTCTATTGCGCTGAAATATCATCAACATGTATGTTTTTGGTTTTTATCTAAACTAGTATTAATATAGTAACCTTATTGAGATCACCAACACCATCAATCGTATTGGAGAATCCTTGTAGAAGTATTGGTTGAGTATTTGTTAACAATATAGTGTCTATACCTTAACCCTATGGTTTGATAAATTACATGTATGTGCAATATTGAAAATTGTAAAAACATGTAATGAACTGAATAAATTAAAAAGAATCAGTAAATGTATTCATTAAAGTACCATTGTTTCTAATTGTCTATTGACCTTGTATGTGGTTACTATTCGACAAGAGAACCATTGATAACAAATTCATGATAAATGGTATAAATTGTGCTTATCAAGACATGTGAGTTTTGTGATTTCATGATATTGAATAACCGTGGATTTGTATAATTATTGGAGTGACTGACATGTTGTTTTCTTATTACTAATGTATTTAATTAAATGGGTAATTAAAAGAAAAATTGTAATTTTCGTAATTGACCATTAACTATGTAATATTGTGTTATACTTATTGTTTTCAATGTGTTTTTATAAATTTTATAATGCTTATATGGGGTGATGGACTAGTTGTCTTGATTAAATTAATATATAGAAGGCTATTCCTAGGGAAATTTTATTTAATGATTATATTGGGTATTTTTCCAGTTGACATGTTATAATGCTTATATATAGGGCATTTCCCGCTATTTTTTTAAATTTTTATTGAAGGATTTACCTAATTAAAATGATGAAATTCTTATATATGACCTATTCCCAGTGACACGTCCTATATTTCATATATGGTGTGTTGGACTAGTAACAAATGATGAAATGATTATACACATGGATCAACCCCATTTAAATGATGAAATTATTATATAGTGAGTTCAATATAAAATTGTGGTAATTATACAATGGTTATAAGGTTACAAATAGAATGGATGTGATACATTATTAGATAAATTTCAACATGGTGCCGATGTAGTATGATGTGTAATTTATTTAATTACTTAATTAATTAATACACATATTTATCAGATTATTTCATAGTCTTATTATCAGACATGATATGTTTGTACAATTTGGTGTTTTTATACTGAGTTATAATCATAACCTTTTTAGGTTTTTGTTTGGTACTGGATCTGGTTACATGGATTCATGATTGTATTCTGGAAAAGTAACATGTTGTTGATGGTTTCATGCAAAATGAGTTGGACATTCGAGATGGGACCAACATGGGGTTTGGGACCGGGGTTCTTTGAGTCATTATTTCAGAATGTTAGTCTTTTATTGATATTTCATCTATAATGAATTCTCATTAAATTCCATTTAGTCATTTAATTACTCATTAATTATTTATTAGATTGTTTATTTATCTTTTATTAAGTGTTTTCCACTATATTGTATTGTTTCCATTATTTATACACTCTAATATTTATTTATAATATTATATTTTTTTATGTGACTCAATAACCAAAGGGGTATTGACTCACCATTATATATATCTCCCACAATATTAGTAGAAATCCTATAGCATATAGGTGGAAGTCTTTAGGTCTCACAACTGACCTAATTCTACCACATGATTGATCGTCAGGGTAGTGGATGTTTCAAATTCTCTCCATCCCAAGTAATCCCAAAATGAACCAAATTAAATAGTACAACATTTTAATAGACTGAAAATACATGAAATAATTAAATGGGATGTTAAAAACACCCCAATATATGATTTTACATTCTTCATAAGTCATGTTTAAGAATGAAACCTTAAAATAGTGGAGTCCCCTAGTCTCTAATGAAGAAAAAATGTTGTTAAGTCTAATGAGATTAGGTTCTATGATTCCGTAATAAAATAAATAATAGAGTCAACATACTATACATGGAATTCAATTTAGAGTCAATTATATGTACTGGATACTCTTGAAAAGAATCATTTTCACCTTACATAATCACTTCCCATCTCATAATGTGAGAAGGACCAGGATGGTATTTCATAAGCAATAATATGTGGAAAACATAAACAATTTCATTAAACTGAATAAAAAATAATAATAGATTAAAAAATACCCTTCCAACTAATTGAAATAAAATGGAATAACATATCTCGGAGACGACTATCCATATTTTTTAGGACAAATGTTTCCCAACATTGGAAGATTGTTCAAGAAAATCTGACCACCTATGGAAGACATAGAAGAATGGAACAGATAATCCTCATAAGATTTCTATTGAATCTGATCTATAATCAAACAATAACCTTTATCCATAATCCCCATAGAATGATCTTAAACCAATATTGGTCCCACGGATAAATATTTTCCTTGATCTAGCAAATGAATATGTTACATAAATGGATTAAATTTTTTAAAAGGATTCATTCTGATTGATGAATGATACCTTTTGTAATATGAAAAAACCAACATTCATATTTGAATAACGTAATATTTGTTAAAATATATGACTAAATCATGGATCATATCCCCTAGAATCTAAAAACAATGCTCTGTATGACCTTTTTCCAATGGATGATAGGTTTTACTCAAAAAACCTAAGTAACTGTAACATATTAGAAACTTTTTTATAACTTGAAAGTAAACCTATTTTCCCTTTATGAAACAATGAATAATGTTATCAAATGTGACCTCACAATCTCATGAATATACAATGTACAATGATCCACACATTTAGTTGTGTCATTGATCATAATAAAGTGAGATAAATTTTTTAAAAAATCAATCACTAACCAGATATCATTCTTCCCTCATGATGTATGTCGTAACATAGAAATAAAATCAATTGAATCCTCATACCTTTTCCGACATAGCACTAAAATGATCTGGAGAATCCTATAATGTTTCAGATGCATTATCATCTTCTATTGGTAGGTGTAATGATTCAACATATAATTAGATATATTTTTCTTCATACTCTTCCACCAAAATCATAGTCCCATATCATAATACTTCTTCATGGAGTTCAAATGAATAGAAAACTAAGAACTATGAAAAAAAACCAAGTTATTCACTGATGAAATTTTGATAAACAAATCCCCAAAACTAGGAATACAATTTGATGAATGAGATATATGAACTAGAAATAGTCTCGAGCCCATATATGGCTTCTTGAGTTACTCAAAACTCATAATCATGATACTGAATCTATAGAAAACACATAAGAAGGGATGGTGCTAATTCAACCATAGAAATAACCATACCAGAGACATTATCATGGTAATATATATGCAACATAGAAATAATCCACATAATGTTCTATGCCTACTTCGATTCCAAATCATATTGTGTTGACATATTCCAACTAAAATTTTCATCAACAAAATTCACCTTTCATGTAGTTTAGGTAATCTTGATTCAAATTTTTGATGGCATTTCACACATATTCAATGTTTAATATTAAAGTCTTTATAAGAAAATATATACCTAAAATCATATATCTAAAAATGATTTTGGACCTCTCAACAAAAATATAATTCCACCAACACGTAATCACAATGATTTTTTTTTTTCAATCTTCAAAATTCATCATTCGAATTTCATATTTCAAACTATAACCACATCACCTCATTGGGCCACATCACCTCGAGCCACGTACCCCGAAATGGATCAAACTAGTTGTCGTACCAAAATTATGGTGATGAATGACAGCCGGAATCCTTTATCTTCGTTAAGAACCATCTTCATCGGAAAACATACAGTAGAATACCACGGAACCTCCGAACCCGTGATCTTGTAGAAAATAACTAGAAAGACCCCACCATTGCACTTCACAACATCATATAGAACCATCCAACCCCTCAATACCGCCAACAAAATGGAAACAAACCATTTTCAAGGATGAATCACCGCCACCCAGGAGATCAGACAGAGAGATGAAGAAAACCCTAGGCCAGAGAACCTCCTGAAATGCCTTCGTCCACTCGAACAACACCGCCCAAAGACACCTTCCAAACCATCACACCTGACCAACTCAGATGGCAGCGTTGGACCTTGATGCCAAGGCATAGTAGAGCAACTAAGGACATTACAGCGAGATGCACATAGCAGGGACACCGAACCAAGAAGAAATCCAACCAACATTAACAGAACCAGCATAATAAAACACAGATTCCAATAGGAAGAAAAACCTTCACCAAACAAAGATGACTACCTCGAGGATTACAATCCACCAAACCCGAAACTGAATTGCAAAAGAAAAATTGAAGAACCGAGAAAGGGCCTCAACATTGAGAGACGAGTGCGAACTGCCAACAACTCCCGAATAGGGCCAAATATGGTGTCCAGAAGGCGGATCTGGATGGAATAGTATCCATGGTTCTCCTCTACGAAACGTGTAGGATCCCTAGGTCGTTGAAGAAGATAATCACTTCCAAAATGGGTAACTTGAAGAAAAATCAATGAAAATAGGGCAGTGAAGAAGCATAAGCAATGGAAATGTGTGAAGAAAGAAATAAAATCCCTAAGAAGATGCTCCATTGCTAGGGAAGGGAAACCCTAAGAGGAGGAGGGGAGTACTCGAGGAAACCCACTGAGAGTGAACATATCCATTTCATAATCACAATGATGACTACAGAGTGTTATAAATATTAGGTGGGGTAATTATTCTCATGCAGTCTAATATGACAATAGTCGCATTACAGCACATGATAATACAAAATAAGAACACAAGAAAAACTACTTTAAAACCTCAAATAAAACCATATATACCTCACTCATATTAGGTAAGATAAAAAAATACCAGTTTTCAGAAGTAATTTCAACTCCGCAAATGAATACTAATAGTTTTCAACCTATATGATATCAACCCACATCCTAGTGATAGCAGTCAAATGTGGCACCATGTTTGAGAAACCCTAAAAATAGATTCTAAAGTGTAAAAAAATTATAAATAATATTTTAATATCAAAAAAATACATAGATTAATCCATGAAAATAAAACCTTAACCATCTCAGGACCAACTAATAATCCATGAGTGTAAATCAAGTGCCCCAATATCATTTCTTATTGAATATAGAGGACGTATTTAAAAATCATTCTATACAAATGGTATGTCTCAGGTATTTATATAACCATACTCAAATTCATTTCATGATCATGTGTAGACATCTAATAAACTAAAATATAATTCCCAAACACTACTATAAAAGATTCAATATACATATCGAGTATCAAATTTCATAAAATCTATAAAAATGTAGGAGAATTAGTCAGAAAAAAGGCATCATAATACATTATTAATATACATTACTTATCACCAATTCTATTTTGTGAATATCACACTATTGATGTCTGATATAATGATAACCTGAAGGATGATCAATCTTCAAAAGAAAATTTTACCCTTTAACAAATCAAAATAATTATCCACTTGACTCAAATGATAATTTTAATTAACCATTACCATGTTAAAATTCTGAAATTACAGAAGAAATCTGAGTGATCCATCAATAAAATTAACAGTGATAATATGAGATGCCTAATGGAAAAAACTAGGGTGAAAAGTAATTCCCCACAAGTTCATCTAAATGAATCATGATATCCTTTAGTTCTGTTGGATCCCTATGATAAAGAGGAATCAAAATCAGATGTGTACATAGAACTAGGTAAATAGAAAATTTTATGTCCCTCTCTAGAGGTATCATGAAGAAATAATTTTTTTAAAACCATTTGGAAAATCTGGAAATAATTCGAATAGTGAAAACGAATGAAACTTTTTTGAGATGAATGATGATAGTAGACTAAAATCGTCAATGTTCTAGGCTAGAACGTCCTGCATTACTAGAACTAAGATCAAACATTATCTAAAACACTAATGATATATTAGAGACTGTAATAAACAATAAAATACTATGATAAGAATAATCCTCACCACAATGAGAAACACTACAATATATATTGATGATGATGTCAAATTTATCCTGATTAGATATAAGAAAATACAATACAAACTCTACATTATATATTGATATCCCAAAATATGGAGACTAATTCCCCTTCTATATCCTCTGACCATGAATCCTTAATACTCTATTATAATGTAAATGACTTCCAATGTATGTTTAATCATATCAACTTAATGGACATATATTAGAAGGTAGGAAGCATCAAAATTAAATAAAACAGTCAATAGTAAAGATGATATAAAGATGATTCATTTCAATGTCACTAGACCAATATCTACCTTCTATAGATACTCATATAAGTAGTTTAAGTGATTCACTCATGAGGATGGTGGATCAAACCATGTAGGTATTGAAGCATTAGAGTGACCCACATTAGCCAATGATGTTTATAATTCCATGCCATATCAATAAATAGACAGTGCCTGATAAAAATACTATATATGACCATAATTTTACAACTAATGTTTGAAAAGAACATCATGTGTTTTGAACCCTTCCACACTGATATAATGTAAGAGGCACATTTTTAGAAACAAATAAAGGTTCTAAAATGTACCTCTTCTACGAACCACCACCACCATTATTGTAATGATATTTCCACCTTCAAATTTTCTCTAGGACACATATTAAGATACCAACAAGTATAAGAGAGGGAAATGAATATCTATACATGATTTCAACATTTATTTCTTCCATAAAATACATTTCCACTATCTCTAAATAGGTCAAGAACTTACGAATAAATACATGTGATCTGATATCTGATAGTAAACCCTACTAGTACATCTAATCATTGAGATGATAATTCAATACAACCACACGTAGAAAATGAACAAACTCAGCAACCCAGTTGGTGTGCATAGAAATTGAACACTCTCCCTAATTAAAATAAAATAACTATAGACAATTATAAATCATTACAGAGTATATACAATATTGATTTATAAAGAGAGTCTTAAATTCCATACAGTCCATGCCCATGTGTGTATCCCCCCCTTTCATAGAATCATACCATTTCTTCCTAGGAAGCTCTAGTATGAACACTATGAACATAACATTGAAACTCTCTAGTGTGTACCAAAATTAAAAGATCATATCAATAATCTCATTAAATATATCTTCATCTTGAGGTTCATTGATACCTTTACGGTATATAAGATTCTCATGTAAGAATTCTTGTGGCTGATTCTTCTCCCCAGCAACACCTGGTTGTACCTCCACTATTGAGTTCATGACATGTGGTATATTATGATCTACTTCAAAAATGACATGAATGGTATCATTAATAAAATTTTATTGATATGGGGATTACATATATGTTCATCATTATCACCCTTATGAGAAACTCATAGAACATGTCTTAGTAGTATAATGATGCACTTCTAAATATAAGGACTGATGAGACACAAAATAATATCATTCCAAACTATAAAATTCTAAAGGAAAAAAATACAATCCTTTCTAACTCCAAATAGGAGACATATATCCCAATATCTCATGGTAACTAGAGTCTCATCATTATATGAGTGGTACAAGAACTCACCACAGCCTACCCCTCATGTCTTGATAATCCTATCTACAGTATACTAATCATACAAATACAAGGAATCATTAGAAGAAAACATTATATTAGAAAACTAAATGAACATGTCATGGTTATGATCTCATACTCTTACATGACATGAATTTTCACATACCCAATGTTAATTCATAATAACCATGTGAAGGAGTCTATCAACCGAGCATAAACAGAATAGTGGGAATGATTTTTCCAAAATTGAATCATACAACATGACATATATAAACATGTACTGAGAAAAATAGTAGACTAATAAATGTATATATTAATATACAATTATAGGAGGGTATCAATAAAATTTAATCAATCAAAAAGGTAAAAAAATATGTATGGGAGTTTCCAACTGAAAATGACTATAAAATGGAAATAGCAACTGCAACAGTCTCAACATGATAGAATATGAAAACACCAACCAACTCACCATACCTATAACCACCCAGATTATTGAATAAAATTCAACCACAGTGTGGTACCTTGGATTTTTCAACAATGAAATACATTACCATGTTTATGAACCAAAAAAGTTATATGTATGGTGTGAGCTAATATGCTCAGTTGGGTCCCACCAAGGCATTCTAAATCAGGTCAATGAAAATTAATAAAACAATTCTTAAAATTAATGAATAAGTGGAACGATATACATATACAATGATTTTATCTCAAAATCATGAAAAAACAATTTAATTTCCATTTTTTCATATTTCTAAATAATACAAGTAAATTAGTTTCCATGCATTTCTTATAAATATATCAAAAAATATTCCCTTTAAAATGAAAAATGCATCACATATCTAATCAAATCCATTATATTACAATAAATATAGTACAAGATATAAGTATCCCAAATCATCCAAAATCATATGTAACATCAAGCCCATGATGAAACAGGGTCAAGATATATAGGATAGTCATATCTAACAAATAAGGTCAGGCATGCATCAAGCCCCTATTCATATGAATTGAATATATAAATTAGTGGAAGACCCTATAAATTAAAATATCCAATATGTCTAACATATCCCTTAAAAATTATATAGGTGAAGAGGACAACCACATGAAATAACCCAATGAATGTGGATAAGGCCTTTTTCTACACCTTACAACCAAGTAACCAATAATTATAATGAGAGTTAGTTTCCAAATCTATTCTTCAAACTGTGTTCATCAAACAATTCTTCCAAAATTCTTTCGCAACACCATTTTATCAATACTCTGAACACACTATTAATTTATCAAAACTAGGATAAACACATATTTTATATAAACAATTTCTACTAACATAAATTTAATTAACCAATCATTACATTACAATTATAAATCAATTATTACAAAAATTAGAAATTGAGTTATCCAACATAGGCTAGAGATGAAACCACATACCTCAAAACATAGTTCGCACATTCTGGAAATGAGATCCTCCACCAAGGAAGTACACACACTGACAAGGGCGGTCATAGAACCAATCAACACATATCATAAATAGTAAATTTTTTATTAAATCTCATCATAGGGAAATGTTCTTAACATAACTCAATAACAAAAATCATTCATACTATAAATTGTAAATAATTGTCCATTAGAATGGTATTGCATGAGGGATCTAGAATGGAATCAATATAATTATCATCATGGGTAAACATATATAATAATTCAATGAAAACTATATACAATGATCAAATGTACCAAATAATAAGGAAAGAATACTAATGTAGAGATATGAAACCCAACCACAATGGATATCAATCACTAAATGACATGATTTGGATAGAGTGTGAGTCCCCAAAACCATCAGTGGAGAGATGTATGTCAAGAGAAATTAGGATGCGAATTTAATGAATAAACAAATCAGTCATATAATGCCATAAAATCCTATCGTTAAAATATACATGAAATCTATCCCATTTGCGTGTTGTGTAATTTATGTTTTCGATAATATAAAAAATTAATCCTTTATTTTACAAAAAAAAAACAAATATCTTACACTACATGGTTATTAGTCCTTTTATGATGTGTACTCTATTCACATTGTGTACCATCTCATGACACGAGCCTATAAAACATTAGATTCCATGTACATCTATTGGATGGTGTGTAAATTACTGGAAGATATAAAAAACTAAATATTATTATCTAAAAACCTAAAAAAAACAATTGTTATCGAAACTCATGGAGATATCGGTAAATCCATTGAATGTTTTTCCAATACACTGTTAATTCCAATATACATACAACACTAATCATTATCTCATTATCCGCAAAAAATGATCTCCATCCCTAGGAGTCATAATATGTTTCTAATTATAGAGGAAAACATGTAACGAGAATAGAAATACAAGAAATATGATGATAGGATATTATATATTACCTCATCAGAAGTTTACCTATATTTGTTAGTGTTATAAAATAGAACACTATAGAGAACTTGTATTGTATTATGGCTGAAATCCTTAGTATGATGACCTTTTCGAACAAAATGGTTTGGATTAGGTACGGGAAAATACTTTTTTGTCTAGAAAACACGAGTTTCTACAGTTCCAAGTGTTTACAATGATATATGATTCATTTATATAGGATAAAATAGTTTCTACATTTGTGTTTTATTTCAACCATATATGATTATGAGAGTACAATAATATTTCATATCATCCAATAAATCTTAAGAATGTACAAATTGAGGTTCACTATCCAATTAATTATAAGGGGAGGATTTAATGTTTTTGAGACTAGTCAAATAAGATTGTCTTCCTATCTATCAATATGAAAGAAATTAAATACCTCGCTGTCTAATGAAATTTTCAGAAACGTGGTTGGGAAAAATGAGGGGATAACACATGATTTTCATGCAATAGTGGTGCTGATGGGGCCCAATTGATTCAATGATAACATTTTTTTCCATCTAATGTGACATATGTGGGTATTCTAGAGCTTCATGCTGGCCAAAAATGATTATCAAATTACACTAAAGATTGATACCAGAGAATAATAGATATGATTGTAAAAAATAAGGTTCATTGGCCTATTACTTGTGTGTATGTGTGGGGAGGAGGGATGATATTTTTAGCTTTGGGTCTAAAATATCTTATGATGATATATCACCTTCAAAAGAATCGATGCCCACATTGTCCAGTGGCATTTAATGAGTATCATTTTACATTTTAAAGGTACATATTATGTAATATTTTGGTTAATTATATGTTCATTTATCTATTATATATGGTGTTATGTTTGAGTTTATGCATCCAAAATAATCCACTAATAAATATTTATTTAATTGGAATGGGACCCATTCAATGATATTTATATTCACTTTGAATGGACTTGAATGAATCTGTAAAAAGTGTATGTGTAATTGGGTTTTATCTTGTGGAATTATATAAATATACTATTTAATTTTCTTTTATTTATTTTAATTTATTATTGGATTATATAATAGAGTTCTAAATCATATTGATTAATCTTTTTAGAACCATGATGATAAATATTTAGTGTAATGTTAATATATTAATGTTTTAAATATTAATCCACATTAAATATTATAAATTAGGTAATTTCATTAGATAAAACTCATTTAAATATTATCTAATTCATAATAAGAATAGATGGTTTTTTTAACTAATAACTCACATTTAAATAATTTATGGGTTAACGAATGGGTGAATAATAGTTTATATATAAGGGGGGAAATCCGAAGATATAATTACTAATGAATCCCACTTAATCAAGGACAAATCCATTATTTTATAATTAAGAACTATTCATTATTTATCCTTAACATTGTGAGGTACCAACATTCCCTGAATGTATTTATACTAACACAAGAGAGTATTATGATCCACAAATAGATGACTAAAATATGGAGGATGTGATCCCTCATCTACCTAAATATGATAATCATCATCCAATATAAATTAATATTATATAGAATAATTTATATTTTATGTTACCTAATAGTTTCACCAATTTATTTTATAAATGGTATTTGTTGTAATTAATTTTTAAATAACTAATATTATTGTTTCTTGTTATTTTTCATAATTTGTATTAGAGGTAATTAATCCTTATTATCCCAACAACGGTATTAAGTAAAACTCATTTCAAAATATTCAAAAAATAATGTTTAAATGATGGTTTTTTTTATTCAAATATTTTTTTTATCATTATAACTTTTTTACAGTCTTTAGTATGGTTTTTCTTATGATATACGATGTCACAATAAATTGATGATTCATCATATATGATGCCAGGTATGAAAAAGTATGTAAATGGATTTCTATTCGATCATAAAATAATAAAATACGAAGTGATTGAAAATGAATCCTATGTAAATAGTTATGAATTTAGTCTCACACAATAGAGTAGTATTTTCCATTTATAAATATATATTTTGAAAAAATAATGCATTCTATGAGTTTAAGATATATCTTTATTTTAGTATGATTTTAATTATATTTTTTTATAAATTTATAGTAAATGTGGAAGTCATTTGATACAATAAATTTTATATATAATTGAAGTCATCATTATCCAATTTAATTCTGATATCAATGAAATAAAAATGATAATAAAAATTTAAAAAAACAGTTACACTAGTAAAAAACATAAAACTGGTAATTAAGAAAAGGAAAATTTTTTGCATCAGAGCAACCCCTTCAAGAGAAAGCATATGGAACAATTTATTAGAAGATTAATTGATATTCTAATGAGAAGAATTAAATTATTCAATAAATTATTTCTTAAATATTATTATTTTAATGATATTCATTCTATTATGGTCATCAGAATGTTTCTCAAAATATAAATGTGTTTATGAAATGACTTTCTTATTTTCCAATAGGATGTGGAACAATGAACTGAGAAATTGATTTCCATGTTTTAGTTCATTATCGATTGTGTAAGTGGGTAAAAGTTCATACTAGTGGAAGAATATTTAGTTATAGAGTCTGATAACATTACACAAAATCTGTAGTTATGGTCATCAAAACACTGAAATGGTTCTATGATAGAGATTATTAATTTTATATGATGAAATTTTCTATAATATCTAAAGGTGCATAAGAAACTCCATGTAATTTTTATTTAATGTATGAATATTACAGAAAACAGTTATTCTACTCCTAGGTCATATTGTGATGAATGTATTTTTTTGAAGGTGTTTAGATCTAGAGAAGTTCATAATAATTGAAATAATTTTTGGAAATTATAGTATACATTCATATAATAAAACAATGGGCCATCAAACTATAAATATGAATGTAAAAAATATTGGTCATGATTTTATTGATTTAATTATTTTATTTGTGATCTAATAATATTTATCTTATATAATAAGAAGATACCCATATAATTAAATAGTTTTAAAAAAATATGAGATAATTGAATAATTACTCATGGTTTTGGATTCTTCAAAATATATAACATCTTTGAAAAGTATAAAAGGATTTGAATATTTTACATTTGATAAAAGTTTCCATCAGTTATTTGATAAAAGATGATGCATTTATTCCCATGAAATTTAGTGTATTATTTTAATGAATAATATTATTTTAAGGAAATACACCAAATATATAGAAAAAGAACACCCACATATATATAATTTGTTGTGTTCTTTAAATATGTATAGTTAAGAAAATAAATTATTATTCATGAATAAGTAGAAACCAAATATCATATTCCTGAAAACATGTTTATAGAAGGGTTCATGAGAATAATGATGATTAACATTGAATAATTGTATGTTCACAAATGATATCATTAATATTATAACATTTTTTTGAAGTTAAAGAGCTTTACATGTTTGTGGAGTTTATCATTAGGTATATGATTCCAATGTATCACCATTTTTAATATTAGAAAGTATTATTTATGTTAAAACCCAAATAATTTAATATGGATAGACTACCAAGTTGTGAAATAGTGATATTGTAGGAATTCTATAATGATGTAATGAGTTTATCAAGGCTTGTGATATTTTAGTATATATAATATTGACCTAGTTTTATATCATATATGACTTGTGAAATAGGTGTTTGAATACAATTTTGTATGTATTATTAAAATATTTTAATAACATAAAATGCATCTTGTTTTATAATTGGCAGTCTTCACAATATCATTATTTCATTCTTGTTTCAAACATATTTATAAAATTATTTATTGATGTGAAATCATAATTAACCACTAAATATATGTATGAAATACTTAAATTATTAAGGAAAATAAAATCCTTTTTCTAAATAATCTATGTGATTTTTTATGTGGTAAATGTGAAATTTCAATAAAATAAATTAATTTAAAAAAACATATATAAAACAAAAATACAATTAACAATATAAAATATTTTATATAATATTTTCGGAGTCAGGAAATGGGTTATTTTATGATTATGAGGCCCATAGATCCTCAGTGTAGAAGGAATAAAAATATTTAATATGTTGTATGATGTGCAAATTATTTTTATAAAATGAAATTTCTTCCAAAAAATGTATCATATATGAATTTGAAGAGAACTGTTAGGTCCATGATGAGGGGTAACCCTAATCCTGAAATAATAATTATGTTTATTACAATGTTTTTCAAATCACATGTAAAAATAATTTATTTATTTATCATATTATATATCTATGAAAAAAATTTAATATCATCATAAATAACATTATATGAGAAATCTATGACCACCATTATGTACGGGATGCATGATATACCCAAGGCATGATGGTAATTTGTGCACGGTGTGATTTTGGTCACATCGCACACAACAAAACATTTTCAATATTACTTTATTTTATTACTGATAATTTAATTAATAAAATTCATTTATAATTATTTACATCATATTTTCCTTCATATTATTTAATTTTTGGTGGTCCGCACATTTACAAAAATGATTTGTTTTGTAACCATTAAAAATTGAAATAATTTAACAAGATGAATCGTTTTTCTCTTCCACTATGATTTGGATAAATTTGAATTTTAGTATAAATTTTTATGGATTGAAGTGAATTTTTTTATATAAATATAATCATATTTATTAATACTTTTTATAAAATTTTGAAAAAATTATTGTGGTTGGTCTTAAATTAAAATTTACAAGTATTTATGTAGTTCATTATATATATAATATATTTATATTGGTGTATATATATATTTATGTCTTAAATAAATATATAGTTATATATTAGTATATTTATATATGAGTATATATATTATGAGTTCATATATATATATTTGTTACATTTAAATATATTTAAAAGAATTATTTATTGTTTAAAATGGGGATTTTTAATATAATCACATGGAATGTGTTAAGAGGAAATAGAAGGAAAGAAAATTTTAAATTTTCTATCTGAGTAATGAATAAACGGACAAATTAATTAGTGTTTGAAAAAAATATTCTTAATTAACATATATACTATGCCTCGTATATGTAATTTATTCTCTTCCATGTATATATCACTCACTTACACCTCCCTATATCTTTCTCTCCATGCCTAATATTCTTTAATTTAATTTAATTTTTAATATAAATAACTTATTTCTTCAATATATCATATGATATTGATCAAATAGAGGGTTTACAATTCGTCTTGAATTCATCTCAATGAATAGAAATATATTTTTATGTTTTTTTGAATGATGTAAGGTAATTTTTTCCTATTCAATTTAATATTTTTATATATACCAATAATGAAAATATTAAATAATTTCTAAAAATAGATGATTCAAGGATTTTTTGGAACAAAATTAGCCTTTAATTCGGTGTGAGAATTGTATAGGCAATGACATACTTTTTTAACCATGTTGTTAAATTAAAAAACCATGAGGTAGGAAGTTCCTAACCCCTTGACTCTCGTTTAAAAAAGATTCAATTATTGAAATATTTGCAAGAGTTTTTGGTAATGTACATGATTATTATCAAATGTGGGTGTGGATATTCAATGTGACCAATATTATTTTTGTGAGTGAGATTAGAGTATCCTTTTAAATGCTTGATTTATATCAAATGATATTATATTAGTTTCAATATACTCTTGATGATATATTATTTTATATGTGCTTGTTTGATCACCTTGTATGTACGTTTCAATGACTCAGTGGTTGTTAGTTGTATTTGAGATAGGTGGACCATCACGATATATTTATCCCTTAATGGGGGTGTGTAACTAAACACATAAATAGTGATGTGGTACATGGGAATTGGTACGTTTGAGGTTTCCATGGATTGATTCGGAGGGTGTGCAAGAGGTTGCCAAGATTTTACATGTTTTATTCACCATGTGGTAGTCTGGTTGAGGTGAATAGAATATAATTTCATCTATAGGATCTATGACACATGGTCCCTTTAGGGATATATGATATCGGGTATTAACTCCAAAACACTTTGGGGATTTATTATATGGGATGGTTTTCTTCTTCTGACTCATTTAGTTATCTTCCTACTTGGTGTTAAAGTATCGTGGATGGGGGTTTGTGGAATTTTTGTTAGTGTACTACAA
The DNA here is from genome assembly GCA_963277665.1 of Viscum album. NCBI lineage: Eukaryota > Viridiplantae > Streptophyta > Magnoliopsida > Santalales > Viscaceae > Viscum > Viscum album. Next base: position 1,268,733,061 of record OY728159.1, read on the forward strand.
ATACAACTATTATTTTATATTTATTCCTTTACCAAATTATAATTAACATTGAATAAAACTGTATGTTTGATCCCATTAGTTTAAGGATGCATTGGTTGTCTGCTACTAAGCCTTTAACTTAGGTCTGACTATGGCCTTTTGATGTTCTTGTATATTTCAAGAGAGACCCGATAGAGAGAAATGGACCATGTGGTGGATGGTTATGTAGATGGGTAATTATGATTTACTGGATATGGATGGACAGTAGAGGACCCCACAAATATTTTATTTATTATATACATTTTCTATACTAGACAATTTGACACATTTTGAGCTCTTATTTTTATGCCATTTCTTCCAAATTTATATTTTTCGTTAACATTAATTATTTAGACTTTCATATGTTATCATTATTTATTTTCATTATCGATGATGGTATATGATGGCTATTGTATCCTAACTATTGGATGTACACCCTCACTGCTAGTTAACACCATCTTACATATGAGGAGGTTCACATGATGTTATCTGAAATTATGAGTTGGACTCGATGATTCTAGTTGAGATGGTACATAAAGGTAGCAGAGCATGGGGGCTCAAAAAATTGTGTTTTCCCATTAATTTTTGTTGTTTTATGTTAGATAGATGATAAGGAAGTAGTGATATTGGAAGGGGAACTATAATTGTTTCTGTCAAGCATAGTATAGTCGAACACTGAGTTTCCATAAAATCGGAATTTATTATTTTCTATTATGATTGGTTTAAATCACAAATGGTGATTCTCATGATGTTTACATGATATTTATATGATTAAAGATGTGTTCATGACCAATTGCGTGGAATATAGGTTCATATGACATATAAATACATGTTCTTTTGTTTCGTAATAGTTTATTAAATCTATGTTACTTTTTTTATCTATTATAGGTTGTTTTTCCTTTTGAGATACAACTATTTTTCAACAATTATAATATAAAATTACAAGTATTAATAATTTAAAATATTCATGTTGTTTTGTTAGTATATATGATGTCTATGATGAATTTCAATGTATGAAGAGAAGGTTTTGTGGTGGGAGGTTTATATAATTGGTGGAGCATTGCATCCTAGTAATGCATTTTTATGATCCCATAGATCAGATTTGGTTTGTTTATGTTCCTAATGTTCCTCATTTTACAAAGATATGAGACAAGAAGTATGATGTTTCAACTCAATGGTCAAATTTGTGAGAACATGATGACACGATGTTATTCTTAGGGATGAGAGGTCGATAGTATTTTAGAATTATAACATCCTGAAATTTTTATGATTATTAATATCATCTTTGAAAATATTTATGACTATTTATATATAAAATATATATATTTTTAATAAAAACCACTTACAAAATTATTAAATTGTATTAAAAATGGTAAAAAAAACCATGTTAATACTTTTTAATATTCTATTGAATATTTTCAGAGTAAGATGATGAGTTGTTATGAGTTTAAGAGGCTTGTAGAGCCCATTTTTAATATGGAATAATTATTTTTAAATATAATATAATACTGTGTTTGAGTTATTTTTGAAAACAAAATAAAATATTACTCAAATAGTTTGTCGTATGGGAATTATAAGATAGCCATTAGGTTAGAGATGGGGGGTTTACTGTAGCCACGACATTAAAAATGTGTGTTCCAGGCACTTGGTCTGATCAGGAAAAAGAAAAATGTATTTAATATTTTTATAATATATTTCCTAAAATAGATGAATTTCTCCAAAAAAATTTATCATATGAGAAATCCAAGACTGCCAGTAGTCACAGGATGTGGGTTTTACCCTACATTGGATATTTGTTTTCATCAAATGTGTGCTCACATCGTATGTGATGCAACATTTTTTGAATTTTTTTAATTTATTATTATTAATTTTATTAATTAAATTAATTTTTAAAATTTTACATAAAATTTTCAATTCCATTCCACCATTTTTTTGATAGGGTCCCATTTCTAAAAAATCCATTTCATCTATTTGGACCAATTATAAATTCAAACACCTTAATTGGATGTATATAATAACTCTTCCACTAAGATGCTAATAAATCATAACATTAATATTAAATATTTTTGTTTTAAATAAAGTGTGATAATTAATAATAATATATATAATAATTATTATTATTAAATTTGAAAACAATATTTCAGTCTATGTAAAATTAATATATTTATGAATATATGGGGGTCAGTATATATATAGATATATGATATTTATATATATTTATATATAGAGATATATTTTTTGGTTAAATAAATATATATGTATATTTGAATATATAAATAAAGATTATGTGTATATGTATTACATTTCAATTTTTTAAAACAATGATTTAGTGTCTAAATTTTTTAATTTTAATTAAAAAAAATGGCATGTACTAGGAGAAAATAAATAGAGTGAAAAATAATAATGACAATTTTAGTAATTAATAAATGAAATTAATAGTTGATGTTTGAAAATAAAAATTATTTTTATATATGGGTATTTATGAGGTGCCTAAAAGATATTTATATTCCTCCATGTCTCTCCAATTTACTCTCACATCCCTCTCTAATTCTCTCCATATATAATTACTTTATTTTATTTTATAATTATATAAAACATTCTGATCAATATCTCAAGTGAGACTGATTGGATAGATGCTACATCGGTTTCGTTGGATTCATATCAATGAGTATAAATTTATTCGTAAGCTTGATTTGATGTATATAATGTAATTTTCTAGATTCAATTTAATAATTTTAATTATCGAAGATAAATATATGGTTCATGTAGACAGTATCATGTAAAAAACATCTAGTTGGGTGTGAGGATGGTTTGTGTGATAATAAAAATTTAAACCTAATAGTTGACATAGATAGCTATGATTTAGGAAATTCCATGCGTTATTATACTCGGGTTACACTTTTCCATGATTAATATTTTTTTGGAGTTTTGATTGACCATTCATGATGGTGAGTGCATGGGGGTGTGTGTGTGTAGACAATACGAACCAATGTGATTCTATGAGTGATATTATTATATAATGTTTTATATTTTTTTATAATCCCATGATGGTGCTTATGCAGTTATATAAATAACATGACATGTTATTCCTCCATGTGTCCCCACATTATATATGTGTTACAATTCTTTGCTGGATGTTAGTGGTATGTATGGTAAGTAGAATGACATGAAATATTCATATATTAGTGTTGGAGTAGACTTAATTCCGATAAAAGAGAGGAGGGACCTATGAAAAGTGAGGATTTATGATGAATCTATGGTGTTATGTTGTGGTTGTTCTCAAGGTAGAGATAATTTTCTATGTTCCATTCACCACATGATATTCTGAGCATTGTGATTGTCACAGCACGTACCATGGGGCCTGTGAGATGACTACCCCAATCTCGCCTTCCATTGTCCAGGGGCTGGCGACTACCACCGAAGGCGTATTCTCTAAAACTAGGACAACATTGCTTTTAAAAACTGTAACACACTTAACCAAACACACAACAAGATATGAACTCACGTAAAATAAATAGTAAACAAAGTGAGTACAATAAGAAAAAAGGGGAAAGAATACATGACCAACTTGAAATTATGAGAAAAATTGGAAAGTACAAGACGAATGATAGGTCAAAATCAGCACCTAGATCATCCACCACCAATCCTACCTAAAGGGTAGGTACCGCTCACGAACGGATGTCTCTGCGGTTTTCATCGTCTAACATCCACCTCTGAGCTTCCTCTACTCCCGGTACTCTCATCCTTAGTCATCAATGTCCATCTTCTTCACCAAACACAACAGGGTGCAGGCATAGCCCATACAGGTGTCAATATAACGATACTGAGTAGGGACCCCAGGACCCTCATGGTCTCACAAAATCCACCATGGATAAACCACACATCATGGAAGAAACTAACAACCCTACATAGGTATATTCCCATAAATATACCTATGTTATCATGTAAATCCTTCTCAATAATGTGGAAAAAATACGGTGCAACCCAAAAGGCCAAAGCTCAAACGTTCCACAATGGAAGGATTTCCATGAAGGTAAGTACCACATAGGTACGCCACAAAAAATAATACCATCAAGGTATTACCATGAAGGAAAGTACCACAAAGGTACAAACTCATCTCACACCAGTTATAAATTATGTACAGTAGTAGAGATGATTAGAAGTAACTACTAATTAATCATACTCTGTAAAGAGGCACACCCACAAAGAATCATAATGCATCTTCAGACCCACACAGGATCCTATTACTTCGTAAGTACATCGTCAAACCCACACAGGATCCTATAACATCCCCAGTGCGTCGGCAAACACACACATGATCCTAGTACATCTCCATTACATCGTCGGACCCACACAAGATCATAGTACATCTCCAATACGCCTTCATACCCACACAAGATCCTAGTACATGCTCTGGTACATCGTCGGACGCACACAATATCTCTAGGTGCTGACCCACATAGGATCACTGGGTGATTACCGTCACAGGATTGTTCGGTGATGACCCACACATGATCGCTTGGTGCTGACCCACATAGGATAGCTAGGTGATGTCCCAAATAGGATCTCTGGGTGTTGACGCACTCAGGGTCACTCGGTGTTGACCATCACAAGATCTCTATTCATTATTCACATCACAAACAGCTACTGGGTTCCCAAACTAATATTTATCATCTCCGCGAGGGTCCTCTCTTCAAGACACATTTCGATACTCAAAATGTCATGAATTCCCTCAAAGATGTTTCTCAAAGGACTGCATCGTCATAGGGGTCTCAACTCAATAAACGGTGCATCAATCTGATGTCCGGTCTCTATGTTGTTAGCATTTTAGTCCCGAGCTCCTAGTTGGATTTGTGCTTGATCCAACCTTACTATATCCCACCATTATCAAAATTTCATGTGTGGTATACCAAAGGGACTATCTCACTCCAATTTTTACAGTACCATTGATGGTTTTTTAAACAGACTCATGGTGCTAAAGTTATTGTCGATAAAGAGAAAATCATGTAACTGGCCCGGGTTTGGTCGGACACGGCCTGGACCGTGCTGGACAGCGTTGAGGCCACAAAATGGAACGAGGCCATGAGGTTAGTATGGAGGCCACGAGGGAGGTGGAGGCCATGAGGTCTGGGAAGGGCCATAGGGCCGCGGAGGCCAAGAGGCAGCGGAGGCCACGAGGCTGTGGGACTGTGGAGACAGCAGGGGTCATGGAGTGTCGTGGGGTGGCGAGGCCACGAGTTCCGCGATTCAATGGGACGATAGAGGACGCGGGAGGACGTAGGGAGACATGAAAGTAGTGAGGGTTGCGGGGCAGTGAGGCTGCTGGTTCTTGGAGGTCACAGGGGCCGCAGACAGCATGAGGCACCACTATGTCCATGAGGGCTATGGGGGGCGCGATGGCCACAGAGGGCCACAGGGGCCATGGGATCTGTACATGACCTCAGGGTCCGCGGAGGGCCATGGGTGCCATGGGTGCAACGAAGGGTTGTGGGGACCGCGAGGGCCGCTGAGGACTACGGGGCACAAGGTTCTGTGGGCTGCGAAGCCGTAGGACGGCAGAGGCCACGAGGCGGTGGTCTACCTTGGCGGGCTATGTGGCATGGTCACATGCCAGGCCTTCGCCGGTAGCTGACTTGACTGGAAACTTTCTGTATGTTTCCATCGTCATGGCCGACCGTGGTGCCGACAACGATTCTCGAGTTCCACCAGTGCCAAACACCAACGTCGGTCGTTGTCACCATCGATAATAACACAAAATAAACCATAAGGTTTGCAGAGGGGTCAGGTCATGTTTTTTTGGCACGTACCCTCCACGTTAGGTCGGTAGCATGCATCTCAAATGGAATGATTAAATGTGGGAGGAAAATTGACATTTATAAATTAAAAAAACACCCATATCTCATCCTTTTGTTGTCATCTAAGGGGAGAGAAGGATAGTCATCGATTGATGTCATCCCACATTGGAGGATTCCTGAGGCAGATGTGGAATTCATGCATCTGCATTCATCATTGCAGGATCATTCTTCATTGTTGAAGAAGAATTCTTCCAAAATCTCTCCTCTTTCCAATCCATTCTCCCAATTCCACCCCAAAAATAAAATAGGCAACATAATTGAATAATTTTATCTATTTAGCATGTTGGGATAATTTAAAATTGGATTAAATAATTAATTTAAGATGTGGTACAATTAATCAAGGGGTGGCACAATTAAAGTGTGTAAAGTTCAAGATGCTTCCCCACTTCTAAGAGGGGAGATGAAGGGGGTTTTAATCCCAGGTGGTCCCCACCACCGTAACCCATGTGAGAGGTTTTAGTTTAGGTGGTCCCCACCTCTCAACACTTAAATGGGAGGTTTAGTTATGGTGGTCCCCACCTTTTAACATCAACATGGGATTTTCAAAAGAAAATAAAATGTTACACAATTTTATTATATTATATTCATTCAGGAATAAGTGAAAAACTAACTTTCTCCCTCGACCTACTACTGTTGAGGTGAAGGTATCCTTATGTAACTACTGGCGCTGTGAGTTCAATGGTGCCCTCAGATTTCCATTCTGAGAACTGATTCAAAAGTTGGAAAAACCCTCTCACATGTTTACTGAACGTACCCAAAAAAAGTTCATAAATTCATTCTGGGCACTCTAGGCCTCAGAATTACATGCCATCAATTTTCACGGACTCATAAAATTCCCATATAATTAAATACAATTAAACGATATTTCTTGGTCTTTACGTTATTCTCACCTCAGGGATTTATGTCCCCGTAAGCCACAACTCAAAACTAGGTAATCAAGTGGGGGTATTGAGCACGAATATGAGCTTCTCGCTCTCATGTGCTCCCCTGGAGGTTCTTGTGCTGCCAACAAATGTGAACCTGATGTATCTACCGACCACTAAGGACCTACTCCGGTCGATCATCAATCTCAATTAGAACCACCATAAAAGTCGCCTCATCGTCGATGTCCAACTCTCTGTGGTCGATGACGTGAGGAGGGTCATGTATGTATCTCCTCAATAGTGATATGTGGAAGATGTCGTGCACCTGGTGAAAATGAGGTGGATGAGATAAGTGGTGAGCCACCTCACCGACTATATTGAGGATCTTGAAGGGTCCGATGATCCTCGGAGATAACTTTCTGCCTTGGCCAAATCTCCCCCAACCTCGTCGAGGAGAGACCCATATAAAGATGTGGTCTCCATCCTTGAACTATTGATGTCTCTGTCTCTTATCGGCATATGACTATGACTAATCTATGTAGACTTCATCTGCTCCTGAATGATCTTCACCTTCTATGTGGTAGCCAGAACCATCTCTGGTCCCACGAGTGCTGACTCCCCTGGGTTAGTCCAGTACAAAGGTGATTTGAAAGGTCTCTCACACAATGCCTCAAAAGGTGCCATCTCATTGGTGGAGTGATAACTTTTGTTGTATGAAAACTATACTAAAATCAAGAGATCCTCCCAGCTGTGACCGAAGACGATGAAGCAGGAACACAACATGTCCTTGAGGGTATGAAGGGTCTGCTCAGGCTAGCCATCCGTCTAGGGATGGAATGTGGTGCTCAAATGAAGCTATGTCCCAAAAGCCTTCGACAACCCTTTTCATACCTGATAAGTAAAACCAGAATCACGATCAGAGACAATCATCGAGGGTACCCCATGTAGGCGCATAATCTTCTGCACATAGAGGCATCCTATGCTCTCTACTGAAACCTAGTATCTGATCGGGGGGAAGTGGGCCGACTTGGTGAGTCAGTCGATGGTCACCCAAATTGAGTCATGAAATTTGGATGCACGTGGTTGTCCTATCACAAAGTCCTTGGATATCCCAACCCACGTCCACTCTGGGACCTCTATAGGCTAAACCAAGCCTGGTTGTACCTGATTCTCCGCCTTCAATAGCTTACATGTTAGGAACCGAGAGACAGACAATGCTACTGGTTTCTTCGTTCATGGACACCAGTTCTATCGTCGAAGACACTGGTATAACGTTGCCACACCTGGATGAACCGTTAAAGGGGGTGTGAGGAAATCCATCATCACATCCTCCCAAAGCAACACTGGTACCATGGTACGTCCTCTAAAGAGGATGACGTGCTCCCCACCTTCAAAAAATCTATCAGGTTCCTACCCTTTGGATATCTGAGCACGTCGAGTCTCACTGTCAGTTTCCCCACGCTGCGCCTCCCTGACAAGCATAAGAAGTGGGGGAGTGACTATAAGATACTGAAGAAAAACTACTCCATCCCGACCCACAATGGATATCTACAAAGTGGCTAGCAACTCTATCACCTCCACGAGTAGTTGTATACCAGACCACCTTCTATGTTCATCTTCTACAATGTTCCCCTTCCTAGGAGTATCGAATATCTCAAAGTCATTGTCCTGGAGGATCTCAATCCAACATCACTATCTCAGGTTTAGGTCCTTCTAAGAGAAGATATACCTGATACTCTTGTGATCAACGTACATTATAAAACACTCGCCCATCATGTAATGTTGCCACAACCTCAAGGAAAATACCACTACTACTAACTCCACGTCAAGGGTAGAGTTTTTCTGATCATTCTATCTTAGAAGTCACGAATTGTAAGCGATCAGTTCTCACTCCTACATCACGACACATCCAGGCCTGGTCCCTGATGCATCGTAGTAGACTACGTACCATACACCCTCCTCTAGTAGCCTCAATATGGGGGCACTAGTCAGCATATTCTTCCACTCTTGAAAAGTCCACTGCAATCTCTCCAACCAAAAAATGGGTTTCCCTTTCTTCATCAATACTGATAAAGGTGTCGTTACCATGGGGAATTCGAGTACAAATCTCTTGTAGTACCTAGCCAAAGCAGACGTCCCTCACCTTTAATAGAGGTATTCTAGGAAACATTGTTTGAAAAGATGTCCCTATGCTCCGCCACACTTGTTTGGAACTGAAAACTCTAAAAAATATATTCATGACTTTAGCTTTAGCTTCTCACGTTTCCTTTTCGTTGTCCATGGAAAAACCCATTCCAACGTTTTAGAGAAAGAACACCCTTATTTCTTAATACAGTCAATCTAAGTATGAACTGTGGTTTTTCAGTCCATACCCAAACTAATGTCGTCAGGCCTTGACGCTATCACCAATTGGTTCCAACTGAAACTCTCTCCTCAATGGTCAGCTCACACCAATGACATATGTGTGATTATGGAGTCTCCTTCCAATGGTATCTCCAAACGTGAGTGTCATGTCATTGGCAGAACTTGAAACTCTAGGTCGTGAACAGGAATCATTGAATGAAGGAATGATTTGTACCTATGTCAATATATACGGTAGCTATTAGTAGACATAGATCGTACCTCGAATCATTCCTAGAGCCCTTGGGTCACTCTCCTCGACAACATGCAGAAAATACCTTCCCATGTCCTCTATCTCCCTGATCCTGGTGGGGTCCACAAAAAGGTTGTGGTTGTGAGATGTTGAAATGTACACCACCTCATTCCTCTCTCCTAACTCTGCTTGCACCTCTGCTACCCTATATATTCATATGTCCCTATCACATTATCTCCCTGAAACATTTTACACGCCCATGTCTCTGATACTCGCACCAGTTTTCTTCTTTCCAACTGCTATCATTCACTGGTTGTATCCGCTCATCTAAAGAATATCCGACCACAAAGGTTCTCTCTAGCACCCAAATATAACGTAGACATTAATAGAGGAATTGTTTTGGCTTGGATGTCCTTAAACCCACCTTGCTATGCGTTCTATTCCTGTAATCACTGGTCATACTGTATTCATTGAGTACCTGATATGGTCGACACACCTTATTGAATAATCATCTACCGATATGTCATCCTAAAAAAGCTGTAGAACCTCTAGGGAACTCTCAGCCACCTCCTCAAGCCATTCCTAATCTACTTATGGGTCGGGATAGCTTCAGAATATGAGGGGTATTTGATGATGAAACTCACATATGGCACTAAGCCTATATGTGTCCTTTCCCAGTACCGCCTGTTGTTACAGCTACCCAACAGGTAGTGATATAACTGACACACTACTCGAAGGTACTATCTCAGGAAACTGTCCATGTACCGAATCCTCAACACTATGCTGATCATCCTCATAGTCTATCATTGAAAAAGACTAGTAGCAAAGATCACCATATGCTATTCTGTTGTTTCAACTAAACCAAAAAATCTAGCAATCGGTCCCAGCCATCCCTCAATAGCATGGGAATCTGTCTCGCCTTGAATCCTCGGAGGACTCTACTATTGGAACTCCTGAAATATGATCAGTCGGTGTGCACCATCCTCCAGTGCGGCTGGTGGTATCTACATCCAAACGGGTGGGGGTCCTACTGGTACACCTCCTGAAGGTGCCAACATAGCAAGAGGGCCCTACACCGGAACCTCGTTGCTCGGTGGGCCGTCATCGTGTATTCTCTCAGGAATCCTAGATAGCTGTCTACATAGTGGAATCCTGATAAGAAACAGGTGTGCCCCGGTCAAAAATTTATACCTAGTGAGCTGACTCAAAAGTTCACAAAGAATACACTTGAAAACAGACACACAATGAGTGTTTTTATGCACTGATTTGGAAATAAAATATCAGAGTCTTGTTGTATGGATACGTCAGCCGCCACAGAAACACATGATTCCCTAAAATGATAACCACACTCACTACACTTAACACTATTTCCATAACAAAGAATATCAGATTCCAATGTTCTATGTTAGAACTGAATCATATAATAGAAATTTGTAATGACCCATCCCCCGGGGCCTATGTCATGACTACCCAAGTCCATCTTCCATAGGCTAGGGGTTGGTGACTATCACCGAAGGTGAATTCTCTAAAACTGGGATGGCATTGCCTTTATAACCTGTAACACACAATACCAAGCATACAATATGATATGAACTCATGTAAACTAAATAGTAAATAGAGTGAGTAAAGTAAGAAAAAAGGGGCCATAATACAAGCCAAACTGGAAAGTAAAAGGAAAACTGGAATATACAAGACAAATGATAGGTGAAAATCAGATCCTAGATCATCCACCATGAATCATACCTAATGGGTGTGTATAGCTCATGAACGAATGTCTCTGCGGTTCGCCTCGTCTAACATCCACCTCCGGGATGCCTCCAGTCCTAGTACTTTTGTCCCCAGCCAGTGATGATTGTCATCAACTCCAAAAACAACAGGGTACGGGCATATCCCATGCAGGTTTGACTATAACGATACTCAGTAGGGACCCTAAGACCCTCAAGGTCTCACCAAATCTACCATGGATAAAGCACACAACAGGGAATCAACTGACAACCCTTCGTAGGTATATTCCCATACATATACCATAGTTATCAAGTAAACCCATCTCAATCCTGAATAGAACCTAGGGTCGATCCCAAAATCCCAAGGCTCAATTGTTCCACAAATAAAGTATTTTCACAAATGTAAGTACAACACAAGTACGCCACTCAAAAGAATACCACCAAGGTATTGCCACTAAGGAAAGTACCACACAGATACAGACTCATCTCACACTAGGTATAACATAATTATAGTTGTAGAGATGATTATATATGAAAACTAATTCAACTTACTCAGTTAATAGGGAGACCAACAAAGGATCATATTATATCGACAGAGCCATACAGGATCCTAGTACTTCGTCAGTACATCGTAAGACCCACACAGTATCCTAGTACATCAACAGTACATCGTTAGACCCACAAAGTCTCCTAGTACATATTCAGTATGTCATCAGATCCACACATGATCCTAGTACATATTTAGTACGTCGTCAGACCCCCAAAAAATCATAGTACATGCTTTGGTACATCGTCAAACCCACACAGAATATCTAGGTTCTTACCCACACATGATTGCTCGGTGATGAACCACACATGATCTCTCGGTGCTGAACCACACAAGATCACTCGGTGCTGAACTATACATGATTCTAGGTGTTGACCCACACATGATCGCTTGGTGTTGACCCACACAAGGCCGCTCAATGCTGATCCACGTAGGATCACTATTCATTCTTCAGGTCATAACCAATTACTGGGTTCCCGCACTAGGATTGCTCATCTCATGGAGTGTTTTCTCCTCATGCCACTGGTTGATACTACAACTGTCATGAAGTACCACGATGAAGTATCTCGAAGGACCATGACATCATTGGGGTCCCAACACAATAGATGGTGTGTCAAATGGATGTCCGGTCTGTAAGTTATTAGCCTTTTGTTTCTGAGGGACTAGTTGGATTCGTACTTGATCCAACCTGACCATATCACAACTTCATCGAAATCTCATGTGGGGTATAAAAAAGGGACCTTCTCGCTCCATGGTTTATAGCTCCATTTTCATATTGTCAAATGGACGTCTGGTGAAAATGTAATGGCTAATATAGTGAATAGATCGTAGCTGGTCCGGGTATGTCTGACCCAGTCGGGCCGACAGAGCTTGGGCTGACCCAGACAGATGGGTTTTGCCTGGCCCGCGCTGGGAAGCGAGGAGTCCGCAGAGTGGCGCAAGGCCATGAGGGAGGTGCGGAGGCCGCGAGGGTGGGGACATCCGCGTGGGCTAGAAAGGGTCGTGGGGTCATGGAGGCCACAGTGGCCGCGGAGGCTGCGATGCCACAGGAAGACAGAGACCGTGGGGGGCAGGTCATAGGGGTCATGTGGATGTGGGGTGGGGAAGCCATGTGGGCCGTGAGGCCATGGGATGAAGAAGGCCATGGGAGGTCGCGCGACGGCATGAGGCGGTGCGATGGTTGAGAGGGCTACATGAGGGAAGAGGACACGAGCACCACGGGGGGGGGGGGGGGGGCGTGTGGCGGCACGAGGTCCTTTTGGGACACCGAGGGCCACGGGGTGGGGAGTCCATGGGGGCTACACGCCCATGAGATTGAAGATTCCACAGGATCATGTTCCACAATGTTGGTCTTGTGGCACAGTCGTGCTCTGGGCCTTCACCGGCGATCGGCTAGATCGGCCACCTTCCGTTTGTCGCCTTCATCACAGCCAGTCGTGGTGCCGGCCACGGTTCTCGAGTTACACAAGTTCCAAATTAATGCACCATTCACCATCATAATCGCGAAGAAAACACAAAAAATTATAAGGTTTGCAGAGGGTTCAGTTCATGTTTGTTTGGTCGGTACCCTCCCTGTTCGGTCGGTTGCAAGCAGCTCAAGGGGAATGATTCAATGTGAGAGGAAAATTAACATTGATCAATTTAAAACACACAACTACCTTGTTCGTTTGGTGATGTCAATGAGGACCGAAGGATGAGCGTCGATTGAAGGCATCCTACATTGGAGGATGTCCCGAGGAAAAATTTGAAGTCTAGCATCGGCGTTCTTCGTTGTAGTAGCTTTCATCATTTGTGAAGCAGAATTCCTTCAAAATCACTCATGTTTCCAATCCATTATGCCAATTCCACCAAAAAATAAAATAGCCAATATAAAATAATTTTCTTATCTATTTAGTTTTTTGGGATATTTATAAATTGGATTAATAATATAATAGATGAATTGGTATAATTAATCAAGGGGGTGGGACAATTAATGTGGGGGAGTTCAAGAGGCTTCCCCACATTTAAGCGGGGAGTTACAGGGGGTTTTTGTCTCGAGTGGTTCCCACCACCATAGTCCATGTTGGAGGTTTTATATTAGGTGGTCCCCACCAATCAACACTAAAATGAGAGGATTAGTTCACGTGGTCTCCACCTCATAACACCCACATGTGAGTTTCAAATGAAAATAAAATGTTACAATATTTTATTTTATTTTATTTTTTCAGGGATATGTGAAAAACTAGCATCCACCACCGACCTATAGCATTTGAGGTGAAGGTTTGCATAAGAAACTACAGGCACTTCGAGTTCAATGGTTCCCACTGATTTCAATTCTGAACACCGGTTCAAACTTTAGAAAACCCCACTCGCACATTTTATAAACGTAGCTGAAAAAATGATTCAAAATTTATTATTGGCACTCTGGGCCTCAGAATCACGCACCATCAATTTTCACCTACTCGTAATATTCCAATTTAATTATAAAAATATTACATGGAATTTATAGGACATTACTTTTATTACTAATTATTCTTATCCAGAAGATCTATGTGAAAATTTTCTCTTGTAGGATAAATGACACTTAGTATCATATTCACTATATAGTGAGGACTCCATATAGGGGGTGGTTTTCTTCTTCTGACACATTCCTATATCTTTCAGGATGAATATGGAGAAGGAAAAGTTGTGGTGATTTGGAGGATTGGATAATGAACTACTTGTCGATATTGGATTTGTATGTTTATGGCAATGCACATTTATTATTATCATGGTATACAGTTTTATACAAGAGCACATCATGTTAGGGATACATTGTTAGAGTCCTACCGAGTCTTTTACTAACACACTACTCACACATTTTAATGAGAATATAGATTTCATGTGGGAACCAGTGAAGGGAAAGGTACCTGTGGTGGAAGCATGGGAAGGTGGATCATGGAGCTATAGTGGACACAAACATACAACATTTGAACAAAATGTTCTATTTTATATTATATACATTCACTTATATGTTTAAAATTCCTTATTGGGAGATATTATTTTTAAACCATTTATGTAATCTATAGTTTTATATTTTACTCTATTTATTATTTGATTCCAATATTTTTATAATTCATTATCCTTATCAATAACATGACATAAAGGGTATATTAAGCCCACTATTAGTCTAAGACCCACACTGCTACTCAACACCCTCTATCGTACATTGAGGTGATCATGAGGTTATGTGGAATTTGAAGTCAATCCCAATGTTTTTGGTCTAGAATTTATAGTATTATTTTTTTATCAATTATATATATTAATTATTTGTAATTAATGACTGTGAGTCATTGTTATAGTTATCATGAATTAGAAATTTTATCTCTATATAGAATATTCTCATGGGGTTAAAATGTGTTATTTATATTGGATTAATTCATATGTATATACTATGTGGAGTGTCATGCACTATGTATTTGGAATACAATGTGTGAATGTATTATATTTTAATTTTCACCTTTATGAAATTTCATTAATTCCTAGTATATGAGTCTTCATTCATTGATATCATTCGTAGGAATGTCTTGGGGCATAGAAAATTAGTTTCGGTTGGGTATATATTTATTAAATCTTGAGTTAGATATTAACCATGATTGTATTTTTCATATTATATGTGGATTATGTCTTCGTGTACAACAATTTAGATAGTCAAAAGATGTTAACAATCATAACTAGATAGTTTTTATTATGTGGAAATCTTTTATTATTATGAATTATACGATTTCAAACCAAAAAGTTATTGACATGTAATATATTCATAAACGTGGTTAGCCTATACATAATGTATCTAGAACATATGATTTAGTTATATGGATTGATATTCTATGTGTACCATATTCACTTTGGGACTTCGAATAATTGATCAATTTAAAATTCTTGTTTACATATGACCTAGCAATGGGAAATTGGTATAGAGATACATACATTCGATGAAAATTACATGAAATTCCCTTCTATCCTGAAAAAAATTGATTCTTCTCTAGAGGCTACTCATTCCATAGATTATAGACATTTGAAATTCATATTCTTTCTCAGATATTTAATGTACTATTTAGTCATGTGTGGTGGTTGACTAAACTGAGATATATTTTAAATATGATAGTTTATCTAGAAACGTTTTTTATTAATTAAAATTGTTTTGGATGGATGTTTATATGATATTTCAAATAATGAATCCAATTTCGATTTCAAAATAGAAATGAATATATGGTTTGGAGATATCCATATAGAGTTCTGTATTTTTCTTCATAATTAGATGCATTTCATAAAATATATGGATAAATGGATCTATATCTACGATTCTTTAGTGAAAGTTGTAGATTTATATAGATATTCCATAAATATATTCACATTTGATTTGTAATTTTAAAAATAATATAACCATATTTTTTTTATATCATATGAAATAATATAAATTTTCATGATAATAAAATTAAAAATTATATTTTTTTATTGGTTATATCATATTGTGGTGAATCATAGAGTACAATATATATGATACACTATGATAAGCCTAGATATTGAATTTTAATATTTTAGATTTATAATAATTCATCCACATATTTACTATAATGATGATCATTTCATAAGATGTTATGAATGAAATTTTGATAAAATTCATATGATTAATTCATCAATGGCCAAAATGTTAACTAAAAAGTTAAGAATATATAAGTTAATGAATAGTAATATCTAGATGTTTATATATGGAGGTAATCACATTATTGATGTTTTTTTGTTGATCTTATATATGACTTGATGACTCTATCCCTCTATATATATGATCTATTTTAATTCATATACTTGAAAAAATTACTATAGTATTTTTAGATAATGTTTATTGAGAAATTTATTTAGGAAGAGGAAAAATAAATTCACTAAGGAAACATTATCAAATATTATGGGTATGATGCACTATAGATAATTGGAGAGGGATGAATAGAAATTAGATGTAATGTTAGTTGAATCATATTTTTCATATTTTTCTTAATTTCACATATGTAATGGTAATGAGAACCAGATACGTAACAGTTATCAGTGCTGATCAGACTATGATATGTAAATGCATCCAAAATTATGTGTAATTTTTAACGTAAGTAATATTATAAAATAAAAATATTTACAGGTAACAAGAATATTATATATTGGTAATAATGAAAATATATAAGAGTAAAAGGGTGATAATTAAATATAATTGGGCACATGTATAAGGATTACCAACAATAATTATATAAAATTCAAATATGTAAATCTAACTAAGATAATATGTAAAACTAACAATGTTTGTATGAAATGGTTTCATAGACTAGATAATGGGAATGTGTAAAACACTATTGGAATTTTCCATGGTTGAACTAAAGTGTACATAACAGTAACTAGGTCAAAAAATATATTATGTAAATGTAACCAGGATTATACGTAAGTGATATTTCATCAAAAACTGTTATTGTTAGTGTAACACCATAAGATGTTATTATATAAATTTATTTAAATAAAACTAAACTGTTTTATAGATTTCTTGACATAAAAACATAAAAAAATATATCATTACATAACCACTAAGTTGGTGAGTTTTAATTATATTTACAATATTATGAAATATATACTGATATTTTTCACTCTTATAAAATATTTTGATTAATTCATAAAAAAATAATAACTCTATTGTTTTTATAATGTCACATTATTCATCAAAAAATATATTCTAAAAAAAATACATACCATATTATCTGTGGAACGTACTATTAATTTATTCAATTTTTAGAAATTTTTGGGTTGAAAATAATATAATTATTTAAATTAGTTTAAATATTTTTTAGGGTGAATTGTTTTTTATTTTTTTTAGATGATTTGAATTAATGTGAATATAAAAAATAACTATTTTTGAAAAAATGACATTTTTTTATAATTAAATTTAAAAGTCACCTTATATTGTGAATTAGATAATAAAAAAACATAATAATCAGTTGATTATATATAAAACAATTAATTATGTGTGAATCATCATCATACATGATTTTGGTATAAATTTGATTTTGGGATTAAAAACACATTTTTCAAAAAACATTTTTGGTTTAATTTGACAAATTTTAAATACAATTTGATTTCATGCAGTTATAGAAATTTATTCTCTAAAAATAAATTATATTTTTTTAATTAAGAAGGTTACATTTTTTAAATATAGTCATTTTATTTTTGGTAATTATGAATAGTAATCGTGGTATATATTTATCATCTCGGTTGGGGTAAAATGGGTAAAATGTTGTTAAAATTATGGTTGAAATTATAAAATATATATGACATAATATATTTATTTCATTTGATGTGATTAATTCAACCATTTCAAATAGAAATTTCAATATATGTAATTTTCATGCCATTTTCCTTCAATAATATATTATAAATAATTTTTCATTAATAATATTACCAAAATCTACATCATTTTTTTAATATATCTAATATAGGGTCATTGGAAAAAATATTTATAAGTTATTATTTTTTATTGGTAGAATAAATATATTTTGTATATTATAATGTATTTCTTATTTTCCGTGATGAAAAAATTATCTTAAATTCTAATGCATCACAGATATAATGTATATGAAAGTAGTAGGAAAATGATGTTAATGATATGAAAAATAATAAAATTAATATGTTTTGCATGAGTTTTGTAATTTAGAAAATTTAATAGGTAATTATAAATTATAAATTATTATAAATTCTTTAAAATTTTAATCGAATAACATACTTGATATCGTAGATTTGAAATTAAACGAATAGTCAAAAAATGATTTTAATTGTATTTGATGACAAATTATATTTCATTAAATGATTTACAGATCAAAAAAGTACTTGAATAAGATGAGTGGAATGGGAAATTCTACAAAATGAGATTCATGGGTTATTTTTGGACCACTTTTCACAGTATAAGTTAATTAATGAGTCCTAAAGGCTAAAAATTAAGTTGCTAATGATTAACATAAAATAGGTTAATTAAAGGGTTAAAAAAATATATTGTATCAAATTATACCAAAATATGATAACTAATATTTAGAAAATATTACAATTTTTATTTTTATCCATGTCAATGTGGTTGAAATATACTTGAAAAATACATTAGTAATATAAATTTTTTTATGTAGTTCTTAATGTTCCCAATCTCTAAATTATAATCAGTTATCTCCTATTATCCATTATTGATAAGGATTAATATCCTTAGATTGTATATTCCTGAAACAAATACCCTCATAGTTTTCATACCCACATAATATTCCTCCTTAATTTCCATTAAGACTATTCTTAGAATAAATAATGTGTAATCCAAAGGATGCCTTTAAAAGTATAGGGAATTGTCTTACCCAATATATTCAATTTTTATTTTCTCATTGACGTTGTATAAATATATTGAATTCATTATTAAATTATGAATTTAGTATCATTAATATATGAATATGTAATTATTATTAAATGTAATTTATTTTTAACTTCCATTCTATCTAATGGGGAATTAATTTTTTTCTTATGCGTACATGTGGACTACCATCTAGACAGAGTGATATTATTCTTTTTCCATCATTATATTTCATTTATAAATATTATTTTATATTTACTGATTTTTATTTTATATTTATATAGTAATTCTTCTTATCAAAATATATTATATTATATACAATCTATCCTTCCCATCCATTGTAAGAAAATAACTTCAATCATGCATATTTTGGGACTACCCCCACCACAAATAGATCAAATTAAATTTTTTATTATTATTTAAATTTAAGGTAATTAAGTAATATTATGTAAATATATATGATATTTATGGAATGAAAATCATTCTTGACAGATGGATTATTATTTACCTTTCTTTAGTATAACTCATCATTATGTTTAAACATTTCTCTTACATATGTACAGACTAACATCCCCAAAAAGTAATATAGTTAATTATATGTCACCTAATTATACAAATTTTTATAAAAGTGTATATATGGAATTATTTTATTCTGGATATGAAGAAACTATGACGAATGTGCAATTGTCAAAACAACAAAACAAAAACATGCTTGGAAAACAAACCAATTTTTACCCAAATGTTCATTTTGATGAATATATTGTTTATAAATAGAGAATTGAAAATTTATAAATTAATGTAAATAGTATTGTATTAATTAATGAGTTTATATAACCTATTCAATGTATATACTTAAAATATAGTATATTTTAATACATATGAATCATATTGGGACTTGCGATAAAGTTTTCTCACCTCACCTTAATTCCCATGAGAACCATGACATAATAAAAAAAAATTTCTTTTTTATGGAGAATATACTACATATGAATGAATATTAATGTTATTGTAATTAATATTATTCATATATTAAAATCTATTTATGTTTCTCATTTCACGATGTTTTTATTCATATATTTATAATATTTTATGTGTTTTTTATGTCTGTAATGTTTAATTGACACATGATTGATGTTATAAACCAATTTATGTTTATAATTTATATATAAAAACACTTATAAATTTTATATCATTTATACTTTTTAATTCATGGTATTTATTCATACAATTTAAATTTTTGCATACTCTATGTTTTTTAAAATTTACCAATTCAGTAAGTGTTTATAGTCTGAAAATGTATTTTGTGGGTAATATGTTATGCTATACACATAAAATATCTAATGAAATGTATCCAATTCCCATTTTATATTTTTTACGTTTAATACTTTTACATTCTTATTATATAATTTTTCATTTCATTTTATTCTATCTATGTGCTATATTATTCAAATGATACCAAAGTATTAAAGGGTATATGTTTCAATCTCAATTTTTATATATAAGAATTTATATTGATGAAAATTAAATGGTTCATGCCATTTAATCCTGAAATATTTGCATATAATATATTTATTTTGGTAGTATTATTCTATCAGTACTATTTTCATCTTTAGTGTCCTTTTATTGAAGGATAATTTTTAATGAAAATTTGGATTATTTTACATTTTAGGAAACAAAATATTACTTTTATTTACATGATCATCAAAATAATTTATTGTTTTATTTATTTTATAGTTAAAATTTAATAAAAATTTAATTTTAATGTCAATTTAAAATATTATAAAATATTATATTTTTCAAAACTCCATTTGAAAAGAAATTGATATTTATTTTTTAAAAAAATTAAGAAAATAATGATCTCTTTTAACAAAAAAGGTGTGAGATGTTTTTTCAATCATCATGATTATTATTTTATTTAACAATTCCATTAAAAATTTCCATGCATATTTTAAATGGATTTTTTATACTATTCTATTATTTTTTATATAACATTTATTTAAAAAAAATGTATTTTGTCCCTATTTTTTAATGAATTTTTTGAATGGTATTTTAAAAATAATTTACTTATATTTATACATCCATAAATTATTATTAATATTCTTTATGAATATGTTCATTTTATACCATCCAAATTATTTTTTAGGATGGAATATGGAGATGATGATTGAAGGATGATTATTTAAAACCCATATCTTTCCCAAGGGTTAATTGTGTTATGATGAAACCATTATGAAACCAATTTCATATATATGGGTTATGATATTTTAGATGGAAGAAATTTTTGGAAAAAACATATTTTCCACAAGTAATTATGTGATGATATGATGAATTTGTTATGATATTGTGTTAATAATATTAATGGTGTTTGTTATATAATGGATGGGATGAAAATCAGATATTTCTACTATGCATTGAGTAATGATGATGGAGTTGAGATTATAAAAATATATATTAAAGGAAATAATATCTAAATCGATGATGAAATCAACTATATTAATGTTACACCTATACGAATTTCTAAAATGGCCTGGGGAACACTTCTAATATGGGACTTTTTTAACAAATATAATCTTGGGATTGAAACTTGACTAATGAACTGATTTTCAAAGATTATGAGAATGCCAATTTTAGTATTATTATAATGACATGTTCTAAAGGATCACGGTTCATTATCCTTAATTTCTCACTATTATGTATTTTGAAATTTGTTATGAGAAAAACTTATTTCATGATTCATGATTATGTAACTATAAATTATTAGGTATGAAATTACTATGTTATTATCATGTTATCATATTCTTAAACATATACACAATTATTGTTATTGACTAATATCTCATATATTTATTATTACCAAGCATCATAAGTCTCCCTTTATTATGATTTTATTCACTATGTTATAATGAATGGATTTAATTATTTTACGTTTAGGATGTGCATTATGATAGAAAAATATTATTGGATAGGATAATTATCTTATAGAAAATAAGATCATTATGTGTATAGACTCAGAAGACACTGAGCATTTACTCTGCTCGGGTTTGTATT